>OY253751.1:2876564-4277564 GCA_958009045.1 Oxytorus armatus | reverse complement strand
CGGAATTTTTTAGAAATTTATATTTATAAAGATTCCTCAAATTCGTTCAAATTGCATTAATGTTATCAACTTTTTTTTTTATCTATCTACCCACCTTATTCATTAGCTGTATAATTGTAATTTAGGCAATTTTTTTCGCCTTCACGATCCTCAAGAATCTCTTTCACGGCGTTTCGTCAAATTGACGAATGTAGAAAAAGATTTGTTCGATATACACGTACGCGTATACATGGATACATTGTAATCACGTTGCGGGGGAGACTGTGATACGGCAGCAGTTTTAATTCGGGATGGAAACAGGCTTTTAAGGTGGTAGTCTGGTAACTTAAGCCGATTTTCATGTCTTTTTTGTAGGGCATTTTTTTGTAGGAAAATAAAAATGAATCGTTTTGGATATTTAGGATGTTTTTATTTACATATTAAAGATACAAAAAAAAATATGTTTGAAAGAATTTAATAGTTTATTATTATTATTATTATTGATCGAAGTTGGCACCTCGAAAAAAAAGCGCGTGGGTGGCCCCGGCGATTTTGGCTCTTGATGTTATCTGAAATCAAAAATTCTTGATAATTCTTAATCTATAGACATGTCATTCTGGTCGAAATAACAAAATAGCGGACTTTGGAAAAAAAAAACTTTTTTCCAAAGTCCGCCATTTTGTTATTTATCCATGAAATTTAACTTCAGTAGTTCCGACCAGAATGACATGTCTATAGATTAAGAATTATCAAGAATTTTTTATTTCGGATAACATCAAGAGCCAAAATCACCGGGGTCACCCACGCGCTTTTTTTTCGAGGTGCCAACTTCGATCAATAATAATAATAATAAACTATTAAATTTGTTCAACAACATTTTTTTTGTATCTTTAATATGTAAATAAAAACATCCTAAATATCCAAAACGATTCATTTTTATTTTCCTACAAAAAAACGCCCTCCAAAAAAGACATGAAAATCGGCTTAAGTTACCAGACTACTACCTTAAGTGATACGAGCCGATATAGGACGATAAATGTGTCACCAAGAGATACTCGTAAATAATTCACGTGCGATATGGATAAACATAATTAATTGTCTCAGGCCAAACGAGGAGAATAAAGAGAGAAAGAGAGAGGGAGTGTACCCGCCTCGACAGAATACTAGTTGCATTTTGCATTTATGTACGTAATCTACAGTGAGCTACTGGTAGCACACTATAATAAGTACAGCGATACGAACACACTGTTTCGTGTATTTTATGTGTATATAAACACACTATAATATTCGTCCTAACGCGTGCTTCATAACACCATGTGTATATCGAGCGAGAGAGCTAGATTTCTGTTTGATGAATAATGCATTAACCAGCGAGATATCGTACACCAACCATTTACTATATATAGTATGACGTGGCGGAGAGACCTCTCTTATAATAATTATGAATTATTGTGTATACATGTATATTTTACTTAGAGAAGTGTGCAAGTACAGGAAAGATGGGACACGTTTTGTTAAACCTTTTTTATTATCGTTCGACATTCTCCAATCAATCATCCGTATATGCCGATTAAATTTTATGATCTACACTCATACTCAATTTTTGATCTGCAGAACGGTCCCTAATATGGATACTTTCAGAGTATAATTACAGAAGAAATGTGACTTTTATTATTGTCATGAAAATGCTTTAAAGTCACGTACTTATAATTTATGCTTTAACAACAAATTGTGTGTTTAACAAAATTATACAGAATATTAGTTACAATTTGACAATTTTCATTCGAGTAACCCAAATTATTCAATATTACGAAATTTTTTCCAGTCTACTCAACAACAAATCTTTTCAGTATTTTGTATTTTGTTGTTTTTTTGTATTTTCACATTGCATTCAATGATTGCCTATCGATTCAGTTTCAGACAGTACTGTCCCATCTCTACTTGAATTATGCTATTATACATATCTCTCTATATTATATAAATATATCGCCGCCGCTGCCGTGTACAATAGTTATGGAGGTGGGTTAGCTCGGGTCAAGTTGGGTTGGGTCAGGCTAGATGGGATGAGACGACGAGAGAATGGCGAAAGGAAACGATCGTGAAATGAATTCCGACGGGGATCCCGGACTGGATCTCTGACTTTGTCCAGTTGCGTGATTCCCCGAATGAAACGAACGATCGTGATACTACGAGAGTTCGTCCCACTCGGGGAATCAGCTCGCCGACCGTCGTCCAAAAAGTGATTTTTTCGATTTTCGCGTCTTTCCTATTGATTTTTTTGTGTTTTCGACAAAAACTCCACGTTATTTGTAATCAGCGAAAAAATTCCGATCGATTAAGGTATCGAAACGTTGAAAAAAAAAAAAAAATTTTTTTTGTTATTTTTTGCCCACTTTTTCGGAAACCTAAAAATCTCGAAATTTCAAATGGTCATAACTTGGCTCCCGTTTCATCGATTTTGGGTTTTGACGACCGTTTTCAAAACGTCTCGAGTGCATTTAGAAAATGCATTTTGGATCATCCCGATATCTCAATTATTGTAGCCGTGAGAGCAGGTTGAAAATCGGCGAAAAAAATGAGAAGGGGTATGTATGGAGAAATTCGCAAAAATCGATGGTCCGACTTTAAAAATCTGTGAAAAATCGAAAAATAATGATAGCACGATGATTCAAGCGCCATTTTAAAGGGTTTTCGATCACGAAAAGAATGAGCACAGAGTGGGGTTCCAACTCCCTCGGGAAGCAACGTTACAGCGATTTTAGTGAAGCCACTTCTGGTTGGCCGAAATGCAAAAAAATTTTGAATTTTTAAATTCTCTTCTAGGACGCTATATCGATGTATTTTGACTTGCTGATTACTAATTCAGTAGCCATTTCTTTGAAAAACTCGAAATTTCATCAAAAATCGCCCAAAAAGTGATTTTTCTCGTTTTTCCCCTTTTTCACATTGATGTTTTGAGATTTCGACTAAAACTCGGTGTTATTCGTAACTAGCGGAAAATTTCCGATCGAATAGGGTATCGGAACATTGAAAAACGAGAAAAAAAATGTATTGTTATTTTTGCCCACCTTTTCGGAAACCTAAAAATCTCGAAATTTCAAATGGTCATAACTTGGCTCCCGTTTCATCGATTTCGGATTTTGACGAGCGTTTTCAAAACGTCTCAAGTAGACTTAGAGAATGCATTTTGGATCATCCCGATATCTCAATTATTGTAGCCGTGAGAGCAGTTTGAAAATCGGCAAAATAATGAGAAGGGGTATGTATGGAAAAATTGGGAAAAATCGATGGTCCAAATTTGAAAATCTATGAAAAATCGAAAAAAAATCGTAGCTCAATAAACAAAGCGGCATTTTGGAAGTTGAACGGTTACGAAAAGAATGAGCACAGAGTGGGGTTTCAACTCCATCGAGAAGCAACGTTACAGCGATTTTAGTGAAGCCATTTCTGTTTGGCCGAAATGCAACAAAATTTTGAATTTTTCAATTTTCTTTTAGGACACCTTATCGATGTATTTTCCTCGCTGATTACTAATTCAGTAGCCATTTCTTTGAGAAACTCGAAATTTCATTGAAAATCCGTGTAGGTATCGAAATATTGCAAAAAGTGAAAAACAAAAATTTCGGGTCGGTTTGGGTTGGGTCTCAGGGGGTTAGCGCGCGAAGCGCGCAGGGGGGCGTAGCCCCCCTAGTATATATACAATATATGTACACTATATATAGTCGTGATACAATTGCGACGAATGCCCCCGGCGAGATCGTGCCCGGGGATACGTTTCATTTGGGGTTAACTCGATTAATCGAAGTGATAGGAACGGCTCGATTTGCCGGACAAGAGAGAACGAGAGAGAGAGATAGAGAGATTGTACTTCGCATAATATTATTGCGGACGCGATATAGTTGAGGTGAGAAAAAACGCCGACGGTTATTGTATACAGCATGATTGGAAAAGGCAGTATACGGCTGAGAACTAAAAGAATGAAATAAAAAGGAGTTCAACAGGATTTTCTCGTCCAGACGACATTATCCTGCACATAGTGTGAGCGCAATATTAGTGCAATGTGTGTGTGTGTGTGTGTGTGTGTGTCACAGATTCTCAGATCTTCAATCGATCTAGCTAAATGATCAGTATGATTAATTACTTCCCAGCATTCTTCCGTCAGACTTTCATCCCATGATATATACAATGACCGTTGATAATGTGGTCGATCACAATGGATTAACATTGACGGGAGTAATTATCGCAGTTTCTTCGATTCGAAAAGTTTCTTTTAGAGTAGCGTTAAGATGCATCAACCTCTATCTTGATATATCGGAGTTTCTTGCGGTCCAGTCGTGACTTGAATTGAACGAGACTCGGTTGAGAATAAAATTGACCGTGGCCAACAGGAAGCCGAAATAATAGCCTAATCGTTACATACAAAACGTGTGACAAAGGGACGAAAAAGAGAGGTAAGATCGACGAAGAAAAAAAAAAAGAATTACAGGGAGCAGAGTCCTCTTGATCTCACCCTCGCTTCTCTCTTTCTCCATTTGTTCGCGGTACTCTCTCGTAATTACAAGGGAGTGACTCGGCGCGACCGTCGAGCTCAATGTATATATGCGAGATCTCTTCTCTTAAGATCTTGCTCTTCCCTTTATAGATACAGAGAGAGAGAGAGAGAGAGAGAGGGAGAGAGGGAGAGAAATGGTACTCTCATGCGGAGTTCTTATCGTCCTCGTGTGTATTCCATTGGCCATGAGGCCTCGCTCTTATTCTCCTAACTATACTCCCCGCGATCGCAAGTCATTTAATCTCATGACACCGTTGATCGGCCTTTTTCTCGAACTCTACCAGCTTAATCCATATACCTATATACACGTGGATGATGCCCCTTCGTGTGGCTCCTGCTGCTGTTACCTTCTCTTCGTCATCCCATAGCCGAGCACCTGACCTCCCTGCCCCGGCAAAAGCTCTATATATTACTATACTACGTTTCATTAACGATTCTTCGTAACCACGCGGACGATATAACGGTAAGAAGTAATGATTTCTTTTTATCTCCAATTTCTACAGTTTCTTTAAATGACAAACGAATTGAGATAAATGAATTTTCGAGAAACAAAAATTAAAATTCGCAATGTCTTTCGACGATTGAAATTTACTTCTTCAATTAATTTCGGCAAAATAAAATAATCAAAATCATTCGAGGTGTTTTAGTCTGGTGTAGTGGTCTGGTAACTTAAACCGATTTTCATGTCTTTTTTGGAGGGCGTTTTTTTTGTAGGAAAATAAAAATGAATCGTTTTGGATATTTAGGATGTTTTTATTTACATATTAAAGATACAAAAAAAAATTTTTTTTGAACAAATTTAATAGTTTATTATTATTATTATTATTGATCGAAGTTGGCACCTCGAAAAAAAAAGCGCGTGGGTGGCCCCGGTGATTTTGGCTCTTGATGTTATCTGAAATCAAAAATTCTTGATAATTCTTAATCTATAGAGATGTCATTCTGGTCGGAACTACGGAAGTTAAATTTCATGGATAAATAACAAAATGGCGGACTTTGGAAAAAAGTTTTTTTTTCCAAAGTCCGCCATTCCATTTTGTTATTTATCCATGAAATTTAACTTCAGTAGTTCCGACCAGAATGACATGTCTATAGACTAAGAATTATCAAGAATTTTTGATTTCATATAATATCAAGAGCCAAAATCACCGGGGCCACCCACGCGCTTTCTTTTCCAGGTGCCAACTTCGAACAATAATAATAATAATAATAAACTATTGAATTTTTTCAAAAAAAAATTTGTTTGTATCTTTAATATGTAAATAAGAACATCCTAAATATCCAAAACGATTCATTTTTATTTTCCTACAAAAAAAACGCCCTCCAAAAAAGACATGAAAATCGGCTTAAGTTACCAGACTACTACCTCAAGAGATTATGAATAAAAAAGGGATGCATTTTACCATCAAAAGCTGAGAAGAACTGTCTCTCGCTCAGTAACCAGTCGGCGAACAATTGCACGATTAATCCCAGAATCCCGGTATTATTCAATACCGTATGCTCAAGACCGGAGACCAACGAAGCCGCGAATGATCCACTTCCGTTGGTCATTTAGCTTGAAATATATTCCGATTTATCCACGAAACATCAGCACCTTGAAGAGTTACCCGAATAATTATATATAGTACGCTCTGATAAACGAAAAAAAAAAATTGGAGCATTTAAGAGTACACGGTGCATCGAAAAGGAAAGAAATAAATAAAAATTACCAACGGTAGGTACAGATCGCGGGGAGGATCCACAGCGGTTAAAGGCGCGCGCGTATCATCAGAGGCCACGTGGCGTGTGCGCGTTCTCGTGATTGCAGAGTTCGCGGCCCGTCATTACGTGACCTCGTGGTGTGACCTTTTTACGAAGGCCCCCGCGGCTGGCACGCTGCTGGAACGTTAGTCTTCAAACTCGCAAATCCACGTACACACATACTCACTAACGTATGTTCCTCTTAACCCTTGTATCGTACGTTTTTTTGTCTACACCTATCTACACGATACACGGTTATACATCGCAGAAGAGTCCGTAACCTTATATCGAGATGATGGCGGAATCGTCCTCGGGCAAGAAGCAACGGTGATATCGACGAACGCCGTATAGTTCGTTCCAGATCTTCGTACTTTTGTGAAAAAAAAATAAAAATAAAATGGCCGTTGCAAATTTTTATACGTTTCTTCGGCGAACGATGGATGGAGAATTGCCTAGAATTTATTGCAAGGTGAAAAAGGTGTCGAACCGCACCGCGTGTATTATAGTAGTATCCTATTCTTACGTGATACATGGATATATCTCTCATACCCAGACCGAGACTCACGTTTTATCTCGAGGAGAGCACCGCGACTGCGAGTGTGAGGAAACTTTACTCGAGATTCGACCTTAACGCCCGTACACGCGGTAAATCCCGTAACGGATATCCTATATCTTTGGAAAGGATCTTTCGCCGGGATTTTTTCACTCCGTTCCACGGCGGATCACGGCGCAAGGTGTATACAGATATTGTATATGTAATATCCACGTAGACGAGAATGTTACGCGGGCTCTGTGCAACTGAGATAAAGAGCAGCGTCAGCAGACTGACCGGGGAGTGTTGCGATGTCTAAATATATCATATAAGAGCGATGTGAATGAAGAAAAATGATTCGAAGGGTGCGGTGGAAAACGTCGAACCGGAGTCAAATCCGCTAACCTCTGGTCTCCGCAATAATTTACGTCTTTGTTATCGATTGGATTGCCGGATCGATAGTTTTCCAATTTTCTTGCAAAGTAACGTTTTTTATTTTTCTTTGTTCCAACGTATATCCTTTCGGATTGTAACGTATTGTCCTTCCGAATTCCATTTGGGGCCGGGTCGAAGTTTCAAACCGTAAAAGCTTCGACGGTTCAAAACTCCGAATTTTGTGGGACGATCTTAAAACCTTTCGAAATTTTTAAAATCCGTCCTTTTTAAAAAAGAGATGGCATTGCGAAGAATAGTTATACAACAAGGATTGAATGACAAGAATAATTATGGGACCGATCTGCAAAAGTATCGAAAATCAAAAATCCTACTACTTAAAAGATCGGATTTTAATAATTAGAAAACGTAAAGTTCCGAAAAATTGTGGTGTTAGAAACTTGAGTTGCCGAACGGTCGAGTTTTATACCTGAACAGGTTCAGAAAGAAAAAGTTCGAAACCAAATATATTAGAATTTGTATGGATCGAAAAAGGTAAACAGACGACAGTGTATTAATTCGACGGGGCAAAATTCCGACAGGGCAAAATTTCGAAAGGGAGTAAAACTAGCGCTACTAGTGGGCTCTGACGCTCGCTCGTGAAAAAGGTCCATAGGACATAACACCAGTGATGCTGCCATCTAAACGCACGAACTGGAAATTTTCGAAATTTTGCCTCTTCGGAACTTTTATTTTCGTAATACCACATCGTCGACGCCATAATTTCCGGAGTTTGAAATATTTGTATACCCGAGAATTCTTTTCCTCAATTTTATTACGTTCGCACTTTCCGATAGTTTCTCGTTCGATAATATAATTTTCGATACTTTGCGGATCTCTAAAAATCACCAATTCGGAATTTTTCAAGTAGTACTACTGACCGTTCGATAAATTGCTCTGTCGTCTGCGTAATCTTTCGAAAAAATATTTACTCGACGATATTAAATTCGTATCATTTTTGGTATCGATTCATACCCGTTCGATGTTATTTACAGTCGATTATTCAAACTGTCGTCGGAATGAACCATGTAATTCGTACTATTAAAATTCGGAGTTTTGCACCGTCGAAGCTTTTACGGTTCGAAACTTCGACCCTGCCCCCATCGAACGGGTATGAATCGATACCAAAAATGATACGAATTTAATATCGTCGAGTAAATATGTTTTTCAAAAGATTACGCAGACGACAGAGCAATTTATCGAACGGTCAGTAGTACTACTTGAGAAATTCCGAATTGGTGATTTTTAGAGATCTGCAAAGTTCCGAAAATTATATTATCGAACGAGAAACTGTCGGAAAGGTGCGAACGTAATAAAATTGAAGAAAAGAATTCTCGGGTAGACGAATTTTTCGGACTCCGAAAATTACGGCGTCGACGATGTATTTCGAAAATAAAAGTTCCGAAGGGGCAAAATTTCGAGAGTTTCCAATTCGTGCGTTTAGATGGCAGCACCACTGGCGTTATGTCCTCTGGATCTTTTTTCACGAGCGAGCGTCAGAGCCCACTAGAAGCGCTAGTTTTACTCTCTTTCGAAATTTTGCCCTGTCGGAATTTTGCCCTGTCGGAATTTTGCCCCGTCAAATTAATACACTGTCGTCTGTTTACCCTTTTCGGCTCATACAAATTCTAATATATTTGGCTTCGAACTTTTTTTTTTCTGAACCTTTTCGCGTATAAAACTTGACCGTTCGGTAATTCGAGTTTCTAACACCAACATTTTTCGGAACTTTACGTTTTCTAATCATTAAAATACGCTTTTTTAAGTAGTAGGATTTTTGATTTTCGATACTTTTGCAGGTCGGTCCCATAATTATTCTTGTCATTTAATCCTCGATGTATAACCATTCTTCGCAACGACATTGCTGTTCTAAAAAGGACGAATTTTAAAAGTTTCGAAAAGTTTTAAGATCGTCCCACATAAGTTCGGAGTTTTGAAGCGTCGAAGCTTTTACGGTTCAAAACTTCGACCCCGCCACCCCGCAGACGTCTTAGTTACACTGTATCGCATTTGCCATGGTCACAGGGAAACTGCGGAAAACCTGTGTCGATAAGCAGTTGAAAAGCAGCTGCGGACGCTACGGAAGTTAGGTTGGCTGGGGAGCGATAGGAGAGAGATTGGGAAGGGTCGTACGTGAAAACTCGCAAGAGTATACGTTGGAACACGCAACAATTATATTTTAATATTAACCTTTAGTACTCGTACATGCCTGGTGCGAATGAACCCTCGTTCTGTATCTTTAACTTCAGAAATCTTGATTGAAAAAATCCTCGAAACGTACATACACAATTGCAATCAAAGCCCGCAATAGTCGAGAATAATTGGCATAAATACGCGATAACAGAACGGAAACGTCGTGTTCACGCTGCCGTGGGCAAAAATTAAATTCATTATCCTTCGTTGCCTGCGGCATGACCCGCCAGATATCCTGTACACGCATATATACACGTTGACGTATATTATACTCTCTACAAGACCGGGCGATATATATACCACGGGGGCCAGTCGAGGAGGAGTTAAGAGAGTCATGAGTTGCTCCCACAGAGGAACCGACCCCGTGACCCTATCAGACGGGCCCCCCGCCGCCCCGCCTGGCTCTCTCAGGGGGCCCTATTGTTTATAGCGTTGAAGTGTGCGCGAGGCGCGTATCCCGCGGGGTCCCTCTCCCGAAGACGATACTCTGGGCTTGGGGGGGGCTCCTCTCTTTCGTTCACGAGCGCAGAGGTCTCGCTGAACCTCCATTGTTTCTTCGGCGCTCATTATCTTTCGGCCTTATTATGTACACGTATATATATATTATCCGTACATTTTGCAGCCGAGAAACTCGTGTAGCGAGGCGACACCGCATATATGCACACACACACACACAATGTTCTTAGCTCAAAGCAAGAATAGTGCCGTTAAACAGACTGCAACCTCGCCACTGTCTCGTAATTCATATAAAGTTATAAAGCCCGGACTCTCCCAATTATTGGCAAGTAATTGCTCAATCCCTATCGGACGCCTGTCGATAACGCTACTCGAACAACTGGTCCGTTACTTTGTCGCGATCCAACTCCGAATAGAAGGCAAGTATACCAACATAGTAAAGATAAACATACCCACCACAAACACACGTAGACCGAGAGAGAAACATAGACTCTTGGAACAGTTTACACGCGACCCTCACTCGTGTCTTTCATCGTTGTGCTACGCCAGAAGGTACTGTCTACCTCACGGCGAAGAGACAGCGAAAACGGCACAACGCTAATTAATCGCCACTTTCAGCAAATTGCCCGGTGTTCGTTCTCCTGCCTCTTTTATAACCATTATTATTATACTGTAACTTTGTGTGCCTGTGTCGTTGAGATATATGACGGGAGGAAGAGATCGTTATGGGGCGAGGAATGCGGTCAGAAGTGAAGGATCTCTTTGCGACTAATTAACCACATCTCTAAGACTGTTAAGTACAGGCTGCGCATAAAAGATTTTTCGCCGTCGATGATACTCCGTCGTCAACGATGCAAATGTTTGCGAGCGTCTCTTTGATCAGCGGCCGAAGAGCGAACGAAGAGACAATCGAAAAGCGTGCAAAATCAGGAACATCGACGCAACGATACTTTGACGATAAAATGTACATACCATCCTATCGAGGAAGCGGCACGAAGGGAATGGCGAGAAGCGATGCGTGGACGCGGATGAGCATCGACGGGGTAATAACAGTGATCGGCGTGGAAGGCCAGGAAAAGTAGCGAGAGAGAGAGGTTTGTGGCGACGATATATTACTTCGTCTTCCTGTGCATTAGTACTTATATGCATACATACGAACATCGTTTATATTCCTCGAGGGGAAGAGGGGGTTGCAGAACCGGGAACCGCCCTTTCCTCATCCCTACCCTTCGGCCAAAACCTTTACTTATAAAAGCTTGGGTCACATACTCCACATATACCGGACTGCTGCCATCAACTTTTCCATCCTTCCGTTCCCTCATAAACGTATCCTATGCGCGTCTCTTTTTAGTCCTTTATTCGCGCGCAGGTGGCTTCATGATGCATCGTGAAAACACGATGAAGAAGAAGAGGAAGAGGAGGAGAAGTTATTGGCCGCGAGTTCAGAATGCGATGCGCACGCGAAGACACCACGCTCGCGCGCGGCCACATACTCTAATGACAATGTAGATGTGGATCAGCGTAATGATGATGGCCGGTCTTGTCTTGCTTTTACATGCGATCTATAAGAGCCTTTTCTCCGCTTTCCTTTTTTTTTATTATTTCCTCCGTGGCGCGCCATATCAGCGGACGTTCTAGATGTGCCCGAGTGCATCCGTGCGTAAATGACAACTTGGACGATGACACTGCCGCGGCCAAGACTTTTACCCCGGACATGCAACGAATGAGAGCTTCGGATAGTGACATTGACCGAGGCATTAGCTACGAAACATCCAATTCCGAGAAGATTCTCCCATATGCGCCTTTGGGGATGGATTATACCGGCGGAAGTTCTGATGATAGGGGCGAAAAATCAAGTACGGAACACCAATGTCTAATGAGGCTTGAAGCAGAACAAGACTCAATTTCTTAGATCTTTGATATGTGATCGCGTGGTCGATGAATAATCATGTTAATTAACAAACTGCATTAAATCATGAGAATAACAATAATACACATGGACAAATCAATAACCGCGACATATTTTCCACCACCAACGAGAACTAAAAGCGACAATTTTAATATAGTCGTTCAATAATAACTCGTTTAGTTCCATCCATCCGACTATAACACAATTGTCACCATCTTGCAATCATTGAAGCTCCTTTTTACTAAATTTAGATAACTTAAGGCGGTAGTCTGGTCTAGAAATTTGAAAAAATCGATTTATTAATTTTTTTCATTTCCTTATTCCTTAGACCTTTCTTCATACGCTCCTGAAAACCGTTTATTGATATTTCAAAAATTAACCGAGAAATAAAAATTCTAAGCAATCCGCGCCCTCCAGGTAGCGCGGTCGGGAAGCAGCTAACGCAGAGGCTACTGAGTCGCTCATTTAACGGTGTCAAAACTTTAAACGCGTTTATCTCAGAACTATGTTTTGTAAAATCGGCGCCCACGATATCTCGATAACTAATGGACCGATCGAGCTCAAATTTTGCACGTACCTTCGGTAGCCTGTTTCTGAGGACTGGTAGCAGAATTGAGTCGAACAATAATTTTGCCGACATTTTATAACTCGTCGAATACCCGAAAATGTATGAGATATCATTAATGAAAGTTCAACAGGCCGTCATTTTGCCAACAAATTTTTTTAAGTACCAATTCTGCTACCAGTGCTCAGAGTACTCATACAGATTGAGAATATATATATATTTTTTTTTTCAGATGCATACAACATCGTTCAGAGTGGGCGCCGATTGAGGTGGCTTTCGGCGCACCATGTTGCAACAAGGCAAAAAACTATATGAAATTATTTAAAATAATTTTTTTTTTTAATGTACAAGTATTCTCTAAGCATCAATAAATGCACGTGTAAATTTTCATCAAGACAACTTCAACGGTTTAAAAATTATTGCACGTTACAAATGACGTCAAAAATCTTGCTCTAGACCAGACTACCGAGTTAAAAAAAAATTCGCCATCTCACGCTATCGGAGGATTTTAATTTCTCAAGAAACGTGCGCATGGTCCTCCCAAAATTTTCCAGCCTCGATGCGAACAAGTCGGCGAATTACATGAAATAACTGCATTTTTATCTCGGACATTGAAATAAATTAAAAAAATTCCCGGATCCGCTCAAAAATCCTTCGAGCCATCTGTCGCCCGAGCCCACTTAAATCGGCGTTTACCCCTGTGTTTCGTCGAAAATTTCTCTTACCGTGCAAATATGTGAATTTGCGGAGACGAGCGTGATTGGCGTATTCGCGTTAAAACGCGGGTGCCAGAGGGGAATGCAAGAGGGCGATCGTCAAAGAGATGACCACGGATTGGCCGGTTCGTCCGGGGATTTCTCGGAAAGGCGCGGAGGAACCGTCAGCACCCGAGACAAAAAGAAGATGAAGTGAACGGATGAAGAGGACGAGAAGGATAAAACACGAGCGAGGAAGAGACGGCGAATGGGGTAGAAGCGCGGCGTTGCAGACGCACGCGCCGGGGGCAACCAGGAGGCCTCTCTCGCGCGCGCTCTGTAATCACTCCTCGCGGAGTCAGAAGGATGAAGAGCGAGCGAGAGAGCGAGTGCAAAAGCAGTGCACACGAGTTCCGAGTCCGCTGTAAAATCTTTCGCGTATCATATACGAGAATGCACACGTATATAAACATGCATCAACACTATCCAACGCATTCTCGGAGGGGGCACTCTGCATCACGTATACAATTACTATGTTGGAAGGGAAAGAGAGAGAGAGAGAGCTTTCGCGCGATAGTCAGCAGCGAGAGACGAGAATATGCGCTCACCGGCGAGACGCATCACCGCGAGAGATGTGCGCTCGCGCCTGAGCACGCGAGTGCATACTAATTCACCCCCCACGGGAGCATTGGATATTGCGATTACGTTGGTTGAATGTACGCGGCTATGTGATCATGTTGCACATACATACATATATACATACGAAAAAGTACACTATCTGTGCCACACAGAGACGCGGAATCTCTGTTGCTGACGCGGTATAACGTTGATACATATACACGTACATAAAATCTCGCGAACAGCACTTGAGCCCAGCCACACATCTGCGTAATTGTCCCCGCCGGCGGCATATTCGAGAACGAACGCGCCGAGAGGATGAACCTCCGCCCTCTTTGCCGGACACGGTAAAGTCTTGTTGTACAGTACGTAGCAAAAATTCGTTGTGCCTTTTCGAGACGTGAGGTGGAATCGGACGTGACTTTACATCGAGAAGAAATGCCGCAAAGTAAATGTTACTTTGAGCGAACGAAATGTCTTTGGATCAAGTGAAATGTTCGGCAAACAATGCTGTTCATTTTTAGGGGATGAAGACCAATCGTCGTTTTTTTTTTCACCCTCGATAATGCGGCCAATGGAGGGACGAAGAAGATTTCTTTGCAATTCGCGAGTACCCGTCAATCCGCGTTGTGGGTTGGGTAACTACTAGGGTGGTTCTTAATTTGGTGATGTTGGAAATTCTTTGGTATTGTTCCTCAAAAGTAATTAACATATCTAGAAAAAAAAATTGGGCGCAAGCGGAACTTTGTCCGAGCTGTCGAATTTTTATATGAAAAAATGCATGCATTCAAAATTTTGTTAAGAAAATTGTTTATTATTTCAAAACTATTTATGATAAAAGAATTTTATATAACGTTTTTGTAGGGAATATAATGCTCTACAAAAAAGGTATCTTGTGAAATTCTCGTGAATCTAATATTTATCACGTGATTAGCAAAAAACTGTCATCATTTATTCCAAAAGTCGATCATTATGGTCAAAACAGGAGTTTGACGTCGAATAGCTGCAATTTATTTTTCGTATGTATATAAGATTATGAAGAAATACGTAGCGCACTCAATAATGAAATGTAAACAAAATATTCAAACTTTCAATTTTATCAATTTTATTGTGAATTATAATGAATGATGTCATATATTTAAAACATTAACTGACAATAATGAATTACATCGGTTGGAGCAAAGTTGCTTTGTTAATATCAGGATATTTTTTTTATATTCTTCAATTATTTGTACAATGAATTGTTTCTGATCTCCGTCATAAATGAGACGATCATTGTACTCTGTAATAAGTTTCACTCCTCTTTCTGCAACATCGTTACCACTTTAATTCCTTTAACTATTTTTAAGCCTTGTAAATAATTTTCATTAGAAATCCACTCGCTCACATCGATATAAAAAAATGAGGAGTTGATTTCAAATCTTTCGAAAAAAGCCATCGATTTGGAACTGATAAAGAAATCAATGTCCTTATCGATCAAAGAAGAAAAATTTATCATGAATGATAATAAAATTGATAAAATTGAAAATTTAAATATCGTTCACATACCGTTATTGAGTGCACTACGTATCTCTTCATATTTCTAATTGCATATGAAGAATACATTGCAGTTTTTCGACGTCAAACTCCTGTTTTGGCCATAATGATGGACTTTTGGAATAAGCGATGACAGTTTTTTGCTAATAACGTGATAAATATTAGATTCACAAGAATTTTACAAGATACCTTTTTTGTAGAGCATTAAATTTCCTATAAAAACACAATATAAAATTTTTTTATCATGAATAGTTTTGAAATAATAAACAATTTTCTTAATAAAATTTTGAATGCATGCATTTTTTCATATAAAAATTCGACAGCTCGGTGGGGTGGGTAAGAATTGTTGGACAAAGTTCCGCTTGCGCCCAATTTTTTTTTCTGGATATGTTTATTAATTTCAAGGAACAATACCGAAGAATTTCCAACATCACCAAATTAAGAACCACCCTAGTAACTACTGACCGACCAATAATCGCATGACGACGTCGCGAGAACATGATGACTTTTCTTTTTGCTCGGTCGTGAAACGCAAAACACGCGGACTGCATAATATTCGTGTTCCTCGAACGAAATATGTGCGAACCACGCCAAAAGTCCTCACGATGTTTTGTGGTCAGAGAAGGGCTCCGCTCGTATCTCGCCTCGGGACGAGACGGGGGGAACTGTAATGATCGGCGTGTTGGATGATTTATTTTTGGAAACTATACGAAATCTCGCGGCGAAATCTCTCTCGCTCTTTGAGTGCCCTCTTTAGATAAGGACCGCGATGTACATATATATGAGAGAGGCGAAGCGAGTCCAAGTGCGTGGGCATCTCATCGAAGAACGCGAAAAAGAAGAGACGAAGAGAGAAGAGTCCGCAGACGCGGGAGGAGTTAAACTCCGGTCTTGATTCTTGCCCGGAAGGAACGTCTAGGACGAGTCCCCCCCCCCCCCCCCCCAAAAAAGAACACACTACTTTGCAAATTTCATATCGTTATCTCTCTCTCTCTCTCTCTCTCTCTCTCTCGCTGTCTTTCTCCTTTCTCTCTTTTGTGAGAAACCAGAGAAAGAACTCGCCATTGTTTTCTTCGTTCCTACATAAGTCCCTGTGCTCTCATTATATGCTCACTAACACAAGACCGGATAAGACGATATATCCCGAGGAAACAGAAATTAAATTAAGGCTTTCGAGGCATTGTTATACTCGCACGAGAAAGACAGAGGGAAGCCTAATAATACCGAGCGAACTAGAAATTTCAATTAAAAAAAAGAAAAAAAAAACAAGAAAAATGTATCGACGGCTGACCATCTCGAGAATAATCATCGGACACTCAGCCACACGAGAATCTCGGGAGCTCTCGAAATCGGCCACATTCCTCTGAAAATCTATGCAAAACACAAAAAAGACTTCGACTTTCGAGTCTCACGGCGAGTGAGCGATTCGTGATCCGCGCAAAATCGAGAAGTCGTTCGCGATCTCGAACTCTCCGCTTTTGTTTCATCTCCCTGTCTCTCTTTCGTTCTCTCGCGGGACGTCATATTTTTCGTCGTTCCAAAAGAGGCTCAACTCACGCTACCATTCCCTTCATGCGGCTGTTTTTGCTCCGGCGCAGTGATATGCCACCGAGCTCTCGGTGTAACATGAATAACGGCCCTTGTGCCCGTGCGATCTCTTCTATTCGCGCGAGCGATTTCAAGCGAGTGTGCATCCCGAACTGTGCACGATCGTTCGACATACGGCTCTACCGAGATCCATATATCTATATTCGTACAAACACCTCATATATGCAAGACTATGTATAACACGATCGGGGTGAAGTACCAAACGATTCCGCCAAATCGTGTTACCAACGACAGAATACCAATGGTGTCTGTGTTCGATTTCGCCAGCACATCCTTTTGCGGTCGCGTTTCTAAATCATGTTTTACCAGAGTTCACGCGATCTGTACACCTTCTCCCACCCTCCCATTTTTATCCCTCCAACAGCCAAAAGATCACACCGCACCAAACATTGAAAAGTAATTCATGATGATCTGTGCCTCGTCACGTTGTTCTCCATTACCCAGTTTATCGTAAAGCCATACATTTTGTTAAACACACGACTTACGAGCAATTTACGTCATTGTCTTTCTGCTAATGGTCGCAAATTCAATATCTCATATATATTACGTGATTGTATATGTAGTTAAGCATCTCTTGAGCTTTATATATCAAACACACGTTTTATAATTCGTTTTGATGTTGCACTCCACGTGTTTATATCTCATCGCGCGTGATCCCGGCTCTCTCGCAGTTCCGTGTATTACAACTTCTGGTACACGATTGGTGTACAGCCCGAACATTAGTGTAACCGAGAGAGAAAGAGATTGAGCGTGTGTACACGATAGTTCAAGCATATTATTTAACTTCAATCGCGCTAACTCTCGCAGATGGAAAGTGAACCGTACACGTGCTCGTGTGAGTACAAGTTTCGATCTTTCTCAAATTTTTTCCATGTATGTAGGACACTGCATAGATCCGTCGCTACGTGGCTCACGGCACGAAGATACCGAAAGTTCAGAGTCCGATCGTTAGGGGTATACGAGGTCTGTTCAAAAAGTATCGCGAATGTTGAATTTCCGCGGGCTACGTATATTCGATTTTCGATTTTTTTGTGGCGTTAGGTTGGTCCTCGTGTCCCTCACTTATGCTGAAAAAATTGGCCATTTTGAATGTTTAGTTAATTGTTGACAGCTGTTTTGGTTAGACGTGTTTTGGCTTGTCTTCGATTTTTGCCTAGTCCAAAAAAGCAGCTTCCATTGCGACGATTGAGCTTTGGTTTCCACGTCATAACCATAAACCCATGATTCGTCACCAGTTATGACCCATCTGGAGCAAATTTGGGTCGTCGCGGACCGAGTCCAACAGCTTCTTAGCAATGGTAACGCGACACTGTTTTTGTTCGAAATTGAGTAATTTTGGCACGAATTTCGCGGCGACCTGTCTCATGCCCAAATCATTGGTAAAAATCGAATAGCACGAGCCAATCGATATGTTTAGTTCTTCGGCAACTTCTCTAACGGTGATTCGACGATTGGAGAATATTATTTTCTTCGCTTCATCAATGTTCTCGTCTGTTGTTGATGTGCTCGGCCGTCCGGAACGCATTTCGTTGTTCGCATCTTCTCGGCCCTCTGAGAACATTTTGTACCACCGATAATCGTTGCTCTGGTTCAAGTTAGCTTTACCATATGCCACAGTCAACATTCGAAATGCGTCCGCGCACTTAATTTTGTTTTTCACACAAAATTTGATACAGATTATTTGATCCATTTTTTTGGAATAGGCAAAAATCGAAGGCAAGCCAAAACACGCCTAACCAAAACAGCTGTCAACAATCAACTAAACATTCAAAATGGCCGATTTTTTCAGCATAAGTGAGAGACACGAGTACCAACCTAACGCCACAAAAAAATCGAAAATCGAATATACGTAGCCCGCGGAAATTCAAAATTCGCGGGGCCGGGTCGAAGTTTCGAACCGTAAAAGCTTCGACGGTGCAAAACTCCGAATTTTAATAGTACGAATTACATGGTTCATTCCGACGACAGTTTGAATAATCGACTGTAAATAACATCGAACGGGTATGAATCGATACCAAAAATTATACGAATTTAATATCGTCGAGTAAATATTTTTTCGAAAGATTACGCAGACGACAGAGAAATTTATCGAACGGTCAGTGGTACTACTTGAAAAATTCCGAATTGGTGATTTTTAGAGATCCGCAAAGTTCCGAAAATTATATTATCGAACGAGAAACTATCGGAAAGTGCGAACGTAATAAAATTGAAGAAAAGAATTCTCGGGTATACGAATTTTTCGGACTCCGAAAATTACGGCGTCGACGATGCGATATTTTGAAAATAAAAGTTCCGAAGGGGCAAAATTTCGAAAATTTCCAATTCGTACGTTTAGGTGGCAGTACCACTGGTGTTATGTCCTATGGATCTTTTTTCACGAGCGAGCGTCAGAGCCCACTAGTAGCGCTACTTTTACTCTCTTTCGAAATTTTGCCCTGTCGGAATTTTGCCCCGTCAAATTAATACACTGTCGTCTGTTTATCCTTTTCGGGACATACAAATTCTAATATATTTGGCTTCGAACTTTTTTTTTCTGAACCTTTTCGGGTATAAAACTTGACCGTTCGGCAACTCGAGTTTCTAACACCACAATTATTCGGAACTTTACGTTTTCTAATCATTAAAATACGATTTTTTAAGTAGTAGGATTTTTGATATTCGATACTTTTGCAGGCCGGTATCATAACTATTCTTGTCATTTAATCCTCGATGTATAACTATTCTTCGCAATGACATTTCTGTTTTAAAACGGACGGGATTTTTAAAATTTCGAAAAGTTTTAACGTCGTCCCACATAAATTCGGAGTTTTGAACCGTGGAAGCTTTTACGGTTTGAAACTTCGACCCCGCCCCAAATTCGCGATACTTTTTGAACAGACCTCGTAGATCGCTAAAAAGTGAAAAAGCGATCTGGCCAAAGAAACCGCGAAATTCAAGAAACATTGTTATACACATGCTACGATCAATTTTTTTCTTTTCATTCATTCTACAAGGGGAAGGGCTCCCTGCCCTGCTCGGTTTCCACGTCTCACAAATGTGCTATATTCGCGATTTACGTTTTGTTCGCTCTGGGAAAGTCGGGGTTTGAGAGCATTCGAGAGCTCACCGAAAGCACAGCGAACTCGGTGGCCCCTTCTTCGGTATACCTTACTCCGGTGAGACTCCAGGGGCCAATAAATCTCCGGCACACTCGAGGTGGAGAGACGTCCGTTCGTTTTACTGCACAGCGAGAGCAGCCTGGCTGCTGTTTGCTACGAATATACGCGGGCACGTATATGCACGAAACGTGTGTTCATGACTCCTCTAGACCATAGCTTATGACAATGTGTTTGTCCTGTTCTATTCTCGCGAGGAAAGCCGCGAGAGTTCGAGGAGCGAAACTACGAGTGCTTTTTCTTTTTTTATTCGTCGTTCGGCAATGCGGTAGCGCTATACAGGCGGTATGTGGTTGAGAATATAATCGCTCCGTATAACCACGATATTCAAATATAACGTGTACTGGATTTGCCGCTTGTACGTCGTCGTATAAACGCTGATCTTACGAATAAAGCTGTCACACACACACACACATATATATATACTTTCTATTTCACGAGAAGCAAGGATGTCCTCGATTGCGTGGGGTAATATATCGTGTGAAATAATATGCATAGATAAATCAGCGAATCTCGAGAGTTACGTAAGGTATAAATGGACTCGTAATTCGTTGCAACAATTCGTCAATGAATCACAACGTCGCATATGTTCTCCATAGGCCGTGGAAAAATGTTTAAACGATTGATTAGCTGTGGTTAATTGAAATCTTGTCGTGTGAGACTGTCGTTTCGTCCGACATTTTGCATCGCATGTATGAGCATCAAGATAAAACAATTTGATAATCAGGATAATTGTTCGATTGATTATAGCAAAAAGTACAACAATGATCATCACCAATTTAAAGTGGTTAAACTTATGCTTCTCCGTACTTTGTTTTCTCCCTTATATCTTGTCCCAGGGTTGTACGACCCTTCCGCTACTGCGGTATGTACCTGGACTCGCAGGCATCGACGATCCTCTGGTCTTGTGCTGTAAAATAGGAAGAAGCACACCTTGCAATTTCATAGACGACGAGATATTATGGTCTATACGAACGAGCGAGAACGAGAGATAGACGTGATACTGGACCAATTCCAAGGATGTTCTCGAGCTCTAACTTTTGACCCGGAGGGCGAACGAGGGTTCGCATCAGCGTTAGAGCACACTGTAGCTACAGACATACACAGTGAAATCGTTCGAGTGTTTTCTCGTATACCGGAGCGGGGGGGGGGGGGGGGGGGGGGGGAGCACCTGAAGCGAACGGTGCATCTCGAAAGGGTCAGACCCGCCTGGACTCAACTCTAGTTCGTGCACTCGCACTGCAGCAGCGAGACCAATCGGAACGCGATAGAACGTTCGTTCGTGTTGGTAGGTGACGTTATTAATTGGTTAATGGACATGGAAAAAAACAACAGTGCACACATGTGTTCACATGTGCATTAACGTTTGAGAAGGAGCACAAGCCAGTGGTAAGAAAGAGTAACGCATTTAGAGATCAGGCAGTTCCATTTCCCCTCCGGTTCCCATTTTCATTCTTCAGCCCATTCCCGTCTGACCTCCGGCTCATACCGAGAGAAGACCAGAAACACAGACGGACTGCATGTAGTTTTGCCCTGGTCAGCCCCGGAGGATCTCCACACGCGCTCTGCCTGCGGTTCAGTGCCCGCTGGGAGTGGTCAAGTCTCTCTCTCTCTCTCTCTTTGTTTCTCTCTCTCTCTCTCTCTCTCTCGATAGCGATGCTGCTGGATTAATTATCATTACCATCGTGAGCGGAATGAGATCGTCCTCGTCTCTGAGTGTTTGTGTACATTTATATATCGAGCATCAAACCTCGAGAGCAGTTTGTATGTTTGTGTGCACCGATGCTTCCTCGTATAGCGGTGCAGGCTACCGCACCCGTGAACCGACCCACTTCTGGGTCGTCTCCGTTTATATATATATATATATACATAGAAATGTACGTACTACGTGTTCTACAAAAGTTGCACTTGGCGGTGTACGAAGGATGTAACGAGAGCCCCGAACAGGAAGAGGAGACCCGCTCGTGTACGAGACACCAAAATGCTGGAGGACATTCCGAGGTAACATATGGCTGGAGGGGAAAAAAGTTGGAAGACTTGTGGGTTGCTCGTAATTTTCATGTACGTAGATATATTACAAAGACAGTGAAAACGGAGGATAAAAGTTCGAGAACAGATGAAGATAATTGAAGAGTCTCGAACTAAAAGGAGAAATAGAAAAAAAAATACTGTTAACAGCATCAGGAGGTCGAGAGGCACCAGGAGAGTTGTGTTTCGCAAATCTCCCAACATGCTCATTTTTGTCCCGAACTTACTCGAGGTTTCCCCGATGACATTGATCGAGTATCCATTAATCGCAAGTAGAATTCTCCTAGTTCGACGGTCAACTATACTTAAGAGGGGAAATAGGGTTAGACGATTCAAAAAATTGATTTTTTTTTTAATTTCATAAATTGTTAGTAAAACTATTGAAAAATATGTTCCCAAAATTTAAAATGAAAATTCCGACTCTATTGTTATGAGCCATTGAGGGGGGAAATAGGGATGGTACAACGTTTTCTCAATGATTTTTATGAATTTTTTTAATAGTATACAAAATGAATATAATTTATTGAAACTTTGAGAATATTTTATACATATATTTAAGTATAAACTATAAAATTTTTATACATATATTTAAGTTATACTATAAAATATTAGCGACCCCATATTGCATGTTTTTCTTGGTACTATTTTTTCAAACGCGTTTTTCTGAAAACGACTTTTTTTTAACTTGCGTACACGCTAGTTTGAAAAGTTTTCAACCAATCGTTTTGAAAATTGGCAGTTACTTTCTTCATAGTATTGCGCTTCATATGAACCTAAAATCGGAATATTATCATTATTTAAAATAATTTTTTTTTTGCAAATAAAGTTGTAAAAAATGGCAAAAAATCATGCTTTTTTGTTTTGACCCCTGTAAAAAATTCAATCTTCTATTTTTTTGATAGCATTCAGGTTCATATAGAAGAGAGACATATAATAAAAGTAAATTCCAACCTCGTTTGATTTCAGAGGAAAATTGCGGCATCCAGAATGTACGCAAAATGCTGAGTCTGATTGTGACCTGCAATATGGGGTCGCTAATATCTTATAGTATACGAGGGGGGACCCAAAAAAAACGGGAATTTCGTCATAATTTCTTTATTTAAAAACATTTTTACACCAAATTTTGATCACCTTCAAAGTATTCTCCTTTGAAGGAGAATACTCCTCCACAACGCACCTCTGCAAACGATCCTTCCAATGTTCAAAACATTTTTTAAATTCACTTATCGGGATGTTCTTTAGGCCGTCCAGCGAATTTTGTTTTACCTCCTCCACAGTGGCAAAACGCTTGATTGCTGCTTTGTTCCGGGGTCGTATCCATAGCACCACGATTCATCACCAGTGATCACCTTGGAATAAAGTTCAGGGTCCTCTTCAAGCTGATTTTGAAGTTCAAAACATGCCTGAAGTCGACGCTCCCTTTGCTCGTCCGTGAGAAGGCGAGGGACAAATTTGGCTGCAACTCTGCTCATGTGCAAATCTTTGGATAAAATCCTCTGAATTGAACTCCATGATATCCCAGACATCTCACAGAGTTGATCAATGGTTCGGCGACGGTCTTCATGAATGAGAGCATTGATTTTGTCGACGTTTTCGTCACTTCTTAACGTTGAGGGGCGTTCTGAACGGGGTTGGTCTTCAATTGACATTTCTCCATTTTTAAAACGTGAAAACTGCTCGTAGACTCTGGTTTTACTTAGGGCAGCATCTCCATAAACAGTCTTAAGCATTACAGTAGTTTCCGCGGCCGATCTCCCCAACCGGAAACAAAATTTCACAGCCGCGCGTTGCTCTCGACAATCGGCCATCACGTTTTCGCCGAAATCGAAAAAGTTGTTTCACTACAAAAATTCCCACGGGCGAACCGATGCACTCACGGCGACAGAACTTCGCACACTAACTCAAGAGACGTGTCCCCAACGGACACCTCGTCGAGCAATGGGTTCCCCCACTCTCCCTCCCCGCCGCAGCGCAATTCCCGTTTTTTTTGGGTCCCCCCTCGTATACTTAAATATATGTATGAAAATTGTATAGTATGTACTTAAATATATGTATAAAATATGCTCAAAGTTTCAGTAAATTATATTCATTTTTTATACTATAAAAAAATTCATGAAAATCATTGAGAAAACGCTGTCCTAACCCTATTTCTCCCCTTAACTATCCGTTTACTCGCGTAGTGTTAGTAACGGTACGATAGTTAGTAATGCCTGTATGATATACAAGTGTGTGGTTACCGCATGGTCTATATATACTACCTCGATGTCTTGTTGTATATCGTATCGGACGTTCAGCATTGCGTTAGAATCAGCGCACGCCTCTAACTCCAAAGATGTGCTTCAGAACTGCGCGGAGAGTTAAGCATGCTTCTGTTCCTCAATACAAGATCTTTCCCTGTCTCTCCCTCTTTCTCTAGCTCGAACTACACTGTACGAGTGTGCAGTTTTAGTTGCCGGAGCTCGAGATCCTTACGTGAACAGGCTAACGATGCCCATTAGAGCAGCATCGCCAAGAGGCCGTATACCAGAGTTTAAATGTATACGATATACACGAATATATGGATACCATTATGTGTAGAGAATTCTATGTAACAGTAAGCTTCGCTCCACTGTCTCTTTCTCTCTCGAGTCTTCGAGTCTATGCCTGACTAATCGTAAAGCTCCACGACTCCATACCTCATGCAGATCGACTATTCGTCTTGGCATATCCTCCAGTTTGTCAGGCCGAATCGATTCGATAAAGATACCAGCTGTCTATGACGGTCCGGTTTACCACACCGGCGAAAAGTCGCATGTGCAATAATAAAATCGTGTGCAACTTCTCTCTCTCTCTCTCTCTCTCTTTGGGTATATATACGTGTATGCGAATCGATAGGGGCACTATACTTTATACTACGAAGTCAGCGTCTCGTCATTTGGCATATAGTTAAACTCCGTTGGGAAGAGAAGACGAGACGAGACAGCGCATATACATCCACGTATCTCTTTGAGAAAATACGGAAAGTCTGAAGGCTCATTGGAGAGACATCGATGAGAGAGAGAGACGGCGAGAAATGAGACAGGAAGAGACAGAGGTAACCTTCTTCAAAAGGCAAAAGGTTCGTTTACGACATTTCTACACGGGAGTGGACACGCTCTCGAGTCTTGTTCGTCAATAGACATGATCTCTTCAAAGTCAGAAAGAGCGAGGGAAAGAAATAGAGACAGAAACACCCCCTCGGAATAGATTAAAGTCTTTAACGAGGAGACGATGATTCGAGGGATAGAGTATTTTACATCAGTCCTGTCTTTTACCACACGTAAAGAGGATTCGATGGATAACATAAAACAGGACGGTGAACGACGAGGGAAATTATTCGTTTGTTCTCGATGAACACGAACAGCTCGAGAACTCGATACATTTTAATTGGAACAGCGTTCATTGGCGAGGAATCCCTTACGTTGTTCGAATGTTAAATGTAAAAAAAATGTGGACATTGAAGTAAGACGTAAAATTTAATTTACGCCACCTGTGTCACAGCTTTTGATATATTTTACTCTTTAACATACGACGATCATTATTGAATTGTTACGAAAATCGAATTTATCATCGTCGCATCGTTTCTTTACGTATTCTCACGATTTCTTAGTCTGGTAACTTGGGTTCAAAAAATCGAAAATTTTTTTTTTTGCTTAATTTGAAAGTACAATGTCTTGGGAATATACTGTAAAAATTTCAGACCGAAATTCGAAATACTTCCAGAGTTATAATGAGTTTTCGAGAGCCCCTCGAAATTTTTCTCAAAACAGTGTTTTTCTGATCAGCCCGGGTCCTAACTTTTTTTCTACCGAACCGATTGCTTTCAAATTTTAACAGTAAGTACTCTACATACTTATAGTTCACGTCGGAACTACCGAAAAAATTTTTCCCCCCTAACTTTTTATTCTACAACCCCTTCTTTGCTAAAATAAAAGGACTTTTTTTTCCAAAGTCCGCCATTTTGTTATTTATCCATGAAATTTAACTTCAGTAGTTCCGACCAGAATAACATGTCTATAGATTGAAAATTATCAAGAATTTTTGATTTCAGATAACATCAAGAGCCAAAATCACCGGGGCCACCCACGCGCTTTTTTTTCGAGGTGCCAACTTCGATCAATAATAATAATAATAATAAACTATTAAATTTGTTCCAAAATTTTTTTTTTGTATCTTTAATATGTAAATAAAAACATCCTAAATATCCAAAACGATTCATTTTTATTTTCCTACAAAAAAACGCCCTCCAAAAAAGACATGAAAATCGGCTTAAGTTACCAGACTACTACCTCAACGCTTCGAGCAATATCCTCACAACGTATAACAATATAATTCTTATATTTTTCTAATATATTGCAAATATAATTGTTAACATACAATGCAAGTGAAAAAAAAAAAAAAAATCAAGACTTTAGTAGGACGGAGTGGCTTCGATGCCCCACCCTAGAAATTTCTCCTCCACGCTTCTAACCCAGTGACCCTCGGGTGTTTATATTCCCTCCCTAGATACGAGTCCACGCCAAAGAATCATTATATTATTTTGCAACATTCCACTCTCTCGTCGGCGTGCCCAGTGTGCGCTTCGACCTTTATTGCGGTCTCTCAGTGTCCGTATTACCATTACACTGTATTAAAAAAAAATATACATATATATATACATATATATTAACCGCTATTAAACAAAAGGACCTAATCGACAGCACTGAACATGTTAAACTGTCTGTGGGTAACGCCCTTTCGTTAACTAGCCTATGATATATACACTTAGCGGCATAGTTTTGCCGGGTTACATTACTTTCTACTAAAGGTTATCGCTCGGATTCATTTTTCGCGATCCTGCCCGTTCGCTCAAACGTTTTGGATGGAAAAAAAAAGAGCTTCCGAAAAGGCTACACGGGGGATGTAGACGTGACATTGCGGCGAATGAAACGACGTCCCAAAGAAATAAAAAGAACAAGATTCCTAGGACTTCTTCTGTGTCTTTGGGAAGCGCAAACCGCAATCATTAACGTGCCGCGGTTAAGAACGAGGGATCGATGCGAAAATTGATCTCGGTGAGAAAGAAAGAGAAGAAAAAAAAACATCCACACAACCGACGACACGCTGTGTGGGAGCGCCTTGGGACACACGTTAATCGAAGTAGGGATAGACGGTGGTACATCACCGAGATTTTACAGAGAGTTCTCGTTTCCAAAGCGTGTATACATAAACTGTTGGATATCTCGTCGAGGCTCTATAATCGTATCTCTCGGAATGGTTACGAGATGACGCAAGACGAGACGAGAAAGAGTGAGAGACGAAAACCGCGCGGCAACCCAGATCTGTCACTGGGTATAACACGACGCGATCGCTCGCGTTTAAATATCGATCGCTAAATGCCAAAAGGATCTCGTGTCAATGCACGGTTATACGCTCGTTATGCCCTTCTGTTGTTAGAACTCAATGGACGTATGTATATATACGCGAGGCAGGAAAATCATGGATTTATATATACATATATTTATCCGCTTTAAGAGAGAAAGAATGGATTGAAGGAACATGGTGAATTCGCGAGGCGAGAGAGGTCTGACGATTCATCAGCACTCGGCCGTGCATATAACTGTGAAAGAGGACCGTATGATATTAGAGTATCGAGAGAGAAAAAGAGAGAGAGAGAGAGATATCACAGAGCGTGCTCTCTGGGCAAATCCAAGCTGAGCTCTATAGACGATATAATTTCACGATTCCGTGTGCTCTCATCTTCGATAGAGAGAAAAGAGGAGGGAAAGAGAGGGCAATCATCCACCAGATGTTATACGAAGGAGTCTCTGGGAGAACGGCATCACGCCGCTCTTCCATCGCTTTCGTAATCGATGTAACATCCTTAAATGATAACGAGATATGTATATATACGTGTTGAAGACCCGCTGAAAAAAAAGACCAACGCGAGAAGTTCGTGATGAAAATATATAAGGGTTTCAGAACAAACGTATACTCTCGTTCAATGTACCAAAAAAAAAACATGACGATTCGGTATATTTGATGAAAATACCTTTTTCTTCGAGTGACGGAAACTTCAAATAACGTGAATAATTAAAAAAATACATAAAATTAATGATCAATTCCTTAAAAGTATAATCAGCCTTCAGAAAAAACTAATTCAATATGATGACATCTCAATACTAACGACTTTCGCATGTTGGACTTTCGATTTCAATAAGATTTTCGAGAATTCATGAATGTTTGTTTGATTTTTTTTTTTTGCTGCGAGAGAGAGAGAGAGAGAGAGAGTTTTATCTCGCTTTCGGTATCTCGATCGTTCTGGAGGTCGTAAAAATCGAGCGGATATATCACGGAGGAGAGAACCTGTTGCCACGGTGTGCCCGTATAACCCGAAGATCCTAGCGACGATAAAATACGAAAGGAAGCATGAAGCCACAGGAGCCGCCCCGCGGGCGGCTCCAAGATTCAACAAGCGGGAGAGCATCGGTGTAATTAAGCATTGACCTATAACGAGCTATAATTAGTCATAGGCCTAACGAGCGAGGGATAAAGATTTGTCGATAGGATTCTCCGATAGCTCTGAAGACGTATATATAGACACCCACGCGATGTCACGACTCTCGATCGTAAGAAAGAAATAACAAAAAAAAAGAACAACTAATAATCGACACTGTTGACTTTTTTGTAAATCTTTCCCGAATAAAGTGGCAACAGAGCTTCCTCTGTCAATAATTAAGGGCTCGCATACTCCTGAAATATTCAAAAAATCGATTTTGTCTTACAGATTTTTATTCTTTATACTTTTAAGAATTTAAATAATAAAAACTTTTAAGAAAATTCCACTCTGTTACAAAGTTATAGCAATAAATGGGACCGGACATCGGGTTCACATTGTGTCTACCAGAAACTTTAAACGCGTTTTTCTCGATACTACGTTTTTAGACAGTGTCAGCACGATAACTCAATCAATTTTTAATATTTTTTCACTTTGTTTTCTTTTAAATCTTGATAATTAATTTCTCTACAGTCTGACGAGAGGTTTTTTTAATTTTTTGGTTGGACAATTTTTTGATAAGTTATTAGACACTATTTTTTTTTTTTAATTGCATACTAAAGTTTGAAATACTGTAATTTCTTTATTTTTGAAAGAAAAAAAAAATTCCCTGGGGCAGACTATACTACTGCATTATTTTACTGAATTCTTTTTCATTTTTCAAGATTGGATAATTTTTGGTGAAGTTATGATGTCGACAAGGAGGCATAAATTGAAAAAATACATTTAAAAATTTTTTTTTCTTATAGTTGAAAAGTTAATAAAAACTGTGAACTCAACAATTAAATGTTTTTGTTCACCCTATAACCTTTATAATAATTTTTCAAATTGACACGGTTTTCAGCGAGCGCAGCGGTATGCGAACCCTTAAGGGGGGGAAATAGGGTTAGACGGTTCAAAAAATCAATTTTTTTTTATTTCATAAATTGTTAGTAAAACTATTGAAAAATATGTTCCCAAAATGAAAAATGAAAATTCCGACTCGTACTATTCTTGTAAGCCATCAAGGGGGAAAATACAGTTAGGACAGCGTTTTCTCAATGATTTTCATGAATTTTTTTATAGTATAAAAAATGAATATAATTTATTGAAACTTTGAGAATCTTTTATACATATATTTAAGTATATACTATAAAATTTTGAAGAATTTTTTGAAGAATTTCCTTGAAAAACACCGCAGATATTAGCGACCCCATATTACTTGTTTTTCTTGGTACTATTTATTCAAACGCGTTTTTCTGAAAACGACTTTTTTTGAACTTGCGTACACGCTAGTTTGAAAAGTTTTTAACCAATCGTATTGAAAATTGGCAGTTACTTTCTTCATAGTATTGCGCTCTATATGAGCCTAAAATCGGAATATTATCATTATTTAAAATAATTTTTTTTTAATTAAAGTTGTAAAAAATGGCAAAAAATCACGCTTTTTTGTTTTGACCCCTGTAAAAAATTCAATTTTCTATATTTTTGATAGCATTTAGGTTCGTATAGAAGAGAGACATATAATAAAAGTAAATTCCAATCTCGTTTGATTTCAGATGAAAATTGCGGCTTCCAGAATGTACGCAAAATGCTGAGTATGATTGTGACCTGCAATATGGAGTCGCTAATATTTTATAGTATATACTTAAATATATGTATAAAATATTCTCAAAGTTTCAATAAATTATATTAATTTTTTATACTATAAAAAAATTCATGAAAATCATTGAGAAAACGTTGTCCTAACCCTATTCCCCCCTTAAGTGAATGGTACTGCGCACTTCAATAATATTTTTCCAAATCTCATACAAATTATGTTGACTCGACGAACCACTCATTGAACATGGAAAATAGTCGGTGCAAATTGCTTGTAAAACGAATGCGATATATCTGTAATTTAATTATATTCTCCTTAAATATTAAATTACCACGATTCCATTAGTATAGATAATAAAAAAAAAACCTATGACATATACAGAAGCTCCGGTATCCAAGGGAGAAAGGCACGGCACAAAAACCAGATAACCACGGCGATCAATTAGTTAGCGGAGCATCAGGAAGAGTTCGTTACTATCGGTGATTTAAACGAGAAATTAAGGAGAATCGACCACTTGAATTATTTTATTTTCTTTCATTTTGTCTTTTTCGTTCGTAATGGAAATCGAGTATTTTATCTGAGCTCAGAGATCGTACATATGGAAGTCGCACGCGCGCGAGTAACACTATGCATGATCCCCTTTTCCGCTGCATGTGCGCCCCGGATATAAAACCGATGTATAATACTGTAAAACTACGTATATATACATATACATTGGTATATATATATATATATATATATATATATATATATATATATATATATATATATATATATATATATATTGTTGTTATAGAGTCGTGTGCGAGTAGCACGCCTCGAGGCCCGTTATCGGGGAGGGGAACGGTAGCGATCAGTCCGTTAGGAAAAAGTGTTCACCGCGGTGGAGTGTCGATCGCGAGAGCGAGTAGCACGATCAGCACCAATATACTTACTTATGTACATTGCAAGTGTACATATACATACATATACATGGATACCTACTGATGTATTTCTACTTTACTCCTCCGGTAAAAGCGCGGCTCCGGTAGCCGCACATATAGAGTGGCGAGAAGTTAAGGAGAAATCGTCGGCGTAGCACGTGGCTTCTGGGCTAATTAACGGTGCAAAGTGGCGCGAGTACGCACGCTGCTGCACTTAGTTTATATACCGATATATAAAACCGATGACCAGCACGCGCGTTCAACCCACGACTCTCCCCGGTATACTAATGTCCGATTTATAACACGAAAAACATCGAAGATTTCGCGGGATCTCATCTTAAAAGTCCGACAAACATATAGCGTCCTCTAAGTATCAGGCGTATGTCGAATTTCTCGATTAATCTCTACTGATCTCTCTAATACTTTGGGAATTTGCGTAAAACTCGAAAGAAATTAAATAACGACGACTCATAAACGACGATTTAGAATCGAAATCTAGATTTACGAGATACTCGTGTATTACATGAATTTCGTTGGGGTTAATGGACGTCAAATCTTATATAAGAGGAAAAACAACAATCTTTTCGACTCATTATTGCGATAAGCCTATTAAGTTTGATTCCGAACGCCTCCTTCTTCTAGAAGGTAGAAAAATAAGGTTTCTTTTTTTTTCTCCACTTTACTGACGTGTTCGATACACGCAACGTTCGAACAGTGGATACGGCGAGAGATCCTTTGAGCTCTCCGATCACCCGAAGATTCGCGAGAGAGGGGATCGAACGTTTTGCCCATATGCAATAGCGAGACAGAGAGTTCGCGCGATCGCGAGAATATTTTATATACAGAGATGCGCGTGATCCCCAACGTCATGTCTGCATATAATTTTATATACCCATCGCACGATGCTTTTCTATATCGATCAATTATCCAGCATTATATATATTATTCAATCCGCGTTATAGAGATATGAGCATTGATTATTGGGCATTAGTCACGACGACGTAATGGCGAATAAATCAATAATTAATGGGGATAGTAGAGATATTGATAATTGATGTGTTCTTCTGATATGGAGAAGGTATATATATATTATATATATATATATATATATATATATATAAGTAGAAGGAAGTTGATTGAAGATCGTAAGGATCGCGCGTGCTTCGATTGTATATACATGCAGATAAACTTTTACATCGATCTATTCATTATTTTATTGCACAGACCACGAGATGCATTTCTCGAATTCAGAAAGAGCTATTGATCGTTAATAAGGAAATTGATTTTTCTTTATATACCAAATCAATCAATTTATCAATTACTAATAGATTATATTGTAGCTCGAGCGCTTCGTGCGCAAAATAGTTAAACTCTTTCGTTTTCTTTGCGTTTTCGACATCGACCTTTTGAACGATCAACAGAAACGCCATTTCGCAATTTCAATAGGACAGGAAAAAAACGACAGTAAAAAAAATATTTCATCAATTCATCGATCGATCAATCAATTAATAAATTCGCTAATTAATTGTGTATTTTTCTTCGATTGAATATTCCATTGAATCACTAAATTATATTGAATATTGAAAGGACGCGTGCATCGATTAACGAGATCGAGACGTAATAATTCCATCGACTCTATCAATGACAAATTGTTCGATTATGAATCTTCGGCTCCAGTCGATCTTTCTCGACGATATAACGATCTTTATTTTTGCACCGATTTAGAAGAAAAAAAAGTGTGTGGGTTTGTAGTTGGTAACGCGTCCAAAAGTGAGCCACAAGGAGATTGGGTCTCGGGTCAGATCATGCGGTTCTCCGTGCCGAATCGTTAGAAAGTCTACACTCTGTATACGACTCTATATAACCGTACGAGTCGCTTGATACACCAAACTTAACGCTATATCTAGGGCATTCCGTGTCAAATTACTCATTCATTATTCAACCAGACATTTCGTGCTTCTATAAATAAGTTAATTAAAGTTGTGAAATAGGAAAAGTAATCGTAAACCATATAACCCGTTTTTTTCAATTATTCAATGAATCTTTTTCAGTTTAAAAACAATTTGATTGATTGACATTTGAAAGAGCCGCTTCGCGAGTTTGAAAATGCTCGGGGCACGATTTTTTCGGAATTAAAAATACGAATAATATGTCTACGTTTGAGGGAATCGAGTCATCAAAATGTGTCAAAAATTTTTTAAGCGCTATACTTTATTACCATAAAGTTCAGATGAATAACTGGTAAAGTATGTTTGTAATATGTCTACTTTTAAGGTAGTAGTCTGGTAACTTAAGCCGATTTTCATGTCTTTTTTGGAGAGCGTTTTTTTGTAGGAAAATAAAAATGAATCGTTTTGGATATTTAGGATGTTTTTATTTACATATTAAAGATACAAAAAAAAAAATTTTTGACAAAATTTAATAGTTTATTATTATTATTATTATTATTATTGATCGAAGTTGGCACCTTGAAAAAAAAGCGCGTGGGTGGCCCCGGTGATTTTGGCTCTTGATGTTATTTGAAATAAAAAATTCTTGATAATTCTTAATCTATAGACATGTCATTCTGGTCGGAACTACTGAAGTTGAATTCCATGGATAAATTACAAAATGGCGGACTTTGGAAAAAAAAGTCCTTTTATTTTGCCCGCTATTTTGTTATTTATCCATGAAATTTAACTTCAGTAGTTCCGACCAGAATGACATGTCTATAGATTAAGAATTATCAAGAATTTTTTATTTCAGATAACACCAAGAGCCAAAATCACCGGGGCCACCCACGGGCTTATTTTTCATGGTGCCAACTTCGATCAACAATAATAATAATAATAAACTATAAAATTTTTTCAAAAAAATTTTTTTTTGTATCTTTAATATGTAAATAAAAACATCCTAAATATCCAAAATGATTCATTTTTATTTTCCTACAAAAAACGCCCTCCAAAAATGACATGAAAATCGGCTTAAGTTACCAGACTACTACCTGAAGGCGATCGAGTCACCAAAATATGTGAAAAAAAAACGCTATATTTTATTACCACAAAGTTCAGATGAATGATTAGTAAACTATGTTGTTTAAGGTCCATAAAAGATCGTTGTGCTTTCCAGCAGAACCCTCTAATCTTTATTTGTTTTGCAAGGGTGGTTGCAAATTTATTCCTATTCTCTAAATTCTACGCGTAATTGAAAATTGATGATCAACATCGATAAAGTCGTAATTCTTACAACCTTCCCTACGGCGTAAGCTTTAAAATAATTTCTAACGGATGCATATCATTATTAAAAAAAAATTGTAATATGGTTCTGGTAAAACAAACCTTTCTGAAAAAAATGTTCATGTAAGACCCAAAGTAGAGTAAATCTCTTAGAAAAAAACTGTTCTAAACGTCAAAGAATTTTGTATTTCACAACTTTATCTCATTTATTTATAGATACCCGAAATTAGTGTTGCACGAGAAGTCTGATCTGGCACAGAATGGCCGATTTATATTATAAAGAGAATATATCTATGCACAGAGCATCGAAAGTGTGTTCGTGTTAGGCTAAAGATCGAGAGACGTTTCCCGAGTACGTCGTATTATATACGTGATCGTGTGCCGGTAACGCTAAAAGTTGGAGTTAAGATACAAACGATTCACCGCGAATCAAACGAGAGCGAGAATACAGACGCACATTATATACATGTACAGAGACGCCATTAACTCGGTCACGAGAGGAAAAGGCTTCAAGCGAGTTTGCGTCGTTGATTGAAAATCGAGTGAACGTGAAGCCAGAGGGCTAATGGACAATATATATATATATACAAACATTGCACACATGTGTGGGAAGAATCATTGACGACGTAACAGAGCGTAAGGAGTTTTCTGTAGATATAAATATGCGTACGCGCTCGGCTCGATTCCGTATACACATCGAGCAGTATTATAAATTGTACGAGAGACGCGTTGAATAAAGCACGTATATATAGGAACTGAACAATGAACACGAGAGATTGCAATTAGCAATGTATATTTTTTTCACTCTCAATATACCGAACGAATGGATAAATCATCGAAGAGCCCGCGGCTAAACGTCATATAAATATTCGTAAGAAATATCAAGGGATTAAAAAACGCCTCTGGAGTGTTAACTACGATTCTGTTGATTGTCAGATGTTGGTTACGAACAAATTTGTGAGCCTGGAATAAAATACAGGGGTGGGAATGATATGACGTCGTCGTAAAGAGCGAGAGGAATGAACGTGTGAGAGTGGATGACTATTTGAAGACAAAAGTCTCGTTTGGTATCCTCGGCGTTCTAAGGGATGTTTCTCGTTTATTCGATCTCCGGTTATTATATCGGCAGCGAGGACAATCACGGAAGACCGAGAACGAGAGAATCGAGTCTTTCGAACAGTTCCACATTCTCATGACTTTCTAACGATCTCCTCCCCCTCTCGGCAAATAGATTCGTTTGTATACCATTGATAGAGCATTTGGTCTGTACATGTACGACTATGTTTAAATCACTGACTATTCTCTAACCCTGGATGAAAAACTCGAGACGCTTTATATACTATATACATAATAGTACATTCGATATGGCTTGCTCTCCCTTGTTACCATAAATTATCACATACATCCTTTTGAAGCACCCAGTCAATTGCGAGGCACCGATATACAGAACTACAAATAACGATTGTACAATTCTCGAGAAGTTGTAATTATGATTTTTACGTTGCCTTTCTCCTTTTTTTTTTTTTTGTATCTATTCCACCAGTGAATTACTACAATTTCGAGAATCATTAATAATCAATAGGATCGCTATTGTGGAATAACAAAAATTTCAATTCGACGTAGGATTTTCTCTTCTGACTTCAATAGTAAAATATTTTCTTACCTCACGGTTGGTTATTGGTATTTAAAGATTATCCCACATTGAATAATATCCAATAGGCATGGTAGCGGACAATTAATTTCAATAGATAATTGGCATTTTTATGATCGGTGAGATCGGTTTTGTGGAATGCACCGCAAAAAACCACAAACAATTCTCAAACGTTTTCTATAACTTCGGACTTGCGGAATTATTTTTCTCTAAATGTTAAAAAAAATGTTTCTATATGATCTTATGAAGACTTTTTAATAGCAGTTTCTTCGACTTTTCATGTGTATAAATATAATTCATATTACGAATTTTGGAATTTCACAATTTTTCGTTTCCCACTCTTTACCCACGTTCTTTTCAATATTTAATCGTAATAAACTGGTAATTAATTGCTTGTTGACATTTAAAGATTATGCCACATTGAACAATATTAACGTTTAATGGGCAGTCCTGGTAATGTTTAAAAAACATGTTTCTATATGATCTTATGAAGACTTTTTAATAGCAGTTTCTTCGACTTTTCATGTGTATAAATATAATTCATATTACGAAATTCAGAATTTCACAATTTTTCAATCTCCACTCTTTACCCACGTTCTTTTCAATATTTAATGGCAATAAAGTTTTTATGTTCGCCACTAAAAAAATCACAAATTCATTCATAATATTGTTCGCTCTGCGCGTGTATATACGTGCGCGGTAAGGCGTGAATGGGTTTTAGAGTCTGCGAGAACGCCAAGTACTTCTCTATGGGTTTCGATTTATGTGAGTACCAGAGATGCCTCCATAGATTCAACGAGCTAGAACACTAATTGCCGCTCTAAGAGGTGGTCTCTGATGACTCTATACATGTGTTTAATATAGAATTGACTCGATGCAGTTTAATTTGCGAATGGAGCTGCCAATGAACGAAAGGCTAACGGAGAGCACTTGTCGATTCGTACGAGGTGAAAAGGGATATAGAATAAAAAAGTACGAGAATTATGGGGTACGGAAACTCGAGATCGAGAAATAAAGAGGCCCAATGCCACTGCTGGGGCTGTTGAAGCCGCGAATTAATTGGAATAATCGAGCGTGGATTTTGCTCTCGCCTCTTTATTCCTTAATGAAGATAGAAACCCACCCTCGGCTCCTCGTCCTTTTATCGCAAAACTACGATCTTTCTCGCGATATTCTCGCAGCTGAATCGTTAACGCGTTTCTGCATTAGATCTGTATCTCGTCGGCACGGGCGATTCGATGAATCTATCGCGAATCGATTCGCTCAATAAGGAAAAAAAAATTGATGAAAATTGTAATTTTCATAATGACAACAACTTTGGCGTTAAAAGTGTAAATATTTGAAAATCTAACTGCGTCTGTTTAAAATGAAAAGTGTTAAAGAGTCGTTCGGTCGGCAAAGAGCGTAGTCAACGAGATTTTCATCATTCTCATTCCTCTCAACGAGAAGACTCGAGCACGCTTCCTCAAACTCGCGATCTTCAGATATATTTATCGCACCCGCTCATGAAATAGGTTTATATACTTGTGTGTGTAATATAAAGTACATGCGAGGATTCAAGCTCGTGAATATTCATAAGTGGACGGTTTTACGAGCGTGCAAAAATTTACGAGCGTGACAGACGTTGACGAGCATCGAGAGGACTACATCTCGTTCGACACAAATTTATTCGTACATTCATTTCGTCCCAAGTCCCAAATGGCAAAATGGCAAATAGAGCAATAAGGATATTATTGTTAAAACCTTTCAACTATCATGCTTGATTGGTTATATAAATACGAGTTTAAGCGAGCTCCACATTTGGATAAGCCATTCTATACCAGTGTAACAGAGATAGGGGCACGGGAATTATGTGAGACCGAGAGATAGAGAGAGAGAGAGGGTTTAGCCTCCCCTTAAGTATAGCAGGCATATTTTTATGGCGCGTCTACAATGAAAACCTTGCAACGTTATAAAGAGAATTATTAACAGATCCTTTGATTTATCAGTACCTGAGAGTATCGTTCGAATAAAAAATCATTTAAGGTACTTTGGAGATGAAAAAAAAAAATCATTATAAACTGGGACACCACGAAAGTTACTTCCGGTACCAATGGATGTAGAGAGACTGAAAAAATTCACAGGGTTGTATGAGGATGAAGGAAAACTTCAAAAGTACGAAACGACACAGTATCAAGTTTACATGTATACGTAACTCGTGATTCTTACAATCACCCGCACCGTGTGAGACGACGGGAAAAAGAGATAGAAAGTGCGGACGTGAGGACAGAGAGAGAAAGAATGAAACAGAGAGAGAGAGAGAGAGAGCAGTGGGACGAAGGATGATAAGCCCGAGAGATATTACGACGTCTATGCGATATACAGGGTGTCCCAATAACTATTAGCACCTTAGATATCTTCGAAACTATTTGGTTCACAGAAATATTTGCTGAATCAAAATCGCACAGTACGAAGGGGGCCATCCAATGATACCAAAGTACTCACCCCCACCCCACCCCCTGGGGTGGTGGTGGCAACTTTGAAATCTTAAATGGGAACCTTCATTTTTTATTGTAGATTCGGATTCGCCATAAAAAAAATACGTAACTTTTGTTTAAAATTTTTTTTTCGCTTCGTGATAGATGGCGCTGTAATCACAAAAAATCCGCGAAAGTACAGAAAGGCGATAATACTTATAGTACAGTTTCGGTAGTAAATGAAATTACTACGTTTATAGTAAGTGTTCGAAATGACGACCATCAGTATCAATGCAATATTGGATTCTTTTTTCGATTGATTGCCTTGCAAGTTTTACAGCGTCAGAACTTATTGATGCACAGGCTGTAATAATTCTTCCCATTCGTTCCCATGCAATTCTTGGTGAAGATTAATATGGTACGGGTGAAATTTGTGACGGTGCAAAATGCGATGTACGCTAGTCCTGCCAATGCCAGATTCATTTTGAATTTGTCGCAAACTAATGTGAGGATCTCGATACTCACTTGCGAGCACACCGATTTCCATTTCTTCATTCGTTACACGTTTCTGGCGTACACTACTACGGACACTTAAACTACCGGTTTGCCTAAGTTTATCACACACATTTTTAAATGTTTGACGCGGAGGTTGAGACCGATGTGGATATCGTTCACCATACAAGGTTTTTGCCCTTACAGAATTTTGTTGGCATTCGCCATAAATGAGAAGCATATCGACTTGCTCTTCAAACGGATACACTGCACTCGATTGACTGATTTATCGATACTAATCGTATCATGTTTATCTTATCTTGCAAACTTATTAAAGTGTCCTTGAAACAGTGTTTATTTTCAGTGAAGTAAACCGTAAGTATTATCGCCTTTCTGTACTTTCTGTACCTTTCTGTCGAAGAAATGTAACAAACATTGTAACATTGTAACATGCGACAAATTCAAAATGAATCTGGCATTGGCAGGACTAGCGTACATCACATTTTGCACCGTCACAAATTTCAACCGTACCATATCAGTCTTCACCAAGAATTGCATGGGAACGAATGGGAAGAATTATTACAGCCTGTGCATCAATAAGTTCTGACGCTGTAAAACTTGCAAGTCAATCAATCGAAAAAAGAATCCAATATTGCATTGATACTGATAGTCGTCATTTCGAACACTTGCTATAAACGTAGTAATTTTATTTACTACCGAAACTGTAAGTATTATCGCCTTTCTGTACTTTCGAAAAATTTTAAACAAAAATTACGTATTTTTTTATGGGGAATCCAAATCTATAATGAAAAATGGGGGTTCCCATTTAAGATTTCAAAGTTGCCCCACCCCCAGCTCAGGGGGTGGGGGTGGGTGTGAGTACTTTGGTATCATTGGATGGCCCCCTTCGTACTGTGCAATTTTGATTCAGCAAATATTTCTATGAACCTTATAGTTTCGAAGATATCTAATGTGCTAATAGTTATTGGGACACCCTGTATACGCGATCGGTATAGCTCCGAGGGGGTCATTAGAAGCACATCATCCCTGGCCACTATGCCTTTGCGGAAATGTATAAAATTGTACGTAAAAGTTCGAGGCGAATATTTTCGATTTATCTCATCTTTGTCAAAGGGCAAGTAAAAAATTTTTAATAAAATTGAAATTTTATATTTCTTTAGCGACGCACACGTTTCCGGGGTTTAACGACTTTACACGGAAGGAAGAATTGAGATTATTTTTAAGCATGTCATACATTCATTTATGCCTTTGCGGAAATACATAAAATTGCACGTAAAAGTTCGAGGCGAATATTTTCGATTTATCTAATCTTTTGTCAAAGTACAAGTAAAAAATATAAAATGAAATTGAAATTTTATATTTGTTTTGCGACGCACACGTTTCCGGGATTTCACGACTTTATATGGAAGGAAAAATTCAGTATATTTTTAAGCACATCATGCCTGGCATTTATGCCTACGCGGAAATGTATAAAATTTGTAAATCGCGAATATTATTTTATATCCTTTTTCGTTCAATCATCGAGACTCTTTAATCAAATCGAATAAGCTATTGAACATTGAAATACGAGTAATTTTGAGAATTTTTCATTTGAAAAAATTAGATGAGAATTTCCGTTTTACGCAATATTGTAATAACGTAGGAAATCTCTATTGTCAACGTATTTGAGATGATAGAAAAAATTTAATGAACGTTTCTTATGTGTGAATTTCGAATCCGCAAATTCCGATCCATGACAAAATAAGAATTTTGCCTCATTTCGATTATGACATAAGATACTACAATTAATCATTTTTCACGTAAGGAATTTTTAAAACTAGTCATTTGTCGCCGGGTGTGTGTGTGTGTGTGTGTGTGTGTGTGTATGTGCGTGTTGACTCATTGTCAGGCAAATTCATAATTTAGTTTTTCGGTACGACACGAAGCAGTCTCATGAGAGGGGGTCTCTTGGAATGGGAATGTAGGGTATATAAGATAGAGAGCTCGTTCGGACGATCAGTTACTCGAAAAAAGTTTGTTATACATATATTGTTCTCTGAGACACAAATCGAACGTTCTTAAAATGAAGCCTCATATTTTCGTTTGCTTGATCGTAGTAGGAGTCTGTCACGTGGCACTGTGCCAGGGTAGGAAGCGTTTGGGAGGTATGTACGCGTGCAGGGTGGAATGAAGATTCTCCGTAACATGAGCCGGAAAATCATCTGGCGAAGTGACGACGAATCATTTTTTTCCACCATCTATGTACAATTTTAGGGCAATATATTTTCATTGTATACATCACAATATATTTTGATTGTATATATGAAATTTATTAATTTTGTCCAAGTACACCATATTACCTCTCCCCACAGCGAACTGCGATAACCTTACTCAATCAAACAAGGATACCTGTTACAAAATAGAGTGCCGCTATAAGGAGGTTTCTATTATGGAAAAAATGGTTAGCCTCCTCATTCCGTTTGCATTTTTTATCCAGGCGGTTGCACCCGCAAAGCCAACCTACATCTCGTCAGTCACGCCGTAAGTTATATGCACAATATGCCCATGCATCAACACCGAATTCAAGAACCAACCAAAAAATAATTTTTGAACCGCATTATGCGTCGTCATCATTGCATCAATCAGTACTTTAACCGATGACAGTTTAAGTGTTGCTGATGCATGGTGCCTGGCTGGAAATATGATTAGGTCCAAGCTTCACGTACGGGTTTATACATTGTGGTATTCCAGCTCCTCTTTACATAGTCTAAGCTTGACACTCAGTGATCATTTTTAAAGATTGCTATTGACGTTTTACTGAAAAAGGGAAGGCCCGTATTTTTTGTTTAGGGAAAAATTCATTATTTTCGAAAGTAAACAATTTGTTTTCAGTTCTATATGATATTAAAACTTTTTTGCGATCACGAGCCGATTTCCAAGACTTTATTTTCTAGAAGCTACGCCAATTTGATTTCCTATTTCAGTGACACTTAAATATATGTTACATCTTTATCATTAAATTGGTATCCGGTTACATAGTATTTTATCTGATACCAAACAATGAATGTTAAACATACTCAGATGGCACTGAAAATGTTCAAACTGTTCCGACTCGAAGAAAAAAAAAAATTGCCAATCTGCTCGTCTCCCGAAAATTTTTTATTTCGTATGGAATTTACAAAAATTACAAACAAAAAAATATAAGTGGCTCTTTATCCAAACATTGATTTTTTCGGCGTCATGACATCCGACGCCGGATTGAACAATTCGAGAATTCATACTGAACAACATTCATAGAGATCATTGGATCGTTAGGATTTGGTTTTACCGAAATATGACTGTTTTAAAGTAGTACAATCAATAGGGAGCCCGTTACTCTTGTCCGCATCGCACTAAAAACCAAGGGCATTTTTTTTTAAATTAGGTTCAGTATCACATACTGAATGTGAATTACCAAAATGGTTACAAATTAAGGGAGCGGAAGTGCCGCCATTTTGAGGAAAACCGTATTGGCCAATATCTCCGTTACCGTGCACTTTAGGCCAAAAATGGTAATAACCTTTCTTGTAGATAATTGAATTTCCCATCTTTTTTTTAAATAATTTTTTTTTTATCACTTACCGTTTACGACTGTTACGACTTATACGACTGTTAACATTTATTTATTCACTTTTGACCTGTATCTTTCCTAATAATTGTTTAAACAATAAAATGTTAATAAATTATCTTTTAAATCCATACATTTTACACAACTTTCATTCAAAACTTTTTTGTCTAAAATTAATATTCTCAAAGTTATAACGCGTTTTTATTAGCCTTGCACCCAGTAGCGCAACATTGAACACGTTATAACTTTGAGAATATTAATTTTAGACAAAAAAGTTTTAAATAGAAGTTGTGGAAAATATATGGATTTAAAAGATAAGTTATTAGCATTTTATTGTTTAAACAATTATTAGGAGAGATACAGGTCAAAAAGTGAATTAATACATTTTAACAGTCGTATAAGTCGTAAACGGTAAGGGATACAAAAAAATTATTTAAAAAAAAGATGGGAAATCCAATTATCTACAGGAAAGGTTATTACCATTTTTGGCCTAAAGTGCACGGTAACGGAGATATTGGCCAATACGGTTTTCCTCAAAATGGCGGCACTTCCGCTCTCATAATTTGTAACCATTTTGTTAATTCACATTCCGTACGTGATGTTGAACCTAATTAAAAAAAAAAAATCCCCTTCATTTTTAATGCGCCACAATATTCTCTATTGATTGTACTAAAGATCGACATATTGAAAAATACGAAATCACTCATATTTTTCAGTGCTGAAAATTATTTTTTTTTACCGAAAAAATATGAATTTTTCGATTTTTTAGTCAACTTTTCGATGAAAAAGATTCAAAGTTGATCGGCGGGGGTCAGGGTAAAATCATGTAAAAAAACAGGTATCAAGAGACGCGGCAGCGTCTTGACGCCAAGTATAAAAAAAAAGATTTTAATCTGTGCCGAAGTGTCTATACAGTATGGTGGCCTGAAAACCATTATATTCATACTCTAAATCGACTTCACCCGCAAACGCGTTGAGTTATAACAAATCTGACTACATTTTTGCGATGTAATGTTATTTTTTTCTTTCGAATGCATTTAGATTTATTTAGATCTATCCACGCATTGTTGAGATATCGTAATATTGCCATGATTTTTCACGCAACTTTTCTCATCTCAAGAATTATTTTCCTTCTTCTTCGATTCCCGTGTTTTCGACAAAGCGGCATATGTGCCTAGTACGGTATATAACTTATACGCCCTTTCATACAAATTATACAAAAACGATATATATATCACCTATGTTCGTTGCGAGCTCGTGGCTCTCTTCACTACGTGCTCTACGTCATCAATCGAGTTGGTGCTGGCGGCCTGGCCGTCGCAGTGTGCGAGAGAGACAGAGAGAGGCGGAAGGAGTAGTATTTTACTTGGCTAATTTATGAAATGATTACTTTACACTTTTTATTTCATATTAGAAAACGATTTTTGAAGTCGTAAGTTTTTTGTTTCTAGATTGAACACATTTTCTGATTACTTGGCGTCCATTTTTTAACTTTTTAAGTTTTTAATGGAGATACTTCATATACTTTACGAAGAAAAACATTTTTTATTTGCGTATCTAGCTCGATGGTAGACTTTCTCCTGTTATTCTTCAGTTATACTGAAAAAAAGAGTGTTCGATTTTACTACATCGCTGATGACGGGCGGCGAAACAAATACCCATTCTTTCAATTCAATAATAACCTCATTTCCAGCTTCCTACCAATCATTATGGTATGGAATAAAATCAGTCTTTGTTTCGTCATTCACCTTCGCAAATTTAGTTAAATAGCAATCCACTTTTTCAGTGTAATTGCAATTGAAATCATATTACATATTTGCACCGAGAAAAAATGTTTTCAAATCACCTAAATCAGCATTAATAGGCGTTAAAAAAATGTTTGGTTTTGTTCAGCAAAAAAATTCTTTGTTACCCCAAAGCATATTTTGATTCAACGAAATCGAATAATAGCTGAAGGAATAAAACATTTTTTTCTATAAACTCTAAAAATTGTGTTGGGCCGCACATATGCGTAGATTCGACCAATACAATAAGATTTTATCTCTTAGTGTACGTATCTCTCAATATACTACATTTTTATTAATGATTAGACTGTATAATTCAAACGTTTTTGCATAAACGTCAATTTGTTTTGTACACTTAAGGTGCAAGGACCTGGTTTGCGACAGAAATTTGCATGATGGCGGGAACACCTATCAATTGAAGACCGAGATGACGACGGAAGGCGACTATAGAGAAAAATATCCGGGGTGCTGTTACGAGGTCACTTGCGAGTATATCCACTACAACAACGACAACTTGGATAGTTATGAAATAAAAAAGATCCACTTGAAGACGACATAAAACGATATTAAATAAAGTACGAGAAAATGTCTGAATGAATCACTCAATCATAATGTAAACTGAACTTGACGTGGAAAGGCGTTGCCAATAAAAAGAATTTGATGAGATTTGTTCTATGTAATGATATTTTTATTATCTGAGTGTGTCTTCGTTCCATCGCAATCTCATGAGTCCAATAAAAGTTGCACCGATGCGATTGCGCTTTTTCGATCAACGTATAGTTTCACATTCCTCTTGCGATCCTTATACGCGATAAATTCCATTAGTCCAGGCGTCAACCGTTTGGTAGGGTGTCTCCGTTTCCAGTTAAATCCCTACCGGGGTTTTTTAGGGTCTCCCTATCAAGGGATAAGTCCAAGCTCATATATTTGGTTTCAGTTTTGTGTAAAAATTATATAATATATCGAACTAATTAAACATAAGGATCGGGTCGTACCTGGAATCGTCGTTTTAATTGAAAAATCGCGAACGAAATTCGACAGCGAATTGAAAGATGCAGAAAAAAAAAACAAAACGATGAAGCAATTGGATTCACACTCGGTTAAGTACTGAAACGGTACAAGTACACCAAAAAATGATAAAAAAAACTGCGACACTGTTGCACATATGAAATTTTGACACTTTTAAAAAATACTCCAAGAACAGCAAAGTAATGAGATATATTCATAATGGAAATAAATTTTTTGTAGCATAGTTCATCACAGCAAATATTTTAACATTCTCAACTTGTCGAAAGCTTCAGTTTGCACCGATAAGCCCATTTATCTCTTCATGAGAAGATTTTTTATGGTGTGACAGTACATATTTTCATTTGAAATTCACGCAGAGGACATCTGTGCATGAGTTTCAAATTTTTTGCGACGCACACGTTTTCGGGGTTTCACGATTTTATACGGAAGCAAAAATTGAGTTTATTTTTAAACACATGATATATTCGGAAATGCTTTGCGGAAATGCATAAAATTGTACGTAAACGTTCGAGGCGAATATTCTCGACCTATCTAGTCTTTTGTCGAAGGACAAATAAGAAATGCAAAATTAAATTGAAATTTTATATTTTGTTTTATATTTGTTTTGCGACGCACACGTTTCCGGAAATTCACGACTTTACAAGGAAGGAAAAGTTGAGTATATTTTTAAGCACATCATGCCTGGCATTTATGCCTTTGTGGAAATCTATAAAATTGCACGTAAAAGTTCGAGGCGAATATTTTCGATTTATCTAATCTTTGTCAAAGGACAAGTAAAAAATATAAAATGAAATTGAAATATTTATTTGTTTTGGGACGCACATGTTTCCGGGGTTTCACGACTTTAAACGGAAGGAAAAATTGAGTATATTTTTAAGCACATCATGCTGGCATGTATGCCTTTGCGGAAATATATAAAATTGGACGTAAAAGTCCGAGGCGAGTATTTTCTATCTATCCAATCTTTTGTCGATGGACAATAAAAAAATGCAAAATCAAATTGAAATTTTATATTTTCTTTTATATTTGTTTTGCGACGCACACGTTTCCAGGATTTCACGACTTTACACGGAAGGAAAAATTGAGTATATTTTTAAGCACATCATGCCTGGCATTTATGCCTTTGCGGAAATCTATAAAATTGCACGTAAAAGTTCGAGGCGAATATTTTCGATTTATCTAATCTTTGTCAAAGGACAAGTAAAAAATATAAAATGAAATTGAAATTTTATATTTGTTTTGCGACGCACATGTTTCCGGGGTTTCACGACTTTATACGGAAGGAAAAATTGAGTATATTTTTAAGCACACCATGCCTGGCATTCATGCCTTTGGGAAAATATATAAAATTGGAGGTAAAAGTTCGAGGCAAGTATTCTCTATCTATCGAATCTTTTGTCGAAGGACAAATAAAAAATGCAAAACAAAATTGAAATTTTATATTTTCTTTTATATTTGTTTTGCGACGCATATGTTTCCGGGATTTTACGACTTTGCACGGAAGGAAAAATTGAGTTTATTTTTAAGCACATCATGCCTGGCATTTATGCATTTGCGGAAATACATAAAATTGGACGTAAAAGTTCGAGGCGAATATTCTCGACCTATCTAATCTTTTGTAGAAGGACAAATAAAGAATGCAAAATTAAATTGAAATTTTATATTTTGTTTTATATTTGTTTTGCGACGCACACGTTTCCGGGATTTTACGACTTTACACGGAAGGAAAAACTAAGTTTATTTTTGAGCACATCATGCCTGGCATTTATGCATTTGCGGAAATACATAAAATTGGACGTAAAAGTTCGAGGCGAATATGTTCGATTTATCTAATTTTTTGTCGAAGGACAATTAAAAAATGCAAAACAAAATTGAAATTTTATATTTTCTTTTATATTTGTTTTGCGACGCACACGTTTCCGGGATTTTACGACTTTACACGGAAGGAAAAATTGAGTTTATTTTTAAGCACATCATGCCTGGCATTTATGTCTTTGCGGAAATATATAAAATTGGATGTAAAAGTTCGAGGTGAATATGTTCGATTTATCGAATTTTTGTTAAAGGACAAGTAAAAAACATAAAATGAAATTGAAATTTTATATTTGTTTTGCAACGCACACGTTTCTGGGATTTCACAACTTTATAGGGAAGGAAAAATTGAGTATATTTTTAAGCACACCATGCCTGGCATTTATGCCTTTGGGGAAATATATAAAATTGGAGGTAAAAGTTCGAGGCGAGTATTCTCTATCTATCTAATCTTTTGTCGAAGGACAAATAAAAAATGCAAAACAAAATTGAAATTTTATATTTTCTTTTATATTTGTTTTACGACGCACACGTTTCCGGGATTTTACGACTTTTCACGGAAGGAAAAATTGAGTTTATTTTTAAGCATATCATGCCTGGCATTTATGCATTTGCGGAAATACATAAAATTGAACGTAAAAGTTCGAGGCGAATATGTTCAATTTATCTAATTTTTTGTCGAAGGACAATTAAAAAATGCAAAACAAAATTGAAATATTATATTTTCTTTTATATTTGTTTTGCGACGCACACGTTTCCAGGATTTCACGACTTTACACGGAAGGAAAAATTGAGTATATTTTTAAGCACATCATGCCTGGCATTTATGCCTTTGCGGAAATCTATAAAATTGCACGTAAAAGTGCGAGGCGAATATTTTCGATTTATCTAATCTTTGTCAAAGGACAAGTAAAAAATATAAAATGAAATTGAAATTTTATATTTGTTTTGCGACGCACATGTTTCCGGGGTTTCACGACTTTATACGGAAGGAAAAATTGAGTATATTTTTAAGCACACCATGCCTGGCATTTATGCCTTTGGGAAAATATATAAAATTGGAGGTAAAAGTTCGAGGCAAGTATTCTCTATCTATCGAATCTTTTGTCGAAGGACAAATAAAAAATGCAAAACAAAATTGAAATTTTATATTTTCTTTTATATTTGTTTTGCGACGCATATGTTTCCGGGATTTTACGACTTTGCACGGAAGGAAAAATTGAGTTTATTTTTAAGCACATCATGCCTGGCATTTATGCATGTGCGGAAATACATAAATTCGGACGTAAAAGTTCGAGGCGAATATTCTCGACCTATCTAATCTTTTGTAGAAGGACAAATAAAGAATGCAAAATTAAATTGAAATTTTATATTTTGTTTTATATTTGTTTTGCGACGCACACGTTTCCGGGATTTTACGACTTTACACGGAAGGAAAAACTAAGTTTATTTTTGAGCACATCATGCCTGGCATTTATGCATTTGCGGAAATACATAAAATTGGACGTAAAAGTTCGAGGCGAATATGTTCGATTTATCTAATTTTTTGTCGAAGGACAATTAAAAAATGCAAAACAAAATTGAAATTTTATATTTTCTTTTAGATTTGTTTTGCGACGCACACGTTTCCGGGATTTTACGACTTTACACGGAAGGAAAAATTGGGTATATTTTTAAGCACATTATGTCTGGCATTTATGCCTTTGCGGAAATCTATAAAATTGCACGTAAAAGTTCGAGGCGAATATTTTCGATTTATCTAATTTTTGTTAAAGGACAAGTAAAAAACATAAAATGAAATTGAAATTTTATATTTGTTTTGCGACGCACACGTTTCTGAGATTTTACAACTTTAAACGGAAGGAAAAATTGAGTATATTTTTAAGCACGCCATGCCTGGCATTTATGCCTTTGGGGAAATATATAAAATTGGAGGTAAAAGTTCGAGGCGAGTATTCTCTATCTATCTAATCTTTTGTCGAAGGACAAATATGAAATGCAAAATTAAATTGAAATTTTATATTTTGTTTTATATTTGTTTTGCGACGCACACGTTTCCGGAAATTCACGACTTTACACGGAAGGAAAAATTGAGTATATTTTTAAGCACATCATGCCTGGCATTTATGCCTTTGTGGAAATCTATAAAATTGCACGTAAAAGTTCGAGGCGAATATTTTCGATTTATCTAATCTTTGTCAAAGGACAAGTAAAAAATATAAAATGAAATTGAAATTTTTATTTGTTTTGGGACGCACATGTTTCCGGGGTTTCACGACTTTAAACGGAAGGAAAAAGTGAGTATATTTTTAAGCACATCATGCTGGCATGTATGCCTTTGCGGAAATATATAAAATTGGACGTAAAAGTCCGAGGCGAGTATTTTCTATCTATCCAATCTTTTGTCGATGGACAATAAAAAAATGCAAAATCAAATTGAAATTTTATATTTTCTTTTATATTTGTTTTGCGACGCACACGTTTCCAGGATTTCACGACTTTACACGGAAGGAAAAATTGAGTATATTTTTAAGCACATCATGCCTGGCATTTATGCCTTTGCGGAAATCTATAAAATTGCACGTAAAAGTTCGAGGCGAATATTTTCGATTTATCTAATCTTTGTCAAAGGACAAGTAAAAAATATAAAATGAAATTGATATTTTATATTTGTTTTGCGACGCACATGTTTCCGGGGTTTCACGACTTTATACGGAAGGAAAAATTGAGTATATTTTTAAGCACACCATGCCTGGCATTCATGCCTTTGGGAAAATATATAAAATTGGAGGTAAAAGTTCGAGGCAAGTATTCTCTATCTATCGAATCTTTTGTCGAAGGACAAATAAAAAATGCAAAACAAAATTGAAATTTTATATTTTCTTTTATATTTGTTTTGCGACGCATATATTTCCGGGATTTTACGACTTTGCACGGAAGGAAAAATTGAGTTTATTTTTAAGCACATCATGCCTGGCATTTATGCATTTGCGGAAATACATAAAATTGGACGTAAAAGTTCGAGGCGAATATTCTCGACCTATCTAATCTTTTGTAGAAGGACAAATAAAGGATGCAAAATTAAATTGAAATTTTATATTTTGTTTTATATTTGTTTTGCGACGCACACGTTTCCGGGATTTTACGACTTTACACGGAAGGAAAAACTACGTTTATTTTTGAGCACATCATGCCTGGCATTTATGCATTTGCGGAAATACATAAAATTGGACGTAAAAGTTCGAGGCGAATATGTTCGATTTATCTAATTTTTTGTCGAAGGACAATTAAAAAATGCAAAACAAAATTGAAATTTTATATTTTCTTTTATATTTGTTTTGCGACGCACACGTTTCCGGGATTTTACGACTTTACACGGAAGGAAAAATTGAGTTTATTTTTAAGCACATCATGCCTGGCATTTATGTCTTTGCGGAAATATATAAAATTGGATGTAAAAGTTCGAGGTGAATATGTTCGATTTATCGAATTTTTGTTAAAGGACAAGTAAAAAACATAAAATGAAATTTTATATTTGTTTTGCAACGCACACGTTTCTGGGATTTCACAACTTTATAGGGAAGGAAAAATTGAGTATATTTTTAAGCACACCATGCCTGGCATTTATGCCTTTGGGGAAATATATAAAATTGGAGGTAAAAGTTCGAGGCGAGTATTCTCTATCTATCTAATCTTTTGTCGAAGGACAAATAAAAAATGCAAAACAAAATTGAAATTTTATATTTTCTTTTATATTTGTTTTGCCACGCACACGTTTCCGGGATTTTACGACTTTTCACGGAAGGAAAAATTGAGTTTATTTTTAAGCATATCATGTCTGGCATTTATGCATTTGCGGAAATACATAAAATTGAACGTAAAAGTTCGAGGCGAATATGTTCGATTTATCTAATTTTTTGTCGAAGGACAACTAAAAAATGCAAAACAAAATTGAAATTTTATATTTTCTTTTATATTTGTTTTGCGACGCACACGTTTCCAGGATTTCACGACTTTACACGGAAGGAAAAATTGAGTATATTTTTAAGCACATCATGCCTGGCATTTATGCCTTTGCGGAAATCTATAAAATTGCACGTAAAAGTTCGAGGCGAATATTTTCGATTTATCTAATCTTTGTCAAAGGACAAGTAAAAAATATAAAATGAAATTGAAATTTTATATTTGTTTTGCGACGCACATGTTTCCGGGGTTTCACGACTTTATACGGAAGGAAAAATTGAGTATATTTTTAAGCACACCATGCCTGGCATTTATGCCTTTGGGAAAATATATAAAATTGGAGGTAAAAGTTCGAGGCAAGTATTCTCTATCTATCGAATCTTTTGTCGAAAGACAAATAAAAAATGCAAAACAAAATTGAAATTTTATATTTTCTTTTATATTTGTTTTGCGACGCATATGTTTCCGGGATTTTACGACTTTGCACGGAAGGAAAAATTGAGTTTATTTTTAAGCACATCATGCCTGGCATTTATGCATTTGCGGAAATACATAAAATTGGACGTAAAAGTTCGAGGCGAATATGTTCGATTTATCTAATTTTTTGTCGAAGGACAATTAAAAAATGCAAAACAAAATTGAAATTTTATATTTTCTTTTATATTTGTTTTGCGACGAACACGTTTCCGGGATTTTACGACTTTACACGGAAGGAAAAATTGAGTTTATTTTTAAGCACATCATGCCTGGCATTTATGTCTTTGCGGAAATATATAAAATTGGATGTAAAAGTTCGAGGTGAATATGTTCGATTTATCGAATTTTTGTTAAAGGACAAGTAAAAAACATAAAATGAAATTGAAATTTTATATTTGTTTTGCAACGCACACGTTTCTGGGATTTCACAACTTCATAGGGAAGGAAAAATTGAGTATATTTTTAAGCACACCATGCCTGGCATTTATGCCTTTGGGGAAATATATAAAATTGGAGGTAAAAGTTCGAAGCGAGTATTCTCTATGTATCTAATCTTTTGTCGAAGGACAAATAAAAAATGCAAAACAAAATTGAAATTTTATATTTTCTTTTATATTTGTTTTGCGACGCACACGTTTCCGGGATTTTACGACTTTTCACGGAAGGAAAAATTGAGTTTATTTTTAAGCATATCATGCCTGGCATTTATGCATTTGCGGAAATACATAAAATTGAACGTAAAAGTTCGAGGCGAATATGTTCGATTTATCTAATTTTTTGTCGAAGGACAATTAAAAAATGCAAAACAAAATTGAAATTTTATATTTTCTTTTATATTTGTTTTGCGACGCACACGTTTCCAGGGTTTCACGACTTTACACGGAAGGAAAAATTGAGTATATTTTTAAGCACATCATGCCTGGCATTTATGCCTTTGCGGAAATCTATAAAATTGCACGTAAAAGTTCGAGGCGAATATTTTCGATTTATCTAATCTTTGTCAAAGGACAAGTAAAAAATATAAAATAAAATTGAAATTTTATATTTGTTTTGCGACGCACATGTTTCCGGGGTTTCACGACTTTATACGGAAGGAAAAATTGAGTATATTTTTAAGCACACCATGCCTGGCATTTATGCCTTTGGGAAAATATATAAAATTGGAGGTAAAAGTTCGAGGCAAGTATTCTCTATCTATCGAATCTTCTGTCGAAGGACAAATAAAAAATGCAAAACAAAATTGAAATTTTATATTTTCTTTTATATTTGTTTTGCGAAGCATATGTTTCCGGGATTTTACGACTTTGCACGGAAGGAAAAATTGAGTTTATTTTTAAGCACATCATGCCTGGCATTTATGCATGTGCGGAAATACATAAATTCGGACGTAAAAGTTCGAGGCGAATATTCTCGACCTATCTAATCTTTTGTAGAAGGACAAATAAAGAATGCAAAATTAAATTGAAATTTTATATTTTGTTTTATATTTGTTTTGCGACGCACACGTTTCCGGGATTTTACGACTTTACACGGAAGGAAAAACTAAGTTTATTTTTGAGCACATCATGCCTGGCATTTATGCATTTGCGGAAATACATAAAATTGGACGTAAATGTTCGAGGCGAATATGTTCGATTTATCTAATTTTTTGTCGAAGGACAATTAAAAAATGCAAAACAAAATTGAAATTTTATATTTTCTTTTATATTTGTTTTGCGACGCACACGTTTCCGGGATTTTACGACTTTACACGGAAGGAAAAATTGGGTATATTTTTAAGCACATTATGTCTGGCATTTATGCCTTTGCGGAAATCTATAAAATTGCACGTAAAAGTTCGAGGCGAATATTTTCGATTTATCTAATTTTTGTTAAAGGACAAGTAAAAAACATAAAATGAAATTGAAATTTTATATTTGTTTTGCGACGCACACGTTTCTGAGATTTTACAACTTTATACGGAAGGAAAAATTGAGTATATTTTTAAGCACGCCATGCCTGGCATTTATGCCTTTGGGGAAATATATAAAATTGGAGGTAAAAGTTCGAGGCGAGTATTCTCTATCTATCTAATCTTTTGTCGAAGGACAAATAAGAAATGCAAAATTAAATTGAAATTTTATATTTTGTTTTATATTTGTTTTGCGACGCACACGTTTCCGGAAATTCACGACTTTACACGGAAGGAAAAATTGAGTATATTTTTAAGCACATCATGCCTGGCATTTATGCCTTTGTGGAAAACTATAAAATTGCACGTAAAAGTTCGAGGCGAATATTTTCGATTTATCTAATCTTTGTCAAAGGACAAGTAAAAAATATAAAATGAAATTGAAATATTTATTTGTTTTGGGACGCACATGTTTCCGGGGTTTCACGACTTTAAACGGAAGGAAAAATTGAGTATATTTTTAAGCACATCATGCTGGCATGTATGCCTTTGCGGAAATATATAAAATTGGACGTAAAAGTCCGAGGCGAGTATTTTCTATCTATCCAATCTTTTGTCGATGGACAATAAAAAAATGCAAAATCAAATTGAAATTTTATATTTTCTTTTATATTTGTTTTGCGACGCACACGTTTCCAGGATTTCACGACTTTACACGGAAGGAAAAATTGAGTATATTTTTAAGCACATCATGCCTGGCATTTATGCCTTTGCGGAAATCTATAAAATTGCACGTAAAAGTTCGAGGCGAATATTTTCGATTTATCTAATCTTTGTCAAAGGACAAGTAAAAAATATAAAATGAAATTGAAATTTTATATTTGTTTTGCGACGCACATGTTTCCGGGGTTTCACGACTTTATACGGAAGGAAAAATTGAGTATATTTTTAAGCACACCATGCCTGGCATTTATGCCTTTGGGAAAATATATAAAATTGGAGGTAAAAGTTCGAGGCAAGTATTCTCTATCTATCGAATCTTTTGTCGAAGGACAAATAAAAAATGCAAAACAAAATTGAAATTTTATATTTTCTTTTATATTTGTTTTGCGACGCATATATTTCCGGGATTTTACGACTTTGCACGGAAGGAAAAATTGAGTTTATTTTTAAGCACATCATGCCTGGCATTTATGCATTTGCGGAAATACATAAAATTGGACGTAAAAGTTCGAGGCGAATATTCTCGACCTATCTAATCTTTTGTAGAAGGACAAATAAAGGATGCAAAATTAAATTCAAATTTTATATTTTGTTTTATATTTGTTTTGCGACGCACACGTTTCCGGGATTTTACGACTTTACACGGAAGGAAAAACTAAGTTTATTTTTGAGCACATCATGCCTGGCATTTATGCATATGCGGAAATACATAAAATTGGACGTAAAAGTTCGAGGCGAATATGTTCGATTTATCTAATTTTTTGTCGAAGGACAATTAAAAAATGCAAAACAAAATTGAAATTTTATATTTTCTTTTATATTTGTTTTGCGACGCACACGTTTCCGGGATTTTACGACTTTACACGGAAGGAAAAATTGAGTTTATTTTTAAGCACATCATGCCTGGCATTTATGTCTTTGCGGAAATATATAAAATTGGATGTAAAAGTTCGAGGTGAATATGTTCGATTTATCGAATTTTTGTTAAAGGACAAGTAAAAAACATAAAATGAAATTTTATATTTGTTTTGCAACGCACACGTTTCTGGGATTTCACAACTTTATAGGGAAGGAAAAATTGAGTATATTTTTAAGCACACCATGCCTGGCATTTATGCCTTTGGGGAAATATATAAAATTGGAGGTAAAAGTTCGAGGCGAGTATTCTCTATCTATCTAATCTTTTGTCGAAGGACAAATAAAAATTGCAAAACAAAATTGAAATTTTATATTTTCTTTTATATTTGTTTTGCCACGCACACGTTTCCGGGATTTTACGACTTTTCACGGAAGGAAAAATTGAGTTTATTTTTAAGCATATCATGCCTGGCATTTATGCATTTGCGGAAATACATAAAATTGAACGTAAAAGTTCGAGGCGAATATGTTCGATTTATCTAATTTTTGGTCGAAGGACAATTAAAAAATGCAAAACAAAATTGAAATTTTATATTTTCTTTTATATTTGTTTTGCGAAGCACACGTTTCCAGGATTTCACGACTTTACACGGAAGGAAAAATTGAGTATATTTTTAAGCACATCATGCCTGGCATTTATGCCTTTGCGGAAATCTATAAAATTGCACGTAAAAGTTCGAGGCGAATATTTTCGATTTATCTAATCTTTGTCAAAGGACAAGTAAAAAATATAAAATGAAATTGAAATTTTATATTTGTTTTGCGACGCACATGTTTCCGGGGTTTCACGACTTTATACGGAAGGAAAAATTGAGTATATTTTTAAGCACACCATGCCTGGCATTTATGCCTTTGGGAAAATATATAAAATTGGAGGTAAAAGTTCGAGGCAAGTATTCTCTATCTATCGAATCTTTTGTCGAAGGACAAATAAAAAATGCAAAACAAAATTGAAATTTTATATTTGTTTTGCGACGCATATGTTTCCGGGATTTTACGACTTTGCACGGAAGGAAAAATTGAGTTTATTTTTAAGCACATCATGCCTGGCATTTATGCATTTGCGGAAATACATAAAATTGGACGTAAAAGTTCGAGGCGAATATGTTCGATTTATCTAATTTTTTGTCGAAGGACAATTAAAAAATGCAAAACAAAATTGAAATTTTATATTTTCTTTTATATTTGTTTTGCGACGCACACGTTTCCAGGGTTTCACGACTTTACACGGAAGGAAAAATTGAGTATATTTTTAAGCACATCATGCCTGGCATTTATGCCTTTGCGGAAATCTATAAAATTGCACGTAAAAGTTCGAGGCGAATATTTTCGATTTATCTAATCTTTGTCAAAGGACAAGTAAAAAATATAAAATGAAATTGAAATTTTATATTTGTTTTGCGACGCACATGTTTCCGGGGTTTCAGGACTTTATACGGAAGGAAAAATTGAGTATATTTTTAAGCACACCATGCCTGGCATTTATGCCTTTGGGAAAATATATAAAATTGGAGGTAAAAGTTCGAGGCAAGTATTCTCTATCTATCGAATCTTTTGTCGAAGGACAAATAAAAAATGCAAAACAAAATTGAAATTTTATATTTTCTTTTATATTTGTTTTGCGACGCATATATTTCCGGGATTTTACGACTTTGCACGGAAGGAAAAATTGAGTTTATTTTTAAGCACATCATGCCTGGCATTTATGCATTTGCGGAAATACATAAAATTGGACGTAAAAGTTCGAGGCGAATATTCTCGACCTATCTAATCTTTTGTAGAAGGACAAATAAAGGATGCAAAATTAAATTGAAATTTTATATTTTGTTTTATATTTGTTTTGCGACGCACACGTTTCCGGGATTTTACGACTTTACACGGAAGGAAAAACTAAGTTTATTTTTGAGCACATCATGCCTGGCATTTATGCATTTGCGGAAATACATAAAATTGGACGTAAAAGTTCGAGGCGAATATGTTCGATTTATCTAATTTTTTGTCGAAGGACAATTAAAAAATGCAAAACAAAATTGAAATTTTATATTTTCTTTTATATTTGTTTTGCGACGCACACGTTTCCGGGATTTAACGACTTTACACGGAAGGAAAAATTGAGTTTATTTTTAAGCACATCATGCCTGGCATTTATGTCTTTGCGGAAATATATAAAATTGGATGTAAAAGTTCGAGGTGAATATGTTCGATTTATCGAATTTTTGTTAAAGGACAAGTAAAAAACATAAAATGAAATTGAAATTTTATATTTGTTTTGCAACGCACACGTTTCTGGGATTTCACAACTTTATAGGGAAGGAAAAATTGAGTATATTTTTAAGCACACCATGCCTGGCATTTATGCCTTTGGGGAAATATATAAAATTGGAGGTAAAAGTTCGAGGCGAGTATTCTCTATCTATCTAATCTTTTGTCGAAGGACAAATAAAAAATGCAAAACAAAATTGAAATTTTATATTTTCTTTTATATTTGTTTTGCGACGCACACGTTTCCGGGATTTTACGACTTTTCACGGAAGGAAAAATTGAGTTTATTTTTAAGCATATCATGCCTGGCATTTATGCATTTGCGGAAATACATAAAATTGAACGTAAAAGTTCGAGGCGAATATGTTCGATTTATCTAATTTTTTGTCGAAGGACAATTAAAAAATGCAAAACAAAATTGAAATTTTATATTTTCTTTTATATTTGTTTTGCGACGCACACGTTCCGGGATTTTACGACTTTACACGGAAGGAAAAACTAAGTTTATTTTTGAGCACATCATGCCTGGCATTTATGCATTTGCGGAAATACATAAAATTGGACGTAAAAGTTCGAGGCGAATATGTTCGATTTATCTAATTTTTTGTCGAAGGACAATTAAAAAATGCAAAACAAAATTGAAATTTTATATTTTCTTTTATATTTGTTTTGCGACGCACACGTTTCCGGGATTTTACGACTTTACACGGAAGGAAAAATTGGGTATATTTTTAAGCACATTATGTCTGGCATTTATGCCTTTGCGGAAATCTATAAAATTGCACGTAAAAGTTCGAGGCGAATATTTTCGATTTATCTAATTTTTGTTAAAGGACAAGTAAAAAACATAAAATGAAATTGAAATTTTATATTTGTTTTGCGACGCACACGTTTCTGAGATTTTACAACTTTATACGGAAGGAAAAATTGAGTATATTTTTAAGCACGCCATGCCTGGCATTTATGCCTTTGGGGAAATATATAAAATTGGAGGTAAAAGTTCGAGGCGAGTATTCTCTATCTATCTAATCTTTTGTCGAAGGACAAATAAGAAATGCAAAATTAAATTGAAATTTTATATTTTGTTTTATATTTGTTTTGCGACGCACACGTTTCCGGAAATTCACGACTTTACACGGAAGGAAAAATTGAGTATATTTTTAAGCACATCATGCCTGGCATTTATGCCTTTGTGGAAATCTATAAAATTGCACGTAAAAGTTCGAGGCGAATATTTTCGATTTATCTAATCTTTGTCAAAGGACAAGTAAAAAATATAAAATGAAATTGAAATTTTTATTAGTTTTGGGACGCACATGTTTCCGGGGTTTCACGACTTTAAACGGAAGGAAAAATTGAGTATATTTTTAAGCACATCATGCTGGCATGTATGCCTTTGCGGAAATATATAAAATTGGACGTAAAAGTCCGAGGCGAGTATTTTCTATCTATCCAATCTTTTGTCGATGGACATTAAAAAAATGCAAAATCAAATTGAAATTTTATATTTTCTTTTATATTTGTTTTGCGACGCACACGTTTCCAGGATTTCACGACTTTACACGGAAGGAAAAATTGAGTATATTTTTAAGCACATCATGCCTGGCATTTATGCCTTTGCGGAAATCTATAAAATTGCACGTAAAAGTTCGAGGCGAATATTTTCGATTTATCTAATCTTTGTCAAAGGACAAGTAAAAAATATAAAATGAAATTGAAATTTTATATTTGTTTTGCGACGCACATGTTTCCGGGGTTTCACGACTTTATACGGAAGGAAAAATTGAGTATATTTTTAAGCACACCATGCCTGGCATTTATGCCTTTGGGAAAATATATAAAATTGGAGGTAAAAGTTCGAGGCAAGTATTCTCTATCTATCGAATCTTTTGTCGAAGGACAAATAAAAAATGCAAAACAAAATTGAAATTTTATATTTTCTTTTATATTTGTTTTGCGACGCATATGTTTCCGGGATTTTACGACTTTGCACGGAAGGAAAAATTGAGTTTATTTTTAAGCACATCATGCCTGGCATTTATGCATTTGCGGAAATACATAAAATTGGACGTAAAAGTTCGAGGCGAATATTCTCGACCTATCTAATCTTTTGTAGAAGGACAAATAAAGAATGCAAAATTAAATTGAAATTTTATATTTTGTTTTATATTTGTTTTGCGACGCACACGTTTCCGGGATTTTACGACTTTACACGGAAGGAAAAACTAAGTTTATTTTTGAGCACATCATGCCTGGCATTTATGCATTTGCGGAAATACATAAAATTGGACGTAAAAGTTCGAGGCGAATATGTTCGATTTATCTAATTTTTTGTCGAAGGACAATTAAAAAATGCAAAACAAAATTGAAATTTTATATTTTCTTTTATATTTGTTTTGCGACGCACACGTTTCCGGGATTTAACGACTTTACACGGAAGGAAAAATTGAGTTTATTTTTAAGCACATCATGCCTGGCATTTATGTCTTTGCGGAAATATATAAAATTGGATGTAAAAGTTCGAGGTGAATATGTTCGATTTATCGAATTTTTGTTAAAGGACAAGTAAAAAACATAAAATGAAATTGAAATTTTATATTTGTTTTGCAACGCACACGTTTCTGGGATTTCACAACTTTATAGGGAAGGAAAAATTGAGTATATTTTTAAGCACACCATGCCTGGCATTTATGCCTTTGGGGAAATATATAAAATTGGAGGTAAAAGTTCGAGGCGAGTATTCTCTATCTATCTAATCTTTTGTCGAAGGACAAATAAAAAATGCAAAACAAAATTGAAATTTTATATTTTCTTTTATATTTGTTTTGCGACGCACACGTTTCCGGGATTTTACGACTTTTCACGGAAGGAAAAATTGAGTTTATTTTTAAGCATATCATGCCTGGCATTTATGCATTTGCGGAAATACATAAAATTGAACGTAAAAGTTCGAGGCGAATATGTTCGATTTATCTAATTTTTTGTCGAAGGACAATTAAAAAATGCAAAACAAAATTGAAATTTTATATTTTCTTTTATATTTGTTTTGCGACGCACACGTTTCCAGGATTTCACGACTTTACACGGAAGGAAAAATTGAGTATATTTTTAAGCACATCATGCCTGGCATTTATGCCTTTGCGGAAATCTATAAAATTGCACGTAAAAGTTCGAGGCGAATATTTTCGATTTATCTAATCTTTGTCAAAGGACAAGTAAAAAATATAAAATGAAATTGAAATTTTATATTTGTTTTGCGCCGCACATGTTTCCGGGGTTTCACGACTTTATACGGAAGGAAAAATTGAGTATATTTTTAAGCACACCATGCCTGGCATTTATGCCTTTGGGAAAATATATAAAATTGGAGGTAAAAGTTCGAGGCAAGTATTCTCTATCTATCGAATCTTTTGTCGAAGGACAAATAAAAAATGCAAAACAAAATTGAAATTTTATATTTTCTTTTATATTTGTTTTGCGAAGCATATGTTTCCGGGATTTTACGACTTTGCACGGAAGGAAAAATTGAGTTTATTTTTAAGCACATCATGCCTGGCATTTATGCATGTGCGGAAATACATAAATTCGGACGTAAAAGTTCGAGGCGAATACTCTCGACCTATCTAATCTTTTGTAGAAGGACAAATAAAGAATGCAAAATTAAATTGAAATTTTATATTTTGTTTTATATTTGTTTTGCGACGCACACGTTTCCGGGATTTTACGACTTTACACGGAAGGAAAAACTAAGTTTATTTTTGAGCACATCATGCCTGGCATTTATGCATTTGCGGAAATACATAAAATTGGACGTAAAAGTTCGAGGCGAATATGTTCGATTTATCTAATTTTTTGTCGAAGGACAATTAAAAAATGCAAAACAAAATTGAAATTTTATATTTTCTTTTATATTTGTTTTGCGACGCACACGTTTCCGGGATTTTACGACTTTACACGGAAGGAAAAATTGGGTATATTTTTAAGCACATTATGTCTGGCATTTATGCCTTTGCGGAAATCTATAAAATTGCACGTAAAAGTTCGAGGCGAATATTTTCGATTTATCTAATTTTTGTAAAAGGACAAGTAAAAAACATAAAATGAAATTGAAATTTTATATTTGTTTTGCGACGCACACGTTTCTGAGATTTTACAACTTTATACGGAAGGAAAAATTGAGTATATTTTTAAGCACGCCATGCCTGGCATTTATGCCTTTGGGGAAATATATAAAATTGGAGGTAAAAGTTCGAGGCGAGTATTCTCTATCTATCTAATCTTTTGTCGAAGGACAAATAAGAAATGCAAAATTAAATTGAAATTTTATATTTTGTTTTATATTTGTTTTGCGACGCACACGTTCCCGGAAATTCACGACTTTACACGGAAGGAAAAATTGAGTATATTTTTAAGCACATCATGCCTGGCATTTATGCCTTTGTGGAAATCTATAAAATTGCACGTAAAAGTTCGAGGCGAATATTTTCGATTTATCTAATCTTTGTCAAAGGACAAGTAAAAAATATAAAATGAAATTGAAATTTTTATTTGTTTTGGGACGCACATGTTTCCGGGGTTTCACGACTTTAAACGGAAGGAAAAATTGAGTATATTTTTAAGCACATCATGCTGGCATGTATGCCTTTGCGGAAATATATAAAATTGGACGTAAAAGTCCGAGGCGAGTATTTTCTATCTATCGAATCTTTTGTCGAAGGACAAATAAAAAATGCAAAACAAAATTGAAATTTTATATTTTCTTTTATATTTGTTTTGCGACGCATATGTTTCCGGGATTTTACGACTTTGCACGGAAGGAAAAATTGAGTTTATTTTCAAGCACATCATGCCTGGCATTTATGCATTTGCGGAAATACATAAAATTGGACGTAAAAGTTCGAGGCGAATATTCTCGACCTATCTAATCTTTTGTAGAAGGACAAATAAAGAATGCAAAATTAAATTGAAATTTTATATTTTGTTTTATATTTGTTTTGCGACGCACACGTTTCCGGGATTTTACGACTTTACACGGAAGGAAAAACTAAGTTTATTTTTGAGCACATCATGCCTGGCATTTATGCATTTGCGGAAATACATAAAATTGGACGTAAAAGTTCGAGGCGAATATGTTCGATTTATCTAATTTTTTGTCGAAGGACAATTAAAAAATGCAAAACAAAATTGAAATTTTATATTTTCTTTTATATTTGTTTTGCGACGCACACGTTTCCGGGATTTAACGACTTTACACGGAAGGAAAAATTGAGTTTATTTTTAAGCACATCATGCCTGGCATTTATGTCTTTGCGGAAATATATAAAATTGGATGTAAAAGTTCGAGGTGAATATGTTCGATTTATCGAATTTTTGTTAAAGGACAAGTAAAAAACATAAAATGAAATTGAAATTTTATATTTGTTTTGCAACGCACACGTTTCTGGGATTTCACAACTTTATAGGGAAGGAAAAATTGAGTATATTTTTAAGCACACCATGCCTGGCATTTATGCCTTTGGGGAAATATATAAAATTGCACGTAAAAGTTCGAGGCGAATATTTTCGATTTATCTAATTTTTGTAAAAGGACAAGTAAAAAACATAAAATGAAATTGAAATTTTATATTTGTTTTGCGACGCACACGTTTCTGAGATTTTACAACTTTATACGGAAGGAAAAATTGAGTATATTTTTAAGCACGCCATGCCTGGCATTTATGCCTTTGGGGAAATATATAAAATTGGAGGTAAAAGTTCGAGGCGAGTATTCTCTATCTATCTAATCTTTTGTCGAAGGACAAATAAGAAATGCAAAATTAAATTGAAATTTTATATTTTGTTTTATATTTGTTTTGCGACGCACACGTTCCCGGAAATTCACGACTTTACACGGAAGGAAAAATTGAGTATATTTTTAAGCACATCATGCCTGGCATTTATGCCTTTGTGGAAATCTATAAAATTGCACGTAAAAGTTCGAGGCGAATATTTTCGATTTATCTAATCTTTGTCAAAGGACAAGTAAAAAATATAAAATGAAATTGAAATTTTTATTTGTTTTGGGACGCACATGTTTCCGGGGTTTCACGACTTTAAACGGAAGGAAAAATTGAGTATATTTTTAAGCACATCATGCTGGCATGTATGCCTTTGCGGAAATATATAAAATTGGACGTAAAAGTCCGAGGCGAGTATTTTCTATCTATCGAATCTTTTGTCGAAGGACAAATAAAAAATGCAAAACAAAATTGAAATTTTATATTTTCTTTTATATTTGTTTTGCGACGCATATGTTTCCGGGATTTTACGACTTTGCACGGAAGGAAAAATTGAGTTTATTTTCAAGCACATCATGCCTGGCATTTATGCATTTGCGGAAATACATAAAATTGGACGTAAAAGTTCGAGGCGAATATTCTCGACCTATCTAATCTTTTGTAGAAGGACAAATAAAGAATGCAAAATTAAATTGAAATTTTATATTTTGTTTTATATTTGTTTTGCGACGCACACGTTTCCGGGATTTAACGACTTTACACGGAAGGAAAAATTGAGTTTATTTTTAAGCACATCATGCCTGGCATTTATGTCTTTGCGGAAATATATAAAATTGGATGTAAAAGTTCGAGGTGAGTATGTTCGATTTATCGAATTTTTGTTAAAGGACAAGTAAAAAACATAAAATGAAATTGAAATTTTATATTTGTTTTGCAACGCACACGTTTCTGGGATTTCACAACTTTATAGGGAAGGAAAAATTGAGTATATTTTTAAGCACACCATGCCTGGCATTTATGCCTTTGGGGAAATATATAAAATTGGAGGTAAAAGTTCGAGGCGAGTATTCTCTATCTATCTAATCTTTTGTCGAAGGACAAATAAAAAATGCAAAACAAAATTGAAATTTTATATTTTTTTTTATATTTGTTTTGCGACGCACACGTTTCCGGGATTTTACGACTTTACACGGTAGTAAAAATTGAGTATATTTTTAAGCACATTATGTCTGGCATTTATGCCTTTGCGGAAATCTATAAAATTGCACGTAAAAGTTCGAGGCGAATATTTTCGATTTATCTAATTTTTGTTAAAGGACAAGTAAAAAACATAAAATGAAATTGAAATTTTATATTTGTTTTGCGACGCACACGTTTCTGGGATTTTACGACTTTATACGGAAGGAAAAATTGAGTATATTTTTAAGCACATCATGCTGGCATGTATGCCTTTGCGGAAATATATAAAATTGGACGTAAAAGTCCGAGGCGAGTATTTTCTATCTATCGAATCTTTTGTCGAAGGACAAATAAAAAATGCAAAACAAAATTGAAATTTTATATTTTCTTTTATATTTGTTTTGCGACGCATATGTTTCCGGGATTTTACGACTTTGCACGGAAGGAAAAATTGAGTTTATTTTCAAGCACATCATGCCTGGCATTTATGCATTTGCGGAAATACATAAAATTGGACGTAAAAGTTCGAGGCGAATATTCTCGACCTATCTAATCTTTTGTAGAAGGACAAATAAAGAATGCAAAATTAAATTGAAATTTTATATTTTGTTTTATATTTGTTTTGCGACGCACACGTTTCCGGGATTTAACGACTTTACACGGAAGGAAAAATTGAGTTTATTTTTAAGCACATCATGCCTGGCATTTATGTCTTTGCGGAAATATATAAAATTGGATGTAAAAGTTCGAGGTGAATATGTTCGATTTATCGAATTTTTGTTAAAGGACAAGTAAAAAACATAAAATGAAATTGAAATTTTATATTTGTTTTGCAACGCACACGTTTCTGGGATTTCACAACTTTATAGGGAAGGAAAAATTGAGTATATTTTTAAGCACACCATGCCTGGCATTTATGCCTTTGGGGAAATATATAAAATTGGAGGTAAAAGTTCGAGGCGAGTATTCTCTATCTATCTAATCTTTTGTCGAAGGACAAATAAAAAATGCAAAACAAAATTGAAATTTTATATTTTTTTTTATATTTGTTTTGCGACGCACACGTTTCCGGGATTTTACGACTTTTCACGGAAGGAAAAATTGAGTTTATTTTTAAGCATATCATGCCTGGCATTTATGCATTTGCGGAAATACATAAAATTGAACGTAAAAGTTCGAGGCGAATATGTTCGATTTATCTAATTTTTTGTCGAAGGTCAATTAAAAAATGCAAAACAAAATTGAAATTTTATATTTTCTTTTATATTTGTTTTGCGACGCACACGTTTCCAGGATTTCACGACTTTACACGGAAGGAAAAATTGAGTATATTTTTAAGCACATCATGCCTGGCATTTATGCCTTTGCGGAAATCTATAAAATTGCACGTAAAAGTTCGAGGCGAATATTTTCGATTTATCTAATCTTTGTCAAAGGACAAGTAAAAAATATAAAATGAAATTGAAATTTTATATTTGTTTTGCGACGCACATGTTTTCGGGGTTTCACGACTTTATACGGAAGGAAAAATTGAGTATATTTTTAAGCACACCATGCCTGCATTTATGCCTTTGGGAAAATATATAAAATTGGAGGTAAAAGTTCGAGGCAAGTATTCTCTATCTATCGAATCTTTTGTCGAAGGACAAATAAAAAATGCAAAACAAAATTGAAATTTTATATTTTCTTTTATATTTGTTCTGCGACGCATATGTTTCCGGGATTTTACGACTTTGCACGGAAGGAAAAATTGAGTTTATTTTTAAGCACATCATGCCTGGCATTTATGCATTTGCGGAAATACATAAAATTGGACGTAAAAGTTCGAGGCGAATATGTTCGATTTATCTAATTTTTTGTCGAAGGACAATTAAAAAATGCAAAACAAAATTGAAATTTTATATTTTCTTTTATATTTGTTTTGCGACGCACACGTTTCCGGGATTTTACGACTTTACACGGAAGGAAAAATTGAGTTTATTTTTAAGCACATCATGCCTGGCATTTATGTCTTTGCGGAAATATATAAAATTGGATGTAAAAGTTCGAGGTGAATATGTTCGATTTATCGAATTTTTGTTAAAGGACAAGTAAAAAACATAAAATGAAATTGAAATTTTATATTTGTTTTGCAACGTACACGTTTCTGGGATTTCACAACTTTATAGGGAAGGAAAAATTGAGTATATTTTTAAGCACACCATGCCTGGCATTTATGCCTTTGGGGAAATATATAAAATTGGAGGTAAAAGTTCGAAGCGAGTATTCTCTATCTATCTAATCTTTTGTCGAAGGACAAATAAAAAATGCAAAACAAAATTGAAATTTTATATTTTCTTTTATATTTGTTTTGCGACGCACACGTTTCCGGGATTTTACGACTTTTCACGGAAGGAAAAATTGAGTTTATTTTTAAGCATATCATGCCTGGCATTTATGCATTTGCGGAAATACATAAAATTGAACGTAAAAGTTCGAGGCGAATATGTTCGATTTATCTAATTTTTTGTCGAAGGACAATTAAAAAATGCAAAACAAAATTGAAATTTTATATTTTCTTTTATATTTGTTTTGCGACGCACACGTTTCCGGGATTTTACGACTTTACACGGAAGGAAAAATTGGGTATATTTTTAAGCACATTATGTCTGGCATTTATGCCTTTGCGGAAATCTATAAAATTGCACGTAAAAGTTCGAGGCGAATATTTTCGATTTATCTAATTTTTGTTAAAGGACAAGTAAAAAACATAAAATGAAATTGAAATTTTATATTTGTTTTGCGACGCACACGTTTCTGAGATTTTACAACTTTATACGGAAGGAAAAATTGAGTATATTTTTAAGCACGCCATGCCTGGCATTTATGCCTTTGGGGAAATATATAAAATTGGAGGTAAAAGTTCGAGGCGAGTATTCTCTATCTATCTAATCTTTTGTCGAAGGACAAATAAAAAATGCAAAACAAAATTTCAATTTTATATTTTCTTTTATATTTGTTTTGCGACGCACATGTTTCCGGGATTTTACGACTTTTCACGGAAGGAAAAATTGAGTTTATTTTTAAGCACATCATGCCTGGCATTTGCGCATTTGCGGAAGAACATAAAATTGGACGTAAAAGTTCGAGGAGAATATTCTCGACCTATCTAATCTTTTGTCGAAAGAAAAATAAAAAATGCAAAATTAAATTGAAATTTAATATTTTGTTTTATATTTGTTTTGCGACGCACACGTTTCCGGGATTTTACGACTTTACACGGAAGGAAAAACTAAGTTTATTTTTAAACACATCATGCCTGGCATTTATGCATTTGCGGAAATACATAAAATTGGACGTAAAAGTTCGAGGCGAATATGTTCGATTTATCTAATTTTTTGTCGAAGGACAATTAAAAAATGCAAAACAAAATTGAAATTTTATATTTTCTTTTATATTTTATAAGCGACGCACACGTTTCCGGGATTTTACGACTTTACACGGTAGTAAAAATTGAGTATATTTTTAAGCACATTATGTCTGGCATTTATGCCTTTGCGGAAATCTATAAAATTGCACGTAAAAGTTCGAGGCGAATATTTTCGATTTATCTAATTTTTGTTAAAGGACAAGTAAAAAACATAAAATGAAATTGAAATTTTATATTTGTTTTGCGACGCACACGTTTCTGGGATTTTACGACTTTATACGGAAGGAAAAATTGAGTATATTTTTAAGCACACCATGCCTGGCATTTATGCCTTTGGGGAAATATATAAAATTGGAGGTAAAAGTTCGAGGCGAGTATTCTGTATCTATTAAATCTTTTGTCGAAGGACAAGTAAAAAATATAAAATGAAATTGTACTGTACCATAAATAAATCAATAATAACTGTCATTTTGACGTAACTAAAAGTGGACAACTCTACTTCGTTATACTTTGCTGAAAACGTTTTATATTTTTTTAAATATCATCTTCGATAACTCTTTGCATGCTTGCACATTTTTATTTGTCCAAATTTCTGGGCAGTTTACATATTTTTATGATTTTTAGCGTGTTTTCTTCAGATTCTATGCTTTTAATATCAATTCTGAAACGACGCAGTATTGACCTAAGGACCAACACTGCTGGAATCAACTTCCTGCACGATGCGTTGGTAGCAAATGGCTGAATAGATTCGAAAGGAGCGACCGTCGAGTGTTTCCAAAGCGAGTATGAAATACAATTGCCATTCGAAACTCTTGAGGAGTTTCGACAGTTTGATCTAAATTTGGTGGGAGATCAAGCACGCAACCGCGACTCATCGAGTTGTCCAAAATTTAGCAAACTACCTGCAGGTGAATAATATAAAAAGACCTTCCAAGCGTGTTACGTTTATTTCAGATTTCATCTTTGAGACATCTCCTGGACCGGTCGAGCAATATGGCAAAAAGTTGCACAACGATTTTGCGAAAATTTTTCATTCGTCAGCTGATAATGAATTTCACCGCAAAAAAAAGTGGAGGGAAAAACATTGCTACGAAGCACACGGTTTGGCAAATGCATGATCGGTATCTCGTGATGATTATCACTATTTATAATGCTAACAGAAATGCAAATAGTTGTAACTGTTTTTTGAAATCTGATTTCAGCCACACTTATGAGATACTACACGCACTCAGATGGACCACCGGTCAATGAGGCTGAGGTATTTAAATATGTCGGAAATGTGATATCAAACGCAAAAGATTGGGATGAACGTCAACCCCGCCCGCCGAAATAACAAGTATCCACGTCATTAGCTTAAGTAAACATTGAAAAGCTGTTTCCAAAGCTATAAATCTAAAAAAACTAAAATAATAAGCTATCGCCAATTTTATTATCTATTTATATAACCTAATTTATGAACTACTATATAATAAATGTATTTCATCTGATATTTCTCGGGTAAACAGATTTATTGCGATTTACGGATATCAAGAATGACCCTGTAAAATCCGTTAGGGATCCCGTCAGATGTCATACGATTCCTTTAGAAATCCCGTAGGATCCGGACTGGATACAGTCAGGAATTCGGTCGGATCCGAGTCGGGAGTCCCGATCGGGAGGCCCGATTGGAATCCAACGTACACGCGTGACGTTTCCCTGTTGGGATCCGATCGGATATCCAGTCAGATCCTGGCCAGACACTGGGAATCAATGCTGGATTCCAGCTGGATCCCCGCCACAATTTCTGCACGGGAAGTAACCGCAACAGAAGCGAAACGATGCGAGCTGTCGGATTGACGGATGCGAGTCATCCGGGTGAGCATCTTTCTCTCTCTCTCTCTCTCTCTCTCTCTTTCGCTCTATCTATGTATGTATAAGGCATACATAGATAGAGCATTTCAGATAAAATCGACAGGGTCCTAACCATAACCATACTTAAGGTAGTAGTCTGGTAACTTAAGCCGATTTTCATGTCTTTTTTGGAGGGCGTTTTTTTGTAGGAAAATAAATATGAATCGTTTTGGATATTTAGGATGTTTTTATTTACATATTAAAGATACAAAATAAAATTTGTTCGAAAAAATTTAATAGTTTATTATTATTATTATTATTGATCGAACTTGGCACCTCGAAAAAAAGCGCGTGGGTGGCCCCGGTGATTTTGGCTCTTGGTGTTATCTGAAATCAAAAATTCTTGATAATTCTTAATCTATAGACATGCCATTCTGGTCGGAACTACTGAAGTTAAATTTCATGGATAAATAACAAAATGGCGGACTTTGGAAAAAAACTTGTTTTTCCAAAGTTCGCCACTTTGTTATTCAAAAAAACTTTGGAAAAAAAAGTTTTTTTTCCAAAGTCCGCCATTTTGTTATTTATCCATGAAATTTAACTTCAGTAGTTCCGACCAGAATGACATGTCTATAGATTAAGAATTATCAAGAATTTTTTATTTCAGATAACATCAAGAGCCAAAATCACCGGGGCCACCCATGCGCTTTTTTTCGAGGTGCCAACTTCGATCAATAATAATAATAATAATAATAAACTATTAAATTTTTTCAACAACATTTTTTTTGTATCTTTAATATGTAAATAAAAACATCCTAAATATCCAAAACGATTCATTTTTATTTTCATACAAAAAAACGCCCTCCAAAAAAGACATGAAAATCGGCTTAAGTTACCAGACTACTATCTTAATTACTTTCTTTCTTCAGTATTTTGTAATAATTCATGAAAAATATACTCCCACATCAAATTCCAAATTTTATTTTCGACAATTTGCTTTTGTCGCTATGAATAAGGGTAGTAAATTAATACTGTTGGGTATTGTTGATTTTGTTCAAACATTTTGACAGTGAATTCTTGACATTCCGATAGTGAATTCTTGAAAACTATTCTCGTGCCTTTTACCAGAAAAAAAAATCGTTGATGTCCCAACAGTGTCGTTTCAATACTTTCATTATAACGATCAAATCGATTTTTCGAAAAGTCTGAAAATTGGTGAGCAGTGTTGCCTCCACAATGTACTGAAGCAATTTTTTTTACCATAGTGCGATCAGGAGCCATGTCGACTTGGAATGGAAAGTCCCATTTATATGTATATAGTTGCATATCTGTGTCCAGTATGCATCACTAACAGCGCTAGAATTCTCGTGCTCTTCGTCAAGCTACAAGTTGACGTTACGATATGCTATTATTGTTGTTGTTGTTGCCGTTAACTAGCCACGTAAGAATATAAAAGATCGCGACAGCAGAACGAAGTACTAACACACGAATAAATCGAGACACGAGCAGGAGATCGTTAGTTTACCCGAGAGAAATTGCAGCGCGCTCTCGGCGCCGCGTCCATGTATCCGTCTCCCGATCCACTCACTGACCATTCACGAATCGTCGACACATCGTTCCGTAGAAGATTCGCAATGTCACGACAAAAAGATGAGAATCCGTGAGACAATAAAAATGGAAAGAATGATTTTTTTACGTTTTTTCGTTCTTTACAGGACGCGAGCCAAATCCATCTGTGCGAGGTGACCCGATGAGTGACGCTTTCGCGATTTTTATACGTTACCGTAATGAACGAGGTACGTTTAATTTTATTGCTTTATGCTCTTCGGATAATTTATAATCCGTCAATTTAATAATTGCATTTTTTTTCTGACGCCTCAAACAATGACGCGAATGAGACGTCGTTTTTAATTTTTTCAACATGTTTTTTCTCTCTCAATAACCGTAAAGCTCTAATAATTGAAAAAAAAAAATCGTAAAAATCAAGAGTATATCTGAGAACACAGATATATTTTTTTCGGATTTTTAAACTAGTCTCAAGGTTCGCTGACCTTCATTCAAATGTTAGTGCAAACTTTAGTTTATGTTGTGCAAAAAAGTACTAAAAAAAAACACGTAGGAGGAATTCGTAGTAGGTTAAAAAATGGTCTTTAATCAATTGTCATGAGCTGAAATTTCATCACAATTGCAGTGGATCGACGGAAAAGTCATTTTTTAAGGGCAGAATGACTAATATTAATGCGGAGACTGATCCAGAAGAGTCGGTCATGATGATTCGATGATTATATACGAAGAAAAAAAAAAGAAGACTTACCGGTGCGTACTCCGCGCAGATCTCGATCGATGACACGTAACTGACGACGTCCTCGACCGTCCAACGATTGACAGCTTGACCGTCACCGCATGGCATGTGACCGCACAAAGACGGACATCTTACCGGTGGCGGTGTACTCGGACGTGGCACTACCGTTGCCTTTGGTTTTGGCGATACACTTCCCGATCTTCGCGTTTCGGTTCGTTGCCTCTTACGGGGCGCGAAACCACCGGGACTCGAGAGATCGAGAGGACTCGTGACACCAACGTCACGCTTGTTCGCTCCTGCGATCGAGGAAATAACAAAAAAATGAAGGAAAAAAATTAGGATTGAAAAACCAACCAATATCGAACCAAACGAATTTAATTATAACTATCTGAATTGTATTTAGATAAAGTTATTAAAAGCCCGTTATTGAAATGAAGGTGTTAAATTAAATACATTTTTTTCGGAGCAAAATACGGATTTTGGCGATTTTTAAGACAATTTTGAGTTTTTCGAGGAATTGTCTAGTGGATTAGTGATCAACGGGAAAAAATATATTGCTGCAGAGCCCTAAATAAATTTCATGAAAATTATGGTCATTTTACATTTTGATAATGTTACGTTTTTGCAAAATTGGGAATATAGTTTAAAAAAATGTCTTGTTTCGACTCTTAGCACGTTTAAAGTCTCTAGCCGATCAGAAATTGACTACCAATTATAATTTACAGGATTTTATCGAGAGCTAAAAAAAAAAAATTGATGATAAAACTGCAAATAATTGAAAAATTTACGTAATCACTTACCCTTAAGATACGTCTCGAGTTCGGCGGCATTTTGCGCAGCGTTCGCCGTTCGTACCATGTGAAGTAACGCCTGAGTCGACGACATATCGAGCATAGGAGGAAAGACCGGATTACCAAAGAGATTGTCCTGCTTTGGTTCCTTGGCGGGATCTTTGCCGGAAAGGGGTGAAGTAGTTGGTACTGTAGGCGGTTGAGGTGTGCCGAGCGGTGCCATAAGACCGACGAACGGTGTAGCGGCAGTCTTGAAGGCGGGAAATCTTGGATCAAGACCGGGAGGATAGCCGTTCCTCGGTGTACTGAAGTAACTGCCAAAAATTTTCAAGCAAAAACGCATGTTTCCCATAAATTTTCACATTTCTTACGGTCATTCCCATTGCAATGTTTAACGAAAAAAAAATATACGAAAGACATTGAAAAACGTACTCGTTCGGATTGGCGTTGTTGTACTTTGCAGCGAGGCTTCTCATGAAATCGCTGTAATTACGTCCCATCATCTGTTCCATATGCTTGAGATGATGGGGCGCAGGTGGGCCTTCGGGTCCACCGAGTGACGTTGCATTTGGCGGCGTACCCGGATGACTCGACGATGACGGCGTCACGCTACGCGAAGACGTCGAATTGTTATCGGGCGTGAGCCTCTCGGTTTTTACCTGTGACCAAAATAAATTTCCCTTCAAACTATCTATTCATACCGTGTACATATCATTGAACGAAACCAGGATGTTCTTATTGTTAAACAAAAAGCATCATTGTTACTGATGATTATGGTGGGAGGAAAGATTTTATACGTATTCTCAAACGCGAAGGTCGCGACGAGAATCGTTAGAAAAATTAAGCTCTACGAGGGATATAGAATCGCGCCTGTTTCTCGTTCTCGCCGCAGGATGTCCAGCAAGGTTTCACTTAAGAAGGTCTCAACGCGATCCACACACACACACATATCCATTCTCTGCTGGTACCTGGCTCATAGAGTACGAACATAGTTACACATAAGCTCCGGGGCCTAGTAAGAAAATATCTCGACGCATTAATCCACCGGGAGAAGGAAGAACAGATTGCATCTTAGATATGGTAATGAAGGCAAACGGCGCGTTCCTCTCACTCATACCTCCGGTTATACATACTCCGCTATGTATATACAGCAAATGTAAGAGTCAACTTTTGCGTAGAATTGACTTGGCACCGCGGAGGCCCCAGCGTGACACTAAGAAGGACGAGGGACTCGATTGGCATAGAATAACGTCCACGGGCTCGTCCAACACTGGTAGTGTATTTCCTCTCTATATACAACATAGACATCTCTTCTGGCACGTAATAAGGTACGTACAAGTCCGGGTGAATAAGCAACGGAGTCGGGCATAACAAGGTTTTCGCGAGGAACAAAGTGCGTCGTAGTGGTAAATCTCTTTCTCGCCTCGTGACGAGAAACACGACGAGAGAATCAACCGGTGAAGAGGGATGCTGCGTCTCGTTTGATGGGTTCTTCGTATCTTCTGGACATCAACGAGAGCTCGTTCCTCATCTAACAATCGTGGATTCTATCTCGAAGCTCAAATGACCGTTTCATCGCGATTAATTGTGTTTTCGTGCTCACGCTACCACGAAGATTGCAACCAAAGGCTAGAGATTCAAAGAAATTAACTGTAAGATCCGAAAAAAAGATCGGTGTTTGACAACGGAAGGCTAGAATAATCAAACGATGGATTCGAAAAGTATTAGCAAAAAAAAATCGATACTTCGGTCCATATCTTTTATTTTATATGAAAGGATATTGACCGGTCTTAAATCTGAAATAATCCGTCGGGTATTGAACATTTGTTACCCGATCGAGACTCGTCTAACGTGAAATTATAACCTACCGAATACCGGATTAAGTTAGAAGGACGGACACGTGTATAACAGATTTTGGACTTTGGTTTCGTGAGAATCGAGTGATATTTGATATTTGTTCGCGTGTCAAGTGGACGCTCGAAGTGATCTTACGCCGTTGTTTTTCAAACTCAAGTGTGCCTACGATGATTTATGAGATTTTTCGGCAAGCTACTCGGCGTTTTCGAAGTGAAAAATAATTCTCAGAGTGTTGAAGACGTAAGGAAACCTTTTTCAGGAATACTTATAGCTTTGGCATGTATATATGTGTGTTTATGCCGTTTAGAAGTACGGACGCGCGTTTCAGAGCTGCACGATGCTCTCGGTAGCCAGATTTCGTACGGGACTTGGTGTATACACAAACACACTCGTATAACACTCGTATAACAGGTGCGTGCTACCTGTGCTGTCGCCAAGATATAGGCATACATTAGCCAGCATTAGTAAGAGCAGTGTGCCACCAACCCGTAGATCGAGCACGATGAACCAACGTTCAACGAAACACGTAACATCAATAGACTTGCGAGACAGAGAGAGAGAAAGGTCGGATGTTGTATGAACCTCTTGGAAATAGGGACCGCGTGAACATTCTTTCATCTAGCACGAAAAATGGGTTAGAATATTTGACAAGGGTACCGCGCGTAATGACAAAAAAAAGACTGAAGGCAGGCCCGAAGTACCAAACACTTGTGACTGAATTTCTTCCTCGACAATTCAAAACTTTGTTGCATCTATCGTTGATGGTGACAAATGTAACGGGATTTTCCATTCGACTCAGTCGATACGTACGCTAAGAGAATATCAAGAGGACACTTCTTCCAATGGCACTTAAGAGGACATACAGTGGGTCAAAAAAGTATTCATACACCTTGTTCTTTTGCGATAACTTTATAGACATAAGCGATACGCAAAGAAAGCCAATTTTATTTAATAGCACATCAGATGCAGAGATAAACTGCAAGTGGAGAATTTTTTCCCAGGAATAATAGAAGAATTATGCCGAAAAAACGAAAATTTTCGGGCAAAAAAAGTATTCATACACTTACGATTATAGTGAAAACCTACATCATCATAGTTGTTAATTATAACTAATATTTTGTGTGCATCCCTTTTGCTTCAATTATCGCCTGGAGTCTCTTAGGCATGGATTCTACTAGCTTTTGCTTTGTTTCTTTTGCTATTTTCGTCCATTCTTCTAAAAGCACTCTTTGGAGATCGGATTTGTTTGTTATTTTTCTTTTTCTAATTTCTACTTCCACCAAGTGCCATACATTTTCAATAGGATCGATGTCCGGAGATTGTGGTGGTGTAATCAATTGTTTACGGACATTATAGAGTAACCATTCCCTCGTTTTCATGGCAGTATGTTTCGGGTCGTTATCTTGTTGGAAGTAGAAATTTCCATCCAGGCCCATTTTATCTACACTCGCTTTCAAACTGCTGCGCAACACGTCGATATTCTTCTGGGCATTCATTGTACCATCTATAAAAGCCAGATTACCAACGCCATAATATCCCATACAGCCCCAAACCACGACGCTTCCTCCGCCGTGCTTTACAGTCGGTATTAAATTTTTCTGCTTGAGCTCGGTATTTAGTTTCCGCCAGACGAATTATTTTCCATCGGACCCGAAGATGTTAAACTTCGATTCATCCGAGAATACGACACGTTTTCAAAATTCTATACATTTTTTTACGTAGGTTTTTGCGAAACCTAAACGTTTTTCTCGACTTATATTATTAATTAATGGTTTTTTGCGGGCAGTTCCGCCGTATATTTTGGCAGAATGCAAAACGTTTTGAATAGTCCGGGGACACACGCTCTTCCCCGATGTTGACGCGACATCATTCGCTGAACTGCGAGCACTTGTGAACGGTTTTTTTGTAGCCTCTGTAACAATACTCCGACGCTCTCGTACCGTTAGTATTCTCGGTCGACCGGTTCGTGGCTTATTTTCTCTGCTGTTTGTGCTTTCGTATTTTTTTAATTATATATTGCACTGTTGCGAAACATAGATTTAGTTCTTTACTAATTTTTCGATAACTTTCACCGCGTTTCCGAAGAAAAATCACGCTATCTCGCATGGATATTGATATTTCGCTTTTCTTTGCCATCATGTCTGTTCAGAGCTTGAAGATCTACCACCGCATGGAATAGGTCAAAACTATTGTGTAAACGAAGACTTGTTTACATTGTACGCAGAGGTCAGACCGTCCGTGAGTGAATATCGAGGTTTAGCAGCTCAATCGTAAGTGTACGAACACTTTTTTGGCCCGAAAATTTTCGTTCTTTTTGCATAATTCTTCTATTATTCCTGGGAGAAAATTCTCCATTTGCAGTTAATCTCTGTACCTGATGTACTATTAAATAAAATTGGCTTTCTTTGCGTATCGCTTATGTCTATAAAGTTATCGCAAAAAAACAAGGTGTATGAATACTTTCTTGACCCACTGTATACAATTACAATGATCAAAAAATCAATTGCAACTTTCTTCGCCACCATCAGGACGAAACGTTAAACAACGACACAGTTCTCAATTCTGAATATGATGCTAAATGAAACGAATTAATCTGTTTCTCACCTGAGTCGTGTCGATGCCGTTTTGGGTCAATCGCCTTCTGCTACGGGGCGGCCTTGGGGTTGCTGCTCCCGAGAGGTGGGCGCCCTGAGGGCTACCGCCTCTCGCGTCTATCGCTGTGTTAGCGGCCAGGGTGGCCACGTCACTCCTCTCCGTAATATTATTGTGTCTTCCCAGATCGGCCGCTTCGACGCGGTCGCCTCCACGTGGTACCGTACCCGCGGACACGGTTTCACCCGACACCTCACCTGCAACACGTCAAATGAACGATCATTTATTAATTATCCTTTCAATATTAACCACGACTGCACGATCAGTTACGACAATTCAGATTTTCCAAAGTGTCGATTTTCTTCGACTCTGATCGGACATTTCTTACTGATTTCAAATTGTATCTCGTTTTTTCTCGTAAATTTGCACGATCTCCTGTGAAAACGTGAAATTTTCACGGCTATCAACCATCACTCGTACGATTACATGAGATATTCATAATTATGACGAAGCGTCGTTGAAATGAAAATGTGCAACGAGACCGGATGTACGCTTATCGCATTGAGAATTTTTTCGGCGCAAAACGTAGAATATCTCTTTAATGTTCGGTGCCGAGTAATCGGGAAGAATGGCGCTCGCTTCGTGAGGATAATTTTCACGTCAGGCGCAACGAGCAAAAAATAATAATCTCTCGGTAACGCGTGTACTCTCCTGTGAAGAGAGAAAAGATACGAGCCACGACACTGGTAAAGCCGCGTGGTTCGTTAATGATTCGAGCGCCCGTGTGTACACACGTGTGTTTTACGTGAAAGAGTTCCTCATCTCGCGAGACGCAGCATCCCAGAGACTCTCGGCCGGCACTGACAAGATAATAGTTCAACGGGTTTGCCGCGAGAGTCAGCGAAATATACATGGAAGAAAATGTCGTCACACAACCGTGTCCCAACGACGGAATAAAAATAACACAAAGTGCACGAATAACATGAATTAAAAAGTTAACTTTCAATGTCGCACATATGTGCGATGAAAATATGTGCATTCAGTAATAAATAATTCGCTGGAATGTGTATTCGCGACTGTTCGGGACAAGTTGCAAACAGTTGTAACGTGTTATCATCGTAAACGTGAATAAACAATGACGGTAAGACAGCCTCGGTACTTGCGAATATCGCATATTCGGTACCAATGCCTGGAAACATATCCTAGAAGAAAACTTATGACCGGAGAGTTGAAGACACTTAATAGGCAATAGACAGGTTCCTCTTCGTCTTAACCCATCATCATCATCATCATCATCATCATCATCATCATCATCATCATCATTATTGTAACGAGATATGAGATTGCAATCGCTCTTTTCTCGTAGCCTATGATTGATTCCGTCCTGTTATGTTTGATCGTTTAACGCCAGCGTCCAGGCGTCACAATCGTGAAGTAAACGTCACTGGCGAGGAAAAACCGATCAATGCCAACGGTGATCTTCCGGTATAAGGTATTCGATGAAAAATCATTCATCGCCATTTATTTGTTACGAGCTGTGCTCCGCGGTTTCACCCGCGTTAAATTTCCATTCCATGATTCAACGTGCCACCGTCGCTCTTTAAGGTTACAGCATAAAGTTATATAGCGTAAAGTCTTCCTGAATAAACGGGCTATCTAATGAAAAAAGAATTTTTCAAATCGGATTAGTATTTCCTGAGATTAGCGCGTTCGAACAAACATACAAACGTACAAACAAACTCTCCAGCTTTATTATAGTAGTAAGATTGATAGACTTAAGGGGGAAAATAGGGTCAGACGGTTCAAAAAATCGATCTTTTTTGTTTCATAAATTGTTAGTAAAACTATTGAAAAACATGTTCCCAAATTTTAAATGAAAATTCCGACTCGTTCTATTGTTATAAGCCATTAAAGTGAGTAGCTCTCCTTCAGTCCCCGAGCGCGCCACGTGTATAACCGAGCGGTACTATTTTTTCAAACGCGTTTTTCTGAAAACGACTTTTTTTTAACTCGCGTACACGCTAGTTTGAAAAGTTTTCAACCAATCGTTTTGAAAATTGGCAGTTACTTTTTTCATAGTATTGCGCTCTATATGAACCTAAAATCAAAATATTATCATTAATTAAAATAATTTTTTTTTGCAAATAAAGTTGTAAAAAATGGCAAAAAATCATGCTTTTTTGTTTTGACCCTTGTAAAAAATTCAATTTTCGATTTTTTTTTATAGCATTTAGGTTCATATAGAAGAGAGACATATAATAAAAGTAAATTCCAACCTCGTTTGATTTAAGATGAAAATTGCAGCTTCCAGAATGTACGCAAAATGCTCAGTCTGATTGTGACCTGCAATATGGGGTCGCTAATATCTTTGGTGTTTTTCAACGAAATTCTTCAAAAATTTTATAGTATATACTTAAATATATGTATAAAATATTCTCAAAGTTTCAATAAATTATATTCATTTTTTATACCATAAAAAAATTCATGAAAATCATTGAGAAAACGCTGTCCTAACCCTAATTCCCCCCTTGAGGATTCGCGTGGACTTTGATCGCGTTAACTATTCACCAAGAATGTGGAAAAAGGTTCAAACATTTTCGTATCCGTGGGACATTCTTTTCCACGACTTTCAAAAGCTGTTTAGCGATTTTCGTACTTAAGAATCTATCGGTAACAATCAGAGCCTATTATTTGTTATGACATTTGTGGTACTTGTTTTTATTATATAATGTAGTCAGGACGGAAGAATATCAATTTTGCATTAAGAGATTCGCGAGATACAGTCGTTACAAGACCATGGAAAAAAAATGGTTGAACGAAAAGAAAGAGTGACGACGATCGAGGCATGGTCCCGGAAGATGGTCCCGCGATTGTGAAGCGTCTTGTATATAAGTATTATTTTTTTATATATGTATATGTGATGTTTGCTGTTTAATGTGGCGCTAGAAATGAGATTTACGCCCAATAAATGAAGCCATCGAGAGCGAGAGAGAGAGCGAGAGAACGAGAGATAAGTTAGGGCTCGCCTTGCTGGATATCTTCTTCCTCGATCGCCGCAGGATCGGTATCCGCTACCTTCATCAACGACGAGAGGGCATACTCCGCTATATATTGCTACGGGAACTTTATAGAACCGCACCTCGCCCTCAGCGCGTGCTTCATTCAAGTGGCAAAGCAACGGGTCAGTGTACGCGGCCAGCAGGCTACTGATATATCCGATAAATTATTGTCCATCGTTAAAACCACGCGGATGCTGTCGTTCGCGTACAGCCGCGAATTTTACAGCGGGCAATATATAACTTCTCGCGCGGATGGGATGCTTCCCGAAAATTTCCGTGGGGCAACGTATGTACATAATGAATATAAGTACTTAAAAAAGGAAAATAAAAAATACAAAAATATCGTTTCCCAACGTAGAGCGGTAATAGAGCGATATCGAGTTAGTCTATTAGAAAACTGCCTATGTTGATCATTACAGATGTAACATAAATTTCTAAATTGGTATTAAAAGTCCGCGGCATTCTACGGCATGACTATACGGCAGTAAAATGTATATTCCATTAAAAAAATCAATGATAATAAACTTTCTATAAAGTTTTATCGTCGTAAACATCTTCCGGATGAATCATAGGATTTTTTTCCACCTTTCCTTATATCTTCGATCTCACCGAGTTAAAGTCTGTACTCGTCGATACAGAAGAATTTTTTGATGGACCAGCGATAAAATTTTTTTCATCTGACAACCAATAAATCGCCCTTCGCCACAATCGCCTCGATCTTTTTCTTCCGTTTTTTTGTTCTCCATTCTTCAAAGTTACTTTCGTAACGACGAATCGTTTGAGTCTCACCGACGCTCGTACGGCTTCTGTTCTTCGTACGAAAATTTGTACCGAACGTGTCGAAGAGTTGCCGATCTTGTTTTGTGATATTTCACGAAAAATAAACCGCGACGAAGAAACGTGTGATAGAGCGTAACTGACGATCGATCTTCCGCCGTGTGTATCGAGGAATCGAGATCGAGTGATCGTCGATGTGAGAGAGAGAGAGCTAGTCGGCAATGACGATACGAATCCGTTCGTTCGTCGGAACGAAATCTCCGTTGTAACGACTGTCGAGTATATATTTATATATAGATCCTGCATTAACTATTATCGTGACGTGCTTCACTACGCGTGAAATCTCGTCGTGAAACGAGATCACGTTGTACTCGTGTCTATAACTGTTTGGTAAAGACGAGAAATGTTCGCAAATCAGTCGTTCGTCAATCTCCTCTCTCTTTCTCTCTTTCTCGTGCCGTTCGAGAAAATCGCGAACCATAAAGATCGAGGCGATGTGTCCGATAGGTTCGATCGCGATCGATGCAAATCTTACGACAGGCTCTCCAGTCTTGTTTTATTTTTTTTCTTGAATACCAAAGATGGGCATCGTTCGCATAAAAAACGATTCAAAGTGATTTTGCAACAAAGTAATTATAGTGAATTTTCGTTGTAAAGATAAAATAATGCTTGAGGTCCGATACCGAGATGTTACGTAAAGGACCAAAGTTTCCCAATCGTTTGTATCAGTCAAAATGCATTTTGAACTTTGTTTTTTATGGTTCCTACGAGGTTTACTTTTCTAGAACGAGATAATTTTGTCACTCAACGAGTTCGTAAAATTGATAAATCGTAATTTGACTTTTTTACATTTCGTTTTGCTACGCACGATCGTCACTCCGGTACCGATTAAATAGCCCGGAATTCCTCGGGCACAAACAACCGATAGAATCACAATTGCTTAATCAATTTCATCGTTTTATAGCATGGTAAAGGGTTTGGTAAAGGACCAAAGTTTCCCAATCGTTTGTACCAGTCAAAAAGCATTTTGAACTTTGTTTTTTATGGTTCCTACGAGGTTTACTTTTCTAGAACGAGATAATTTTATCACTCAACGAGTTCGTAAAATTGATAAATCGTAAATTGACTTTTTTACATTTCGTTTTGCTACGCACGATCCTCACTCCGGTACCGATGAAATAGCCCGGAATTCTTCAGGCACAAACAACCGATGGAATCACAATTGCTTAATCAATTTCATCATTTTATAGTATTAGTACGATATAACAATTTTATGATCGTGAAGAATCGCTCGCTCGGACGTATCTTTCAATTTAATAAAAATAAGTTGTATAAAGTGGCTACGTCAGTTCTCGAGGGTTTTAGTGGTTAGTCATTGCGACAGAGAGACCGAAAAATCTCTTAAGAGGGGAAATAAGGTTAGACGGTTCGAAAAATCGATTTTTTTTTATTTCATAAATTGTTAGTAAAACTATTCGAAAAATATGTTCCCAAAATTTAAAATGAGAATACCGACTCCTTCTATTGTTATAAGCCATTAAAGTGAGTAGCTCTCCTTCAGGCCCAGAGCGCGCCACGTGTATAACCGAGCGGTCACTATTTTTTCAAACGCGTTTTTCTGAAAACGACTTTTTTCCAACTTGCGTACAAGGTAGTTTGAAAAATTTTCAACCAATCGTTTGGAAAATTGGCAGTTACTTTCTTCATAGTATTGCACTCTATATGAACCTAAAATCGAAATATTATCATTATTTAAAATAATTTTTTTTTTGCAAATAAAGTTGTACAAAATGGCAAAAAATCATGCTATTTTGTTTTGACCCCTGTAAAAAATTAAATTTTCTATTTTTTTGATAGCACTTAGATTCATATAGAAGAGGGACATATAATAAAAGTAAATTCCAACCTCGTTTGATTTCAGATGAAAATTGCGGCTTCCAGAATGTACGCAAAATGCTAAGTCTGATTGTGACCTGCAATATGGGGTCGCTAATATCTTCGGTGTTTTTTAAGGAAATTCTTCAAAAATTTTATAGTATATACTTAAATATATGTATAAAATATTCTCAAAGTTTCAATAAATTATATTCATTTTTTATACTATAAAAAAATTCATGAAAATCATTGAGAAAATGCTGTCCTAACCCTATTTCCCCCCTTACGAAAGTCAGGATGGTTCGTTGCAACAACGATATTTTCGAAAGACTGTTGAACATTTCATTCATCTCTCTAATCTCCACTTTTTGCCTCTTTATAATTTAACACTTCGTCCCGCGATCGGTTTGACATCCCGATTCATTAATGTCATTGTATTACAACGAAAAAACAAATTGCGTATGTAGATTTTAATGAAGAATTGGAAGCGGAGCAAAGGAAAAAACTTGACACTCAAAGCAATTTTAACGACTTGCGTGTCTCGGCGATAAACGATGAATCGTACAGAGAGTCCATGAGTCTATGTAACAAGCACAAATCACGTACGGCAAATATCATAACCTTCTAGAGAGAAAATCTAACCTGACGGCTCTGTCTTCTTTCGCATATGCGACGAAGAAAAAAAAAACGCGTCATTCAAAGTTCATAAAGACGAAGTGTGCATGATTCCCGTGTTTGACGCTAAGGAAACCTTGCGAACGAGCGTCTATGAAAATCGAAAGTAAAATTTTCTATTTTCACACAAAAGATTGTAAAATTCAATTTATATTATTATTATTATTTCTATTATTATTATTTTATCATGCGAAGGTGCGTATGAAATTTTTCGAGAATTTCCCTCGAGTACAGTGCTCGGTTACAGTGAAAATATAGCAGGTTATAGGCACATAACTAATACGGGAGAGAATGAACTTTTGTCGGGAACGAGCGGGAAATCTACAGCAAGAAAGAGACAGAGAAAGAGAGAGAGAAAGCTCTTTGCTAACGACATACGTGCTCGCGCAAGTTAGCTTCGTTTTAACACGTCGTTACGACATTTCACACCCCAAGTCCTCCTCTCGTGCTCTTCGCTTCTGCTTGAGAAGAACATAACTCGTTGCACGATTCCGACACCGTTCATATATGTACTACGAAAGGTTCACATAATGCATGGTGTATAACGATAATTACACTTTGTATTTTTACCGAAATTTTTGCACAATCGTACATAAGGACAAAAAAAAATGTTTTCAACTTTTCTGCAGTACTAATAACTCGTTTATTTTCTAATTCTTTCTGAAAAGGGATTGGAAGATTGGAATTCTCGTTAATCTATATTTTATACGGTAATATCCAATCGTAAAATATTTGTCGTCGATTTCTTCCGTAAATTTTATCAATTGATTCGAAACAACTGGATTTCATTGCCCGGAGGAAATATATATGCGTGTAAGTTCGCGAAACGCGAAATTCCGAACCGGTCTCGTAAACGAACGAAGGGAAAGTGCCCGGTAACAACGATTATTATTGCGTATAGGTCTGTCTATTAAAAAAAGCGTTTGGCGACACACACACACACACATAAACACGCTCGAGGGGCTGAAAATCACGAAACTAAAGCATTTCTGTCGATAGGCGATAAGTCGAGATTTACAACGTCCGTCGTGAGTTTGTTTGCGAGAGCCTCGCGGAGAATTCAATTCCAGAGTGTCAAGAGTGATATAGTTATTGTAAAGTCTCGTTGTGTCCGGTCCAGCTGGGGAAAAACGATTTGTTCTATCGTTTCGTATATATATACACATTTATAGTGAATATATAGCGTTTGAAGCATGCACACGGTAGCGAGATTACAGCGAGTTCTCGGCCAGACGATTGCATAGAGGGCTAAATCACCGTTGCCACGTACACACTACATAGGCATTTTAATACAATAAAAGAAATTCCAAGTGTTGAGATATTCGAGCGAGATTCGTCGCGCGTCGCCCATGGGTGCTTGGCTCGATCATTTGTTATTATAAATTGCACACGTGTGTACTGCCGCTTCGGCATTTCTCTAGTAGGACCGGAATGATATACCTAATTGTCGGCTAAAGAGCAATTCCAACGCTAATATATATATATAGGAATAATGTTTGTGAGATATAACGAGGCAAAAGTATCGCTTGAATGCGTTAAAGACTCGCGCGCTCCAACGTTTATGATATATATCTGTATGGCCAGTGATAAATTATAAACTTATATCTTAAATATTCGAGTATCTCGAGAAAGGGGTTTGTAATTTCGAGGTACGCCAAACGCAAGCTGCTAAATCTCCTCGAGGGGGTACAAAAAAAATTATCTTATATCCTATATACAATAGTTATATATGTGCCACGAGGAATGAAGGGTGAGAGAGAGGGCGAGTCGACCAGAACCTGTTAATCACGAGGCTCGTTAGCTCCCGATAATTTCGCGTAAACAGTGTGTGCTGCCCTTTGGCTCGCATTTTCTTTGCCTTCCTCGATCCTCCCCCAGCTCTTTCTCCGTACGACTTAATGATCGGGCGGAATAAAGAGTTTGCGCTGTCAAAATATTTAAAAAACGACGGTACGAGGTTAAAGAGCAATTAACAGAATATACAAAGTGCTTTAACGTGATGCGAAATCACCACGTCATCAATTTTTACATAGCTGCATTGGGATTGTATTTTGTTTTTTTTTTTTGAAAGAAGAGATTGTTAGCAGAAACTTGCAAGCTTTTTTCCCTTAAAAAATGGATTACGAGGTCTACAAAAAGTATCTCGCGAATTTTGAATTTCCGCGGGCTACGTATATTCGATTTTCGATTTTTTTGTGGCGTTAGGTTGGTTCTCATGTCCCTCATTTATGCTGAAAAAATCGGCCATTTTGAATGTTTAATTAATTGTTGACAGCTGTTTTGGTTTGTCTTCGATTTTTGCCTATTCCAAAAAAGCAGCTTCCATTGCGATGATTGAGCTTTGGTTTCCACGTTATAACCATAAACCCATGATTCGTCACCAGTTATGACCCTCTGGAGCAAATTTGGGTCGTCGCGGACCGAGTCCAACAGCTCCTTAACAACGTTAACGCTACACTGTTTTTGTTCGAAATTGAGCAATTTTGGCACGAATTTCGCGGCGACCCGTCTCATGCCCAAATCATTGGTAAAAATCGAATAGCACGAGCCAATCGATATGTTCAGTTCCTCGGCAACTTCTCTAACGGTGATTCGACGATTGGCCAATATTATTTTCTTCACTTCATCAATGTTTTCGTCTGTTGTTGATGTGCTCGGGCGTCCGAAATGCATTTCGTTGTTCGCATCTTCTCGGCCCTCTGAAAACATTTTGTACCACCGATAAACGTTGCTTTGGTCCAAGGTAGCTTCACCATATGCCGCAGTCGACATTCGGAATGCGTCCAAGCACTTAATTTTGTTTTTCACACAAAATTTGATACGGATTCTTTGATCCATTTTTTGGAATAGGCAAAAATCGAAGACAAGCCAAAACACGTCTAACCAAAACAGCTTAGTCAACAATTAACTAAAGATTCAAAATGGCCGATTTTTTTCAGCATAAGTGAGGGACATGAGTACCAACCTAACGCCACAAAAAAATCGAAAATCGAATATACGTGGCCCGCGAAAATACAAAATTCGCGATACTTTTTGAACAGACCTCGTACTATCGTTTTTATCAATCGTCCCTTATATTATCGGGATATTAGTGAACTTAGTCTTAGTGGAACGCTATTTTGTGTTTAACGTAATCTTAACAAATAATTTCCATAATGAGCTAAATTTTGTAGAGAAATTGACCATTTCGGTGACTTATTTTGATTTTCTCTATTTTGACGTACTTTGCTTTGATGTTCGATATTTCGATGCATCGATTATTTCCGTGTTCAAGTTTTACACATTCGAAATTTGTATGCTCGGCACTGTTCGTTTTGACATATTGGATATAAATATTAACTACTAACAATTTTTTATTTACGAAATATCAACTTTCTACATCGTTTAAATCAATTGTTTGTATTTGTCAAAGTAGACAGACTATCCGAAACTATTCTCGAATAACTGAGCTTTCAAATAAATAACCTTTTTCAATAACATTCATTCGACTTCGTCATCTGTCAAAAAACTAAATATCCGAATGACTTCATCCTCGTTACTCTACATTACAAATTTTTTAATTCAAAATATCTGCCCGCTCCAAATATTGATCGTTCGGGATACTTGACCCCGATCTGGGAAAACTACGTACTCTGATGTTCTTGAAAAAAAACGAGTGATCAGTGACGATGACGAAGTGAACGATGAAAGGCAAAAGATACAGAAACGAAGTGGAACTCGCGAGAAGGAGCTCATTTCGATCGCCGAGAATCCGCTCCGCGAATAAATTATAACCGTGGCAGAAGACCCCCCCGCAAGAGATTCGCGGACACAACACGCTACGTTTAAAGGAATTGACCCGCGAGGTTAGATGGTAGAGAGTATAGTCTACGACGTATACGACGTATATATACCGAGAGAATATAAATATAACCTCGAACCTCGTACACGGTTTTATACGCGCATAAAAATTCGCACGGTTAATGAAAGAGAATCTGCATATACGGTATCTGGTCTCGCGATCATTTCGCTTAATCGCCTCTTAATCTTTCAAGGTGCAAAAAAAATAATAATTAATGCAAAACCGATACGAAATATAATGTCAAAATCGAAAGTAGAAGTTGTTATGCATTATTACAACATTAAAGAGTTGTATCTTGTCTCGGGAGCGAATTATAAAATGTAAAAATTTTTATTATGTAAAAAAGCTTGTGTTGCGTGTGTGTGTGTGTGTGTGTGTGTGACCTACGAGCCGCGGGAGTCAAACTATCGAAATGTCACCTGTCCAAACACCTGTGTTTTACGCAAGTCGTATCAAGCAGCAAACTTTGTGAGACATTTATACTCATTCGACGACTGCTCCGGGAATTCGAGCTTATATCAGACTCCTATCTGTTTTATTTTTTTTCCAAGGTTGTTGGTCTCGAAAAAATCTTTTACCTTCACTCTCTATACAAACTCTAACAGGGTGTTGGTGATAAATCATCGAATAATAATTACATACTGTATTTGTGTGTGTGTGTGTGTGTGTACGCGAGCAAGGGGAGGGAGAAAAAGATACGAGATACATTATATCCCGTGACTCGCGAACGAAAGAAATTTTCATCGAATCCCGTCTGGTGGAGTTTGTAAAAATCATCGAAGTACCGGATGCCCGAGCGGTTGCAATATACGTGACGCTTCCTCGCCGCGTTGATGTCTGAATGCACTGCCGGGGATTATAATACACACTTTGTCTCGTTGATCTCCATGGCCTCGGCAAGGTTGCCTGACTGGAATTCTCCATATAATATACAGCCATTCGCGACTTTGAGTGATTTACACTCAACCGACGTAAAATCGCATCCCTCGGGCTATTATTTCGTAATCAAATCGGTAACGAACGAAAAAAACAATCCTTTTTGACCTTTGTCGAATAACTGAAAAATGTAATTGATGTTATTTCGTTTAAGGGGGGAAATCGGGTTAGATAGTTCAAAAAATCGATTTTTTTTAAATTTCATAAATTGTTAGTAAAACTATTGAAAAATATGTTCCCAAAATTTTAAATGAAAATTCCGACTCGTTCTATTGTTATAAGCCATTAAGGGGGAAATAGGGTTAAAACAGCGTTTTCTCAATGATTTTCATGAATTTTTTTATAATATAAAAAATGAATATAATTTATTGAAACTTTGAGAATATTTTATACATATATTTAAGTATATACTATCAAATTTTGGAAGAATTTCCTTGAAAAGCACCGAAGAAAATTTATGACTACCTTGACTTTGTTTTTCTTGGTACTATTTTTTCAAACGCGTTTTTCTGAAAACGACTATTTTTGAACTTGCGTACACGCTAGTTTGAAAAGTTTTCAACCAATCGTTTTGAAAATTGGCAGTTACTTTCTTCATAGTATTGCGCTCTATATGAACCTAAAACCGGAATATTATCATTATTTAAAATAATTTTTTTTTTGCAAATAAAGTTGTAAAAAATGGCAAAAAATCATGCTTTTTTGTTTTGACCCCTGTAAAAAAATTCAATTTTCTATTTTTTTGATAGGATTCAGGTCCATATAGAAGAGAGACATATAGGTAATAAAAGTAAATTCCAACCTCGTTTGATTTCAGATGAAAATTGCGGCTTCCAGAATGTACGCAAAATGCTGAGTCCGATTGTGACCTGCAATATGGGGTCGCTAATATCTTCGGCGTTGTTCAAGGAAATTCTTCAAAAATTTTATAGTATTTACTTAAATATATGTATAAAATATTCTCAAAGTTTCAATAAATTATATTAATTTTTTATACTATAAAAAAATTCATGAAAATCATTGAGATAACGCTGTCCTAACCCTATTTCCCTCCTTAAAGAATGTGTCGTTTAACGTCGCCCAAATTAAACGTAACAAGTGTACTCTATTTTTCGGGTAAGTGTAAATAAAGTAGAAAGGTTTGACGCTTGATCGATTGCGATGTCTCCGAACTTTTTGAGTTCACTGAGAAACCTATTATTCAATTGTTGGTATACATTTTTCCATTCTATCGTAAATATAACAAATATTACAGTTACTTTTACGAGAAAACCAGATTGACATCGATTTCGTCAACAAAATTGTTCTCCTAATAATATACAAAAAAAAAAAAAAGGTGAGCTATCCGCGCGAGTGAAAGTTAAAAACGAAATGTTAGCAGGCCTCGGGGATAATCTGTCCAAACGATGGAATTTAGAAATGACTCCATTAATATTCTGAAATACAGCGTTGATTGACAGATACGCGGTAGCTGCTATCAGCTAGCAGAGCTAAAAGTCAGTTCCGATTGAAATGTCACGGTCTCAGAAATGGTCCATTGGTCGTTACAGAAGAAAATCGAAAAGAACTCGACAAAAATACGTCAGGTCCCAAATGAATGTAAAAATAAACGGTAAGTAATATTTATTTCTCAAGGATTTTTCGCCTTCAATTCACCAAAGACCATGTGAGTCAACGTAATAATGGTAAAGGCATTAACGAAACGCATCGCCATAGCATTTCTCGTCGAATAAAAGCGACGATCGCTAATGTCCGTAAAAGATCTCTCGGACACGTTTCGCCTTTTGCACCACCATATCGCCTTCGGATTAACGCCGTAAATTTGCCGCGAGTTATTTTCCCAATTGGGGAGAGGAGGAGGAGAGGGTTAAGATGAAACGCGGGCAGTTATAACTCGCAAGAGCGACCATGAAGCATAGGTATGAAAGGGTTATTCCCATTTCAAGTGGACAATCATAAGCACCGCAAATATACGCCGTTATTACGCCGTTGTGGAACTGTTATATATAGATATATTTATAAGAGAGACACCGCGTGAGCTTGCCACTTACTTTGTAATCATGACTAATGCATAATGCAGTAGCCACCAACAGCAAAACCGGCGCATAAGAATTCGCACAGCTAGGCACCACGCGCTCTCGCTATGAAAGATACTCGGCGCGAGTTAGAGTAATACGCTTCTATGCGTGATGCAGTTACATGTATATAGTAGGAATCGACTGTTAGCAGGAAAAAGGGCGTAGGAGGCTGCAATTTAAAAACAAGTCGGTGTCGTTATCCAGATGATGTTAAGCCCATTTGTTTGATAGCGATTGTTGGACGTTACTACTTGAGCTCGATCTTCTCTAACGCGTTTCGCTCACCTATGCTCCTGTGGACCACACTCTCTCGTATTATCCGCGCGTGCGCGCATCATATATAATTCACATACCCCAGTGTCATACTTTTTGCTACTCTCGATGTAGTCCATCTTCATTCATGTACGAAAGATTCTTGTTCGCATCATCTATCTGGCTTATAAATGATCGAGCTGCCAACATCGAATGAGCTATGACGAGAGGTAAAATCTTATGCTCTCGCCGGAGATCTCATGGCTCGCATTGCTTATACCGCAGTCTTTGTCCTTTGTATGCAATTCCACATGTTCGTGCCGAGAGTAAGGATAAGATAGAGCGATGAATGACTGTTCTATCTGTATTTTACAAACAAAATGAATCGTCATTCGTAAAAATCAGATTAACACTACGAATTGGACTTCTAAAATCATGGTAAATTCGTTTTTCGTCGGTTAATTTATCGTTATATATTTTTAGAAAATGGCCGGAAACCATTTCTTGAAGACAGCACTAATAAATATTCGTTACTGCGTTACTGAAGATGTAAAAAAAAAATTGAACATCGAAAGCCAACGGTTTCTAAGCGATTAACGAATTTATAAATTTCTGCTAGATTGTCCGTAACAAGACTACCGCAAAAAAATGCATTCTGGAGTGTTCTCATCAAATTTCTACTTGCTCATTTTTGCAACTTTCTCATACAGGTCTCCCGTGACTGCAGAGCTAACGAAATGAGTGATAAATGTTTTGCGTCCTTGTCCGGTAACTCTCAGAGTTCCCGCGGTGTGAATTATTGCGCAGATAAGAGGACTCGTGAAACGAACGTTCTCATTTCTCGCGAAGAAACGTCATGCACAGTACGTACGTCGCCGTAAACTTCATACATTTTCTGTAGAACAGTGTGATCCCGGACTGACAAGAGAAACGATGGCCAGAACAAAGATCTCTCGCGAATTATGTCAAGGTCCTTTCTCGCACAATTCTTTTGCCACATCAAACGAACTGGAATTCGAATGAAATTGCGGAAAATCTAAGGAATTTCTGATTCACCACTTTCGTCCATTCCACTATTTCGCGAGTTCGTTTTCCGGGGCGGGGAGGGCTCAGAGATGGCAATTCCCGCAACGATAAGAATCATCGTGATACGAAACATGCGGTTAAAGTAAATTACTTACTAGTCCCGTCTAGCCAGCGTCAAGAATATATATGACAATGCCACAACAGGTTTGTATGATCGCAACGAGCGTTTAGACCGTACATTATCGTCGTCGTTGTTTTCTCGCGCCGCACAAGCGAGACGTTGAAGCGTTCGAGCGAATCGACCGGCGCGGGTGTTTATAGCTTTTCAACAATCGGGGCTGTATACTTCTGAGGCGTTACAAGTCGAGCCGCGATGCCTTGAGAGAACGCTCGAGCCTTTTGCCGGAGATTTGTATGCCAGGATAACGACGTTTTATACAATCCAACGTAAGAATGTGTATATTATAAAAAGTGGCAAATATTTGTATGTGTTTTATGTGCAACACGAATAAAGAATGGGGGATATTGTCGTGCGTTAAGAAGGAGAAGCCGCGCCTTGAGTTTCGCGAGAATACAACGAAGGTCATATGACGATTGAAGCCTCGAGATTGTGGGGTCCCCCGCCATTAGGAGTCGATCGGTGACGATCTTACGAAGGCGAAGGCGACCGCGTGCATCACCTCGCGTCTCTCCTATACCAGCAATATTAAATCCTATGCCCTCGCTAAGAACACCTCGTTCTCGCCTGTTTGTTCGCCTCTTTACACCGGAATAATGCTCGATGCGGCCTGCGGTGAATTCACGAGGAATTCTTGGGACTAATTAAATTCCATTGTAGCGCAACATCGCAGAGTTAAGACAGAGAGAGAGAGAGAGAGAGAGATGAGGTCGAGGTTTTCACCGATAGAGCGGCCCTGATGACGCGCACGGAGTTGGCAAAATGTGTCAGACTTTCCGATCGAAAGAAATGCAAAAGGAAGGAAGAATAAAAAATGCGTAATGATGATTTATCATATTCATTACCGTTGTGGATAAGTATCGTCGTTAGAAATTCTTCGGTTCAAGGATCAACGGTTTTTAACGTCACACATTGCGAATGCTGCGACGACCGAGAATCTCGTGAATGACCTGTGACCCACCAGGAGAATCGAATAATCGGAGGTAGGGGAAAGTCTCTTTCTCTCGAAGATGCGTGAAAGACACGCGCTGGGGGAGACATGGAAGCAGCAGGACGCTAAGAGAAGTGCGTTTCTTATGTGGTGACGTTGGAGATTTTGCTGCCATCAGACACATGTCGTAGATGAAGCGGTACTTTCCGCGTATCAATATTGTGTAGCTGTATTATGAGCTAGCTACAGGCAGATGTAACACAATCGAATCGCCGGCATCTACGGGTCATTGAAAACAAGCGATTCATTTATTAGTCCAGACACACACGTTGGCAAAGTTCGGGATGTGTGTTACAGACTTTACAAATCCAGCATGACGATCGGTTCGTCATAAAGATTCAGGGAGTGACGAAATTATACGTCGACTGGTTAGTTATTAGCGTTCCTTGCGCGATTGTTCGCGACATTTACAACGATATACACTTATGTACGTCATCGCACACGTACAAATATATCGTGTAACGCATCCTATCGCCTTTTAACGACCGCGGAATTGTGCGGGCGCGAGTGTAAGCTCGCGCGAGATTATCGCGTCAAAGCATGCTTGCAACAATGTTGAAACGGCATAAATACGGCGTTTCAACGATAAAAGAAAACACTTTCGAGTTTCAGCCGAACGAACAAATGGTCTCATTCGCTCCTGCGCATAAAGAGAACGCGACTTTTTACTCTAGAATCTCGAGAATCGCCAATTGCGAAATGGGAGGGATCCAACGTATTTCAAATCAACGCGTTGCATAGGTCGATCTGGCGTAAGTGTATACGTATTACATTGCCGTGAAATATCTCCTAACCCAGTGACACCCGGAGAATCTTAGCTTCAATCGTGAATAAAATTTTCTCGCCTTGCCTCACTCTCCTGAAATATCGCGTTCGCGAAGAGACACGTGCTTCCAGCGCATTCTCATACATTGCTTTCACGAAGAAACAGATATATCAGAAATATATCACAGGAGCGGAGAGAGAGAGAGGCAGGAGAACTGAAGGACCGTATTCGTCACGTACACGACCTGGAATGTCATCTCGGCTTGAGATTATGATTCTCACCGAAAAATTAACTCTTAGCAGGCTTCTTCTAGCTCGAGGATGATGCATCCACACACTCACACACACACACATCCACCGAGGTAACCGCGATAATAATTATCGTGACAGTAACATTATACGCTGCTCGTTTCTCTGTCGCACTTGTCGCTGACAGAAGAGCGCGTGCATATTTCCGAGAGCATTCGTGACATATTTCCGAGGCTGATGAAAAGAATAACGAGAGGAAAAACGCCAACAAAGAAACGTCACATTCCAATCGATCGATTGGCATTTCGGTGCTTCTGTCGCATGCTGCGCGTAATATACAGTGGGTCAAAAAAGTATTCGTACACCTTGTTTTTTTGCGATAACTTTACAGACATAAGCGATACGCAAAGAAAGCCAATTTTATTTAATAGTAAATCAGGTGCAGAGATAAACTGCAAATGGAGAATTTTTTCCCGGGAATAATAGAAGAATTATGCAAAAAAAAACGACAATTTTCGGGCCAAAAAAGTATTCGTACACTTACGATTGAGCTGCTAAACCTCGATATTCACTCACGGACGGTCTGACCTCTGCGCATAATGTAAACAAGTCTTCGTTTACACAATGGTTTTGACCTATTCCATGCGGTAGTAGATCTTTAAGCTCTGAACAGATATAATGGCAAAGAAACGCGAAATTTCAATATCCATGCGAGATAGAGTGATTTTTCTTCGGAAACGCGGTGAAAGTTATCGAAACATTAGTTAAGAACTAAATCTAAGTTTCGCAACAGTGCAATATATAATAAAAGAATACGAAAGAACAAACAGCAGAGAAAATAAGCTACGAACCGGTCGACCGAAAATACTAACGGTACGAGAGCGTCGGAGTATCGTTACAGAGGCTACAAAAAAACCGTTCACAAGTGCTCGCAGTTTAGCGAATGATGTCGCGTCAACATCGGGGAAGAGCGTGTGCCCCCAGACTATTCGAAACGTTTTGCATTCTGCCCAAATATACGGCGGAACTGCCCGTGAAAAACCATTAATTAATAATATAAATCGAGAAAAACGTTTAGGTTTCGCAAAAACCTACGTAAAAAAATCTATAGAATTTTGGAAACGTGTCGTACCCTCGGATGAATCGAAGTTTAACATCTTCGGGTCCGATGGAAAAAAATTCGTATGGCGGAAACCAAATACCGAGCTCCAGCAGAAAAATTTAATACCGACTGTAAAGCACGAAGGAGGAAGCGTCATGGTTTGGGGTTGTATGGGATATTAGGGCGTTGGTAATCTGGCTTTTATAGATGGTACAACGAATGCCCAGAAGTATATCGACGTGTTGCGCAGCAATTTAAAAGCGAGTGTAGATAAAATGGGCCTGGATGAAAATTTCTACTTCCAACAAGATAACGACCCGAAACAAACTGCCATAAAAACGAGGGAATGGTTACTCTATAATGTCCGCAAACAATTGATTACACCACCACAATCTCCGGACATCAATCCTATTGAATATTTATGGCACTTGGTGGATGTAGAAATTAGAAAAAGAAAAATAACAAACAAATCCGATCTCCAAAGAGTGCTTTCAGAAGAATGGACGAAAATAGCAAAAGAAACAACGCAAAAGCTAGTAGAATCCATGCCTAAGAGACTCGAGGGCGATAATTGAAGCAAAAGGGATGCACACGAAATCCTAGTTATAATTAACAACTATGATGATGTAGGTTTTCGCTATAATCGTAAGTGTATGAATACTTTTTTTGCCCGAAAATTTTCGTTTTTTTCGCATAATTCTTCTATTATTCCTGGGAAAAAATTCTCCATTTGCAGTTTATCTCTGCACCTGATGTACTATTAAATAAAATTGGCTTTCGTTGCGTATCGCTTATGTCTATAAAGTTATCGCAAAAAAACAAGTTGTATGAATACTTTTTTGACCCACTGTAGATGCGTGAATTAAAAGTATGTGACTTGTCGCTGGAATGACGAACAAAGACCACGACGCGACCTCGTATGTACCTGTCGCATCTATAGTGCATCCTCTGTCGGGAGAAGGAGATCGATTATAGAATGACAAAAGTAGCGGCGAGTATTCGCGTTTTCGCTCTGAAACGAGAACGACCATTATGAATTATGCGCAGCGCGGAGAGTGAACCGCCGAGAGAATTACGCGAGAAAGGGAGTTACAGAATTGCCGTAACAGAAAATAAGAAGAATGGACAAGAAGTTCGAGGTAGAAAGGTTGACGTATCATGCACATAGCCTGCGGGCAAGTACGATTATTGCAAAAGTATGTATATACATATGTGTGTGTGTGTGTGTGTGTGTGTATGAGGATGGAAGTCAGGTACGAGTTTGGGTCAGGTTGAGGTCGCGAGCTGTGCAAGACCGCGACGAGTCACCTGCGGTGTGACCGATGCCACAGAAAGAGAGAGAGAAACGCCGAGGTAAACGCGCTATCGCATCTTCTCTTCACTAGCACCGTGGAAAGTGTATCTGTATGAGGGATCCTCGCACAGCATCACGACAAACGGCCTTCTCCGTCATCCTACGACCGCGCGTATGCATGCATCTCTTGTTCTCTCTCCGTCCGAATAAGCCACATGGCTCTTCCACGGAGAGCTTATCCGTTCTGATGCTAACTGCTCGTTGAAAACTGTGCGGCCCGCTCGCGACTCGGTACAATCCGAACGAGGAGTTTGTGCACAATGACGAATTTTTATATCAAACTTTGAGACTACACAGATGATTTTTGGAGCCGTGTCTATTAAATGCTCTTTTATTTACACCCAATTTGGAAGATTATTCTGTTCTTACAATCAATGAACGTTTCATCTACGAATGGACCTGATCGAATGCCAATTCTTGGTCTTCCATTTCTTCCAAATAAGAGAATAATCACGTGAGAGATTCACCCCGTAAATAACTTTTGCGCAATCGGAATAACGTACACGAAAGTAGCGTTAAAACTAGGTATTATAAGAGGAAGATATGAAACCGCAAATCACGAGTCTCGTACCACTCTATAGGTGATATAGAACGATGATACCGCTGACACATGAACGGAGGGTCTCTAAGAAGCAATATATAGAAACGCGCAATAATCCGATCATCCGCCTGATGGTGCTTATTCCTAGACTTTGCTCTATCTGAAATTTAGTCCTGTTTTGCCGCGGTGAAAGGAAGATTCGTTTATGCGCCAAACTGGGATCTCCTCAAGGGGGGCGGGGGGGGTAGGGTTTTAAAGGCGAAAAAAAAGCATATTTTTATGATTTTTTTGCGGCGACATGAGTAATATAATTTTATTAAATAGAATTACATATTATTGTACAACTATTGAAGTATCTCAGAAAAAATTTTCAATGAAAAATATTGATAAATAAGGCGGTGACGTTGAATCTCCAGAGGTGCCTTGAAAAAAAAGTGGTTTTGCGGTGAACATCATAACTCGTTACCGGATCATCTCAAACAAAAAAATTGATATGCATTTTAAAGGTGATATATTTCTCGAGGTAATCAGGAAGAGTTTTGTTTTTTTTTTTTTTTTTTTCTATTTTTTGCAGCACTTGGACGTGAAAAACGCAATTTTAGCTAAAAAAATCGCGCTTAATTTGTTATTAAAAAATTGAAAAAACTGAAAATAAAAAAAAACTCCTCCTGATTACCTGTTGATTTATGTGAAGAACTAATGTTTAAATTTTCAAAAGGATCAGTTCAGTAGATTTTGAGTTCTAATGTTCACAAACTTCAAAAATGACGTTTTCGGGAAAATCGATTTAAAGTTTTCACGTATCACGTATCACGTATCACGGCCGGTCGTTTGAAACGCTGTAACTCCGTTAGTTTTACTCCGATTGACTTAAAATTTATACACAATCTTCTCGACATATTGTTCATTCAGAAAAAAAATTAAAAAAGAATGCAAAAAAAATAATTTAAAAACCCTACCCCCCACCCCCTTAACACATGTGCATTTGTAACAATAATGGGAAAGAAAAAATTGAACCAAATGTGGAAGCGGACGAGAGAGAGAGCCTAGTCAAAAAATCTATATACCTCTCACTCTATCACTGTCTACCTCTTCATGCTCTCGTATTAAGGGAGGAAATAGGGTTAGACGGTTCGAAAAATCGATTTTTTTTTTATTTCATAAATTGTTAGTAAAACTATTGAAAAATATGTTCCCAAAATTTTTAATGAAAATTCCGACTCGTTCTATTGTTATAAGCCATTAAGGGAGGAAATAGGATTAGGACAGCGTTTTCTCAATGATTTTCATGAATTTTTTTATAGTATAAAAAATGAATATAATTTATTGAAACTTTCAGAATATTTTATACATATATTTAAGTATATACTATAAAATTTTTGAAGAATTTTCTTGAGAAGCACCGAAGAAAATTGATGACTGCCTTGACTTTGTTTTTCTTGGTACTATTTTTTCGAACGCGTTTTTCTGAAAACGACTTTTTTTTAACTTGCGTACACGCTAGTTTGAAAAGTTTTCAACCAATCATTTTGAAAATTGGCAGTTACTTTCTTCATAGTATTGCGCTCTATATGAATCCAAAATCGGAATATTATCATTATTTAAAATAATTTTTTTTTGCAAATAAAGTTGTAAGAAATGGCAAAAACCATGCTTTTTTGTTTTGACCCCCGTAAAAAATTCAATTTTCTATTTTTTTGATAGCATTTAGATTCATATAGAAGAGAGACATATAATAAAAGTAAATTCCAACCTCGTTTGATTTCAGATGAAAATTCCGGCTTCCAGAATGTACGCAAAATGCTGAGCCTGATTGTGACCTGCAATATGGTGTCGCTAATAACCCCGGTGTTTTTCAAGAAAATTCTTCAAAAATTTTATAGTATACACTTAAATATATGTATAAAATATTGTCAAAGTTTCAATAAATTATATTCATTTTTTATACTATAAAAAAATTCATGAAAATGATTGAGAAAACGCCATTCTAACCCTATTTCCCCCCTTAACTGGCACAGCGAAAGTGTAGAATTTGAAATGTACCGCAACTATATATTTAAGGGCCTGTATCTGATCACGCAGGGGATTCACATCAGTGAATTATTGGTTAAGTCAATCTTCTAGTCTAAACGAGGATTTTTTTTTAGAGGTTTAAAAAAACAAAATTAATAGGTACTATTAAATATTTCAACATCGGTCTTTTTTTCAGTTATTTATCGATAGTTGGAGGTACTTTGCAAATTTTTTTCGAGCACAATGAAAATAAATTAAGGGTGCTACGCTAATTAGAGAGAATAGTCATCCGAATTGACTGCCTGTTCATCCCTGCCGCGAAGAGATCCACCGCATGGCAAGCCTAGAGACATTGACTATCGCGTGGCGAAGAAACGTTGATACTTTTCTGAATGCGAGATGATTGGAAGAGGGGATGCCGAAAAGCGTGACCGATCTTAGTGATTACTGACGATTCGGGGTTTCGCCCGATATATATCGAACCGGTCTAATTAATCGCAACAGAGGATGAATGTCGTTCTGGCCTTCTCGCATAGATTGCATATCGTATACAATACCCCTCTTTGTCTATACCTGTATAAGTACAGGGCTCGTGTAAGCGCGGACGACTGATATACACTGTTGTATTCGCGTATGCGGATCGAGAGGCCAACGACGACGAGGACGACGACAACGTGAGACATCGGAAAAGAACAGGAGAGTCGGCAGGACGACGAGGTGGCCACCCACGAGATCACATGTATATATACATATATATAAGTACACACATACATGCACACACATAAACAGTAGCCTCTCACCGTCTCGCTCGGTTAAACGCGAATTAGCGACTTATCGTATCATGTCTGGTTTGCTCGCTGGCAGCCAGTCGTTATAGGTTCCTTCTGTACTATAACTGATGCTGTGTGTGTTCTATCTCTCTCTCTCTCTCTCTTACGAGCAACTCGGCACGGTTGTGAGACCTACGCGCGAAATTAAAGGCTAATCGGCCCGTTTCGCTATAAACATATATATATACAAAGATTTATATATGTAGGTATCGCACGAAGAGCACTTTGCGTTGCAGCATCCGAGTTGAACACGTGCGCTCGATTATTCGCAACGTAGCAGTTCCCGCGATGCTTTAGCGATAGCGAGAAAATTTTCTCTCGTTCTCTCTGTCTCTCCGTTTTTCTCTCTGTCTGATTATTAATTTCGAACGATTTTAACGGGCTGCTGAATGTGGTGATCGATATTAGAGTTTTATACGAGTTAACGGTTGGCTTTATCGCACGTTAAATTAGAGCTGATAACACACGTGAAACCTGGGTAAAATTCTTGCTCCATTTATGCTATAACGATTAGGATAAAACGAGTTTTATTTACCGGAATTAAAATCGCTGGAAATGTAAGAATGTTCGTTACATCGACTGCTAGAAGAGCAAAAGGTAACCGAAATCATTTTACTGTGCTAAATCGTGTCCATTACGATCGTTCGTTTGTTAGCAGCTGCTAAATGCAGTTTAGTATATCTAGAAATTGTAACGCTTATCAGTTGAATTCCAGTTAAATTGTATCTTTTCCTAAAAAATGTATCAAAAACAGCATCCTAACTGAAGCGTCTCGAATCTGCCAAAGGATCCATTTTGTTTCCTCACAAACAAAGCTTTTTAATATTTGATAGAAAAAAAATGTTTTTTTTTGTCGATATCGAGTTTGTGTTTGTCTGAAGAATGAAAACTTTTGGAACACCCTGTACGAACGGCTACCTGAGGCTATGGTCTAATATAAGGCGCAACGCGTCGATCTCGAGAACCCCGAACGTTTCCTCTTACTTTGACCCCGACGAGAGGAAGGTTCCAAAGGTCGAGGGGGCGAAGGAATGTCGAGCTCTCTCTCTCTCCCGCTTTTTTTTTTTTTTTGGTGAAAGAAAAAGAGAGAGAGAGATATACCTTCGCTAATGAACCCTCGGCAGGTTTATCCTCCTGTCTGGTAGTGACCGCCCGCTATCGCTCGGCGCCGCACCCGTATAGCGTGCTTTTTCACGTCGCTCCCGCGTTAAAACGCACTTCTGATTCACGCCAGGACCAGAAAGAGGCAAAGGAATCTCTCGCGATTCCCCTCTCCCTCGTTGTCGTTCTACGGGAAAGAGATTCTGCCACCGGAGAGAAGAGAAGTTCAACGAGAAATCGCGCTCGCGATTAATTCGAAAGTGGACACTTTGCGACGCCAAAAAGAACTAACAATCACGCAACATTCTAAGCCATTTTTTTTGTAAAATGAGCGAAGATCAAAGTTTAGCGATTTCGTGCGGCAGCGCCGAAATTATTTCCCCAATCTGTCGTTTAAGATGAAACGAGAAAGACAGCTTAGAAACGAATCGAATTTTTGTCGAACATGAAACGGGTATTATTAATTAAGGGGAGAAATAGGGTTAGACGGTTCAAAAAATCGATTTTTTTTTTATTTCATAAATTATTAGTAAAACTATTGAAAAATATGTTCCCAAAATTTTAAATGAAAATTCCGACTTGTTCTATTGTTATAAGCCATTAAGGGCCGCAAATAGGGTTAGGACAGCGTTTTCTCAATGATTTTCATGAATTTTTTTATAGTATACAAAATTAATATAATTTATTGAAACTTTGAGAATATTTTATACATATATTTAAGTATGTACTATAAAATTTTTGAAGAATTTTCTTGAAAAACACCGAAGATATTAGCGACCCCATATTGCAGGTCACAATCAGACTCAGCATTTTGCTATTTTTTCAAACGCGTTTTTCTGAAAACGACTTTTTTTGAACTTGCGTACACGCTAGTTTGAAAAGTTTTCAACCAATCGTTTTGAAAATTGGCAGTTACTTTCTTCATAGTATTGCGCTCTATATGAACCTAAAATCGGAATATTATCATTATTTAAAATAATTTTTTTTGCAAATCAAGTTATAAAAAATGTCAAAAAATCATGCCTTTTTTGTTTTGACCCCTTTAAAAAATTCAATTTTCTATTTTTTTGATAGCATTTAGGTTCATATAGAAGAGAGACATATAATAAAAGTAAATTCCAACCCCGTTTGATTTCAGATGAAAATTGCGGCTTGCAGAATGTACGCAAAATGCTGTGTCTGATTGTGACCTGCAATATGGGGTCGCTAATATCTGCGGTGCTTTTCAAGAAAATTCTTCAAAAATTTTATAGTATATACTTAAATATATGTATAAAATATTCTCAAAGTTTCAATAAATTATATTCATTTTTTATAGTATAAAAAATTCATGAAAATCATTGAGAAAACGCTGTCCTAACCCTATTTCCCCCCTTAATTTTTGATTTACAAAGAGGATCGTTTTTCCGACGAGTTGCCGATCCCTAACGACGATAAGATAACGCAGCGTTATATGCTTAACCCACATATCCATTTGTGACGAAAAAAAAAAAACCCAGATAAACTCTCGTACGTTTCGACGTTTAGTGTAGCGACAAAATTCGAATTTTCTTCTCATTGGTGAATCTTTCGAAGATCGTTTAATGCTATGTCTAGCTGTCTTAATCGTCAAAAGTTATTGATAGTAACGTCTGTGTCACTGTTTGTCTGAGCTACATTAGATAGCGTTATAAAAGTCCACGTTCGTGCGATAATAAGTTCGATTTAAACGTACCTCCCTCGAGATATCTCTTTACCGGCATGTAACGTGGCATATCTGACTGTCGAAGAAAATGATTAGGATAACAAATGGAGAAGAGGAAAATGGATTGGCATTAACGATTCGAAAATGTCTCGGTCAACAAGATGGTTTTCTATATAAACACGACCAGAGGCAGCTGACAACTTGCGGAATCTTCGCTGCATTACGAGTTTATAATACCAACTTGATACTTAATATACATATATGTCTGGGATATTTCAGCGATATTCCCCGTCTCATTGAAAATAGCGAGGAACGAGAGAAGCATCCAGATATGGTCATGCGCTCGACCCGAGAGATGCAAATGAGATCCAGCGGGGTGCGCGAGCTCGGAGCATCTTCCAAAGAGAAAGAGAGAAAGAGATGTAGCGAAGGACGATCGCTCTTGATGTTTTTCTCTCGCTCACCCGCGGTGTCTCTTCGCGGGGCTATCGAACGTACGTATAAACACGTACGAACGAATCGAGCAAAGAGGCCCGTTGAGCAATTAAATTCTCATTGGAAGTCAGACACGTGTAACCCACGTGTGTATATATACTGACGGGACGGTCACGGCGCGATGCCGCGACCTCGAGATCGTTGATATCGCGGTCGCGCGAACGCGCGCGCGCGCATTACGCGACAAATCGTTGCTCGCGCGCTTCCTCGCCAAGAGACCGGCCCGTACCTCACTCGCAGCTGGATATTCTCACCGGGAGATTGAGAAAAATAAATGAAAAAATAACATCGCAATGGCTTTCGTGCATAATTGTATGTATGTACATTCGCGATAGCGCGTAACCGCGACGATTTATTGAATCATCCTTGTCGGATGCTGCGCGTATATCGCGCGCAACATACCTGTCTCGTGTCTGTTACCGTAATACGAGATATTTTATTTGTTTCGTTACAGAACCTATCGAGAAACTACCTCCGTTATACAGTTTACTGACGTTTCAACGCGTCTCATTATCGAAGTATCCCACTAGCGACGACGCGGATATTGTTAACGAACTACGAGATGACGATATCGTATAAATGAGAGAGCGGAAATGAAAAAGAAGAGAGTATAACTCTGTCAGGGAAACTTTAGCGGTACAGTTAGGCGAATTGAGTGTAAGGTTTCAACAAAATTTTCTCTAATATTTTAAGAACCAAATTCCCCAAAAAAAAGTTTCCCAAAAAAGGGAAACAAATTGAAAATAAGAGCGGGTCCAATTCAATGGTTTTAGATTTCGCGTTCGGTTCCTAATTGTCTACATTTTCGACCATTTTAATTATACTTTTCTGATTGAAAGATTTATCACGAATTCAACGATGCGTATCCGTTGAAATCGAGATGTTAAATGCCCGATATCGACCGAGAACACGAAAATGGAGGGGAAGAAAGTATAACTCTGTTTAGTGGTACAGTTAGCAGAGGGTGAGGTCTTTAAAAAATTCGTCTCCAATATTTTGAGAGAGGAAACAAATTACAATAAGCGCGAACCCGATTCAATGGTTGCAGATTTGACGTTAGGGCCTTAATTGTCGACATTTCTAAACATTATAATTATAGTTTTCTGATTGAAAGATTTATCACGAATTCAACGATGCGTATCCGTTGAAATCGAGATGTTAAATGTCCGATATCGACCGAGAACACGAAAATGGAGGGGAAGAAAGTATAACTCTGTTTAGTGGTACAGTTAGCAGAGGGTGAGGTCTTTAAAAAATTCGTCTCCAATATTTTGAGAGAGGAAAGAAATGAAAATAAGCGCGAATCCGATTCAATGGTTGCAGATTTGACGTTAGGGCCCTAATTGTCGACATTTCTCAACATTATAATTATAGTTTTCTGGATGAAAGATTTATTACGAATTTAACCATGCGTATCCGTTGAAAATCCGGTATTAAATGCCTGATATCGACCTGACTGTACCGCTGAAGAATTCTTCATTCGCGATGAAGACATTTCGACGGAAAACACTGTTAAAAAAAAAACAAGACACGACTTAATTTACGCTCTATGAAAACGAATTAGAGCTGAAATATCTCGAATTATCGGATATATATTAAAAGAAAAAACATAAACCTCCCGCGGCGTATGTGGAAGTGACGCGAGTAGCTTCAACGATTAAAATTTTCCTATATACCGTCGCGATTATAGAATATCACGGAGAATCCGGTTTTTTTTTCCCCCCCCATAAATGGCAATGATTATTAGATCGTCGTTAAAGCGGATTAGCTCTCGAGCGGAAAAAATTCTCATCATTTGTCGGCGTGCACGCGGAATCTTCAAAGGACGAAACCGCTTCGTTTATATATTACATTGGGATACGTAGCGTATGAGAAAGAGAGAAGGAGAAAGATTCGCGAGAGATAGAAATCGATTAGCCGACAGCGGTGTTAACAAAATTGATATTTCATTGGAATTAATATGAATATCATGGGATACGATAGCCCGTCAAAACACATTGCATTTGTACAATATATATAAAAGCGCGACGGGGTGAAAAACATCGTGTATCCTTCGTCGCGAAAATTTTTATATCCACGCCATAAAAATTAATTGAGTGAAATTTCGAAAATCGTATCGGTAAAATATACTTTTTTTCAATGAATATGAATTCTTTTTTCGACCCTTTAAAAACTGCGTCGTTTCCTGAAATTTCTCAAGGACGATCCTCTTCGAATGTTGTAGTTCAAGTTACAAAAAGTTTTTCTAATATATATGTACTTTTAAACAAAATTGTTAGAGTTAGAGTGACGAATAAATTATTGTCAAACTTTTGGAATTTTGAAACTCGAGATTTTGGCCATTCCAAATATTGGTCGTTTCGATATTAAACATCCGTTTGCATGTTGAGAATCAACAAATGAACGGAGTTGCTATTGATCGTGATTTATGACGTTGAAGCAATTCTTCTTCTTTGTTAATGACATTCTTCTTAATTTCGGTAAAATACACTTTTTTTTCAATGAATATGAATTTTTTTTTCGACCCTTTGAGAACCGCGTCGTTTCCTGAAATTTCTTGAGGACGATCCCCTTCGAATGTTGTAGTTCGAGTAACAAAAAAATTTTCTAATATATATGCGCTTTCGAATAAAATTGTTAGAGTTAGAGTGACGAATAAATTATTGTCAAACTTTTGGAATTTGAAACTCGAGATTTCGGCCATTCCAAATATTGGTCGTTTCAATATTTAACATCCGTTTGAATGTTGAGAATCAACAAATGAACGGAGTTGCTATTGATCGTGATTTATGACGTTGAAGTCATTCTTCTCGTTGTTAATGACATTCTTCTTAATTTCACTTTCAATTTCATTCATTCGGAATGATACGAACGTTTTATTTCACGGATTATCGTGATTAGGTGACTTGTTCCGGTTTCACATTTTAAGTATCATCATTGTTACTACTGTTATTATCGTAAAGCGAGGAATAATAATTTTGGAATATTGCCAGGATGTTTATCACCAAGTTTATTCTCGCGTTGGCGCTTAGAAGGCGTTGTATGGTGTGCATTATATATATATATATATATATATATATATATATATATATAAGTGAAGCTGCGCGAGTGTGGAGGTGCCAATCCCGGAGGTCTTTCATCCGCTATCTCGTCACGGCGATCTGCCGACAGGTGGGCACCCGCCTTGACGCGCAACAATTCATGAATGAATTAATAGCCGCCACCGTATAGCAGTGTGTAGTACACCCAGCCAGCTCTCATAGTTCCAGCTATATAACTCTCTCTCTCTCGCTCTCGCTCACTCGACGCTATGTTCCGCGCGAAGATTTACATCTTCGTTCGCGGTGGGAGCTGTCGACGAGGTTTCATGAGCGCACCCGCGCGAAAGCGTTTTCTCCCGATAGATGGACGTATTTTAGCAGATATATCGCGCCCGAGCGGAGGAGGGATCCGCGAAGATGTTAAAGAACGCGAGGGATTAAAATAATGAAAGAAAACACGCGATTGATGATCCCTCCCCCGTTCTCTCGTGTGATAAAGACATATTTTGTTTACAGGCTTCTTTTTGTACGACGGTAAATAAAAAATTGTCACACGTTATGTATTTTCCTCTTATAAATCAACGAAAATTCAACGAAGAGACTGTCGGGGGAAATCAAAGTTAGGGATGGGAAATTTCTATACACTTCGGACAGGTGCATGATTTGCGTGCGTGAGAAGTTTCGAAAAAATTGACAGTAACGTAAGTTACACGATACAGATATCACTCGCCACATGTTAATTTCATTTTTCCGAAACTCTTCTATGATATTGACAATATCAATCGACACTTTTTATATCAAGAAAGTTCGAAGTTATTTTTCACTATTTGACAGCAATATTTCAACAATGTGGAGCGTAAAAATAGAAAGAAACTGTAGAAAATGTTTTTTGAGAATGGGAGTTCAACCGCCGAAGAAAAAAATACCGTTTTTGATATGACAATCGTATCTCCTTAATCAATTACGACGTAATTGTAGAATTATCCTTGAATTAAAAACCGCAATCATTTAATCATCGTACAACTTTTGAAAAAAAAAAACCCCCCCAAAGGGTTTAAAGAACAAAAAGATTTTTTTCAAGTCTCATCCCTGCCGGTACAAAATCATCAATCACTCTTATTCTTGCTTATCAATTACACACGTATAATTTTGAGCTTGTAATACATTACTTTCCCCTAAACCTCCCCCAACCAGTGACAAGTAAAATGCGTGTGAAAAAAAATAACTGAGAGAGACAAAAGAAGGGAAATGAAAATTTTTCGTCAGCATGAGTAAGGAGTGTTAAAACGCGAAAGGTTATTGCTTCCATAAATCGACGAGTGCGGCAGCGCAAAATCTCAGTGTCTATTGATGCCTCCCGTGCAGAAATTGTGGCAGGGATCCAGCTGGATTCCAGCAATTATCCCCAGTCTCTGGCCAGGATCCGACTGGATATCCGATTGGATCCCAACAGGGAATCGTCACGCTTGTAAGTTGGATTCCAGTCGGGACTCCCGACCGGGAGTCCCGACTGGGATCCGGCTGGGATCCAAGAGGAGTTATATGGGATCTGACGGGATCCCTAAAGGATTTTACAGGGTCATCGTAGATACCCAGGCAGAAATTTGGTAGGGTGTCCCCGTTTCCAGCCAAATCCCGATCGGGATTTGTCAGGATCTCCCTATCAAGGGATTCCCTTCCGGATTCCAGGTGGATCCCAGGTTCTATCCCGATTATCGCTGATCGAGAAAACTTCAAATTGTATAAATAAAAGTTTCTGATTTCAATAATCGGATTTAATATTATTTTTCTATTAAATATCCATCGATAATTTTTCAACATTTCAGCAAAGAATTTCCTTCTAGGATTCCAGCTGGATCCCGGGTGGTATCCCGATTACCACTGATCAGCGAAACTTTAACTGTATAAATTGAGGTTTCTGGTTTCAATAATCGGGCTATTATTATCATTTTCCCGTAAAATATCTGTCGATAATTTTTGGGGATTTCAACAAAAAATTTCCATCTAGGATCTAGCTGGATCTAGCTGGATCTAGCTGGATTCCAGCTGGACCGGGGCGTGCCCCCAGATAACGTGATTGATAAGGTATATTTTAAAGTGTGCGCGTCGCGTGTGTGTTTTTGTGTGTGGTTGTAAACAAGACTTACAAAAGTATTAGCGCAAGGAGGAAGCCCGAAAGTTTCCGTAATTCCGCTTCTCCATCATTAAATCACAGCTTCTATAAAACTTTTATACCGAGTTTATAAATACGAGTTATAGATACGATCCAAAAAATAATAGAATTCTCTTGGGCATAAAGAAATAGTGAAAAATCAAAGAATTAAAAAAATGTCACCAAATATTACTTATAAGCAATAAGTATATTGCTTAAGTTGGTATAATAGCAAATGTACTTGTTATAAATGTAAACAAATTATATATCCATAGAGTGATAGCGGCATAAGCCGCGCGGTGAAACACAGTCGCCGGTCTGTGTGTGTGTGTGTGTGTTGTACTCGTATATACTTTATTCGTACGCATGCCGTACCGACACCGATTGTACATTGTATTGCGCGAACTTCTCATAGTGCAAGAGGTTTCAAGCCCGAGTTAGAGTGATTTTTTTTGCAGTTTTACGTGTATATTCTATGTACAGTTGTAGTGATAAACAAAAAGAACAATTGGTTTATTCGTTCAAATATCGTCGCATAAAAAATCAAGAAAATAGAAATAAAATTCAAGGACAAAGCCGGTAGTGGCGAAACATAACCTATAAATACGCATCGTGGCGACCACGTTTTCTGTGAATCATTGCGTCAGAATATTTTTGGGCATGTAAGTCCGAGCTTATATATTAGTTTTCAGTTTTGTGTGAAAATTATATAATCTATCGAACTAATTAAACGTAAGGAATCGGGTTGTGCTTAAAAATCGTCGTTTTAATCGGAAAATCGTGAAAAAAATTCGACAGAGAATTGAAAGATGCAGAAAAAAATTTATGCAACGATGAAGGAAATGAATTTACACTCGGGTAAGTACTGAAACGGTACAAGCAGTGCATACAAATGAAAACGTAATTTTCTTTGTTATTGTTAATGTTTCTAGGCATCTCAGGCACAGATGAAAAAAATTATAAGTTTCAACTTGTACAGTTTTCTCAAAGTCAAAAAGAAGGTCTTCTGGACGTTGATATAGTACCTGCGTCGTGGATTTCCTGCGACTGGAAGACAAAAGTTTGTTTTATAAAATATCCCCAACCGCCATACACAAAGAAATCTTGTGAATTGCTCCAGGGCAGAGTTAAGAAAGAACAACCGCCACTAAGATTTTTCTTCAAACTTTAGGTGCATATGATGTGGCACTGCAGCGACTCAAAAAGTTACGAACCGAAGCCTATGCTTTTACTACGGATGCAGAAGAAAATCATTTAAAAAAAGCAAGTCGTATCATGGAAGCATTTGAAAAAAAATCAATGGAGGAATTGCTTGATGTACCAAGCCTACAAAATGGAACAGATGGTATGTTCATAGGTTTTTTGGAGAAAAAACATTATTATTATTATTTTATTTCAAATGGGGGCTGTCAGAAAAAATCTTCAAAAAAGATGGATGCCTTTTAGGTTTGTAATAAAATAAAAAATTGGGTACCAAATCCTAGAAGGGGACGATTACAGATGCTTCGATTTAGCCTGGAATACTGAACATACAAAAATGTAGTTAACAATTTGTTTTCCTTTCTAGTACCAATCGAAAAATCGTCGAGGAGCTCCAGTTCATCATCTACTAGTTCACAAGCTGAAGTATTCAAGGTGTCGAGGAGAGCTCGAAACAAATCTTTTTGACGTCAGAACTCAACTGCAAAGGTTATACGTCCTCAAACATCTTCACAGTCATCGATCAAGAAGTTATCAAAAGGTTATGCCATACCAAACAAGGCATCGACATCAGTTTCAAGTAAGAAAGAAAATTTTTAATAATTTACGTTTCAATAGAAAGCCTAAAATGAAATAATTGAAAGCAGGTTCATAGTCAGTTGTATCAACGGGGTCGAGTTGGCAAAAGATGAATAAAAACTGCGACACTGTTGCTTTTAAAAAATACTACTCGAAGAACACCAAAATAATCAGATATATTCATAATTGAAACAATTTTTTTTGTAGCGTAATTCATCAGAGCAAATATTTTAATTTGCTCAACTTGTTGCAAGGTTAAGTTTGCACTGATAAGCGCATTTGGCTCTTCATGAGAAGATTTTGTATGGTCCGACGATACACATTTTCATTTAAAGCTCATGCGCAGATATCCTCTGCCCATGGGCTTCAATTGAAAATGTGTGCCATCGGACCACCAAAAAAGCTAAATGGGCTTATCGGTGCAAACTGAGCCTTGCGACAAGTTGAGAATGTTAAAATATTTGCTCTGATGAACTATACTACAAAAAAAGTATGAGATATATTCATAATTGAAATAATTTTTTGTAGCGTAATTCATCACACCAAATATTTAACATTCTCAACTTGTCGCAAGTTTCACTTTGCACTGATGATTGACTCTTCATGAGAAGATTTTTTATGGTCTGACGGTACACATTTTCATTTGAATCTCATGCGCAGAGGATATCTGCGCATGAGCTTCAAATGAAAATGTGTACCGTTGGACCATACAAAATCTTCTCATGAATAAACTGAGACCTTGCGAAGCCAAATGAGCTTATCGGTGCAAACTGAACCTTGCGATAAGTTGAGAATGTTAAAACATTTGCTCTGATGAACTACGCTACAAAAAATTATGAGCTATATTCATAATTCTCAACTTGTCGCAAGGTGCACTTTGCACTGATGAGCCCATTTGGCTCTTCATGAGAAGATTTTTTATGCTCTGATAGTACACATTTTCATATGGATCTCATGCGCAGATATCCTCTGCGCATGAGCTTCAAATAATAATGTGTACTGTCGGACCATTCAAAATCTTCTCATGAAGAAACTGAGACCTTGCGAAGCCAAATGGGCTTATCGGTGCAAACTGAACCTTGCGCTAAGTTGAGAATGTTAAAATATTTGCTCTGATGAACTACGCTACAATAAAAGTATGAGATATATTCATAATTGAAATAATTTTTTGTAGCGTAGTTCATCACAGCAAATATTTAACATTCTCAACTTGTCGCAAGGTTCACTTTGCGGTGATGGTTGACCCTTCATGAGAAGATTTTTTATGGTCTGATGGTACACATTTTCATTTGAACCTCATGCGCAGATATCCTCTGTGCATGAGATTCAAATGTGCAGAGGATATCTGTGCATGAGCTTCAAATGAAAATGTGTACCGTTGGACCATACAAAATCTTCTCATGAAGAAACTGAGACCTTGCAAAGCCAAATGGGCTTATCGGTGCAAACTGAACCTTGCGATGAGTTGAGAATGTTAAAACATTTGCTCTGATGAACTACGCTACAAAAAATTATGAGCTATATTCATAATTCTCAACTTGTCGCAAGACTAACAGAAAAGCAAATAGATGTAACTATTTTTTGAAATCTGATTTCAGCCGCACTTACGAGATACCACACGCACTCAGATGGATCATCTGTCAATGAGGATGAGGTATTGAAATATGTCGGAAATGCGATATCAAACGCAAAAGATTGGGATGGACGTCAACCCCGCCCGCCGAATTAACAAATCTTTACGTCATTGGCTTAAAAAAACATAAACAAGCTGTTTCCAAAGCGATAAATTAAAAAAATTTAAAATAATAAGCTATCGCCATATTTATCATCTATTTTTATAACCTAATTTATTAAGTATTACATAATAAATGTATATCATCTCATATTTCTCGGGTAAACAGATTTATTGCGATTTACGCGTATCTACGATGACCCTGTAAAATCCTTTAGGGATCCAGTCAGATCCCATATAACTCCTCTTGGATCCCAGCCGGATCCCAGTCGGGACTCCCGGTCGGGAGTCCCGACTGGAATCCAACTTACAAGCGTGACGATTCCCTGTTGGGATCCAATCGGATATCCAGTCGGATCCTGGCCAGAGACTGGGGATAATTGCTGGAATCTCATGCACAGAGGATATCTGCGCATGAGGTTCAAATGAAAATGTGTACCGTCAGACCATAAAAAATCTTCTCATGAAGGGTCAACCATCACCGCAAAGTGAACCTTGCGACAAGTTGAGAATGTTAAATATTTGCTGTGATGAACTACGCTACAAAAAATTATTTCAATTATGAATATATCTCATACTTTTATTGTAGCGTAGTTCATCAGAGCAAATATTTTAACATTCTCAACTTAGCGCAAGGTTCAGTTTGCACCGATAAGCCCATTTGGCTTCGCAAGGTCTCAGTTTCTTCATGAGAAGATTTTGAATGGTCCGACAGTACACATTATTATTTGAAGCTCATGCGCAGAGGATATCTGCGCATGAGATCCAAATGAAAATGTGTACTATCAGACCATAAAAAATCTTCTCATGAAGAGCCAAATGGGCTCATCAGTGCAAAGTGCACCTTGCGACAAGTTGAGAATTATGAATATAGCTCATAATTTTTTGTAGCGTAGTTCATCAGAGCAAATGTTTTAACATTCTCAACTTATCGCAAGGTTCAGTTTGCACCGATAAGCTCATTTGGCTTCGCAAGGTCTCAGTTTATTCATGAGAAGATTTTGTATGGTCCAACGGTACACATTTTCATTTGAAGCTCATGGGCAGATATCCTCTGCGCATGAGATTCAAATGAAAATGTGTACCGTCAGACCATAAAAAATCTTCTCATGAAGAGTCAATCATCAGTGCAAAGTGAACCTTGCGACAAGTTGAGAATGTTAAATATTTGCTGTGATGAATTACGCTACAAAAAATTATTTCAATTATGAATATATCTCATACTTTTTTTGTAGTGTAGTTCATCAGAGCAAATATTTTAACATTCTCAACTTGTCGCAAGGCTCAGTTTGCACCGATAAGCCCATTTAGCTTTTTTGGTGGTCCGATGGCACACATTTTCAATTGAAGCCCATGGGCAGAGGATATCTGCGCATGAGCTTTAAATGAAAATGTGTCTCGTCGGACCATACAAAATCTTCTCATGAAGAGCCAAATGCGCTTATCAGTGCAAACTTAACCTTGCAACAAGTTGAGCAAATTAAAATATTTGCTCTGATGAATTACGCTACAAAAAAAATTGTTTCAATTATGAATATATCTGATTATTTTGGTGTTCTTCGAGTAGTATTTTTTAAAAGCAACAGTGTCGCAGTTTTTATTCATCTTTTGCCAACTCGACCCCGTTGATACAACTGACTATGAACCTGCTTTCAATTATTTCATTTTAGGCTTTCTATTGAAACGTAAATTAATAAAAATTTTCTTTCTTACTTGAAACTGATGTCGATGCCTTGTTTGGTATGGCATAACCTTTTGATAACTTCTTGATCGATGACTGTGAAGATGTTTGAGGACGTATAACCTTTGCAGTTGAGTTCTGACGTCAAAAAGATTTGTTTCGAGCTCTCCTCGACACCTTGAATACTTCAGCTTGTGAACTAGTAGATGATGAACTGGAGCTCCTCGACGATTTTTCGATTGGTACTAGAAAGGAAAACAAATTGTTAACTACATTTTTGTATGTTCAGTATTCTAGGCTAAATCGAAGCATCTGTAATCGTCCCCTTCTAGGATTTGGTACCCAATTTTTTATTTTATTACAAACCTAAAAGGCATCCATCTTTTTTGAAGATTTTTTCTGACAGCCCCCATTTGAAATAAAATAATAATAATAATGTTTTTTCTCCAAAAAACCTATGAACATACCATCTGTTCCATTTTGTAGGCTTGGTACATCAAGCAATTCCTCCATTGATTTTTTTTCAAATGCTTCCATGATACGACTTGCTTTTTTTAAATGATTTTCTTCTGCATCCGTAGTAAAAGCATAGGCTTCGGTTCGTAACTTTTTGAGTCGCTGCAGTGCCACATCATATGCACCTAAAGTTTGAAGAAAAATCTTAGTGGCGGTTGTTCTTTCTTAACTCTGCCCTGGAGCAATTCACAAGATTTCTTTGTGTATGGCGGTTGGGGATATTTTGAAAAACAAACTTTTGTCTTCCAGTCGCAGGAAATCCACGACGCAGGTACTATATCAACGTCCAGAAGACCTTCTTTTTGACTTTGAGAAAACTGTACAAGTTGAAACTTATAATTTTTTTCATCTGTGCCTGAGATGCCTAGAAACATTAACAATAACAAAGAAAATTACGTTTTCATTTGTATGCACTGCTTGTACCGTTTCAGTACTTACCCGAGTGTAAATTCATTTCCTTCATCGTTGCATAAATTTTTTTCTGCATCTTTCAATTCTCTGTCGAATTTTTTTCACGATTTTCCGATTAAAACGACGATTTTTAAGCACAACCCGATTCCTTACGTTTAATTAGTTCGATAGATTATATAATTTTCACACAAAACTGAAAACTAATATATAAGCTCGGACTTACATGCCCAAAAATATTCTGACGCAATGATTCACAGAAAACGTGGTCGCCACGATGCGTATTTATAGGTTATGTTTCGCCACTACCGGCTTTGTCCTTGAATTTTATTTCTATTTTCTTGATTTTTTATGCGACGATATTTGAACGAATAAACCAATTGTTCTTTTTGTTTATCACTACAACTGTACATAGAATATACACGTAAAACTGCAAAAAAAATCACTCTAACTCGGGCTTGAAACCTCTTGCACTATGAGAAGTTCGCGCAATACAATGTACAATCGGTGTCGGTACGGCATGCGTACGAATAAAGTATATACGAGTACAACACACACACACACACACAGACCGGCGACTGTGTTTTACCGCGCGGCTTATGCCGCTATCACTCTATGGATATATAATTTGTTTACATTTATAACAAGTACATTTGCTATTATACCAACTTAAGCAATATACTTATTGCTTATAAGTAATATTTGGTGACATTTTTTTAATTCTTTGATTTTTCACTATTTCTTTATGCCCAAGAGAATTCTATTATTTTTTGGATCGTATCTATAACTCGTATTTATAAACTCGGTATAAAAGTTTTATAGAAGCTGTGATTTAATGATGGAGAAGCGGAATTACGGAAACTTTCGGGCTTCCTCCTTGCGCTAATACTTTTGTAAGTCTTGTTTACAACCACACACAAAAACACACACGCGACGCGCACACTTTAAAATATACCTTATCAATCACGTTATCTGGGGGCACGCCCCGGTCCAGCTGGAATCCAGCTAGATCCAGCTAGATCCAGCTAGATCCTAGATGGAAATTTTTTGTTGAAATCCCCAAAAATTATCGACAGATATTTTACGGGAAAATGATAATAATAGCCCGATTATTGAAACCAGAAACCTCAATTTATACAGTTAAAGTTTCGCTGATCAGTGGTAATCGGGATACCACCCGGGATCCAGCTGGAATCCTAGAAGGAAATTCTTTGCTGAAATGTTGAAAAATTATCGATGGATATTTAATAGAAAAATAATATTAAATCCGATTATTGAAATCAGAAACTTTTATTTATACAATTTGAAGTTTTCTCGATCAGCGATAATCGGGATAGAACCTGGGATCCACCTGGAATCCGGAAGGGAATCCCTTGATAGGGAGATCCTGACAAATCCCGATCGGGATTTGGCTGGAAACGGGGACACCCTACCAAATTTCTGCCTGGGCTGGCGTTGCAGCGCGCAAGATGATTACGTGCGCGCGATAACTTCTCTCGTATTCACGACGCGGGCAAAACAGAATATTTTATTATTTCAAATCGTTCACCAAGTTGTATAGCAATAATGTACATTTTTCGCGATGATGATGTTTATGGAAGGCCCGTAAATAGTTTGATACGCGGATATTCCAAAGTGCCGAACAGCCGGGGCTTAGCGTTTTAATGAAACTTTGGTGCGTGAGAATTTTGCACAAGCGCGAGTAATAATGATCGCTGATAGCCTCCGATGAAATTTGTATATTGAATTGCAACGCACGAGGGAGAAATGCGAAAGTGAGAGAGAGAGAGAGAGAGAGAGTGAGAGGGAGAGTCCGAGATTTTTCTTTCACCGTCGCTTTGATTTATCGAGCGTCACTTTAATTATCCATCGATCTGGCTCTCGTGAGAATGCCGACGAGGAACGCGCGATATGTATTATATTCATAATGTACATGGACATATAGTTTGTTACGTATTCTTCAAAGTCTTTGGTGTTCAAAAGCCGCAAAAGAGCCATGTCTCGGCGGAACGAGCTAATGAGGAAGGTGATGAAATTATACGCGAATCCTTTTGCGCTATATATGTATAGATTTACCGGCTCGTTTGTACGAGATCACGAGAGTAAGTGAATAATAAATAAAATAAAAAGAATTCCTCGACTATGTAACACTATTCAAGAAACGCGAAAGGTTACTCGCTTTCATAAATCGATCGCGCGTTGGCACTAATACGTGTCTCGATATAAGGCAACACGACCGGATTTTGCGAGCTCTGATACTTCGGAAGATTTGTAAACGTAAATTGCAAACGTGAACGCGGAAATTCCACAATTGTTCAGGCAGTCGTTCGTCATTTTTTGAAATTTCCAAATGACACAAATTGTTCGCTGGTAATGTAATGACGATCGGAATAAAAAAATGTATCTACCTTGAATATCAGATGCTCGCGATCTGTATACACACGGCAGCTCGATATTTTTTTACTTCCTGCTTCGAAGCTTTTTCTCAGGACGATCGACAAACACTCGAAATATCACGCGTATCGCTGAGAAAATATTCCATCAGTGGCTTACCTGAAACATGACAAGAGAACGAACATCCAAATTATCGACAAATTCAATTGTGCGCTGATCAATCATTTTTTTATAACATTTATATGATTTATGATATAAATCGACCGATGTTTTTGTGTTATTCCAAGATATATCCTTTTCGTTGTTTGCAACCCATCCCTTGTACCACTAACCCTTTCTTGGATCTTGTCCTGCAGTGTCGCATTTGCACAAGGGCACAGGGCAACTACGAAAAACCTTGGCCGATAGAGTTGGCAATATTTTTTAACTGAGTTTCAGTTGTATTATGCTTCCTCCCACGTAGAAAAATTGTAACGGCCGAGCGTTGGGCCAATACTGGTTGCCGTAGTGCCGGTACTGGCTGCCAGTATTGGGCCAGTACAGATTCGATACAGGAGTGTAATAGCCGGTCGTTATACTGGCACCAACGGTCGGGCCAGTACCGGTTATTTAATTGGCCCGAACTTTGGCCCGGACTTTGGCTCTGACTTTGGACCAGACTTTGGCCCGGACTTTGGCCCAGATCTGGCAAACTTCTGGCTTACTACTGGCACCAACGGTCGTACCAATACTGGTTATTTCATTGGGCCGGATCTTGGCAGACAATTTTGCCGACGGTGCAAATTACATCTCAGCGAGAAATGGCAAATTAAATAGATATCGAATCGACGTCTTTTAGAAACTTCTGGCGTCTAGTGGACGCCGATCCAATGTCTATTTAAATTCTATTTCTCTCTGGGAGTAATTTATATTCCTTTTTACCACGTTACCAGATGTTTCCCAAGCAGCACACGTACGTCCAAAGGATGTACTTTGGACGTAAGGACGTTCTTCGGATGTTTTTAGGACGTCCTTTGGATGTCTATGTTGTCTGGGTTGTTTATGCATAAATGTTTGATAATTAAATGCACTTGATATATACTAAATACTCGGAGTAGTTTTTATTAATAAGAGACTAAGTACATATACAGGTCTAAAATACGTACTTAAATGTTTATAGAACAGTGTTTATAAAATATAGGATATATGAAGCAAATATTACACTAAAAAATATTGTATTAATCGTGCAATTTCAAGTTCGGGGCAAATTATAATTTAACAATTTGGTTGTTTGCAAAATAATCGACTTTTGACCAGAATAACCTAATCTACAATTACATTACAGAACGCAACTGTCAAAGTGAAATACTCTCAGTATTGGCATTTTCTATAGCCCAGTACTAAGCCTGTATCGAAGCCAGAGCTTGACCGTATTTTATCGCCTATTTTGGCCCAGATCTGGTTATTATACCGGCCCGTAGTGCGGCCAGATTGACAACCAGTACTGGCACAAGACGATATTTTATACTGACCCAAAGCTTGACCAGATTGTCAGCCAGTACTGAAACAATACTGGCTACCAAAGCTTGGCCAGTAGAATTCAACCAGTACTGGCATAAGACTGTATTTTATACTGGCCCGTAGTATGGCCCGTAGTACGGCCCGTAGTATGGCCCGCAGTATGGCCCATAGTATAGCCAGGTAGTCAGCCAGTACGGGGCCAGTACTGGCGGCCAAAGTTTGGCCGCCAATATTGGCCCAAAGCTTGGCCAGTAGAATTATACTGGCAATTTCTACGTGGGTTGTACCACTGACTCTTTCTTCGATCTAGTCCTGCAGTGTAGCATTTGCACAAGGGCACAGGTCAACTACGAAAAACCTTGGCCGATAGAGTTGGCAATATTTTTTAACTGATTTTCAGTTGTATTATCATCGGAAACTCAGTAAAACTGCTTCCCGTTCAACAGTCGACGCGAAAACCAATCGCAAACGGACACTCATCCTAATATTGTCCACGGTTAACAAAAATTCCAGTTTTTTCCGACATCGTAAGAGGTCCGATCCGGGTCGTAAGCTCCGAAGCTTATTCCATCGGAATCCGTTGAGCTGAGTGTAATAAATTTTCATAAAATTTTTAACCGATCTATTCACAATAGAAATCAATATAATCCATTATGATTATACATGCAATTTACAAATTGAATTGTCGTACGTACGACATCATTATTCCACGTTGATTGTAGGAGTAGAACTGGTTTATGGATAGGACTATGGGACGATTAATATCATCGAACAATACCTAATAGCATTATATTCACATTAGTCAGTCCCTTTTCTATCTGTCTTATTTTCCTCCATGTATATCAATCGTTGAGCCAAACAAAAGGGCCTAAACCCACATTATTTTACGCGTTAAAGCACGTAGGTTAGTTCCTTTAGTTTCCAAACAGTCGATATATCGTTGCACATACTCGTGTCTCACCGGATACGCCCTCTACGTTCAGGACGAAGAATTAATCGGTACGTTCTTTAGGACGCACGTACGAAAGAAGCTCCGTTGGACTATGAGCGAGGGCGTGTATATGTGAAGCTCTACAGTTGGTAAGAAGCACCTGGGCGTTATCGTCGTTGCATTCGCCAGCGAGGAGAGACTTAGCGATGCGAGAATGATGCACCTCGTCCGAGATAATGGGTCTTTCATAGATTCACGGTATAACGGTGCGGAATAAAAAATGCCGGAGAAGAGGCTATTATGAAATTCATGAGACGAGCCCCGCGTGCATATATGAGCGTTATACGATCTTTCGGATCGTATACGTATCGTCAATTGCGAGGGAGTGTAGACATAAAGGAAAGTCTCGTGCTGGGTTAACGCGACGATGAGATCGGGTGACGAATTCGAAGCTTTGGCTGTGGTTGGTCGTATGGGTGGGGTTGCGGGGTTTAATCTCCTCGGGTTCAACGGCGATCCTACGCGGCGCGGAGAATCGCTAGAATATATGTTGACGATCGGGAAGGGACGAGAGGGAGAGGGGAAGGAAGGAAGACACAACGGGTTGACATGAATGACGACGACTCTTGGTACTCCGGTCACGTGGGCAGGACACAATGAAGGGTGTGGCGTGACCTTTGACATCGGAGGTCGAGACCTATTCCCACAATATATAGTAGGTTGTGTGATATATACCATCTATTCTATACAAAAGATATTCCGCACACATCCACACTAGACGCACAGTCAGCGTCTAAAGTCAGAGTAGTTCTCGCTTTTTCTCTCTCGCTATCTCTCTTCCTCTTTATCTCTCGTATCATTGTGACCGGCCAGGAGACTCCTCCACGTGTAGCCACGCATCTCGTCGTTCTTCGTCGCAGCCCACGTTCACGCCAACACACTAATCTTCGCGGAATTTCACCGCTCGGGAAAATACACTCGTGCTAAAGGTATATATATATCCCTCGTCCGCTCCCAAACAGAAGGACATAATCCCCGACATTTTGTGCGTTAAATCGTACGGTTTAAGCCGTTTTTACTGCCCAGTCGATATTTATCGTGTGTATATATATATATATATATATATATATATATATATGGGAAAGAGGAAGGGTCAAGCGAGCGCGGGTGGGTAGGTCTTCTTGTATATTTGTTTATATACATATATATGTATATATATATGAATGTATTCTTGACTCGCATGTACATTGGTGGTGCTGCAACGTACAGAGGACGTGAGTTACGTACGAGTCGCGCAGACAGACAGAGAAACGACTTGACTTGACACTCGCTTCCTTGACCCTCTCCCCCTTCTGCCCTTTGGAAAGAATCGTGACTGTTTTTTTTTCTCTTCCTCGAGAATGTTCGTAAAACATTGCCGAGACAGCTTGCACAGTGGAAAATTGAATAAATCTTCGTCTTGCTCATGGGGCCGGGTCGAAGTTTCGAACCGTAAAAGCTTCGCAAAGTTTTCCGAAAATTATATTATTGAACAAGAAACTATCGGAAAGGTGCGAACGTAATGAAATTGGAGAGAAGAATTCCCGGGTATACGAATTTTTCGGACTCCGAAAATTACGGCGTCGACGATGCGGTATTCCGAAAATAACAGTTTCGAAGGGGCAAAATTCCGAAAATTTGCAATTCGTGCGTTTAGATGACAGCACCACTGGTGTTATGTCCCATGGACCTTTTTCACGAGCGACCGTCAGAGCCCATTAGTAGCGCTAGTTTTACTCTCTTTCGAAATTTTGCCCTGTCGGAATTTTGCCCCGTCGAATTAATACACTGTCGTCTGTTTACCCTTTTCGGGACATACAAATTCTAATATATTTGGCTTCGAACTTTTTTTTTCTGAACCTTTTCAGGCATAAAACTTGACCGTTTGGCAACTCGAGTTTCTAACACCACAATTTTTCGGAACTTTACGTTTCCTAATTATTACAATACGATTTTTTAAGTAGTAGGATTTTTGATTTTCGATACTTATGCAGATCGGTCCCATAATTATTCTTGTCATTTAATCCTCGATGTACAACTATTCTTCGCAATGACATTTCTGTTTTAAAAAGGACGGATTTTCGAAATTTCGAAAAGTTTTAAGATCGTCCCACATAAATTCGGCGTTTTGAACCGTCGAAGCTTTTACGGTTCGAAACTTCGACCCCGCCCCTTGCTCATCTTTCTTTTTTTACAGTGAAATATGAAATATTGCATATTTCACGGGAAAATAAGAAAAACATGCTGTAGATTTACTACCGCAATCTTCGGTAGCTTCGAAGTTACTTTCGTTCATCAAAATATTTAAATATTGTTCGCGCAAGACTTGAGGCAATTTTCTAGTCTAAAAGAGGATTTTTTTTTTGAGAAAAAAAATTCATAGGCACCGGTTTCATGTCGCCCTGAAATCGTGGCGACTTGAAAGGGCGTAGCACAGAAAGCACAGTAAAAAATTTGCAGAGAACCCGAGAAGTATCAAGAAATAAGTGGAAAAAAGACCGATGTTAAAATTCATTATGGTACCTATGAATTAATTTTTTTATACCTGGAAAAAATTTCTCGTTTAGACTAGAAGACTGTCTTAACACAATATTTTTTTGACAGTTCGTGGGCGACAATTTATATACAGAGTAGACGGAGTGCGTTCGGATTATTGTACATTCGTTACGTTTCTTATATTCTCGCCTTGCGCCCGATACCGTTTTTCGGATTGTTTCGAAGAAATTTCCGTGAAAAGATATTGTACGATATTTATTAAGAACCATTCTTTTTCCCATATAAAACGAATTTTACGAGCGGACCGCGGGGTATCCACACGTGTTCGGAAGGTTACGTCTTATTCTTTAAACGGGGATTTTCTCGTTTATTTTTTTTCTCACGTATGGAGAACGCTTAGGAAGAGGAACTTCTTATACCTTCTTTGCCGAACCGGGCAAAGGTAAATGCATCCTAAACGAGTGTCCATATGAGAGGGACAGGGCAAGAGAGAGAGAGAGAGAGAGAGAGAGAGATAAACTTTTCTCTTTCTCTCACTTTGTGCTCTCTGTTCGACCGACCTGAGACGCCCACGGCATCTCATATCTTACGGATGAAGACATTTACGACAATCCTCGCGCCGACTTCAGTCCTCGCGAGTTCATACGTATATATATATGTCTATATATGTATATGTCCACATCCAACTCCCCTTCGCGGCACCTACTTGGATATCTTACGTGTTGCACATATGCACGGCGAGGCACGACTCACGCGCGTTCGTCTTATATGCACAATGCGTTCTTTTTTTTCTTTCGCTCCTCGCGTTCCTTATCTGTTCCTCAGAGGCCTTTTATCTCTTTTTGTTCTCGCTTTTGGCTCACTTCGCGGCCTGTTTCCTCTATCTCTCTTCTTTCCCTCACTCCCACCGTTTTTTTTTTCTTTCCATCTCTCGACCGTACGATACTGTACGACGAGACTTTAGCGACTCTCACTCTCGTGTGCGGTGCGTGTGACCGCTATCGGATAGTTTATACCTGGCGCCAAATGTCACGTTGCGCCATTTTACCTTGGCCCATCTCGTTTACCCGTGGATTTCACTAACAAAATCGGAGGGGGACACCTCGGCTACTTTCCTTGTAAGTCTACGCGAGACGTTTTGAAAACGCCCGTCATAACCCAAAATCGATTTTTAGGTTTCCGAAAAGGTGGACAAAAAATTAAAAAACACATTTTTTCTCTTTTTTTAATGTTTCGATACCTTATTCGATCGGAAATTTTCCGCCGATTACGAATAACACCGAGTTTTAGTCGAAATCTCAAAACATCGATGTGAAAAAGGCGAAAAACGAAAAAATCAATTTTTGGACGATTTATAATGACATTTCGAGTTTTTCAAAGAAATGCCTACTGAATTAGTAATCAGCGAGTCAAAATACATCGATATAGCGTCCTAAAAGAAAATTTAAAAATTCAAAATTTTTCTGCATTTCGGCCAACCAGAAGTGGCTTCACTAAAATCGCTGTAACGTTGCTTCCCGATGGAGTTGGAACCCCACTCTGTGCTCATTCTTTTCGTGATCGAAAACCCTTTAAAATGGCGCTTGAATCATTGTGCTATCATTATTTTTCGATTTTTCACAGATTTTTAAAGTCGGACCATCGATTTTTGAGAATTTCTCCATACATACCCCTTCTCATTTTCTTCGCCGATTTTCACCATGCTCTCACGGCTACAATAATCGAGATATCGGGATGATCCAAAATGCATTCTCTAAGACTACTCGAGACGTTTTGAAAACACTCGTCAAAACCCAAAATCGATGTAACGGGAGCCAAGTTATGACCATTTGAAATTTCGAGATTTTTAGGTTTCCGAAAAAGTGGGCAAAAAATGAAAAAATTTTTTTTTTTTTTTTTTCAATGTTTCGATACCTTAATCGATCGGAAATTGTCTGCTGTTTACGAATAACACTGAGTTTTTGTCGAAAACTCAAAAAATTAATGTGAAAAACGCGATAATCGAAATAAATCACTTTTTGGAGCCCCGCTCTGTTCAAAACATTTGCAAGATATTCAAGGGTCTTTCAACCCCTTAAAATAAACAAAGACGGTGAATCATTAATTTTAGCTTAATGAGAAGAGTTCTTGTCTCCTTGTCATTCCAAATGACAACTGGAACGTAAAAACTCAAATACGGGTAGCTTACTCCCTTAAAACTGTTTTCTTGTAGAAATACAAAAATGCGTGAACTTTAATTTTATTTCCGCTATAAAGAAGCATAATTTTCATTCCGATCGATTCGTAAGTTTTCAATGTAGGGTGCAAGAAGTAGATGTTCAAGGGTGTTTCGATCCCTTAAAATATATATTTTTTTTCATTATCTGGTGGGTTCTTCATTCCTTCGCATAATAAACATTAAAACATTAAAAATTAAAATTTTTGTTTCATCAAAATCGATGCACTGCTTGTATGTGAAACTGCAAAGTCGCCCCTTGACCTGTGCAACTTTAGGGGATGGTTTCACCCCTTGAAACCGTTTTTCCGCCGATAAAAAAAAACGTGTCGCTTATTTTTTGATGCTCTATAACATACATGAGTTTCAACAAAATCGGAGAGGGACACCTTGGGTACTTTCCTTGTAAGTAACGCCACAGACTCAAAGATGGTTTCTGGACATTCGTTGATTACGTAATCAAGTGAAAAAATACAAATTAGAAACTTGCACATCGCTTCCTCATTATTTTATCTCACTCACAAATTCCCCTTCATGAACAAGTTGGCTCTTCCTCATAGAGGAAACTTGGTGAGGGCGATAAAATGATGGCGAAGCAATGTGCAAGTTTTCAATTTGCATCCGTTTTTTTTAATGAAATCGATCTAAATAATTCTAAAGTACCACCGGTTGCAAAGTTTCATGATTCTGTTTTATCGTTCTGCAAAATTTACTAAAATAAGGACAATTTACTGATTTTCCATAATATACAAATGTCCAAACGATATAATTTTATAAAATCTGAACCATTCTAACGATTCTTGTGAAATTCAATACCAAACGTCCTTGTCCACTAATCCTTTGTCTATATATGCACCTGACTCATCTAATTTAGTCATTTTCTCGTTATATTAAAAAAATTATTCCCACATAAGTCTAAAGTCCGATAATATGAGGATTATTTGGTGAAAAGATTTACCGAATTGTGACCACAACTGGTCCGCATCGCGGGGAGTTACCGAGCGAGAGGATCCGTCCGTATACCGCAACATCAAGAATTGAAAGAAATATTTAAAAAAAACTCCTCGCGCTTCAACGTCCATATAAGAAGAAAAAGAAAATAGTATATTCCTCGGATGAGAAAAATCTCTTCTGTCAGAGTTGTCGGTACGTGACTCTCCGCTCCGCTCTTCCGTACCAACATCGTGTACTTTACGTGCGTCGCGTCTCTTGGACAAACCTCGAAGTGTTTGCGAGAGCGCGGGCGCGCGCGCGTGCGCGCGCATAAACGCGGTACGTACGTTTTTTCCTCGCGCATGACGGGTTGTACATATTCGACTCGATGGTACGTCGTGGATGTCATAGGTGACGTGTCACATATAAGGTGCGACGATTCTCGAAGCGTTCCTCTCCGCATTATTACGCAACCGTGTACGAGCAACGAGAAAACAACGGGTTTTTTTTTGTTTTCACAAACCGCACACCAGCGCGAATGTATACATAGCAATCGATACAAGTGACGAAATAAAACATCGGTGATTGTCACAGAAGGCGGGAGGGAAGACCGTCGAGGAAAAAGAAAACTGCATAGACGAAGATTCACCGACCGTCAACCCGTAGCTTTTCAACAGCACTCTGTTCTGTTATTACTTCTCTATTCTTCTTCGTTCCTCGTATTCCGAGAATAATTAAACAAATGATATTTCTCGCTAGCCCGAGACGCAAATCATACGCGGTAATCGTATCGTCTGCTATTATATGCTATACCGGGAACAAATATCTATCGTGTTCGTAATATGGGACAACGAACTCGGTAGCTTCAACAGAGTATTCCCTGATCGTCGTACGACACACACGCGTAGATGTTGACTTGGTAGAATAAGAGAGAGAGACTTAGTATAAGAGAGACGCAAGCTATATGAATTTACGTGTTAAATCGTCTCGGCAAAAGTCTTTTTCATCGCTAGCAATCGATATATCGCTGACACTACGTGGTATGTTTATATTTCAGGCATAGCAACGACACAATTGACAACCGATACGATATCTTCGTCAACGATGCTGATGCATGTATATGTTGCTTCTGCAATTTCAATTATCGTCTGTTCGTTTATATACGGTCGTGAAGCTTGAATCATACATACACATTCTCAAACCTCATTTGATCGTGCTCTTCTCTATTGGGAATTATCACGGAGTCGTGGCCTATTCAATATGGTCGCTCATTCCCAGTCGGCCCAAGTTAGCCAGTGCTACTTAGCATGAGGAACAATAATAAACCCTCGATTATCGTATATTTTTTGGCTAAATTTAATGTTTTTAGTACGTAATAGTTTAGTACAATCAGGATTATTACCGTTGATGTTTGTGTGTGATTAGAATCAGCTGCGACAATTCGATACAGACGGAGTGCATTATTGCCATGAGGATACGGTAAACCCATATGACGTGACATGTTTAACCTCAAAAACGGAAAAATTTCGCCGGCCACTCTACTGCTAAATAAATGACTTCGAACAATAAATGACTTCTCCCGATTTTCATAATATCGTTGCTGTAAGAAAGCAGTACATTTTTATTATGATTAATACGTGACAGTAGGGCGATTTTTTTTTTTTCGACTATTTTTTTTTTCAGTCCCCACACGAAATTTTGTTTGATATGTCGAAAAAGAAATTCCCTGAAAGTTACAGCCCTTAATATTAATTCTAAGTACTTTCCCAAAGCGTGAGAAGATTTTCCATCTAAAATACACGTAAGTCGAATTTTTTTTTTTTCAAATTTCTATAACTCAGCCGCATTTTATGCTATCATATTGTTCTTGGTTTCGATTTACTCGGAATAAAACAATCTAAAAAGGTGCCTTTTACGGTGAAAGTGTAAATTGTACTGGTGAGTTGGTACGGGTCACTGAAGTTGATTTTTACCCAAAATTTTCATTTTTTTGCTGTTATCTCCGAAACAATTAACTTTACGAAAAAAATCTAAGTCAAAAATTTATTAGAAATTTAATTTCCTACAAAAAAGATCCTATCGACCCAATTGCTTAGATTAATATTTCTTGAGATATTGAACTTTAGCTTATGAGTAGTATAAAATTTATAAAAAATGAAATATTAAATAATACAAAAAATAAAAAATAATAAAAGTTCAATGTCTCAAGAAATATTAATCTAAGCAATTGGGTAGATAGGACATTTTTTGTAGGAAATTAAATTTTCAACAAATTTTTCGTTTACATTTTTTTCGTAAAGTTAATTGTTTCGGAGATAACAGCAAAAAAACGAGAATTTGGGGTAAAAATCAACTTCAGTGACCCGTACCAACTCACCAGTACAATTTACACTTTCACCGCAAAAGGCACTTTTTTAGATTATTTTATCCTGAGTAAATCGAAACCAAGAACAATATGATAGCATAAAAAGCGGCTGAGTTATAGAAATTTGAAAAAAAAAAAAATTCGATTTACGTGTATTTTAGATGGAAATTCTTTTCACGCTTTGGGAAAGTACTTAGAATTAATATTAAGGACTGTAACTTTCAGGGAATTTCTTGTTCGACATATCCAACAAAATTTCGGGTGGGGACTGAAAAAAAAAAATAGCCGAAAAAAAAAATCGCCCTAACGTGACACATTTGCACAGTAATGATCGGGTACCGAACTGGGAGAGAGTGGTTTGAAATTTGGCCGAGAGCGGTCAGATTGCTAAATGATAATTCCCAATACATTACGTATTACAGATATGTACAGCTGTCAGCGTCCTCTGTATTATAAAGTCGATGGAATAAAAGGTGTTCGCGGAGTGAGTTACGAAAGTGAGAAGTCAGAAGCAATCGTAGAGTTAGATATTATATATGGGCATACGGAAGGCGTAGGATCCGAGAGTTCCGTGGGTCGTCTATGATTCGAGTAGCGATCTCTCTCTCTCTCTCTCTCTCTCTCTCTCTCTATCATCATCATCGCAAATAACCTCTATACAGAGGTATATTAACGATTGCGAAATATGGTGTCTTAAATGTTAACGATCATTTCTCGCACGTCCATCCTGCACGTAATCTAAACTTTAATTCTCACTATACGTGCAATTTAATTAATCATTTGCCGCAAAATTCGCGCTCGCGGATACGGGAGTTTGATTGCCCGCGATGGGAATCTCGGTCTATGTTGCGTTTTCGAGATCTCATACAGCATCTCAATTCCAACGTCACGTGCGGATCGGAGAAGAAAAATATTGATTATTTCATAATGTTTCAATTAAAATAACGATTTTACCGCTGATATGGGTTCAAGGATCTTCTTTTCGATACGTCATTAATCTTGTCGTGTTGGACACTCGCGTCTCGCGGCCTAACGCGTTTTACCCTCCGCGTAGAAACCTTCGCTTCTGTGACGATATTAGTTGAGAATCCCTGACCCGCATTGAAGCGATCGCGAGAAAAGGAACGGACCGGTTCGGGTCACCTGAAGAGGGCTCAACCTGAGGTCGTGTCCCCACGGAACTCTCATATATAGTATATACGGACGATAGAACGAAAGAGAAAGATAAGACGATATCATTCAATGGCGCGTGATAGAGAAAGAGGAACGCGCGTCTCTCGGGCCTATAGAATATCCGCTGCCTCTGTGTGCTCTCTCTCCCTCTCTTTTTCGCGTACAACACGCACCTATTTATTATTCCATGCTTTTACCGAGCGCCAAGAACGCCAGCTATTACAGGTGACACACACAAACACACATACACACACGAGCAGTTGAACGTCCGTCGTCACGAAAGGCCGGTAGAAAGACACTTTTGATGAAAACGATGCTATAATAATACGTGTAAAGTGTTTCTGTATGGGATATAACAAACAAAAAGGGCCAACAAACAATGTAACACGTACACCCCTTTTGTACGCTCGCAGTCGATCTGTATAGAAGCGAGAAAATCATTTATCCAATGTTAATCAGCACTTTTTGATGATTATGTCGATATAAATGTTTGGCTTTTCTTATTAAATGCTAACATTTAAAAATAAAAGCATGACATGTATTAAAGCAAAAATTTATTAACAGCAATCTTATTTTTTACTGAATTAATTCAGTAAAAAAATAAAGGTAAATATGGAGCAAAGGGGACTTACTTCCGATTGACTTGCCTTTAATATATGTTGTCTAGGGACCCTTTCTGAACAACTTTTTCCTCTGACACAATTGGGGGTCGTTATTTATTAAAAAGTTATTAACAAATAAAGTTAATAATTCATATAACTATTTTCCTTATAGCAGTCAGTCCCAATCATCTTGTCCTTCACATGTGTTGTTAAGAATACCCCCCTGAGTAACATACCAAAAGGTTTATCCGTCTTCATTGTTTGTTAAAAAGTTATTAACAAAAGAAAATTCATAAATAGAATATGAAATACTTGCATGGTTGCGAGTACACGTATGACCGGAGAGGCTGCGGCCCCCCTGCCCCCGCCGCATACCAACACATAGACAAACCAAAAAAAAACCCAAAACAACCCCAGTAACCTAAAGAAACAAACAGACAAACCCAACAAACAAACAAACAAACCCAAAACAAACCCAAAACCTAAACGAACAAACCCAAACCCGATAAACAAACATATCGAAAACAAACAAAAAACCCAAATAACCTAAACAAACCAAAAACAACCGAAATAATCCAAACAAACAACCCAACTAAACAACCTAACCTAACAACCTAAATGAACAAACCCAACAAATCCAAAATATGCGTACAAAAATCCCACGATATGGGATACGCGATTATCATTTTACGCATTACCTCGCAGAGTTTTCTTTTAAAAAAAAATACGATTTCGACCAGCGTATCGACAGTTTCTTCGACATTATGAGTACCATGTATCCGCTTCATAATATAAATAATGAATAAAACAAATAATTGTTTGTTTATATGTTTGTTTGCGTTGTTTTTGGGTTGTTTTTGCGTTGTTTTTGGTTTGTCTTTGGGCTGGTGACTGGAGGATTGCAGGAGGGCGCAGCCACCCCTCTCATGCATGTGCTGTTCACCATACACTAGTCACAAAAATTCATGTTTGATTTATAAAACTTTTTTTGTTAATAACTTTTTAACAAACAATGAGCGACGGATAAAACTTTTTGTATGCTACTCAGAGGTGTATTCGTAACAACAAATGTGAAGGACAAGATGATGAGGACTGGCAGGTATAAGGAAAATAGCTATATAAATTATTAACTTTATTTGTTAATAACTTTGTAATGAATAACGACCCCAATTGTGTCAGAGGAAAAAGTTGTTCAGGAAGGGTCCCTACACAACATATATTAAAGGCAAGTCAATCGGAAGTGGGTCCCCTTTGCTTCATATTTACCAAAATAAAATTTGTTTGTTAATACTACATTTTATTCTCCTTTGTTCGATTGGAATGTATTCTTTTTTGTCTGCAAGTGAAATGTCCTAATGACATAACCAAGCATTTATTCCGTCATACGTAACAAAAGCCATTTTTGACATTGGATAACTTTTTTTTTTAAATGCCATTGAACGAAATAAAAGTGAATGTGTATCGAGGGGATTATCGTTAGACTCCTTAGGGATTTTGAAGAAATAAAAATGTGTCGTTTGACAGCTTTGACAACGACGCGTTCTGCAGTTGAATGTTGCCCCTCCCCCCGCTTTTTTTCCATTTCATTGGAGTTGCGACGACGCCAACGGATTACCAGATCATAGAGTTTTTTTTTTACACGAGGATGAATGACAGAGGATTTGAGAAGAGAAAAAGAAGAAATAGAAAGGTTGGAAGAAGTTTGCTTTAGAAATGTACGTCTCTGTTTGGTGAGAATATTTTCTGTGTGACAGTTTTTTTTTTAAAGGCAGGCCCGGAGGGCACTTGCGTGGGTCTCTCTATTTTACTCGTCGACAAAATGGTTCAACCATTTTGTTTTTGTTATATTTTTTTATGGGACAACTGACTTCATTACCATAATTTTAGGATGCTTTTGTTTCTTTTCGAATAACCTCGACAGTTGCAAAATCATTTTTTTCTTCACACGAGTTATAAGCATACGTATCGTAAAACTTTGGAGAACATTTCTTTATGGATGGATGGCGCGTCCCCGATCAACATTCCTTTATTGGAGTAAGATCGCGCTTTTGAACCGCGCGTCAGACAGTATAAGCGCACCCCACGGATATCACGCTCATTGCTTGCAAAGCCATTTTTTTTTCTATTTATACAAATGTATGTTTGTGTTGCACGGGTATTCGATATCGAACCGTGGCAAGCATTACAGACGAGAGAATTGGCGAGAGATCGGAGGAGGCAGCGTGGTATCGAACGTCGAATGATACTAAACAGAGAATTGTCTCCGTGTAGGAAAACGATCGGGGGGGAGGGAACACGTGTTTATCGCATTGTCTTCAGTCACCACGCGTGGGCAAGTCACACGATATCCAAATGGTCTCTCGAGTCGTAGAATTTCATGTATACACACAAAGAGCTATATACGCTGACGTATATATTTAGGTGTATATATGAGACGTTCCACCCCAAAACGACGCCATACTGAGTCCTCGGCATCACTGATTTTTTTGTTCGTTGTTATGTCAGTGTTAAAAAAAACTTTTGACAAATTTCAAGTATTTAAATTCGCGGATTTGCTGAGGAATTGATTCCTTACACCCAAAAACCTAATTTACACATTATTAGCCCAATCCCAAAGATAAAAAATAATTCATTCACTGACGTAATAATCAATTGGGTTTTTGGGTCCCGTCAATAAAATATGCCAACTAAATTAGTGTCCGGGTCAGAAACGTAATATTCCCGGGATCTACAAGTTATCAAAGATTTTTTATGATGATGCAAATTGAAATTTACATTTTGTGTCATCATCGTGTTTGCGCATTCACAAACTTTTCTCTATGAGCTTATGGGCTTTTTCAATTTTGGCTTCCTCATAGAAGAAGCTTCGTGTACGCGGACAAATAATTAGGGAGCAATATGCAAATATCAATTTGCGCAATCTTTCTCCGCCTTAACTTGACAGTCCGAGAATTGATTAATTTATAATCCATTTTTCGAGAAAAAAAATAAAAATACTCTAAATATAAAATGGTTTTAACCGATTTTCCGTGGATTCAATAGTAAATAACCTTCCAATTTTCCTGCATAGTTTGCAATAAATCGGTCAAATCGTTCTCGAGATATAACAAGTTAAATTTTTGAAGCTTATCACAAAGATACACGTGTGCGCGCGTCCTCAAGATAGTAGTCTGGTAACTTAAGCCGATTTTCATGTCTTTTTTGGAGGGCGTTTTTTTGTAGGAAAATAAAAATGAATCGTTTTGGATATTTAGGATGTTTTTATTTACATATTGAAGATACAAAAAAAAAAATTTTCGACAAAATTTAATAGTCTATTATTATTATTATTATTATTGATCGAAGTTGGCACCTCGAAAAAAAGTTGCGTGGGTGGCCCCGGTGATTTTGGCTCTTGATGTTATCTGAAATAAAAAATTCTTGATAATTCTTAATCTATAGACATGGAAAAAAAAACTTTTTTCCAAAGTCCGCCATTTTGTTATTTGTCCATGAAATTTAACTTAAGTAGTTCCGACCAGAATGACATGTCTATAGATTAAGAATTATCAAGAATTTTTGATTTCAGATAACATCAAGAGCCAAAATCACCGGGGCCACCCACGCGCTTTTTTTTTCGAGGTGCCAACTTCGATCAATAATAATAATAATAATAAGCTATTAAATTTTTTCAAACAAATTTTTTTTTGTATCTTTAATATGTAAATAAAAACATCCTAAATATCCAAAACGATTCATTTTTATTTTCCTACAAAAAAATCGCCCTCCAAAAAAGACATGAAAATCGGCTTAAGTTACTAGACTACTACCTCAAGCGCACGACTCATTAACACGGGCATTATTTTATTTCAAGCAGATCGATATTAAAAAATCAAAACATTTTTTTATCACGAAAACAAGGTTTCTCCTACGAGGAAATAAAATCGCCAACGTCGATCGTTTTTGGAGTGAATGCCCCGTACATGAAGTGTTTAGTGCATGCAATCAATCACGACTAAACTATTACAACGGCTGTATCTCGGCTAGTACACGCAGTGGAACAATGAATTTTAACATTCGACATTTGTACGGTCTCGAGGTGTTGCGATAGAGAGCCGCGAACCAGACGAGATAACCCCGTTGCGAGCGCTCACCCGGCCGTTATCGCGAAATCGTCGAAAAGCGACCCGACACTACGGTGAACGTACGATATGTCTCGTTTATTTGCCCCGTCTGTCTGTCACGTCGTTTATACGATCACGAAGCTCGCGGGCACACACAAGTGATCTCCGTGAGGGAATCTCGGTGGGAGGTACGCAACAAACTAGCGGCTGGTTCTTGATGGACCATAATGAATGGATTGTTCGCACTTTACAGCGCCCACGCTCTTCCCCTTTCGCTGTTAAATCCCGAGCTCGAAGCAACAAAATGCCATACCTGTAACGATATTTAAATAATTTTTTTTAATATACGCACATATATATATATATATATATATATATATATATACAGAGCCTAATCACTAGAGTATCGTCGTTTGACCTCCGTTCCACTTTCTCTTTCGTACGGTTGTCTTAATTCTCATTTTATTTTTTCTTCTCACAATTCACGCGGGAAAGGGAGTGTCTGGTGTAATACGCTGCGAACTTCCGTCGATTTATAATTACGTGTAGCAAAAGATCGAGAAGTATAATGGCCGATGTTGTGACGCAAATATATTTATATACGTAGATGCGAGAATTTGAGTACGGTAGTAGAAGAGAACCGAATAATAATCCCGGAACGTATATCGCTGGTAGAAAAGTATGCTCGTTCGGCGGAGCGATTTATCATCGGAATAAAAAAAAAAAAAAACAGGCGAGAGAGAAAGATGGTGCGATGAGAGGAACGGTAAAAGTATCGCGAAAAAGAAGAAAGAAAGAGAAGACAGCGTTCGATATAATTGACGAGCCGCTAACGAACGCCGTGTGCCTCACTGTGGTTTGCGCTTGCTTCTGGGTGGGGCCTTGGCTGCCGAGTTTGTAGAGGCACTCATTAATTCGTCGCTGACTCTTCGTACTGACGAGAGATATTCGTTATGTCCATTATGATAATTCGCGTGGCACACATCACTGTCATGAAGGATTTATCGGTTTTGCTAAAATAACTATCTCTCTTCGTGTCATTTTGTTTAGTGAAAGAAAAAATCGATTCTCTCTCGCCGGATGATTGTATCGGTCACAACCATCGATACAATCGTTCCTCTTGAACGTTGGCGTATGATTGCAACAACGATTGGGCTAGATGCTTAATGAATCGTTGCATTACAAAAGTTTTATAGAGAACTCGGGCTCCAGTATCGAGGATGAAACTGGACAAGCCATAGCTGATGAGGATAATAGTGTTGCTAACAGAGTTCGCCTTTGGCGTTATGAATGGACGAATGAATGAAGGAATGAATGAATGGTTCGCACCTCGACTACCGACTCATAGTTCGCCGCCCTAACGCCTCGTCGATCGGTCGACACCTCTCCCGGTACGTCAGCACCGAGGGATACTTCGATAATTGATTACCCCGACGGATACGACACACGACTAGATGACTGCTGGCACGAATCCATTCGTATATATACAGTGGTTCAAAAAAGTATTCATACACCTTGTTTTTTTTTGCGATAACTGTATAGACATAAGCGATACGCAAAGAAAGCCTATTTTATTTAATAGTACATCAGGTGCAGAGATAAACTGCAAATGGAGAATTTTTTTCCCAGGAATAATAGAAGAATTATGCCGAAAAAACGAAAATTTTCGGGCAAAAAAGTATTCATACACTTACGATTAAAGTGAAAACCTACATCATCATAGTTGTTAATTATAACTAATATTTGGTGTGCATCCCTTTTGCATTAATTATCGCCTCGAGACTCTTAGGCATGGATTCTACTAGCTTTTGTATTGTTTCTTTTGCTATTTCCGTCCATTCTTCTAAAAGCACTCTTTGGAGATCGGATTTGTTTGTTATTTTTCTTTTTCTAATTTCTACATCCACCAAGTGCCATAAATTTTCAATAGGATTGATGTCCGGAGATTGTGGTGGTGTAATCAATTGTTTGCGGACATTATAGAGTAACCATTCCCTCGTTTTCATGGCAGTATGTTTCGGGTCGTTATCTTGTTGGAAGTAGAAATTTCCATCCAGGCCCATTTTATCTACACTCGCTTTCAAATTGCTGCGCAACAAGTCGATATACTTCTGGGCATTTATTTTACCATGTATAAAAGCCAGATTACCAACGCCATAATATCACATACAGCCCCAAACCATGACGCTTCCTCCGCCGTCCTTTACAGTCGGTATTCAATTTTCTACTGGAGCTCGATATTTGGTTTCCGCCAGACGAATTTTTTTCCATCGGACCCAAAGATGTTAAACTCTGGTTCATCCGAGAACACGACACGTTTCCAAAATTCTATAGATTTTTTTACGTAGGTTTTTGCGAAACCTAAACGTTTTTCTCGATTTATATTATTAATTAATGGTTTATTGCGGGCAGTTCTGCCGTATATTTGGGCAGAATGCAAAACGTTTCGAATATTCTGGGGACACACGCTCTTCCCCGATGTTGACGCGACATCATTCGCTAAACTGCGAGCACTTGTAAACGGTTTTTTTGTAGCCTCTGTAACGATACTCCGACGCTCTCGTACCGTTAGTATTCTCGGTCGACCGGTTCGTGGCTTATTTTCTGTGCTGTTTGTTCTTTCGTATTTTTTTAATTATATATTGCACTGTTGCGAAACTTAGATTTAGTTCTTTACTAATTTTTCGATAATTTTCACCGCGTTTCCGAAGAAAAATCACTCTATCTCGCATGGATATTGATATTTCGCTTTTCTTTGCCGTCATGTCTGTTCAGAGCTTGAAGATCTACTACCGCATGAAATAGGTCAAAACCATTGTGTAAACGAAGACTTGTTTACATTGTACGCAGAGGTCAGACCGTCCGTGAGTGAATATCGAGGTTTAGCAGCTCAATCGTAAGTGTATGAATACTTTTTTGGCCCGAAAATTTTCGTTTTTTTTCCATAATTCTTCTATTATTCCTGGGAAAAAATTCTCCATTTGCAGTTTATCTCTGTACCTGATGTACTATTAAATAAATTTAGCTTTCTTTGCGTATCGCTTATGTCTATAAAGTTATCGCAAAAAAACAAAGTGTATGAATACTTTTTTGACCCACTGTAAGTATTTATCGTGTAAGCGCCTGAAGAGGAGTTGTGAGGGCAAAAAAAAAACGACAGTCAGAGACCTCCCAGCCCCTTCTTCGACTCGTCATACATATTTTTTCATTGCATCAGCGCAATTTTATTTGTTATTTCGGGACAGTCCGAGAGTAGCCAAAGTCGAAGCAATGCCCGAAGGACTCCGTTAGTCCTATATACAACCGATGGAATATCATACGATGCGTCATTTTGTTGCACAGTACATCCGATTCAACAATCGTGTTAGCACTCTAGGGCTTGTTATTTCTTCTTACTCCGTGTTATTCTTCCAAGGCACTACGACAACAGCCCGTAAATGCAACCCAAAAGGCTTCGGACAAGCGAAGAAAAAGAACGAACCATCACTCGCTCGTATATCATAAAGAAGTGAAAACATTTGCGCGACGTGTGTGAGTGTAGGTGATTATGCTGCTTACTCGACGCATTATTGTGCCTCGAAAAATCCCAGCCACCTAGTGTCAGCATTTTCAGCGGTGTTGGTGCACGCCGAGAAGCACAATCCTCCGCTTCTTCACCGAAGAGTTTTAGCGTCTAATCGAGAAAATGAAAAAAAAAAAAAAAAAAAAACCATATGCGTGACTAAAATCATCTCAATTTTCGGGTTCCGCCGAAGTGGTAATCCGTCTTCGTTGGACGGAAATCGTACAGGCCCCAAAAAAAATATCGGATAATCGGAAATGACGATCATCAAAAGGTGTTTTGTCGGTCATCAGGCGCGGAAGGGAGTGGAAGCGAGAATTCAGGAGGATACAAAAAAAAAACTCTCGGGAGGATGTGACGAAACGAAGATATCCCATAATTCCATCTCACCGGGCTCTCTCTTCTTTCCACTGTCTCGTATCTCTTTCTTCGTGACCCCATGCTCCGGTTATATTCAGGACGGTGGCTCGTTCGAGAGACAGAGAAAGAACGGGATGGTTCCATCGACGAGATGACGAGGCTCGGAAAGAAAGAAAACCAAGAGAGAAGTACCGGGTGGCCGCCGGATAGAGGAGATACAGAGGCCTTAAGAGTGAGGATGCTGCACCGCGAAACCAAGTATACATGGAGGTTGCATTTCGTGGGAGCACCTGCTGCCGCCAGGTCATTAGGTTTATAAACGGTAGGTAGAGGGACCGAATCGAGAGAGAGTGTTCCGCGGTCGTCATCTTCGTCGTAGTCGTCCTCGTCGTTTACAAGATCCAGGATGCCAAAGCGATGACGAGAAGAATAAACCAAGTGGAGAAACGAGTGAAACACGGGAAAACGAAAAAGGCCACGCTGAAGAACGACGAGAGGAGTGGGATGTGAAGGAGGGACCCGTCACGAACTGCGGGCTAATTGTCCTGAAGATTGCCCCTGCAAGGAGAAACAGCAGCATCCAAGGGTCCACTCTACCTGCTGATGTTTGGCTCCCTGTGATGCGCGCACTGTTCCTCTCAACGAAGATCTTAGGGTATCCGTTCGAACCACTAGGAACTTTGTTCCTTTTTTTTCCATTTATCTTTCACTTTTAATTCTCCTCCGCTTCGTCTACGTTTTGCTCCAGCGATCATATGTATATTCGCGTGCTCGGATCACTACTAAATAGCGAAACTGTTGTCTGAACTTGTGAAGTTTGAGGTCAGGGCGATCCGTGAAGTGATCGTAGCGCAATTCTCATTCAAATCATCCCCATTCAGTTGCGAACAAGTTTTTCAATAGGGAGGTCTGTGAGATTGCTCGTCTCACGGATTTCATATCACACGGCAATGCAAATAAGTAACTGCTGAACGTGACGTATGCGTTATACGAGGTCTGTTCAAAACAGGAGCCGTTGGACTCGGTCCGCGACGACCCAAATTTGCTCCAGAGGGTCATAACTGGTGACGAATCATGGGTTTATGGTTATGACGTGGAAACCAAAGCTCATTCATCGCAACGGAAGCTGCTTTTTTTTGGAATAGGCAAAAATCGAAGACAAAACACGTCTAACCAAAACAGCCGCCAACAATTAACTAAACATTCAAAACGGCCGATTTTTTCAGCATAAGTGAGGGACACGAGTACCAACCTAACGTCACAAAAAAATCGAAAATCGAATATACGTAGCCCGCGGAAATTCAAAATTTGCGATACTTTTTGAACAGACCTCGTATATATTTATACAGACGTATGGCGACAAAACTCCGTGGATCGACTGGGGGTCGACAACGATCTTGGATCGAAATGTAAAATTTGCCAATTTCGTTGTCGTTTATGTCCCGTCCCTTTTGTCGTCACTCCGAGCCTTTTCTTCTGGCGTAATCCACGGGGACTCTGGTCGTTCCGCGTCGTTCACGACCTCACGACACGTCGCGCGCTTTACACACCATGATGACGTTATAACCATGATTCGCAACAGACCGAAATTCTTGCGTAACGAGTATATATAAATAATATTCTTACGCTCGCGATTTAACTCGATATGTTCTCGCTGCCACCCTCTTCGCCACCACCTCTTGACTCTCTCTCTTTTATATAGTTGACGAAGTTCTACGACGATCGGTTAATCTTGCAAAATCAGATCTGCGTCGTTCTGGTGATAAAATTATGGCCACAGAGATGCATGTCTCGTATGTCATTCTCGCATCTCTGGTTGTTTCTCAAACTCTGGTATTTTTTTTCTTTTTTCATACATTCGGTTAATATTCTAAACGTCTCTATCGAGATATATAGGAGTTACTGTCTGTATATACATTCTTTTTTAATCAGACTCGCGACACGAACGTCGCGAGGGAACGATCCGTTCCTGTATTACCAGTCAGTAGTCCGTTGCGTAAAATTGCAATATATATATATAAACAGACTATAAGCTACCTACGTCACTCTTAGAACCGACAATAAATCCTTTAGGGACACACGAGAGAGGCAGCTCACACGGGAAAAATGCATCTTTCTCTTACAGCACACTCTTACATATATATCTTACAATGTTCCCCGCGGCGTCCGCTTCTGTGACTGCTTGAATATGCTGCTTGGGTATAGCAGGTGAGACAAGCATACATATATATATATATGTGTAAGTATTCGCGACGCCTCCGAGAGAGAGAGAGAGAAAGATCTTCGTTACACAGCATCCAGCACAACTCTCGCGGGGCTAAAAGCTGGCGATAGATAAAAAGAAAGTGGACGAGAAGCGAATCGAGATCCGTTCCAATACTGTGGCAAACAAATGTATATATTTTCCATTCTACCCTGCTTATAGTCTGCCGTCTCGAATCTCTGCAATGTGTTTCGTCGGTAATACGTGTTACGTTAGACAGCGAACGGACAGAAAGACATATATATAAATAGGAATGGGTTTGCTCGGGATCCTTCTCGCGAATGGGCATGGACGATATCGAGATTTCTTCGATCCTTAACGCGGCTACTTGAGTCTGCCTCGTCGTCTTCGTGGTTCGTCGTCGTTGTCGTGAAGTTGAATATAACCGTGGTGCACGCCGTATATATATTGGAGAGATTAATGGGTTCGCGAGGTGCGAGCGAGGAATTGGATTTCACTCTCGTGCCTCCTGCTTTTATTTTGCGCTGATGCTGTTTTTATCCTCCTCCTCCTCCTCCTCTCTCTCTCTCTCTCTCTTTCTCTTGCCGTTTGCAGGCAGTACCAACAACTGGTGTTGAATATCGTTTACGTGAATCACCGTACGGCGATCGATCTTTTTCCAGGATCGTCGACAAGAGAGCGTATGTAACAGTTCCCGCACACGGTGAGTGTTCTCTCCCAAGAGTGAAAAAGAGAGGGAGAGATATCGACACGAGTTTTATCCATAAGAAGAATATTTGGATCGCTGGTCCCTGATGTTGAGTATCTCGATACTTTGCACACTCTGAGACACGCTCTGCCTTGTTACGTAAAGAAACGAACACTTTCGGATAATGCTCCACGTTTCTTTGGGAACACTTGTTTGGGCCTTCTGTTTCCCATATTTCGTTGCATTCGGCAACTGGGAGGTAAATCGTGAGAGTTAAAAAAGAGAGCAGAAAGTCGAGAAAGAGGATCTTCCTCGACGTTTTCTTACGTGACAGCGAGTAGAGCAATAATTTCTCGGGTTTGCTACCGTGGAGAGATAAAACGTTCGAGAAGCAAGGGGAAGCAATAGGAGCTGAAGGAGAAACGTTCCTCATGCGGCAGGCAGCAGCAGGCAGCATCATCCAGCAGCAGCCACAGCTCAGAATCGGAGGCAGAATCGAGCGGTTAATGGCTCGTTCCGCGCGCACAACGCGGCGAAGTGCGCTGGGCAACACCCGCTCCGACTCTTTGACCCTATAACACCATCACTGTTATACCAATCTGTATGTATACATAGGCAGTATTTTATCTAGCTTTTACCTCTCACGGTAAATCCCAACATTCTTCCTCGAACAATTCAGCTGTTTTTTTTTAAAACAAACCCGTTTGGGATATATGTACTCTTCGAACGCACGATGATTCATACAGTTGCACGCCATGATTCACGTGATTCATTCCTAACTGTCTTTGAAAATTACGTTTGTCGATGTTACTGCTCCTCTCATAGTTATTGCAATAATTTCCATGCCAATGTTCCTTCGTAAACGCGCAAGTTTCAACGTTATCAACAAAAATATTTCAATTTTCCGAAACACGAGGGGGGACCCAAAAAAAACGGGAATTGCGCTGCGACTGGGAGGGAGAGTGGGGAAACCCATTGCTCGACCAGGTGTCCGTTGGGGACACGTCTCCTGAGTTAGTGTGCGAAGTTTCGTTGCCGTGAGTGCATCGGTTCGCCCGTGGGAATTTTTGTAGTGAAACAACTTTTTCCATTTCGGCGAAAACGTGATGGCCGATTGTCGAGAGCAACGCGCGGCTGTGATACTTTCTTTCCTGTTGGGGAGATGCTGCCCTAAGTAAAACCAGAGTCTACGAGTGGTTTTCACGTTTTAAAAATGGACAAATATCAATTAAAGACCAACCCCGTTCAGGACGCCCCTCAACGTCAAGACGTGACGAAAACGTCGACAAAATCAATGCTCTCATTCGTGAAGACCGTCGCCGAACCATTGATCAACTCTGTGAGATGTCTGGGATATCATGGAGTTCAATTCAGAGGATTTTATCCAAAGATTTGCACATGAGCAGAGTTGCAGCCAAATTTGTAGCTCGCCTTCTCACAGACGAGCAAAGGGAGCGTCGACTTCAGGCATGTTTTGAACTTCAAAATCGGCTCGAAGAGGACCCTGAACTTTTTTCCAAAGTGATTACTGGTGATGAATCGTGGTACTATGGATACGACCCCAAAACAAAGCGGCAATCAAGCGTTTTGCAACTGTGGAGGAGGTAAAACAAAAATCGCTGGAAGGCCTAAAGAACATCCCGATAAGTGAATTTAAAAAATGTTTTGAACATTGGAAGGATCGTTTGCAGAGGTGCGTTGTCATCAAAGGAGAATACTTTGTAGGTGATCAAAATTTGGTGTAAAAATATTAAAAAATAAAGAAATTATGACGAAATTCCCGTTTTTTTTGGGTCCGCCCTCGTATATTCATATCACCGGGAATTTAAAGTGGATGCTGGATAATCATTAACTTTTCGATCTGAGAGAATCGTACGGTTGATGAGTCCATGAGCCGGTGAAAGATTGAGGAATAATACTGGTAGTGTGTTACTAATTCAGTGAATGTGATGCCCGCGGTAAACACATCAGAAGAGTTTCTATAATACTGCACCGAGCGGAGATTATACGTGTACAGTAATATGAGAAGCCAGGTGAAGAGATAAAGAAGAAGAGAAAGAGGGAGAAGAGTTAGCCCCGTCGGCGTGGTGATGGGAGAGAGAGAGAGAACTCACGGCTTGGTCCAGCCTGTACTAATTAACCGAGGAATGCTGTATCTAGATTGAAATCTGGGTGACCCGACGCCCCGGGGCCATCACCTCTGTGGATTGACCTTAGCATCTCGCCGTTCTCTTCTCTCGCTTCTTATATACCGTAGGTATATACGGAATATACAGAAACAGCAGCAAACAACTCGAATGAGTAGCTGCTCCTGTGGGGAACTCCGAGAGTTCATCGAAACGATGTTCACTCTTTCCCTCTATGCGATCCCTCTCTCTCTCTCTCTGTCTCTTCTTCGTTCATATCTTCTCGATGGGTAGTCTCGAACAGGTAATACACGGGCTTATAAACCGTGTCGGTTATCTCGCTCGAATACTTTCCTGGATTCTTATGATCCACCCTCTCAGCATCGAACTTTTACTTCACCCGAGACTTTTGATTACGACCTAGAGCCAGTCCTGTACATTTTTACACGATATCGAAAGACAACGTACAACGGGCAGCTTGCAGGATGCTAAAAGACATTAGCAGCTTCTGCGGAAAGTCGTAAAAGACGAACAGAATAATCATTTCTTCGCTCACTTTTCCGGAAACCTAAAAATATCGAGATTTCCAATGCGACCGCATAACTTTGCTCCCGTTTCATAGATCACGGCTCAATTTGAGCTTTTTGTAAAACGACTGTAAGTCGACTTAGACAATGTCATTCGGATCGGGGCCGGGTCGAAGTTTCGAACCGTAAAAGCTTCGACGGTGCAAAACTCCGAATTTTAATAGTACGAATTACATTGTTCATTCCGACGACAGTTTGAATAATCGACTGTAAATAACATCGAACGGGTATGAATGGATACCAAAAATGATACGAATTTAATATCGTCGAGTAAATATTTTCCCGAAAGATTACGCAGACGACAGAGCAATTTGACGAACAGTAGTATTACTTGAAAAATTCCGAATTGGTGATTTTTAGAGATCGGCAAAGTTCCGAAAATTATATTATCGAACAAGAAACTATCGGAAAGGTGCGAACGTAATAAAATTGATGAAAAGAATTCTCGGGTATACGAATTTTTCGGACTCCGAAAATTACGGCGTCGACGATGCGGTAATCCGAAAATAAAAGTTCCGAAAGGGCAAAATTCCAAAAATTTGCAATTCGTGCGTTTCGATGTGTTATGCCCTATGGACCTTTTTCATGAGCGAGCGTCAGAGCCCACTAGTAGCGCTAGTTTTACTCTCTTTTGAAATTTTGCCCTGTCGAAATTTTGCCCCGTCGAATTAATACACCGTCGTCTGTTTACCCTTTTCCGGACATACAAATTCTAATATATTCGGCTTCGAACTTTTTTTTCCGAACCTCTTCAGGTATAAAACTCGACTGTTCGGCAACTCGAGTTACTAACACCAAAATTTTTCGGAACTTTACGTTTTCTAATTATTAAAATACGATTTTTTAAGTAGTAGGATTTTTTATTATCGATACTTTTGCAGGTCGGTCCCATAATTATTCTTGTCATTTAATCCTCGATGTATAACTATTCTTCGCAATGACTGCGAAGAATATTCTATTCTTCGTCCTTTCTGTTTTAGAAAGGACGGATTTTAAAAATTCCGAAAAGTTTTAAGATCGTCCCACATAAATTCGGATTTTTGAACCGTCGAAGCTTTTACGGTCCGAAACTTCGACCTCGCCCCTTCGGATCATCTCCCGGTGTCTCAATTTTTTTCCAATGATACAAAGAGTCCGTCGAAAAATCGTCGAAATTGAATCGAAAGGGATAAGTATGCAAAAATCAATGATCCGACTTTTAAAATCTGTAAGAAATCCAAAAATCATCATCGCTCAATGAATCCAACGTCATTTTTTAGCTTGAGCGATTGCGAAGTGAAATTTTTCCTAAGATCCGACGATCTCGCTCAAGGATTTTTCTGCAGACTTTCAGAAGATTGCTGCACAGTTGTTCCGCTTGGAAAATAATAACTCCTGAGATATTTTAGTAACAAGTTTATTGGGGCTCTATCCTCCTGTTGTGTCTCGTGGTTAGATCGATCGATCAGCGAATTTAACGATCGGTCGGTAGTAAGCGAGACGAGAGAACGAAGCGAGAGGGGTAGATAAAGGAAGGAGAAGATCTGGGCAACGACGATGACACTCTCGCCTGTATAGTGTCGCGCCACGCGCGTCGCATATATCTTCCGTCGGATCTATCCCGGTACCGGTTTCTCGCGTTTTTTTTTTTTTTTAATTCTACATATATACAGAAATATACCCACACTACTATCATATATAGTGGTCGGTTGGTGGCTCGAGAATCTTTCTGTCCCTTTTCATCGGGATCCGGTGTGTGCGGGGACAATTTACACACCGATATACAATACAGAGCTTAACGTACGTCGAGTGGAGTACAAACTTTCGTCGTCCCACTCGCTGTCTCACGAGATATCCCCTCGCCTCGGCAAATCGATAAGATCCCACCGACCAGCGTCACTCTCGCGACACTATAATTTCGCTTCGCAATATTTTTCTCTTTACTTCTTTTTTACCTGTTTTGTTTTTTTTTTTAATTCCCTCTGACACTTTTCCCATAAATCGTATACCCTCTTGACTCGATCGTCAAGCCAATAACGATCGAGTTTTATGCTGGTGGCGTTCAGGGGGGGGGAAGAGATCGAACCGGTTTGTTAATCGATCCCGATCGATCTTAGACGCGACTGCGGGTCGTTTGGTTTTACAGATTCTCGTACGTGTGCGCGTGTGTGGGTTTTTGTAAATGTCCTTGGGATATAGATCGATCGAGATTGCGTTCAAAGCGCTCTCGGCCCTTTTTGTAACGCCTGATAAGAATTCCCGACAACGTTCTACCGCGAACACCGAGATCCAATGTACCGCTGTTGTGCGCACATTGCGCTCGATCGGTCGCGACAAATGCGGGCCCATTTGATTTTCACCGGTGACAGAGACACAGCCTGCGACACGAACATTAGGTCGTAAAAGCAGTTTCGATCTCGACGCAACAAATTAAGAGGAAAAAAAAAAAACGAAACGAGGCAAAGAAAAAATCTATACGGCGCGCGGGTTAAGTTGTCACTGTGATGGCGTTCCATCGGGGCAGCGTGGATCCCGGCGAAGAGACTCTTATATATAACGGAAAGTCAGAGCGCAAGGGAACCAATAAAGGTGAAAACCCGGCGAGAGTGGACATTAAGACGCGGAATCATCCTGAAATATGGGCAGATAAAAACAGCGGGCTTACGAGCCGACGGTACGTTTCTGCAGTCAGGTCGGGTTACGCACCGACTTATTTTACAAACGACTGACCTCCGGCACTGTTATCCTCTCTTTCTCTCGCTCTTTTTACCGGCCCTCCCGCCAATACTTGTACCAAAATATACGCGTATATATAATGGTGAAGGGAATCGAGGAAAAAGAGACGTTCGCCGATATGCCCAAGCAGCGATATAAAAGTACCTGCAATAAAAGAACGAACGAACGGGATGGAGAGGAAGAGTTAGCGAGGAAGATTTTCTCGTTGGAGAGAGTGGTGTCCGACGAGAGTCGAAGGCAGGTTACAGATACGTGAAACGACGAAATAACCGTAGAGGATAAGAACCCTCGTATAATATCGCTTCGCGCAACGGGGGTAAAGGGCGGCGAGGAAGCTTTTATCGATTCGACCTTATCTCGTATGAGAATTTGCAATCGTCCAAAACTTTTGATGCGAAAAAACGCAACGGCCACGTACCAATGTTCGGTGCGATCGTAGATATTTTTTTCGAGTATAAAAACAAACAGTGCCCTGATGATTCTGTCACGTGGTAAAATAATCAGCAAGCGTACTGTCGAATAAAGAAATTCGTGAGAATGAGAATGGGGTCGTCGACGCATCGCACGATGAATTTGGCACTTCTGTCACGAATAAAAATAAAAAATTCCAAGGATGCGTCACGTTGCATTTTTTATATACCTTCTATAACGATCGGTCGATGTTACGGAGTCATTTTAAGGGGGGGGGGGGGGGGGAATAGGGTTAGACGGTTCAAAAAATCGATTTTTTTTTTATTTCATAAATTGTTAGTAAAACTATTGAGAAATATGTTCCCAAAATGTTGAGGCCGTAGTCTAGTCTAGGGCGAGATTTTTGACGTCATTTCTAATGTGCAATAACGTTTAAACCGTTGAAGTTGTCTTGATGAAAATTTACACGTGCATTTATTGATCCTTAGAGAATACTTGTACGTTAAAATAAAAAAATTATTTTAAATATTTTCATGTAGTTTTTTGCCTTGTTGCAACATGGTGCACCGAAATCGGCGCCCACTCTGGACGATGTTGTATGCATCTGAAAAAAAATATATATATATATTCTCAATCTTTATGAGTATTCCGAGCACTGGTAGCAGAATTGGTACTTTAAAATAATTTTTGACAAAATGCCGGCCTGTTGAACTTTCAGTAATGATATTTCACTATTCGACGAGTTATAAAATGTCGGCAAAATTATTGTTCAACTCAATAAAAAAAAATTTTTAAGTACCAATTCCGCTACCAGTGCTCAGAATATCCATACAGATTGAGAATATATATATATATTTTTTTTTTTCAGATGCATACAACATCGTCCAGAGTGGTCGCCGATTTCGGCGTACCATGTTGCAACAAGGCAAAAAACTACATGAAAATATTTAAAATAATTTTTTTTTTTTAATGTACAAGTATTCTCTAAGGATCAATAAATGCACGTGTTAATTTTCATCAAGACAACTTCAACGGTTTAAACGTTATTGCACATTAGAAATGACGTCAAAAATCTCGCTCTAGACCAGACTACGGCCTTAAATGAAAATTCCGACGCGTTCTATTGTTATAAGCCATGAAAGTGAGTAGCTCTCGTTCAGGCCCCGAGCGCGCCACGTGTATAACCGAGCGGTCACTATTTTTTCAAACGCGTTTTTCTGAAAACGACTTTTTTTGAACTTGCGTACACGCTAGTTTGAAAAGTTTTCAACCAATCGTTTTGAGATTTGGCAGTTACTTTCTTCATAGTATTGCGCTCTATATGAACCTAAAATCGGAATATTATCATTATTTGAAATAATTTTTTTTATGCAAATAAAGTTGTAAAAAATGGCAAAAAATCATGCTTTTTTGTTTTGACCCCTGTAAAAAATTCAATTTTCTATTTTTTTCATAGCATTTAGGTTCATATAGAAGAGAGACACATAATAAAAGTAAATTCCAACCTCGTTTGATTTCAGATGAAAATTGCGGCTTCCGGAATGTACGCAAAATGCTGAGTCTGATTGTGACCTGCAATATGGGGTCGCTAATATCCCCGGTGTTTTTCAAGAAAATTCGTCAAAAATTTTATAATATATACTTAGATATATGTATAAAATATTCTCAAAGTTTCAATAAATTATATTCATTTTTTATACTATAAAAAAAATCATGAAAATCATTGAGAAAACGCTGTCCTAACCCTATTGCCTCCCTTAACTGATGACTTTCTTTGGAATACGGGAATTTTTTAAAATAAAGACAAGTGACATTATAACCGAGTCATTGTTGCCTCTATAACTTGACTCTCCTATCAGATTGGCAAATAAAAAAAAGCAGACATAAACGTCGAGTAATTCACGCGAATGGAGAACCCGCACGGATCTCATTACGAACTATACGTAAAGAAGCGAATAAAAATGTATACGGACGAGAGATTCAAGAAAACGTATATGTATTGAAAGGACAGGCAAACGGGAGACGAGGTAAATACACGCGAGAAGCGCGTTACGTTACGCCCACCTGAGAGCAAAACGAGGGGTTCATATAGATTCTCTCTCTCTCTCTCTCTCTCTCTCTCTCTCTCTCTCTCTCTCTCTCTCTCTCTCTCTCTCTTTCCTCTCGGACGCGCCCAAGAGGGATGCTGCACGTTGAAACGATGAAATAAAAGAAGAACGAAAATAAGTAAAGTATACAGACGCGGAGAACGAGAAGATGGTGGTGGGGAAGAAGAAACGGGGAAAAATATACGTAAAGAAGAGAGACATTATTGGGCAGTGAACGGGAAAGGGAGGTTATGTGTGTATATACGGTACCGTCTTTCACCATAAACGTCACGTATCTTAGCCTAAAGAGAACTGTTCCGGCGCAGGTATACTTGGGAGCTTCTCCCGCTGCACACGGTATACGAGGTCTGTTCAAAAAGTATCGCGAATTTTGAATTTCCGCGGGCTACGTATATTTGATTTTCGATTTTTTTGTGGCGTTAGGTTGCTACTCATGTCCCTCACTTATGCTGAAAAAATCGGCCATTTTGAATGTTTAGTTAATTGTTGACAGCTGTTTTGGTTAGACGCGTTTTGGCTTGTCTTCGATTTTTGCCTATTCCAAAAAAGCAGCTTCCATTGCGATGATTGAGCTTTGGTTACCACGTCATAACCATAAACCCATGATTCGTCATGAGTTATGACCCTCTGGAGCAAATTTGGGTCGTCGCGGACCGAGTCCAACAGCTCCTTAGCAATGTTAACGCGACACTGTTTCCGTTCGAAATTGAGCAATTTTGGCACGAATTTCGCGGCGACTCGTCTCACGCCCAAATCATTGGTAAAAATCGAATAGCACGAGCCAATCGATATGTTTAGTTTCTCAGCAACTTTTCTAACGATGATTCGACGATTGGCCAATATTATTTTCTTCGCTTCATCAATGTTTTCGTCTGTTGTTGATGTGCTCGGGCGTCCGGAACGCATTTCGTTGTTCGCATCTTCTCGGCCCTCTGAGAACATTTTGTACCACCGATAAACGTTGCTTTGGTCCAAGGTAGCTTCACCATATGCCACAGTCAACATTCGGAATGCGTCCGCGCACTTAATTTTCTTTTTCACACAAAATTTCATACGGATTCTTTGATCCATTTTTTGGAGTAGGAAAAAATCGAAGACAAGCCAAAACACGTCTAACCAAAACAGCTGTCGACAATTAACTAAACATTCAAATGGCCGATTTTTTCAGCATAAGCAAAATTCGCGATACTTTTTGAACAGACCTCGTATAGTGTACTCGGGATAATTCTCTCTCTCTCTCTGTCTCTGTCTTTGCCACGAAGATTCGAGGCGTGCTCTGCAGCAGTACACTTCACGCGTACGTTTATATATCGACGACGTGACTCTGCGCGGCGTGTCTCAAGATTTTCACCGGGACTTCCGGGACCCTGAGGCCCCGTCGGAGCCTTGTTTACGATTTCTTCCCTATTCTCGCGCAACACTCTCAAATGATCATTTCGCACGACACGACGGGAAGAAAAAGTACGAACGCGACCGGGCACGACGTTGTGTGTCATAAATGGAAAAATGTATAATGTAAATGTATAACAGAGATAACGCGCACGACTAATAAGGTGACACAGCGTGAAATACGAAACGGATGAGGATCGAAGTCGAAACATATGGCTCGTAGTACCGCGTAAGTAATTATTAAGTCAGTGATCAAAGACGCGTTAATTAGTTTCGTAACTGAATAATCACGAATCATTATTCTAAATAAATTAATAGATGGACGAAGATTAACGATGATGTTTTTCGGTTTGAAATTTCATCATAAAGCAAAGTTTTACGATTTTTTTTTTTTTATTACACCGGATGATTTTTTTATCGTACTTCGAGGGAGTGTATAAGCGGGGATCGTAAAAGCGTTCGGAGGTACCATTGCACGAAAATATCGGTGATGTTAGCGAGAAAAGTGATTAAAGGTCCACGACGATTGGGACCGGAGCTTGAGCCATTATTGCTGTAACGATCCGACTGGGACACGCGAAGAGATGAGACTCTTGTAACGTGATTAAGCGACTAAGGTTGAGAGAAATCCCGGATGCAACATCCAAAGCAGAAGCGAACGCACCGTCGGGTTTCGGCGTGTTGTGTGTGCCGATCGTACAAACCCCGACCCCCGAAGATCCAACTCGTAACGCCAGCGTTAAGAGTTCTCGTACCTGTCCGCAAGCGGGGTAATACCGAAAAAACATGTCTCTATCGCGAGAAGAATCTCGAGACACCAAACATCTCTTTTGCTCTTTCTCCGGAGGCCCGCGGTAACACCTTCGCATAAACCCGACGTTTTATCCCGCACTGACCACCGAGACGTCTTAACGATCTTTCCAACGGTTACCCAGCCGATGAACCCTTCGAGTATTTTCACGGGCGTCCATACAAACACACACACACATACACACACATCTATATAAAGCTGCACTTGTAGTAAACACGAGAGATGGGAATTAACGCAGACAAAGTGCCATCGCCGCGGAGTTTGAGCTACGAGAAGACGATCGGAAGATTTTTGTTTTTTTTTTTAAGATGGCGGACTTACCGATTTTCAAATGAGATTCATTTCTATATGTTTTTACATCTCATTTCTTTATTTCACCGTAAAAATTAATTAATCTTTGGTAGGGGGACGTTTTTGCCGATCTTCTCCGTGCCCTGCCTTTTTGCCGATTTATATCTTAAAGCAGACTATGCAGAGTGCGCCGGCACAGCGGAACAGTGGATGAAGAGAGAGAGGGAGAGAGAGATAGATAGATTGGTAGAGAAAGAGGAAGTGAGAGGAGAGGAGAGAAAGAGCAAGGGTTTCGACAACGACGACCACGAGGACTTAACCAATCGAAAAAGGCGCTTGCCTAATTGGTTACCCGGGGCAAGAGGCCAGAGACGACTCTCTGGTACAATGTCTGTTTCTTCGCCAGGTATACATATCGAAAGAAAGAGAGAAAGAGAGAGATAGAGAGATAGAGAGCTAAGAGAGATTTTTGGGAGCAGTGTACGCTACAGCCGTCGAACAAGACTTTTTTTTCTTTGCTACGACTTCGATAAGAGGAGAGACATTTCTGAGAAATTCTTCGGATAAAGCGATGGAGTCGTGAGTTTTCATTTAAAATAATATTAATAATCGTTAAAAGTGACAAATATCCTAATTGGATAATGACACCAAATAACTCCTGAATGTCTCGTAAAAAAAAACAGCAACAACAAAAAAACCGTCGTTTTGACGATCGAGTTTGTCGTTTGGTATTTTGCCACCGAAAACTCTTGGAGCCTCGTTATACATATATATATTGACGAGGGGAGATCAAGAATATCTCGCGGTTACTCGCGGAGTGTGCTATATAATATAATAATATATTATATCCTGCGGCGCGCCCGGGAGTTGGCAATATTCGCGGCAAAGGTTGCCGAAATGTCAATACCATACTCGAACACACATCGTCCAAATGCCAGCTCGTTCGTCTCAAAAAAAAGAAGAAAAAAAAGTTGAAAAAAATATATATATATGATATTTCTCGTTCCTATAAATTATCGTATATTTTGCACTAAAAGTTAAAAGTATAAAGCGTTAAGTTATACGATATAGCAGTGTGTGCTCCGATCAAAGGTCGTTCGTGGTTAAAAAGAAAAATCTCTTGGTCGCGCGGTGACCCCGGATGGGAGGAATTCTCAGCGTCTATTATCGTCTCAAACGCGTTAATATATTACGCAAGGTACAGATACAGGTATAAACTATGCGACGAGGATATCGCACGAGAAGATCATTCTGCTTGGGATTTTCTACTAGTCACCAATATAATCGCGGCGAAACTCGCGGTAGGCCTTTCGACCCCCACGTTCCGGTAGCAAAGTTCAATCCTCGACGAATTGACCGTTACGCAACGATCAGATTACACGGGTAAACAACATATTTGTGAAATTATGTTGAAATTTGACAAAAATATATCGTACCGTGAGCTTGACCATATATTATACGTTAATTCAACGTAATAGACCGTACGTGAAATTTTATCGAATGAACGAATGTAATTCTATTATTTATAAGATCTTGACAAATGAATTTATTAAGTTTACAGTCGTATCGAATGAATACAGTAAAATGACAATATCATTTGATGGTTTTTTAAAATAAATGTGAAAGTAAATTTTTACGATAAATGATAAGAAGATTTCCCAGCATATTGAGGTTGCTCATAAATTTCTTTTACGATTGGGAAGAATGATGTTGAAATTTGACAAAAATATATCGCACCGTGAGCTTTACCATATATTATCCGTTAATTCAACGTTACAGACCGTACGTGAAATTTTATCGAATGAACGAATGTAATTATTATATATAATTATTTATAAGATCTTGACAAATGAATTTATTAAATTTACAGTGGAATCGAATGATATCATTTGATAGTTTTTAAAATAAATGTGAAAGTAAACTTTTACGATAAATGAAAACAAGATTTTGTAGCATATTGAGGTTGCTTTTAAATTTCTTCATATATACGTAAAAATTTAATTCTAATTCGAAAACGTTCAGATTCCTTCGTTTCTTCTACCGTTGGGAATGACTTTGAAAGTTGACAAAAATATATCGCACCGTGAGGTTTACCATATATTATCTGTCAATTCAACGGAATAGAATGTGCGTAAAATCTTATCGAATGAACGAATGGAATTATGCTATTTATAAGATCTTGACAAATGAATGTGTTAAAATTACAGGTAGCATTGAATGAATACGGTAAAATGACAATATCATTTGATGGTTTTTAAAACAAATGTGAAAGTAATTTTTTACGATAAATGAAAAGAAGATTTTGTAGTATACTGAGGTTGCTTCTAAATTTCTTTGTATATACGTAAAGATTTAATTGTAATTCGAAAAAGTTCAGATTCCTTCGTTTCTTCTACCGTTGGAAATGACGTTGAAAATTGACAAAAATATATCGCACCGTGAGCCTTACCATATATTATCTGTTAATTCAACGGAATAGAACGTACGTAAAATTTTATTGAATGAACGAATGGAATTATACTATTTATAAGATCTTGACAAATGAATTTGTTAAATTTACAGGTAGCATTGAATGAATACGGTAAAATGAAAATATCGTTTGATAGTTTTTAAAATAAATGTGAAAGTAAATTTTTACGATAAATGAAAAGAAGATTTTGTAACGTCAATATGTTACAAAATCTTCTTTAGAGGCAGCCTCAATAGGCTGCTTCTAAATTTCTTCATATATACGTATAGATTTAATTCTAATTCGAAAAAGTTCAGATTCCTTCGTTTCTTCTACCGTTGGGAATGACGTTGAAATTTAACAAAAATATATCGCACCGTGAGCTTTGCCATATATTATCTGTTAATTCAACGGAATAGAACGTACGTAAAATTTTATTGAAAGAACGAATGTAATTGTACTATTTATAAGATCTTGACAAATGAATTTGTCAAATTTACAGGTAGCATTGAATGAATACGGTAAAATGACGATATCCTTTAATAGTTTTCAAAATAAATGTGAGAGTAAATTTTTACGATAAATTAAAAGAAGATTTTGTAGTATACTGAGGCTGCTTCTAAATTTCTTTGTATATACGTAAAGATTTAATTGTAATTCGAAAAAGTTCAGATTCCTTCGTTTCTTCTACCGTTGGGAATGACGGAAAAAAAAAGGGAAGTCCCAGGAAACCGACGGCAATAAGACGTTTTGCCGATACTTGAGCGAGGAGGAGCCTTATCGTGAGACTCCGGTGCCCACCATCTCTCTCTCTCTTTCTCTCTCTCTCTCTCTCTCTCTTTCTCTCTTGGGGTAACTCTATCTTAATTGTGATCGGGAATCCCGGCAGCGGTAGCAGCGAAAGCAAGCAACAGGAGCAATATCCAGCAGCACAAGAAACGGGAACCGCTACTTCTGCTTCTGTTTTTTCTTCTTTTTCGTTTGTTCTTACTCTTTTATTTCGCATTTGTTCGGGATAGCACTCGGGTCTCTCCGAGCAAATCCCAAGACGATTCAACTAAGAATTTACGTGCTGAACACCTGCAAAATTCTCTCTAAACTGTGAGGGTTCGATCGTGCCACCTGGTCCCTACGAGCCTTCAATTATTTCACCAGAGAGAAAACTTGACGAAAACGAAAGAAGAAGAAAAAAGAACGAAACAATAGTGAAAGAGAAAGAGAGCGAGAGGGAGAGATGAAAGAGTAGAATGCGAGTTGCGTCAAGTGTTCTCCAGGCGGGATAACTGACGGGCGATGCGTTTGGGAGTTGTCTAGTGATATATAATAAAAGAGAAACACGATAGCCGCACACGCAAACCGTCAATTAATTCAAAGACCTTTGATGCCGCGTGGATGCGCGTGTTGCCGTGGAACTTTGAGCTCGCGAAGAATATATGCGGTTCGAGACCGTTTATCGATTATCTATCGCTGATAATGCCGTGTTATTCCTCTTTTTTTTTTCTTCTTCTTTTCTCTTTTTCTCTCGCTGTCTTGGCATCCGATTTCTCGCCTTTTGCCGTGCGACAAAGCGCTACGGGGTGTCGAGTTCACGGGGATCGTCGCATAATTAAGAGAATAAAAGCAAAAAAAAAACGCATTTGCGAGAGAAAATGTAAACGCAAAGCGATTAATCCATGTTCGTCGTACGGTTTTTCCTCAATTGGCCGAGACTCCGGAGTAAAACGTCCGCCATTGGAACATAACGTCGATTTTCAGTGACAACTCGGTTCTAATGATTCGACGTATAAAAATCAATATTATTGTCTTCCAGGATAAATGGACTTGTCGATTTTTCCTCTGATTCACGAAACAAATTTCTCATTACTCTACGAGCAATCCGCGATTACACGGGGAGAATATACATATATTTTCGACTTTAACCAAGAAACGCCGAAGAGGCAATTAAACGAGGTGACTGGCTTCTGTGTGGATTATTGGATACTATGCTGACGAACGATTTGTGATGTAAAGAAAAACCGCAACGCAGTGTGGTAGGATAAACGTGTCCGGACACTCGTCATACGTTTTCAACAGACAGCAGTATATAGACCTCGTTCGCGTACTTCACTATTTCTATAAGAACTTAATCGGCGACGACAAGAGAGATGAGAGTGCGAGGAAAATATCGTATAATTGGATAAGCGGCATTTAATTTTGTTTGGGGGCTTTTTTTCATTTTTTTTTTTTCAATTCAAAATGATGAATTATGGAGAGAACATGACTGTGTCTATGCTTGGTGATATTGAAGCGTGGATAGAATATTGCTTGTTAAAAGTCGAATGAATTGAACTGTTAGATTCGACTTTGAACGAGAAGAAAAAATAAACGGATTAACTTTATATACGTCCCTCTAGCGAGCGTTCTAGTACTTAAGTGGGAGAATAGGGTTAGGACAGCGTTTTCTCAATGTATTTCATGAATTTTTTTATAGTATAAAAAATGAATATAATTTATTGAAACTTTGAGAATATTTTATACATATATTTAAGTATATACTATAAAATATTAGCGACCCCATATTGCAGGTCACAATCAGACTCAGCATTTTGCGTACATCCTGGAAGCCGCAATTTTCATCTGAAATCAAACGAGGTTGGAATTTACTTTTATTATATGTCTCTCTTCTATATGAACCTAAATGCTATCAAAAAAATAAAAAATTGATTTTTTTACAGGGGTCAAAACAAAAAAGCATGACTTTATGCCATTTTTTACAACTTTATTTGCAAAAAAAAATTATTTTAAATAATGATAATATTCCGATTTTAGGTTCATATAGACCGCAATACTATGAAGAAAGTAACTGCCAATTTTCAAAACGATTGGTTCAAAACTTTTCAAACTAGCGTTTACGCAAGTTCAAAAAAAGTCGTTTTCAGAAAAACGCGTTTGGAAAAATAGTACCAAGAAAAACAAGCAATATGGGATCGCTAATATTTTCTAGTATATACTTAAATATATGTATACAAATTTTCTAGTATATACTTAAATATATGTATACAAATTTTATAGTATATACTTAAATATATGTATAAAATATTCTCAAAGTTTCAATAAATTATATTCATTTTTTATACAATAAAAAAATTCATGAACATCATTGAGAAAACGCTGTCCTAACCCAATTTCCCTCCTTAATGGCTTATAACAATAGAACGAGTCGCAATTTTCATTTAAAATTTTGGGAACATATTTTTCAATAGTTTTACTAACAATTTATGAAATTAAAAAAAAATCGTTTTTTTGAACCGTCTAACCCTATTTACCCCCTCAACCGTTTATTCATTTAAAAAGTAATTGAAATTCTATTGAAAAAAAATGTATGGCTAGTCTATTATACAACTGGCAAAATTAGAATAAAAATTGTTTTTCAGATTTTTCATGTAGCACTATCAATTTTCGTGGACTATAAGTATTTTTGTTTTTTTATTTTATTTTTTTCGAAAACTCCATCTAAGCATAAGTGAAAAAGATAGTACAGATATTGCAGCTACGACCGGTAGGTTCCGAGATATCGCGCACATACGCAAAATGTGTTAGAAACTAAAATATTAAAAAACTTTATATCGCAGAAACAATTGATCGTGGATACTGTTATGAGAAATTGTTTTTTCCCAAAATTGACTGAAATATTGGAGAAAAAAATACTGGAATCAAAAACAGTGATGACGCTGACAATCGAATCTTCATTAAAATGTTTATAATGTTCCCGGAAATTGGTAATTAAGAAAATCTATATGGTCGCAATCAGTAAAACATAAACTAAGATTATGAAGACAAAAAATTAAGTACTGGAATCCAATTGATGAATTGTTCGATATCTAGTAGTGACATCGGGGATTATCCTTTCACGCCAGTATGTATCGGAGTAGATTCCGAATGAAAAGTGGTGAAAAAAATGAACAAGCCTACATGCTCCATCGAATGAAAGAGTTGGTATAACAAAAAGCTTTTATCAACTAGAGCAAAAGCTCGACGCATTTTGTAGTCGAGAATCTGTAGCATTTATTTCCGCTCTCCTTTACCCTTAAGTCATTGAACTTTTTTGCGCTCAAAAGTATGAAAAACCGCGGAACAAGCGTCAAACAAAAGGCGCGAAGAGCAACACTTTAACACAGTACATTAGCGATCCGCAATACCAAGTCACTCGAGAATGAATAAAGCGATGTTAAATCTCCATATACTCTCGGTCGTTTCCACGCGACGCTCTAAACGAAATTTCTCAATTTTCCCCGATGAAAATGCGAACCGCACGACGACTGAATGTAGTATACAACGGTGTTACATTACAGCGGTACTAGCAATATAGTAATGGCATGAAATAGAGAAATTCTTGGTCTCGCAATTAGACACACGTTAAGATAGATGAGGAGTAGGATACCGTTCTGCTAATCGCACACCAGAAGTGTCATTATCTCTCTCTCTCTCGTGAATTCGTTCCATAAGTCGTGCTTGTGATATGCGCTGGATACTTGTCACGAAATCTTCTCGTCTACTTCCGGGCATATAATACACAAACGACAAAACACAAATGTCTCGTGCATCCCGAGCTTTTTACTCAGACAAACGAAGAGATCCGGGAATGACACTATAAGATTTGAGAACAGCTGCGTTTCGAATTACAGGCGCTCGTCATGTTTTTTGTTGTGTACTTTTTTTTTTCCTCCTACCAGATCATTCGGCGAGCTAAAATTTTGCCAAATCACGATTAACTCTGATTCCTTCGTGTGAGACAGCAATCAGGAACGAATCAAGTTGGTAGAACCTTTGTTGGATCGTGTATGAAATCAAGTAGTGAACCGGCAAAGTGATTAGAAGCGAGAGATAAGGGAATGGAGTGTGCTGTGGGTAATGGTGAATGGAGGGAGTAATCTCGAGCGGAACTTAAGTGGTTTCCTATCCGCTACTGGAGTGAGAGCTGACGATACTGTTTCAGCTTCCCCAAGAAGGGTTCCTATATAATTGTCAAAATCGACCATCATAATTATACACCTATATATCCTACCCCCCTTCCCCCATTCCATCGCTTTATCTTCCTCCCTCTCGTTTATAAATATACATATAGGTAAAATCGCTTTCACGATGAGTCGAGTTTAACGATCATGACGATACGATCATCATCAAAAAATTGGGCAACCCATGTTCCTCCCTCTCTCCGCCCTTCCAACGCAAAATTAACGATAAACTCTCGTTTCTTTTTTGCTACAGGAGCTACGATGAAGAAAAAAAATCCATTTAAAAACTCCAGCTTGTATAAGGAGTCTCGTCGCGTACGAGGAGGATGGCGAGGGTTTTATAACTTGGCGCAAGTTGATATCGTCGTTGAATCGGTGTCGTTTTACAAATTACGACATGGATTGACCGTGCGCGACGACATTATGTGATGACAGCGGAGTCTCACTCGATTTATAAGATAACAAACGCTTTAACGGACACAGTGATGAATCCATTCTTTCATTATGTGTCGCGATAGTTCCAAGAATAATCGGTTGTACACCTTCCGGCGGTGTGTGTAAACGTTTGAGCGCGGTCGAACGCTCGAAAGAAATCGACACATTCACGTTCGATTATCGAACAACGAACGACGAGGCTTGTTATCGTTTTTCTATGAACGATATCAACGATGTTTTACCTCTCGTTGTGTATACAAGCGTGTAAACATATTTACAGAGTGACGGAAAAAAAATTACTGTCAGCAGTTCTCACGAATTCCATCCGTAAGAATTTGTAAATAATAGATTTAATATACGAGGGAGGACCCAAAAAAAACGGGAATTGCGCTGCGGCGGGGAGGGAGAGTGAGGGAACCCATTGCTCGACCAGGTGTCCGTTGGGGACACGTCTCCTGAGTTAGTGTGCGAAGTTCTGTCGCCGTGAGTACATCGGTTCGCCCGTGGGAATTTTTGTAGTGAAACAACTTTTTCCATTTCGGCAAAAACGCGATGGCCGATTGTCGAGAGCAACGCGCGGCTGTGAAATTTTGTTTCCTGTTGGGAAAATCGGCCGCGGAAACTACTCTAATGCTTGAGACTGCTTATGGAGATGCTGCCCTAAGTAAAACCAGAGTCTACGAGTGGTTTTCACGTTTTAAAAATGGAGAAATGTCAATTGAAAACCAACCCCGTTCAGGACGCCCCTCTACGTCAAGAAGTGACGAAAACGTCGACAAAATCAATGCTCTCATTCGTGAAGACCGTCGCCGAACCATTGATCAACTCTGTGAGATGTCTGAGATATCATGGAGTTCAATTCAGAGGATTTTATCCAAAGATTTGCACATGAGCAGAGTTGCAGCCAAATTTGTCCCTCGCCTTCTCACAGACGAGCAAAGGGAGCGTCGACTTCAGGCATGTTTTGAACTTCAAAATCAGCTCGAAGAGGACCCTGAACTTTTTCCCAAGGTGATTACTGGTGATGAATCGTGGTGCTATGGATACGACCCCGAAACAAAGCAGCAATCAAGCGTTTTGTCACTGTGGAGGAGGTAAAACAAAAATCGCTGGAAGGCCTAAAGAACATCCCGATAAGTGAATTTAAAAAATGTTTTGATCATTGGAACGATCGTTTGCAGAGGTGCGTTGTGGTCAAAGGAGAATACTTTGAAGGTGATCAAAATCTGGTGTAAAAATATTTAAAAATAAAGAAATTGTGACGAAATTCCCGTTTTATTTTTGGGTCCCCCCTCGTATATAAAGTTGCACCGACTCTCGACCGCAATTGTATCCAAGAATTCTGTGTATATTTCTCAATAAATAGGTTGAATTAAGATGACGTTGATGTTTGCATTATTGGAATGCAACGAAAATAGATTTATTTATACCATTTTCGGAGGTAAAAATCGTTGAAACGTTATTTACGGTTTCCTTGAAGGAGTTGGGTCTAAACGGGCAAGAAAAGCGAGAGCAATGCTGAAAATTGAAAGCTTAAAAAACCTATTTTCGTTGCGTTCCAACGATGCAAACTTCGACATCATAAATTAATCACTCAACCCCTCAAAATTCATCCGTCTCGTGATATTTGATTAATGGACATGACGTTAGACGGCTGCGCCAGTCGGCGCAATGTAGCCACTATCCATTCAAGATTTACCGGATGTCAAGAGTATTTGATCATTAGCAGTTGGCAATTAAAATGAAGAAGCATGATTTACCGGATATGGATACTATAAATTATGGATATTGATATATTCATAAGTATTACACGGATTGAAAGTGTAAATGATGAATGAGACTTTCATTACGGACTTACCAGTATAACACCAGGCTGGCCAGACGACGGGGCTCTCGGTGTCCAGCTCCCTCATTCTCTCAGCGAGCCGCGGACATCTCCACTCCGCCGTTCGTCCTGCAGTCGGGGTCAAAATGTCCAGGTTGTTAGTTGCTTATCGAAGCGATGTAAATGAACTTATAGAAAAACGATCAAAGAGAGCAAAACAAAGCTGTCTTCAAGAACAGTTCTCAAAAATAGATTATCGAGCTCTTATTTTCTTTCGTTGTCGCGAGATCTTCTTTACATTCGGCGCGAATAATAAACCCAATTGAAAAATTCGTAGATCGAGCGAATTTTTTGAACGTTGAACTGCAACCTCTCTCTGTGGTATCGTCCGGCAGTGATAGTACAGTTAAGTGCTCGGACCCAGAAGCACCTCGACGACGAGGTCGAGACTCGTTATCGAGGACGCACGTGCAACCCGACGAGCGGGACACGAACCCAAGACGTACCGGAGGACGACAAGAGAGAACGAGAGAGAGAGAGAGAGAGAACTACGAGGTTCTCGCACACCCACACATAAACACACACGCGGAAAGACACGAGCACACACGTGACACACACTGTAGAGTGTCGCGGCAATGGAGTTTTAAACACGTCGGAGTTCCGAGAGACAGATAGCCGTGGCGATAAGCAAAAGTCGAGCGCAAAGCTAAAACGCAAACGCACGTATAAAGAGCGAAGCTTCGACTCGATTTTCGCCTAGGCAATACGCAGCTGCCTCGCTCTTCTGCTGATAAGGCACGAAACTCGCGTCATCGACGATTCTGGGGCATCGCACGACCGAAAGTAAAAGAAAAAAAAAACCCGTGAGGTTGTGGGTGTTGGGAGAGAGCAGCGGCAGCAGCGGAGATACGACCGCGAAGCAACGACACGGGATATATTATTCTCACCTCGCGGATTGATCATAAACGGTGTTGCGAGCCGGAAAATAAAAAAAACGCCGACGCACTCTGTATGCTTTTCACGTATCGTCAAGCCGGACGGAGAGTTACGAGTGTTAAATACGGAAGAAGTATTGCTTCTCGAAAATTCTGACCGCAACCCACACCGCTAAGAAGAAAACTTCTACTACGGTCACTTGTAGCCACCCAATGAATGTCACGATACAAAAGCGAGCGTACGTCAGAAACGATCTTCCTCGAGGAATTTCGTTCGTTCGTGATCGCCTCGATTTTGCCGAACGCGGTTAGTTTTTATCGAAACGACTTTCTTATCTACGTTCTTGGGACAAAATTGGCCAAGAAGAGCGAATATTATTCCGAAGTGCAACTCGGTGTTTTGCGCACAGATCTTTGCGGTGAAATTTTCGAGTCAGACGACTTTGACGATTGATCTCCTCGTTTTGGCACACCACTAAAATTATTGCTTTCCTCTCGCTTGTCCTTTCGTATTATCCCGTTGCTCCTTTTAGTCGTTCGTCAACGCAACAAAATCTCTCGTCACTCCGTTCCTCTCGTTCCGAGGTTTTATCATGCGCAGCGATATCCGAACGATAATCGTTGTTACAGCGATGAATATCGTTTCGCTACGTGACCACGTCGAAGTTTGGTCAAACGTTTCGATCGATAGCAATCCTTTTCTCGCTCGTTATCGATGTTTCGGGTTGAAATACCGAAAGAAAAAAAGAACGCACGTGGTTTTATCAGCTCGGGACGTTCGTGACCGGAGACGACGCGAGAGATAGCCCCTTCTGTCTTGTTCGATTACAACGGGCACCGGTTTTTGATACACCAACACTCCAGTGACTCAAACACAAAACTGATCGACACTTTGACGTACGAGAAAGAGGATTTCTATGATGAAACAGGCGAAAAAGAGAGTACTCTAAAACTCAATTATAACAAAACAAACAAAAAAAAAACGAGTACAAGGCCCCGAGAACCGAGCACGGGCGCGCGCGCACACCGTAGTCAGCTTACGAGAGTAGCTAACAAACACACAGGTGGAACGGAGTGGCACTTAGGTTGGTGCACCTGCCGCGAGAGTCCGCGTCGTAATGGGAGCGGGGCAACGGGCGGCAGGTAGGCAGGCCCACGGCTCGTCAACCTGCCCGGAGAAGGGGTATCAGTCACATGGCGTGGCAAGGCTTACAAGCCCCGCTCTCCCAAGACCGGTGAAGAGCCACGACGATTGCGTTGGTTTAAGAAGGAAACGGACAGCGAGCGAGAGAGGGAGAATGAATGAGTCGCAGGCCGCGGAATGAGACGGAGTTCGAGGGATCGAGAGAGGTTCGGTACTGTGTTGCAGCGGCAACAGGAGCAACCCGGCAGCGGCAGAACGAGAATCGCGCGCAACCAGCAGCACCTCCAGCAGCAAAAGGATGCTCGCAGTGGCGGTGGAAGTGGCCGGGGTATATACCGGTGGTAGTGAACACAGGGGAGAACAGGATCGCAATTCCAGGCCGGGAGGGGAGTAGGGAGTCACGAGTAGTCGAAGTGGAGAGCACCGCGGGTCTGTGCTTCAAGTTCCTTCTTGCGCCTGCCTCTTTGCTCCGAGTTATCGGGGTGGTGGTATACCACACTGTTGTAAAAGTTACAGCAACCTGCCGCGACCTCTGGAAGGTCTCGATTATGATGTTTTTTTTTCTTCCTGTCGAGGCTTCACGACCGTCATTTTTTCTTTTTTACCAACACTTCGGAGTGCGCGGGAAGTAAAAGTATGGAAAACGATGACTCCGGTCCATCAGTGGAATTGATTTTTGAGGCTTTTATTAAGGCAGTAGTCTGGGAACTTGAGCCGATTTTCATGTCTTTTTTGAAGGGCGTTTTTTTGTAGGAAAATAAAAATGAATCGTTTTGGATATTTAGGATGTTTTTATTTACATATTAAAGATAAAAAAAAAAAAATTTTTGAAAAAATTTTATAGTTTATTATTATTATTATTATTGATCGAAGTTGGCACCTCGAAAAAAAAGCGCGTGGGTGTGGCCCCGGTGATTTTGGCTCTTGATGTTATCTGAAATGAAAAATTCTTGATAATTCTTAATCTATAGACATGTCATTCTGGTCGAAACTACTGAAGTTATATTTCATCGATAAATAGCAACATGGCGGACTTTGGAAAAAAAACTTTTTTCCAAAGTCCGACATTTTGTTATTTATCAGTAGTTCCGACCAGAATGACATGTCTATAGATTAAGAATTATCAAGAATTTTTTATTTCAGATAACATCAAGAGCCAAAATCATCGGGGCCACCCACGCGCTTTTTTTTTTCGAAGTGCCAACTTCGATCAATAATAATAATAATAATAATAAACTATTAAATTTTTTCAAACAAATTTTTGTTTGTATCGTTAATATGTAAATAAAAACATTCTAAATATCCAAAACGATTCATTTTTATTTTCCTACAAAAAAACACCCTCCAAAAAAGACACGAAAATCGGCTTAAGTTACCAGACTACTACCTTAAGTCGAATCTAAGCAATTCGTACCCGAATCAATTGATTCCATCAAAGATATCCATTTAAGGCCGTAGTCTGGTCTAGAGCGAGATTTTTGACGTCATTTCTAATGTGCAATAACGTTTAAACCGTTGAAGTTGTCTTGATGAAAATTTACACGTGCATCTATTGATCCTTAGAGAATACTTGTACATAAAAAAAAAAAATTATTTTAAATATTTTCATGTAGTTTTTTGCCTTGTTGCAACATGGTGGGCCGAAATCGGCGCCCACTCTGGACGATGTTGTATGCATCTGAAAAAAAAAAATATATATATATTCTCAACCTGTATGAGTATTCTGAGCGCTGGCAGCAGAATTGGTACTTAAAAAAAATTTTTGACAAAATGGCGGCCTGTTGAACTTTCATTAATGATATTTCATACATTTTCGGGTATTCGACGAGTTATAAAATGTCGGCAAAATTATTGTTCGACTCAATAAAAAAAATGTTTAAGTACCAATTCTGCTACCAGTGCTCAGAATACTCATACAGATTGAGAATATATATATTTTTTTTTTTCAGATGCATACAACATCGTCCAGAGTGGGCGCCGATTTCGGCGCACCATGTTGCAACAAGGCAAAAAACTACATGAAAATATTTAGAATAATTTTTTTTTTATTGTACAAGTATTCTCTGAGGATCGATAAATGCACGTGTAAATTTTCATCAAGACAACTTCAACGGTTTAAACGTTATTGCACATTAGAAATGACGTCAAAAATCTCGCTCTAGACCAGACTACGGCCTTAAGACTTCATTCGAAAAGAAAATAATCCCAGAACATGCGGCGCACGCGCTCCACTACTGTGTTTAAATAATTAAAACTTTATCGACGGTTTCACGTAGACTATACCAAAAGCCCTCCTTTAAGGGAAGGTTCCCGTCCAAATCGATGAAAAAATCGAACCATTTTTTGTTTGCTTAATTTCCATCTTTATGTCGTCGAGAATACGTGGGAGAAAGGATATTTCGATATATGATGTAGTTCTCGAGATATACGAGGTCGGGCGGAACAGTCTGACCCGATGTGTGAGTCTACGGTAGGTAGCGTAAAACTTTAAACGCGTTTTTCTCGAAACAACGTTTTTCGACGCGCGGTACGCTCTACAGGTTCGAGGAATGCACCGATTTCAAAGTTTCACCGCTCAAATTAAAGCTTATTAAATTTGGGGAGCCCTGACGGAGTGTTTTTTTCGAAAAAATTATTGTAAACATTTCTTTTTTAACGTTAAAGCCCAAAAAAAGCATGGAAAAATGACTTTTTTTTTTTAAACGGCCGCCATTTTGTTTCAAAGGCTTTTTTAAAAATCGGAAACCGATAGGGCCCCGCAAATTTTATCTATTTCAAGATTCTTTTTGGTTTTTGGATTTCAGACCACTTGGTGAGGCTATAGGGTACCGCACACATCACTTCGCGCCGGGAGCGGCTTCTTTGGCGGAAGCTGGAGCCGCCATTTTGAATTATTTTATTGTGAAAAAACTCCGTACAATACTTCTTTTATATACAAATAAAACCCACAACAAAACTTTCGCGGAATAATTTATTTTGTATTGAAAAAATATTCCTCAAATCGAGGTATTTTTGGGGTCTTTGGACGGGAACCTTACCTTAATCCTATTAAGAGGCTAACATTTTATTTGAGGGTAGCAGGTTTTTGGATAACTGGGGTTCGGGTGAGGTCAGTCAACCCGATGGCTGGTTGCGTTTATCTAGCTGAGCTCATACCGTTCCGAAGAATTTTCGATGACAGCATTACAGTGAGCACGAATACAAGACGACGAGAGCTTTTGCTTTCACGTATTAACAAGACCTACATGATCGTATATCTAGAAGCAAAGGTGAACATAGTTGACTTCTCGCGATGAAGATTTAAGACGAACGAAAAGGGAATAAGGTGATATTCTATATACGATGTAAAAGTACGATGTATATAGCAGGGAGGTGTGCATCGTGCTTCGACTACCGATTATGGTACCTACGGGCCTCTCTCGTCGTCTTTGCGGTCCCTTCCATTCCATATTTGGGCTCTCTTATGCTATAAGCAACAGAAGTGGATATATACCGAAGAGGATTGGACGGAAGGATGTCCATTGAATTCCAAGAGAGAACGGTTGGTGTCCCCGGTTGCTCGGCAGAGTTTCAGGCTCACGATCGGTAAAAGCCTGCGAGAGACCCTCTTCCATGCCCGTCGCTCAATGTCCAACTATCGTCTCTATGTCTCTCTTTGCGCTTCGTTCGTCCGAGAAGCTCCTGCTGCACTATTGGCCGGTTACCACGAGAGGGAATCTCTCGTCAGGAACGTTCGCGTCCTTCACAATGAGACCAAAGAGCACACGAGTATCTTTCAGCAGAGTCGGGACTCGCGTTGTGTTTTCTCTACACATCTATCCCACTGAATAAACTACATCACCGTGATCGCGGTGTGTTGGGACTCTCAGTAGGACGGGAACACCTTGTATGTTCGTAGATAAAGAGAGAAAGCACCAGTAGTCTCTGATGCTTGCCCCGGACATCTTCACGATCGCGGTTTGTAATGCCAATTCGCTTCGGCTCTGATGCCGTTGAAGCGTCAATTCCCTCTCGCACTCCACCCCTTCATCCCTCACCGCTTCTTTTCCACGACGACATTGGCAACGAACGAATGACTTTTCACGTAGAGATCGAACATCGCGTCTCGATTCATTCGTTAGAATCAATCGTCGATCTATGTGAGATGTCGCGCGGGACATTCGTCTTCACACTTGTTGGTTTACACAGTGATATTTCTGATATAACTATCGAAATATAACGACCGCGGAAGATAGTACGACTATGAATGTTATCCCGTTATTTATCTTGGTATTATCATTCTTGGATGAAATGCTCATTAACTTCTAACGCATTCGAAGATGAGAGTAAGTACGCAAGGCGATTTGCGGCGGAAACTTGAATGACCAATGGGACAGACGAAGGAATGAACGTGGACAACATTACAGGAGGAATATACCGAACTCCTACGGTAGCTCGAGCTTTCCTAAAGGTAGAGCGTGTTAGTAGTCTGGTCTAGAGCGAGATTTTTGACGCCATTTCTAATGTGCAATAACGTTTAAACCGTTGAAGTTGTCTTGATGAAAATTTACACGTGCATTTATTGATCCTTCGAGAATAATTGTACGTTAAAAAAAAAATTATTTTAAATATTTTCATGTAGTTTTTTGCCTTGTTGTAACATGGTGCGCCGAAATCGGCGCCTACTCTCGACGATGTTGTATGCATCTGAAAAAAAAAAATATATATATATTCTCAATCTGTATGAGTATTCTGAGCACTGGTAGCAGAATTGGTACTTGAAAAATTTTTTATTGAGTCAAACAATAATTTTGCCGACATTTTATAACTCGTCGAATACCCGAAAATGTATGAAATATCATTAATGAAAGTTCAACAGGCCGCCATTCAGTCAAAAATTTTTTTTAAGTACCAATTCTGCTACCAGTGCTCAGAATACTCATACAGATTGAGAATATGTATATATTTTTTTTCAGATGCATACAATATCGTCCAGAGTGACGAAGGAATGAACGTGGACAACATTACAAGAGGAATATACCGAACTACTACAGTAGCTCGAGCTCTCCTAAAGGTAGAGCGTGTTAGTAGTCTGGTCTAGAGCGAGATTTTTGACGTCATTTCTAATGTGCAATAACGTTTAAACCGTTGAAGTTGTCTTGATGAAAATTTACACGTGCATTTATTGATCCTTAGAGAATACTTGTACGTTAAAAAAAAATTATTTTAAATATTTTCATGTAGTTTTTGCCTTGTTGCAACATGGTGCACCGAAATCGGCGCCTACTCTGGACGATGTTGTATGCATCTGAAATATATATATATATATATATTCTCAATCTGTATGAGTATTCTGAGCACTGGTAGCAGAATTGGTACTTGAAAAAAATTTTTATTGCGTCGAACAATAATTTTGCCGATATTTTATAACCCGTCGAATACCCGAAAATGTATGAAATATCATTAATGAAAGTTCAACAGGCCGCCATTTTGTCAAAAATGTTATTTAGGTACCAATTCTGCTACCAGTGCTCAGAATACTCATACAGATTGAGAATATGTATATATTTTTTTTCAGATGCATACAATATCGTCCAGAGTGACGAAGGAATGAACGTGGACAACATTACAAGAGGAATATACCGAACTCCTACGGTAGCTCGAGCTCTCCTAAAGGTAGAGCGTGTTAGTAGTCTGGTCTAGAGCGAGATTTTTGACGTCATTTCTAATGTGCAATAACGTTTAAACCGTTGAAGTTGTCTCGATGAAAATTTACACGTGCATTTATTGATCCTTAGAGAATACTTGTACTTAAAAAAAAAATTATTTTAAATATTTTCATGTAGTTTTTTGCCTTGTTGCAACATGGTCCGCCGAAATCGGCGCCCACTCTGGACGATGTTGTATGCATCTGAAAAAAAAAATTAATATATATTTTCAAACTGTATGAGTATTCTGAGCACTGGTAGCAGAATTGGTACTTGAAATTTTTTTTTATTGAGTCGAACAATAATTTTGCCGACATTTTATAACTCGTCGAATACCCGAAAATGTATAAAATATCATTAATGAAAGTTCAACAGGCCGCCATTTAGTCAAAAAAATTTTTTAAGTACCAATTCTGCTACCAGTGCTCAGAATACTCATACAGATTGAGAATATATATATATTTTTTTTTTCAGATGCATACAACATCGTCCAGAGTGGGCGCCGATTTCGGCGCACCATGTTGCAACAAGGCAAAAAACTACATGAAAATATTTAAAATAAATTTTTTTTTATGTACAAATATTCTCTAAGGATCAATAAATGCACGTGTAAATTTTCATCAAGACAACTTCAACGGTTTAAACGTTATTGTACATTAGAAATGACGTCAAAAATCTCGCTCTAGACCAGACTACGGCCTTAACCATGACATTGTTTCACGAAGGCGTGGTCCAATGTGTTCGATGTGTGTTGAACGTGGATTCACTGCTTCTGACCATGCGACTTCCCAACGAAGTGGTTTATCTCTCCCTCTCTCAATCTTCGCGCTTTGATTGCCAGGTATACACCTATGCTATATGCTACACACTTGCGCGTCACGGTCTTTCGCGTCAGTTCTCTGAGACGGACGGACGATATATCTCCACAGCGATATCGATCACTCGTCCGCAAGAGGAGCCTGAGTATTCGATCTCCAACCTTTACCTACATAAAAGCACACGCACGCACACACATACACAGACATAAATTGAGCTCCTCGGTTGCATTATTGTTCCTCGACGAGGTCTTCTCGTCTTCGTACAGAAGGACACACCTACGTTGGCATACGCCTCGATCTTACAGACTCATAATTCAGATTGAGCTCGATTTACAGTCGAAGGTCTCATCGAAAGCTCGGTGCGATTCACACGACAGAATCCAATTTCCACTCGTTTCCCACCGGAGTGAGTTTTTCGTTAACAAAAATTCGCAAACTGTTGGACCGTCGGCGAGAGGGAAGGAAACGAATAAAAACTCTGACCGCGCGCAAAACCGGGCGACCAGAGGCATTCGTGCTTACATGGGATTATTTATGAGGTTCACGTCTCCGTTTCTCTATATCTTATTTCTGCTCTTTGGCTCTCTTTTCCCGTAGTCCAATGCACGCACACTGTTGGGCAGAAGAAGACCAGCAGGCGAACCATACAGCAGCGTATCTTATACGCGAAAGCATTACGTCTTCATATTTTTCCTCTGCACCGCGGTGCACCCTGCACGGTAATTAAAGGTACCCCGTCGCGGTAACCCGATGATTTATCCTCCCCCCAGCGTCTCGAGCCGCCCTTGATAAGATGGGCTCGGCGATAACGGGGTCTCTGTTTTTCTCTCATTCGTATCTCGCAAAGATCGACTGCTGCGAGAAAGCCACTTGGCGAGAGCCCTAGTCTTTCTCTCTTTTTCTCGCTGTATTATATTTGACTCCCGGGGGCTGATGCCCATTCTTGGTGCATATATATATATATATATATATATGTAGAGTGAATGTGCGTCGAATAAGATGGTGAGGAGCTAATGCGTTCTCCATTCGGACGTTCCATATCCGCAGCGTGAGCATTAAGGAAAGCCATCTCGTCTCTCCGACTCCACGCTCTTTCTCGATGAATCCTTTCCTCCTCGTCCTTCTTATTTCTTCTTCTACATCATCGTCGTGCCGCCAACCGCCTCTCTTTCGCTTCTACGTTCCGTCTTCGTGGAATAAAGAACGCCTCCGGAATTACACGTTTCGCAAAGGAATATGATGGCAGCGTAACACCGTGCGATGGAAGTTTAACGCGTCGTTATACGACGACTGCGAAACTGCTGCTGCTGCTGCTGTTCCTGATGCTGATGGAGGAGGACGTGAGAAACTGCGGTATGGCCACAGAAGCACCCGTAGAAATTTCACCTCATCCCCTTTGAGCCGCTGTTGTTATTTCCCCGGTACTAATATATTATATATATATATATATATATATGTCTTATTATATTATATCGTCGACCATTCTCTCACCGCTATATACCACGCCATCCAACTACCAGATAATTACGCTAACGACGAGAATTCGGGAATTCCGCTTAAACACCGGTCTTTACTGGCTTGTGCGGTGAATAAAGTTGACAGAGCAAATATCGTGATGCGTGCGACCTCAAGGCCGCGAGCATTTAAGTACGCGGTAATATACAGCCCGCGGTTGAACGGGAAGAACAAACGCCGAGAGAATCGTGAAATAAATGATAATAATTCGAATCTCGTAAAATAAATCAAGTAATGTGTGTCTCAAGCTTCAGCGGCAGTACTTACAGAATTCAGTCGTTTTTCTCAACGGGACAATTCAAACGGAAGAAAAATAACTTTAATCTTTCCGTTATTTGAGCGAATGTATGGGATAACTGTTTGATGGCCAACTGTTTGTCGAACCCCGTGTAAAAAAAGTTCAGTCTACATTAAGTCTTTCACGTGGTCTACGAAAAGTCTCCCTATTGGAACAAATGCAGCCTTGAATGTAGATTTTTAACTCAGTGATCAAGTCCATTATAAGTCTACGAAAGTTTATATCTCTCGATAGTCTACGATACGTTCCACATTGAGTTTACTGTAAGTCTACAGGATGTCTATGTCCGATTCTTCGAGCAGGATTACCAAGACTTGGCCCGAGGTAATGATCAAAGATTTGAATATAGACCCGATAGACCTTACGTTAACGATCGCAACTCCCAAGTAAATTTATGGTAAGTTTGCCCGTTATATTTATTATGTATTGAAATATAGACTTTGTATCCGGAAAAGTCTATTATAAGTCCACACCAGGTCTACTATCGTTTTTTAAAGCTAGTTTATCTGAAGTCTAAAAATTACAGCGATTATGGATCTTAATGGAGACCTAATTGTCTGCAGTAGAAGGGGACACGAAAAATGTATATCAAGCCTACAAACGGTGTGCGATCGATTTGTGGGGACGGCGTCGCCACCACTCTCTGGTCGCATATAAACACGCATTTATTTTATGTCATTTTATTCCATTTCCAATATGCATTTTCTTCTCAACAGTCATTTCTTTGTAAGCACTCGATTCTTTCTTACGCGTTTATTTCTTTGACTCCTTTCATTCCTTCGTCTACAAAATAGAACAACCATCTGTCAGTTTTCCCTGTCATAAAACTCGAGTGCGTACGGGTCTCAGTCGAGTCTCTCCCGAGACGAGGCTGTTTTACGGGGAGTCTCTTCTGGAGGCCAAAAGGGCTCACATACACTCTTGCATTTTCTAAACCTTTGGTTTCTCGTAAAAACTTTCCTACCCTCTCTTCGATATTTTCTCTCCGTCAACAAGCAGACTATCAGGAATTCTCTTGTTGACGAGAGAGTTCCTAACGAACAAACGCCGCGACAACAACTCAACCGACTCTCTGTCAAGTCACAAACTCATTCACCGCGCCAACTAATTTTTACTAATTAATTTTGTAATTGGTTATGAATAAATACTGTGCCTTACTCTTATAATAAATCCGTCTTTACGTACCACAACCAGCACCGAATCATCCCTCAGATTTATTAAGTATGTTAAAAGTCTGAATATTCTAACGATTATAGACTTTAATATAAAATTGATAGTTTGTAGGAGAACGCTGCTAGAAGTCTTTCGTGAGGTCTATCAGGTCTATATTCAAATCTATACTCATTATCTCGGGCCAACTGTTGGGTAATCCTGCTCGAAGAGTCGTACATAGACAACCTGTAGACTTACAGTAAATTCAATGTGGAACGTATCATACACTATCGAGAGATATAGACTTTCGTGGACTTATAATGGATTTAATCACAGAGTCAGAAATCTACATTCAAGGCTGCATTTGTTCCAATAGGGAGACTTTTCGTAGACCACGTGAAAGACTTAATGTAGACTGAATTTTTTTTTACACGGGACAATTCGCTTCAACGGTGGAGCGTCCAGGGTAACCTTATCTACAGGAGGGTTTGTTCGACGCATCTGTATCCGATGTAACGAAGTATTTTCTCGCGATGTCTTTGCTATTTTTACGATAGCAGAGCCAGTGAAGCGAAAAACATTCTGGAAAATCAACTTCACCTACCGGAGGGCAGGTAAAGTTACGTGGACGGAAATATAAAACCTTCAGGCTTCGGTGTCAAGCTTCGCTTCAATCCATGTATTATCTTGAAGCCACATCAGGTGGCTTCAATTCATGTATTCCCTTGAAGCCACTTCAGGTGACTTCAATCCATGCATTCCAATGACTCCGCGTTCGCTTCTCCCTGCCCTCATTCTTCTACCTGTTTGATTTTTGTTTTGTCAATTTATTTTCCTCCATCTCAGAGCGACCCGCAGGTGGATTACAGTCGATCGCTGAGTTGGTGCCCGTGTTCACGAGGCGAGGGCATCTCGAGGAGGATCGGGGGATTAGTCGCTTAACCGAAAAGGAAAGATCCCTCTCTCTCACTCTCTCGTATAATCCCACGAAGAACTGACGTGGTGCTGGAATCGTGGAAGCTGCGGACACGGTTTCACGGAGCTATACTTACATATTCGTAAATGTATACAGGCGTATAACGACGTGTGACGGTGAACGTGAATCTCGAGAGAGGTTACATGTGACGATGAGTGGGTGCGTATGAGAATATCTCGAAATGATAAACGAGAAAAAAAAAAAGCTGTCGCAGGACGACAACGAGAAGACGACATGGAAGAAATAAGGTACGGGGTGGAATGATAAAAAAGGAGTGAGAGGGAGAAGGGTGGAGTTCACGCGGAGAGCGTGGATACGCTTGTGGCGTTAAATTTATAGCTCAGCGACAAAACGACCAATCCTTATACATATACATACCCATACGAAGCAGAAACGTGTCCGAGTATATCGGCAATGAATATACATATATATCCGCATGGAATATAACTACTATGCGTAAAACAGAGTTTGCGATTTCAAAGATTTAATTGAGACGTCGCGGACGGTAGTAAAATCTTGAAGTGTGCGATACGCTCTCTTTCTCCCTCTCTCTCTCTCTTGCATCCTTCTCTAACGTTTCCCTCTCCATCGTGCCGCGTGCTTGTCATCTTCGTCGCTCACAGTCTTCCCTAGTGTTTGGATGCAGCACACCTTTCTGCTCGTTACTTCTTCTTCCTCGCTTCCTTCTTCTTCTTCTTCTTGTTCTTCTTCTTATTCACGTTAACACTACTTTCCATCCCACTCTGCCGACATCCCGAGAGGGTCTCTCACCACCGGGGCGCGTTTACTTCACCGAGATAGAGTATCTCCGGAATGACTCGATCCACTCGGATTCAGTAAATGCTGCAACGTAGAGCGAGAGAAAGAAAGAGAGAAAGAGTCTCTGTTCCGCGAAGGGAACGACATCGATGATGAAGTCTTCTTCTTACGAGACTATCTCTCTCGGGCGAAATAAACGCTCTTTGATTTACGACGAGCTCGGCTTCCACAGTTCTCTTTCCTGATGACATAATTTGTTCTGCGGTATTTAATTCCATTCGAAAATATACGTACTTATATCTATAGCCGCTGCCACTGATGATATTGGCGAACATCGTGTGATCTTGTTTCCTGGTGAATTCGCAGAAGAAGGCCACGCTCTCAGAGTTTAAGAGAGAAAGAGAGAGAGAGAGAGAGAAGAAAACGATTGCGGAGAATGCGCGAGCGAGAAAAGACGAGCCATATTCGGAAAGGGCGGTAAAAACGATAACGGGGCCACGCGATTCAAAGTCGGGCCCGCGCGCGGACCATGGAATTTTTATTATGATGTATGCCGGTAAACGCACCATGAACAGTCCTATCTGGTGACACACGCCGCAGAAACCAAGAGAGAGAGAGAGAAGCGAGAGGAAGAACGTCGTAATGAGCACGTCGCAAAAAAAAAAAAACTCGGACGCGCGCGTAGCCCGTATCTCGCGGACAACTTTTATTGGGTGACGGACTATATAGACGCTATATAAAGACAGAAAGAGATGAGGCAGCACAGATAATAGGGTGACACGCGCGTTCGTGGAGGCTGCTGCAAAAAAAACAGGAGAAAAGAGAGACGGAAGAAAAGATGAGAAGCGATGCTGCGGTTTTTTCTTTATTTTTAACGAGAGGAGGCGCGAGCTGGATGCTTCGTTAGAATCACAATAAAATGGAAACTATAATATTTACGGGCTGTTTCAACTTCGTCGGTTTATCCACGCGCTCATCGAGAGACGTGCTGGCAGTGTCTCGACGCCAGGTAATAAAAAATATTAATTCATTACAGCATAAAGACTGTCGAAGTAATTTCCTGGAAATTTTTTAATCGATGCTCTATCAAGTTGATCAGGAACGAGTATTAACCGAAAAAAAACCTTAATTTCCCAACGACGATTCTAATATCATGGATGGGCCATTACAGAGAGCATTTCTCGATCAATTCATCGCCAAAAATGAGAGGGACGTAATTTAAAGAATTTTCGAATAGAAAAACAGTCTAACCATAATATCTACATCGGCGAAGTCCAGAGTCGATTCGATCGAATTGCCATTTTATATTTATACATGCGTGAAACCCTTTACGTTTACTTTCATGTTATAAAAATCATTGATAAAAATCGGGTTTCCGTCGTCGGTGCTCGAACGAAACGACTACGGTTGACCGACGAAGATACGACGACGGGGATCGCGCACTCGTGGGCATCGGGAGAATTTTAAGTGATTTTACTGTCGCTGGATGGAACGACGAAGTGACACACGTATATATTTCCCACACACACACACACACACGCGCACAACACATTGATTTATACAATATAATATATGGCAGAAGTGTGTGTCCCATGAGTTTGTTCGTGGTACGAATTTACGATGACGGATGTGAAAATGCCACTATACAGTACGCGCTCCTCGAAGTTAATCGTTAATTCTTTTATTTCTCGTCGTTTTCATTATATATCGATGTATCTTTCGCCAGAATTCCTCGAAGTTTCTCAGAGACGTTAAACTATCGACGTTAAACTCGAGTATTTGAGTCGAGAATGATGATAAAATAAAAGATTCCGCTGCCAAATGTCATATAAATTATTGCCACGGAGTTTCATCAACTGCCACAATTTCTCCTGACAGCATTAGCATCGGCAGAAGCAACGAGCACAGGGGAGAATTGAGACGAAAGAGAGCGACCGTGTATTCTCGGACAAAAGTCTATAATTATCATGTAAAACCTGACATAAACGTCGAGCGATGAAACCTCGCGAATGGGTAATTTTTTAATCGTCGAGACACAAGCTCGTTTGTAGGGTGTCCCGAAACTAGCACGTCCAGAGTGACACGGCGGTTAAATTGGCTCCGGATCTATCAGAATAAAAAAAAATGACCTCAGTAAAAGTCTCATGGTTTTCGAGAAAAATCATCTTTTCTGATATCTCGGAAAATTGATACGTACGAGGTCTGTTCAAAAAGTATCGCGAATTTTTAATTTCCGCGGGCTGCGTATATTCGATTTTCGATTTTTTTGTGGCATTAGGTTGGCACTCGTGTCCCTCACTTATGCTGAAAAAATCGGCCATTTTGAATGTTTAGTTAGTTGTTGACAGCTGTTTTGGTTAGACGTGTTTTGACTTGTCTTCGATTTTTGGCCATTCCAAAAAATGGATCAAAGAATTCGTATCAAATTTGTGTGAAAAACAAAATTAAAGCCGTAGTCTGGTCTAGAGCGAGATTTTTGACGTCATTTCTAATGTGCAATAACGTTTAAACCGTTGAAGTTGTCTTGATGAAAATTTACACGTGCATTTATAGACCCTTAGAGAATACTTGTAGATTAAAAAAAAAATTATTTTAAATATTTTCATGTAGTTTTTTGCCTTGTTGCAACATGGTGCGCCGAAATCGGCGCCCACTCTGGCCGATGTTGTATGCATCTGAAAAAAAAAAAATATATATATATTCTCAATCTGTATGAGTATTCTGAGCACTGGTAGCAGAATTGGAACTTAAAAAAATTTGTTGACAAAATGGCGGCCTGTTGAACTTTCATTAATGATATTTCATACATTTTCGGGTATTCGACGAGTTATAAAATGTCGGCAAAATTATTGTTCGACTCAATAAAAAAAAATTTAAAGTATCAATTCTGCTACCAGTGCTCAGAATACTCATACAGATTGAGAATATATATATATTTTTTTTTTTCAGGCTGCATACAACATCGTCCAGTGTGGGCGCCGATTTCGGCGCACCATGTTGCAACAAGGCACAAAACTACATGAAAATATTGAAAATATTTTTTTTTTTAATGTACAAATATTCTCTAAGGATCAATAAATGCACGTGTAAATTTTCATCAAGACAACTTCAACGGTTTAAACGTTATTGCACATTGGAAATGACGTCAAAAAACTCGCTCTAGACCAGACTACGGCCTTAAGTGCGCGGACGCATTCCGAATGTTGACTGTGGCATATGGTGAAGCTATTTTGGACCAAAGCAACGTTTATCGGTGGTCCAAAATGTTCTCAGAGGGCCGAGAAGATGCGAACAACGAAATGCGTTCCGGACGCCCGAGCACATCAACAACAGACGAAAACATTGATGAAACGAAGAAAATAATATTGGCCAATCGTCAAATCATCGTTAGAGAAGTTGCCGAGGAACTAAACATATCGATTGGCTCGTGCTTTTCGATTTTTACCAATGATTTGGGCACGAGACGGGTCGCCGGGAAATTCGTGCCAATATTGCTCAATTTCGAACAAAAACAGTGTCGCGTTAACATTGCTAAGGAGCTGTTGGACTTGGTCCGCGACGACCCAAATTTGCTCCAGAGGATCATAATTGGTGACGAATCATGGGTTTATGGTTATGACGTGGAAACCAAAGCTCAATCATCGCAATGGAAGCTGCTTTTTTGGAATAGGAAAAAATCGAAGACAAGCCAAAACACGTCTAACCAAAACAGCTGTCAACAATTAACTAAACATTCAAAATGGCCGATTTTTTAAGCATAAGTGAGGGACATGAGTACCAACCTAACGCCACAAAAAAATCGAAAATCAAATATACGTAGCCCGAGGAAATTAAAAATTCGCGATACTTCTTGAACAGGCCTCGTAGTACTTGTTATTCCGCTACCATTGCCACGAAAGTCCAAATCAAAGTCCAAATCCAAGGCAAATCAAAGTCCAAATCCAAGGCAAATCAAAGTCCAAATCCAAGGCAAATCAAAGTTCAAATTCACACTAAATTCTAAAGTGGTCAGAGACACAAACGAAAACAGCGACATAATGAGAATAACGTTTTTCCGACAAATCGTCTTTCAATCGTCTCAATTCTCGTTATCACGCTATTTTCGTTTATGTCTCTGACCACTTTAGGATTCGGTGTGAATTTGAACTTTGATTTTCTTACGATTTGAACTTTCATAGCAATGGTAACGGAATAACAAATACTAGGTAGCGATTTTCCGAGGAATCAAAAAAGACGATTTGTCTGGAAAACCATGAGGACACCCTGTATATTTAAACACACGATACTCGTCAGAGTGTAACTTCTTTCACGAGAGATTTTCCGTCAGAAATACATGATGTGTGTATATGTATATACACGGACATGATCGTATATAGCATCGAGCCACTTAATATTGATTATTAAATCGAGGTGTTAGGTCGAGACCATAAATATTATAAGAAATATATACGCTTCTATATCGGCTATAGACTAAAAGACCATTCAAAGTGTGCCCTTGTGTTGCTGCGCGTTATAAAACAGCCAGCGTAATTATTTAAATCTTAGCTCATGGATCATCCCGATGAGTAAGCAAATAAGGGTAAAGGTCTCGGCCGGAGTAAATTGAAGTGTGAAAAGTTGCGCAAAAGTTGAGGATGAAACGCGCGCGAACCATCAGGAAGGAGAAGAGTTTTTCAATCGTAGGACATGGCGAATAGAGATATATCGATTAACAACAAATGAAAAAAACAAGTAGCTCATACTCAACGCGTATAAAAGTGTGCTAGGGACTATTTGTTTGCTAGCAAACAAATAGTCACTAGCACACTTTAGCTATTTGTTTGCTAGAAACCGATGTAAGGAAAGTGGAAATCGCACGGTGAAAAATGCGATTCAGGGCAGACGACGATGATTTGAGCGAAAAATACGCAACGAGAGAAAAAAAATAACGCACTCGGGAGAATGTATATGTGGCGATTAAAAGTCAACACGTTAAGTTCATTAACAGCGGGAATAACGACAAAACTACAACGCGTTCACGATGACGCCAAATTGGTAGCCAATCAGTGGAGAAACTTGGAATAGAAGCGAGCAAGGAGCAGGTATTATTCCATACTCGGCTTGATGGGCGTCTGTTATTACGTCGAGAGTGCCCGTTGCGCGAAACGCGCGAGCTCTCTCGCGCTTTTATCGATACGAATTAAATCGACAATTAGAGTGCTCTGGTTGAAACGTTTTTTCAAGGAATCGCCGTTTGTTTTGTACAGTGAAAGGTTACGCGGATACCCTGATCGACGATGCGAATGCAATGTATACTATGAGGAAATAATAGAAAGTTCGAAACAGGTTGTTTCATTCCTCAAGAAGTCGTTGGAGATTTGGCGTTTCTCTTGTATGAAAAAGAAAAAAAAACAACCAAACGAAACACGTTTTTCATTCGAGTTCAAAGAGAGAGTTCATGAAGGGGTCGTTTGTAGCCGCGGGCGACTGCGGGCTGATTCCAGCGAGGGTGAAGTCCGTAACAGGGCGCGAGAGTGAGAAAAGTTTGAACACAAAGCCGCGTGCTAGAGAGCATGAAGAACGAGTAAGAGAAAGATAGAGAGGGAGAACGAGCCAAGCGAGAGAGCATCGGCGAACAAAGTGCAATTTCATAATTTTTGCCTCGTAAAATCCGAGCAATGAGCGACGTAAAAATGAATAACTGGAGGATCGTTCACCCGCGAACGAACTAAGAAGAACTGACGAAGGAATGAAAGGAGGAGGTGAGACCGACGAACGTTGAAACACCTCATGGTCCTACCACTCGGGAGACAGGCACGCATCGTATTGTCGAAGAAAGCGTCGGAAGAGTTTTTCGCATTCCACACAAAAGTACACTCTCGCCTTTGTCTCGTTTCTAAAATTTTTCGCGCTCCGCATGAACCAAAGGGGCCAAAAGCCACAAGAGGATAAGCGGACACGAGAGAGAGAAGCGCGCGTAACGCAGAGAGAACAGAGATTTTCTGCATGGACCACGAAGGACCCGTGGAACGTTCCGAGACAGATGATTTTTATCTTCCGGGTCGAATAGATTATCTTTATTTACGAGCAATCTGCGGGACGAGCAAATTGTTTGGGAACGAGGGGGCCCCTTATTTAAAAGCCGTAAACTATTCAATAGGCTTCGGGAGAGGGAAGTTCCGAGGTGAACCGCAAGCATCAGAGAAAGAAGAAGAAGAAGAAGAAGAAGAGGAGGAACATACCGAAGAAAGAAGTTTTAGTTGAGCAACATCGACATATTCACTCGATGATGTACACCACCACGACCGTACATTATGGAATGTTCTTTCTCATCCTTTCTGCAGCCTCTCGTTCCCCTTTTGCCTACTGGGAACACACGGGTTGCTTCATTTCGTACGGGAAGAGTAATAATATTACCTACTGTTCGGAAGATTCTGAGTTCCCTGTTGCTGCGAGGGAAAACTTGACTCCGAGAATGAAACGGAAAAACAGAGAAAGCGACTATTCGTTCCGACCACTGTTCCTCGCTATACCATATACTCTGGAAACTATTGTTTTGTGTTCTGCCGCAAGAAAATGGGCTCATCTCGAAAGTTTCTTTCCTCACGTACACACACAGGTTGGCGTATACAGTGAGTCAAAAAAGTATTCATACACCTTGTTTTTTTGCGATAACTTTATAGACATAAGCGATACGCAAAGAAAGCCAATTTTATTTAATAGTACATCAGGTGCAGAGATAAACTGCAAATGGAGAATTTTTTCCCAGGAATAATAGAAGAGTTATGCCAAAAATTTTCGGGCAAAAAAAAGTATTCATACACTTACGATTATAGTGAAAACCTACATCACCATAGTTGTTAATCATAACTAATATTTGGTGTGCATCCCTTTTGCTTCAATTATCGCCTCGAGTCTCTTAGACATGGATTCCACTAGCTTTTGCGTTGTTTCTTTTGCTATTTTCGTCCATTCTTCTAAAAGCACTCTTTGGAGATCGGATTTGTTTGTTATTTTTCTTTTTCTAATTTCTACATCCACCAAGTGCCATACATTTTCAATAGGATTGATGTCCGGAGATTGTGGTGGCGTAATCAATTGTTTGCGGAGATTATAGAGTAACCATTCCCTCGTTTTCATGGCAGTATGTTTCGGGTCGTTACCTTGTTGGAAGTAGAAATTTCCATCCAGGCCCATTTTATCTACACTTGCTTTCAAATTGCTGCGCAACACGTCGATATACTTCCGGGTATTCATTGTACCAGCTATAAAAGCCAGATTACCAACGCCATAATATCACATACGAGGGGGGACCCAAAAAAAACGGGAATTTCGTCATAATTTCTTCATTTTTTAATATTTTTAGACCAAATTTTGATCACCTTCAAAGTATTCTGCTTTGAACACAACGCACCTCTGCAAACGATCCTTCCAATGTTCGAAACATTTTTTAAATTCACTTATCGGGATGTTTTTTAGGCCTTCCAGCGATTTTTGTTTTACCTCCTCCACATTGGCAAAACGCTTGATTGCTGCTTTGTTTCGGGGTCGTATCCATAGCACCACGATTCATCACCAGTAATCAACTTGGAAAAAAGTTCAGGGTCCTCTTCGAGCTGATTTTGAAGTTCAAAACATGCCTGAAGTCGACGCTCCCTTTGCTTGTCTGTGAGAAAGCGAGGGACAAATTTGGCTGCAACTCTGCTCATGTGCAAATCTTTGGATAAAATCCTCCGAATTGAACTCCACGATATCCCAGACATCTCACAGAGCTGATCAATGGTTCGGCGACGGTCTTCACGAATGAGAGCATTGATTTTGTCGACGTTTTCGTCACTTCTTGACGTTGAGGGGCGTCCTGAACGGGGTTGGTCTTCAATTGACATTTCTCCATTTTTAAAACGTGAAAACCACTCGTAGACTCTGGTTTTACTTAGGGCAGCATCTCCATAAGCAGTCTTAAGCATTACAGTAGTTTCCGCGGCCGATTTCCCCAACAGGAAACAAAATTTCACAGCCGCGCGTTGCTCTCGACAATCGGCCATCACGTTTTTGCCGAAATGGAAAAAGTTGTTTCACTACAAAAATTCCTACGGGCGAACCGATGCACTCACGGCGACAGAACTTCGCACGCTAACTCAGGAGACGTGTCCCCAACGGACACCTGGTCGAGCAATGGGTTCCCCCACTCTCCCGCCCCGCCACTGCGGAATTCCCGTTTTTTTTGGGTCCCCCCTCGTACAGCCCCAAACCATGACGCTTCCTCCGCCGTGCTTTACAGTCGGTATTCAATTTTTCTGCTGGAGCTCGGTATTTGGTTTCCGCCAGACGAATTTTTTTCCATCGGACCCGAAGATGTTAAACTTCGATTCATCCGAGAATACGAAACGTTTCCAAAATTCTATAGATTTTTTGACGTAGGTTTTTGCGAAACCTAAACGTTTTTCTCGATTTATATTATTAATTAATGGTTTTTTGCGGGCAGTTCTGCCCTATATTTGGGCAGAATGCAAAACGTTTCGAATAATCTGGTGACACACCCTCTTCCCCGATGTTGACGCGACATCATTCGCTAAACTGCGAGCGCTTGTGAACGGTTTTTTTGTAGCCTCTGTAACAATACCCCGACGCTCTGGTACCGTTAGTATTCTCGATCGACCGGTTCGTGGCTTATTTTCTGTGCTGTTTGTTCTTTCGTATTTTTTTTATTATATATTGCACTATTGCGAAACTTAGATTTGGTTCTTTACTAATTTTTCGATAACTTTCACCGCGTTTCCGAAGAAAAATCACTTTATCTCGCATGGATATTGATATTTCGCTTTTCTTTGCCACCATGTCTGTTCAGAGCTTGAAGATCTACTACCGCATGGAATAGGTCAAAACCATTGTGTAAACGAAGACTTGTTTACATTGTACGCAGAGGTCAGACCGTCCGTGAGTGAATATCGAGGTTTAGTAGCTCAATCGTAAGTGTACGATTACTTTTTTGGTCCGAAAATTTTCGTTTTTTTTGCATAATTCTTCCATTATTCCTGGGAAAAAATTCTCCATTTGCAGTTTATCTCTGTACGTGATGTACTATTAAATAAAATGGGCTTTCTTTGCGTATCGCTTATGTCTATAAAGTTATCGCAAAAAAGCAAGGTGTATGAAGACTTTTTTGACCCACTGTATAGACCAGGGATCTCGTAGTGAATAAAGCCAGAACGTATGATGTATGTATGCGGAAGTCTTACTTCTTGGGTGGATGTGAGTTAGGGAAGGGGCGACCAGAAGATCCAACTGAGACCACAGAGTGCCTCATGACGCAGCAAGGCACCAGCATGTTTTCTCCACTGCAACTAATATGCCCCGTTGTACTCTGCCTCTCTTGTTATATACTTCAGGTAGCGCGTTATACCATACGAGATGAACGAAGAGTTGAAATGATTAACCCGACCACAATTGGATCGATATCCTGTCAGTGAGTATCTGCAACGAGCCGAGCGTACTCGATCGATCTTTCCCTCCGCCACATACACTTGTATTTTATTCTATTTAAATTGGAAATATTCGCTCTGTCGCATATTCAGGATGTAAATTCTCGGACTGTCAGTTTACTCAGCATCAGGTGTACGGTTCTCGTTATAACGATGACACAAATTTTTTTTTCCTTCCTCTTCCTCTTTGAATCATGCGATGGTCTTTTTTTTTCGCGTCATGGAAGCAATTCGCTTTGGTCGCATCATTCCTGGAATGCGTCGTTCTGCAGCGAGTCGGGCGATACCAGGTCGTGGCACTCTCGCGATCAAAGCGCGAATAGAGGAAGCTACTAGTCGAGGCGGAGCTACTCGTCGTTTCTCTCTCGTTCTCCTCGACGGAGTAGCAAAAGAGAGGCACCCGGTGAACGGTAGTTGGAAGTTTTGCGGGACAAAAATAAGAGGATAGAAACGTAAGAGCCGTGGGGGCAGCGAGAGCGTTACAGAACTAGCTATTACATGAAGCGTATCAACCGAGAGAGAAAGAAAGAGGTATAGGCGAACTCTAAACGATGACTGCGAAGATCGCGTCGAATTGTTTCGACGACAAGTCCCAACTTGGATGCTCGTTGGAAAAATTTAACTCGTCATTTTCCTCTTCTTGTTCCTCGAATTTCTAACAGCTCGGCAGGAGTAGATGGCATTCTTCACGCCCCACGAGAATTTCAGTTCGAGTTATTTGAAAAGCCTCCGGCAGCCTCGTCAGGTCGAACCAATACAAGTTGTTACACTTCTTCTTCTTCTTCTTCTTCTTCGTATATACAAGTATATGTACGGATGTACATGTATTTATATATAAATGTGCTCATAGTTGTATAGCCTACGAGAGGTGAGGCTGTTCAGCACCACCGCATGTCGGCTTTGAAAACGGTAGTAACACGGTTCAGCGCCAACCTCAGCCACAAGGAAAAACGAGGAGATAGTCTCACTGAACGATAGAATCGAGGAGAAAGAGGGAGAGAGAGAGAGAGAGGCTAAAAGAATCTAAGCCGGGGAAGACATGACGAATAAAGAGAAAATAAGCCACCGAATGATGAAGAAGGAGAAACGTTAAGACTGGAACGAGGGAGAACTGGAAAGCCGCAAGTCGAACGAGGATAACATGGAAGATGCTCTTGCTCGGACACTTGCGCCAGAGCGTCGAACGAAGAAGGTCGTCGCCGGAGGAAGAGGGCCGTAGAAGAAGCTGCGATATAAGGAGAATGAGAAGAGAGACGGAGAGGTAAGGAGGCAGATGAAGAAGAGGGAAGAACGAGAATCCGAGGAAAAGGAGCATAAGAAGGACGAGGAAGAGGAGCAACAAGAGGATCAACGGCAGCCTCGGGTGCCGGGCGGGGCTCAGATGTTTATCCCGGTCGACCTCAGCTCCCCCTCCTCCTCTTGCTCTTCACCAGCCTCACCTCCATCGCCGCGCACTCTACCTCATATATTCCCCGCGGTGCCTCCCCCCCTTGCCCGTTTGCTCCTCACTCTTCGCCCCGTCGTCCTAGCACCGACCCGTCAGAGTTCTTGCAACGAGAGAAAAGAGAGAGAGAAAAAGAAAGAGGTCTCAAGCCCTCGCGGCGATTCGCCGTTGCCAGTGCACACTTGGGTGCCCGCATACATCGCTGCCCTCGTTCATACACAATATTGTATACTATAGATATAAACTATAAAATCCTTCATACGTATATGTATAACGCGTCATACACGGTTTACGCGTGAGCGGTCTCGTTGGTCTCTCGGGGTAGCTCATGAGCTCGGTACCGCAGTGACCAACATCAAAGAGTCCAGCACACAGTGGCGTAGCCACCCTCTTCGTCGTCCTTGAACGACTTATCCATATCTATATGGATGGTAGAGGTGGGTAAGTTGTTCCGTGGAACACGTACCAAGGGGAAAAAACCTTCTTCATGTACGTACGTGAGAATAACAGGTAAGAAAAGACACAGACGTTTACTGTGTATACTAGGGTGGTTCTTAATTTGGTGATGTTGGAAATTCTTTGGTATTCTTCCTCAAAAGTAATCAACATATCTAGTAAAAAAATTGGGCGCAAGTGGAACTTTGTCCAATAATTCTAACCCACCCCACCGAGCTGTCGAATTTTTATATGAAAAAATGCATTCATTCAAAATTTTGTTAAGAAAATTGTTTATTATTTCAAAACTATTTATGATAAAAGAATTTTATATAACATTTTTGTAGGAAATATAATGCTCTACAAAAAAGGTATCTTGTGAAATTCTCGTGAGTCTAATATTTATCACGTAATTAACAAAAAACTGTCATCATTTATTCCAAAAGTCGATCATTATGGTCAAAACAGGAGTTTGACGTCGAATAGCTGCAATTTATTTTTCGTATGTATATACGATTATGAAGAAATACGTAGCGCACTCAACAATGAAATGTAAACAATATTCAAATTTTCAATTTTATTAATTTTATTGTGAATTATAATGAATGATGTCATATATTTTAAAAATCAACTGACAATAATGAATTACATCGGTTGGAGCAAAGCTGCATTGTTAATATCAGGATATTTTTTTTTATATTCTTCAATTATTTGTACAATGAATTGTTTCTGATCTTCATCATAAGTGAGACGATCATTGTACTCTGTAATAAGTTTCACTCCTCTTTCTGCAACATCGTTAACCACTTTAATTCCTTTAACGATTTTTAAGCCTTGTTAATAATTTTCATTAGAAATCCACTCGCTCACATCGATATCAAAAAATAAGGAGTTGATTTCAAATCTTTCGAAAAAAGCCATCGATTTGGAACTGATAAAGAAATCAATGTCCTTATCGATCAAAGAAGAAAAATTTATCATGAAGGATAATAAAATTGATAAAATTGAAAATTTAAATATCGTTCACATACTGTTATTGAGTGCACTACGTATCTCTTTATATTTCTAATTGCATATGAAGAATACATTGCAGTTTTTCGACGTCAAATTCCTGTTTGGCCATAGTGATGGACTTTTGGAATGAATGATGACAGTTTTTTGCTAATAACGTGATAAATATTAGATTCACAAGAATTTTACAAGATACCTTTTTTGTAGAACATTAAATTTCCTATACAAATACAATATAACATTTTTTTATCATGAATAGTTTTGAAATAATAAACAATTTTGTTAACAAAATTTTGAATGCATGCATTTTTTCATATAAAAATTCGACAGCGCGATGGGGTGGGTTAGAATTATTGGACAAAGTTCCGCTAGCGCCCAATTTTTTTTCTGGATATGTTGATTACTTTCAAGGTACAATACCAAAGAATTTCCAACATCACCAAATTAAGAACCACCCTAATGTATACGGACCCACACGGGCGGCTGCATAATAAACGCACGCGTGCACACACACGGGGACTATGGAATGAGATTTCCACGAAATGAAACGCAATTAGCTCGAAAATTAACGGAAAATGTTTCCGATATAATCGCGGGGATGGATCGAGTTTCTGACGTCAAGGAATATCGGATAAATTCAATGGAAGACGAACGATAGTAACTCACAGGGATAGCGGCGTTGTACAACTGCACGGGCCAATAAGAGTCTCATTACCATTCTTCTCGCGATACGTTATTACAAGCCCTGTCGATTTGTAATCTACAATGTGTACTTTTGGATTGTTGTATTATTGTGCCGAACGAGAAATGATGACTCGTGACATTTCACAGCCCGTTGGTTTATGGCTCGCGATGATAATCCGATATGCAACTATAGTATCATGTTCGTGTGCACTATGCACACAAACATACAGAGACACGGACCACGTTTCTCATCTCCTGCAACCGCGAGGAACGGATTACCGACGCTCCGCGGAACTGGGTCAAATGCGGCACAGTTCCTATCCGATGCACAAGGTTGGACGCTCGTAATGTGCTCCACAAGCTCGAGATCGTGACGATCTAGCGCATCATCATCTCTCAGGTGTCGGGGAAGCGACTGTATAAATGTGCGAGAACGGTTATGTGATTTCGACGCGGTTGCAGACTTCTATCTCGTGTATGTACACGACACGGAGTCTGCGAACGGTTATATTTGTACACGAAGATATTTTTTCTGTCGTTTTCCTATATTACACTTCGTGATACGATTTTTCCTCGAGTCAGAACGATTCGAAGCAGAAGATTGCAGCCTCCCACGAGCGTCTCGTTTGATTTTGATGGTGTGAAAAAAATTGTCTTTCGCAACGAGGTCTATTCTTCTTTTGCGATGGAGAATCGAAAACCATTATTGTGCCATATCAATATCGCAAAGTTGCGAGCCATCTGTGACTGGTAACTGTGATATTTCGAACCGTGATCGATCGCGGATCATTTCTAAATCGTGATCGAAGTCGTGACCCTCGGCCAGCGTGTATTAGCGAGAGAGGAAAGAAAGAAAAAGAACGACGCGAAGGAAAAGATTCCATTGGGCCATCGAGCTCCGTCGGTGCAGACCGCGTGACGAGAGACGTCGCTGATCGTCCTCGTCATTGTTGACGCAAAAAAAAAACTCATTCCTATCCGGTAGACGCAATCACCTTTTACTCAGCCTCCGTCTCTCGAGGCATCTCATCTCGATCCAATACGATCGTTGGAGCAGGTTGCTCGTGTAGTGGCAAAAAATCAATGAATGAACCTTCCGCTATGGAAGTAACGCGTCTCTCATCGTGACGCGAGATCTTCGGATCGGCTGCTCTCGTGAACTCGCTATTCAAGATCAAGAGACGCCACACGTCCCGTGGGATCGCATAAATTATTCCTCGATGATCGACGAGCGTTTTGGAATTTTAAGAGACCCATCGTGAATTTCCGCACCTCAAGGAAATGTCAATCGAGGCAAAACATTCTTTTTTTTAAATCTGACCTGTCGCTGTTGTTTTTTTTTCGTTACTATGCTGCAAGATCCTCGTTCTTCGATGAGTTTGAACGTCATCGATTATGACGCACTTCCGGTCGCGTGAACTCGCTCCCGGTGGCTCCGGCGATAATTCCAGAGAGTAGGATCGTATATAGGCTTCGCGAAAACCACAACGGCAGCATCGAGGCAGCATCGAGAGCAGCGTCGCTCCGTGGCCCCGTGACGACCCGAGAAAGATGCTGTTTGCTCTTGTTGCAAGAGGCCCGCGGGCTTCTTATATATACTCTACGGAGTCCGTACTGTAGACACCCGTGGAGTATATTGTACAGGACGATTCAGAATAGGAGGCGAATGATTTTAAACAATGATGAAGAGCAAAAATACTTCTCAAAATTCCCAAGAATCTTTTACGATAGAAACTTTGTGATATCGTTGAACTTTTAACGGTTCAACACTTGCCACATTTCGACATGTTTATCTCGAACACTCGGACAACAATCGATGCGATTGTTGTCCGAGTGGTCGAGATTCTCTTCTGTCATGAAAGATGCTTTCATGACAGAAGAGAATCTCTGGAATTATCGACTCGTTAACGTCGTTCAATGATTCGCAGCGAAGGAACCGTTCCGAATTGAGGAAAATAAACGACTAAGGAGTACCGTTCGGTGTAGCGCTACAAAATCTTTGTTCCCCAAGTGTACCACCTATTCTGAATAGCTCGGTACACGTATATAGCGAGAGGAGTGCGCGAGCGGTCACTTCTTACGGTGTGTGGAGGAGAACGAAGATGAAGATGGAGAGGTCGAAGCAGAAGCAGCGAATGAGAAGAAGAAGGAAGAGGAAGAACGATAAAAAGACGAAGAGGACGCCACGGGCCGGGATCCAACGCCTAGGTCTTTCTTAGAGGAGGGGAACAATTTCGAAAGAGCAAAAGAGCAAGAAATGAATATACATACACACACACACGCGCGCATATATACATGTATATGTATCGCAAGATGCGAAATGTGCGCCATAGTCCCGTCGACCGATGGTAGCGGTTCGCTCATCATTGTAATTACTTCGCGAGGATGTACCAGTATATTGGATCATTATCGACCGCTCCATATCTACCACCTAGGCCATAAGTATAGACTTATGGTTGGAGCGTGTACGAGAACCTCTCAGCGCTCTAGTCATGGAGCCACCATGGTTCATACACTTTTTTCTTTCTTCATCTTTATGCGTTAGGCACGTTTGCGTGTGGTACCTGGCTATATCCATGTATATATCACCGATGAAACTTCCGCGGAGTTTACTTTGTGTCACGTGCGATGAAACAAGAACCGGTGTTATTTTTCGAAGGAGGAGTGAGATAATCCCATGAATTTTCGTAACCATGAAACCTTTCGATTTGATTGCTTACAGTCGTCGAACGAATCGAAACCCTCCTTTTAAGGGTCGGAATGAGGTTAGGACAGCGCTTTCTCAATGATTTTCATGAATTTTTTTATAGTATAAAAAATGAATATAATTTTTTGAAACTTTGAGAATATTTTAGACATATATTTAAGTATACGAGGGGGGACCCAAAAAACACGGGAATTTCGTCATAATTTCTTTATTTTTTAATATTTTTACACCAAATTTTGATCACCTTCAAAGTATTCTCCTTTGACCACAACGCACCTCTGCAAACGATCCTTGCAATGTTCAAAACATTTTTTAAATTCACTTATCGGGATGTTCTTTGGGCCTTCCAGCGATTTTTGTTTTACCTCCTCCACAGTGGCAAAACGCCCTTTCCTCTCATGTCCCTTTTGAGTCTGGGGAACAAAAAAAAATCACAGGGGGCTAGATCCGGTGAGTGGGGGGGGGGGGGGGGGGTGTGGACAATTGGTGTCATGCAGTTTTTGGTCAAAAACTGCTTTATGGAGAGAGCGGCGTGGGCCGGCGCGTTGTCATGATGGAGGAACCAGTCACTTGTGCGCCAAAGATCTGCCCTTTTCTTCGGGATACTCTCCCTCAATCTTTTAAAACCTCCAAGTAGAACTTCTGGTTGACAGTCTGACCCGGGAAAAAGAACTCCGCGTGCACAACACCTCTGCAATCGAAGAAACAAATGAGCATTGTCTTGATGTCCTGAACGGGGTTGGTCTTCAATTGACATTTCTCCATTTTAAAAATGTGAAAACCACTCGTAGACTCTGGTTTTACTTAGGGCAGCATCTCCATAAGCAGTCTCAAGCATTACAGTAGTTTCCGCGGCCGATTTCCCCAACAGGAAACAAAATTTCACAGCCGCGCGTTGCTCTCGACAATCGGCCATCACGTTTTCGCCGAAATGGTGTGAAAAGTTGTTTCACTACAAAAATTCCCACGGGCGAACCGATGCACTCACGGCGACAGAACTTCGTACACTAACTTAAGAGACGTGTCCCCAACGGACACCTGGTCGAGCAATGGGTTCCCCCACTCTCCCTCCCCGCCGCAGCGCAATTCCCGTTTTTTTTGAGTCCCCCCTCGTATACTATAAAATATTAGCGACCCCATATTGCAGGTCACAATCAAACTTGGCATTTTGCGTACATTCTGGAAGCCGCAATTTTTATCTGAAATCAAACGAGGTTGGAATTTACTTTTATTATAAGTCTCTCTTCTATATGAACCTAAATGCTATCAAAAAAATAGAAAATTGAATTTTTTACAGGAGTCAAAACAAAAAAGCATGATTTTTTGCCATTTCTTACAACTTTATTTGCAGAAAAAAAATTATTTTAAATAATGATAATATTCCGATTTTAGGTTCATGTAGAGCGCAATACTATGAAAAAAGTAACTGCCAATTTTCAAAGCGATTGGTTGAAAACTTTTCAAACTAGCGTGTACGCAAGTTAAAAAAAAGTCGTTTTCAGAAAAACGCGTTTGAAAAAATAGTACCAAGAAAAACAAGCAATATGGGGTCGCTAATATTTTATAGTATATACTTAAATATATGTATAAAAATGTCATAGTATATACTTAAATATATGTGTAAAATATTCGAAAAGTTTCAATAAATTATATTCATTTTTTATACTATAAAAAAATTCATGACAATTATTGAGAAAACGCTGTCCTAACCCTATTTTTCCCCTTAATGGTTTATAACAATAGAACGAGTCGGAATTTTCATTTTAAATTTTGGGAACATATTTTTCAATAGTATTACTAACAATTTAGGAAATTTAAAAAAAATCGATTTTTTAAACCGTCTAACCCTATTTCCCCCCTTAGGTAACCCACAGTAAATTCACATTGGAATTTGTAGAGTAACGAAACGGTGGAATAAATTTATACACGTTGGAAATTGATGGCATGCGAAGAGGTAGAATTAATTAATTTTTCTCTGGCTCGCGATGAAAATCGAAAAAACATCAAATTCAGCGGCATTTTCTATTTCGAATAAAATAACATACAGCATCGCTAAAAAAAAACCAATACTTCACGCACCTCGATTATAGATCGCGTCTCTTGATGTACAAAATAAAAATTCATTAAGCATTGGGTTAGTGTCGTTTAATGACACTCGATTGCGCGAAGGTCTTTTCGTCGTTCAAGGCCGACGGGACGTCATTGCTAAGGCGTCCAGAGTACATAAGTGCTCGCGAACGCGAGAAGATTATATTCGATACATATCGACGTGCGTGGCCGGATCCTTGCACCGCAAGCGAGCAACGATCGAAAATGTTTCTTTGTTTTTTTTCTTTTCTGCAACATTTTTTCGTTCATTCTTTTCTCGACGTATCTTATTTTTTGCGGATTATATCGCACCGGGGGGATCGGACATCTTTTCAGCATATACAGTCTTTAGTATGCGGCGTACGATCTCGCGCCGGTTTATAGACGCGGTGAGATCGCGAGGCAAGCGGCACACGGTCGTCGCCGTCGCTGCCCGCCGCCGGAATGCCGTGGAAATTCGATCGTCGGGCTGTGCTGTCCGCTCACGCGATGCAACCGCGAAGAGACGGCTTCCGCTCGAATGATTATCATCGATCCGAGCATCCCGATAGGTACTACACTGTATACAAGATATATATTTATATATCGATATACGCGTCCCTCATCCACGGACTGAAATCCGAAGAGGAGCATATACGTTTCTTTTTTTTCGCTTCTTTTTTTTCGCTTCTTTTTTTTTTAATCTTTGTTTCACAGCAGTGATCTCTCACGTACTGGAAGCGAGAGGGATCTCCTTGTTCTCTTCCTCCTTTTTTCTCTCTCTCACTCTCTCCCTCTCTCTTTCTTCTCGAACCTCTCTTATTCGATCGAGGTTCGAACTATCCCGAGCCTCGTCTCTCGTCTGATCTTCGCTCTCTCTGCGTCTCGAACGTGAACCCAATGACCCCCCCGGGTGGTACACTCTCCCGGGGTTTTTGTGTGCCCCCGAGGAGAATATATATTCTACAACGTGATCGCGAGCTCGCATCGTTCGCTTCCTTACACACACATGAAGCATTCGGCTAGGAACGAAAGATACGAGGTTATAAAAAAAAATCTGGACTCTACCTGTACAGATTTTGAATTAAACGCGAGCCATTTAGGAACTTGTTATTGGTATCGTGAGTCATTTTATTTAAGGCGAATTTGACGATCCAGTCATGGTGAATTACGGACTAACGTTTCACAAATTGTTTGTCGAAATTTTGAAAAGTCAGCCCGACGTTAATGACGATTAAACGAAACTAAAAATGGTCTTTACTTAAGGGGGAAATAGGGTTAGACGGTTCAAAAAATCGATTTTTTTTTATTTCATAAATTGTTAGTAAAACTATTGAAAAATATGTTCCCAAAATTTTTAATGAAAATTCCGACTCGTTCTATTGTTATAAGCCATTAATGTGAGTAGCTCTCCTTCAGGTCCCGAGCGCGTTCTTTTTTCAAACGCGTTTTTCTGAAAACGACTTTTTTTTAACTTGCGTACACGCTAGTTTGAAAAGTTTTCAACCAATCGTTTTGAAAATTGGCAGTTACTTTCTTCATAGTATTGCGCTCTATATGAACCTAAAATCGGAATATAATCATTATTTAAAATAATTATTTTTTTTGCAAATAAAGTTGTAAAAAATGGCAAAAAATCATGCTTTTTTGTTTTAACCCCTGTAAAAAATTCAATTTTCTATTTTTTTTATAGCATTTAGGTTCATATAGAAGAGAGACATATAATAAAAGTAAATTCCAACCTCGTTTGATTTCAGATGAAAATTGCGGCTTCCAGAATGTACGCAAAATGCTGAGTCTGATTGTGACCTGCAATATGGGGTCGCTAATATTTACGATGTTTTTCAAGGAAATTCTTCAAAAATTTTATAGTATATACTTAAATATATGTATAAAATATTCTCAAAGTTTCAATAAATTATATTAATTTTTTATAGTATTAAAAAATTCATGAAAATCATTGACAAAACGCTGTCCTAAACCTATTTCCTCCCTTAATCGAGAGGAAATTAATAAAGACACGAAAACAATCGAAATTTCGACAATTACGTACAAAATTTTTTTACCTGTCGAAAAATTAGATCATCATCGTTTTATTGTTAGTTAGTAATTAGTCATCATAATCTTGTTGTCACGTTATGGTTTAAATCACATTTTTTCTGAGAGTACTTGAGACACGTACCTATCAAAGTTTCCCTGGATGAAAAATTAATGTAGTTTGGCGAAAAGAAAGAAAAAAACTTCGTATTATTCAAATAAAATTTGCATAAATGTAATAAAACGATTTTTCTCGTTTCACGATCGTTAAGTGTCTGGAGCCAGAGGAAACAAAGATACCGGTAGGGCTCAGGTGTAAAACTGTTGATTGCCGGTGCACGGACAGTATTTTCCTCTCTTTCTTCACATATAATACCAGTCGGTTCCTGGCGAGTATATAGCGCCGCGGTTGCAGAAGCTGCGGTGGGCGTGCCGGCGTGCAAGATCGAAGGGAGAGCCAGGCAAAGGCTTCTCACTCTCTCTCTCTCCTGCTCTCTTTCTCTCGTTCATCGCTACCGCGATCGTGTTTATTATACTCGGCGGGAGAGTCCAGAGGATGATCGCGAACGAAGGCACGCGTGTGCGTATATGATCCGGTACCATCGCCATCGCGACCAACTTTATTTTTAACCTTTTAATATTCGACGAGGCAGCGCTCATCTCGTGCGCATGTGTGAGCTGGTACCGAAGTGGTGCGTTGCATCCTGTGTGCATCTTCGCGCGGACTCGCGCATCGCGAAAGTTCGCTCGTTGATATTGCGCATACGTGATAAAGTTTCGTCGAGAGGTGGGGCCCCTCGACGAGTATTTGCGATTACCAATGGAATCCGACAAACCGTGCAATCTAGGTACGAGCGACAATGGGACGTGATATACCCTGAAGGGATAGGGGTTGAATATCGGCACAGACAATATTTGGAACGAGCGAAATCTCGAATTTCAAAATTACCGAACAGACTATATAAAAGCTCGTCTTAAGAGAGTCTCTAAATCAGTAAAGAAACAAAACGAGGCCACAAAATCATTGAAATAGAATTATGTTAAAAAAATATACATATGAAGACGAGCAAAATTGCGAGGGACGAAATATGGAGTCGACAAAAATGTCGAGCACTTCATAAGTTTACAATTTTTGATTCGAAAGTCCGAAAAAAAAGCGAAATGGCAAAAAGTAGAACAGTCAAAATTACGAACTAAGGTTTCAACCGCCTCAACATTCTAAAATGAAAAACTAAATTTCCGAATAACTTCATTCTCGTTATTCTATATTATTAATGTTTTAATATCAAAATATTTGTCATTGCAAATATTGGTCGTACCGAAATTTGACCCCCATCCACCGTGGAGTACGTAAGGTCCGAGGATGGTCGTGAACCACGCGACCTATGAAATTGTTTTTTTAAACTGCCTTTCATCCGTTGACCACAGCTACAGTGGGTCAAAAAAGTATTCATACACCTTGTTTTTTTTGCGATAACTTTATAGACATTAGCGATACGGCAACAAAACCATTTTTATTTAATAGTACATCAGGCACAGAGATAAACTGCAAATGAAGAATTTTTTACCAGGAATAATAGAAAAATTATGCAAAAAAAAACAAAAATTTTCGGTGCAAAAAAGTATTCATACACTTACGATTATAGTGAAAACCTACATCATCACAGTTGTTAATTATAACTAACATTTGGTGTGCATCCCTTTTGCTTCAATTATCGCCACGAGTCTCTTAGGCATGGATTCTACTAGCTTTTGCGTTCTCTCTTTTGCTATTTTCGTCCATTCTTCTAAAAGCACTCTTTGGAGATCGGATTTGTTTGTTATTTTTCTTTTTCTAATTTCTAGATCCACCAAGTGCCATAAATGTTCAATAGGATTGGAGTCCGGAGATTGTGGTGGTGTAATCAATTGTTTGCGGACATTATAGAGTAACCATTCCCTCGTTTTTATGGCAGTATGTTACGGGTCGTTGTCTTGTTGGAAGTAGAAATTTCCATCCAAGCCCATTTTATCTACACTTTCTTTCAAATTGCTGCGCAACACTTCGATATACTTCTGGGCATTCATTGTACCATCTCTAAAAGCCAGATAACCAACGCTATAATATCCCCTACAGCCCCAAACCATGACGCTTTGGTATTAAAAAAATAGAACAATAAGAAATAAAATAAAATTTTTCTGCCGGAGCTCGGTATTTGCTTTCCGCCAGACGAATCTTTTTCCATCGGACCCGAAGATGTTAAATTTCGATCCATCCGAGAATACGACACGTTTCCAAAATTCTATAGATTTATTTACGAAGGTTTTTGTGAAGCCTAAACGTTCTTCTCGATTTGTATTATTAATTAATGGTTTTTTGCGAGCAGTTCTGCCGTATATTTGGGCAGAATGCAAAACGTTTCGAATAGTCCGGGGACACAAGCTCTTACCTGATGTTGACGCAAGATCCTTCGCTAAACTGCGAGCACTTGTGAATGGTTTTTTTGTAGCCTCTTTAACAATACTCCGACGCTCTCGTACCGTTAGTATTCTCGGTCGACCGGTTCGTGGCTTATTTTCTGTGCTGTTTGTTCTTTTGTATTTTTTTACTATATATTGCACTGTTGCGAGACTTAGATTTAGTTCTTTACTAATTTTTCGATAACTTTCACCGCGTTTCCGAAGAAAAATCACTCTATCTCGCATGGATATTGATATTTCGCTTTTCTTTGCCGTCATGTCTGTTCGGAGCTTCCAGATGTACTATCGCATGGAATAGGTCAAAGCCATTGTGTAAACAAAGACTTGTTTACATTTTACACAGAGTTCACACCGTAAGTGAGTATCGAGGTTTAGCAGCTGAATCGTAAGTGTACGAGTACTTTTCTTGTCCGAAAATTTTCTTTTCTTTTGCATAATTCTTCTATTATTCCTGGGAAAAAATTGTCCAGTTGCAGTTTATCTTTGTACCTGATGTACTATTAAATAAAGCTGGTTTTCTTTGCGTATCGCTTATGTCTATAAAGTTATCGCAAAAAAACAAGGTGTGCGAATACTTTTTTGACCCACTTGTGTTATATATCCGAAAGTTTACTATGTAATGTTACTATCAAAGTATACGCTAAAGTAATACTTGAACGTTATACAGCACGGATAACACACATTTCGAGCATGAAAAATAAAATTCCTTTGCGTGTCCAAGGACTCACCGGGGGCTTGTTCGATTTGCATAAACACGGTACTCATTGATTGCTGGACTAGACTACAATCCGCCCCTCCTCAACTGATCCGCGCAATCGTTTTACCATTGCAGGTATTTAAATATGCAGGTATTTGATCGAACAATTCTTCAATAAATGTAAAAAAAAATGTCTGACAGCTCGTAAAGATGATTAACAAAAGAGAGAGACAGAGAGAGAGACTTACCGAATTGACAGACGAATGATGACGCTTCGCTCTCCGGAAATTCACGTTTCACAAAACCTGGGGGGGCAGAAAAAGTAAAAAAAAAATACTTGTACATGAAAGATATATTTGTGTCCTATTTCAGAGGCATTTCACCATTGGGAATATGCCTTGAGAAATTTATCGTTGATATATTCGATTAAGCGGTATACAATAACGCGGCTCGACGGTAATCAACGGATTAACGAGAATCCGAGAGAGGGCTTGAACCGGCAACGATGAGAAGTAAAGAGGGAGAAAGAGGGTAAGAGAGGGGAAAAAGATTGCCAGTTCATCGAGAGGTAGTTCTCGACTGTCGGTGCCGTAACCACCCACGTTGTTCGACTGTTTAGCATGCAAACTCCAGGGCGGAACATGCCTATATCTGACAAGGTTAAATAATACAATCGATCTCTCTCTCTCTCTCTCTCTCCGTCTCTCTTTTGTGCGAGGCTGCACACCTGATTAGAAATACGACGATAAATCAGCGAGGGAGAGAGAGAGAGAGAGAGAGAAGGGCGGGGGCGAGGGACAAGTATCAGCCATGAGACGAGGAAAGAGTTCGAATGTAAGAAAAATCGAGGGCGATGTCTCTGGAAGACGAGGAGAGAACGTGAGAGGTTTCGATGCAGCTGCATCAACTGCTACGGAGAGCTTACCTCTTGGTAATTGATCAGACTAGCCTGTACATATATATATACAATATAATGTACCATATAATGGATTGGCGTGCATTTATATCTATATATATATATAAACGTATGTACGTTTCTATATATATATATATATATATATATATATATATATAAACGAGAACTTCTGGACTATCCGACGCGTACTTTTGCACGGCGGTAACGAGATAATTAAATCAATATAAGACTGCACAACTGGACTTGCCCGTCTCTCAGATACTAGGAGCAGCAGCAGCAGCAACAGCAGTAGCAACAGTGCCACGGTTTAATTGGACGTTCGAGAGAGCTCGCAAGATCTAAAACCCACCCTGTTGTCGAGAGAGAGAGAGAGAGAGAGAGAGAGCAAACGAACGTGTGTTATGGTCCTATATGTATATAGTTTGGATCTGACGATTCCTCGAAGCATATAAAACACGTGTCTGATGGAACACTGGTTGATTCTACTTGTTCGACAACGCTGCGGGGCGTTCAAACGCCACCGAGTGCAAATGTTCCTGTATATATATATATCAATTGTTAGAGAACAAAAGGGCATCATTCCGGACGATTTGACACTTCAATTTACGTAACTTATGACCCATTTTATTTTCCTCGCTATCGAATTTTCGTCGTTATCTCGGTCGAACAAAGGAACTTAAAGAATGCGAAGATACTCGAAAAGACTCTTTGGTCACACGATAAACGATCTACGAGTCGATGCGACGAATTATTTCGAAAATTCTTCCGTTTTGTTGTCGCGTCTCGTTTCTTGAAAACGGCACGCGCTCTCGTGTCGTCGAGTTCTCCAGCGGTATCTCGCCCTCGAGTTGTAACGCAGATGCGAATAACAAATGAGATATATAATATTAGGGCAATTTTTTTTTCGCCTATTTTTTTTTTCAGTCCCCATCCGAAATTTTGTTGGTTATGTCGAAAAAGAAATTCCCTGAATGTTACAGCTCTAAATATTAATTCTAAGTACTTTGCCAAAGCGTGAGAAGATTTTCCATCTAAAATACACGTAAATCGAATTTTTTTTTTTTTTCAAATTTCTATAACTCAGCCGCATTTTATGCTATCATATTGTTCTTGGTTTCGATTTACTCAAAATAAAACAATCTAAAAAAGTGCCTTTTGCGGCGAAAGTGTAAATTGTACTGGTGAGTTGGTACGGGTCACTGAAGTTGATTTTTACCCAAAATTCTCGTTTTTTTTGCTGTTATCTCCGAAACAATTAACTTTACGAGAAAAATGTGAACGAAAAATTTGTTGGAAATTTAATTTCCTACAAAAAAGGTTCTATCGACTCAATTGCTTAGATTAATATTTCTTGAAAAATTGAACTTTTTTTATTTTTTTTTATTATTTAATATTTCATATTTTATAAATTTTATACTACTCATAAGTTAAAGTTCAATATCTCAAGAAATGTTAATCTAAGGAATTGGGTCGATAGGAGCTTTTTTGTAGGAAATTAAATTTCCAACAAATTTTTCATTTACATTTTTTTCGTAAAGTTAATTGTTTCGGAGATAACAGCAAAAAAACGAGAATTTTGGGTAAAAATCAACTTCAGTGACCCGTACCAACTCACCAGTACAATTTACACTTTCACCGCAAAAGGCACTTTTTTAGATTGTTTTATTCCGAGTAAATCGAAACCAAGAACAATATGATAGCATAAAATACGGCTGAGTTATAGAAATTTGAAAAAAAAAAAAATCGATTTACTTGTATTTTAGATGGAAAATCTTCTCACGATTAGGGAAAGTACTTAGAATTAATATTAAAGGCTGTAACTTCCAGGGAATTTTTTTTTCAACATATCCAACAAAATTTCGGGTGGGGCTGAAAAAAAAAAGTCGAAAAAAAAAATCGTCCTAATATAATATCATACATCGGTTATTCGCATGTCAAATAAATTATTACGAACAAATAAAATGAAGTTGTGAAACAAAACATTAGTTGTGATATGGAGCATGTTTGTTTGTAAATAACCGCATAATCTGCTGATTCGTAAGGTTACATTTTTGTGGATAAAAAATAATAATAATTCCCACCGGTCCTATATAGTTACTCTAGAATTATCGATCGCTGATTCAACATTGAGTGTCTTATATCTATATTATATGGAGAGAGAGAGAGGGAGATAAAGATAAAATTCTCTTGCTCTCTCGCATCGTTAAATCCAGCATTCGCGACACGATTTAAAGGGCTATTAGTTTTGCCATCAAGCTCGAAGAATGTCTTGTCAATTAGGTCGATGAAACGTGAGTGTCTGGAATTTTTGTCGCACCGACGCGCAACGCCATTGCAACAAAACACCGTGCGACATCTAACGAACATATTATTTAATGATTCATCGAGTGTGCGTCTATACGACCAATCTCATTATGCCGTTCTCGCAATGCCATTTATAACGTTACTAAACGCGGCTAAACACGACGATTCGGAATTAATGTCTTAAATTCTTTTTGTCTCTCTCTCTCTCTCTCTCTCTCTCTACCTCTATCTCTCTCTCTATTTTTCGTCGCTTTCCATCACTCTCGAGATGTAATCTCCGATCGAGATTTCCTCCGCATTATTCAACTCCACACCGTGTGTAATCATCAGCGCGGAAAGTTAAATTCATCGCGTTGGTTTGATTAGAATTCCCACGATGAATCGAAATAATCGAAAGAATTAGGAAGCCCACGAATTATTGTATACGTACATATTTGTGCGCGGTAGATTGAAGAGTTACTGGAATTTCACCAGGGAGGTATATTAGAGTGTTTTACCGAGGATATGTAGATGGGAAAAGGTCGTGATGAGACGCGCTACGAATTCCTTCACGCATTGACCTGCTACCCGGCGCATTCACACTATCGTATATGCATACATAGATTTATGTACGTGGCTGCGTGCACGGATTGCACTTAAAAATTTTCTATGCAACGATGCAATAAAACGATCGTGCCGGGTTGCCGATTGCAAGGCGCGCCCACACATCCAACCACAGTCCACGATGATCCGTCGGAGATTTTTCATTTGCTCAATTTCCCGACAAATTGACATTTTCTCAATCAGCAAACACCCTCAGAAATTTTGTCATTTATGCCGATATTCATTTTTTTCTTAGACCGAGCTCTCTGCAGAGTTAAAATTTTTCAAAAATTCAGTTAATCCGCTTTAAAACTCTGGACAAAATCAATTCACTTTGTAGCTCAATGAATGAAGGGACATTTACATTGGAAACTTTAACGGTTACGAAAGCAGTGGAATAGAAATTTCATGCACGAAATTCCCTTTTCTTTCACCCTCAATCCATGCAGACAAATGATGATGTTGCAATGTATCGTAAAAAAATATAAAATGTGCTATTTTACTTCTCGAAAAGTAGCTTGGTCTTTCGTTTTTTTTTTTCAATAAAAATGAAAAATAAATAAAATGACTAACGACGAGAAAATTTCAATTTACTGTGAAGTCATCTATACCCTCTCCCGTGACCATCAAAGGGTTAAAGTGTGATGTTGCAATGTATCGTAAAAAGAAATAGATTTGCGTGTAAAATTCCTCACTAATGTGCTACTTTACTTCTCAAAAAATAGATTGTTTTTTCGTTTTTTTTTAAATAAAAAATAAATAAAATGACTAACGACGAGAAAATCCTTCAATTTACTGTGAGGTCCTCTATACCCACTCCCGTGACCATTAAAGGGTTAAAAGTGTTATGTTGCAATGTATCGTAAAAAACTATAGATTTGCGTGTAAAATTCCTCACTAATGTGCTACTTTACTTCTTAAAAAATAGCTTGGTCTTTATTTTTTTTTTAAATAAAAAATAAATAAAATTACTAACGACGAGAAAATTTCAATTTACTGTGAAGTTATCTATACCCACTCCCGTGACCATCAAAGGGTTAAAAGTGTGATGTTGCAATGTATCATAAAAATATATAGATTTGCGTGTAAAATTTCTCGCTAATGTGCTATTTTACTTCTCGAAAAGTAGCTTCGTTTTCGTTTTTTTTTTAATAAAAATAAAAAATAAATAAAAGTACTAACGACAAGAAAATTTCATTTTACCGTGAAGTTATCTATACCCACTCCCGTGACCATCAAAGGGTTAAAAGTGTGATGTTGCAATGTATCGTAAAAAAATATAGATTTGCGTGTACAATTTCTCGCTAATGTTCTATTTTACTTCTCGAAAAGTAGCTTGGTTTTTGTTTTTTTTTTTTCAATAAAAATAAAAAATAAATAAAAGTACTAACGACGAGAAAATTTCATTTTACCGTGAAGTTATCTATACCCACTCCCGTGACCACCAAAGGGTTAAAAGTGTGATGTTGCAATGTATCGTAAAAAAAAATTGATTTGCGTGTAAAATTCCTCACTAATGTGCTACTTTACCTCTCGAAAAATAGCTTGTTTTTTCGTTTTTTTTTAATAAACAAATATAGGTTTGCGTATAAAATTCCTCATTAATGTGCTATTGTACTTCTCGAAAAATAGCTTGGTTTTTCGTTTTGTTTTAATAATAAAAATAAATAAATAAGATTACTAACGACGAGAAAATTTCAATTTACCGTGAAGTTATCTATACCCACTCCCGCGACCATCAAAGGGTTAAACGTGTGATGTTGCAATGTATCGTAAAAAAAAATAGATTTGCGTGTAAAATTCCTCACTAATGTGCTGCTTTACCTCTCGAAAAATAGCTTGTTTTTTCGTTTTTTTTTTAATAAAAATAAATAACAAATAAAATTACTAACGACGAGAAAATTTCAATTTACCGTGAAGTTATCTATACCCACTGCCGGGACCGTTAAAGGGTTAAAAGTATAGATTACATCGGCGCCGCGAACGGTTAAGCTCGGGATCGCGAATTGATTGCTTTATTACGTACAATTTTGCCACTTTACCGTTAGAAAGGTAAAACTACACCGGGGACTGTATGGCATATATATATATATATATATATATATATATTGGAGCGTGATCACCGAGCATTCACATACATATACGTTCAACATCGGTCGTAATAAACCACGTCTCGTTCCTTGTAACCATGCTATATACATATATATGAAACCGGTGATCAATGTGTACGCAAAAGAAGGTGACTCGCGATCGTTACACAGATCTATAACCCGCGCTCGTTCCCTTGTATATCCAGGAAAGCGTTGTAACGAAGAGATCCGCAATAAAGTTTCGTTCGAAAAAAAAAAAAAAGAAAAAGATTGTCGTGCATACTATTATATACATACATCACGTACACATTTATAGCAAAAGTGTGTGTACTTTGCCCCGTAGTCAATTGTCAGTTTATCCGAGAGAAACGGGGGATCGAGAAAGATCCCTTTCTATCAAGAGTTATTTTGTAACGAGCTGCACGTTATACAGCATCAGCTCAATTGCTCAATATACATATTCCATAACACAACATTCCCCCGTTATTTTATTTTTTTATTTTATCATTTTTTTCAAACCTCTCTCTCTCTCTCTCTCTCTCTCTTTCTCTTTCTGTCTTTCGGTCGAGTGAAGTAATATAAGATCGATCGTAAAGACAAATATTCGAAGCTCGCAACGATAATGATGACAATGACGACTATACGGCCGACGAAGAGTAATTTTCCCGCGCGCGTTTAGTTGGCAAATTAACGTCGCCCTGTCTTCGTTGTCGGTTTCGTTACCGCTCGTGATCGTAACTCGAAAGTGCGTCTGGGTGCGTCGACTAATATACGCTCTCGTGTATAAACGACCAAAGGATCACCGGTCTACTAACATCCAGATTCTTTGAGCATTCTAGTTTTTCCTTTTTTTTTTTCATATTTTTCCGAAGCAATCAATCATTCTTTGAGGGTATTTTGCGAGTGGCATGTGTATATTGAGCGCTCTGATTTCCCTGAATTTATTTCCATGGGTGCCGTGTGCGCGCGTGTGTTTCAAGTTAGTATGTAACAGAGCGCGAGAAGTACGGGAGCCGAGAGGCTCAGGAGCGAGAATAAGCTGTGAGAGGGCGCAGAAGAGATCGTCGGGCGCGCGTCGCGCGTGGGAGTCAAGTCCGCGGATATATGCATTGAGCGCGCGGTGTGCGCCTCGCTCTCTCGACGGAATGAACGAGCACGCGTTGTGGGCGGACCTCCGGTAGGTGGTGGAGGTTAAGGAGGCGTTGTTGGTGGGGTTCTCTTTTTCTATCTCACTTTATCTCTCTTTTTCTCTCTCTCTCTTTATCTCTCTTGATCCTTCTTACCTCTCTTGGGACCAGCTCGCACGTTCGTAAACGAGAGACGTTCACGTTCTGTACAGCGAGAGAGCTCCTCTCGGTGGCTGCACGCTCGATACACTGTCTTGTGATGCTGCTGCAAAACCGGATCTACGAGAGCGCGTCCGCGCTGCGATTCAAACTTTGCACACCTCTTTCTAAGTATATATGTATATATGGTCATAAATATAGGTATGCTCATGTATATAACTATGTATTTACGTATATATGTATAATGTAGTTGGTCTATAGCGGGAGCTTCTGCTCGTTGCTCCTACATCCGGTAGCGACGCGCCGAGACGGAGGGACCATTAGTGCCGGTAAACACGCAATCCTGTAAGCCCTCGCACTCCTTCAAACGTAACCACCACCACCACCATCACTTGTCTATCTCATTCTCTCGTACATCTTTTTCTCTTTAACAACCGGAAATCGACTTTCAATGTGGACCAATGATGTATCATCTGTTCGAAACTATATCTTATCCACTCTTAATAACGGTTTAACGTATATCAATCGGTCTATCTTTGTATTTCTCGATAGAATTACTCGAAACTTACGAAAATGAGTGTTTACGCATAGAAATAGTTCTTTCCGTTGAAAAATTGCCGTTTAAATTAGTCACGTCAATCGACTAATTGACCTTTAAAAATTGTTTGGATTGGCAACGGTAAGATTGGATAAAAATTTGTCGAAAAAATGTAGATCGATCAATTTACCAAAAAATACCACTTTTTGGCCAATAATCCGGTAATTATTTCACGCAGTTTTGCTTTTCGAAATAAAATTTGTAGTATCGGGACAAATCTTGATGACCGGACGACTGATTTTTGTACATTGACGGATGCTCTCCGAATTCACCGCGGGACAACTACAGCAATATTCAGACATCAAAACGAAGAATCCACAGACATCAAGTAGACATCCACAATTGTAAATTTAAACGAACATACAGTATCGTGTAAATGTTTAAAAAATTTTTAATAACAAATTTTAATACAAAATTCGAATAAAAAATTCAATAAAATCTTAACTCTTTTACCGATTCTCGCAAAATCACTACCAATTATCCTTTAATGATACTTCTATTGCTGAAAACAAAATTAATTCAAGATCTCAAAACTTGTGGAACATTAGATGAATCTCAAAGATTTTTCGTAAAAATTTGAAAATTTTATAAAATCTGAATCCCTCAAGCGATTCTTGCTAAATTTAATACCAAACATTCTCGTCCCCTAACCCTTTTATGTAAAAAGTTCTTACTCGATAGCCGAAAATTTATCGAAAATTAGAGCGAGCACGCGCATTAAAAAATTTCAAATTATCGGTAAAATTTGTAAAATTTTCAGTAATAATTAAATTTTTGGACCAAATTATCGGTTAAATTTGTAGAATTTTTGTTTTTCATGTTATTTTTCAAAGAATTATCGGTAAAATTTGTAAAATTTTTGTTTTTCATATTATTTTTCAAAGAATTATCGGTAAAATTTGTAAAATTTTAGCGATAATTCTTTGAAAAATAACACAAAAAACAAAAATTTCACAAATTTTACCGATAATTCTTTGAAAAATAACACGAAAAACTAAAATTTCACAAATTTTACCGATAATTCTTTGAAAAATAACATGAAAAACAAAAATTTTATAAATTTAACCGATAATTCTTTGAAAAATAACATGAAAAACAAACATTTTACAAACTTAACCGATAATTTGGCCCGAAAATTTAATTATTACCGAATTAGTACCGAAAATTTTACAAACTTTACCGATAATTTGAAATTTTTTAATGCGCGTGCTCGCTCTAATTTTCGTAAATTGATGTAAGTTTCGTAAGTTGATGGCAATTACATCTAAACTGACGTGTGAATTATTCACGAGGCATTTTTGTTTTTCATAATTAAATTTTCAATTTTCAATAATTAAATTATCGGTAAAATTTGTAATATTTTCGTTTTTCATGTTATTTTTCAAAGAATTATCGGTAAAATTTGTAAAATTTCACCGATAATTCGGCCCGAAAATTTAATTATTGAAAATTGAAAATTTAATTATGAAGAACAAAAATTCCTCGTGAATATTCCACACGTCAGTTTAGATGTAATTGCCATCAACTGATCTATGATTACGTGCATTGAACATAATAAATTTTTTCTTTTCTAGCTGAATCATTCTTAAGTTTCATCCACCGTCATTAGCGTGACTTGTTGAAAAATTGTTTGGACAATTTTTCAAATTTCCCGTAGCGTATTGACTCGACGTCTCATTGAATAAAAATTGATTTTCATTAGATTGAAACTTATAATGATTTAATTGCGCAATTTGCCGTTAGAGGAAGCTCTCATTCAAACTATATACGCACATTGCCAGCGGCACTTTTCATAACGTTTCACGCGATCTCATATATATACGAGTTCTCGCGCAATATATACAACCGGCTGTGATCCCCTAATCGCGCGAACGCTTTCTCCGGTTGCCCTTTAGCTAGCGGATTTGCATAACGCCGGCGCGGCGCGAGAGAGCCACCATATCGGTATATTGACTCTCCGTTACACACAGCAGCACTTGCATACTGTATAAAAACACATACACACAGTCACATACACTGTATACATATAACGATCGTAGCCCGCTGCTGATTGCTCGTAATTAGCGACGCGTGGCCCGCGCCCACGACAGGTCATCCGTTCTCTCGCTCGCACAGGCGTTAGAGAGGATATTTATCGTTTATGTGTGTGTATGTATATATATATACAGTATATGTTTTATAGGATGAAAAGAAAGGCTGCGATACGGAAGAACCTACACGCTTAAGGGGGGAAATAGGGTTAGACGGTTCAAAAAATTTTTAATGAAAATTCCGACTCGTTCTATTGTTATAAGCCATTAAAGTGAGTAGCTCTCCTTCAGGCCCCGAGCGCGCTATTTTTTCAAACGCGTTTTTCTGAAAACGACTTTTTTTTAACTTGCGTACACGCTAGCTTGAAAAGTTTTCAACCAATCGTTTTGAAAATTGGCAGTTACTTTCTTTATTGTATTGCGCTCTATATGAACCTAAAATCGGAATATTATCATTATTTAAAATAATTTTTTTTTTGCAAATAAAGTTGTAAAAAATGGCAAAAAATCATGCTTTTTTGTTTTGACCCTTGTAAAAAATTCAATTTTCTATTTTTTTGATAGCATTTAGGTTCATATAGAAGAGAGACATATGACAAAAGTAAATTCCAACCTCGTTTGATTTCAGATGAAAATTGCGGCTTCCAGAATGTACGCAAAATGCTGAGTCTGATTGTGACCTGCAATATGGGGTCGCTAATATCTGCGGTGTTTTTCAAGGAAATTCTTCAAAAATTTTATAGTATATACTTAAATATATGTATAAAATATTCTCAAAGTTTCAATAAATTATATTCATTTTTTATACTATAAAAAAATTCATGAAAATCATTGAGAAAACGCTGTCCAAACCCTATTTCCCACCTTAACGAACGGACGACGCTGATGGACGAAAAGTTTTACCGAAAAAAAAGCGGCGAAACAAACGAGGAAAGGAAAGACCCAACAAATCTCCCACGTTCGATAACGGTCTCGCGAGAGCATAGACAAGATGACGAATAGTCACGAAGAAATAACAAAAAGTTTCGAGTTATTTCCAAAATTTCATTCAACCCAGATTCAAGCCTATTTTCGTGCAATTCTCATACACAGTGGAATAGAAATATAGAGTGTGCACAAAGGAGCTGTAAAATTTGAAGAGAAAAAAAACAACTTCTATGTTAAATGTCAGTCGCGAGGTCTTGACACCGTTCACTCCTCGTGCCTCGGGATACTTTGCGTATTCGGATTTCTGTCGTCCCTCACCGTTCCGTCGTTGAATTACAATTTTTAAACTCCAACGAACGTACTCTGTACGAAACACGAAGTTCACGCTATGTTCAATATGTAACGTTTGTGAAAAAAAAAAAAAAAAAAAAAAAACAAGTTGAATCAGTCATAGGTTATCGGAAAATTTTACTTCATTTTGCTTCTGTCAGAGGAAACCGAAAATTCTACGATGTCGAACTAAAATTCTTTATAAGAATGGAATATCATTTAAAATACGTCGATAGTCCAAAAATTGATGAAACTTTTCCAATTTGTTAAAATCTCAACTTTTCAAAACTCTATGATTGTTTTCACTCTAACAGTTTTTGAAAAATAGCATAAAACTTTGTAGATGAATAAACGATAATTATTATTAAAAGCAAATGTTGGCTAGTATTGAATTTAGGAAGATTTAATGAAACGCTTCCGATATCACACAATTTAACATTTTTCGAAATGCAGGAAAAAAAAAAGCTGCAATTTGAAACTCGCAAACTGTTTCCTCGAAATTCCATACAAGGCTCCTAACGGAAAATTAAGATAGCCCTCCTCGTGGCTTTTTGGGAATGCTGTGAAATGTTGAAAAAGCAATTTCCAAATTTCAACTTTCAGTTTTTTATTGCGGAAAGCCAATGGCAAATTTTGTTCACGAACTTTAAGATTCGCAGAACTTGATATTCTCGCGGTTTGAATTCTTCCCGCGCGAGATCTCGACTCTGTCTGACTCTCGCCGGGGTCAATGGGTCGTGCGCGTGCCAAAACGATTTCCGACGAAAAAACAACGACGCAGGCTCCTGAACGATGCCTTTGATACGCTGCATTTGCACGATTTTCATAATTCTTCTTTTTTTTTCATTCTAAGGCAGGAACGCGAACTTTCAATGACCCTGACTGTGTAAGGGCGCGATAAAGAAGAAGAGAGCGAGAGAGAGAGAGAGAGAGAGAGAGAGAAATGACGATGAGATTCTATCGTCTCTCTCCCATCACGAATTCAGTTTACTTAGAGTATAATAGCAGTAGTCAAAATAACTATCGAAGTAACTTAACTATAGTATTGGCAAAATGGATTCTTTTTTTTTTTATAATTTGAAGTAAATCTGATTTATTTGCCATTTTGTTGCTGATATGTTTGTTAAATTGACTAAAAGCTATCGTAAAGTTTGAAATATTATTTCACTAATAAAAATGTCTCACTACTGAAATACGACGTTTAATTGTCTACGAAAAAACAACTTTTCCTTACTTCGAAAAACGTTGCCCTAACGTTGCAAATTCGTATTTATCAGTGAATAACAATCGATTCGAACAGAAATTCCTTTGTTTTGGTATTAATAGAGAGAAACGTGTATATTTTCAGCAAAAGATCAATCGAATCATAAGATAAGGTTGAACGAAACGTCTGTGGTATCTCGCGCGCATTTCTTCGATGCGTAATATAGTACGCGCATACGAGACGCCCAACGATTTCCGGCTCTCTCTCTCTCTCTCTCTCTCTCAGTTACGCGCTCCCGTCCAACTCAGAATCGCGTTTTATAGCAATCAACGACCCCGTGGAAGTTCATCGGCGTTCGTCGTCGCGTATAGCGAGTGAGAAATCGCACAAAAAAAAACCACGCGGAGAGAGAAAGATGGAGATAAAAATGAGTCGATATTAAACTGGAATAAATCTCAACCGGTACACAGAGAAAGGGAGAGGGAGATAGAGGAGGAGGGGGTAAGACACGAGAGGGTAGTGCGCGGTGGGAGAAAAACAAATAATAAAAAGAACAAAGTCTAGAACGAGAATGAGAGATAGAACGAGAGCGCAATGTACTTATGTCACGCGTCATTAGACTGTCGAATGAATCGATAAGCCTCTATAACTGTACTCTGCATGACTTATTTCAGTACCGACTCACGACACACCCTCTTTACTACGATTTCACGACTCTGTCAATCCTCGACGTATGTATAAAAAAATGTAGCTTCGATCGAACGATCGTAACAGTCTCGATTACACATTGAGGATTTGAGTTACGTTTTTTTTTTTTTTAAATAATTTTGAACTTTTGAAAGTGGCCAATTGTGACAAAGGGATGCAATTCTGTTTTCGGCAGATCCAAAAATTAATGTTAATTTTTTTTTAACACTAAACGTTTTTAACACTGAACCTCGACATGTGGGGTTATTTGACCCCTCATGAAATAAACGTTGATTTTTAGAAAGGAATTCTTAATCATTAAAGGAGGAAATAGGGTTAAGACAGCGTTTGCTCAATGATTTTCATGAATTTTTTTATAGTATAAAAAATGAATATAATTTATTGAAACGTTGAGAATATTTTATTCATATATTTAAGTATATACTATTAAAATTTTTGAAGAATTTTCTCGAAAAACACCGCAGATATTAGCGACCCCATATTGCAGGTCACAATCAGACTCAGCATTTTGCGTACATTCTGGAAGCCGCAATTTTCATCTGAAATCAAACGAGGTTGGAATTTACTTTTATTATATGTCTCTCTTCTATATGAACCTAAATGCTATCAAAAAAATAGAAAATTGAATTTTTTACAGGGGTCAAAACAAAAAAGCATGATTTTTTGCCATTTTTTACAACTTTATTTGCAAAAAAAAAAATTATTTTAAATAATGATAATATTCCGATTTTAGGTTCATATAGAGCGTAATACTATGAAGAAAGTAACTGCCAATTTTCAAAACGATTGGTTGAAAACTTTTCAAACTAGCGTGTACGCAAGTTCAAAAAAGTCGTTTTCAGAAAAACGCGTTTGAAAAAATGTCAAAATGCTGAGTCCGATTGTGACCTGCAACATGGGGTCGCTAATATCTGCGATGTTTTTCAAGAAAATTCTTTAAAAAATTTATAGTATATACTTAAATATATGTATAAAATATTCTCAAAGTTTCAATAAATTATATTCATTTTTTATACTATAAAAAAATTCATGAAAATCATTAAGAAAACGCTGTCCTAACCCTATTTCCCTTCTTAATGGCTTATAACAATAGAACGAGTCGGAATATTCATTTAAAATTTTGGGAAGATATTTTTCAATAGTTTTACTAACAATTTATGAAATAAAAAAAAATCGATTTTTTTAACCGTCTAACCCTATTTCCCCCCTTAGAGGAAATAATTCGTAACATAACTTCTGATTTCTAATAAAATAATTAAACAAATTTACAGAATGTCAGACGAGCGAAAGATGTAACAATAAATGTACGAATTTAAAGTAAATTTTGAAAAGGGTCATTTGACACCCTTGGTACGCTTGGTACGTTTGGTGTTAATCATTCAACAGAGATTTCATTGATCGACAGATTAAAATATTGAAAAAATGTATCAAAGCCGAGCTTTGAGTGCCATTTACGAAAATGGTACTGTAGCCTATTGGTATCCTTTAAAAAGTCCACCAGAGTTAATATTTCTACACTATATAAAAAACAAAAGAATCCACCAATCCTACATTTTATTCTCTCGTTTCTTGCTTTGATTTCTTGATCATTGGTGGCTCCGATTTTAATCCAAACTCGTCACAAATCATACATGGCAAAGAAGACTCGGCGTGAGGTCTCGTCAATTTGCGGTAAGATATTTAAAATCTCACGCACTCGCAAAACTTTTCCAACACCGCGTCACTGGCGCAACGTACACGCAAACATCACAAACATCACAGCGACACATGAAACCGCATCGAGAGAGAATCTTCTTCCGTATTCTCCGTCGAGAGTGTTTCCGCGTGTTGCACCACGACAGAACTTGCCGGCACTCCGAAGCACTGTATCCGTAGTAAGCGTTTAAGAACAAAAACAAAAAAAAACAACCCTAAGAAGTGAAAAAAAGAGGTTTCGCTCGATGGCTTCTCGATCAAGATATATCGATGTGTTAAATCAACGATGAAGGAGATATCGAATGAACGATTTGTTTCTCTACTGCGCACAGCACGACGGGAATTTGTACGATTTTTTGTTTTCTTTTTTTTTAAAGTTTGTCGCTCGAGCAAGAACGGCTCTCTGTCGCGCGCGAACCTCTCGAACTCTCGAGGCTAACCGCGAGCGCGTGGATCCCAATAATGCTTGTGGGCTCTGTCTAGAGGTAGTAGCGCGGGCGGTCGGACAACCGCGAGAATAACAGTGAGAGAGAGAGAGATAGAAAGAGGAGAAAAAGGTTGCGGGGACCGTTGAGCGTTAACATGGTAGGGGTAGGTCGGAGGTCAGGGCTATGCGCCGTACGAGACCCGTGACCTACGACCTCGTCTCGATCCCACCGACCCTCAGTTCGACCCGACAACGCCGTCGCAACGCGCCCGCGCGTTCTTCCCCGCCTACACCTAACTCCTTCCCCCTTCTGATGTCTTTTTTCTGCCTCTTCTTCGTCTTCTCAACCACTTCCACTTCTCTGTCCACGATCGTACGATGGTTTTTTTTTTTTTTCCTTTTTGGAACTGAACGCGAAGATTCAATACTCAAAAATTGTGTACCTAATGTGGATTTAAGAAAAAATATATTTTTCATCCAAAAGATTTGATAGAACCCCTGTGAAATGGAAAATTTTACCTTGCTTTCTCATCGTTCGAAATTTTATCGTTTTGTGTGACGATTTATCAAGAGAGATTTAGGTAAGTTTTTTTTTTTTTTTTTTTTTTTTTTTTTTTTTTTTCATATCCATGTATTTACAATTATAAGCTGTTATGTTCCATAACAATAAATAATTTCGTTGAGGCGATTATAAAAGAAAGTAAGCGAAGTTAGTAGTTGCATCCATCGATGCACGCTATTATTGGTTCGTACGTGGATTAATTTTTTTTTTTATTACATTTTGCTTTCTAATGGTCAAATCGTTGCCGAAGGTCTAGCGGTTTATATTTTTTTAGTCTACGTGTGATGCGATTTCTGTCGAGTTGTTGTGTTGGTAGCTGATTTGGATATTGGTCGATACGCATTTCGTAGCTAGTGCTTTGTTTTTTGGCCGTATTTCTGATTGTGTCAATTCCGAGGCCTTGGTGGAGCGTGGCGTTGGAGATGTACCAGGGAGCGTTCGTTATCGTTCTGGGCGTCGTTTTGGATTGAAATCTTTGTAAGATTTCAATATTGGAGTTGCTGGCAGTTCCCCAGATTTGTATTCCATATGTCCAAATCCGTTTGAGTACGGTGTTATATACCATGACTTTGTTAAACAACGATAGCTTGGATTTCCTGCCTATTAGGGAGTACATCTTTTTTAATTTTAGGTCAAGTTCTTTTCTTTACTTTTTTATGTGATTTGCCCAGGTTAATCTTTTATTAAGATGCATGCCGAGGTATCTTACCTCTTCAACTCGTGGAAGGAGTTGACCGTTCAGTTTAACTGCAGGGCAGCTATTTTTTTTCGTTGTGAAAGTGATATGAACCGATTTCGCAACGCTGGCTTTGATTTTCCATCTTTTCAACCAACTTTCAATGTTGTTCAGTTCATTTTGGAGTATTTTTGAGGCTGTATTTGAGTTTTCGTGCACCGACAGTAAGGCGGTGTCGTCGGCGAATGTAGCTGTGATGGTGTTTTGTCCCAAAGGGTGGTCAGATGTGAAGAGAGTGTAGAGAACCGGGTCTAGAACGCTTCCTTGAGGAACTCCCGAATTGATGGGGAAGAATTCAGAATATTCCGTACCATATCTCACTTGGAACTTCCGATTGTGCAAGTATGATTTTAAAAGTAGGTAGAACTGTGGCAGTAACATTTTAATTTTGTATAGCAATCCAGAGTGCCAGGATTTGTCGAAGGCTTGTTCGATGTCCAGGAAGACCGCAGAACAGTTTTTTTTTCCTCGAGTGCGTTGGCTATCACGTTGAATACCCTGTTCACTTGTTCCACTGTTGAATGTTTAGGCCTATTTAGGTAAGTTAAACCAAGTTTCTTGAAGTAATAGCATGTATACAACGACAAAAAAAAAGTGTTTGGATCGACTAAATCGGCGTTCACTCTCGTTCAAACGGATTTTTAGTTAGTACAAGTAATTTATTAGTTTTTTCGAAAATAATTACGGTCAGTTGACTAAAAAATCCTGACGGCAAATAAAATGTTTATAGTAGCAACTAAGTTTCATTTGAACGAGGGTAAACGCGGATTCACTCCATCCAAACACTTTTCTTTTGGCAGTGAAGAAATTTCTTTTTAATCCTAAAGCTCGATAACACCCCTCTAACTCTTTCATCGATGTTTGGCCAAACTCCTGAACGTTTTAGATGATGCGTAAAAAATCTGCGTAAAGAATTTGACCCCGATAGCTCAAAAATGCACAACAAGATTAAAGTATTGTCGTCCTTTTTTCTGTTCAAAGAAATAGAACATTTTAATTATTGAATCTCATTTTGAAATTGGAATAATTTCAAACACAAACGTCACTAACAATGGCAAATTAGTCTTCACCATCTGTTCCAAATTTACGTTCATCCGAATAATTTATCGAAATATGATTTTTCTGCGTTTGTAACATGTTCAACACTGTCACGAGTATCTGAATTTTTGTTTTCGTTTTATTCGACAGAGCTTTTGGTGTACCGAGCGAAATCTCGTAATTTCCCCGCGCTACAAAAAGGTCGTCGTCACTGTAACCCTTATAACGAGAGATAATCTCACTGGTCCGTGATATTCGTCCCAATATACACAGATACATCGCCACTACGATTAAGAAGTCAGAGGGGAATTGGAAATCTAGCAATCACACTTCGCGGATCATAGTAATCGAGGCGAAACCCAAGAGAGAATATGTCTATCCCGGCATATAATATATACTCTATACAAAATATATATCCTAATACTATACTGGCTAATGTTCTGTGTACGTACGTATATCAATTATATACACGAAGACGTTGTAGAAGAGATGTTCTCGCCTCTGTATGTCTTTCTCTGTGGAGGGACGGCGAGATCGCGTCGCGAATTCCTCAGGTGTCACACACAGTGAGAAAAGCAACGACGAGAGTAGTCACTCTCTCGAGTTACGGTCCATAGTCCTGCGTCTTCGCCGACGAACAGGTGAGTATTTTTTTTCTTTTTTTTTTCCTTAGCTCTCACATATAAAGTGCTTATCGTGACATTTTTTTTTAACATTGCATTCTCTCTCACGGTACAGAAGACATAAACGGAGGGGAAAATCACGATACAGATCGTCGGAGCTGGAAACTTTAGCGGAACAGAAGTGTAAGATATCTACGCATTCGAAGTGGCCTCCACGACTGAGAACTCTGTGTATCCAGTGCTGTGTGATAAATAAAAAGAAAAAAAGTCATCTCGTGTGCGTACGTGAATTCACTGGCGATCCAGCCACGCGCGGTTTCTCGCGAAACTGAATGAGCCACTTAATATGGATGTGTGGGGAATATCCAGCATCGCGGACCTCTGAACCTTGAACTCTTCATCTTTCTCGCCTCCACAAGTATTGGTTACCATCGGCGGTGAGGCACAGAGAGAACTCGCACGGAGATTCACACACTCGGCGGAACGAGAGGACGGACAAAATTATTGCCCCACTCGCGATCCCGCTTCCCGAGAAACTAACGGCTATGCTTTTGTGGACCCTCATTTTTTATTTCCTCGAGGACAGTCAAATATTTTGAGGCATCTCTCTCTCATTCGGCCAATTGTCCGTGGTTCAATGATAGCCGTTAAACCTTTGGAAACGGTTTCATGATATAGACGGGTGTAGAGCAATGATTTGGTAAATTTGAGAGATTTTTATTATTGAAATAGAATTTGTTTTGGCAGAATAAAATCTGTTTAGATTTTACGACGTCTCTTAATCAATCTAACAAATGTCCTCATCCTGGACAATAATTTACTTGTCAATTCAATGGTAGAGGTTTCCTGGGTTTTGTTGGCTTTCAGATCGTACGATCGTAGACGACGAACCTAACCGACAAAGTAGCGCGTGCACTGATTCTAGTACCGAAAAACAACCGACAGCAATGTACCACCCGAATTGCAGTTAATACTGGAATGGGTGACCTCTTAAGGGGGGAAATAGGGTTAGACGGTTCAAAAAATCGATTTTTTTAAATTTCATAAATTGTTAGTAAAACTATTGGAAAATATGTTCTCAAAATTTTTAATGAAAATTCCGACTCGTTCTATTGTCATAAGCCATTAAAGTGAGCACTCCTTCAGGCCCCGAGCGCGCCACGTGTATAACCGAGCAGTCACTATTTTTTCAAACGCGTTTTTCTGAAAACGACTTTTTTCGAACTTGCGTACACGCTAGTTTGAAAATTTTTAAACCAATCGTTTTGAAAATTGGCAGGTACTTTCTTCATAGTATTGCGCTCTATATGAACCTAAAATCGGAATATTATCATTATTTAAAATAATTTTTTTTTTGCAAATAAAGTTGTAAAAAATGGCAAAAAATCATGCTTTTTTGTTTTGACCCCTGTGAAAAATTCAATTTTCTATTTTTTTGATAGCATTTAGGTTCATACAGAAGAGAGACATATAGTAAAAGCAAATTCCAATCTCGTTTGATTTCAGATGAAAATTGCGGCTTCCAGAATGTACGCAAAATGCTGAGTCTGATTGTGACCTGCAATATGGGGTCGCTAATATCTTCGGTGTTTTTCAAGGAAATTCTTCACAAATTTTATAGTATATACTTAAATATATGTATAAAATATTCTCAAAATTTCAATAAATTATATTCATTTTTTATACTATAAAAAAATTCATGAAAATCATTGAGAAAACGCTGTCCTAATCCTATTTCCCCCTTAACCGTACATTGTCTTGTACACCAACTACCGAACGAGATGAAGCAATTTTTCTGACTTTCTGATGGTCATACACCTAAAATTCAGTAAAATACAGCTGTCTGTATCAGCCAAGTTTGCTGCACTCTTCCTGTGCCCCCGTGCAAATGTTATACCGGTAGTGGATTTAGAAAGAGCGGCTGTGAAGCGTGGAAGGATCTGAAGGAATGAGAATGGGAACAAATAGGAAAGCGACGTAAAACCGTAAAAAAAACATACCATGTAGAATCGATGATAAAATATATCGAAAAAGGGGGGAGATCGTTAGCGAGCTTCGCGTTACATTGGTTTCTCGGAAGAGCCGATAATGGACGGTATCAATTCCAGGATTGACGCACTTTTGCACCACCGTACGTACGTGATATAATGATAATAATAACAATAATAATGATAGTGAGAGAAGGTACATAATGACGGGTATTATCGTGCAAATGTGTTGGATGTACGTTATACATACTGACGTCGTGACGTTGATTGTTCTCCACACACAGTGTACAGCACAAACACTCCGCGGGCAATTTGTCGAAGAGAGTGTTAAGGTAGTAATTTTATTTACCAATTTCGAGGCAAACTCAGCGTTTCGTTTATCATGCCTAATTAGGAAAAAAAAAGAAACAACTCGAAGAGAAAATTAAAATTTCAATATATAGATCGGTCGATGCTGAAGAAATGGGTCGAGGTTAATCGATCGGGATGATCCACGCGAAAGGAGGAATAGAATAAATGATTTTGTTGTATTTCTCCGACGAGATACGATTGGTGACTGATGTGTGTTACAGCAAATACGCGTTCCGAAACGAAACGCTAGCTCGCGAACTCGCGAAGATGTGTTTCACGCGTTCTCGTTACGTCATAAGAACATTCGGAGCACTCGTAAAAGCAACGCAAATGAAACTCACTTTTATTCACACACGAAATATCCCATTGGCTCTCGAATATGCTTAATACCCGGAGACCAAGGAAATGCTTGTAACCTTAGGCTTTTAATGGTCGACGGGTCAGCTGATTAATCGATCTACGAGGCTTAATAACCGGCCGAACACACGTCACTCTTCGTATATACGTACACACGCATAATGAATAAACAAAAACAAAAAAACATTCTTCGTAAATTTACAACGACTAGAACGTATACTCCAAAATGAATGATTATCGTGTTGCGTTACATCCGTCGAAACGAGAAAAAATTTTAATCACCACGTAATATAATAAATTATCCTATGGATGATTATTTCGAGAAAGTGCTCTCGTGCAATTATTACAATTCATTGATAACTTTTTCTTGCTCGAACGTTTAACAAAATGATATTGTATATATACGAGTTTTGTTAATAAGATGTATTTCATCACAGAGACAAAGCGGGTAAACTAATGAGGGAACGTCCGATCTGTCCGTAACTGTAACTACTGATTTCAAACGTTTCATTGTTATTTCGAGAAAACGAGCTGTTGTTTCATATCGTCCAAGTGAATCAATAACTCTGAATCAATCATCTTTTTGTCGGATAATAAATTATCGAAGATTGGTATGGAGAAAGAGAAGGGGACGAACGGTAAATAAGCGTGAAGGTAGTGGGGATTCACGACTCATGAACAGGTAGATGATCAGCAATGAGGGGCAAAGTCAAAAGAGCATATTTCTTGTTATCTTGAGGGCGGACATAAGGTTAGACGGTTCAAAAAATCGATTTTTTTTTATTTCATAAATTGTTAGTAAAACTATTGAAAAATATGTTCCCAAAATTTTTAATGAAAATTCCGACTCGTTCTATTGTTACAAGCCATTAAGGTAGTAGCCTGGTAACTTAAGCCCATTTGCATGTCTTTTTTGGAGGGCGTTTATTTGTAGGAAAATAAAAATGAATCGTTTGGAATATTTAGGATGTTTTTATTTACATATTAAAGATACAAAAAAAAAATTTTTTGAAAAAATGTAATAGTTTATTATTATTATTATTATTATTATTATTATTGATGGAAGTCGGCACCTCGAAAAAAAGCGCATGGGTGGCCTCGGTGATTTTGGCTCGTGGGGGAAAATGGGGGAGAAAAAAACTTTTTTCCAAAGTCCGCCATTTTGTTATTTATCCATGAAATTTAACTTCAGTAGTTCCGACCAGAATGACATGTCTATAGATTAAGAATTATCAAGAATTTTTGATTTCAGATAACATCAAGAGCCAAAATCACCGGGGCCACCCACGCGCTTTTTTTTCGAGGTGCCAACTTCAATCAATAATAATGTCAATAAATTATTAAATTTTTTCGAAACATTTTTTTTTTGTATCATTAATATGTAAATAAAAACATCCTAAAAATCCAAAACGATTCATTTTTATTTTCCTACAAAAAAACGCCCTCCAAAAAAGACATGAAAATCGGCTTAAGTTACCAGACTACTACCTTAAAGTGAGTAGCTCTCTTTCAGGCCCCGAGCGCGCCACGTGTATAACCGAGCGGTCACTATTTTTTCAAACGCGTTTTTCTGAAAACGACTTTTTTTGAACTTGCGTACACGCTAGTTTGAAAAGTTTTCAACCAATCGTTTTGAAAACTGCCAGTTACTTTCTTCATAGTATTGCGCTCTATATGAACCTAAAATCAGAATATTATCATTATTTAAAATAATTTTTTTTCGAAAATAAAGTTGTAAAAAATGGCAGAAAATCATGCTTTTTTGTTTTGACCCCTGTAAAAAATTCAATTTTATATTTTTTTGATAGCATTTAGGTTCATATAGAAGAGAGACATATAATAAAAGTAAATTACAACCTCGTTTGATTTCAGATGAAAATTGGGGCTTCCAGAATGTACGCAAAATGCTGAGTCTGATTGTGACCTGCAATATGGGGTCGCTAATATCTTCGGTGTTTTTCAAGGAAATTTTTCAAAAATTTTATAGTATATACTTAAATATATGTATAAAATATTCTCAAAGTTTCAATAAATTATATTCATTTTTTATACTATAAAAAAATTCATGAAAATCATTGAGAAAACGCTATCCTAACCCTATTTCCCCCCTTGAATAAGATATTACGCCCTTTTGAGTTTAGAAGATCGACATGTCCCTGTTGCGTCCAATTCTCGTGCGGTACGGAAAGGTAAAAGTCACTTTAGACGGAAGGAGTCGTCCTCTGCGCCCTTTCCGATGACATTAGTTTTTTGCGGTAAACCCTCTTTGGAATATGCGGAATAACTTGAAATGAAAGGCCCCAGGAGTGATACTTTCTCTCTCCGTCTGACCTCTCCTTATCTCTCACTGTCTCTTTCTCTTTCTCTTGCCCTCCCTCGGCGAAACGAAGGGACTCTCGCAAGCAAGCAAGAACTGTACGAGGATGGCATTCTCGGAAGAGGGAGCTTTATGGTCGCGTCTTTGACGTATATAAACGCTCCACGAACCGCGATCTCCCCTGACCTTTTCGTGTATGTTTGCGTGCCGAGGGTCGGGGCATGTCGTCTTCGTCTTCGTCTTTCGGACGGAACAGCAGCATCCAGAGGCAGAAGTAGCGAGGACTGCACCGCGAGAATCCCCTAACGTTCCCCGGCGTCTCGCTTGAAATTTCATCTGGCGAAACGAACCGCGATGCAAAGAGAGCAAGAGAGAAGAGCGAAGTTCACTGAGTAAAAAGTTGAAGAGGCTCTTTTTGCGTCTTCTCCCGAGGTCCCGAGGACATCAAGGAGAAACAGCATCTATATATATATACATGTGTGTAGGATATACACTATATATAGTATATATTAGCTACTTGGACACGTGAGCAAGTCATTCCCGAGACCGGAGAATGAGAATGAGAGAAGAGAATGGAATTATTCATTCTTGATGGAAAAAAAAAGTGACGTATGACTATTCGTAGAGGGCACAAACAGGTATGCGCGGCCTGCGGATAAAAAAAGCTCAGGAAGAACTGACATTTTCACGGGAGTGAACAAGAAACGAAAGATTCGATGATTTTGTGGAATAATTGAATGGCCAAAAGTATTGATAGCGAGAATTGAATGTCGAATTATGTATTCGATAAGAACGAGATAGCCTGAGATGTAAATTACAAACACAGCCACACACACACAAACGTAACCATATCCACACATAAACATATTACCTGAATGATGGGTTCTGTATGCATTTTGCACGATAATTAAGATGAAAAATGTTGTGCAAATATCCATTGGCGAAAATCACCTCGATATTCATCTTGAAACTCTTCACAGGGGAGATTTAAGCGTCGAGGAGTTTCTGTGGATTTAAGAGAAGAAAAAGAAGCGGTGACCGAAGAAAAGGGGAGCCCCGGGTGAATGAGTGGATCACAATTTTCGATAAAGAGGCGAGACGTTCGATATTTATCGTCGGCATTTGTTTGGACAAGTTAAAAGCGCCTGCGCGCCTTAATCATGCAAGTAGAGAATATGCCTCGCGTGTCGGCGTCGCAGCGCCATCCTCTTCGCGAAATTGATGATTTCTAATTAAGGCACCGCGGTACGATTAATGACGCGCGCCCCTTTAATTGCCACGATTAATAAACACGCTCGGGGTATACTGGGTGTCGGGGGGCCTTTCCCGTATATTACGCTGTACGGCTTCGGGAGGACTCACGCGTGTCGACCGATAAATGTTTCGTGCTACCGTACCACTGTGCGTCCGTGCGCTCCTCATTAATATCAAAATTAACTCTCTCTCTCTCTCTCTCTCTCTCTCTCTCTCTCTCTCTCTCTGTCCCCTTCCCACTCTCCCTCGTTGTTTCACGTTCTCTCTTGAATTTGCCAGTCGTATATATTCCTTGGTATCCTCGGTATTATTTCGCTACTGGTGGAATTTCACGATTGAATTTCCAGCTTTGCCGTTAATTATCCAAACTCTCGTACGGTCGTGGCCACCATTGCCGAGAGTTGCAGTTAACTCGCCATTCCCGAGGTCAGCCGGGGTAACGGGTTTTTTCCTCTCGTTAATATTATCGCGAGAAATTGAACGATTTATAAATTAAATGTACGACAATTATTAATGATTTTTGTTTCTACTGTAATTGAAAGTGTAAATTAATGTTGAAATAGTGACAAAGTTGTGAGTTTATCATTGTAATATCTTGAGTCAGTCTTATGGTCTAAACGAGGATTTTTTTCGAGTTTAAACAAAACAATTCATAGGTACTATCAAGTATTTCAACATCGTGAATTAGAAACTACAACAACGACTGTTTTAATTTCTCTACTCAAATCTTTACGATAGACGATAGATCGACCAGACCTCTTTGTCGCACATTCCATTCGCATCAAAATTTCACTTTTCAAAACTCGACAACCGTCATTCAACCCAGATTTTTTGCAGACAACTCTATATCATATCATCGTGTTTGCAATGAAACAGCGCTTATTTTGATATAAGATTTATTTAGTAAACAAATGGTTGAAGATAGTTAGTTTCGACTTACCTGTTTATACCTGAAAACCCAGTAATTAGACTAGGAAAAAAATAGACAACCCAACGTTTGCATATTCTATATGCTTTATACTTTCGGTTGGTTAAAATTTATTCGTTAAACTTATGACTGCAATGTTGAATAAAATCTCATCATTGAATTATTAATTAATCAAAGTTATCCCTGGATTTTGTTGGCAACCAACTCTGCGATATATTCTCTAACATATTAAATTTGATATAAAAAAGTTTCATCCAATTACGCGATGGGTGAAGGTCGATTTTAATACGGATCCTCTACTATTACTGGTGATGAATCGTGGTGCTATGGATACGACCCCGAAACAAAGCGGCAATCAAGCGTTTTGTCACTGTGGAGGAGGTAAAACAAAAATCGCTGGATGGCCTAAAGAACATCCCGATAAGTGAATTGAAAAATGTTTTGAACATTGGAATGATCGTTTGCAGAGGTGCGTTGTGGTCAAAGGAGAATACTTTGAAGGTGATCAAAACATGGTGTAAAAATATTAAAAAATAAAGAAATTATGACGAAATTTCCGTTTTTTTTGGGTCCCCCCGTCGTATATCGAAAAGGAAGAAAAAAAAGTAGAATGTATTTCCTTCACTCAGTGAATTTGGTAAACCGCATAAAGCAACGATCTCGGCAATGATCAAGGGATGCGGTAGTGTTTCAACGGCAAGTAATGTATACGCGGGGAGCAAAGAAGAATTTAATCGACGTCCGTGTGTGCGTGTTTTGTATATGTATAACTACATACAGAGCGGAAACATTGGGTGATGCGTTCGGTGCTGCCGAAAAGTGCGCGTAGATGCATCGAGATTGGTATCGGCGACGTATAAATTTAAAGTGGACCGCTTTTGCCAAAGTTGTTCGCGATTGCGCGCACGGCGGCAAGTATGTCTCCGGCTGTATATACTCTCCTTTTCACTCTCTCCCTTATTTTCTGGTGTTTCGTCGGTGGAGCGGCATCGAGAACAGAGTATATACGAGGAACGATATAATGACGCGAGAGCGGTAACCCGCCTCGTCGTGTCTTCCCGAACGACGACGACGACGACGACGACAACGTCGTCGGTGAATTTCAGGAGAGCTCTCTCGCCGATCGGTTTCGCGAGATCTCCCCGCGGCAGGACTCGCGGACACACCGCGAAGACTCACCACACACAGGTGGTACGATCGATCGATCGCTCTTTCTCTTTCTCTCTTACCGGTCAAGGAATCAAAGAGATTTTCGGCGAAACACAGTAGCATCGAGCAAAGAAAGAGGATATAGAGAGAGAGAGAGAGAGAGAGAGAACAGTCTCGCTACCGCACCGCGATGTAAATGAAAAATGTAAATTGGCCCTTGAAAGAGAACGAAAAGCCCGCCCCGATAGAGCGAGCAAGAAAATCTGCCCCGTACCGTTCCCAAAAATCTTCCTTTGGCCCACGGATTTCTTCGTACGTGGAAAAAAAAGATTTGAAGTGTCCCCGAGAGGCCTCTTGCCGCTTTGAGCGGGGGAGCAGGACGAGGAGAAAAAGACCGATAATATGAAACAGTAGAGGGAGAGAGAGACGGTGAAAGGAGGGGGATGGAAAAGAAGAGTGAAAAAGAAGATTAAGGGATAGAGGCATGGGAATAAAAGAGAGACGAAAGAAAGAGAAAAGAGGGGTTGGAAGGGGAGGCTAAAGACGAAAAAAAGGACCTTCGAGTTGCAACTCTCTCGCTCGCTCCAGCTAGACCCGCGCGCTGAAGAGACAATGCCATTGTTTTTAGACTTCAAAGGACCCTGACCGCTTGCAAACTGGGCCTTTGCTCTCGCCGTCGCTCCTAAATTCTTCTACGTCAACGCGCAACGCTCTCGCGATTTCGCACAGCTCGCGCTCGCGCGCGCGCGCGCTAGAGCGTCTCTACCGAACAGACTCTCTCGCTCTTTCTCTCTCACTTTCTCGCGAGGATCGTTCTGTCCTCATTCCCCTGGTGTATATATGCCTATATGCAGTACATATAAGCATATAACCGCGAATCTTCTCTCCTCTACGTTTTATGTATGAACATCGCCCGGGGGGACGTTCGTTAACCTTCGAAGAAAGATGAGAGAGAAAGAGAGAGAGAAAGAGGGATCCTAAGAGAGAATATACTCTCGTGCCAGCAGCATCTTCTCTTGCTTTCGTTCTGCCCGGTCTTTATCCCGCCCAACGAAGGATATATCCACTCGCGCATTGGGCCTCGAGTCCTGCGGCATCGGCAGTCACTCCGTTGACCCTTCGCCAGGATTTACAATCCGTTCAATAGACGATCGTTGATTGAGTTTCATGCTGTTGTATTTTAATGAGATCGAGGAAAAAAAAACGCGGGCTACCGAAACGTACGATAGACAAGGGATAGGTTAATGATGAGCGACGAGTTTCTATGAATTCCTGCAAACAACCCTTGAAGTGGCATTCCTGCAAACAACCCTCTATGGCATATGTGGGCAACAACCGCCCGCGGCCCGGATCCGGCCCGCTGTAAGATTTGATCCGGCCCGCGAGACATTTTGAAAAACCCAATTAAAAAAAAATATTACACTGACAGGACAAATAAGAAAAGACAAAATCCAGAAGCTTACCGCAAATTTAAAAAAACAGCAGCAAATGTTTCATAAACAGAGAACACAACTTGATAATGTTGTGAAAGCTAGTTTTATAGTTAGTTCGAAATTGGCAAAGTCATTAAAACCATTTGCCGAAGGAGAATTAATCAAGGAGTGTATGTTAGAAGTTTGCAGTGTTTTGTATCCTGAAAGGAAAAAAGGAATTTGAAAAAATTAGTTTGTCAAGACGAACCGTTGTCCGACGTATAGAAATGATGGCTAATGATATAAAAACAACATTGACTGACCGTATGGCTGGTTTTGAATCATTTTCCATAGCATTAGACGAGAGCACCGATTTGTCTGACACAGCTCAACTGGCTATATTTATTCGAGGTGTTGATAAAGAGTTCACTATTACTGAGGAATTGCTTGCTTTACAGCCACTAAAAGGAACCACTACAGGTGAGGACATTTTTAATGAAGTTCAAAAGGTATTCACAAGTTTTGGCTTGCCATGGTCAAAATTAGTTGGAGTATGCACAGATGGTGCACCTTCTATGGTCGGCTTACGTAAAGGTTTCATCGGAATTTTTAATGAAAAAGCAACTGAATTAAATGTGCAAAAAGATGATTTGATAGTCCTTCATTGCATTATCCACCAACAGAACTTGTGTTCTAAGTCCATTCGACTCCAGAATGTTATGAATGTGGTAGTAAAAACCATCAATTTTATTCGATCCCGAGGGCTTAATCATCGTCAGTTCGAGGCGTTTTTGGATGAAATATCAGCCGAATATGACGACGTAACATATTATTGTGAAGTCAGATGGCTAAGCAAAGGGAAAATGCTGAAACGGTTTTACGAGCTTAGAAATGAGATAGCAGACTTTATGCAAATAAAAGATAAACCACTATCTGAATTACAGGCCATTTGAATGATTTAAATTTGAAACTTCAAAAACAAGGACAGTTAGTAAATGATTTGTACAGCCATTTGAAAGCGTTTCAGAACAAAATCCGATTGTGGGAGGCACATATGCTGTCTGGTAACAGTTACCATTTCACCACGCTCTCTGCGTATGAAAATATTGCTTATGCTCAATATGCTGAAGAACTCGAGTTACTGTCGGAGCAATTTTCGAACAGATTTAGCGATTTCAAAAACATGGAAGACTGTTTCAATTTATTTGCTACTCCAACAAAAAGTAATGTACAAAATGCTCCAATACACTTGCAAGTGGAGTTGATCGAGATTCAAGAAAACTCACTCCTAAAATCTAAATTTGAAGACGTGGAGTTGTGCGATTTCTACAAAAAATACCTCGAAGAAGACCATTTTCCGCAGCTTAGAAAATTCGCAAAAAGATTGATTTGTGCGTTTGGCAGTACTTATAAATGCGAACAGTTCTTTTCATTGATGAAAGTTAATAAATCAAAACATCGTACAAGGCTGACTGACGATAATTTGGAAAATTCTTTACGTCTTTGTATCAGTAGAATTAATCCAAACATCGATGGATTAGTTTCCTAAATTCAAGCTCAAGTGTCTCATTGATTCCGGTGTCGCTACTTAACTTTCGTAGTTTGTAACAATTCCAAATTTAAGGATTTAATTATAATGTTGTACCTATTTTTTCATTTCATTTTGTTATTTTAATAAATTGTATTATAATAACATTGTCGTATTATTTCATGTCTGATATCTATCACTAAAAATTATGAACACTACTTTAAAATGCACTACTTTTAAACGCCGCCCGCGAACGTATTTGCACACTAAATTTTGGCCCACAACATGTCAAAGGTTGCCCATACCTGCTCTATGGGGTATTTCCCGGGAATATTTTTGAATCTCTGATTTCAAGCGTAGCTCATATTGAACGCAAAGATTTTTCGGTTGCAGAGAGTGAAAGAAAATGAACGTACAAGGGCAGAAGGGAAAAGGGATGAATATCCACGATGTAACACAGCAAAGCCGCGAGCAACACTGTAATTGCTATCCCTGCCACATCGTATCGCGACTTCTTTTTTTCGATAAAGCTCTTTCGCTCGCTCTTTCTCATTGGATATCCGTTGTTGAGCCAAAGGAGAAGAAAGTTCGAGAGAGAAAAAAAAGTATGTATGTAAATGTGTATTGTCTTACTTCGCCGATAAAAAGATCTCCACCACGTGGAGATGCTCCCGGTCTCTCAGGTCCCCCCCTGCCCCTATCTGTTTTTCTCTTTCTCAGCGGGTATATTAGCCCTTTGATTTATGCCGGATTGCCTTATAAGCCCTACAATGTCCCGCCGCTACTGTGGCGAGAGAAAGAGCGGAAGATAGAAGGGTAGCCACAGTGAGAACGAGCATTCTTTTCATTTTCTTTCTCGTACTAAATATTAGTAAAACGATGCAAAAGTTCGAAGAAGTTTTGTATTTCTTCTATCTATACGCACGCTTTTAAGCGTGGCGAAAAAAAAAAATGTATTCTTCATTTAAATGCACTACTACATTATATTGTGGTATAAAAATGAAGAGAAACGCGAGCGGGAATACGAGTCAGCGTTTGCGAGCAAATAAAGTCAGATGCGGCTCTCTCATATACATGCAGATCGAACGGAAGAAACAAAAGGAAAGAGAGAAGAAAAAAAAGAGGCAAAGAAAGAAACAAAATATAATTCAAAGGGCAACCGCTACTGTGCGCGGCTACAGAGAGCCCGCCGCGCTTTGAATCCAGGTCGGCGGAAGGGAATTACGGTCGCGACCGCGGTGCGTAACCCAGTGGCTCTATTGTCATTCTTTCGATGCAAAAGATCCCTGCGAGAGAGAGAGAGGGAGAGAGAGAGAGAGAGAGAGAGGGAAAGAAAGTCAGAAAATAAGAGGCCAGCCTTTCCCTTACGTAAATTTAAATGTCCCCAACGTACCAAAGTTGTTGTCATTATTGATTACGAAGTCAATTTCTCTCTGATGTCATGCATGGTATAAGCGTATGTCAGAGACTCCCTCGAGATTCAGCCTGCTCTCACGAAAATATTCCTAAATTTAAGCATGATCGGAGTGTTCAATATCAAAGAAAAAACCAAGAGAATTCATTAAAAGGTGTACACACCTAAAAGTGCACCGAGAGAGGACCATTTGATACAAGGATCGGCGAAGTAGTATATAAACGTTGGTCGACCGGTCCAAGTCCACTCCTGGCAACATACGGTAGCCTCCTCTGACGACGTAAAGGAGGGAAGCGGCAGACCTCGTTATCGGTACAGTGTTGATATATGGCGTGCATTGCTCCGTTCACCGGCGGACCTCCACGCCCCACATGTTCCTGATCGAGCTTTTTGCTTTTCTCCCTCTCGCGCGCAAACCCTCTTTATCCACGTCGTCGCGTATTCAGGCGGTAGTTCCGCGCGCAAGTGGTCCTCTTCTGCTTCTCCCTTGGTGAAGCTGCCGAGTTTGTCCTTGTTACACGCTGCTACAGAGAGGCAGAATATCGAAAGAAGCCGTGCGCGGTGGGCCTCAACTCCTTTACTCTCGATCTCTTTCTCTCGGGAAGAGGATAGTCTCTGCGGATTCGGCCCCCATTGTTCGCGAGCCGCCCGCAGCTCGCGATCTGCTCTCTCTCTGCTTCTCGTGCAGTGAGCACAGATGCCGCTGTCGCCCCGTTACACATGCGATCTATACGCTGTCTTATTATAAAGCTTTCTTTCGATTTTTCTTCCCCACAACCCTTTTTTTCCACTTCTTCTCGCTGTCAGTAATAGTACGATAATAATACTGTACTGTAGAGACTAGCGATTCTTTCCATCTGAAAGAATCCAACTAGAGCACATGTGGGGACAAGTGCTTGTGTTTAGCTTCCGGTACATATGTTGATGTTATACAGCGTTGCATGGTCGTGCATCTGGTCCCGAGGTGTAGTGAATGAATCAAGACACATACTCTTGATCGTTAAATAATGAAACAGGCCGTGATTGTTTAAAGATAATCATGATAAAGTTGGCAGAAATGTCATTGTTGTAATCGGTTTAAAAATAAATATTGTTTGCTGGAATAAGGATAATTCACATTTTGGTTAAGAATTCAGACATTCGTCTTACAATACAGATCGTCCAAAAAGTGATTTTTTTCGATTCTCGCGTTTTTCCCATTGATTTTTTTAGTTTTCGACAAAAACCCGGTGTCATTTGAAATCGGCGGAAAATTTCCGATCGAATAGAGTATCGAAACATTGAAATAAAAGAAAAACAGATTTTTCTCATTCTTTGCCCCCCTTTTCGGAAACCTAAAAATGTCGAAATTTCAAATGGTCATAACTTGGCTCCCGTTTCATCGATTTTGGGTTTTGACGGGCGTTTTCAAAACGTCTCGAGTAGACTTGGAGAATGCATTTTGGATCATCCCGATATCTCAATTATTGTAGCCGTGAGAGCAGGTTGAAAATCGGCGAAAAAAATGAGAAGGGGTATGTATGGAAAAATTCGCAAAAATCGATGGTCTAACTTTGAAAATCTATGAAAAATCGAAAAAAAATCGTAGCTCAATAAATGAAGCGGCATTTTGAAGGTTGAACGGTTACGAAAAGAATGAGCACAGAGTGGGGTTTCAACTCCTTCGGGAAGCAACGTTACAGCGATTTTAGTGAAGCCACTTCTGTTTGGCCAAAATGCAATAAAATTTTGAATTTTTAAATTTTCTTTTGGGACGCAATATCGATGTATTTTGACTCGCTGATTACTAATTCAGTAGCCATTTCTTTGAGAAACTCGAAATTTCATTGAAAACCGTCCAAAAAGTGATTTTTTTCGTTTTTCGCGTTTTTCCCATTGATTTTTTGAGTTTTCGACGAAAACTCGGTGTTATTTGAAATCAGCGGAAAATTTCCAATCGAATAGAGTATCGAAACATTGAAGAAAAAGAAAAAAAAATTTGTCTCATTTTTTGCCCACCTTTTCGGAAACCTAAAAATCTCGAAATATCAAATGGTCATAACTTGGCTCCCGTTTCATCGATTTTGGGTTTTGACGGGCGTTTTCAAAACGTCTCGAGTAGACTTGGAGAATGCATTTTGGATCATCCCGATATCTCAATTATTGTAGCCGTGAGAGCAGGTTGAAAATCGGCGAAAAAAATGAGAAGGGGTATGTATGGAAAAATTCGCAAAAATCGATGGTCTAACTTTGAAAATCTATGAAAAATCGAAAAAAAATCGTAGCTCAATAAATGAAGCGGCATTTTGAAGGTTGAACGGTTACGAAAAGAATGAGCACAGAGTGGGGTTTCAACTCCTTCGGGAAGCAACGTTACAGCGATTTTAGTGAAGCCACTTCTGTTTGGCCAAAATGCAATAAAATGTTGAATTTTTAAATTTTCTTTTGGGACGCAATATCGATGTATTTTGACTCGCTGATTACTAATTCAGTAGCCATTTCTTTGAGAAACTCGACATTTCATTGAAAACCGTCCAAAAAGTGATTTTTTTCGTTTTTCGCGTTTTTCCCATTGATTTTTTGAGTTTCCGACGAAAACTCGGTGTTATTTGAAATCAGCGGAAAATTTCCGATCGAATAGGGTGTCGGAACAGTGAAGACAAAAAAAAAAAAAAAATATAATTTTTTGCCCACCCTTTCGAAAACCTAAAAATGTCGAAATTTCAAATGGTCATAACTTGGCTCCCGTTTCATCGATTTTGGGTTTTAATGCTCTATAACATACATGAGTTTCAACAAAATCGGAGGGGGACACCTCGGTTACTTTCCTTATAGAGTTTAGATGGACCAAACGTCGATTCTATAAATGTCATGTCCTTATAGTCGTAAGATGGCGCGTGTAACATTGACATTTCGCCTGTTTGTTTCTATCACTCTCTCTCTCTCTCTCTCTCTCTCTTGCTCTCTTTTCTCTCGATTAACTTCAGCGTCGAGGCGTACATGGTTTTCTTCGAAGGCGTCAAACCAGCCGACAAAAAGCCAGTGTTGGTTTAACCGGGCTCTTTCTCTCTCGTTCGCGGGGTTATGATGAGAAATGTAATTTAAATTATCCACGGTTTTTGCCCCGGCGCCTTTTTTTCTGACGTAACAATCACGCCGAGCTCTAACCTCTCTTATATACATACACGAGCATCACGATGCTACGTTCCGTGCGGACCTGACTCTCTCCAGCGCTTCCATCTCTTTATATTCTTCATCCTCGTCCTCGTTCTTCCACCTTCATCCCTAGCTTCTTATCTCGTTTTATTTACGACTGGATAATACACCATCGGGGTGTAAAGAATGAATGAAAATAAATGTATAAAAGTGTCGAAAACAAAGCGCGGACCAGCTGCGGGAGATACGAAAATCCGCGCGCCATATTGCGCAGAATAGAAGAAAAGATAGAAGGTATAGTTGTTTGGCATAAACGAGAAATAAAAACAGACAGAGAGAGAGAGAGAGAGAGAGAGAGAGAGAGAGAGAGAGAGCACGAAGATAGGATGAGAAAAGGGGGCCGCGAGAAGAACACGCGAGTTTATATCACGAGACTGTCTCTCGCGGCTTTTATGAATGGCGAAATAGGTGTGTATTAACCACCAGTCGTGCAAACACGATAATTTCGTATCACGCATCTCTTCTCTACAGAACTATCGTCCTGCGAATTGATTATTAAAATCGTTTCAATCTATATAGACGAAAGAAACTTTCGTAGACGAAAAGAGAATCCGCAACTAAAAGTCTGTATTAGGGCGACTTTTTTTTTCGATTATTTTTTTTTTCAGTCCCCACCGGAAATTTTGTTGGATATGTCGAAAAAGAAATTCCCTGAAAGTTACAACCGTTAATATTAATTCTAAGTACTTTCCCAAAGCGTGAGAAGATTTTCCATCTAAAATACACGTAAATCAAATTTATTTATTTTTTCAAATTTCTATAACTCAGCCGTATTTTATGCTATCATATTGTTCTTGGTTTCGATTTACTCAGAATAAAACAATCTAAAAAAGTGCCTTTTCCGGTGAAAGTGTAAATTGTAGTGGTGAGTTGGTACGGGTCACTGAAATTGATTTTTACCCAAAATTCTCGTTTTTTTGCTGTTATCTCCGAAACAATTAACTTTACGAAAAAAATATAAATGAAAATTTTTTTGGCAATTTAATTTCCTACAAAAAAGGTCCTATCGACCCAATTGCTTAAATTAATATTTCTTGAGATATTGAACTTTAACTTATGAGTAGTATAAAATTTATAAAATATGAGATATTAAATAATAAAAAAAATAAAAAATAAAAAAAGTTCAATATCTCAAGAAATATCAATTTAAGCAATTGGATCGATAGGACCTTTTTTATAGGAAATTAAATTTCGAACAAATTTTTCATTTACATTTTTTTCGTAAAGATAATTGTTTCGGAGATAACAGCAAACAAACGAGAACTTTGGGTAAAAATCAACTTCAGTGACCCGTACCAACTCACCAGTGCAATTTACACTTTAGCCGCAAAAGACACTTTTTTAGATTGTTTTATTCCGAGTAAATCGAAACCAACAACAATATGATAGCATAAAATGCGGCTGAGTTATAGCAATTTGAGAAATATAATAAAATTCGATTTACGTGTATTTTAGATGGAAAATCTTCTCACGCTTTGGGAAAGTACTTAGAATTAATATTACGGGCTGTAACTTTCAGGGAATTTCTTTTTCGACATATCCAACAAAATTTCGAGTGGGGACTGAAAAAAAAAATCGCTCTACTCTGTATACATAGAACCATAATTTACGAGAATGAACGTAAATAGATAGAACACTCTATCAGAATGGTTAATAATTATCGAATCAAACAGATGTCACCGATTCCGCGTGACGGTGGTATATGTGTATCCCATTAAAACGAAAGAGCGAGCCTCTCATTTAACGACGACCGAACGAACGAGCGTTGTACAAGAGAGTGGCTTAACTCTCGAAGTAAATCGTCTATAGGTATCGTGCACGGTATATACCGATGTTGTTCACTCTGATGAGTTATAAAAATAATCACATTTGTGAATGAATCGCGTGCACGTTCGAGACTTTCCGATTCTCAGTCATACATTTTCCTCCTCCTCCTTCTCATTATATCCCTGTATAGACGGCCGAGACTTCTCTCGCTCACTTTTTTTCTTCTTCATACTCTCCCATCTCGCTATACATATATCCTCTTTATATAAGAGATATTCAACGGGGTACGGCAGCGAAGCAACTGCAATATTACGCTCTTAGTTTCTCGTCGATCGTAACACCAGCGAGAATGGGAAAACCATGTGCGCATCTCTCTCGTTCTCTCTCGTTTTTTTTTTCAGCGGTGAATGAATTGCGTGCGCGTAGGAGGTTCTCGCGAACGAACGTTAAGGCCCGCCATGCGAAGATCCGCGTCACTCTTTTCCCTCTCTCTCTCGGTCATCACTATGAGACAACGACGACAACGTCTACGGGGAGTTGGACTTCCTGTCCGCGGCTCGCAACCACGACCATTCGCCATGAATGTACTATGTGTATTAATAATAAAAAATAATAATATACGCGTATTTGGTGTATATATATGGGTTGTCCGAAATGACGACTCTCCCAACCATTATAACATCATCTTCCAACGTCCATTCGCCGTTCTTTCGTTGTGGGAGAGTAAGCATCGCTCAGCATGTCACGTTATGTGACCACTCTTCGGTACAAACGATATATACATATAGTTTATATGCACAAGCTGCAAGGGGAAAAAAAAGGATGAGCGAAGTAAGCGCTGGGAGAATCTCTCTCTCTCTCGCTCGCCCTCTCTCAATCTCTCTCTCGCCCTCTCTCAATCTCTCTCTCTCTCTCTCTCTATCTCTTACGTATGGAAGAGGAAAGATTGAACGCACGGGACTCTCCTTCACTTTTCTCCATTCAACTCTTCTCGCTCGGTCGTACGAGTATATAGTACGTCGCTGTAATACCGTGGTATATCTTACGCGCTGCAATTCCGCGTTGCGACTCCATTCAGAGATGCACCTACACAGCCTTGGGGCGATTCGTTCTTTTTCTCGTCGTACATGCGACGCACTCGAATGAAACTCGACGTAAAACCCTTCTTTCCTCGTGTTTGTACTAGCTAGAGCGCCAGTCAGTGACATGAGTCACTAACTACTACTACTTAAAGGGGATACGTACAATTAGACGGACAAAAAATTTGTTACTTTTGAGAAATTTTTTTCAATTAACATGGTAATGATATTATGAATATTTCTACAAAGTTTCAACTCAATCGGTGTAACAGTTTTTGATTAATCGTGCGCGCCAATTTCGAAAATGCAGTTTTGAGAAAAAAGGGTTTAAAGTTTCGACACGTAAAAAACCAATGAATAAAATTACTCACGAGTTAGTTAACGATACTAGACCCATATAACGAACTTTCAGCTTTTTTATAAAGTTGATTGGTTCCCATTAATCCTGAAAAACTGCGCCGCTCCGGTTGTCGGCGAAATTTTTACGATTTTTCGTATTTCGCTTAAAAACTTTGGGAAAATATTCTACAAGCATAGTTCCATCGTTTAAAAATACAAATCGATTTTCTGATCGTTCTAATTGTATATATCCACTTATAGAATGCTAAAGATTTTTTTTTTTTTCTAATTTGATAGATCAACCAGAGTATAAGAGAAAAAAGTGTTCTTGAACCTAACATTTAATGTATGATGTGTATCAGAGAGTCCGTTCGTCCCGCCTGATGTGCACTTGATAATCTCACAGCCCTGACCATGCTCAACATACTATATGAATAATAAGTACGTAATTAACGTTCTCCGCGGAAGAGATATAATTCAACGCTAATTGCGATTGAGTGCCCATAGGGGTTCGATAATTTATTGAAGAAAAAAAAAACTCGTTCGATGTATCCTTATTTAAATACAGGATCGATTTATAATTTTCTATACCATTAATATAATAACAAGGTAAACGAAACTTTCCCGTCGACGAACGGAAACTCATAGAATTTATGAACACGAAACAACAATATTTGCAACATCAAATCGTCGCTAAAGGAATGCCTAAATGGCGAAAACATTGAAAAAACGATAAGTTTTCTCAAAGTTATAAAAATGTATGACAAATTGTGAAACAAAAGAATGTAAATACCTCCAAATGGAAGCATATGTAAATATCCTGTCCTTTTCCATTTTATTTTGTATTTTTTCATACATATAGTCGCTAATAGCCTAGATGCTGAATGCGACTAAAAATAAAAACAAAACAAAAAAAGAAACAACAATAATCCATTCCTAGTTAGTTTATTGTAGCGAGATTAAACGAGTGAATTATTGAGAATGTCGTACGAAAGGAATTGAAATGTTATTTCTGCTTTAGTCATTCGAGAACGGGTAAATCACGAGATAAAGAGGGAGAAAATGTGAATTACCATAAAAACATTCAGAAGGAAGAACTCGTCTCGAATATCAGGTCCACATAAATGCCTCGACATCTCAGCTGTACGAGGTCTGTTCAAAAAGTATCGCGAATTTTGAATTTTCGCGAGCTACGTATATTCGATTTTCGATTTTTTTGTGGCGTTAGGTTGGTACTCGTTTCCCTCACTTATGCTGAAAAAATCGGCCATTTTGAATGTTTAGTTAATTGTTGACAGCTGTTTTGGTTAGACGTGTTTTGGCTTGTCTTCGATTTTTGCCTATTCCAAAAGATGGATCAAAGAATCCGTATCAAATTTTGTGTGAAAAAACAAAATTAAGTGCGCGAACGCATTCCGAATGTCGACTGTGGCATATGGTGAAGCTACCTTGGACCAAAGCAACGTTTATCGGTGGTACAAAATGTTCTCGGAGGGCCGAGAAGATGCGAACAACGAAATGCGTTCCGGACGCCCGAGTACATAAACGACAGACGAAAACATTGATGAAATGAAGAAAATAATATTGGCCAATCGTCGAATCATCGTTAGACAAGTTGCCAAGGAACTGAACATATCGATTGGCTCGTGCTATTCGATTTTTACCAATGATTTGGGCATGAAACGGGTCGCCGCGAAATTCGTGCCAAAATTGCTCAATTTCGAACAAAAACAGTGTCGCGTTAACATTGCTAAGGAGCTGTTGGACTCGGTCCGCGACGACCCAAATTTGCTCCAGAGGGTCACAACTGGTGACGAATCATGGGTTTATGGTTATGACGTGGAAACCAAAACTCACTCATTGCAATGGAAGCTGCTTTTTTGGAATAGGCAAAAATCGAGGACAAGCCAAAAAATGTCTAACCAAAACAGCTGTCAACAATGAACTAAACATTCAAAATGGCCGATTTTTTCAGCATAAGTGAGGGACATGAGTACCAACGTAACGCCACAAAAAAATCGAAAATCGAATATACGTAGCCCGCGGAAATTCAAAATTCGCGATACTTTTTAAACAGATCTCGTATACACTTGAAATTTCAAGTAATTTTCTGCCATTCAATTCAATGTAGAAGATTTTCATTCACGACGCCACTGACATTCGATTAATAGCCCAACTCTGCCTACGGTCGTTACAAATAATTATTTTTTTCTTTCGTCAAGTCTCACCCTACCATCGTTGCTGTCTCGTTAATTATACACGTTGGTGAATGCCTTGAGTGCAGCAATACCCGCTTAAGATATATATATGAGTAATGCACTTATGCTCGAGGGTGCGTAATAACGCGTTTCGTTTCGTATCTCTCGAAGATATCTCGCGAAAAATAAATAAAAAACACGTCGATCATAGATTTTCCAACTACCGCGGATTATGATACCTCTGGGGGTATTCGTGACGCAACGGTGCGACGAGAATGACGTCGAGGAGACGTCAGGGACAAGTGACAGCGAGCTAATATACAGGTATATTTAGCCGAACCATTCATAAAAGGTGAACGCACCGTGACAACGCCAACGTGGTGCGGCTGCCGATAACAAATTATTCGGCCCACTGCGCTCTCAACTCTCCTCTCTGTCTCGCGGACTACCTTAATCTGCTTCTGTTGCAGTTGCCGTTGCACATGCAGTAGCAGCAAGCACAGAGTGACTTGGAGCTTTCTTGCCATTGGATCGGACGGCTCTTTCGAAGCGTGCCATAATATACATATGTTTATATGTGTGTGTAATGCAAGAGATAATATGAGTCCGTTAATGGACATATGCACTATCTCGCTGAGTTTGTTTCTCGTTTCGGTTGACTCGTGTGTTCGAGCTTATAGGGATAAACATTTTTTATAAATATTCTAGACGTATCAACATGCATGCTTTTACTTATTTTCATAAAAAAATCCGGTGCAAATTAAATGTTTCTGCAACGAACGAAATAATGAACTCTTGGATAATTTGTTTGCAGAAATTTCTAGAAGGTAATCGATATTAACGACGGCGGATTTAGACAATTGTCGATTATTGTCATAAAACGTGCTGCTTTTCCCTAAATCAATCGTTTGTCCAGATTTTTCTTCTATACAATCCGGGCTTCCATTCATTTATCAGTTTCCTTTTTAAAAAAAATGTGTACAAAGGATTTTTCGAAGGGGACAAAAAAATGAATCTATGACTACAACGCAACTGAAAGAATTTTCTACTATGGAAATCAAACCGTTCACATAATTTTCTATACTCAATAATTATACACTCGAGTTCAAATAACGGCGTTAATAAATCCTTAACGAGATACTCTGTCAGGTACTGTCGGGTTGTATACAATTTTACACACGTCACGTCGACAAGTCGTTCGATCTTTTGGATTCAGGACGAGAGTGATCGAGGTGTACTCCGCTGGTAAATCGCGATGGAGAACATTTTATCCGATAACATTTATAAACATATACATATATATATATATAAATCTGTGTATAATTGTACACAGCGTACCGCGGGCTCCTCGTTAGTCGTTACGGGATTAATACGGAGCAAGGTTTTCTGGCGCCATTTCACGGAATTCCTACGTTTTATATTATTTCACGATGCGGGCATAAAACGCCCGCGGGGTTGGCATACAGTTAAAATAACTGGCAGGATCCTAGGAATTACCGCTCGAGTCTCTCCCCGATAATGCGTTATACGTTCTGTACTGTCGGTCGCGGCCTCGCCATACAAGGAGCACGGAACACACAAATGCCTCACACATCTCCGTAGAATCCTGCGAAATTCTACTTGTATTGTCGTTATATCCCCGAAGGCATACATTTGCAACGACGACGACGAAGCGAACAAAACTCAATGGTATATAACGAGAAGTGCGTTAATGCTAACGCATTGTGGGAGCGGCTGAGTTACGGCCTCGGGATCTTTATGCCCGGTAGTCTCTCCACCCCTGTATATGTCGCAAAGTATTTGTGTATATAGAAAACCTCTGTCGTATAACTTTTGCCGTGTAAATTATTTTGCACTCCTTTGCTCACCGGAGTCGGGACGGTAAGTATGCGCGTATATGTGTCGAGAAGAAAAGTTCTTTTTCTCGTTCCCTCTCTCTCTCTTTCTCTCTCTCTCTCTCTCTTGGGGCTTGTTAACCATAGAAATGCAATCGTTGGTACAATACCATTATTTAGTCGGAAACCTCGTACGTGTCATGTGGACTTCGGCATCGGCGATCATTAAACAGCAAAACGATCGCAAGGGTTTAGCAGAGCGAAACGCTGAGAGATACCAACGGGGACACTAATGATTTCATTTCAAATCACATTCTCCGCGTATTCCGCGATCTCTGAAGCTTATTATCTGCAGAAATATGTGAAAAGAAACAAAACAAATTTTTCAATAATCATAGAAAAAGAAAATATAATTTCAAATTTCTTGTTAATGGATTAGTAAATTATTTGCTACCATAAAATGACCAGTAGCAAAGTAATGTGGATTGACGTGGCGATAAAAGTCGTAAGCAGATGAAGAAAAAAAACGTAAAATGTCAGCGTCGAATTACATAATTGGGAAATTAGATTTTGTCCATTTCTGAATTTAGGTTCATCCAGCAATAAGGGTGAGATCATTAGCGAACGTGCAGATGTTCCAATTCATTCACTGATGAATTTCCCGTGGGGAAGATCGGGGCACATCGGCTACCCTAAGAAAAAAACACTGCTAGATAGCTGCCAATAGTGTAAATTCATTGCTTTTCTATATTATTTTTTAATTCTGCAATTATGCAATTAATTTAATTTAATTTATTCAAATAATTTTGCAAGCGTCCCTTTTCTCCCATCTTCCCATATTCCAGAGATTTAATTGAATGTTTTTTTTCATTTTCAATTCTCATGTTGGCACCACGAGTTTTTTGACACGTCTGTCATGAACTGTGGCCGAGAAAGTTTGAAAGACAATCGAGAGAAAGATCATACGATGATGGTGGCCCAAAAGAATGAAAAACGCGATTCTCGACTAACCCATTCGTCTATCGGTCTTCCTGTATTACAATCTCTGTGTAAATGTGTGTGATGTATCAAATGCTTAAATGTACGAGTCGTGAGGGGCCGGAAACGAGCGTTTACACTACCCAGTAAATTCTACGCTGGTATCCTCCATAGTGTATTAAGTACCTCTCGTCTACCGCCGGTAATACGGTGTTATAGGTATCCAAGTTCGCGTTAAGCTCACTCCTGAACGAAGGTACACGTTTTCACTGCTCTATGGAGTCACAGGATTTTAAGAGGAGGGTAAGAAGGGTGCTCAAAGTGTGCACCGGCTGCTGCTGATGCAGTCTATTCGTAAGTCGGTATACAAGACTGTGGCTGACCTTTAATTAGTTACTGCAGGTACTGCCGGCAGAATTAACGGCTTCCTGGCCTGCTAAATAAATAAAAGAAAATACAGAGAGAGAGGGAGATAGAGAAAGGGTACGCTGCTTCTGGACAGAGTTCTAGAGTTCTGGTGCTAGAGTTCTGAATATACGCCAAACTATATATAAACGTTTATACCGGTGTACACCACGAGGCAAGTGCCGGAGGTACAGAAGAGATGTATAATCGGAGTGGCTGATTACACGCGAGGTCCGAGAGAGCGCCACGCTTCGCGTAATCTGTGACAAGAGAGCGAGAGAGAGAATTCGCGAGAGAGAGAGAGCATCGCGTCTCGCTCTCGAAGAACCCAGCATGAAATTCAAAACTTATGTACGCGAAACCATCTCGCATCTCTGTTTTATACCGCTACCACTCCTCTTCGCAATTCTCCCAACAAGTTTCGTCAGCTATATCTATATGAGCTCGAGAGTTTCACGGTTAAATTCACCTTTCTCTTTTGTTTTGCGGCGACCATTATAAATATTTATGCTCGACGTGTCACTGATGCATGGGTTAGAATATTAAAATTATACAAATCGAAGTGAAATGTATATATACGAGACTCGTAGACTCTTTGCGCATGCTACAACAAAGTAACGAACCTGGAGAACAAAAATAGATGTGGAAAATTAACGAAAATGTGATCTATCAGGTGAAAACTAATTTGAATGAAAAAATTATAATTTCTATGCGTACTACTCAACGGAACGACTTGGATTTAGAAAAATGCATGAAGATGAAAAAAAAAACAAAATTAATGAAAGTAAAAGCTGACTAATTAAGACGAAAGTAAATCGAGTAAATCGAGTGAAAAATAAACAGATCATTTTATAGCAAATAATCATTGTAGAGGAAAAAAAAAATTGATGCAGATACAGAAGTATATGTGAAAATAAGAGTGCGCAGCATCAAAGCAATCGGTATAAATAAAAATGTAAAAAAATCCGAAAATTCCATAGTTACAACAATTTGACAAAAAAAAAGGGACACCAACGGTGTATCAGTCGATGGACAATGTCTCGGCTTCCGGATCACGCATGAATAATATCAACGGAACGACTTGGATTTAGAAAAATGCATAAAGATGAGAAAAAAAAATTAATGAAAGTAAAAGCTGACTAATTAAGACGAAAGTAAATCGAGTGAAAAATAATAATTTTCATGCATAAAATCGAGTTCATTAGTGTATATCAAAACACGGAGAAACAGATTTATAGCAAATAATGATTGTAGAGGGAATAAAAATTAATGCAGATACAGAAGCATATGTGAAAAAAAGAGTGCGCAGTATCAAAGCAATCGGTATACATTAAAACGTGAAAAAACCAGAAAATTGCATAGTTACAACAATTGGACAAAAAAAAGGGACACCAACGGTGCATCACTCGATGGAAAATGTCTCGGCTTCCGGATCACGCATGAATAATATCAACGGAACGACTTGGATTTAGAAAAATGCATAAAGATAAGAAAAAAAAATGAACGAAAGTAAAAGCTGACTAATTAAGACGAAAGTAAATCGAGTGAAAGATAATAATTTTCATGCATAAAATCGAGTTCATTAGTGTATATCAAAACATAAAGAAACAAATCATATTCTAGCAAATAATGATTGTAAAGAAAAAAAAAATTGACGCAGATACAGAAGCATATGTGAAAATAAGTGTGTGCAGCATCAAAGCAATCGGTATATATTAAAACGTGAAAAAATCAGAAAATTGCATAGTTACGAGAATTGGACAAAAAAAAGGGACACCAGCGGTGTATCACTCTATGGAAAATGTGTCGGTTTCCGGATCACGCATGAATAATGATAATTTATAATTTACGAACGAAGATTCTCCGTGTTATCCGATCCCAGATAACGTTGCACGGCGATCAGGTTTATCGGTTTATTGCGCCTATATCAAGTCGTATATGAGACACGAAGCTTTGATAACACAACACGAGAGAACGTACACGAGCTCTATTATAGAACGAGAGGAAAGAGAGCTCGTTGCCCGGACACCCGGAGAAGAAATTTACGCGGTCAACTTCCGTGACGAAAAGAGAGAGGGCGAGAGAGAGAGAGAGAGAGAGAATGTGTGTACTAGCGTTCACCGACAGGCTATCGCGAATGCAAGCTCGTCTTAATTATTACACACATCTTGTTTGCACGTAAACATGTGTGTCTGTGTCTGTGTTGTACACTCTTCCAACTTTTTTTTCTACCTCTTTATACATTCCATTCCAGTCTCGGACCTGCCCCAAGCAACAAACGCGTGTACACGACTCGCCCGTCACGCTGGCGATCCTAATTAAATTACCGCTAATTAAGATCGACCTTAATGCGCGCTCTCTCGTATGATATCGACTATCTGAATTTATAAGGAGCCTCATACAATATAACCAAGAAATATCGGACGTCGAGACTCTTTTATTCGTCCAATGATTAGTTTTTATTCACGTTATTAAGGTTAGTCGTGTTTTCAAAACAATTGCACAACACTTTCTTTTAAATTTTACACATATATTAATTATTATCGTATATGAAAATCTGTGAAAGTACAAAGTACTAGGGCGATTTTTTTTTTCGACTATTTTTTTTTTTCAGTCGTCACCCAAAATTTTGTTGGATATGTCGAAAAAGAAATTCCCGGAAAGTTACAGCCCTTAATATTAATTCTAAGTACTTTCCCAAAGCGTGAGAAGATTTTCCATCTAAAATACACGTAAATCGAATTTATTTTATTTTTCAAATTTCTATAACTCAGCCGCATTTTATGCTATCATATTGTTCTTAGTTTCGATTTACTCAGAATAAAACAATCTGAAAAAGTGCCTTTTGCGGCGAAAGTGTAAATTGTACTGGTGAGTTGGTACGGGTCACTGAAGTTGATTTTTACCCAAAATTCTCGTTTTTTTGCTGTTATCTCCGAAATAATCAACTTTACGAAAAAAATGCAAACGAAAAATTTGTTGGAAATTTAATTTCCTATAAATAAGGTCCTATCGACCCAATTGCTTAGATTAATATTTCTTGAGATATTAAACTTTTTTTATTTTTTATTTTTTTTATTATTTATTATTTCATATTTTATAAATTTTATACTACTCATAAGTTAAAGTTCAATATCTCAAGAAATATTGATATAAGCAATTGGGTCGATAGGATCTTTTTTGTAGGAAATTAAATTTCCAACAAATTTTTCATTTACATTTTTTTAGTAAAGTTAATTGTTTCGGAGATAACAGCACAAAAACGATAATTGTGGGCAAAAATCAACTTCAGTGACCCGTACCAACTCACCAGTACAATTTACACTTTCACCGCAAAAGGCACTTGTTTAGATTGTTTTATTCTGAGTAAATCGAAACCAAGAACAATATGATAACATAAAATGCGGCTGAGTTATAGAAATTTGAAGAAAAAAAAAATTCGATTTACGGGTATTTTAGATGGAACGTCTTTTCACGCCTTGGGAAAGTACTTAGAATTAATATTAAGGGCTGTAACTTTCAGGGAATTTCTTTTTCGACATATTCAACAAAATTTCGGGTGGGGACTGAAAAAAAATAATAGTCGAAACAGAAAAATCGCCCTAACAAAGTACTCTTGTACTTTGCAGAGTACAAAGTACTTTTGTACACTGCAAATTTTTCAAAAATACGAGGATATTTTTCGAGGTTTAAAAAATAAATTCATAGGTATTATTAAATTAGGGGTTATGTTAACATCAGTTTTTTGTCCGCTTATTTATTGATATTTGCAATTACTCTGCAAATTTTTGAAAAATTTGCAAACCCAAACTGATGTTAAAATATTTAATAATACCTATGAATTTATTTTTTAAACCTCGAAAAATATCCTCGTTTAGACTAGAAGACTGCCTTATGGTAATTGCTGCCGCTTAAACATGAATTAAAAGTTATGGCAGTGTCAGCTTTATGTTTTTTTTTAATCGCAGTATCTAAGACTATTAAGATTCCGTAAACATTTTATAAAGACTAACTGTATAAGTTAAAAAAAAAAAAAGTCGTATCCCTTATATTCACCACCACATTACTGACAAAATTCATTGTCGTGTATTTGAGACCGAGTTGATTCCATGAAACTAAAAAGAACTTTTACAAATGTATATACGGAACAAACTTTTGCCTGAGATTGTGACGAGGCCTAACTTAATAATATTTCACGAAAAAAATCCGTGCTCACGAATCAAAATATGACCCCATCACCGGTAATACACTTCCAAGCACAAATCGAGATGTATATAATTGACTGTAATGAAAATCGACGAAAGTTACAATTACAGTGTGCCCGTATTCGCTAATTGCTCGTAGCAGGAAACGGAAGGAGAAACCACAGAGGGGAGGGAAAAAAAAGGGGGATTGCGCTTTGCCCGTGGACTTGTGGCTCGCGCTCGCGTCCCCCTTCTTGGTCTCTTCCGTCCGGCGCGATATCCCCGTGCCAGAACATCCCTTCCTTTTCGCGAGAATCTGTATTACATACAGACTGCACATACGTCGAGGTATATAAATCGGAGGATGAGATATACTTGGCAATACCTTGGAGAAATGAATATTAGCTTGCGTTCACGGTAAGCGCACCCCCTAATGGTGGCACACGCCGTTACGCCACACTATATATCTATACCATGAGAGACGGAAAAAGACGGTCTCTCTGTGTGTGTGCGTGTGTGAGTGAGAGAGAAAGAGAGGGAATGGCAAGAAATAAAAAGAAGAAAAGGAAGGTACGCGCGAGCGCGGGCGGCCGTACAGAGTCTGATGCACATACAGGGCTCTACTTACGATAATTAACATGATTGCCATTATATTAATGTGGTGCTCGCTCCGTTCCGGCTACTTCGCGGTCAGTACGTACTAATGGTCAGGTCGGCGATTTCCAGTAGCAAAATTGCGAATAATGCATTATTTTTATCATACATCATCGATTTCATTATTCATTGTTGAAGAAAAAAACGTTCATAGTATTCGATCCATTGCCTATCATCGATTATTTTGACACTTTTGACACACGGTGATGGGGATCGTGATATAGTTCGAGATACTCGAGACACAAACTCCTCTACGTAGGGATTAGATCCTCGAGCTCGTTCGATGATTACGAAATGCTTGCGAGACGTCATTCAAAGTGAAAGACGTCTTCGAGTTTGGTCGCCGGCTCAAAAAAATCGACCGTATACCCACCCTTTCGATTATAACAGGACTTCGAATAAATCGTATCGTAGCAGGAGTCCCCGGGCCAACTGTCCAAGGAAAAATTCATCGAGCTATGCCCTCCTTGCTGTGATCTAGACAGTGATCCGTCTTCGTCGGAATAAATTTTAACGAAGAGTTCCGTACCGTGTGTAATCCCTCAAAAAGTCTCGGCGTAAGGCAAACCGATTGTTCTACAGTAAAATTCGGCATTTCTTTGATTCACGATCGACCGAGTGGTGTGTTGGAAAGTGAACGAGTACACATATCCATGTGTCTCGAGAGAGCATTGAATTGATACAAGGTAGGTTCGCGCACCAGGAAAATGTGAACTAAATTCAAAGACGAATTTGTGTTTAAACCTTCATAAACTAATTGACAGTAATGAGCTGTCTGGATCGCAACGAATTAATTGCAAATAAGTTCAGTTATCACAAATGACACATCGTATGTTTATAGAGAAAGTTTGGGCATGATCGATAAATGGGCGCGCGTCGTTCAGTGGTTTAGTATCGGGAAAAGCAGAAGCAGCATCCTATCAGTTTGAAACTTGCGAACGAGGAGAGGTCTCGGCTTCGCGGACACGAGCCATTACCGTAGTAGGCGAAGTAGCGAGACGGATGGACGGTAATGGTCATTACGAGCACGCTTCGCTGATTGTGCACCACACCGGCGAGGAGAGCGAGAGCAGCGGACTGCACCGCCAACACCAGCGCGCGGCACGGCCGGGGGCATCATCGCCGACCCGGAGACCCGGCCCGTCGTGCATATATCCTTACACGCCGTCGTACACCTCTCTATGTGCTTTTATACACGGTGTCCGTGTATTTGTGTGGATAGATATTCTTTTATTAACGAAGGCGCGCCACGCCGAGACGTTCGTTAGTTAACTTAATAGCGGGGCAGGCCACTGCACACACGATTATCTGCCACCGTGTCGTCTCTCTCTCTCTCGTTCTCTTTCTCTCCGAAGAGAGAGCTCTTTATATCGCCTCGGAGCACGCGTTCTAGATAGACCCCTGCTAAACCCTCTTAAGGGGGGAAATAGGGTTAGACGGCTCAAAAAAGCGATTTTTTTTTTATTTCATAAATTGTCAGTAAAACTATTGAAAAATATGTTCCCAAAATTTTTAATGAAAATTCCGACTCGTTCTATTGTTATAAGCCATTAAAGGGGGAAATAGGGTTAGGACAGCGTTTTCTCAATAATTTTCATGAATTTTTTTATAGTATAAAAAATGAATATAATTTATTGAAACTTTGAGAATATTTTATACATATATTTAAGAATATACTATAAAATTTTTGAAGAATTTCCTTGAAAAACACCGACGATATTAGCGACCCCATATTGCTTGTTTTTCTTGGTACTATTTTTTCAAACGCGTTTTTCTGAAAACGACTTTTTTAAACTTGCGTTTTCTCAATAATTTTCATAAATTTTTTTATAGTATAAAAAATGAATATAATTTATTGAAACTTTGAGAATATTTTATACATATATTTAAGTATATCCTATAAAATTTTTGAAGAATTTCCTTGAAAAACACCGACGATATTGGCGACGCCATATTGCTTGTTTTTCTTGGTACTATTTTTTCAATCACGTTTTTCTGAAAACAACTTTTTTTGAACTTGCGTACACGCTAGTTTAAAAAGTTTTCAACCAATCGTTTTGAAAGATGGCAGTTACTTTCTTCATAGTATTGCGCTCTATATGAACCTAAAATCGGAATATTATCATTATTTAAAATAATTTTTTTTTTGCAAATAAAGTTGTAAAAAACGGCAAAAAATCATGCTTTTTTGTTTTGACCCCTGTAAAAAATTCAATTTTCTATTTTTTTGATAGCATTTAGGTTTATATAGAAGAGAGACATATAATAAAAGTAAATTCCAACCTCGTTTGATTTCAGATGAAAATTGCGGCTTCCAGAATGTACGCAAAATGCTGAATCTGATTGTGACCTGCAATATGGTGTCGCTAATATTGTCGGTGTTTTTCAAGGAAATTCTTCAAAAATTTTATAGTATATACTTAAATATATGTATAAAATATTCTCAAAGTTTCAATAAATTGTATTCATTTTTTATACTATAAAAAAATTCACGAAAATCATTGAGAAAACGCTGTCCTAACCCTATTTCCACCCTTAATACAACGATCCTTACCGTACAGACCGCAACATTCCATTGCGAAGAGACTCGTGCTAGGATATACATATCTTCCCAACGAATCCAAAGCGGATTTTGATTTGCAAATACGTATCAGCTTGCTGACGAAGGAAATCAGTCCCGAGACGATAACGGTACAGCTGGTAATAAAGATATTCATACTTTAGTCGATAACTACAGAAAAAAAAACGATTTCCCAATAGACGCAATGATCATATCCGCATGTTTCTTCGAAGACGTCGTGCAAAAGCGTTTGCAGAGTCAAACGAATGAAATAGGGACATGACAAATGATAAATAGGTGTTCAAGTTTACACGAGAGTGTAACGCTGTGGAGATCGCATCGGTCATTGAAATCAGAGCGTTGACCACCCAGCAACGCTTCTTTTCCTCTACATAATAGGGGGCGCGTTCACGTGAGCCTCTTATATACGCTCTGCAATTCCATGCGCCCAGCAGCATCCGCGTGTTGCTCTCGTGTTTCCATATGCAGGCAGAGGACTGCACACGATCGTTGTTCGTTTGTGTGCGCGCGCGTGTGCTTTGCCAGGGTGCACAGGTGCTCCCGCTAGAACGCCGGTAGTTTCTAAGTAAAAGCCTAAGCGGGAGGCAGTAGAGTTAACAGGCACCGGGTAATTACGGCCCAATATGCAACCGGGCTGCTGGCTCGCAGACCTCGCGCAGAGCAGTCCTTGTATATGCCTGTAAACGACAGCTGGACACGACGTCGACTGTAAGTATATTCCACCGCCCAAGTATTTGCTTCTGTTGCTGTTGCGGGAGAGAGCCGCCCTGCTGGCTATTGCTACCGCAAGCTCCCATAGCCACCTCCCGCCGACGACCAGTTCAGATCGCGAGATAGTCGTATTATGGGATACCTGGGATATGGCCTCTAAGTCGGTGGACTCCTGCAGCTAACATCCAAAGTCGCAACGCCAACTACGAGCAACCTTCCTCGCGATATTTTGCTACCCCGCCCTCTCTCTTTCTCTCTAGGAATATGTGGCAACGGCTGTGTGCATTGAAGGGCACGTGGAACGCAATGAAACTAGAAAAATGACACACACTTCCGCAATCATTCCTGAACCGTACGAGGCACGTGGAATGATTAATATCCCATCCGGCGATTTGTCTTACACCTGATCTGTCCCGGTTAATCCTGTGTCATGTCCATAATTAAGATTGCTTCGAGGCTGATACCATTGAGGATGTATAGAAGATTGTTCAGAACAGGGAATACTCGGAGGAATTAAGGTAGTAGTCTGGTAACTTAAGCCGATTTTCATGTCTTTTTTCGAGGACGTTTTTTTGTGGGAAAATAAAAATGAATCGTTTTGGATATTTAGGATGTTTTTATTTACATATTAAAGATACAAAAAAAAAAAATTTTGAAAAAATTTAATAGTTTATTATTATTATTATTATTGATTGAAGTTGGCACCTCGAAGTTGGCAGCCCGGGTCCTAACTTTTTTTCTAATGAACCGATTGCTTTCAAATTTTAACAGGCTACTCTACACACTTATAGTTCTCGTCGGAACTACCGAGAAATTTTTTCACCCCTAACTTTTTATTTTACAACCCCTTGTTTGCTAAAATAAAAGGACTTTAGCAAGAAGGGGTTGTAAAATAAAAAGTTAAGGGTGAAAAAATTTCTCGGTAGTTCCGACGAGAACTGTAAGTGTGTAGAGTAGCCTGATAAAATATGAAAGCGATCGGTTCGGTAGAAAAAAAGTTAGGACCCGGGCTGCCAACCTCGACGTGCCAACTTCGATCAATAATAATAATAATAATAATAAACTATTAAATTTTTTCAAAAAATTTTTTTTTTGTATCTTTAATATGTAAATAAAAACATCCTAAATATCCAAAACGATTCATTTTTATTTTCCTACAAAAAAACGCCCTCGAAAAAAGACATGAAAATCGGCTTAAGTTACCAGACTACTACCTCAAAAGCGAGCACTAATATTAGTTTTTTATCTTGTTCAACAGCAGTTAAAAATTAAAACCTTCCCGAATGTTGATTGGTTCTTCGACTAATCACTCTGAACGTCAGCTCCGATTGGCTCTGTATCGCTGCCCCATTCTCAACTTTACACAACAGCGATTCAGCGTCGCAGTTGAGCGTGGATGTCTGAGCGGTGAATGGAATGCAGAGAAAAGAAGCTGTCCACACATATAAACATACATCTTTTTTACTCCATAACGTTGGGTCTCTGTAACATTTTTTTCTTGTCCACGGTATAAAACAAACTCCACGCTATTCGCTATTGCCAATGCGATTTAACAACGCGAAACTCCGATACACACGAGCAAACCAGCGGCGCAGTTCTATAACCGTGGAATCACGAGCAGTTAGCTTCCCCCCGGCAACAAGTTTGCACATTTATAAACACCGCGGCGAGTTTCGACCTTTAACACAGTTGCGCATAAACACGTGGATGTGAGTTTCCTCAACTTATTCCGGCCTGGTCGCTGGTCTGTGTGCAAGGGGATTCCGCGATCACCAAGACCCGTTACGGTCGCGCCCGCGGTACAAACCCGGCACATATACAACGCGCATACACACTCATAATGGCAACTATATACGCGACCGGGCGGTCGCAAGAAAATCGAAAGTAAAAGCCGCCCGCAGGCTGAACTACTTAGTATAATGCCAGCTGGTATGTATACGACGGTGCTCTACACACACGCTCTGCCAAAGCCCTATGCAGAAAATTCAACCGCGCTTGTATGCAAAACAGCAACAGAGAGGATCGAGAGCGTAACGTGCGCAGATTTCAAAGGCCATAATAGCCGTCGTGTACACACATAAACCAACGGCACTCGAGGATATCCATGCACATGTATATCTACGTATCTGCTGCCTTGGGTGCGGATTCTGCGGGAAATAATTGCCCCAAGATTCGCTTTATTCAACGAGCAAAACACCCGACCGTACGCGCTTCCCGGCTCTTTGCTTATTTTTCTAGGCGTCAGCGCGCAAGAGATCTTCGCAGGTGTGAGAGATATACACGCGAAGGATCTACCGGTGAAGATTACGGGCAGGTGCGCGGCTCGTTCGGAAAGCGATATCGCGAGGAGATCGATATAACTACGCATCTACGATATATGCGGGTGTGGATAACCGCAGAGACGCGATTTAAGATGAAATTTGAGAATTCTTCTTGAGACCTGCATGAATGCGTATGCCTGCGGAACGCCTCAACCTTCATTAGACCGGTGTTTCAAGCTGGCGAGGGTACTGATATACCGTGGCAATGTTGCCGAGTAAAACGGATAAACGACAAACGATTAAACAACAAGGTGTCGGGGACAGGCGTTTCCCGTATATCTGGTATAAAGCTTCAAAAAAAATATATATACTCGCACGTAGAATAGCGCAATATAAACTGATTCGCGAGCATGAAAATAAGTGCAATGCTGTAAAACACGCACCTGTAACATCAAGCGCTCCCTCGTATATACAGACATACGCCTCGGTATTATATATCCAGATTGTAAGGGATTTCGTTCGCCAAACGTGCAATTTGCAAAATTGACGGGTAATTTGTTCACTCCCTCTCACTGCGATTCTCGTAAATCGCAATTGGCCAGATACAATCAATCGTCGGATTCTCCGGTAAGCTGGCTTGGCGCAGTGCACGTAAAGCTGCCAAAATTTTATGAGAACATTGAGGGATCAACGAGTGTTTCACCGAAAATGCGTGATTCACGTTATCTCGAAGGAAAAAAAAAATCACTTAGCTCGTCGATACTCGCTGGATATTGTTGCGGTCACGTACAGGGCAAAAGAATGCTGAGAGTGAGGAGGAAAAGATAGAAGGAAAGAACGACGAGGCAGTGATCTCGAGTACAGCCGGGTTCATCGACAAAGTCATCGATCAAACTCAGTGTGGGGTCAGTAGCGTGGCGTGGCCGAGGCCCGGCAGCTGTTCCCTCGGCTCAGTCATCGATCTATCGACGTAGATCTCTCGAATGAGATATATATTTCAACATACTGTATCGTATACCATTGCCGAGATATTATATACAGTACCACGTTGAAGCTCCTCACAGACAAATCCTAGTCTCTGGGTTCGTTGGTACATCAAAATCTATCGAGCTTCCATAATTTATGAATCAACAAACTGTCACAACATTACTCCTTCTCCAATCCCGCCTCTCGTTACGTAAATCTAACGACGTCGTTATTGAATGCCTCTTCGAGTGGGGCACTCTTCCCATCTCATTCTTTTCTCTTTACGAGGAACAATGATTTTCGTGATGCACGTGATAACCGAATGGACCGTACGTCCCGTATCCACGAGGATGAAGTATGTGCCAGGGTAGTTTAAGAATTCCAAGAAGCCATACAAACTAGGGCTGTTACTTTTATCCGGGTTAGCCGGATACCCGAAAGTATCCGGGTATCCGGGAAATCGGATCCAACACTTCAGATTCGAATATCCGAATATCCGGGTATCCGGGTATTCGAGCACCCGAGTATCCGAGTATCCGGATATCCGAATAATCACGGATCCGCGTAACCGGGTAATAACGAATAATGTCGGGTAATTACCCGATTTTTCGCGTACAGGCTCAAATAGGACCGGCGGCGTAAAAAAAATTCTGATATTGTATTAGTCTGGTCATCGAATAAGCCGAAATATAGGGCGTTAATAGTTATCATCGAAAAAAATCGGAAAATAACTTGTATCAAATTTGCTCTGTTCAAAGAAATTGTGCAAAACTACGGTAAAAATGAAAACTTAGTGTTGACGAATCGGACGTCACGGTTTTCCAATTTATAATAATTGTGTATTTACTCGGGAAAACATTTTACATGTGACTCCAACAATTTTTTAGAATCTGCTGTTACGATCACAATTGCTTGCCTGCGCATATTAAGAATAGCCGAGATCCGCTTCTTCACATTCTATATTTTCTCTCCAACTCTAAAGTTCATAAAAACTGCACACACGCCCATAAAGCAAATATACATTTCAGAAACTAAGGATATTTATTAAATAATAATAAATCGTGATGAAAAAATAATATTAAAGATGCCAATATTGCAGGTCAATGTTGGTTACGTTCTTATGAAATAATAATGTGTTTCCCTAACATTGTATAGAAGATTATGTCATTGCTTTTTTAATCTACACAAGAATGTTTTATTGAAATTGTAGTTTTTGTCGGATGTGAATTACAGTAAAGAAATAGTTTGGTAATAATAATAAATATGCCTGCAAGATTTCTTTCCAAGAATCTTCGTTATAATGATAATCTAATTTGTTTAATATTGATATCAGTCGATAAAAATAAAAATGGTCAACTAAATGATCGGACATGAACACCGATATAATCCCGGTTTCTCAATCTTCCGGTAATTATTTATTATTCGTCTTACAAATGTACTTCGCAAACATTGTTCTTGGCAACATCTACGCATGCCTCACAAATTACCCGATTTTTCGCGTACAGGCTCAAATAGGACCGCCGGCGTAAAAAAAATAATGATATTGTATTAGTCGGGTCATCGAATAAGCCGAAATATAGGACGTTAATAGTTACCATTGAAAAAAATTGGAAAATAACTTGTATCAAATTTGCTCTGTTCAAAGAAGTTGTGCAAAACTACGGTAAAAATGAAAACTTAGTGTTGACGAATCGGACGTCACGGTTTTCCAATTTATAATAATTGTGTATTTACTCGGGAAAGCCTTTTACGTGTGACTCCAACAATTTTTTAGAATCTGCTGTTACGATCACAATTGCTTGCCTGCGCATATTAAGAATAGCCGAGATCCGCTTCTTCACATTCTATATTTTCTCTCCAACTCTAAAGTTCATAAAAACTGCACACACGCCCATAAAGCAAATATACATTTCAGAAACTGAGAATATTTATTAAATAATTATAAATCGTGATGAAAAAATAATATTAAAGATGCAAATATTGCAGGTCAATGTTGATTACGTTCTTATGAAATGATAATGTGTTTCCCTAACATTGTATAGAAGATTATGTCATTGTTTTTTTAATCTACACAAGAATGTTTTATTGAAATTGTAGTTTTTGTCGGATGTGAATTACAGTAAAGAAATAGTTTGGTAATAATAGTAAATATGCCTGCAAGATTTCTTTCCAAGAATCTTCGTTATAATGATAATCTAATTTGTTTAATATTGATATCAGTCGATAAAAATAAAAAATGGTCAACTAAATGATCGGACATGAACACCGATATAATCCCGGTTTCTCAATCTTCCGGTAATTATTTATTATTCGTCTTACAAATGTACTTCGCAAACATTGTTCTTGGCAACATCTACGCATGCCTCACAAATTGTGTAAATTAAAGAATTATTTTCAGCATTTTCGGCATCAATTATCGGCGGTAATTGCCCGATATTATCCGTTATTATCCGAGTACCCGGTTACCCGAATACCCCGAAACTATCCGTATACCCGAATCCGTTATTACCCGGATATTATCGAGTTATCGGGATATACGGATTTGAAGCGTCGGATCCGTGAAACCCGAATTACTCGGGTATCCGGATACCCGGAAAAGTTCAAGCTTTAATACAAACGTTTATACGTTGTGTATATCCACTGCCCCGTTCGCATTTACGACCTATCAACACTCCTTTTTTCGCTGGACACTCGCGCCCCGGACTCATAGGTGGTGGCCACTGCAGGTGGTCGTTTAAAAGTTACGTATATGAACACACTTGAGAGAGAAAGAGTCGGGAGAGGTCGCGGTTGGTTGGCGCTGGTGCTGAACGCTCGTTAACTCGCTAGACCGTAAACCTTTTACTCACAATTAGCCCTGGCGTCATTATTATGTACGTGCATCACGAGCAACGTACTCAACAATACTTGCGCCTTTTTTTTGGCTGTTAATAGGGAAAAATTTGAAAAACAGTCAAGATCGAAAACATGCATTGTCGACTTTATCGACTGGAAACTGTCATCTGTGTTCCAAGAGGGAATCCATCCAGCTGCCCACTGATAGTTAGTCTAAATGTATCAAACATTGTGGCGACTACTTCGGGCATTTAGTTGAGCCTTGTATTTTTTTATAAACAACCGCCTAGTCGATGTAACAAAGGAACCGAATCCATTTGTACACCTAATAATACTGTTCATAACAGGAATCTATCAAACAGCTATCAATTCGCTGATATTATAAATAACAGCGTTTGTTGAAAAATTGAAGGTTTATGTTTAGGACGAAATTTTCCTGCACTCTGTTACCTGGGACTGTAAATCATTCTCCTCATTTCCAGTATATCGTTTTACAAACGTGGCGTAGATAGACAACAGAGTGAAGACATAAAGATTCGAATCGTGTGTCGGAGAGACTCGCGAGGGAGATATCGCAATACATTTTCTGTTACTTCGAGCGTGAAAAAAACAGGACGAGTCTCCGCGCGGGGGACACTGCGAAGAAATTCTCACGATTTTATGATGCTAGAAATGACTGATACCCAGCAATGGATATCGCGATTCTCAAGGAGTAAGACTCATGAACCTCTCATCGTCATACGGGAAAGCAAATAATTTTCCCCGCTTTCACAGCTATTTGTGTTCGTATCGCGAATTAGCAATGTTGCAAAGAATCCGTCGATGATCCGACCCCAGCGATGGTGATGCTGACACTGTAAGCACACCGGATTCATCTCTATACTCTAATGCTAATCGTTAACCGGAAGAACGATACGAGAAATTTCCCAGCGGCAATGCGCGGCAAAAGTGTGAGCGGCAAGCGGCACAAGGGATTCTGTTATCTCGCGGCCATACACCGAGGAATTTGCGGTGATGAGTCGTCGAAACGCTCTTATAAGCACCTCGAATTCCCCGTGTGATCCTGTTCGCCGCGGCATCGCGACCTCCCGACCCTCAATATGCGCTCACCGAACCTGAGAGTATCTTAGTCCCACTCTCTCCCTCTGTCTCTTCTTACTCTGCCAACTTTCCAGGACTTTGGGATCCCGCTCGCCGCGGCAGAGTGCTGCTTTTATAAAAGATTCCCGGAATTCTTGACGCGAACTCTAAAGCTTCGCGCTTACAACCTCTCGCGGAAATATTCGCGACGCTACTCCGAAACAAAAAAATCTTTTTAGTTCCTTATCTTTTTACGCATGGATCATTTGCACATTGATATATACGTGTATGTGTGATACGTATGTTACTCATTACCGCAACAGCATCGTGAAGCATTATAAAAATATCTAAACTGAGAAAATCTATCAAGAGCGTCGAGTCACCAAAATATTTCATAAATTATGTTATTTGACTTTGAAAAAAAGAACGTTTTGCTTCCTGGCAGAGAGTTTGTTAACGAGGACTTTTACTTACGCTAAATAGGCGATATTGAGAGCCGCGAACAAAGTCAAAAAAAAAGAAAAAATACAGTGGGTCAAAAAAGTATTCATGCACCTTGTTTTTTTGCGATAACTTTATAGACATAAGCGATACGCAAAGGAAGCCAATTTTATTTAATATTACGACAGGTACAGAGATAAACTGCAAATGGAGAATTTTTTCCCAGGAATAATAGAAGAATTATGCAAAAAAAAACGAAGTATACCACTGCAGTATATACCATAGTGGTATATACTGCAGTGGTATATCCTGGGAAAAAATTCTCCCTTTGCAGTTTATCTCTGCACCTGATGTACTATTAAATAAATTTGGCTTTCTTTGCGTATCGCTTATGTCTATAAAGTTATCGCAAAAAAACAAGGTGTATGAATACTTTTTTGACCCACTGTACATACACTGTACCAGTCATTCATCTAAGATTTTGGGGCAACAAAATTATAGCGATTTTAATTTGTGACACGATCCTCTTGAAGTAGCGGAGTCCTCACAGACTTCTGAATAATTTTTAACGAATTTTCTCTTTTTGTCTCGTCGAGGTTCGAACTTGTTCAGAGACTAATGTGGACTAACACCGGCGACCCTTCAGTCGGTCAATTGCGGTGTCTCTCCGTTTCCAGTGTCATATGTCTCGCCGCAATCTTTCTTTCTCCGTCTCTCCATCCCCTCGCATTTCAAACTATGCATGAGCAATCGCTGTGAGGCTGTGACTCGCGGTTGCCTTGACCACACGCTCGTCCTGACCACAATAGAGCTGAAGTCGACGCGGGGCTTTTTCTTACACCCCTGGTACCATGTAAGGATCGCGAGAAAAAAAACAGTATATGCGTATATATAAATGCAGTGGTATATACCGCAGCATACAAGTCTACACGATAGAAATGGTGGAGCGATCGGAAGACGATACGAGTAGGGCTCAACTGGTGACGAGATTTTGTTTACGTCCGCCTGTGTGACAATGTTGTCCTTGTCCATCGATCCCTTGGACCCCATTGTGGCGACGTGGGATTCGAGAACCGAAAGGGATTCTCGTGTGGACGAGAGAACGAACGACCGAGACCAAAACATCTCGCTCGATCGTTATTCCACGATGCTTTGGGCAACGTATCACCGACGAAGAAACGAAACAGAAGACAAGTCTCGAAGGATATACAACAGTCTCGAAAATAAAAACTTTCGTTCTAAATGCTATTCTGAACGCGGCCGAGGTTGTACAATGAAAAGTCATAGTGGGCTGAATTATACTAGCGATAATTTGCGAATTATACTGTATATCCAGTTTACCACAGATACGTACAAAATGTATCTATGAAAAGGTACGAATGTGCAAGCTAAACAAAACAGTGATTAGCGGTGGTGATGGAGCCTAACGTGACTTTCACCTGCACAGAGAGCGAGACTGCACTCTCTTGGTATCATACTTTCAACATTTCGTGACTTTCTTGATGCGCAACAACGGAGTCTTCGAGATTGCGCCGAGAGGCGATCAATCATTGCTTTATGAATACATGCCAAAAAAAGGAAAAAGTGATACGTCGAGACGTGTGTGGTTCGTTTGTGCCATTAAAAGAGCTCGGGGTTTCGATGCAACATATCGCGGGGGGTCATTAAGGAATTCACGTGTGCATAATCCACCGTGTATAGATGCATGTGTGAGAAACGGATAGTATGAAAATGTACGAGGAACGCGGAGGATGAGCGTGAAGCAGAGATAACCGGGGGAAATCAGAACGACATTAATTATCTTCGAAGGTGACGACGAGAAGACGAGAGAGCGTAGGCCGCGCTCATTTGCGAACTCGACCCGTTACGGCATATACATTTTACGTGCCCGATTGCTGTCCGCTATATTAGTCGTAGGTACTCTTTCATTTCATTTTTTTTTTCACTCTCTGATATTACATATACGTACATACATAAATATATATATATATATGTATGAATACATCCGAGGACGGTTATATGGCCAAGTCGAATTAATAAACTTCCTACTCTTAATGCGAGACCCGATAAGCGATTCTGTATGACTCGAGAGGGCACGAGAGAATATTTCATCGTTGCGGGATCGAGGCCGGTACGTGTGCGACATGCAACGAGAGAGAAAAAGAGAGAGAGAGACGTTTCTTGAGAATTAATATTAAAGTGCTTCTTTTTTTTGCAAGTTGAACCCGAACGTTGAAATGTAAAGACGCGTTTTACTCCTTTTCATCTATTTGCATTATTAATTTAACTATGATAAGACTTTTCCAATTAATACCGAAACGTTTAAACATCCCGAGGCGGCTCTTCCCCTCGTTAGAGGAAGAGATAACGCCGCGTCCGTTTTCTATCGAGAAAAATAAAGTAAAAAGTCCGTTTATATTTTGTAATCGGGGCAGCAGTCGTGTTTCCTTCCTATCTCACTGAAGGTGAGTCCCGCTTTATTGCAAGTATATATAATACGATTTTACATTATCATACGATGTAAAAGTGTGTCTACAGGTTTTACGCTTCCCCCCTGTATCATGAGCCATACATCAGAGATTTCTTCGTAATATAATTCATTGACTTTGACAGTAGTGCATTAATAATATCGAGGGCCCTCACGATTGTCTATCTGTGTGGCAGCTCGAGAGAGCTCGGGTCATTTCGCGATGCAAGAGACAGCGAGAAAGAGGAAGAAATAGAATAATAATAATAATAATAATAATAATAATAATAATAGTAATAAGAATAATAATAGTAATAACAATAATAATGTATATGATTCTCGAATGCTGCCGGGTACGAGACGACGACGATTAATTTATTATTTCGTTTATCTCCACGATGCCCCGGTTTTGCCTCGCTCATCCATTTATTCAAAAGGCTCTCTCTCGCTCGTTTTATTCTGAAACGTCAACCAAGATAACTCACGGGCGCGTACCTGCTGCAGTCTTATCAGTATTAACCCGCAACTCTTCATGTTCGGAAATATTTCAACCGTATAATCGGTTCGATAGTTCGAATATTATTCGGTCTCAAAAGAAAGCAAAAAAAAAAAAGAAGTTACGCTGCACCAATTAAACTTTTTCAACGTTCGATAAATAATATTTGACATAAATAACAAAACGTGTAAAATGAACGTTTGCAACGAATTGGACATACTTCGGCAGCCAGGTTACCCGATGTGTCACGCTCGATACTGTCACAAGCAAAGAGATAAAATAAGAGGGGGAGAGACAGATAGTCGCAGTTTCGTTTATCTACACACCCGTGCCGGAGAGGCTGAGGACGATAAAAAGTCTCGTGTCCGCGATAATAGTGGAGCAGCGGATTTGACGAAGAAAAAAAAAAGGAAGAAAAGAAAAAACGTGCTCGCGGAATTCTCCGGTTGCCGAGGGAGTTGCCCGCTAAGATCGCGGTCGTCGAAAGGAGAGAACCTCGACGAAGAACCGTAAACCGGGCAAAGCAACAACTTTTAGCAGCAAAAGAGTATATCTTAGAGAAAATATAATATATATATTTGTACTTATGTGTATGTACCTCGCGTTGTTCTCGTTTCTACGGTAGGGTAATAATGCTCGGGAGCGCGTGTAACCACGCGCGGCCACCAATCACAAATTAATTATCTCCTCGTGTAACAAATATACGGAACACACGTATACATACCCTCGTCTCAATATACCCCTCTGCGAACTGGCTCGCGCGCGGAAATCTCTTTCTCCCCGCCGCTCCTCTTGCGTTCATAAAGCGCGGAGTATAGAGATAAAGATTTGAATTGTTCGTGATCACGCGGGCGTGCTGCACTCGCGCGCGCTCTCTGCACTCTGCATATACACATATATTTTATATATATATATATATTTGTGTGTGTGTACTAAATATAAACTCACTCGTGCGCTATAGCTATCGCGATATCCTGATATCGAGAACCGGCGAGCTGCACGCTCGCGAGCTACGCGATAATTCGCAAGAACGATACAGCACGGGGATTCCGATGATGGCACTTTTTTTTCGTTAAAAAAGTAGATCCCATTCGTTCGACACGTTTTCCTTACTCATAGTGGAATCTCTGCTTATGCGTGGAAAAAAAAATTTGTCTTCTTAATGGAGAAATAGGGTTAGACGGTTAAAAAAATCGATTTTTTTTTATTTCATAAATTGTTAGTAAAACTATTGAAAAATATGTTCCCAAAATTTTAAATGAAAATTCCGACTCGTTCTATTGTTATAAGCCATTAAGGGGGGAAATAGGATTAGGACAGCGTTTTCTCAATGATTTTCATGAATTTTTTTATAGCATAAAAAATGAATATAATTTATTGAAACTTTGAGAATATTTTGTACATATATTTAAGTATATACTATAAAATTTTTGAAGAATTTCCTTGAAAAACACCGAAGATATTAGCGACCCCATATTGCAGGTCACAATCAGACTCAGCATTTTGCGTACATTCTGGAAGCCGCAATTTTTTTGAACTTTTTTTGAACTTGCGTACACGCTAGTTTGAAAAGTTTTCAACCAATCGTTTTGAAAATTGGCAGTTACTTTCTTCATAGTATTGCGCTCTATATGAACCTAAAATCGGAATACTATCATTATTTGAAATAATTTTTTTTTGCAAATAAAGTTGTAAAAAATGGCAAAAAATCATGCTTTTTTGTTTTGACCCCTGTGAAAAATTCATTTTTCTATTTTTTTGATAACATTTAGGTTCATATAGAAGAGAGACATATAATAAAAGTAAATTCCAACCTCGTTTGATTTCAGATGAAAATTGCGGCTTCCAGAATGTACGCAAAATGCTGAGTCTGATTGTGACCTGCAATATGGGGTCGCTAATATCCCCGGTGTTTTTCAAGAAAATCCTTCAAAAATGTTATAGTATATATTTAAATATATGTATAAAATATTCTCAAAGTTTCAATAAATTATATTCATCTTTTATACTATAAAAAAATTCATGAAAATCATTGAGAAAACGCTGTCCTAACCCTTTTTCCCTCCCTTAATGCCATTATGTTTAAAATCCTTCAAAATATCTGCAAATCACATCTAGAAGAAAATATTCACATGTGTGGGTATGTAATAGACTCAAATAATTTAACGCATCTCGAGAACGATTGGACCAATTTTCTTTGACACTTTGCACAGATTTGAATCATCGAACCTCCATTTTTTGCTAGAATTTTCGTTGGAATTACTGGAGCGTTAGAGATTTTACATTATTTTACAACTTTTCTAAAATATGCATAACTGCTCTAACTTCCGTAAATTTTCAGCTATCCATTCGCAACTTTTTATATATTGGAGTTGGGAGGAAAGAATATTTGATATTGAATTTTGAAAGAATCGATTGAGCGATTCAGATTTTATGAAATTATAAATTTTCCAATAACGGTTTGTGATCGATTTAATTTCCAAAAGTGTTGACATTTTGGGTTAATTTTTCTATTATAAATGGATTATCGTTGAAGGAAAATTTGCATTATGAATTTCGTATGAATCGGTGAAAGGGATTGAGATTATATTAAATTTGTTATTTTTGAAATTTTCATATATTACGCGAAATTGTATTTTTGTTTAGCTTTCTTCATTTGTCAACTATAGACACGATATTTCCCACAAAAATAAGTTTGAGTTAATGTTGGAGTATGTTGGGAGTAAAATATGTTGGATATGGAGTTAGAAATGAACGAATGAAGTGCTTCAAGACTGTAAGATAATTCGAATGTTTGAACTTTTGTATATATTTTGCAAATAGAATTGCTCTAAGTTCAGTGAATATTCCAGAATGATAATAAAAGATCATACAATTTTACAACCCTTATTACTTTAGAATTATTTATATGAAATTCATAAAAATAAAAAAAATATGCGAATTAGAAACTTGAACATTGCTTCGTCATTATTTGATCCACGCACTTCCGCAAAGTTTTCTCTATGGAGGAAGTACAAATTTAAGAACTAACTTGCTCGTGGAGAGAGATTCGTGAGAAAGATAAAAACTTTTGTAACTTTACTTCCGCCTGCCAGATCGTCAAACCTCACGTTTTTCTGTATTAATTTTCGAAACGGTACAAAGACCTCGATATAAACTCGCGTATAACAAAATTAACAGTCTCGCGTATTTGGACAATTAAAAACGTTCCAATTGCTGATGCTGTAGGACTTTCTAAGAAATGAGAAAAAATCGTTAAGACAACTAGCAATATTTGGCAGTTTTAATTATAAACTTGCACATTTGCTTCCTTATGAAAGGAAGCAAATGTGCAAGTTTATAATTAAAATGAGAAAAAATCGTTAAGACAACTGGCAATATTTGGCAGTTTTAATTATAAACTTGCACATTTGCTTCCTTTAATAAGGAATGAGAAAAAATCGTTAAGACAACTGGCAATATTTGGCAGTTTTAATTATAAACTTGCACATTTGCTTCCTTTAATAAGGAAGCAAATGTGCAAGAAATCGTTAAGACAACTGGCAATATTTGGCAGTTTTAATTATAAACTGTTTAATATTGCCAGTTGCCTTAACGATTTTTTCTCATTTCTTAGAAAGTCCTACAGCATCAGCAATTGGAACGTTTAAATTATCCATATACGCGAGACTGTTAATTTTGTTATACGCGAGTTTATATCGAGGTCTTTGTACCGTTTCGAGAATTAATACAGAAAAACGTGAGGTTTGACGATCTGGCAGGCGGAAGTAAAGTTACAAAAAAAAAGAAAAAAAACGAAAAGAAAGAAAGAATGAAGTTTTGAGAGGTGTTATTATCACGAGAGGCGACAGCTCTCGCCTCGCGAAGTATTACGAGGACTCGTAAAATCGCGAATCACGATTCCTCTCCCTGAATCGCGCGAGCCGCGAACACTACAGACGTCGACGTCTCGTTCTCGGTTCGTTGTGCCCCCCTCCCGCCCTCCTGCAGTCGTTCATCTTTGATGCTTCGGTACTACATATATAATAAAAGGTACTTGACGTTACTGTCGTCGAGTCACGGCGATACAGCAGGGACTCTTTCTCGCGTTAAAGCTTTTCACCGCATTTAATTTATTACATCCGGTTTCGCTTCGTGTATGTGGTCTATCCTCGTGAAAAAAAAAAACACCTGCGTTCACGGATACGCTACCTCTCCACTCTTTTTCTCACTGTTTGAGCAATATAATATGCTCTTAGGCGTTCTAATGTTTTGCCATAAGTTAAAAGAGAGAGAATCACGAAAAACTAGCGCAACGGTCTTGAAACGCAGTTGTATGTACTCGCGTTTCTTTTCCTTTTTTTTTTGCAGAGAATAAAAATCACCCTAGTCTCGTGCGAAAGACATACCGTGTGTTTTATATACACGCTTCATATGATCGTAATATTCGTGAGATAGGGTGTGTAAAATCGTGCAGAAAACTTTTTGTCACGTTCTCTTGCCGGCCACGATTTCTCTCTCGCTCTCTCGTGCCCGGTAGTCGTTGTCGAGAGCTCTTGGAATTACAGTAAGGTATTAGAATTCACGGAGGAGAATGGAATTTATTCTAAATACAATCCCTATTAGCAGATCAATATCCTCGATATACATATGTGCCTTGGAATCCGTGAAATGTGATGACAATGCTTCCCGTACGGTACTTGTACTTAGATATATATTCACGAGAAACATATTGTTATTCTTTCTCCTTCTCGTTTAGATTCCTTCGAGAGTGAGACCACGAAAAGTTCTAGAGTATAAAACAAAAAAGCGCGATCTCCATAGAGGTGCAATGTTAAAAAAGAGCAATTTGTTGATCTAATTAACATTTTAACGAGCCAATTACACTTTTGGCGCGTGTCCCAAATTTTTCCTTTGCAAATACGACATATGCTTTTCAATGTGCTGCTCTCATATAAAAACGACGGAGGAGAGGGCACTCGTAAATATTTGGACCAAGCCCGCGGGTCGTCGGGAATGCGACCTCTTGTGAAACCGGCTGCACTCCCTCTCTCTCTGTAATGCGCGGTCACCGTTTTACCCGAAGAGGATTGCAACGCACGCCCGGTGTGGCTTTGCTGCACAGAAATCGGTGGAGCAATGTTTCTCCGGACACTGTGTGGGCAAGGGAGTACGGGTAACACTTGGCGGCACCGTTTCCCGTTCAACTGCAGCGACGACAGTGCGATATAAACCCAACGAGATCTCGAATTAATCTCAGGTTAGCTGTGACGTCCACCGGTAAGTTGACCGAAGCTGCGACCACACCGCAGGGCCCATATCTCGTACATTATACATATCTCTTGATAGACATATGGTATAAGGGTATTCCTACCCTTAGGACTCACGCTGAGGACTAATAGAATTAGAACTTTTACATTTTTCAGATATGAATTGTCGATGATTTTTTTACATGGATAGTACATGTTTTTTTTTAGAAATTATATTTTTGTATTTATGTCTGATTAGTGGGATAAAACGAAGGGCGATAAACCGCTAGTATTTATCAATCCTATCGAGATACCACAGGAATATTTAAGCTTCTATCGTCACCTCACATATTTAAGAGAATTGAATGACGTTTTAACGCTGTAAGATTTCATGTCACTGTACAGTATCAAATTGTTGTGTTAAAGATTCCATTTGCCAGGACAATTAATGTTAAAATTCATCATTCAGGAAATTTTTGCACTAACGAATGTCTGTGATTGGTTTTAACCCTCTTCGCGGCATTAAATTGTTAAAAGTTGGTAGTATGTAGTGCTTTTATTTTATTATTTTTTGCTTTGGACTGGATGTAATTGCACTGCGGGTAATTGGTGGTCCCAATGATACAATAATTTATTATTATTATTGTGCATATGTGCATACACAGGTATACAAACAGTTGGTGAAATAGTGAGACAGAGCGGGGTAACATGGAGGTAACAGCATCAGTAAGATCGAGAAACAGAACGAGAAGAGAGAGAGAGAGAGAGAGAGAGAGAGAGAGAGAGAGAGAGAGAGAGAGAGAGAGAGAGAAGCATTCTTACACGCATCCTGTCTGCGGTTGACGAAACTTATCGGGAGACACGAAACTTCCGAGAAACCTTGCTCCTTGGGTCGATTCAACGTCGCAGAGAAATTCTCTCAGCATCGGCACATACACACACAGACCACGGACCAAATTTGGCTATATATCCCGATCAGGGAGAGAGAGAGAAAAATGCATTTTTTTACCGCATGACTTCATGACGAGCGATCTCGCCCCCTCGTAACTATCGTAGTAGATATATACAACACGTCAATGGCTTCGACACACGTATATCACGAAATATTTCGCAGAAAGAGTGAATGTACGATCAGAGGAACGTAATGAGACTATTTTTCTGATATTTTTTTTTTTCTTTTTATCGAGCACAGATCATCATTACCGTGTCGATTTCCGGTTGGATCCAAGAACGAACAAGATCATCGTCCGCGTTCAGGTGCGTTCGACGAGGACGGAAAGAAAAACAACTTTTCACGAATGAAATTCATCGATTTCCCCCAATTAGAAGTAAAACGAGTTTTGGGAAAGGACAAAATGGACGGATAGTAACGTTTGGTGCCGTTTCTTGATGCGAATGCAATTCAAGAAGGTGCATAGGTAACGTGGCCTGGGAATGTCAAAGGATATATATACTAAGGACATCGGAGTGCGCAGTTTGTATGAGACGCGAAGAGCTACAGAGAGAGAAAAGAAACAGTAAGAGGAGAATCGAGCCGGGTTTTGTTCACGCAGGTGGTAATAAATAATAAATTGATGCGAGAGAATAAGCGAGAGAGGTACCGACGAGAGTCGTATACAGGAATACGTTTATGCGAGAGGCGTGTACCGCGACGGCGTACACATACGATCTTTCTCTCTCCGTCTTGCTCTCTTTGAAACAAGTATCAAAGAGAGTTGAGATACATCGGGATATATCCCTGAGGGAGCATAAACACCACGAGGTCCTCGCGCCTTCTTCTTGATATTCCATCTCGTCGGTCCCCAGGAATCAGAGAGAGAGCGAGAGAGCGAGAGAGCGAGAGAGGCTGCGATCCTGGAGCAAAAAGGTGAAAAAGAAGCTGAAGAAGAAGAGGAAAGCGAGTAAAAGAAAAAGAGGTACACGATGAGAAAAAGAACGAGAGAAGAAACGAGAGAAGACAGGAGGCAAGAAATAAGCCTCGCGTGTTGCCGGCAGCTACTTCAGCTGCCCTCCGGGTGCCCTCCTCCTGTCACGGCCCTGTCTGGTCCACGGTGGCCACCGCGCAACTATTGGCCTCTCTCGCAATTCTCTCTTTCTCTCTCTCTCACTCTCCTCAGGTTCCCTCTTTGCGATTCAGTCGAGTGGGCCCCCGAACGAAACGTGGCCCCACCGAACCCCGTTTGATTTGCGATCCCGCGGGGTCTCTCTCGCGAGTTCTCGTCGCTCTCGTCTTCGCGAAGAGCTAAGGGAGAGAATGAGCGAGAGCCATGCGAAAACGAGCGGCGGGACGCGTTTGGTTTCGTTACTTTTTAAATTCCTCGACGAACCCGCGTTGCGCCCCGCCTCGTGAGTCCCGCGAGAAGTCTACGGGACCCGCGCGCGAGGAGAGGCCACGCGGGTAAATGAAGATTTATAGAAGGGCCCCGGACGCCACTCAAGTCATCCCCCTCTCTTCCATATGTATGGTAGCGAATTCGCGATGTGGAAGTCACCCGGGGACTACCGAGATTCTATATATACGCGCGATACTTTTACGCGAAATAAATGAAATAACACGCTTCGGTGCCATTACGAAACGATCTCGATTGCTACTACGACGAGATAATAAGTGTCTCGGGAGAAATTTGCTGGGGATCAAGTCGCATCCTTATCAGAAAGTAGGGTTAATCACAGGGATCCACCTGGATTCCTACCGGAATTTCTGTACGGGATGTATGCTTAGAAAAGTGTATTTCAATTTTGGCTGCTTACTACTTCCAATTATGAAGATGTTATTTTATTCTCAATAGGATAAAAACCGCGTTCTCCACACAACTGTTTTGATGCCAAAATGCTGTTCTTTATTGAACGCGTCAGGAAATTTAATTATGCAACGACTCAACGGTACAGTTAATCATGTAACATTGTATTCGTTCCGAAATTTCTACACCGAAAGCGTAAGTTTAAAAAAAATGTAAAAACATCTACGCATCAAAGGATGAGAAAAAGGTTTGTAAAGAGAACGTCAATTATAAGAGAGAACGGGAGTTAAAGTACGCCCAGTGTTAAAAAGACACTCGACCCTTTTTTTCCAACCCGCTGATCCTAATCGCGATAACACTCGCTCGACTGACGGACTGAACTCGTATCACACGTTTGGTGTTGAGAAAATGCACTTAGCCACATGCTTTTGTAATATTCTATCTGTAAGTCTTTAGTTCTATTGTTTTCACGGTCATGGAGAGACGAGATAATGACACGAGCGAGGATGCGTAGGTTAAACATTTGAGAAACGGAAACGACGTTGACAGAATTAATTTTTTTAACTAGAGAAAGAGATAGAGAGAGAAAATGAGTGACCGAGAGGGACGGACCATACATCATATACATTAGGGTGGTTCTTAATTTGGTGATGTTGGGAATTCTTTGGTATTGTTCCTCGAAAGTTATCAACATATCTAGAAAAAAAATTGGGCGCAACCGGAACTTTGTCCAATAATTCTAACCCACCCCACCGAGCTGTCGAATTTTGATATAAAAAAATGCATGCATTCAAAATTTTGTTAAGAAAATTGTTTATTATTTCAAAACTATTTATGATAAAAGAATTTTATATAACGTTTTTGTAGGAAATATAATGCTCTACAAAAAAGGTGTCTTGTGAAATTCTCGTGAATCTAATATTTATCACGTAATTAGCAAAAAACTGTCATCATTTATTCCAAAAGTCGATCATTATGGTCAAAACAGGAGTTTGACGTCGTATAGCTGCAATTTATTTTTCGTATGTATATAAGATTATGAAGAAATACGTAGCGCACTCAACAATGAAATGTAAACAATATTCAAATATTCAATTTTATCAATTTTATTGTGAATTATAATGAATGATGTCATATATTTTTTAAATCAACTTACAATAATGAATTACATCGGTTGGAGCAAAGTTGCTTTGTTAATATCAGGATATTTTTTTTTATATTCTTCAATTATTTGTACAATGAATTGTTTCTGATCTTCGTCATAAGTGAGACGATCATTGTACTCTGTAATAAGTTTCACTCCTCTTTCCGCAACATCGTTAACCACTTTAATTCCTTTAACTATTTTTAAGCCTTGTAAATAATTTTCATTAGAAATCCACTCGCTCATATCGATATCAAAAAATGAGGAGTTGATTTCAAATCTTTCGAAAAAAGCCATCGATTTGGAACTGATAAAGAAATCAATGTCCTTATCGATCAAAGAAGAAAAATTTATCATGAATGATAATAAAATTGATAAAATTGAAAATTTAAATATCGTTCACATACTGTTATTGAGTACACTACGTATCTCTTCATATTTCCAATTGCATATGAAGAATACATTGCAGTTTTTCGACGTCAAACTCCTGTTTTGGCCATAATGATGGACTTTTGGAATAAATGATGACAGTTTTTTGCTAATAACGTGATAAATATTAGATTCACAAGAATTTTACAAGATACATTTTTTGTAGAGCATTAAATTTCCTATAAAAACACAATATAAAATTTTTTTATCATGAATAGTTTTGAAATAATAAACAATTTTCTTAACAAAATTTTGAATGCATGCATTTTTTCATATAAAAATTCGACAGCTCGGTGGGGTGGGCTAGAATTATTGGACAGAGTTCCGCTTGCGCCCAATTTTTTTTCTGGATATGTTGATTACTTTCAAGGAACAATACCAACAAATTTCCAACATCACCAAATTAAGAACCACCCTAATATATATATACATACGAGGTCTGTTCAAAAAGTATCGCGAATGTTGAATTTTCGCGGGCTACGTATATTCGATTTTCGATTTTTTTCTGGCGTTAGGTTGGTACTCGTGTCCCTCACTTATGCTGAAAAAATCGGCCATTTTGAATGTTTAGTTAATTGTTGACAGCTGTTTTGTTTAGACGTGTTTTGGCTTTGTCTTCGATTTTTGCCTATTCCAAAAAATGGATCAAAGAATCTGTATCAAATTTTGTGTGAAAAAGAAAATTAAGTGCGCGGACGCATTCCGAATGTTGACTGTGGCATATGGTGAAGCTACCTTGGACCAGAGCAACGTTTATCGGTGGTACAAAATGTTCTCAGAGGGCCGAGAAGATGCGAACAACGAAATGCGTTCGGGACGCCCGAGCACATCAACAGCAGACGAAAACATTGATGAAGCGAAGAAAATAATATTGGCCAATCGTCGAATCACCGTTAGAGAAGTTGCCGAGGAACCAAACATATCGATTGGCTCGTGCTATTCGATTTTTACCAATGATTTGGGCACGAGACGGGTCGCCGAGAAATTCGTGCCAAAATTGTTCAATTTCGAACAAAAACAGTGTCGCGTTAACATTGCTAAGGAGCCGTTGGACTCGGTCCGCGACGACCCAAATTTGCTCCAGAGGGTCATAACTGGTGACGAATCATGGGTTTATGGTTATGACGTGGAAACCAAAGCTCAATCATCGCGATGGAAGCTGCTTTTTTGGGAAAGGCAAAAATCGAAGACAAGCCAAAACACGTCTAACCAAAACAGCTGTCAACAATTAACTAAACATTCAAAATGGCCGATTTTTTCAGCATAAGTGAGGGACATGAGTACCAACCTAACGCCACAAAAAATCGAAAATCGAATATACGTAACCCGCGGAAATTCAAAATTCGCGGTACTTTTTGAACAGACCTCGTATATATATATATATATGATATACCGTGATTTTGTCACAAAGTAGTTAAGTTCATCCTGGCGAGACGACGAGGAACGGCTATATATGCAATAAAGTGGACGTAATATAATAATGATTCGCCTTTTAAGTAATCCGCGCTTTTTAACTATATATATATATAGTTACAGACTCTCTTGAACGTGCATTACGATAGTCTTGCATGTATCTATCTATATGGGTATGCTCACTATAGTATCTCGAGGCTATTATTTCGTACGGGTATACGGCCATCAGCGAAGAGAGAGAAATACACTTGACTCTGTCGGAGGCCTCGAGACGAAGATGATTCGCGTTTGCGACGCTGGACAGGACCTTAACGGAGATACCGTTTAACTCCTCGTCAACTTCTTCTTATTGTAGCGAAGAGAAACTATATATATATATATTTATGTATATATTTATCCCACCGGGCTTATGTATTACGCGAATGACACGGAAATGCACGCGTGCTGCCTCACCTCACTCGTCGCGGAGCTCGTTTCTGTATTTATTATTCATATGGGAAATTCCATGCCAACCCAAGGCAGTCTTCTAATTTAAGACTAGACACCAACCCTCTCAAATTTGTTGCATTATTTTTTACATTAATAATATTGCGCCAATCGTAAAAGCCAGCCCCATTTTTTTCTATACCATCAAAATCCCTCCTTTTGCATATTTACAAAAAGCTAAAGAACATTCGCAAAAAAGCATACTTGCATACAGCAATTTTTATGGCATAATGAAGAATTGGAAAAAAAATTCATCTCACCATCCAGTAGTTGCTATAATAAATATTTCTTGAAATGTTTTTTAGATTGTTGCGGATATCGTTCGCCAATCAATTTTTGGTCAGTTTGACACGGAATGGCCCATATTGCACTTCTATACACACATACTTAAGTACGTCATGTCGCGATGAGTCGAACAATATTTTTCGAGTACATATGTATAATATAGATATAGATATAGGTATAATATATAAATATACGTGTATATCAGCGTCGCCACCTGTCTCACGGCAGCAGGCAAATAGCACGAATCTTGTGCTCCTCTCTGTTCCTATAGAACGATGCCTCCTTATGTCCGGCGACTCTCGCGACTACCGCAGAGTTCAATGACAAGAGAAGAGAGTTCACGCGCTTTTTTTTTTCATCTCGTTCGGCTCTTTCGCTACCTTTCCATAAGAGGTAAAGTGACAAAAAAAAAAACGAAATGAATATACTTATGTTCGGTGTACAACGTACCGTTAATTGCCCCCATGACCCCCACCCCGCCCCTGATAAATTTGCTCTTTTTTCTTAACTTATGCCTATAGTTGAACCGGACGCAACGGCGCATATTTTATGTTAGGCAGTAAAAAAGTAAAATCAAGAATTTTTTATTGACACTGTAAAATTTGTTAAAATTTGTTATCTTTTACTACTCCCCGTGTGAAATAGCGCTGGGTGATTGGGCTGACTGGGAATGAGCGGCCATGTTGAGCAGGCTACCCCTTCCCGCGATGATTACCAATACCGCCATCTCTCGTAGAGTGTTGGCACTATTAAAACGGTTACCAATACCGCCATCTCTTGTAGAGCGTTGGCACTATTAAAACGTTTACACATACCGCCATCTCTTCTGAGACGTTGGCACTATTAAAACTGGTGCTTAGCGTCAAGCCCAAAACCATTACGGGCGAAATAAGGTTAGACAGTTCAAAAAATCGATTTTTTTTTTATTTCATAAATTGTTAGTAAAACTATTGAAAAATATGTCCCCAAAATTTTAAATGAAAATTCCGACTCGTTCTATTGTTATAAGCCATTAAAGTGAGTAGCTCTCCTCCAGGCCCCGAGCGCGCCACGTGTATAACCGAGCGGTCACTATTTTTTCAAAGGCGTTTTTCTGAAAACGACTTTTATTGAACTTGCGTACACGCTAGTTTGAAAAGGTTTCAAACAATCGTTTTGAAAATTGGCAGTTACTTTCTTCATAGTATTGCGCTCTATATGAACCTAAAATCGGAATATTATCATTATTTAAAATATATTTTTTTTCCAAATAAAGTTGTAAAAAATGGCAAAAAAATCATGCTTTTTTGTTTTGACCCCTGTAAAAAATTCAATTTTCTATTTTTTTGATAGCATTTAGGTTTATATAGAAGAGAGACATATTATAAAAGTAAATTCCAACCTCGTTTGTTTTCAGATGAAAATTGCGGCTTCCAGAATGTACGCAAAATGCTGACTCTGATTGTGACCTGCAATATGGGGTCGCTAATATCCCCGGTGTTTTTCAAGAAAATTCTTCAAAAATTTTATAGTATATAGTTAAGTATATGTATAAAATATTCTCACAGTTTCAATAAATTATATTCATTTTTTATACTATAAAAAAATTCATGAAAATCCTTGAGAAAACGCTGTCCTAACCCTATTTCCATCCTTAAAGGAAAAAGCAGAGAGAGGAAGAATTTTGTAGATTTCTGCGTAACTTCTATCGAAACAAAATGCGGATATTAAATGTTGGCCATGAGGCGTATTGCGCAGACTTCGGATAGTTGAAGAGAGGCTTCGAAACGATTTCCTCATCATATGTCGATTGCCGAAGAATCGTTTAACGTAGCAGAACTGCCTCAAAACGACAGCTCACGATAATCACTTTTACATTCGCTGAAAATAAAATAAAAAGTGTCTATCAAAAGTTCGTCTCTTTACGTACGAATGAATGAATTATAATTGTCAATTGCATATCTTTGTCAAATGCAAATTTCCATGTAAACGATCAAGAAATTTCGCATGTCAATAATCAACGTGTTCGATGAACCGGCGAGGCCAGCGGCTTCATTTTCGCGATTCCAAGATTTTTCGTTCGAGTGAACCAGTGTATCCGTCGATCATTATAAACAGAGAGCCGCCGGTGATCGCTTCCTGCAGTTTAGTCCGTGCGGTTGTTGGATGTTGCGCTACTGGAAACGCACGAGATAACCGAGGTGCGTAGCACGCATGTGCATCCTTCTCTCATTATATATCTATCCTGACGGCAATTTTATACATTTTCCCGGCAACAACAATTTATCACTCGATGATTACACCCTCCCCTTCTTTCTCGCTTCTTTGCGTCATTTTATTTTTTTTTCTCTTCCTCGTTCCGTTTTTGTTTCTCGCTCGAACTCGCGCCGGGTATTCTTGGTAAAACGGAATTATCGTCAAATCAGGATGCTCTCAACCAACTTGGAATACATCAGGTTTTTCCCATAATTGGGAGAATCCTTGGAAGATGCATTCAAAATGGCTAAAAGGTAACTTCGGTCGTCCTCCCGATTTCTCCGCAAAGAGAGGAAGGTGACCAGCAGAAAAGAAATCGAAGATCAGTCACGAAACCGTGCAGGGTCGTCGTTGAATGGTTTTTTTTGTTTTTGTCATATCCCAGAATTCTTGACAAATTTGCACAACTTTTCTTCGTATTGAAATAAATATTTCTGCTTATCTTCTTTGTTGCGATATAAGCCAGAGTAATCTGGCAGCGGTAGGAGGCTGAATGCTCTCGCTGCGATCTCCCGGTGAGCGTGTCTAAAAATTAATCGAAAGACTCGGGGCCCGACTGTCACGGAGTCAAACGCTCGGTACGCTTCTCGGTGAGGTAAAAGGTTAACGGAGAGATGCTCGGCGCGGTGTGAGGATCTCTCGTTCCGTGAAATCGAACAAACGCGAGGCGTTTAACACCACCGGGCACACGGGTATAATTAAAGAGAGGGGTCCCGAGATGAGTTGGGGCACCGCCTTCACGACGTTTGCGTCATTACTCTCCGGTCTTTTCGGCCAGGCCATCTTGGCTTTCTATACCACCAACGAGATAACTGACTTTGATAATTAAATAATTATAAAGTGCACGCGAGTCTTTCTCGCGCTCTGTTAATCTCTGTCCGGGACCGTTTGCCGGCAGCTACCGAATCATCACTCCATTTTTCTTTTTTTTTGTGAGAACTAATTGAATGTATTAACCTTCGGGATCGTCAATAAGATTTGTAAACAAAAACTAAGATGTAAATTTTCGGTTAGAGCGCGAGTAACTTCAAATCTTTCGAGATCATTTCAAGATCTGCCAATCGAATTTGAATCAAGAGACTATTGAGACAGTTAAGGGAGGAAATAGGGTTAGGACAGCGTTTTCTCAATGATTTTCATGAAATTTTTCATAGTATAAAAAATGAATATAATTTATTGAAACTTTGAGAATATTTTATACATATATTTAAGTATATACTATAAAATTGGTATATACTATATACTATATATTATAAAATTTAAGTATATACTATAAAATAAAAAAGACTCAGCATTTTGCGTACATTCTGGAAACCGCAATTTTCATCTGAAATCAAACGAGGTTAGAATTTACTTTTATTATATGTCTCTGTTCTATATGAACCTAAATGATATCAAAAAAATAGAAAATTGAATTTTTTACAGGGGTCAAAACAAAAAAACATGATTTTTTGCCATTTTTCACAACTTTATTTGCAAAAAAAAAATTATTTTAAATAATGATAATATTCCGATTTTAGGTTCATACAGAGCGCAATACTATGAAGAAAGTAACTGCCAATTTTCAAAACGATTGGTTGAAAACTTTTCAAACTAGCGTGTACGCAATTTCAAAAAAAGTCGTTTTCAGAAAAACGCGTCTGAAAAAATAGTACCAAGAAAAACAAGCAATATGGGGTCGCTAATATTTTATAGTATATACTTAAATATATGCTTACAAATTTTATAGTATATACTTAAATATATGTATAAAATATTCTCAAAGTTTCAATAAATTATATTCATTGTTTATACTATAAAAAAATTCGGGAAAATCATTGAGAAAACGCTGTCCTAACCCTATTTCCCCCTTTAATGGCTTATAACAATAGAACGAGTCGGAATTTTCATTAAAAATTTTGGGAACATATTTTTCAATAGTTTTACTAACAATTTATGAAATAAAAAAACAATCGATTTTTTGAACCGTCTAACCCTATTTCCTCCCTTCATTTAGGAAAATGTTAATCATACGGTGAGAATAAGTTCGCCAATGGACGTGGCGCGAACACTAAAACACCGACAATGCGATTACTTCGAAGTGAGAAAATCCATATCCTTATTTTTTTCATTCTCAAGCGAAGAAGTAGTAGAGAATTATACGGCAAAGTTCTAGGAAAACACGTGTGTTTTACCAAGCGTAGTTTCATCTCTGTTGGGACACGAGTGCGCAACGTACGCGGTGCATGTTCGATTCTCGATCCCCTGTATCCCTTTCTCTCTCTCTCTCTTTCTCTCTGGACCTCTCTTTCTATCCTCTCGCGATGGCAAAGCCTCGAGAGCGAAATTATGAGCGTCGGCGCCCGCGTATACGTATGTATAAGAGCTCGAAGAGCTGTGGCGAGATGCTGTGAGTGTTCGGCTTCGTTGTCGCCGCCCCGAGCAACTAACCTTCCTGTTGTTGCATGACCCGCGCCTTCTTCGGACTTTACGCTATATAACATAAACACACAGGCAGAAACACACACACACACAAATGCACAAACTGCAAGAGAGTACTGCCGTGATGCTGCGCTGGACCCCGCGTGACTCGGGATATACCGAGCCGAGTGGGGGACTCGCGCCCTCGCACACGCCATATACACACAGCTGTTCACCTATGTGCGAGCATTATAAAGCGTGTATGCCAGGAAACACGGAATTCGATACCAATTCCTTATAGAAACGATTTCTTTTTTTCCTCATTTTTCTCCTTTTCGTCCTTCTTCAATTCCGGTATCGTAAGGTGTAATATGCTACAGCGGCGTTACTTCGTTTCTCTTATCACCGTTAACGTGTTAGAATTTGACGGGAGTCGTCTTCGCAGATAGCGTTGCGATTTACTATCGGAAATTAATGGAGAATGATCTTTCAATTGGAATTGTGAGAGAAACAAAAGGTGATTGAGGTAGTAGTCTGGTAATTTAAGCCGATTTTTATGTCTTTTTTGGAGGGCGTTTTTTTGTAGGTAAATAAAAATGAATCGTTTTGAATATTTAGGATGTTTTTATATACATATTAAAGATACAAAAAAAAAATTTATTTTTTTATTTAATAGTTTATTATTATTATTATTATTGATCGAAGTTGGCACCTCGAAAAAAAAGCGCGTGGGTGGCCCCGATGATTTTGGCTCTTGATGTTATCTGAAATCAAAAATTCTTGATAATTCTTAATCTATAGACATGTCATTCTGGTCGGAACTACTGAAGTTAAATTTCATGGATAAATAACAAAATGGCGGAATGATGACCAGAATGACATGTCTATAGATTAAGAATTATCAAGAATTTTTTATTTCAGATAACATCAAGAGCCAAAATCACCGGGGCCACCCACGCGCTTTTTTTTCGAGGTGCCAACTTCGATCAATAATAATAATAATAATAATGAACTATTAAATTTTTTCAAAAAAATTTTTTTTTGTATCTTTAATATGTATATAAAAACATCCTAAATATCCAAAACGATTCATTTTTATTTTCCTACAAAAAAAACGCCCTCCAAAAAAGACATGAAATTCGGCTTAAGTTACCAGACTAGAACCTTAATAATGGTTCGATAAAAATTGTCGAATGAGAAATTTACGAATGATGTAAATTGGATGATCCGAGATCGAGAAATTTGCTTATTAAAATGAAAATGTTGACGTTAAACTCGTTCGTTGGCGCCTGCGAGAACCAGAAGTTTCGAAGAAACTTTTTCAAGATTATCGTCGAACGAATAATTTCATAAAATGTTTTATTTCCCTTCGACATAACTGCGATACGATTTTATGATTTTGCATATGAATTCATTTAGTATTTCGCATTCAGAGCGAGATATATATATACATACATGTATTATCGTTATCGATAAGAGAAGTCGAGAGATTCCACTCGGCGAGGCAAACTCTCTGTGGTTCTCTGGGTCCGTGAGGCCCGGTGATTCGTTTCTCGATATCAACGGTGCTCCGGGCGACTCACCTTCCTGCTGTAAGCCTGACCTCCGAGGACCCCTCTGGAAGAGAGCCCAACCCAACAACCATACGCCCACAACCATCGTCGGTTTTCTCTCTCTCTCTCTCTCGCCCTCTCTTTCTCTCTCTTTAACCTACACTTAGATATATATCCTGTCTCTCTTGCCCCGTTATATTCCGTGGTCGTAGGACGCTCTTCGCGTTCCTCTCTGCTGGTCAGCCGGTTAGTTCCGCGACGACCGCCGTTCTACATGTTTCTATCTGTACGACTATATATAATAGTATACATAAATATATATATATATATATATAATATAACTTGCCACACTCGGCTGCACATAATCTTTTCCTACATCGAAGCAGAAACGCGCGCGCGCGGATTATGCTTTCTGGCGCGTTTGGCCTTCACGGATTAATTCTTTGCCGATTCAAAACGAAAGAAAAAAAAAGAAAGGAAAACAAATCGAATAAAAATATGGTCTATCGTTACCGTATCTTTGTGGAGGGATAGAGATATACAGCAGATGCGTAGAATCGGGGAGAACTCTGGTGGAGTCATTCCCGTTAACGCGACCGCGAGAAGGCAATCCTTTCCTCTCCCCTTTCATTTTATACCCATGTATTTATCGTTACTGTATCGATTCTGCGAGGACAGAGGCATATCCCACACGATTTAACATGTAATGGATAAATTCCGCCCTTTTACTTGCTGGAAATTGAAATATAGTATATTGCACATAAGATTTTTTTCTTCATCATTTATTCACTCATATTGACCGCGCTCAACCGAGTGGCGGAATCACGACGGGGCATACACGTGGGCGAACGTACTCTCTCGACGGGGTTGACGCGTTTCAAGGGAAACTGGATCGTGAGAGAGAGAGAGAGAAAGGGACGGAGATGGGGGAAAAACGCTTCTTTCTGACCAAAGCTTATATCTCGCGCGGGGACGAGTTTCGAACCTGATTCACAAACGGGCGTGGTAAAATCCAGCAACATTTCATCTCCGAACTGCTCTGCTCTCGTACTCGCAGCAAATATCGCTTCCTCGCAAATGAGCATAGTCCGGAATGTTGGAAATATCCGCGAGATGCAAAAATACACCAGATATGTCTTTAGCTGCCTTTCTTGTGCGACGAGCCCGCGGAATTTGCAGTTATAAACATTCGATCGCTCCCGTTTATCCATTGCAAATATTATACCGGCTAATTATTTTTGCGTTTTTTTTCCACGACTGAAGAAAGAAAAAGAAACAAAAACTTATATGGATCTATAATGACGAGTACGTGGCCTCTGGCATTAATGTATTAATTTCAATGACTCGCGCTCTTTCTCTCCTCTCGTTTATACACAGGATATCTTAATTATCATATCGATTCACGAGTCTCCCGCCGCTTGTACGAGAGATAGTAACGTTTATAGCTATATCGACCGTTGGTAAAAAATAAATAAGGGCGTAAAAACTCATAAATTTAACGTCTAAATCGTTGTGCATTAAGCCCTTTTGTTTGGGCTAACAAGTTTGCGGGAGCGCCATGGATATATCTCGGAAAGTCCCGAGACTCCCGTCTCTCTCGCCCTCGAAGTTTCGAGGACGAGATGATATCCGGTGGGTTCGACGACGACGACGACGCCCGGCTAAAGTGGTAAAACTTGATTTTACGATTCGGCATAAATTAACGAGCTACAAACTCTCCCTTCCTTTTCTCTCTCTCTCTCTCTCTCTTTCTCTATCCATCGTACGGAAAGAAAGATTCGCTCGAATGCGAGCGAATGAGACAACATTTTCAACGAGAGAAATTGTATATAGATATATGATGTTTATGAATTATTATGAAGCTTCGAGATGTGTAAACGAGCGAGACGAGTATTCTCGTTGATGCTGGTTAGTAATACACAGTAGGGAGAGGAGGGGTTGGTTATTAATAATTTAACTCGTGCGATTCAACCGCATTGGAAGATTGGGTAGTATGTATGGTCTTGAGAGGGGTGTCCGCCGATAACTCAATTCATGATTTACGCGGACAACGTCTAATTAAGTGTCGGCGGTAATAGAATTATGTGAAATAAAGAATGTATCTTGTATTATATAGATTCATTTTATATACCAGGGATAGGTTGTTGTGTCTATTATAGACGGATGTATTCTCACGCGATTTCAGCTAATGCATATACTACTATTATTATGTATTAGTTATGTATATAGAGTTGAATCCGCGGGCGTCAGGTCGGAGAGAAAGTGGACGATATACATATATATTAACTATGAAATCGCGAGGCGGGAAATATTCATCATTCCACCGCTCGTCCGACAACCATTACTTTAATCTTGGCTGAATATCACGAGAGGTCGGAGGATCAAACGAATGATTAATTCTTCACGAAATACTATAGACTCGTATATACCACATAATACAAGAGTATAGATTCTCGTATCGTCTTTTCGTGATGATTATTTTCAAACGGATATATTCCAACAGTCTAACATAATCGAAACCCAACGATCCCTCGTAATTACCCCCTTAAGGGGAGGAAATAGGGTTAGACGGTTCCAAAAATCGATTTTTTTTTATTTCATAAATAGTTAGTAAAACTATTGAAAAATATGTTCCTAAAATTTGAAATGAAAATTCCGACTCGCTCTATTGTTATAAGCCATTAAGGGGGGAAATAGGGTTAGGACAGCATTTTCTCAATGATTTTCATGAATTTTTTTATAGTATAAAAAATGGATATAATTTATTGAAACTTTGAGAATATTTTATACATATATTTAAGTATATACTATAAAATTTTTATAGATATATTTAAGTATATACTATAAAATATAAGCGACCCCATATTGCTTGTTTATCTTGGTACTATTTTTTCAAACGTGTTTTTCTGAAAACGACTTTTTTTTAACTTGCGTACACGCTAGTTTGAAAAGTTTTCAACCGATCGTTTTGAAAATTGGCACTTACTTTCTTCATAGTAATGCGCTCTATATGAACCTAAAATCGGAATATTATCATTATTTAATATAATTTTTTTTTAGCAAATAAAGTTGTAAAAAATGGCAAAAAATCATGTTTTTTTATTTTGACCCCTGTAAAAAATTCAATTTTCTATTTTTTTCATAGCATTTAGGTTCATATAGAAGAGAGACATATAATAAAAGTAAATTTCAACCTCGTTTGATTTCAGATGAAAATTGCGGCTTCCAGAATGTACGCAAAATGCTGAGTCTGATTGTGACCTGCAATATGGATATGCAATACTTGTATATACCACATAATACAAGAGTATAGATTCTCGTATCGTCTTTTCGTGATGATTATTTTCAAACGGATATATTCCAACAGTCTAACATACACGAAACCCAACGATCCCTCGTAATTACCCTCTTAAGGGGGGAAATAGGGTTAGACGGTTCAGAAAATCGATTTTTTTTTTATTTCATAAATTGTTAGTAAAACTATTGAGAAATATGTTCCCAAAATTTTAAATGAAAATTCCGACTCGTTCTATTGTTATAAGCCATTAAGGGGGGAAATAGGGTTAGGACAGCGTTTTCTAAATGATTTTCATGAATTTTTTTATAGTACAAAAAATGGATATAATTTATTGAAACTTTGAGAATATTCTATACATATATTTAAGTATATACTATAAAATTTGTATACATATATTTAAGTATATACTATAAAATATTAGCGACCTCATATTGCTTGTTTATCTTGGTACTATTTTTTCAAACGCGTTTTTCTGAAAACGACTTTTTTTTAACTTGCGTACACGCTAGTTTGAAAAGTTTTCAACCGATCGTTTTGAAAATTGGCAGTTACTTTCTTCATAGTATTGCGCTCTATATGAATCTAAAATCGGCGTATTATCATTATTTAGAATAATTTTTTTTTTGCAAATCAAGTTGTAAAAATGGCAAAAAATCATGCTTTTTTGTTTTGACCCCTGTAAAAAATTCAATTTTCTATTTTTTTCATAGCATTTAGATTCATATAGAAGAGAGACATATAATAAAAGTAAATTTCAACCTCGTTTGATTTCAGATGAAAATTGCGGCTTCCAGAATGTACGCAAAATGCTGAGTCTGATTGTGACCTGCAATATGGGGTCGCTAATATTTTCGGTGTTTTTCAAGGAAATTCTTCAAAAATTTTATAGTATATACTTGAATATATGTATAAAATATTCTTAAAGTTTCAATCAATTATATTAATTTTTTATACTATAAAAAAATTCATGAAAATCATTGAGTAAACGCTGTCCTAACCCTATTTCCCTCCTTAAAGCCGAAGTCTCGTCATTTTATCGTGTAAAAAAATTGATTTAGCCTTGTGCGAATATCATTTCTCTACTTTGACTCAATGAAATTATAACAATTTCGCGTTAACACGGTATATTTCACTTTCAAATTAATGCGAATAAAACTTGTTTTTTCATATCTCCGTTGGGACTCGTAAAGAGAGTATTAATAATTCCATTCAAAAGGGGGTGCCATCTACCGGACCGATATCTTAATATTCTCAGGCGCACCCGCGGGTCACGTTACACTATAACATCTTCCTTTGTGCAAATATTTATGTATATATACATATACGTAGACACATCTCATCCTCGAGTAAAAGCGTTGGGCGATTGGGTTTTGTTCGGTTCTGTTTGTATTCCCAGATTCCTACAGTTGGTGAGTAACAGAGTAACCGACTATCTCGCTCGTTGTGTTCTCGCTGCAGCGAGATGTTCTTTGCAGAGATAATAATGAGAAGGAGAAATGAAGATGAAAAAAAAAATGGACGAGGCACCACGGGGAGAAGATGTAGGAAGAAAGAAAGGAGGAGCGAGAGAGTGAGGGGGGTTTGGGTCGAAAGGCGCGATCTCCTCGAGGTGGTTCGAGACCGGACGTACCTGACAACGACTAATGGTCAAGCTTCCCCCTCTGGAATATGAGATAAACGCTCTTTCTCTTTCTCTCACTCACTTATTTTCTTTCTCTCTACGGGATATGGACTGATTTCAATTTCTCGTTCACCAACCGCCCTATCATTGCTCGATGAACTACCCGTGTCTTATCGCACAACATCCTGTTGTTAGTTTCTTCCTTTTAGCATTTTTTAAATAATTTTTTATTGCAATTAGAAGGAAAAGAAAACGGTCGTCGGAAGAAAGACGAAATTTTGGGACTCCGATGTAAATACACATAATCCTTAGATGTGGTAATAGAATTAACGAAAAAAATTCATTTAATCATTTAAACTATCTATTTCATTACCGGAAGAAATTTTTTCTTTTTATAGAACACATTTTGCATATGGTTCCTACGCGATATCTCGTAGTTAATTATAAACTAACTTGCGTTACGATATCCCAAAATCCTGAAAATTGGTGAAATTCAATAAAAGTTTAAATCCAAAATTGCCCAAATAAATTGTAAAGCTGCAAATAGTGGCGGATGTAATTTTTTTTCGACTGCGAGGTCCGCCGTCTTAGTCTGAACGACCCTCTCTCAGTTAAGTAGAACCAGAATATATAATAATGATATGAAATATAATAATGAGAGTGATGGAAGGCACTAACGCGGGGACGTTCGAGAACACGAAGATTCTCGGTGTATTATAGATTAGAAACAAGCTGTGGCCGTTCCACACCAACATCCCCAATTGATCCGAATGCACTTCAGGACTATTTTATACTCATATACATATATATATATATATATATATAAATGTATATATGTATAGAAACGAGGAACACGCCCGCATATACTATATGTACCATCTTTGCCTTGTTGGTCGTTAACAGAACCGGGTTTTGCAATGAGGCGAGTCGAACGAGCGCGATATGTTCGCTACCTATACGCGTGCCTATATGTCTATATTATATATATATAGGATCTCTCTCGGGATATCTCTCTGGGGCTGCTGGACCGATCCTTATTCACGATCGATCTCTGCTCCGCCCTTTACACACACGCTCTCTCAATAATAAAAACTTTCATGCTCATGTTACCCTCAACTTTGTGTTATCCTTATTCCCATTTTCGAACGATATACACACGCTTTTCTCGTTACGGGCTGCTTCTCCGATTAAAAATTGGATAGAGCATGCTTTATTTTGTTTATATTATGAAACAAAAAGCACCGTATCGAAAATCCCAAACGAGAGATTGTACGAAATGATGTTCTGATCATGTTCAAAAATATTCAGAGGGAAATATAAAAAATTGTGCAGTTCTAGTTTCTATATCTCTGTATATTATGTAAATATATCGCCACCGCCGGCGTGTACTTGCGGAGGTGGATTAGATCGGGTCAGGTTGGGTTAGGTCAGGTTAGATGGGATGAGACGACGAGAGAATGGCGAAGTGAAACCGATCGTAAAATGAATTCCAACGGGGATACCGGACTGGATCTTTGACTTTGTCCAGTTTCATTTCCCGAATTAGACAAACAATCGTGATACTACGAGAATTTGTCTCATCCGGAAACTCAGTTTGGCGACCGCCATCCAAAAAGTAATTTTTTTTCGTTTTTCACCTTTTTCACATTGATATTTGGAGATTTCGACAAAAACTCGGTGTTATTCGTAATCAGCGGAAAATTTGCGATCGAATAGGGTATCGAAACATTGAAAAAAGATAAAAAAATTTTTTTGTAATTTTTGGCCCACCTTTTCGGAAACTTAAAAATCTCAAAATTTCAAATGATCATAACTTGGCTCCCGTTTCATCGATTTTGGGTTTTCACAAGCGTTTTCAAAACGTCTCGAGTAGACTTAGAGAATGCATTTTGGATCATCCCGATATCTCAATTATCGTAGCCGTGAGAGCAGGTTGAAAATCGGCGAAAAAAATGAGAAGGGGTATGTATGGAGAAATTCGCAAAAATCGATGGTCCGACTTTAAAAATCTGTGAAAAATCGAAAAATAATGATAGCATAATGATTCAAGCGCCATTTTAAAGAGTTTTCGATCACGAAAAGAATGAGCACAGAGTGGGGTTCCAACTCCATCGGGAATCAACGTTACAGCAATTTTAGTGGAGCCACTTCTGTTTGGCCAAAATGCAAAAAAATTTTGAATTTTTAAATTTTCTTTTAGGACGCTATATCGATGTATTTTGACTCACTGATTACTAATTCACTACCCGTTTCCTTGAGAAACTCGAAATTTTATTAAAAATCGTCCAAAAAGTGATTTTTTTCGTTTTTCGCATTTTTCTCATTGATATTTTGAGATTTCGACAAAAACTCGGTGTTATTCGTAATCAGCGGAAAATTTCCGATCGAATAGGGTATCGGAACATTGGAATAAAAGAAAAAATTTTTTTTGTAATTTTTGGCCCACCTTTTCGGAAACTTAAAAATCTCGAAATTTCAAATGGTCATAACTTGGCTCCCGTTTCATCGATTTTGGGTTTTGACGAGCGTTTTCAAAACGTCTCGAGTAGACTTAGAGAATGCATTTTGGATCATCCCGATATCTCAATTATCGTAGCCGTGAGAGCAGGTTGAAAATCGGCTAAAAAAATGAGAAGGGGTATGTATGGAGAAATTCGCAAAAATCGATGGTTCGACTTTAAAAATCTGTGAAAAATCGAAAAATAATGACAGCACAATGATTCCAGCGCCATTTTGAAGAGTTTTCGATCACGAAAAGAATGAGCACAGAGTGGGGTTCCAACTCCATCGGGAAGCAACGTTACAGCGATTTTAGTGAAGGCACTTCTGTTTGGCAAAAATGCAAAAAAATGTTGAATTTTTAAATTTTCTTTTAGGACGCTATATCGATGTATTTTGACACGCTGATTACTAATTCAGTAGCCATTTCTTTGAGAAACTCAAAATTTTATGGAAACTCGTCCAAAAAATGATTTTCTTCGTCAATTACAATCTGAATATTCATTTACATGATCGTTAAAACATTTCCAGTAATATCTCTTGTTTCGGATTTTCGATAGGATTCTTTTTTATATTCAAGTTGAAAAGTATCGACGAGCCCCTGCCCGTAAATCATGACATTCGTCGCTCGTCGGCAAAATGATCAAGAAATATTGCTTCCGTTGTACTTCGATTTAACGGTAAATTCGCGCAACATACAAACGGTCCGGGATGAGGTAAAAAAGAAAAAATCCTACCGGATAAAAGTGCCAGAGAGAAAAGCAGATGTGTGTCTCTCGAACTGTGCGATAAATCGTCGATGGAAAAGAGAGTGAGATATAGTACTCGATGGAAAATCTGTACGATTTTGTCGTCTTTCTATGGAACAGTCAAGATTCTCCTATATTTATGTGTAGATGTATAGACGTATGTAATGTGTATAATACGGAAGTCAATGGCGATATGAATCATTCGCTAGAGCCCTTGAATATCTGTAGAGCATCTGGTATACCATCGATAAGACAGAGGTTGCTAAATCTCCGGGTGCTGCCGCTGCTGCTGTTGGGATTTGCGTACTACACACAGTATAACATCATTTTCCTCTTTCTCACTCTGAGAAATATATATATTATTCCATTCTTGTTGTATTTTCGCTTTCTCACTCTATCGCGCGCCTCCCTTGTAACGTCTAAACGCTATCCTCTCGGCAGCGTCACGACGCGTATTATTAATGTCTTTATTCACGATATCCTCTTTCTCTCTCTATCTTGAATGAGCATTATCTGCCAGTTTGAACATCCACGGATGAGTCACGGCATTGCGATTTCGATATAGCAGAATACGTGGATATATTATTATACGTGTGTGTACTCTGGCGGTTTCTTCGAGTCTTTCGAGGAGACCCGATGAACCCACCCGCGACCGAATGAATCTTCTGTTTGCAAGCTGCAACGCTATATATATTCTAAGATATTTTATACGGCAGTCTCATCTCGGCGATTCGAGACGCTTTCACCTCGTTCCTATATTTATTATACATCGTTTCTCGACTATTAATTTTAATCTTTCGCTTTAGACTGCGCCATAGAATGAAAAATCAACGACTCGGAAATGTCGATTTTTTTTTGACAAATAAGTAAACTTGCCTCTTTTAAAATCCAAAAATACGATTTCCAACGTTTTTCCTTTTTACACATAAACTATGATTGTTTGAGATATATTTCATATTTATGGTGTGTCCATTTGTTTCGAAAAATGCATTAAAAATCAAGCAAACCTCGCACTGTGAATTAAGGGACGAGAAAAATGATGAAAATTGAAACTTGGTTATTGCTTCCTCGTCACTTTTGCGTATGCACAAAGCTTCCTCTGTGAGGAATTTAAAATTATAAAAGCCTTTTGCTCATAGAGGGTGCAATTCGTAAATGGCTGAAAATAATGAGAAGCAATATGTAAGTTTCAATTTGCACAATTTTTTCTTCTTCAAAGTGATTCTAATAGAGAAAATTGTAAAGTATCTTGCCCTATCGCTATCGAAATTCGAATTACCGGCACGAGACGAAGAGGAATCAAATTTTGAAACGTGCAAACTCTAGTAACAAAGGTGAATTCACCTAGTTACAATTTTAGTATCGAAATATTTCTCGCCTCAATCTCTCCTGTATTGCATATTCGCGTTATCGCGTTGTACGAGTCGTGTATTAAACATACCATAACTTTGTGTAGATTCTGATGGTCCTGCGCTCTCCGTGTGTGTTCCATATGGTGTAACTACCGTGATCTCGAATGCAACGAGAAAAGTGGAGAAGGCACGTCCGCGAGGCAATCAATGAGCGATTATCGTAATTACGCTTACGATTAACGCCGTGAGACTGCTGTTGCAGGATAAAAGTTGTTCGCGAATTTGCCCGTTGGATCAGAGCGGTATAGACTATTATAAACCTTATACGCTGTTGTTATTCAACTTGATTTTCACGCCCGGCGTGAGGAACGAACCCCCCGGCTCCGGAGCTCACCCTCGGCTCCTCGTCTCCGATGATCATCTTCCCGCGCTCTGCTCTCGACTCTCGCTCTCTCTCTCTCTCCCTCTGTTTACGGCTGCACTTTCTAATATCTCGCCGCGATCTTTGAACGTATATATACGGAATATCGAGAAGACCTTACGGAAAAGCAGTGGTGCTCAGAAAACTGTATCGCGATAAAATTCAACTTTAATTACGATGCACAATTGTCTCTTCGGATTAACATTGTTTTTCTTTTGCTCGACTGACTTTTGATATTTTCAAGTGGATAAAAAACAGTCATGTAGTCTTCTCGATCAACTGTCACGATTCAAGAGATTTGCTACTATTTTTCTCATTAAGGGGGCCAATAGGGTTAGACGGTTCAAAAAATCGATTTTTTTTTTATTTCATAAATTGTTAGTAAAACTATTGAAAAATATGTTCCCAAAATTTAAAATGAAAATTCCGACTCGTTCTATTGTTATAAGCCATTAAAGTGAGTAGCTCTCCTTCAGGCCCCGAGCGCGCCACGTGTATAACCGAGCCTACTATTTTTTCAAACGCGTTTTTCTGAAAACAACTTTTTTTCAACTTGCGTACACGCTAGTTTGAAAAGTTTTCAACCAATCGTTTTGAAAATTGGCAGTTACTTTCTTCATAGTATTGCACTCTATATGAACCTAAAATATTATCATTATTTGAAATAATTTTTTTTTTGCAAATAAAGTTGTAAAAAATGGCAAAAAATCATGCTTTTTTGTTTTCATCCCTGTAAAGAATTCAATTTTCTATTTTTTTGATAGCATTTAGGTTCACATATAATAAAAGTAAATTCCAACCTCGTTTGATTTCAGATGAAAATTGCGGCTTCCAGAATGTACGCAAAATGCTGAGTCTGATTGTGACCTGCAATATGGGGTCGCTAATATTTTCGGTGTTTTTCAAGGAAATTCTTCAAAAATTTTATAGTATATACTTGAATATATGTATAAAATATTCTCAAAGTTTCAATAAATTATATTTATTTTTTATACTATAAAAAAATTCATGAAAATCATTGGGAAAACGCTGTCCTAACCCTATTTCCCTCCTTAATGCAGGATTGAAGCAATGAGTAATTAGACAAAAATTGAGAACCTCCCGCGTCAAGCCATCAGCTCAAGCCAGAGAGTTTCACGTGGCGTATACAAGCAGGTGAGGTCAGAGATCCTCATGGTCCATTCCTTTTCTTCATGATATACATATGCGTGTATCCCCTCTCTCTCTGTTTCTCTATTTATTTATCTATCTATCTATCTATCGTCGTAGGTGGCCCCACTTTTTCGCTATAACCGGAGCATTGAATCGCGGATGCGCGAGTCTATTGCGTCACGCGTTTAAATTAAATATACGCGGCAATTAATTCAAACACAATTAAATAAGCATTTCATCCAAAAACAATATCGTCTCCAAATATGAAAATAATTTTCGAATTCCAAATCTCAACGATTTTTAAGAAATAAAACAATTAACAAAAAATTTATAATAGTAAAAAAACGATTTATATTCGCAAAATATGAATTTGTATACTTTGAGATAAAAACAAAATTATTCTAATGCCGTCAAAATATGACTCAGTATATCGAGATGAAAGCACACTTCAATACGAATCAATTGACTCGATAATTCTGTCCGATACGGCTAATAATTCATAACATAACAATTATTCAAATTTGAGCCGGACTGAAAATTTCAAAAAATTACAACTCTTGTACGCGAGTCATAAAAATTTTTCAAAAAATTGTATATACGCTAGTCACTTGGCCGAACAACAACAAAAATAATGGAAAGAATAAAAAAAAGTAACGAGAGGTCGCTGATTGATTTGAGATGAAATGCTCCATATGGTACTTATGAATCTATATGGATGCTGCCTGTACACTATCGGAAAGCGGGAGCTGTATAGTGTGTTTTTTTTTTCATTCGATTTTTCCAGACGATAGTGCGAGAAGAGACGATACGAGAGAGAACGAGGCTGGAATACAAAGCGAGAGTGAAAGAGAAAGAGGAAAAAAAAACAATGTGAGAGAGAAAGATCTCGAAGAGATTCTGGTTTTCGCGATCGCTTTAACGGAGAACAAACGTGCCGCTGGCTTCGTTGAGGTGAACACGCGAGAGATAGGTACACGTACCTATCCACGTTCATGGATGTTGGAACGAAGATCCAAGGCTTCCAAGGAAGCCGATCGAACGTTATAGAGAGAGTGCAAGATTAAAGACCGTGAGGAAGAGAGTGGAGAGATAGATGAAACAAGCGAATCGAGCGCTCTGTACTCTCGTGATTTGTCACGTTACAATTAATTGCAATCACCGGTAGATTAACGACTTGTAGTTCGCCAAGTGCTGCTGCTGGCGCTCGAGGTCTCTTGTGTCTCCCTCTCTCTCTCAATCTCCTACATAATATCCTACTTTTACTGGCAAACGATATATATCTCTCGCTGCTTTATTCTACATCTAATATGCTCGTCGCACAGGAACAAAGAATATACATAACTCTATAGTTTTGTGTATAAGTCACCGAACAGTGTATCAATATCTCGCTAATTAAACCGCCCACATCATCATTGAGATAACAAATGATTTTTCAGTGTCTTATCTACTGTACCGTGGACGTATGTCCGAAGCCTGATACTGATATGACAGATCACGAAGGATCCAAGGTGCTCCACGGTACAATTAAATAAATGACGATACGTCAATCGAACGGCATGTACGAGAACATAAAACACTCTTCTGTACGTGAAGAGAGTAAGAGATAGAATTATGACAAGTTAGCGAGATTGAGTATCGACTTGATCTTTTTAGTAGTGCTCGACAATCGATTATTTGTGCTCACTAATTACGAAGAGTTGTTATGTTTTTTTTTCAAGTCGATTTGAATAATAGTATTTTCGTATATTGGCATGTCTGACTATTAAGACCGTAACTACTGAAAATCGAACTTTTCTCATCTACGACGTGGGCTATCGAAATTTGTTCTGTTTCTTGTTTTGCTCCAACGAAAAGCTCGATGTTGTCGACTATTTTGACTGTGTGGAACACCAAAACCCTTCTTGCGATCTACAAGATGGAAAAAATTCAATTTTGAGGTAGCTACAAAAAAAAAGCGTTTTAACAAACTTTCGTTGATTAATCGACGGTAACGCTCAATGAGTGTTGCTACAGCGGGTGGTTTTGGCTTAAGGATTTCTGAAAAAGTGTGTTTTCTTTAGTTTTAGGTTTGATCTCAGAGAATAATTAATTCCATTGGTGAAGTTAAAGCTTTTAATTACTCATTCTGATTGTTAAAAAATGTTTACGAATTTTCAGGACTAAATTGCTTCTCGAATTCTTAAATAACGAGATATATTGATACTCCTGAGGCTCAAACACATGTTCATGGTGGCCAAAAGCTTGAACAATTCACAAATAATGGCCGTCATCAGTGTCTCAGAGATTTTTTGCCACAGCATGAGTTCCGCTGATCGGATACAGAGGGGATGAACCAAAAGCTCTGTCCGCACGAGCTTTGGAGCTCAACGGGTGTGGAAGAATAAAAGTTGTACGTGTTGTAAATAACTCTCGCGGTACTGCTGCCTCGTGGAATTCTCATTAGCATCGTAACGCGGACGTAAGTTATTGCGCCTAATGATAGAGGTGCTCCTGAATTTTGTGCCGTCTTTGTTGCATATCTCCGTTTGCAGGGGGTAGAAAAGAAACGTAGAAGAAATATATAGCCTTGTGATAGTCGGAGCTGGGCGCCGTTGAACCATACTCGCGACGGAGATGAGCGTGTGTTTAAGAAAAACTCGCGCTTCACTGTTATTTGTATATACATTTTTTCTTTCAACCTCCGACCAGTCTAATAATAAAGTATTCCGGGAAATAACAATAATAATTGTACGATTTCGACACGGATATATTTTCCACTTTTGTTACAGGTAGCCTAAGAAACTTGAGAGATGCCCGAGTCATCATGGCATAATTTTGCATGACGCACAACGAGAACAATCATTTTTTTATCGGCTTCGGGAAATTAACTGACTTTCTCTGTCCCAACTCTTAAGGTAGTAGTCTGGTAACTTAAGACGATTTTCATGTCTTTTTTGGAGGGCGTTTTTTTGTAGGAAAATAAAAATAAATCTTTTTCGATATTTAGGATGTTTTTATTTACATATTAAAGATACAAAAAAAAAAATTTTTTGAAAAAATTTAATAGTTTATTATTATTATTATTATTGATCGAAGTTGGCACCTCGAAAAAAAAAGCGCGTGGGTGGCCCCGGTGATTTTGGCTCTTGATGTTATCTGAAATCAAAAATTCTTGATAATTCTTAATCTATAGACATGTCATTCTGGTCGGAACTACTGAAGTTAAATATCTTTTTATTTTACAACCCCTTCTTTGCTAAAATAAAAGGACTTTTTTTCCAAAGTTCGCCATTCTGTTATTTATCCATGAAATTTAACTTCAGTAGTTCCGACCAGAATGATATGTCTATAGATTACGAATTATCAAGAATTTTTTATTTCAGATAACATCAAGAGCCAAAATCACCGGGGCCACCCACGCCCTTTTTTTTCGAGGTGCCAACTTCGATCAATAATAATAATAATAATAAACCATTAAATTTGTAAAAAAAAATGTTTTTTTGTATCTTTAATATGTAAATAAAAACATCCTAAATATCCAAAACGATTCATTTTTATTTTCCTACAAAAAAACGCCCTTCAAAAAAGACATGAAAATCGGCTTAAGTTACCAGACTATTACCTTAATCGTTTGAGCCGAAGTCTCGGCGCTGGCCTCAACGAATGGATTCAGATTTATTGAAACGAAAAAAAAAAAGGAAGAACCGAACTATTTGACGGAATTAGTACTCGGAATTAGTACTAGTTAACCGATAGATTCTATCGAGTCGAATAACGTAGAAAGTTAAAATACTACTAGTCCATTTTTTTCGCCGTTTCCTCTAGATACTTTTCACGCTGTTTTGAACTGTACTTTCCTCTTCGAGGTATCGTCTTTACTTCGCGACGAATGATATCCTTTATGATTGACTACTTTTAGATTCGTCACTTCTTCGGGACATATATGTCCCGAGCCGAATGCATTGATGTTGAAAGTTTCGCGAGATAAATTCGCGAATGGACGAAAGGGGGCGGCGTCGTCTCGGAAGCTCGAGACTGTTTTCATCATCTCTCGGACTAGTTTCGTGCACGATGAGAAACGAATATACCTTCGGCCACAGGGCCCTCCCCGAGAAATAATGAAAAGCCCGCAATAAATAATGCATCGGAAGCTACCGAGCTCAGGGAGGCATATAACTCATTCCGCACATCGAGCTCAAGTCTCTTTTATATATATATATATATATATATATATATATATATATATATATATATATATATATGTATATGTATATATATACCCACATACATATACCCTTCTTTCGCTCCTGCTTGCTTCTTATTTCGCTGCCGGCCGTTCCTCTGGCTCGATCTCCCCGAGCTCACATATCTCATATATATATATATATATATACAAACGGGGGGTGGGGGAGGGGGATGTTTCTATCTCACTCTAAATGGCTATCCTCTTACCCACCCCTTTCCACCCCGCGCTCCTGAGCGCGAGCTCCCTTAACTCTCTTCTACTGCCATAAATCCGAATGCTACTATCCGAGGCTCTAATTGCATTATAAATTGTGCATGCGCCGTGGCCTGCGCGAACTCTCTCGTGCATCGAATGCGCATATACCTCACTTCTTACATGTATACATAGCTATAGATATCACTGACTGGAATCCACTGAATTGCAACTGCAGGTATTGGCGAGAACGCGAATCGAAGACGACGCCCTCTCTCCTCTCTTCGTATATATTAGAGGTCGTCGTCGCGATATTTTCTCCTTTTACGCTTCATTTTATCCCCTTTATTCAACTTCCCTCTGACTCTCAAATACACTCTCTCTCGCATTCTCTCGCTCTCTCTCTCTCTCTTATCGGTCATAGCGAAACCCCCGGTTGCGCGCACAAGTATATAAACGTTGGAGTGTTCCTCGGTGCGCAACTCGAAGAGTTCAGCTATTAATTTCATCACCCTATGTACCTTATTACGCGGCTCTCGCGTGATACACGACGATAGATATTACCCGGTACCGAGCGTTACGATTATTTTGTATCAATTTTGATAATATTCTTCACGAATCGTGCGCGCGAGTACGAAACTATAAGCCGGGGCAATAACTTTTCCGTCGCCGATTTATCGACCGATCAATCGTTTTGCGCTTGTCATTTCTCATGGAAATTGCGCGTAATTGAGGGAGTTTCGATTTTCCATTATTGTTTTAATGTACCAATTATATATTCATGATGAATTAACGTTGCGAGTGATTAACCGGTTAAACAGCACGATAAATAACCGGTTGAACGGGCAGCTATCGATGATTTTTTTTTTTTTTAATGCCCGGTTATTTACATTTAGATTGGCTGGTGTACAATGTACGTTCGATTTTGAATCGTTAATTCACCGTAACCGTAAACGTTATCTTAAGAGCACAAAATCCGTTGTTTGTTGAACTTAAGGGGGCAAATAGGGTTAGGACAGCGTTTTTTCAATGATTTTCATGAATTTTTTTATAGTATACAAAATTGATATAATTTATTGAAACTTTGAGAATATTTTATACATATATTTATGTATATACTATAAAAATTTTATACATATATTTAAGTATATACTATAAAATATTAGTGACCCCATATTGCAGGTCACAATCAGACTCAGCATTTTGCGTACATTCTGGAAGCCGCAATTTTCATCTAAAATCGAACGAGGTTGGAATTTACTTTTATTATATGTCTCTCTTCTACATGAACCTAAATTCTATCAAAAAAATAGAAAATTGAATTTTTTACAGGGCCCAAAACAAAAAAGCATGATTTTTTCCCGATTTTTACAATTTTATTTGCAAAAAAAAATTATTTTAAATAATGATAATATTCCGATTTTAGGTTCATATAGAGCGCAATACTATGAAGAAAGTAACTGTCAATTTTCAAAACGATTGGTTGAAAACTTTTCAAACTAGCGTGTACGCAAGTTAAAAAAAAGTCGTTTTCAGAAAAACGCGTTTGAAAAAATAGTACCAAGAAAAACAAGCAATATGGGGTCGCTAATATTTCATAGTATATACTTAAAGATATGTATAAAAATTTTATAGTATATACTTAAATATATGTATAAAATATTCTCAAAGTTTCAATAAATTATATTCATTTTTTATACTATAAAAAAATTCATGAAAATCATTGAGAAAACGCTGTCCTAACCGTAGTTCCCCCCTTAGTGGCTTATAACAATAGAACGAGTTGGAATTTTCATTTAAAATTTCGGGAACATATTTTTCAATAGTTTTACTAAGAATTTATGAAATAAAAAAAAATCGATTTTTTGAACCGCCTAAGCCTATTTTCCTCCATAACATTCCATTTCTCTTATTCCATTGTTTCTTAATTTTTACCAAAAAAGAAATGAACCAAAAAATCATGGTGAATCTTCTGTTGGGAAATAATATAACGTTGTTCGAATCATAGGCGATAGTGCAAATCGTTATAAAAATTGAAATTGGCGAAAGTGAGATTTCATGCTTCGGTAGTAGAGTCGTTAGGGAAATTACCTATTATTTTAACCGGTGACGTTTAATTTTTATTTCTCATTTAAATTCGCGACGATAATTTACCTGAAAATTCACGTTACCACTGATCGATTATATTCTGTTCCTCTCTATATAATACATTTATATGCATCAGACTAGAGAGTGGAGTCTGAAAAGGAAAATATCAGAGTACCGAGAATGAAACCTTGGCAAAACTTGATATTCATCGCTCGGCAAGCATCATTTATACGATTATATTTCGCAAAGACTTTTCATCGCCATACAATATAATATACATAAACGTATACATATATGTAAGAGTCGCTCATTAGCCCACGCCCTCGTTATTACGTTATCAACGTCCCTCGCGTTATACCCGTATATATATATATATATATATATATATATATATATATATATAGTAATAATAATTGTCGTATCCCCTCCGGCCCTCTGGAATATATTTACGAGAGTAATCCCCCCCTCCCCCTCCCTGCCCGTAACAACCCTGCTGATCGTCGCTGCGCTCCTTCGCTGTATGGCAGCGAGAGCGAGCCCGAGTGAACCCGGTTCTGCAACAATAATCCTTATCCTCGCCACATAATTGTGCCCTCGGAGGATTTATAGAGCGGTGAGGTCCGGCCAAGACTCGTCGTGGACCACGAAGAACCTTCATCTCTTTGTATAAATACACACCTAACCTACACGTTCTTTCTTTCGTCTCTCAGCTTTCTAGTTTGAGTTCAGGGCACACACCACGCGCCAGGCTCTACGATCCTATCTAACGATCTCCCATTGAGTAGGTAGACAGCAGCACCACCAGCAGCCAAGTCTCACAAGAGACGATCAGGGCTTTACACACTCGTCTCTCGTGGGGATACCGTGTACTCGATTTACGAGAGACGAGTATGTGGTCGGCAAGCAACGAGCAGAAGCTACGAGGAAGATATGAGGATTCATTCAGTTTTCTCTCTCGACGTCGTCTCGCGTGTCCTATTATTATATACATACACACATACGAACACACGCATGTATATATATAAATATATATAGCCAATGAACAACGGCGACGTCGAGGTGAAGGAAGAAAAAATGAAGGGAGCAAGAAGACATATACAATGACGATGGCGAAGAGCGTTGACCGCCTCAATTATCCTTACCGTCATTTGACACGCTTCGCCTCCGCTACTGTCAACTCTCTTTCTACGTACATAGGACACTCCAGGCTAAATCGTTATGTTGAAAGTAAAAGATTCATTGTTTTTTTTTTTAGGACTTATTCATTATTTATTTTTTTATTCTTATTATTGTGTATTCGAATGTATAACCTCGCGGATTTTTACGTATGACCCTCACCAATTTCTCTCCCATCACTCCTTACCCGCGCCATGCTAAGCTAACCTAACTTCCGTAGCATCCGCAGCTGCTTTTTACCTACACGGTATCGCATTCGCCGTGGACACGGGGAAACTTCGGAAAACCCGTGAAACGCAGTAAAAAAAATAGAGGCCAATACGGACGGCCTTTATTTCTCTACTGATTTTCAGTTGTCCTACCATCAGAAACTCAGAAAAACTGCTTCCCGAGTATAAAATTGACAATACAGAAATTATAAAACAAAAAACAAAGTAACGAACGCATGGGTTTTTTTTGTCAAACTAACTACGGTAAAAAATATGTGAAAATTGCCTCCGAGTGGTTTTTTTAACACCCTACAACGTATTAAAGAGAATAAGAAAGAGAACAAAAAAAAAACTGGTGAATCACGGCCCTGTCGATTCTTTTTATACCAAGATTAGCGAGCTATAGAGTGGGTAGCACAAAACTACAGAGCCTGTTTATGATGAACGGCACAACTGTTCTTATGTATAGATTTTCCCGTATAGTTTGAACGGAACGAAGAGTGTCCCTGTGGCACCGAGGAACATTCTAAAAAATGTCTTACGGGATAGAGAATTATCGTGAGAGGAAGTAAAAAAAAAAAAATTATTCCTTAGATTATATGTATTGACCGCCAGCGAACGAAGGGACGTAGCCCAAACGATTTAACACGTAAAATGAGATTGGTTACGCCCTTTGTTCTTCGCTACCAATCGATAGAAATTCTCTGTGGCTGTACGAGTTTTATGTGGGATCTGAATTCCTAGCAAATTATCGAGCATAAAGTAATCACTCTAAAAGTTTTTTTTTTTTCAAACATCTTTTACGACGTTATCTCTGTCTCTATCTCCCTCGCCGCGGTCACTCGAGTTCCCGGAAAATATGTCGGGTAAAATATCAGTTATGCTCGAATGGTTGGTGCATGCATCCGCGAGGGAGATCGTAAGCGTTAGGGAAACGTGTGAATTTAACCATCGCGAAAGTTTTACGAGTTCTCGCGAGGGAACTCACGTCAAGCGCCTCGTCGTTTTTTCTCTCGTGTGACGGAGACGAAACAGAGAGACAGAGAGAGAGTGAACAATTGAGTGAGTATTGTTATAATAATAACAATTATTATTATTAATAATTTAATAAATAATAATAACAATTATCATTATTATTTTGAAAATCACAAAGTTCGACTTTCAAATGTTTGTAATCAATGGATGTTTTTTTTTAAATTAAAGAATGTCTATGATGATGATGTGGTGGATTCTTTAAATGCTAACATTTCTTGGACTTCAATTCATTCGTTTATTTCAGAAATTTACTTTACCTAACGATAGAAACTCAAAATGACTAAAAGATACGTGTGGCTGATTATTGATCATTTTACAATGTCCTCATAGTTCCCCGTACACATAAATACATAAACGAGCGTTTGTAGTTTTAGAGTCGTCGTTCGTGAAACAAGAGTGATTAATATGGCAATTCTATATACTCGGCACTCACCATTGTAGAGTCTGCTTTTGGATGAGCGTAGGTGTTCGATGATGGAGATGAGGGGTCTTCGTCCACCGCCGCTTCCACCCCCACAGCTCCCAGGGGAGTCACGCTCCGAGCCGTCCGCCAGGTTGTCACGATTCTTAAACACGTATACATTTACACTAACATTAAGCACAGTCCATGTAGTAAGCGAACGATATATATATATATATATATATATAAAACCAAAAGTCCGTTGAAAAGACCTCAAATATTCCGAAACACGTGCGTGTCCGTAACCAGTATCTCGCGAGGAATAAAAAAAAAACAAAATTCGTTGAAGGGAGCAGGTATAATTTTTTTCCAATAACATTGTACACGAATTGGGTGTGTCAGCATGTTTTATCATTTCTTTTCGTACCATATAGTTGTAACTATATATCATGAAAATTATAATAATAAAAAATATATATAGAGATAAAGATCGTCGATCTATAATTTCGCGATTAATATATAATTAAGAGTTTTCGCTTGAACGAAAACTCGAAGTGCCGGTCAACGTGCATGAGGAAACCTCAGAAACCTTTGAACGAGTCGAGCCTCGCGATAACTCGTGAAAGTACGGAACAGAAGCTGAGAAGGGACGTCAAAGGAATGTCAAAGGGATGTCAAATTGTATTATAGTGGTATGACGAGAAAGAGGAAGCAGCGTAGAAAATGATAAAGGAAGATGGAGGAAGATGAAGTGTTTATATGCGTTGGACGGAGGAAACTGACTTGTCACCTGTCCGTTATAGGACACAGGACAACAGACGCCAAAGCCTCGCGCACGCGAGTGAGACGTGTAATATACAGTGGGTCAAAAAAGTATTCATACACCTTGTTTTTTTGCGATAACTTTATAGACATAAGCGATACGCAAAGAAAGCCAATTTTATTTAATAGTACATCAGGTACAGAGATAAACTGCAAATGGAGAATTTTTTCCCAGGAATAATAGAAGAATTATGCAAAAAAAACGAAAATTTTCGGGCCAAAAGATTATTCGTACACTTACGATTGAGCTGCTAAAGTTCGATATTCACTCACGGGCGGTCTGACCTCTGCGTACAATGTAAACAAGTCTTCGTTCACACAATGGTTTTGACCTATTCCATGCGGTAGTAGATCTTCAAGCTCTGAACAGACATGATGGCAAAGAAAAGCAAAATATCAATATCCATGCGAGATAGAGTGATTTTTCTTCGGAAACGCGGTGAAAGTTATCGAAAAATTAGTAAAGAACTAAATCTAAGTTTCGTAACAGTGCAATATATAATTAAAAAAAATACGAAAGACCAAACAGCACAGAAAATAAGCCACGAACCGGTTGCATTCTGCCCAAATATACGGCAGAACTGCCCGCAAAAAACCATTAAGGGGAGGGTAGGGTTTTAAAGGCGAAAAACAAGCATATTTTTATGATTTTTTTGCGGCGACATGAGTAATATAATTTTATTAAATAGAATTACATATTATTGTACAACTATTGAAGTATCTCAGAAAAAATTTTCAATGAAAAATATTGATAAATAACCCGGTGACGTTGAATCTCCAGAGGCGCCTTGAAAAAAAGTGGTTTTGCGGTGAACATTATAACTCGTTACCGGATCATCCAAAACAAAAAAATTGATATGCATTTTAAAGGTGATGTATTTCTCGAGGTAATCAGGAAGGGTTGTTTTTTTTTTTTTTTCTATTTTTTGCAGCACTTGGAAGTGAAAAACGCAATTTTAGCTCAAAAAATCGCGCTTAATTTGTTATTAAAAAATTGAAAAAATTTTGTAAAAAAAAAACTCCCGATTACCTGTTGATTTATGTGAAGAAGTAATGTTTAAATTTTCAAACGGATCGGTTCAGTAGATTTTGAGTTCTAATGTTCACAAACTTCAAAAGTGACGTTTTCGGGAAAATCGATTTAAAGTTTTCACGTATCACGTATCACGTATCACGGCCGGTCGTTCGAAACGCTGTCACTCCGTTAGTTTTACTCCGATTGACTTAAAATTTATACACAATATTCTCGACATATTGTTCATTCAGAAAAAAAATAATAAAAAAAATGCAAAAAAAATAATTTAAAAACCCTCCCCCCCCCCCCCCCCCTTAATTAATAATATAAATTGAGAAAAACGTTTAGGTTACGCAAAAACCTACGTAAAAAAATCTATAGAATTTTGGAAACCTGTCGTATTCCCGGATGAATCGAAGTTCAACATCTTCGGGTTCGATGGAAAAAAATTCGTCTGGCGGAAACCAAATACCGAGCTCCAGCAGAAAAATTCAATACCGACTGTAAAGCACGGCGGAGGAAGCGTCATGGTTTGGGGCTGTATGGGATATTATGGCGTTGGTAATCTGGCTTTTATAGATGGTACAATGAATGCCGAGAAGTATATCGACGTGTTGCGCAGCAATTTGAAAGCAAGTGTAGATAAAATGGGCCTGGATGGAAATTTCTACTTTCAACAAGATAACGACCCGAACATAGTGCCATGAAAACGAGGGAATGGTTACTCTATAATGTCCGCAAACAATTGATTACACCATCACAATCTCCGGACATCAATCCTATTGAAAATTTATGGCACTTGGTGGATGTAGAAATTAGAAAAAGAAAAATAACAAACGAGTCCGATCTCCAAAGAGTGCTTTTAGAAGAATACACGAAAACAACGCAAAAGCTAGTAGAATCCATGCCTAAGAGACTCGAGGCGATAATTGAAGCAAAAGGGATGCACACCAAATATTAGTTATAATTAACAACTATGATGATGTAGGTTTTCACTATAATCGTAAGTGTATGAATACTTTTTTTGCCCGAAAATTTTCATTTTTTTGGCATAATTCTTCTATTATTCCTGGGAAAAAATTCTCCATTTGCAGTTTATCTCTGCACCTGATGTACTATTAAATAAAATTGGCTTTCTTTGCGTATCGTTTATGTCTATAAAGTTATCGCAAAAAAACAAGGTGTATGAATACTTTTTTGACCCACTCTCGTAATTGTCGAGGAGGTGCGAGCGGATCGTTGGCCCTTTCATCTTTGTCGTTGTGTCGTCGTCGATTTTTCTCGCGATTTCACTTCATAGTTATCCTATGAACGGTCTTTTCCTTCCGTAATACTCGCCACTAGGAACTATCCCGAGAGGCGGAACGACTTGAGAAAAAATTCCTTGTATATAACAGTCCGGCACTCTCGAGAGTCGTGTGCTCCCGGAGTCATCGAGCTCACAAGTGGATCGTCTCTGTACTCTTCAACGTTTTGCGCTATCGAGCATGGCACCGGTCAGATCTGCCCGGTATTATATAATAATTCTTATACATATGCGCACTCGTGTAAGTATCGACGCGATATCCTTTGACGTAAGTGAAAACTTTTTACGCGCGCAGAAGGAATTCGTTTTGTCGTCGCCGTCGTTGACGGACGAGTCCTCTCGATCGTGAGTTTTGTGTTCGTCACACAGCCACAGGCGCATCCCTTCGAGAGGTTTGCCCAAGAGGGCAAAGAGCTTCTTGTACCGATGTACACGAGAATCGCGTCAGGGATCCAGAAGCCGATCCGCTCTCCCTGTTCTACAATTAGTGTCAAGAGTCTTGACCGGATAGAACACCGAGAGATCTTCTGGGTCTTTGCGTCGTTTCTTCCGGATTGTTTTTTACGTACTCATCGCACACGAAGTGTCTACAATAAGAAAGTAGTGTGATACAAAAAATAAAATAGTTTCTTAGATTATAGTTAAAATACATACTTTAAATTTCCTTTAATGGAAAAAATGTATTTCCGCATTTCCGTTTGTCTGTCTGTCTGTCTGTAGCGTCCGAAAACACAATAACTTTTTGAACAATATTGTAGCTCCATATGGTGGGTTTTATTTATATGTTAAATATAGTATTATTTTTGTATTTCTATTCTAAAATCAGAAACTATTTGTAATATAGTTTGTAATTTTATTCCAATGAATTTACGACAACTTCACGCCAGTAACAAAGGTGATGAGAAAGTCACGAGTTTCGATTACGCCAGTGACAACTGTTTCGTGTCGATTTCTTTTTTTTTTTTTCCAGTAGGGTAAAAAAATCGGTGGCAACATTCTCGTAGATGGCGCAAGCCAAGTGAGATTACTGAAATTTGTGTTATATTTTTATCGATTAACCCATTCAATAATTTATGTTTTGTTGAGGGTATTCTTCTCAAATGGCTTCGTCTATGCGTTTTATCAATAAGAAAAATTATAGTTTTCACAATTGTGCATTTTCTGAATAAGTCGAATTCGTCATAACGGATCCAGAATTACGTTTTTTTAAACCCATCAAAACGATCGCACTGCATGTAAGAAGTGAATGTATTAAAATGCACGTATAAAATTTGTTGCTCCGCAATTGTGAGGCGGACGAGTGCTCTGCTATCTCATCAATGCGGGCATTGTCGAGAGTGATCTCCGTGAGAATCGAGATTTAATTAGCTGACCCGAGTATAAGAAGGAAAGGCAGAGTGAGAGAGAGAGAGAGAGAGAGAAAGGAATCACCACAGCTGGTCGACGAGAGGAGCACGCTAATGTGGCTCTAATGTCGTCAGGATAGGCCTTTATGTTTGCGCCTTCACTGTGAGTCCGCGAATTTCCTTTTATATTGCCCTTCTCGTCGTTCACTGGCATGCATACACATTTTGCTCTTGCTGTACACAAGTGTTCTACTTAGTTTGTGCTTTATTGCCTAGAACGATATATATCCACGAGAATTACGAGAGCCATTTTCATTAGAAATTCTCCGTGTCGAAGAAGTTAACTGCTCTCTTATAACGCAAGCCTCTCTTTAGATGAGTGCCCTATACAGATTCGTAGCTCGTGTATATTCAAAGCCACCGAGATCTCTCTCTCTCTCTCTGCGCTGCTAGAAAAAGACGAAAAAAATGTCTTTTGACTCACGCGAGAAAGAGCAACGATCACAATCTCCGGGTTATGATTTCCTTGAATATAGTCATAAAATTGTGAGTTATAATCATAGAAAAATATAACGGGATTGCGCGAGAGGCAAATGTGTAAGTTTGAGGAAGGTATAATTCAGAATTTTCCCGAAAAATCGAGAAAATATTGCACTATGTTTCATCGAGCAGTTTAACAATTATTAGTTTATCAATTCACTGTGCAACTGTGCAATAACGATTACAAATTCGTAATGCAACAAAACACGTCAAGTTCGTAAGCAACCTTCGTAAACATTTTTTTCTAAACGCTGTAAATTCCGGAATTTCTACACTTATCGCTCTACAAAGTGTTAACAAACGGGACATTTGTTGAATTCACTAAAGGATTTCGTCGAATTTTCTAAATGCCATTTTGCCAAAACATATTTGTAATTATCGCAAGAAATTATTCTTTTTTACTTGTAGAGATCGGAAAATCAATTTTTCGTACATGATGTATTTTGATTGAAATAATGAAGAAGCATTCCATGTATTATTAGTATTAAGTGGTATAACATGCAAGAACGCGTAGACAGGTAGCTTTATGGAAGGTAACTTCATGGAAGAGTAGATTTGCGTAGGTCGGAATCACCGGTTGATGGTACACGCCGGTTGCGCCAATGAGATTCACCGGTAATGAGATGATTGGTCACACCGAGTGGGCCTCGTGCACCTCGGTCGACAGGACTCTCTTTTTTTTCTCTCTCTCATCGTTCACCTCTCACCAGCTGGCTAGCTTTTCGTTACCATACGTGTATGCTCTGAATCAACATTATATATATATAGAAATATATCTGTAAGAGAGACCGCGCGAACATTATACTCGAGGGTAATGTACGTGTACGAGAACGAAGACGATATAAACTTCGCAACGAACAAGATCGCGTGGCTACATCGGCAGTTTTTGAGCTTTCAACGCGCCATCCGGGCGTACTTAGTGGCCTGTTTATGTGCGCAATATGTCCGAGTATATCGAGGCATAATTCCACGTGAATTAAGGAGGCATAAAGCAACGAAGAGGGAGAAATTAATTCGATGCAAGAATGAGAGGAAGATCGCGGGATAATTGATCATCGTAATACAGATATTTTATTCAAAGACCATTCTCTCATTATCCGCAACATTGTGAATATCTGAATAGAGAAAAAAAAACATATATTCACAGGTTCAGGTGGATAAATAACGAAGTAGGGCTGCCCATCGATCAAGAAACAATACTTCTGCAGTATACTTTTTCTTCTCGCAAATTCATGGAGCAAGGTTTCCGCGGCCATTCGGATACCAATGCGCTTAAGGGGACAAATAGGGTTAGGACAGCGTTTTCTCAATGATTTTCATGAATTTTTTTATAGTATAAAAAATGAACATAATTTATTGGAACTTTGAGAATATTTTATACATATATTTAAGTATATACTATACGATGTTTGAAGGATTTCCTTGAAAAACACCGAAGATATTAGCGACCCCATATTGCAGGTCACAATCAGACTCAGCATTTTGCGTACATTCTGGAAGCCGCAATTTTCATCTCAAATCAAACGAGGTTGGAATTTACTTTTATTATATGTCTCTCTTCTATATGAACCTAAATGCTATCAAAAAAATAGAAAATTGAATTTTTTACAGGGGTCAAAACAAAAAAGCATGATTTTTTGCCGTTTTTTACAACTTCATTTGCAAAAAAAAATTATTTTCAATAATGATAATATTCCGATTTTAGGTTCATATAGAGCGTAATACTATGAAGAAAGTAACTGCCAATTTTCAAAACGATTGGCTGAAAACTTTTCAAACTAGCGTGTACGCAAGTTAAAAAAAAGTCGTTTTCAGAAAAACGCGTTTGAAAAAGCGCAAAATGCTGAGTTTGATTGCGACCTGCAACATCGGGTCGCTAATATCTTCGGTGTTTTTCAAGGAAATTCTTCAAAAATTGTATAGTATATACTTAAATATATGTATAAAATATTCTCAAAGTTTCAATAAATTATATTCATTCTATATACTATAAAAATATTCATGAAAATCATTGAGAAAACGCTGTCCTAACCCTATTTCCTACCTTAATGGCTTATAACAATAGAACGAGTGGGAATTTTCATTTAAAATTTTGGGAACATATTTTTCAATAGTTTTGCTAAAAATTTATGAAATAAAAAAAAATCGATTATTTGAACCGTCTAACCCTATTTCCTCCCTTAAACCCGATACTAATATGTCGGAAATACGGAGCGAGGAGTGAAAAGACGATCGTCCGAAGAATAGCAAAACAGATCGACACTACGGGAACACATACGCAAGATAACAATATCGGAGAGACCGTGCTATTAAAATTATTCGACCTACGAAAGAATTCTTCTGATCGATGATTGAAATTGCTTCGTCATGTCAGAGAAGAGTCGCGATCGTTGGACGATTTAAGGTAGTAGTCTGGTAACTTAAGCCGATTTTCATGTCTTTTTTGGTGGGCGTTTTTTTGTAGGAAAATAAAAACTAATCGTTTTGAATATTTAGAATGTTTTTATTTACATATTGAAGATACAAAAAAAAATTTTTTGAAAAAATTCAATAGTTTATTATTATTATTATTATTGATCGAAGTTGGCACCTCGAAAAAAAGCGCGTGGGTGGCCACGGTGATTTTGGCTCTTGATGTTATCTGAAATCAAAAATTCTTGATAATTCTTAATCTATAGACATGTCATTCTGGTCGGAACTACTGAAGTTAAATTTCATGGATAAATAACAAAATGGCGGAATTTGGAAACTTGGAAGGATTTAACTTCAGTAGTTCTGACCAGAATGATATGTCTATAGATTAAGAATTATCAAGAATTTTTTATTTCAGACAACATCAAGAGCCAAAATCACCGGGGCCACCCACGCGCTTTTTTTAGAACTACTGAAGTTAAATTTCATGGATAAATAACAAAATGGCGGATTTTGAAAAATAAAACTTTTTCCCAAAGTCCGCCATTTTGTTATTTATCCATGAAATGTAACTTCAGTAGTTCCGACCAGAATGACATGTCCATAGATTAAGAATTTTCAAGAATTTTTGATTTCAGATAACATCAAGAGCCAAAATCACCGGGGCCACCCACGCGCTTTTTTTTCGAGGTGCCAACTTCGCTCAATAATAATAATAATAATAATAAACTATTAAATTTTTTCAAACATTTTTTTTTCTGTATCTTTAATATATAAATAAAAACATCCTAAATATCCAAAACGATTCATTCTTATTTTCCTACAAAAAAACGCTCTCCAAAAACGACATGAAAATCGACTTAAGTTACCAGACTACTACTTTAAGGAAAAATGATCGAAATACTAAGAATCTTTTCTACAACGATTCTCTTCTGTTTCAACGTTACATCAACGCCTATAACGCCATTGCATGGAAACAAAAAGGTGTAATACGGAAAATGTATCGGCGTATCGATACAATCGATACATATACAAACATAAATAATAGATAGACGTGCAACGAGAAGTTTCGATGATTGCTGACGGAAACAAGAAGGTTATCCTTACGATACCGTTAACGAAAAGAGCGCATCTCTTCGCATATTGTAACACAGACACACACACAGATACACACTCCGGGATACAAGCTAAAGGAACGCGCTCTCGCAAGTCGATTATGAAATCATAAACTGGTAGGTGGTCCCGGTCGATTAGTGTGTATACGGCAAACTCTCTCGTCTTGCCTCTCCATCGAGGATATCGTATCGTATAAGTATACCTATACAGATATATTTATAATATCCTCACATCGGCAATATAAGCGAGTGTGCGAATGAGCCTGAGAGATAGAGAGAGAGAGAGAGAACAGTCTTTAAGCAAGGTATTTGCGCCGTGTTGCATCGGCTTCTGTGGTTGCTGCTGATGCTCTTGGGCTTCTTCAGTGGCGGCGGCTTCGGATGAGCAAGGGGTCGTGCTCACGGGTGAATCTCTCGAGATATCGGCGCTATATATATACGTTATGCCTACGGTTTGGCGCACGATGCTCCGGGGCCCTAGCGATAAAGGGCCCGAACTTATTAAAGGAATTCCATGCTCGAACGAACGATCCTCGGGCTGCGATTAAAGTGCGTCTCGGATCTTCTATCTTTCTTTCTCTCTCGCTCTCTCACCTTCCTCTCATGATCGTAGTCTCGGTATTCGTATATATTGGGCCCCTTACGAGCGTTCGCCGACGCCGGTGCATATAACCCCGCGGCGGGGTGCAACTTAAGTGCTCGGGTGTGTACCGAGGTATAGATCGAGAGAAAACTTGTCTCTCGCTCTTTTACATGCATGTGTATGTATGAAATACCCCGAGATCCTCTTCTTCGCCGCATTCTCTATGAGATTCTGTGTTTCTCTGTGTGTTTGTGTGTGTGTGCTTTGAACGAATAAAGCGCGCTCGTAGAGCAACGGGTTATAATATATTTCTATATGTATTATACGAGAGCCCGTGTCAAGAGGTGAAGGCTTACCGCGACCTTGAAGAGAGCATCATAAACACAGCTCTCTCTTTCTCTCTCACCCTGTCTCTCTTTCATTCCTCTCTCGGTACCTTGGTACACAGGCACACACACACGTGAGAATGCGAGCAGTATTTTCGAAGAGAACGGCCAGAACTCTCGTTGTGTGGGAGAGACCACCCGATGCTGCATAAGTACCGTTTTTCCCTTCCTTTCTCTCTCTCTCTCTCTCTCTCTCTCTCTCTCTTTCTATCTCTCTCGTTTCTCCGTCTTCCTCAAATAAGGCACGGTATCATATATATTTATTCATAGCTCTCGAGAATACGTTCTAATAGCTCTCGAACTACCTTCTAATAACTCGAACTATATAAATCATTTATTTTTTTTTTCTTCTATGATGCGGAATGCCCACGAAGAGTTCTCCGGGCGCGGGAAGACTCGCTGTCGTTCTTCAACTCGTGCTCAATAAATCGGGAATTCCATCACGTTAAGTGATACCCAACGAATTCCTATGTACTCTCAGTTTTAACGTCGGTAGTTTGGGAGTAATTCTAGATGATCGATTGTCAATTTAAAAAATTTCTAAATGAAAAACAAATAACGGTACCAAAATGCCGGAGTAAATATCTAAAATTGACATTCGTTCTTTCGGTCAATTGATATACAACTCAATTATTCATCGAAAGATAGCTCTTCGCACCTTCGGACGACCGGTGTATATCGCAAATATAAACGGATGAATTTATGAGATTCACCGAGAGGGCGCGCGTCCGCCATCATCATCACCACTCCGTTTTCTCGCTGCTAATTGTCTCGTTACAAGGGGATAATCGACGGGATTGCCGCGTCTGATACTTCAACGGCAGTGTGTGTGTGTGTGTTGACTCGTGGTTTTTCCAACGCCAGAGAACGTTGGAAGGAAATGAACTTGCCGGAACCACTTTTTGCGAACGAACGTGGCGCATCGAGTCTATATATATATGTGTGTATGGGTATACGACTATACAGTCGATCGTTAATACGGTTGGCGGCATTATGGTTTATGGATGTTGCTGGCGGTTCGCTCTCGTTGGCGCTATCCTCCGTTTATATCTCTCGGTTGTCATCGTCGTCCTCTCTTCTCCACGTTGCGTCTTTGTCATCGTTTCGTGCGAACGCAATAAAAAGTGAAATACGCAAGGATATCGCAAGAGATCGCAAGAGATCGCAATAGATCTAACTGTATACACACATGTATATATATTAGGGCGAATTTTTTTTCGACTATTTTTTTTTTCAGTCCCCAGCCGAAATTTTGTTGGATATGTCGAAAAAGAAATTCCCTGAAAGTTACAGCCCTTAATATTAATTCTAAGTACTTTCCCAAAGCGTGAGAAGATTTTCCATCTAAAGTACACGTAAATCGATTTTTTTTTTTTTTTTCTAATTTCTATAACTCAGCCGCATTTTATGCTATCATATTGTTCTTGGTTTCGATTTACTCAGAATAAAACAATCTAAAAAAGTGCCTTTTGCGGCGAAAGTGTAAATTGTACTGGTGAGTTGGTACGGGTCACTGAAGTTGATTTTGACCCAAAATTCTCGTTATTTGCTGTTATCTCCGAAACAATTAACTATGCGGAAAAAATGTTAACGAAAAGTTTATTAAAAATTTAATTTCCTATAAAAAAAGGCCCTATCGACCCAATTGCTTAGATTAATATTTCTTGAGATATTGAACTTTTTTTACTTTTTATTTTTTTTATTCTTTAATATTTCATATTTTATAAATTTTATACTACTCATAAGTTAAAGTTCAATATCTCAAGAAATAGTAATCTAAGCAATTGGCTCGATAGGTTCGTTTTTGTAGGAAATTCAATTTCCAACAAATTTTTCATTTACATTTTTTTCGTAAAGTTAATTGTTTCGGAGATAACAGCAAAAAAACGAGAATTTTGGGTAAATAATTTTGCTGTTATCTCCGAAGCAATTAACTTTACGAAAAAAATGTAAACGAAAAGTTTATTGGAAATTTAATTTCCTATAAAAAAAGGTCCTATCGACCCAATTGCTTAGATTAATATTTCTTGAGATATTGAACTTTTTTTATTTATTTTTTTTATTATTTAATATTTCATATTTTATAAATTTTATACTACTCATAAGTTAAAGTTCAATATCTCAAGAAATATTAATCTAAGCAATTGGGTCGATAGAACCTTTTTTGTAGGAAATTAAATTTTCAACAAATTTTTCATTCACATTTTTTTCGTAAAATTGATTGTTTCGGAGATAACAGCAAAGAAACGAGAATTTTGAGTAAAAATCAACTTCAGTGGCCCGTACCAACTCGCCAGTACATTTTACACTTTCGCCGCAAAAGGCACTTTTTTAGATTGTTTTATTCCGAGTAAATCGAAACGAAGAACAATATGATAGTATAAAATGCGGCTGAGTTATAGAAATTTGAAAAAAAAAATTCGATTTACGTGTATTTTAGATGGAAAATCTTCTCACGCTTTGAGAAAGTACTTAGAACTAATATTAAGGGCTGTAACTTTCAGGGAATTTCTTTTTCGACATATCCAACAAAATTTCGGGTGGGGACTGAAGAAAAAAAAATAGTCGAAAAAAAAAATCGCCCTAATATATATACACGAAGGTAGCAAAGTTTCTACGGTGAGGGCTAATTTATTGAAAGTGTTCTTTACGGTATAAAAATGGAGATATCGAGATGAATTGAGCGACGTGTCTAAAACGTCTAAGGGTTGTTCCCTGAGACTCGGTTTAAACGGGCTTGAATTTTTGTTACATAGTTTGGAGATAGGCTGAACTGACTTTAGACACGACAATATTTTCTTCGTCTTCTTTGCGTCTTGTGAGTAAACCGATCGGCATCGATTATTGTACAGGTCTGAGTAATGAAGTTGGCATTATTGACACTTGGAATGTTTACGTTCTGACGGGGATGTTATATTTTTTACATTTCGCCAGGGATATTTTGACACGAGGATATTATTTTGGTGGGTATGTTTTTCGGGGGATGTTTTGTCGGGCTACCATAGATCGGAATGTTTTAAATAGTAAATCAAATCGAGTGATTCTTTTGATCAAACTGCACTCAAGCTCGAACTCCAACCCCAAGAATAGAACTTCTCTTTGAAACTAAATTACTAATTAACTGGGTGGCACAATTTCTAATTACGATAGGTTCAGACCACACATGCAAGGTTTTTCTCTCTCTCTCAATTGTTTATAGGGAATCCTGGTGATTCCAGTGGATAGTAAGAGAGAAAGAGATCGAGCAAAAAGCAGGGTCAATCGCCCCGTGGGCGCCAATCAGACGCGCTTGGGAGATCTCCCTCGGCTCTTCGTTGTACTAAAACTACCCTCATATTAGCAACTATACTTGCACATACTCTAGATTCATGTGTAAGTTGGTTGAAGTTTTCCTCTTTCATCTCAACGCGCGCGGCCTATCCGGGTTATCATCATTCGAGTTTTTCATTGATGGTGGCGCGGTCAACACCATCATAGCTGTACGCACGATGATGCGCCATACCAGGCAAGTAACCGACGAGCTTAAAAACCGGTCCACCCGGGATCGGCAAGAGGAAAGAGAAAACTGCAAGTTGGTATGGCTAAGAGCAAGGGAGAGAAAGAGAGAGAGAGAGAGAGTTTTGAAGGCGCGACAAGGTGGAGTCCAAGAGTTGTCCACCTCGTGCGAGAGGACTCTTCGCATATCGTCCTCGTCGCCGAAGAACGCGATCATCCGAACATTCTACACGGTCCACGGGGATATATCCACTATGCATATGCCTCTACAACCGACGCTCTTATACACCCGACTGCGAGAGAAAGTCCATTAAAATGCTAAACACCCCGAGCACGACAGACACACGCGATTCTATCGAGAGAGCACATCGCAAACAGTTTGCGATATATATATATATCTATATATATATTTTTATATACATATATGTATGTATTTATTTATGTAGTATCTGTTGTATACGGTGGCAGTTTGCCAGTTCGACGGGCCACTCTGTCTCACTCAATGTTTTTCTCCCCCGATAATTTTTGTTTCATCTCTCTGTTTTCTTTGCCTGCCGAAATATTATGATTGTTCCACGATCCGCCAACCGAGATAAACCTCTCTAACGAACGTTACAGAGGTGGAAAAAAAATGCTACGTGCAATTGTGCACTGACAGCATTTTTTTTGTCCACGCCTATAAATCGAACGGTACCAAAGCATCCATCGTTTGGGCCTTTGCAAGAAATTCCAGTAATCACAGCAACAATTAAAGTTCGTAACTAATTGTAAGACATTTTTTTTGTGTTACAACTCTGATCCGCATAATTTTTCCGAAACGACTGCCGCTTAATTGATTTCAATGATTGTCGCCCGTAAGAGCCACATTGGAAATCATCGAAAATAATAGACAGGTGTACGAGGTCTGTTCAAAAAGTATATTCGATTTTCGATTTTTTCGTGGCGTTAGGTTGGTACTCATGTCCCTCACTTATCCTGAAAAAATCGGCCATTTTGAATGTTTAGTTAATTGTTGACAGCTGTTTTGGTTAGACGTGTTTTGGCTTGTCTTCGATTTTGGCCTATTTCAAAAAAGCAGCTTCCATTGCGATGATTGATCTTTGGTTTCCACGTCATAACCATAAACCTATGATTCGTCACCAGTTACGAGGGGGGACCCAAAAAAAACGGGAATTTCGTCATAATTTCTTTATTTTTTAATATTTTTACACCAAATTTTGATCACCTTCAAAGTATTCTCCATTGGCCACAACGCACCTCTGCAAACGATCCTTCCAATGTTCAAAACATTTTTTAAATTTACTTATCGGGATGTTCTTTAGGCCTTCCAGCGATTTTTGTTTTACCTCCTCCACAGTGGCAAAACGCTTGATTGCCGCTTTGTTTCGGGGTCGTATCCATAGCACCACGTTATACATCAGTAATCACCATGGAAAAAAGTTCAGGGTCCTCTTTGAGCTGATTTTGAAGTTCAAAACATGCCTGAAGTCGACACTCCCTTTGCTCGTCTGTGAGAAGGCGAGGGACAAATTTGGCTGCAACTCTACTCATGTGCAAATCTTTGGATAAAATCCTCTGAATTGAACTACATGATATCCCAGACATCTCACAGAGTTGATCAATGATTCGGCGACGGTCTTCATGAATGAAAGCATTAATTTTGTCGACGTTTTCGTCACTTCTTGACGTTGAGGGGCGTCCTGAACGGGGTTGGTCTTCAATTGACATTTCTCCATTTTTAAAACGTGAAAACCACTCGTAGATTCTGGTTTTACTTAGGGCAGCATCTCCATAGGCAGTCTTAAGCATTACAGTAGTTTCCGCGGCCGATGTAGTTCCTCGGCAACTTCTCTAACGTTGATTCGACGATTGGCCAATATTATTTTCTTCGCTTCATCAATGTTTTCGTCTGTTGTTGATGTGCTCGGGCGTCCGGAACGCATTTCGTTGTTCGCATCTTCTCGGCCCTCCGAGAACACTTTGTACCACTGATAAACGTTGCTTTGGTCCAAGGTAGCTTTACCATAGGCCACAGTCAACATTCGGAATGCGTCCGCGCACTTAATTTTGTTTTTCACACAAAATCTAATACGGATTCTTTGATCCATTTTTTAAAATAGGCAAAAATCGAAGACAAGCCAAAACGCGTCTAACCAAAACAGCTGTCAACAATTAACTAAACATTCAAAATGGCCGATTTTTTCAGTATAAGTGAGGGACATGAGTACCAACCTAACGCCACAAAAAAATCGAAAATCGAATATACGTAGCCCGCGGAAATTCAAAATTCCCGATACTTTTTGAACAGACCTTGTATGCACAGAAAATTTTTCCAAAATCAATGGTCCGAATTAAAAAATCACTATAAAATAATATTTTAACGATAGTTTTTTCAATGTTTTGCGGAAAAGGTTCCCGGATTAAATTTTTTTTAAACTGCACTTTATACATCGAGGCTATAAGTTCAAAGTGCGCAATTCTCGCTGTTCTTTTTGAGGTAGCGGTTTCATATTTTACGCTAAAAATGCTTACATAAGACGTCAATTTGTAGTTTGTCAGTAACGGTTGATAGTTGTGTCTGTGGCGTGTGAGACCCCTCTATCTCTGTACAATACGTTATAAGTCTCGTTCGGGGACGTAAATACCTCCGACTCGCGATACTATTTTCGGTTACGCAAAATTCAAGTATACGACGATAGGAGAATTTTCGCGTCCCACGAAGAACATTTGCTCGTGTATACGCGAGTATATTACGCGTTTGATGGTGTAAATCGAGCAGCTGCGAGGCGGCGCGACGACTGATTCGAAACGCGAGAGCGATGCAACGCGGTCAGCGGTACCGTTGACAAGCGAAAGGACTTAACCGAGAGAATTTAACGAGAAATGTGATCTGGATCATGCCGTTTTGTTTATTAAGAGTTGATATATTGTACTGGTAGTACTAATGCTGCAGTACCATCCCCTACAGATATACAAAAGTAAAGACAGCGGAGGGAGCGACCCACGCATTTCGCATTATATCAGCCGGAGTTCCCGCAGCATATTTATTACCCCCTAGCCGCCTAGATTGAAACAAATGCCGTGTGCCGCCGTGTTTTTCATGAACAACAGACTATCTTGCATACATGCGAATCTCTTCGTCCTCCCTTATATTATTATTATAGGTATACGCTTCTATAGTATGAACTGCTGTAAAACAAAAGTGAGTAAACAATCGGCATTTCACATTTTTAAGTCTCGTAGGTTCCGCCTTTTTGTTTCCTATCAATAGATAGATTTAGCAACAAGCTTTTGCATCGTACCACAAAGACACATCGCTGTCCATGTGTCAGTATCACTATCCGAAAACAAAGAAAAAAAAAAAAAAAACGAATAAGTAACATTCTCACGTATCGTTCGAGACATTTTGATAATTCCGACCTCTATGGTTTGTAAATTTAACGAGAGCGTATACAGGATACGTCAACGATTGAATATCCCACTCCTTCTCTCGTCCTGTTTCGGAATATCCTGTCGAGGAGCCGAGTTCAGTAGCGTGCGTTCACCGCACTCTCGAACGATCGAGTCAAAAGAGAATAAGGAGTCTCAAAGAAAAGACGACTCTCTCACTCTCTATACCTTGGACCGTAATAAGTTACTATCGCAACCGCGGATTTGCCACTTTTCTCCCCCTAACCGACGAGTCACGTTCACTCCGCCATTGGATTTTGCCCGAGTACACGCGGGCATGTCGATGTGGCAAAAGTTGAAGGGAGAAAATAATATAAACGGAGTACCCCTCTTTTGATAATAATGCCGTGCGTGTGCTCCGTTTGAGTATTAATGTCCGGGTACACGCACGCGATTTTTCGTTTACTCGTTCGTATATTTAAGAGAGGAATGAGAAGAAGAGTGCGTGTGTATGTGTGTGGGGTGGTCGCGTCTTCTCCCCTTTCCCGACGCGTAATATTGCCCAAATACTTTTCTCGCGGGGTCTTTACAGAAGGAACGTGCATCTCGTTGCAAACGACGCTGATCCTGCGCATTCCTCGAGTCTCGTTTCATTTATACGCGCAGATAATAGACTCTGCGGCATTATAAGTATACCGTACAGTAAATTTATGGATATTTATGTCATTGGAAGCTCGCAAGGAGACGCCTTTCTGAAATTCAACGAAAATCAGATTGAGATGTGCTAAAATAGTCTACGGTAATTCATCATGTGACCATAGCGCGCGCGATTCAAATTAATTCATTTTATTTTCAATTACAAATCGACCCGTAAATTTCAAGAAAATTGAAAAGATGTATTGAACAATGTTGCAGAATAACGAGCGTACTGAAGGTAGTAGTCTGGTAACTTAAGCCGATTTTCATGTCTTTTTTGGAGGGCGTTTTTTTGTAGGAAAATCAAAATGAATCGTTTTGGATATTTAGGATGTTTTTATTTACATATTTAAAATACAAAAAAAATGTTTTGAAAAAATTTAATAGTTTATTATTGTTATTATTATTGATCGAAGTTGGCACCTCGAAATTGGCAGCCCGGGTCCTAACTTTTTTTTCTACCGAACCGATTGCTTTCAAATTTTAACAGGCTGCTCTACACACTTATAGTTCTCGTCGGAACTACCGAGAAATTTTTTCACCCCTAACTTCTTATTTTACAACCCCTTCTTTGCTAAAATAAAAGGACTTTTTTTTCCAAAGTCCGCCATTTTGTTATTTATCCATGAAATTTAACTTCAGTAGTTCCGACCAGAATGACATGTCTATAGATTAAGAATTATCAAGAATTTTTTATTTCAGATAACATCAAGAGCCAAAATCACCGGGGCCACCCACGCGTTTTTTTTTCGAGGTGCCAACTTCGATCAATAATAATAATAATGATAAACTATTGAATTTTTTCAAAAAAACTTTTTTTTGTATCTTTAATATGTAAATAAAAACATCCTAAATATCCAAAACGATTCATTTTTATTTTCCTACAAAAAAACGCCCTCCAAAAACGACATGAAAATCGGCTTAAGTTACCAGACTACTACCTTAAGGCCGTAGTCTGCTCTAGAGCGAGATTTTTTATGTAATTTCTAATGTGCAATAACGTTTAAACCGTTGAAGTTGTCTTAATGAAAATTTACACGTGCATTTATTGATCCTTAGAGAATACTTGTACATTAAAAAAAAAAATTATTTTAAACATTTTCACATTTCAGAATTGGTACTTAAAAAAAAATTGTATTGAGTCGAACAATAATTTTGCCGACATTTTATAACTCGTCGAATAATGAAATATCATTAATGAAAGTTCAACAGGTCGCCATTTTGTCAAAAAATTTGTTTAAGTACCAATTCTGCTACCAGTGCTCAGAAAACTCATACAGATTGAGAATATATATATTTTTTTTTTTTTCAGATGCATACAACATCGTCCAGAGTGGGCGCCGATTTCGGCGCACCATGTTGCAACAAGGCAAAAAACTACATGAAAATATTTAAAATAATTTTTTTTTTAATGTACAAGTATTCTCTAAGGATCAATAAATGCACGTGTAAATTTTCATCAAGACAACTTCAACGGTTTAAACGTTATTGCACATTAGAAATGACGTCAAAAATCTCGCTCTAGACCAGACTACGGCCTTATGTACGCACTAAACTTGGCTGCAAAAAGTAGAATACATTTTCTTGCATATTTATTAATCTACATTTTTGTTTTCAACCACTTAAAAAAATTTGCCAGTAGCGGCAATTTGTTAACGAGCCGGGCATGTTGTCGGGAACATTGTGCAATGATAAACAACATTAAACTTTTCTCACAAAAGTCACTAGTCCCTTAATTCCACCTGATATTCATTAGCACGAGTTATCTGACGGAAATACGAACGAAAAGATGTTTAAAATACAAGACTGTCCTGAAACTCAAACAGGACGTGCCCAAAAGTATCGTTACAACGAAGATCAATTCAGGTTGTTGGCCTTTGATGCAAATATACGAGAAAATAAAATAATCTCGATTTGCTGAATCCTCGAAGAGAAACTGAGCGAGAGGTAAGAGGTTCTTCTGTGTGTGCCTTCGGGCAACGAAAGGAAGCTCTCTTTTGCCATTGATAATAACGCCCTCTCGTTCGCGTTTACGTGCGCGCTGGAATAATGCACGAGAAGTTCACGCATGATTGCATCGTACACTGTATTGTAGAACAATCTGTATCAATGGTTGGAAGCGTAAAGGGCGTACGTTATTTCCTTGTGAACAGACATCACGTCCTTTTCTCGGTAGATGATCGATAAATATAAAGAGTAACTAATATACATCTATACGTATATCGTGCGTAAACGCATCGCGATATCCGGAGCAGTTAAGGCCATATAGTCAGCGAGAGGAGAACGAGATCAGGAAAAGAGTTGAGAGAGAAGCGAGAGAGAGAAAGAGAGAGATGCTGAGGGGAGGATTTGTGAGACCGCGGGGTGATTGCCATGGTCGGCGAGGCTGCCTGTACCCCACGTTCATTACCGATCGCGCCATTAATCTGCGCGAGCCAGCAGCAAAGGGAGTAGCAAACCGGGCCTCAACCAACGGCAGCAGAAAGGCCAAGTCTCTTCACTATATCTTTCTCTCTCTCTCTCTTTCTCACTCTTGTCTTTTTGGTTTGCATCTGAGTACGAGCTTCAAAGTACGAGAGAGAAAGAGAGAAAGAGCGAGAGAAAGATGGGAAAAAGCAGTAAATATCGCTCGAGATACGATCTTCGAGTCTCTTCACGGTCGTCGTCTCGTCTCTCGCGGCAAATATATACATATAGACAACTTATATATTTGCCGTTCTTAACCCGCCAACCCTCCTTTCGCCCCACCGCGAACGGAAGTGCTAGATGATTTTTTTGTGCTTCGCTGTATTATCGATATAGGCACACTGCCCACGGGCGTTATATACATGAGCGTATGAGAAATATAAATATATATCAAGCGATTGGAAACCACCGGAGAAGATATACATACGCGTACGAAATAATGGCACGTTTATCGATTTTTGCGCTGTAGAATTTTTACGTTTACATCCACGCGGATGAATGATTTCGATATTATTGATGGTGTTCTGCCAAATTAAAATGTTCGATTGATGTGACGTTTCGAAGATGAGGTGAATTAATTGACGAAGGAATCGCGGATTCAATGACGATGGACCATCTCTCGTTACTATCAAAAAATTAATTCTTTGCTTTTCAAAGTAATTCACTTGGTATCAATTATTTTGTAAAAATTACCTGTGGTACAGTGCCGGACATTTGAAGTAAAAGACGGATATCCTCGCCGATTTTCGCGAAAAATTGACGAATTTTTTAATTTCAAAAAGGTACATTTAAGGAAATTTGATAATCTTGAGAATGAAACCGGTCCATTGAGATTGGTCAACAAATGCGCACGTGCGCAACGAAAATGTGGGGGTGGGGGGTGGTGGTGGTGGTGGAAAATCGGTTAAGGGGGGAAATAGGGTTAGACGGTTCAAAAAATCGATTTTTTTTTAATTTCATAAATTGTTAGTAAAACTATTGAAAAATATGTTCCCAAAATTTTTAATGAAAATTCCGACTCGTTCTATTGTTATAAGCCATTAAAGTGAGTAGCTCTCCTTCAAGCCCCGAGCGCGCCACGTGTTTCAAACGCGTTTTTCTGAAAACGACTTTTTTTTAACTTGCGTACACGCTAGTTTGAAAAGTTTTCAACCAATCGTTTTGAAAATTGGCAGTTACTTTGTTCATAGTATTGCGCTCTATATGAACCTAAAATCGAAATATTATCATTATTTAAAATAATTTTTTTTTTGCAAATAAAGTTGTAAGCGACGGCAAAAAATCATGCTTTTTTGTTTTGACCCCTGTAAAAAATTCATTTTTCTATTTTTTTGATGCATTTAGGTTCGTATAGAAGAGAGACATACTCGTATAATAAAAGTAAATTCCAACCTTGTTTGATTTCAGATGAAAATTGCGGCTTCCAGAATGTACGCAAAATGCTGAGTCTGATTGTGACCTGCAATATGGGGTCGCTAATATATTCGGTGTTTTTCAAGGAAATTCTTCAAAAATTTTATAGTATATACTCAAATATATGTATGAAATATTCTCAAAGTTTCAATAAATTATATTCATTTTTTATACTATAAAAAAATTCATGAAAATCATTGAGAAAACGCTGTCCTAACCCTATTACGCCCCTTAAGGAAATTTGATAATCTTGAGAATGAAACCGGTCCCATTGAGATTGGTCAACAAATGCGCACGTGCGCAACGAAAATCGTGCGTGAAAAATCGGTTAATCCGTGGACCTCATGGGAAGGTGCGTCGTCGAAATGCAATTTTCAAATTTCACTTCAAATCCCCAACACTGTATATTTAACCTCATATTTTTTTGTTCTTCACTTCATAAAACAGCCGCAACTATGTTTCTCTGAAATCTGATTCGAATTATCTCCGATATCCCTGTTAATGGATCCTCTCATTTTTTCCCTTCAATTAATACACCCTTTTAAAGCTAATAAACAAACCTACTTGATTACAAGCTTCAAACTGAGACCGAGAAATCAATTGTGAAACTATTTTTTCTTCGCCTCACTCAAATCGCGATTGTTCCATGTACCATTCGCGGTTTCTTCTAATGTAACGCTTCGTGAAAACCACATGAAAAGAAATTGACGTTATTGTCCCCCGGAAACGGTAGGAAGGTGCGTCGTCAAAGTGCAATTTTTAAGTTTCACTTCAAATCCCCAACACTGTATATTTAGCCTCATATTTTTTTGTTCTTCACTTTATAAAGCAGCTGCAACTATGTTTCTCTGACATCTGATTCGAATTATCTCCGATATCCCTGTTAATGGAGCCTCTCATTTTTTTTCCCTTCAATTAACACACCCTTTTAAAGCTAATAAACAAACCTACTTGAATACGCGCTCCAAACTCAGACCGAGAAATCAATTGTGAAACTATTTTTTCTTCGCCTCACTCAAATCGCGATCGTTCTATGTACCATTCGCGGTTTGTTCTAATGTAACGCTTCGTGGAAGTGAAATTCCAATTGATTTGAACCGCGTAGGAAAAATATCTAGAAAACACCGTGACGTTTGCTCGTGAACGAGACCCCCGAGCGACCCGCGAGAACGTGCGTGAAGGCATCTCTCGTTCGAACGCTTGTAGGTCGCGATATCGCTAGTTTTGTGTGTATGCGCGTGTGTGTTTGTGTGCAACTATATACGAACCAGGCGGTAATTAGATATCCCTGGAAATTCGTCAGGTGTTGCCGGTCAGTCAGCCACAGAGAGTCGGGCAATGTGAGAGCGACATATAGAATCTATGTTCGCGCGACCGCAACTTTACAGACAACTTATACCTCCTGTACATGGAGCCGAAGCTCTGATTCGCGATATGGGATACAGTGTAACCTCACATATGTGAAAAAATAATTCATCGATTCAAATGCTTTGCGACATGCGTTTATTTTACGCTTTTGACACGTTCGACGATCGTTTTGAAATTTCGATCAGCCCCGACTGCAGTGTGAACATTCGATAATTCCATTTTTTTATCGCACGATTTTTGTGGGGAGAACTTTTTCATTACATTTTTCATTACGGAAGTACAGCTTTTACTTCGTAGTGAAATCACTGCCGAATAAGTTGGCCGCCAACAAATTGGCGGACTTTGGAAAAAAACTTTTTTTCCAAAGTCCGCCATTTTGTTATTTATCCATGAAATTTAACTTCAGTAGTTCCGACCAGAATGACATGTCTATAGATTAAGAATTATCAAGAATTTTCGATTTCAGATAACATCAAGAGCCAAAATCACCGGGGCCACCCACGCGCTTTTTGTTCGAGGTGCCAACTTCGATCAATAATAATAATGTCATTCTAAAATAATAAAAAACATGTCATTCTGGTCGGAACTACTGAAGTTGAATTTCATGGATAAATAACAAATTGGCGGACTTTGGAAAAAAACTTTTTTTTCCGAAGTCCGCCATTTTGTTATTTATCCATGAAATTTAACTTCAGTAGTTCCGACCAGAATGACATGTCTATAGATTAAGAATTATCAAGAATTTTTGATTTAATAATAATAATAATAATAAACTATTAAATTTTTTCAAAAAATTTTTTTTTTGTATCTTTAATATGTAAATAAAAACATCCTAAATATCCAAAACGATTCATTTTTATTTTCCTACAAAAAAACGCCCTCCAAAAAAGACATGAAAATCGGCTTAAGTTACCAGACTACTACCTTAAACGCGTTTTTCTCGAAACAACGTTTTTCGACGCGCGGTACGCTCTACAGGGTCGAGGAATGCACCGATTTCAAAGTTTCACCGCTCGAATTAAAGTTAATTAAATTTGGGGGGCCCTGGCGGAGTGTTTTCTTCGTAAAAATTATTGTAAATATTTCTTTTTTAACGTTGAAGCCCAAAAAAGCATGAAAAAATGAGTTTTTTTTTAAACGGCCGCCATTTTATTTTGAAGAGCTTTTTTAAAAATCGGAAACCGATAGGACCCCACAAATTTCATCTATTTCGAGAATCTTTTTGGTTTTTGGATTTCAGGCTACTTGGTGAGGCTGTAGAAGGTACCGCGCGCATCACTTCGCGCCGGGAGCGGCTTCTTTGGCGGAAGCTGGAGCCGCCATTTTAAATTATTTTATTGTGAAAAAACTCAGTACAATACTTCTTTTATGTACAAATAAAACCCACAACAAAATTTTCGCAGAATAATTTATTTTGTATTGAAAAAAAATTCCTCAAATTGAGGTATTTTTGGGGTCTTCGGACGGGAACCTTCCCTTAAGAAATATAGCTATTATTACGAAAACGTAGCCACTATCGCCATTTGTTAATATTTCTAACATTTCCCTGTAATAACTACGAAAAGTTGAACTGTAGTTGTGTAGGTGACAAAGACATTATTCACTAGATCGAAACGACCGTACTATATTCTCTTGTCCTCGGGATCTTCTGGCCAAGGAAAAGCCTTATAAAGTGTAGTATTATAATATACACATAAATATAAAACACCCCCGCATCGACACCCCGCATATACAATACATGCACAGACCGCAAATCGCATTTGCATCCATTTAATTCGTTAATTATCGTCTTTAATAATCACAATTAACGGGCAAATTCATTAAAACACTCGTGTAAAAGCAAACCGATACACCACCTATCGCAACTAAGTTGCGTGCGAGTCCTTTTTGTATTTATGTGTTTAACGAGCCTTCAAGATTTTGTTTATTCATGCGCTTATCGTTTGTAGATCGAACTCATACCCGTGAAGTCTTTCAAAATGTCATTTAGCATTATACATATATGTATACACGTATATACAACGGGAATCTGGTCCCTTTCTCGTTCTTACGTATCCCTATCTCTGTGCGTCAATTCTCTTTCGTGTATTTTATTTTCGTACGTATTAATAAATAAATTCGATCCGGTTTTCAGGCTCTCGAGGTAGCAGGTACCTCAATTACCGTACTGGCTTGTACTCCGATCTGAGTACCCAGTAGTCGCGCTCATGGCGAGACTGTATTGGTATGTAATATGCACGCGATATGCGTAGAGAGAGAGAAAGAGAACCCATCAGGGTCGCGTCAGTGAGGAATGAGATGGTGCACACGCGCTATATCAGAAGCTCCAACCGCTTTTCTCGGCTCCTATATGGACGAACGAGCGGTGGGCAATTAAATCGCCACCGACAATAATTAATTCATGGCGTAGGCGCCGTAGCTCGGGAATTGGAAAACGACCAGCAATCCTCGAAGAGTCCATGGCCTCTGCCACCAACTATCTCTCTCTTTCTCTCTCTCTTTCTCCTTCTCTCTCTTTTGTCGGTGTATCGCATTGAAATTTTTCGCGCCCGCGATCACGAGAGACCACGAAGCTCGCCGCTCAAGAATTATTAACGTATTTGCATCTTAATGGAACTACCACGTCATAATTTCTCAGAGGGGAGGCGGAAGGGTGCTGCAACCCTTCTTTATGGCATGAACATTTTGCATAGAAAGCGAAAAAACAAAAATACAAAACAAAACAAAGCAAACAGTAGTGGTTGTCAAAAAAATAATAAAATCTCACTCTTAACATTTGTTATATTTGTTTTTGTAAATAATTTACAGACGCAACAATACCATCACGCTTCCGGGTTTCAAGTATTTTCCCAGTGCGGAAAATGTCGTAATACTTTTTGCCACTCGACGTGGGGTTAAAGAATCTCGAGTCCGCAGAGAGAGAGGGAGAGAGAGTTGAGAAGTTGAAGAGGCAAAACTCGGAAATAGATATGGTCTCTCTCGCGAGCTGCTGATTGGAAGGAACGAGAGTCAGAGAGAAATAGGAAATAAGAGCGAAACGGGAATTAAGAGTCTATAGATATGTGGATATATATACGAAAAGTACGTTGTTGAGGAAGTTTCAGTGAGTACAGTCACGTTAACCCTCTCAGCTCAATAGGCGGTTCCCCACACTCTGGCGCGCTTCGCGCCATGTCTCGAGCCCACACAAAATTTCCATTCGTTCATATTAAAGCAATATATACAACATCAAATTTTGATCTTTTCACTTATCAAAGTAGAAATAATTTCACGGATCTTATTGTCAAAAGAAAAATAAACGTTCATTTTTTAGCAATAAATCCTTAATTATTAAAGGAAATAATTCGTAACGTAACTTGTAATTTCCAATAAAATAATGAAACAAATTTACAGAAAGTCAGATGAGCAAAAGAGATAATAATGAATGTACGAATTTAAAGTAAATTTTGAAAGATGTCATTTGATCCCCGCTCGGTACGTTTCGTGTTAAGTAATCGCGTGTTAAGACCAGATCTCTCATCATAAATCACTGTCGTTTTGAAAAATTGTGCAAACAATTTTTGAAACCTTCTAACACTTAATTGGACGGACTGTACCCCAGAAGTTTCCTTAAAGCCCAAGATATATACTCGTAGATTTGCGTTTTTCTGAATTGTGTATGTGTCTGTGTGTGTGCTGTTCTATTTTGAGAGAGGTCAGAGGCTGAGGTTAGTCTATCAGCCTGGTCAGCCTCCCACGAGATCCTCTGGCTCCGTGCCAACCTTTCTCTCTCTCTCTCTCTGTCGCCACCCACACACGCGCCATATATAAAACCACGTGTGAGTTTGCACCGGGATGAGAGACACGATCTTCTGTGAATCCCGAAGACACACGAAGAAGAGAGAATCGCTTCGTTCGTTTTCTTTTTTTTTTTCAAATTTTTTTTTTCCGTACATCTCCAGATCTTTGCTCGCGAGCGCCATCCGCATATATATAAATATATATGTGCGCTTCCTCAGCGGCAAAGTGGAGAGAAATGGAGAAAAAGATATGTACTAAAAAAAAAAAAAAAAAAAAAAGATAGAGAAGCCTCAACGCCGCCCACGCTGAGGGCGAAAAACACACTCCGACGTCGCAAATATACCGGTACGGGGCTTAATAGGGTTGTTGGATAGGCTAGGCGATCGCGAAAGATCCGCGGTAGAAAGGCCCGCGGAATACGTTGTTGTTTTGTAGATCTTGTCGATCTAACGAATTCCAGCGCATCGAGGATACAGACGCGCGCTTTAAACCTCCGCTATCCGGAGACAACCAAAATACTCGTACATGCTTGAATTTATTATTAAAATGGTTTCGTGTCTAAACATCACGTTGCAATTACTTTACGGATAATAACATCGCAGGCAAAAACCACACAGCGCTTATTTACACATCCGGTTGAATGCGTTTTGTTGGGTTTTATTGGGTTTTTAATGACACAACCCAAACCCCAACCCAAAGCCCAACCCAAAACCCAACCCAAAACCCAACCCAAACCCAAACCCAACCCAAAACCCAACCCAAACCCCAACCCAAACCCAAACCCAACCCAAAACCCAAAATCCAAAACCCAAAACCCAAAACCCAACAAAACGCATTAAACCGGATGTGTAAATATGCGCTGTGTAGTTTTTGCCTGCGATGTTATTATCCGTAAAGTAATGGCAACGTGATGTTTAGACGTGCTACCGGCGAATTACTAATGAGCGGAAAATTTCCAAGTAGATTTAGAGATGGCAATTTGATTCATCCCGATATTTCAATTTTTCGTCCGAATTTTAAGAATCTCGCGAAATACCTCACAGTTTAATGTATCAAACGACAATTCAAAAGGTGTCGTCTGAATTCTAAAGGAAAGAAAATGTACAGCGGTATCAGTGCATAAGCTTATTTTTAGGCGAAAAGCGCGAGAAATAAAATATAATATTTTAATGATAGCACGTCTAAACATCACGTTGCAATTACTTTACGGATAATAACATCGCAGGGAAAAACTACACAGCGCATATTTACACATCCGGTTTAATGTGTTTTGTTGGGTTTTGTTGGGTTTTGTTGGGTTTTAGATTTTGGGTTGGGGTCTGGATTGTGTTGTTGCGTTAAAAACCCAATAAAACCCAACAAAACGCATTAAACCGGATGTGTAAATATGCGCTGTGTAGTTTTTGCCTGCGATGTTATTATCCGTAAAGTAATTGCAACGTGACGTTTAGACACGGAACCTAATCGCCAACGAGATTTCGTTGAGATTTAAAAAATTCGATGTCAAAACACAAAAATTCGAAAAAGTTTCACGTTTTTTGTTGTTGTTATTGTCTGAAAATGTAAGACGTGCTAGTATATAATAATCGTAATGATAATCAATTTATTCGATTCTTGAATATAAATAGAAATAATGTTATTGCATAAGCATAAATGCCTGTTTTATTGCGTTAATATTGGCCGGAGAAAATCGTGTATGAAAAAATGTTACATATACTTAGTACGAGTTTTCAAAGGTGTGAAAATTATCGTTTTCGAGCTCGTTAAGATATCGCTTACTGGTGTAATATACGTGAATTAACATTTCTCTCTTTTTAATCCCACACCACGGGCATTCCACATCTACAATATAACCTCTTTATAAACGAAACGTTAATGCAACGTTAGATGGTACTATTATATGCTTACAGATGTTCCCGGCTCTCTGTGCGATGCAATCGTGTCTTTTACACACACGCGCGGACGGTATATGTACGCGAATTATTCCATTGGGCGAATTTTCACAGTACAGAGCCAGAGAGAACGCGAGAGTACGCGAGAGTACGCGAGAGAACGCGAGAGAACGCGAGAGAACGCGAGAGAACGCGAGAGAACGCGAGAGAACGCGAGAGAACGCGAGAAAACGCGAGAGAACGCGAGAGAACGCGAGGGAACCGCGAGAGAACGCGAGGGAACCGCGAGAGAACTTCTCGTTCGATCCCTGGCGTAAGGCCAAGGAAAAAGGGTGGCGTGGGTGATGCAGATGGACGACCAAAGCTTTGAGAAGAGAAGAGAGAAAGAGAGAGGTAAACGGGAGAGCTGACCCGAACGCGATATCGTCTGTTCCGTTTACTCTCCCGCTATATACTCCCTCGACCTCTTCTACGTTCTCTTCTTCTTCGTATTCGTCGTTGTCGTTTTCGTAGTGATCGTCGTCTTAAAGTTCTCTCGCCCCTTCGTGTCTTCTCTCACACAATCTCTCTTTACACAAATCTTCTCAAAATATCTTTCTCCGTCTACTGACCTGTGCATGCCCCACCTCCCGAGAGTTCTCATTTGACCCTCCTGCATTCATCAGGAATTTTCCTTCACCAAGTTAATTTGCCTTCTGGCACGATTTATGCAACGGACTTTGTAGCCGAGTCGACCTTTTTTTTCGCAATCTCTTGAATGTAAGCTCGCTCATTGCGATATTTGCACTCAAGATGAAGAGTCATTCGTTATTGTTAATGAATAGCTTTGGCAATTAGAAATGTCTACATTGTTTCCTTATAATTTCACCTTATTCGCGAAATTTCCACTATGAGCGAGCCAAAAAGGTCGAGTCGTTTTCGCACAGGAAACAGAAATACAAGGCAAAAGTGTGTAAAAGTAACGTGAACATTTCTAACTTGCAGTTGTTGTTTTTTTTTCTTTCAATTTGGTTGAAAAGCCTTGTTCCGTAAATCCTTGAATTTATAGTCACACAGCAGTCATGATTATTCAAATGTTTACCCTCTGTAGAGGAAAAAAATTATCAATTAAAAATTGAAGCAATTTAAACGATTAATCGTCATTGGAAGAGTATATCCGGCGCGCGTACTCCAGTATATGTGGAGTTACGCACGTGATACATAATCCCTCCCTTCTTTTCCTTATATAAACTCTGCGATGGAAGTACTCGAACCCGAACAAATTAGCGCGATTAGTCGTTCGGCTAATTCCATCGATTTACTAACTCTTTTCTCGATGCCGGCAAATATAACAAACATTGCAAAGTGAGTTTCTCGCGGTGAGTCCTCGCGCATGGGATATATACGACGATTTCTCTCGAGTTAACGTCGATAGAAATCGAAATCGATCGATCGATCGATCGTCCTCCCCGTTTTCTCTCGTCCCTCTGGTAGCGAAGTCGCGGGTCAAACGGATAGCGCAATTTCATCGTAATGTATCCCGACACGATTTCCCCTTCTTCGGCATCCCTCGCGTCCCTCTCGCTCTTCCTCTTTCTCGAATCGATGCGTGCTACAACCACAGGACTCTCTGTGGTAAAAGACCGATGCGATTCCATCCGGCGGGATATTGCCTCTCGATCGAGAGCGAGGATAACGATCAATCGCCTCGTTTCCGTCTGCGATCGTTCGCTCTCGCCACTCTCCGCAATCATTCCCATATATATATATTTAAATCAGCTTCTAACAGCGAGAAGGGCGTATCCCCACGTCTTTTACCACGTATAATGCTGTGAAAAACGCTCTGTTAACTTCCAACGAAACTCTACATAAGTACAGATATATTGATCTCTTGTTGTCTCATCCTCTCGCTTCTGTACGCGATCATCGACGTGCATGTAACCTCAATGAGGTGAGAAATGATGGAAATTTCAGCGTCAAGATGCAACACGATCTTCGCGGCGGTGGATCGGTAAAATCCTTTTTTTTTAACATCGCGCGCGTAGCCGCGTCGCTTGTTTTTATTGATCAATTGAAACACGTTAAGGGGGGAAATAGGGTTAAAAAACCCTATTCGGGACGGTTCAAACAATCGATTTTTTTTTATATCGTAAATTGTTAGTAAAACTATTGAAAAATATGTTCCCAAAATTTTAAATGAAAATTCCGACTCGTTCTATTGTTATAAGCCATTAAAGGGGCAAATAGGGTTAGGACAGCGTTTTCTCAATGATTTTCATGAATTTTTTTATAGTATAAAAAATGAATATAATTTATTGAAACTTTGAGAATATTTTATACATATATTTAAGTATATGCTATAAAATTTTTGAAGAATTTTCTTGAAAAACACCGAAGAAAATGTATGACTGCCTTGACTTTGTTTTTCTTGGTACTACTTTTTCAAACGCGTTTTTTGAGACCGACTTTTTTTTTAACTTGCGTACACGCTAGTTTGAAAAGTTTTCAATCAATCGTTTTGAAAATTGGCAGTTACTTTCTTCATAGTATTGCGCTCTATATGAACCTAAAATCGGAAAATTATCATTATGTAAAATATTTTTTTTTTTTTCAAATAAAGTTGTAAGCCACGGCAAAAAATCATGCTTTTTTGTTTTGACCCCTGTAAAAAATTCAATTTTCTATTTTTTTGATAGCATTTAGGTTCATATAGAAAAGAGACATATAATAAAAGTAAATTCCAACCTCGTTTGATTTCAGATGAAAATTGCGGCTTCCAGAATGTACGCAAAATGCTGAGTCTGATTGTGACCTGCAATATGGGGTCGCTAATATCTTCGGTGATTTTCAAGGAAATTCTTCAAAAATTTTATAGTATATACTTAAATATATGTATAAAATATTCTCAAAGTTTCAATAAATTATATTCATTTTTTATAGTATAAAAAAATTCATGAAAATCATTGAGAAAACGCTGTCCTAACCCTATTTCCCCTCTTAAAGGAGGATGATCGAAGGAGCTTTAGTGGCGTATAAGATATATCTGACATGACGACGCGAAATTTTGAAGATATTTTGTGCAAAACACTAAATTATTGCTCACGACAAAATTCCGTTGATGATAATTATTATAATTACTTAAAATAATCTAGTAATTTCGTGCTGTACTCAAAAAAACGTTTCACAAAATCAAATGTATTAGCCGCACATTTATTCAAATGAAATAAAATGTTTGAATAAAAAAATATGTCAAAAAACACCTACAGATAAAACGCGCTTGCATACACTCGACTTTAAGTCCAATTCTTTTCCCAGTTTGTACGAATATAGAATTCCAATGACACCAATACGAACCGATAATAATGATTGCCCGCGGATTTCCCCGGAGTTTCACGTCTACCGCAGTGTTTTCTGGCAAGCAAATTGTGTAAACACTTTTCGAAGCGAGTTGATGCGATTACACGAGAGCGAAATAACTCTCGAATTTATGTACCTCGAACTAAAACGAGAGACTCCAATCGGCCGATAATTCGCGAGGCTCTTACTCGCGATACCGAGGATAAAAAACCTGATAGATTAATTGAACGATCCGAAGACTTTTAATATTTCGTAGAAGAATCGAATACGTTCGTGCTTTTTTGTTTTTGATACAGTGATAAATCGTGGTAGAAAAAAAAAACTGGAGTTCGTTGACTCCGTACTACTCGAATTACTCGGACGAAATTGACGCTTTCGCCAGAGCGCAGACTCTCTTTCGCTCTTCTGCACAATACACACATACATAAACCCATAAACTCTGCGTTTCGTTTGCATCTGGCGTTGCGTCTCGCCGAGTGCCCATATGAACAAGATAATATAATGGTCTCGCGACGTCTAGGCACTTGTCCCAAAATAAGTGACTAACGTAAATGCACAATCTTCGGGGTAAACGGGGGCGATCAACAGAAACTAATTTGCTCGACGTACACACGGAATGACGGGGGCGATTATTTATGGTTTGTCATAAAATTTCTTGAATGAGGATGTCGACGCTGCAGGTGAATTCTCTCTCTCGAGAGAGAGAAAAAGAAAATAGAAGGGTTCTGTAAAATATAGAGGGGACACGTGGCGCCTGCTATAAAAGATGTTTTACATTCTTTTTGGCAATGTTGAAAATTGCGCAATTTCCAAAGTACTCTGTTCAAATCGTATTTGTTTCTTTTACTCTAATGAAATTGAGATTGACATAAAAATGGTAACTTTGTAAATTATTAATGAACGTAATTGAAAATAATAAAACGAGAGAGTTGTCGACTCGACTAGTGCAATGAGTGCGTATTTCACGAGGGATCAGAGGTATATGAGGTCTGTTCCAAAAGTATCGCGAATTTTGAGTTTCCGCGGGCTACGTATATTCGATTTTCGATTTTTTTGTGGCGTTAGGTTGGTACTCGTGTCCCTCACTTATGCTGAAAATATCGGCCATTTTGAATGTTTAGTTAATTGTCGACAGCTGTTTTGGTTAGACGTGTTTTGGCTTGTCTTCGATTTTTGCCTATTCCAAAAAATGGATCAAAGAATCCGTATCAAATTTTGTGTGACAAACAAAATTAAGTGAGCGGACGCATTCCGAATGTTGACTGTGGCATATGGTGAAGCTACCTTGGACCAAAGCAACGTTAATCGGTGGTACAAAATGTTCTCAGAGGGCCGAGAAGATGCGAACTGCGAAACGCGTTCCGGACGCCCGAGCACATCAACAACAGACGAAACACCGTTAGAGAAGTTGCCGAGGAACTAAACATATCGATTGGCTCGTGCTATTCGATTTTTACCAATGATTTGGGCATGAGACGGGTCGCCGCGAAATTCGTGCCAAAATTGCGGTAGTCTGGTCTAGAAATTTAAAAAAAATCGATTTTTTTTTTTCATTTTCTTATCCCTTAGACCTTTCTTCATACGCTCCTGAAAACCGTTTATTGATATTTCAAAAATTAGCCGAGAAATAAAAATTCTAAGCAAGCTCAGGTAGCGCGGTCGGGAAGCAGCTGCGCGGACGGTGTCAAAACTTTGAACGCGTTTATCTCAGAACTATGTTTTTCAAATCGGCGCCCACGATATCTCGATAACTAATGGACCGATCAAGCTCAAATTTTGCACGTACCTCAGGTAGCCTGTTTCTGAGGACTGGTAGCAGAATTGAGTCGAACAATAATTTTACCGACATTTTATAACTCGTCGAATACCCGAAAATGTATGAAATATCATTAATGAAAGTTCAACAGGCCGCCATTTTGTCAAAATTTTTTTTTTAAGTACCAATTCTGCTACCAGTGCTGAGCATACTCATACAGATTGAGAATATATATATATTTTTTTTTTCAAATGCATACAACATCGTCCAGAGTGGGCGCCGATTGAGGCGGCTTTCGGCGCACCATGTTGCAACAAGACAAAAAACTACATGAAAATATTTAAAATAATTTTTTTTTTTACAAGTATTCTCTAAGGATCAATAAATGCACGTGTAAATTTTCCTCAAGACAACTTCAACGGTTTAAAAATTATCGCACATTATAAATGACGTCAAAAATTATCGCTCTAGACCAGACTACCGCCTTAATTTCGAACAAAAACAGTGTCGCGTTAACATTGCTAAGGAGCTGTTGGACTCGGTCCGCGACTACCCAAATTTGCTCCAGAGGGTCATAACTGGTGACGAATCATGGGTTTATGGTTATGACGTGAAAACCAAAGCTCGATCATCGCAACGGAAGCTGCTTTTTTTGGAATAGGCAAAAATCGAAGACAAGCCAAAACACGTCCAACCAAAGCAGCTGTCAACAATTAACTAAACATTCAAAATGGCCGATTTTTGCAGCATAAGTGAGGGACACGAGTACCAACATAACGCCACAAAAAAATCGAAAATCGAATATACGTAGCCCGCGAAAATTCAAAATTCGCGATACTTTTTGAACAGATCTCGCAGTACGGACCATGTGTATTCGTACATCGGAAGTCCATAAAGAAAGCGATTCGCCGATGTAATTTCGAATTATTGCAACGTGCACTCGTCGTTGCCAAACACGTGTCTGTGCGAGTCTTTTCTCTCTCTCTCTCTCTCTCTCACTTCCACTGAATTCTGACTATAGGTATTCGTTCGAAGAAGAAAAAGAAGACCACATCAGCAACGATTACGCAGTTTCTCGCGAAAGCCATACGGATAGTAGTGAATATATAGACACGGTAGTGAGAGGCCTGGAGCGTATATTGCCGTCCGGAAGAGAAGACCCCCCAGGGTTCGATTCAGCAGCGCGCTTCTTTCGCGGTTTCCAACAGAATATATAGCATAGAGCATATCTGACTCCGACCCACGTGTACCCAACCGCTCACTCACATTTAAAAGCGTATAAATAGAGAAGAAATGGCGCACGATTATTGGCACAATTTCGTATCTCTTTTCTGTCCCCGTAAGATTGGTACTGAGGTTCGCCAGTCAACGGAATATCAAGGGGTAGTAAAACACGCCATCCTTTTTTTTCCTGTTTACGTTATGTATTACAATTGTGAATGTCTCTCGTAGATGAGCACCACTCTGTTACAAAACCAATCCTCAATTGTAAAATAGCATGACGAATGAAACGGCCAATAACTGTCTATCGTCATATTGATACAGAGATGCGAATGCATATACGAAGGCAATATCGGTACTATAAGGAACGAAAGTACATGCGACACCGACCACAAACATATTCTATGTTACCTGTCGGAGCATTAACTCCGAAGTATAACCGTATGATATTACGGTCGTTCCCCGAGGGAACGCCTGAACTCCTCCTCCATCTCCACCTTCGCATCTCACCTCTCCTCGTATACATATATACTATATATACACCTGCAACGGCAGCAATAACAGCAGCAGAAGCAAAAGCAACAACGACGTCTCTCGTCTCTCTCTCACTCCATCGTATCTACCTTGTTTCTTCGAGGTGCTCGCTTTTTCGAGCACCAGAGGAGTTCCTCTCACCGCCGCGCAGACTCTTGCAGGGGCGCGTGGGCAGGCGTGAAATACTGCGGCACGATCGACATTTTACAGCATAGAGAGAAACGAGAATGAGAGAGGAAAAAAAACGAGATGTGCTCCGGAGGAGTTAGCCCCCCCGATGGAAGAGACGACGACAACGAGGTATAGGCGAGAGAAGAGACGAGACGAGGAAAGAGAGAAGAAAAAGAAAAAGTATCGAGATGCGTCCTGGCGAAACGATTAAAAATATACCAACTTCGCGTATAAATATGTACGTATATATGTGTGTCGCAACTGATTGCAAGCAAAAGGTCTTAATTCGCACGTTTTAACGCGTAAATTGATGTGGGTCACGACCGTTTGTTTCCTAACGGGGCTTATGTGGTGTATGTTGAAGTGGTGTTTGTTGGGAAGACGCGACCCGTGAATCCGCGCGCACGAGACCCTCGCGTGCAGTGATAATTAATTCACGGCATTCAACCAGGTAACACACGATAGACGTGTTATCGCGGTCCTCGCGTTGTGCAGCTTCGGCTTGGACGACGAACAGAGAGAAAGAGAGAGAGAGAGAGGATTGAAAGGGTGGGGCGCAAAGTATTCCAGTAGTGATGTATATATATAATAAGAGAGAGCATGGAGAAGTCCTCTCGTGGCAAACTATATACGAAAAAGTATACGAGAGAGCGACAACAACGAGGAAGAGACTCCTCTCCATCTTTATATATCTCCTTCTCGCTCGCACGGGGGATAATTTATTCCAGCGCGGAAGTGTGGCGTATTAATCCTTCTTCCCCAACGACTCTCTCGCTCTCTTTCTCTCTCTCTCTCTCTCTCCCTGTTCTTAACTTCCACTGCGACTTTATTTAAATTCGAATCTCTCATCTGACCGTAATGAGAGAAGAACGAGAGGAATCTGAATGTATACCAGTTTCTCTACGCTATAAAACATTGCTAATACCGTCTCGAACGCGCGTGTATGTAAGACACTCGTTTCGAGGAAGAAATAAAACAGTATTGAACCCCGTGGATCAGCCAAGTATGCTGCGGTCGTCGAAATATATTTATCGTCACTGCTCTTCAATCGGAAAATTTCTGCTCTTTACAAATTTTATGATTTTTTTATGTGAAACATCTTTACGCGCGTTGGGAGTAAATCGGTCGATAGGGAACGTCGATGGCACGTCGTGGTGACGCTCCCCTCCACTCAACTCTGCGCACGGGTTGATTGCGCATGCAGAGGGGCGATTCTGAACCAGAATGCAATATCATAGGGTCAGGCGCTAGCGAGCAACAGCCAATTGCAAGAAAGATTCCAGCGGAAAGGCGCGACTCTCGATAGGTTATCGCTCGCTAACGACACCGATAGTTGTAGGTAGATCACAGCTGTGTATGCCATACATAGTATAGTATAGACGTTTGTGCGGTAGACAAGTTCATTTCCCATTGATACCTGAGGGGCGATTCTGTACCAGGCGCAATATCATAGCGTCCGATGCAAAACCGAAATAGCCTATGAGAGTCGAGTCTTTCCGCTGGAATGGGGCCGGGTCGAAGTTTCGAACCGTAAAAGCTTCGACGGTGCAAAACTCCGAATTTTTAATAGTACGAATTACACGGTTCATTCCGACGATAGTTCGAATAATCGACTGTAAATAACATCGAACGGGTATGAATCGTGACCAAAAATGATACGAATTTAATATCGTCGAGTAAATATTTTTTTCGAAAGATTACGCAGACGACAGAGCAATTTATCGAACGGTCAGTAGTATTACTTGAAAAATTCCGAATTGATGACTTTTAGAGATCCGCAAAGTTCCGAAAATTATATTATCGAACAAGAAACTATCGGAAAGGTGCGAACGTAATGAAATTGAAGAAAAGAATTCTCGGGTTCACGAATTTTTCGGACTCCGAAAATTACGGCGTCGACGATGCGGTATTCAGAAAATAAAAGTTCCGAAGGGGCAAAATTCCGAAAATTTGCAATTCGTGCGTTTAGATGACAGCACCACTGGTGTTATGTCCTATGGACCTTTTTCACGAGCGAGCGTCAGAACCCACTAGTATAGTGCTAGTTTTACTCTCTTTTGAAATTTTGCCCTGTCGGAATTTTGCCCCGTCGAATTAATACACTGTCGTCTGTTTACCCTTTTCGGGATATACAAATTTTAATATATTTGGCTTCGAACTTTTTTTTTCTGAACCTTTTCAGGTATAAAACTTGACCGTTCGGCAACTCGAATTTCTAACACCACAATTTTTCGGAACTTTACGTTTTCTAATTATTAAAATACGATTTTTTAAGTAGTAGGATTTTTGATTTTCGATACTTTTGCAGATCGGTCCCATAATTATTCTTGTCATTTAATCCTCGACGTATAACTATTCTTCGCAATGACATTTCTGTTTTAAAAAGAACGGATTTTAAGAATTTCGAAAAGTTTTAAGATCGTCCCACATAAATTCGGAATTTTGAACCGTCGAAGCTTTTACGGTTCGAAACTTCGACCCCGCCCCGCTGGAATCTTCCTTGCAATTGGCTGTCACTCGCTAATAACACCGATAGTTGTCGGTAGACAAGTACAGAATCCCAGCCCTGGATGTGCTATCCATAAGTCTCAAGGGGGGACTTACAGCGAAATTGTTTATGAATATAAGAAAACTCATTCTATACAATTATTATATATAGCCCTATATATATAAAATTCTACCACGGTAGACGAATTGATCCATCAGTTGTATCGTTGCAAGAAGAATTTAAAAGATTATCGCTTAGTAGACTCGAGACACTCCAAGGATTAGTATCAAATTTCATAACACCAAGAAAGGGATTGTCGTTGTTCACGTTGAGTTGTCAAAGTCTCAGAGAGCATGTCCCAGATGTACAAGATTCGATCGTTAACAATAGTAATTTCTTATTATTGAGTGAAACATGGCTTGGTGATGAAGAAAACGTCGACATCCCCAACGTTCATTGTATCGTTCACTTCAAACGCAATAATGTTAGAGCTGGTGGTGCAGCTATTTATCAGAATAGAGATTCATTGGATGTTATTACAACTCGCATAATCGTTAGGTTGAGAAATGTAAGGGGACTTGGTTTTGGTCAAGACGATATTGGCGATTTATGTGCGGCACAAACTGTTACGGAGGATGGAAGGGAATTGGTCATGGTCGTTGTATATATTTCCCCAAACCAAAAGAATTCATAATATCATACGATATTTACACGAAGAACTACTCAAATATAGTCCAGTTGGTTCGATGCTATTAGGAGCAAATTTACATCAACTTCCATCAATTTTAGTAGGGGATTTCAATGTTCTCATAAAGGTCACTCATAAATTTTCTCCAAAATGAATTTCAGTTGATCATGAACAACCACGCAAATGAGCCTACTACAAGGTATGGCACGACTATAGATGCAGTGTTCTATAGATATCTTGAAAAACAAAAGACATCTAAAACATTCGTTTCGTACTTCAGCTATCATCGACCGATTGTTAATTTCATCGAATCAAACGCAGCAACGACTGCTACTATAACCGAAGTAACAGATGAAGCAACCAAATACAAATTATAGAAGAAAATCAAAAGCTACTTTTCTAGTTATTTTTTTTTTAATTCTCCACGCCACATATCCCACACGGTATTCTCAAGATTTTGGATGTTTCACATCTACCAGGCGTCCCATGACGGCTCACTTTTTTTTTTGTTATTCCGTCGATATTTAAAGAAAAACCTAAATGATTTCTAGTGTTTTTGCGTGAAGTTTACGAATTTTCGATAGAAACCCAGTGAAACTCGTGATTGGAGGACAAATTTTCGTTTGAATAGAGTCTTGACATATCGAGGATCAAAACAATTGAGGTTTTACGTTGTTCTTTTCAAAATTGCGCGCAATTTCCAAAGGGATTCAATCGATAGAGCGTAAAAAATGAAGCTGGAGTGGCATTGTGTAAAGGACTGAAAAATAAGTGGAAGATCGGAACAAACGAAGCCGATACGTTGCGGAAACGGAGAAAAATGTTCTCGCAAGCTCCGACATTGCAATTCCATCCCGTACTTTTTCTCATCGATTAAAGGAGGACCGCGCGCGTGGTAAATGTGTTCGCAGCATCCGGTGAACGAAGAGAAAAGAGAATTTGCTGAAACGAGTCAAAGAGCGGGAGAAAGAGAGAGAGGGAGGATATATACGATGCAAACGAGCGAACCTGGGAGAATCGATTTCTTCTCCTCGCTAATGAAGGAATCGTCTGCTCTTAGGATCGACTTTGTAATTAACCCGCCGCACAGTGGCCCACGGGAGAAAGAGGCGCGCGACTATACGGTCAATGAAACTCTTCCCTCCCGCCCCCTGGGTTTCGCAGCGATGTTCAAGCCATTGGCTATATATCGATTCCTAACAAACGATAAAGGCGTAAATCACACAATTCAAAATGTAAAATAATGGAAATTACGTCCTTTTGATAATTAGGACGATATGTGCAAACTTTGATTCTCCCTTAGGTCTCTTCTTCCATCTTCCTCTCGCAAATTTATATTCTCATCGTTTCCTCTCTTTCATCGCGTTCGGTACCAATACACTCGATTTACCATGCACTTATGCGCTTATATACTACTGATTATATATCTGTGTAGCTGTATAGTAGCATACATAATACAAGAGAGAAAAACAGAGAGAGAGAGAGAAAGAGAAAGAGAGAGAAAGGAGCACCGGGTTCGATCACGGCTCCCGGGGGCCACGTCGCGGAAAGTAATTACAATAATGAATGTTTATTTTCGCAATCAGCTCATCCACGCGGTAGGTAGACGTGCGCCTTTAACGTTAGTCGAGTTTCTCCAACCCTCGGGCACGCCGGTGGTCGCGAGCGGGCTCTTTCTCTTTCTCGCGGAGGGAGAGAGATCTCGAGAAGCTGCGATGTGTGCGAAGCTATATCGCAACAACGTCTCCACACTCTTGTCATTCGAAGCACGATTTCTCATCGAGTCCTTCTCATCCATCTTTCCCTCTCACTCTCTATCTATCCATCCATCTCTTTCTCTCCTGCACTTTGTTTCAATTCATTTTCTTTTTTCTCCTTCGTTCGTGTCTTTTTCCAAATCGAAAGAATCCGATCGGACGGGACAACATCTCCATTTCCAACCCGGCGAGAGATGAGATATATACGCGACTACCAATTTGCCTCGGAATTAAGAACGTAATTATTGTTGGCTTCGTACAAGTGCGCGTATTTATGAAAATGCGTATTAACAAAGGGTCTGCAAGAATTTGTTTGTGGGATATATCATCAAGATCCCGAGCGGAAATTTGGTCCGGCATAAATCCGGCCCATGTCAGGCTGCCCTATCAGCCTGGCAGGGCCCTGATCAGGATCCGTATCAGGCCCACATCCGGCATGTAACGGAGTTGCGGATCCAGGCCTGATCCGGCCGTGATCCGGCACCGATCTGACCTCGATCTGACCTCGATCTGGCACTGAATTCCAATTTTCAAATTTCAAATGAATAAAATCTATTTATCTTCTGAGAATTAGGTTATTGGCCATCGTATGTTGTTAGCTGGCCCATTTAATAATATTTAACAAAAAAAAAACAAAAACGGCCTTCACCGGGGTTCGAGCCTGCAACCTCTCTCACTAGACTCCATTCTCAAATTGGACCAAAAAATATTGAAAAAAAAATGTTACTGTACTAACAGTAATTTTTTAGACGTTTTTTGTTGATTTAAACGATAATTGCGGTCGAATAAAATTAATTTTCCAATCGGGAGTTGTGCTATTTAAACCTACCTATCTGTCTACCTACCGACCTAACGAACTAACGCTGTAACCACACTCTATCGAGCACTTGTGAATTATTTCTAGGAATATCTTATATGTAGTCCAACCACCAGAAATGAAGATGGTGAATTATATTAAAAATTGTCTTCGTGGTAGATTAAATTTTAAGGTGGTGTAGGTTCTCGATTGAAAAATCGATGTAGTAATGATAATAATGATATTAATAATAATAATAATAATAATAATAATATAAATACTATATTGTAATTTCCTTTTATTATTAGTATTTCCAGCGTATATTTTTGTCGGTTGTTTGAAAAACTCTGAAAAAGTGATTCCCATTCAGTAGTGGATAGACAATCCAGGTCCTCATATATGTAATCTAAGGCTAGCCTGATAATCCACGCCGTATCAGAGTATGACCCGCCCCTGATCTGGGCGTGATCCGGTTAGCCTGATCAGGATTTGCCACGGATGCCATAGCCGCCCCTGATTAGGTCCTGATATATGTAATGTAAGGCTAGCCTGATAACCCACGCCGTATCAGAATATGATCCGCCCCTGATCAGGGCGTGATCCGGTTAGCCTGATCAGGCTAACCTTATCGATTCCTGAACGGGGCCTGATCCTATATCAGGCCAGCCGGAACAAATTTCTGCTCGGGATCGAATAGGAAATATGGAAAAAACTGTAAAATTGTATGTAGAAATAATACGTAATCACGAAAGCTCGTCCGAGGAGCGATTAGGGAGCGAGTGCCTTATTTTCTTGCTCGGAAAATAAATACCAACATATTATTCTTTCGCTTCAACGGGATCGAGTAACTGCGGCCCCGTTGAATTCGTATATACACATACAGACGCTTTGAGACGTATGTAAATTTACTCGGTCGTTAATTGCGGCAAACTTCTTTGGGGTTTATCCGTCCGAGAGCGAGAACGCGCGCGCGCGCGCGCGGTAAGGGAGCGAATAAAAAGGGGGGGGGGCCCCGGGATAAAAATGAGATGCCACGCCCCGGGGCAAATGTGTGTGCATCGAATTCACGTTATTACTATAGATTTATTTGTATGCCATGTACCTAATGCACCCGATCTCGCTGTGTGCATACAAAACACAGTCCCGGAGCGGCGATTACGTCGAAAACATCGGGAGAGGAAGAACGAACGAGCCAACAAAGAGAAAAGGAGGAATAAGAAGGATATCGTGAAAGAGCCTGAAAGAGGAAAAGGCGAAGCAAAAGAAAAAAAAATAAAAGGGTGAACGTACACGTATAGATATAGTTTTTGTTGAGGAAGGTTGAGCAAACTCTATGGCCAGTAGTGCACCTTTGCACTTACAGTGCTCTCGCCGAACCAGTTGCAAGAGAGACAGAGAGGATACCTGTGTAGAACACACCCTGGCAATATCTGTACGACCGATAGAAGGAGAAGAACTTGTGCGCCCGCGGAGTCTGTGCCCGTGCGCGAGGTCGGGGTGAACGCCCAACGTTCTTTTTAAAGAGAGCAAAGGCCTAGGATGCGATAGAGACCCGATGTGTGCGCCTCTCACTTCAATATTTCTATCAATAAAATATCGTAACGGAAAATTCGTCTATCCTGCTTGAGCCGGAAATTAATGAGATCTCTCATTATTTCGCGAGCACGCATTTTTCGGTAATTAACTTCCTCGTTGAGAAGGCTTTGTTTTAAGGGGGAAAATAGGGTTAGACGGTTCAAAAAATCGATTTTTCTTTAATTTCATAAATTGTTAGTAAAACTATCGGAAAATATGTTCCCAAAATTTTTAATGGAAATTCCAACTCGTTCTATTGTTATAAGCCATTAAGGGGGAGATAGGGTTAAGACAGCGTTTTCTCAATGATTTTCATGAATTTTTTTATAGTATAAAAAATGAATATAATTTATTGAAACTTTGAGAATATTTTATACATATATTTAAGTATATACTAGAAAATTTTTGCAGAATTTCCTCGAAAAACACCGAAGATATTAGCGACCCCATATTGCACGTCACAATCAGACTCAGCATTTTGCTATTTTTTCAAACGCGTTTTTCTGAAAACAACTTTTCTTGAACTTGCGTACACGCTAGTTTGAAAAGTTTTTAACCAATCGTTTTGAAAATTGGCAGTTACTTTCTTCATAGTAGTGCGCTCTATATGAACCTAAAATCGGAATATTATCATTATTTGAAATAATTTTTTTTTGCAAATAAAGTTGTAAAAAATGGCAAAAAATCATGCTTTTTTGTTTTGACCCCTGTAAAAAATTCAATTTTCTATTTTTTTTATAGCATTTAGGTTCATATAGAAGAGAGACATATGATAAAAATAAATTCCAACCTCGTTTGATTTCAGATGAAAATTGCGGCTTCCAGAATGTACGCAAAATGCTGAGTCTGATTGTGACCTGCAATATGGGGTCGCTAATATCTTCGGTGTTTTTCAACGAAATTCTTTAAAAATTTTAGATCATACGAGGGGCGACCCAAAAAAAATGGAAATTGCGCTGCGGCGGGGAGGGAGAGTGGGGAACCCATTGCTCGACCAGGTGTCCGTTGGGGACACGTCTTCCGAGGTAGTGTGCGAAGTTCCGTCGCCGTGAATGCATCGGTTCGCCCGTGGGAATTTTTGTAGTGAAACAACTTTTTCCATTTCGGCGAAAACGTGATGGCCGATTGTCGAGAGCAACGCGCGGCTGTGAAATTTGTTTCCTGTTGGGGAAATCGACCGCGGAAACTACTGCAATGCTTAAGACTGCTTATGTAGATGCTGCCCTAAGTAAAACCAGAGTCTACGAGTGGTTTTCACGTTTTAAAAATGGAGAAATGTCAATTGAAGACCAACCCCGTTCAGGACGCTCCTCAACGTCAAGAAGTGACGAAAACCCCGACAAAATCAATGCTATCATTCGTGAAGACCGTCGCCGAAACATTGATCAACTCTGTGAGATGTCTGGGATATCATGGAGTTCAATTCAGAGGATTTTATCCAAAGATTTGCACATGAGTAGAGTTGCAGCCAAATTTGTCCCTCGCCTTCTCACAGACGAGCAAAGGGAGCGTCGACTTCAGGCATTTTTTGAACTTCAAAATCGGCTCGAAGAGGACCCTGAACTTTTTTCCAAGGTGATTACTGGTGATGAATCGTGGTGCCATGGATACGACCCCGAAACAAAGCAGCAATCAAGCGTTTTGCCACTGTGGAGGAGGTAAAACAATAATAGCTGGAAGGCCTAAAGAACATCCCGATAAGTGAATTTAAAAAATGTTTTGAACATTGGAAGGATCGTTTGCAGCGGTGCGTTGTGGTCAAATGAGAATACTTTGAAGGTGATCAAAATTTGGTGCAAAAATATTAAAAAATAAAGAAATTATGACGAAATTCCCGTTTTTTTTGGGTCCCCCCTCGTATACTTAAATATATGTCTAAAATATTCTCAAAGGTTCAATAAATTATATTCATTTTTTATACTATAAAAAAATTCATGAAAATCATTGAGAAAACGCTGTCCTAACCCTATTTCCCCCCTTTATGGAAAACAAAATTTCGAGAATTTCATGCCAGTGTGCTCAAAAATTTGCAACGCGTCAAGGAAACATTTCTTTCAATGTCTCGACGAATGTGCCTGTGTGTCTGTGTGCGTGGGGTTAAGAAAATTCAAACAATCATATATCGAGAATGCTTTGTTCGATAGTGCCCATACAACTAGATTAACAAATCCCCCTTATTTGTTGCGAATTTTTGTTAAAAATGCTACAAAGTTTCCGATTTTATTGTTTTTAATTAAGGGTCTCGTGACACAAAATATTCAACGAATCAACGAAATCAAATTAACGAATCACATTTTTTTCTATCACTTATAATTTGTTTTTAGCTTCAAAACCGCAGTCATAGATGCATTAGGAAGCGTAAAATACGAAACGGATATTTAAAAAAAAGTTTTTTATTTGGTGCCTCGAGTGCCTTAAAAAATATTCTGTGGTCGAGCGAACCGATCAATTTCGATATATCGCTCTAATATTTTTTTTTCATACCTCATTTTAATTGTCGATTTAATTTTATATTTTTATTTTTTACTAGTAAAATGACAAACTACGAAAAAAACCATGAAACCCATGTATGATGAACGATATAATTAAATGAATAATTGGAAGAACACCTTGTTGGAGCACATGTCACAGAAGATCCGTAGATTAGTTTGTGGTAGAAGGATAATGCAGTATCGATGAGACATAGTTTAACGTAACGGAAATTGATCGATCGCGGTATTACGTATGCACGAATGATTTTCGTGGGTGACTATCCCGTGGGAATGTCCTTCGACGCTCAGCATCTCGATCTTCCTACCTGTCAAAGTTCTGGACTAACCGGCACATTTTACGCCTCGAAAGATGGCGGAATGACAGAAAAAATGATGATAGGAGGTGAATTTCGACAAAAATAACGAATCCCAGTTGTGAGAAATTGGAACAATGTAGTAAAAAAAAAAAAAACAAGCCTGTTTTTCCACTCCTCGTTAAACCTTTCTCGAGAGCAACATTGTACGTGGCTGCGTTTAGATTAAAGTATAAAGGGGTAACGAGGATACTCCATGAGGACGCGACCGACTTTTGCCACAGTGGAACGACATATGCTCAGCGTGACTTAGGACCGTACGGGAAATTTAACAGAATCCGCATGTCAGATATAAACGCTTGTGTCTACATGCTATATTATCTTATCCTTCCGATGCAAATACGCCACGGAGTAACATTTTCTTTTTCCACGATCGACCCGGTATAAGCTGAAAAATTATACAGTTATTGTGAAATTACTCACAGCAAGTGTAACAGCATTTCACGAACACATTTTGTTGGCCCTTAGAGAAAATATCTCTCTATATTGTATAAATATATCGCCGCCGCTGGCGTCTACAAGACTTGCGGAGGTGGATTAGGTCGGGTGAGATTGGGTTGGGTCAGGTTAGATGGGATGAGACGACGAAAGAATGGCGAAATGAAACGATCATAAAATGAATTCCAACGGGGATCTCGGACTGGATCTTTGACTTTGTCCAGTTGCGTGATTCCCCGAGTAAGACAAACGATCGTGATACTACGAGAGTTCGTCTCATTCGGGGAATCACCCTGACGACCGTCGTCCAAAAAGTGATTTTTTTTCGTTTTTCGCCTTTTTCACATTGATATTTTGATATTTCGACTAAAACTCGATGTTATTCGTAATCAGCGGAAAATTTCCGATCGATTAGGGTATCGAAATATTGAAAAAATAAAATAAAGTTTTTTTTTCATTTTTTGCCCCCCTTTTCGGAAACCTAAAAATGTCGAAATTTCAAATGGTCATAACTTGGCTCCCGGTTCATCGATTTTGGGTTTTGACGGGCGTTTTCAAAACGTCTCGAGTAGACTTAGAAAATGTATTTTGGATAATCCCGATATTTCAATTATTGTAGCCGTGAGAGCGGGTTGAAAATCGGCGAAAAAAATGAGAAGGGGTATGTATGGAAAAATTCGCAAAAATCGATGGTCCAACTTTTAAAATCTGCCAAAAATCGAAAAAAAATCGTAGCTCGATAAATGAAGCGGCATTTTAAAGGGTGAACGGTTACGAAAAGAATGAGCACAGAGTGGGGTTTCAACTCCATCGGGAAGCAACGTTACATCGATTTTAGTGAAGCCACTTCTGTTTGGCCGAAATGAAAAAAAAATTTGAATTTTTAAATTTTATTTTCGGACGCTATATCGATGTATTTTGACTCGCTGATTACTAATTCAGTAGCCATTTCTTTGAAAAACTCGGAATTTCATTGAAAATCGTCCAAAAAGTGATTTTTTCGTCAATTAGAAACTGAATATTTTTTACATGATCGTTAAAACATTTCCAATAATATCTCTTGTCTTTGTGTATATATTTTATCTATTGATTATCACTGTGTATAACATCGATAATGTCGTAGATGACTGAGAAATGTAATTGAAGAAGTACGACCATTAGGAAAACCATTGTCATAATTCTATAAATATCATTGGTCCTGCAGTTTGTTCAAATAAAATGTCTCCAAAACGGTAAAAATAAATACCGATAAACTGATCGAATGAAGAAACGCAACGGCGTCTTGACGCTAAGTTTAATCTACTTTCGGGGATAAAATTGTTTTACCAACTACAAGTTCTTCCACTAAATGTGCCTGGACAAACAAAACAAGCTACGATACGTTGCAATCGGACAAATTTTACGTTTTAAACTTAGGTAAAGAGATCTTTTTGGACATTTGCTCAAAATTAATGTACCCTTTTGATTAGTATTATTTTATTAATTTTGCGCGAGCTTTTAGTTTGTTATATGTGAAGGAATACGTTGTTAAATAAAATCCAGAATTATTAAGCGCGAGTGAGCTTTGAAGACATGCAAAAATGATTTTTTTTTCTTACTTAAAAACTCTAGTAATAGTAATAGAAGTAATAGTCGTATTTTACTTAACGGGTCACATCACGTTGAGCAAGATCAAAAAGAAGACGAGAATTTCTTTATTTTTATTTTTATTTATTTTTTCAAATCTCCATCTCAGAAACCACAAGAGCAAAATGCTCTCTCGCTCGATCGTTTCTTGTTCGTCGAGAGCTATTTTCTTAAACACGTCTTAAATTCCGACTAATAATTGAGCAGCTGAACGAACTGGGCGGGGATACTGGAATTATGCAAATCCCTGCGTCAGATCGAGATCGTGTCCCGGGGGCGCTCGGCGCATACAGTCGCGCTTTGCGCGAGGGTCGGTGAAATTGAGAAGACCGAGAGACAGAGAGAAGGAGAGACAAGGTGCAAGCGAAAATCGAGAGCGAGGTGGTGGGTTATAATATAAGAGGGCACAGAAGAAAGATGAGGAGTAAAATCAGCAGGAGGAGAAAGAAAAAGAAGACTTGTCCAACTTCCTCGCTAAACCACGCTGACCAAATTCTCATTTTACTGTACCTCGTATATTAATTCTCTGCCCAAAAAGTATTCAACTTAAAAAAAACTCATTTCTGTAATGTCCCTAACTAACATACAAGATCAATTTTCCTTCTCTGACCAATTTTATGGAAAAAAATCTCTGGAGATAAAACATTGGAATAATCTCCAGACTAGGTTCGTAATTGAAGGACAGCACTAACAAAAGAGTTTAAATTTATATGAAACCCCGACTAACGGTAAAATGGAATAAAAATTTTGTGAAGTTTTGGCTTTTGAGTTTGGGCATTTTAAGTTTTTGCTAGCGTTATCTAAGACTTTGCCTTTTCGCGATAAAATCGAGACAGCAATAAAAAAGAACTTGGATCCGATTCACGATAGATAAAGTGTCTAGATTGGAGTTTCAAATAATTTTGATCACAACGTAAATACATTTTTCCTCGGATATGATAAAATTAATTTTTGTTCTAATCAAATTTCAGTTGAGATGAATAAGTTTAAATTGGACGAAATGAAAGAGTAATGAAACACCATAAAAAGTCAATGAAAATGGAGTAAGCATTTTAAAAAATATTAATTGGCTTAACTAAAATCTCGTAATGATGAAAAATGATAATTCAACCAAACGAAATATTAGTAATGATGATGATGATTATTGGTTGTTGATGATGTTGGACAATACAATATTCTTCAGATCAATTGTAGCATCGAGTTGAAAAATTGATATATTAATCTTGAAAATGTGCAGTGAAACTCTTTTTTTTTTTAGTGGCTAGAGTAAGAGTGTCTCGGATGTAGACGTTACAGAATTCGATCGAGATGATTATCGAGAGAGGTTACGTATATTATAAATTGGTTGAATTCGATTTCTACAAGCGGCCAATGTGTATTGATACCGGATACGAGGTGGTTTTAACCTGAGGCTCAGCGTCGTCACTGGCCTCTGATATCGCAGCTTGGTGTACACTGATACCTGACACACATATACAGTGCCGAGCATTTGAAGTGGAACGCGCATATCTTCGCCGATTTTCGCAAAAATTTGACGAAATTGAAAATTCCACTACAACAATGCACATCCCCAACGTTTCCGGGGAGTGATAAAGCCAATTTGTATTCACGAGGCCATAGGCCCTTGTATTACGAGGGAGGACCCAAAAAAAACGGGAATTTCGTCATAATTTCTTTATTTTTAAATATTTTTACACCAAATTTTGATCACCCTCAAAGTATTTGCCTTTGACCACAACGCACCTCTGCAAACGATCCTTTCAATGTTCAAAACATTTTTTAAATTCACTTATCGGGGTGTTCTGTAGGCCTTCCAGCGATTTTTGTTTTACCTCCTCCACAGTGGCAAAACGCTTGATTGCCGCTTCGTTTCGGGGTCGTATCCATAGCACCACGACTCATCATCAGTAATCACCTTGAAAAAAAGTTCAGGGTCCTCTTCGAGCTGATTTTGAAGTTCAAAGCATGCCTGAAGTCGACGCTCCCTTTGCTCGTCTGTGAGAAGGCGAGGGACAAATTTGGCTGCAACTCTGCTCATGTGCAAATCTTTGGATAAAATTCTCTGAATTGAACTCCATGATATCCCAGACATATCACAGAGTTGATCAATGGTTCGGCGACGGTCTTCGCGAATGAGAGCATTGATTTTGTCGACGTTTTCGTCACTTTTTGACGTTGAGGGGCGTCCTGAACGGGGTTGGTCTTCAATTGACATTTCTCCAGTTTTAAAACGTGAAAACGACTCGTAGACTCTGGTTTTACTTAGGGCAGCATCTCCATAAGCAGTCTTAAGCATTACTTCCCGTTTTTTTTTGGTCCCCCCTCGTACATCCACGATAAAAATGAGCCGAATCAGTCGAATAGCTTTCGGGCTAGCCCAGAGAAAATATTTCCACTTTAACCCCCTTCCCTGCTATCGGGGGTTGCGCATCCAATTGCTCCTGGAATAGTTTTCATCCTTGTTCGTAAACCTTCAGTTGGATATCATATTTACCCTTTGTCGCATCCGCAACCCTTAAATCTGGAGATCGACGGATCACCCGATTTTCCACCCCTTCACATTTTGCGCACATGCACAATTGTTGACCAATCTCAATGGGACCTATTTCGTTCGAAAGATTATCAAATTTCCTTGAATGTACTTTCTAAGAATTTTCTAATTCGCCAAATTTCCGTGAAAATCACCGAAGATATCCGCATTCCATTTCAAATGCCCGGCACTGTATTTATATATACGCAAGTAGAGGCATATGGTGCAGAGGTCAGAGATAAAAGAACGAGATAACGCGGAGGTTGATGTGTACCAACTTTATACCTTTATTACCGCGTCAGTGTGTTTGTGTATCGTGTCTAATACATAGCGGGGCAGGTGAAATAAGTGTTAAGAGTCGATAACCGCTTTCGCTATCTTATCTCTAAAACGCAGAGTCCGAGGCTCGATATTGTACAACGTGAAGGCGTATAATACGCGATCCCCAAGAACATTCGATGGAGAACATCGAGCCGGATTCTAATACCTAACCGGTAGGTATACACATTTTTTCGCAAGTGTGTAAATTTCTATGTACAGTATAACACACACATACACATCAATGATTCGTAAAACTAACGGCGCGTTTCGTTGCGTCGTCTCTCTACAGTCGAACTTTCAATAAGTTGCAGCTTCAAGATTTGTATCGCAAATTGAAGTTACTTCCACTATCTCCATAAGTCCAGAGGCCAAATTATTGACCACGGAGGATACGAGATTTGACTCGAAGTCGAAGAGACAACGGTGAAAAAAGTTGACGATCGAATCGAATTGGAAAATATAAATTTCAGCATAAATTCGATTGATTACATCCCTTTCGCAAATATGACTGATTTAGGTGAAATTAAGAAAAGTAAGGATTTGAAGCTCGTGAAGAGCCATTGAAAAGACAGAAGTTTAACTGAATCTACCAAGAGAATAATATCGAGCTCAAGTCGCAATATAGTTATCCACGCGGATTGGCAACAGAACTTAGCGGAATCGCTATGAAAATCTATTCGAACAATCTTGAGCGAAGAATTCCGATAAAAATTGCAGAAATTTCCGTGCATTTTTGCTTTACCCAGTGAACCTTTTTCGGCGATCGTTCGCTAGAAGCGCAAATTTGCGTTTGAAACGTTACGCAGCACAGGGGAAATTGTGTATTACGGCGCTATTCATCTCTAGCGATTGCATCACGGAAAAAGTGGGACACCAGAAGTCTACGATATAGCTCGGCTAATATAGATATAAAGCTCGAGCAGCTCGAGCCGGTGCAGTATCACGCAGAGAGACGCGACTATCAAAAGTAGCACACTAGTTTTGACGCGCAAACTCGAATATTTAATATCGCACGAGTACGACATTTATTTTTTCATACATCTACGGTTTAAATGTTGCTTGTGCAATTTTTTTTTCATTTCTAAAAATAAATATAGTGTTGTACCATGATATTCACCGAGTTGCAGAGGTCACTCACTATCAGCGTCAGTATATACAGAACTGCGGTATATAGAACTTCCGTTCTCCGTCTCGTTAGTCTTTCCGCTCCTGTACCAATCACGTCCAGTAGAGTGCCTATGTGTCTACGATATTTTAATAATGCAAAGTTACCATCTTGGCAATAAAATCACGAAATTCACGCCAACAATCCCATACTTTTGAGCAGTTTTTTTTTTAGAAATTAAGGGGGGGAATAGGGTTAGACGGTTCAAAAAATCGATTTTTTTTTAATTTCATAAATTCTTAGTAAAACTATTGAAAAATATGTTCTCAAAATTTTTAATGAAAATTCCGACTCGTTCTATTGTTATAAGCCATTAAAGTGACTAGCTCCCCTTCAGGCCCCGAGCGCGCCACGTGTATAACCGAGCGGTCACTATTTTTTCAAACGCGTTTTTCGGAAAACGACTTTTTTTTAACTTGCGTACACGCTAGTTTGAAAAGTTTTCAACCAATCGTTCTGAAAATTGGCAGTTACTTTCTTCATGGTATTGCGCTCTATATGAACCTAAAATCGGAATATTATCATTATTTAAAATAATTTTTTTTGCACATAAAGCTGTAAAAAATGGCAAAAAATCATGCTTTTTTGTTTTGACCCCTGTAAAAAATTCAATTTTCTATTTTTTTGATAGCATTTAGGTTCATATAGAAGAGAGACATATAATAAAAGTAAATTCCAACCTCGTTTAATTTCAGATGAAAATTGCGGCTTCCAGAATGTACGCAAAATGCTGAGTCTGATTGTGACCTGCAATATGGGGTCGCTTATATCCCCGGTGTTTTTCAAGAAAATTCTTCAAAAATTTTATAGTATATACTTAAATATATGTATAAAATATTCTCAAAGTTTCAATAAATTATATTCATTTTTTATACTATAAAAAAATTCATGAAAATCATTGAGAAAACGCTGTCCTAACCCTATTTCCCCCCTTAATAAGATACATTCACAATGTTACCGGCAGCATCCACAGAGTGTAATTCGGAAAAGAAGAAATTACCTGTCCCTCAAAAAAAAATTTACAAATTTACTCATTTTAATTAAAGAAAAAAACTGTCCAATATAGGTGTATTGTGGCTAATTGGAAAAGAAGTATTCTGCATTAAAATGCATTCGTGATTATTAATTCGTTCTATGTTGAGATGACATTTTTTTTAGCAAGATCCATTGTCGTAAATAAAACACTGGTATTGTTGAAATTTTCTCTAAAATATCAAAATCTCCTACTGTTTGACTTCGAGTGTTAAAAATCAATGATACCAACAATCGAACGATATTTCACATTGCTTACATTAATAATTCAATCGCGATGGAAATTTCGCAATATTAAAACGCTATTTTATTGCCCATAGTCCTATAAAAGTTACTGCATATCCGTATCTATCTACATATATATTTATATATATATATATATATATATACGTATCACACATGTTCTAACCTCACATTATACACACGACGTTTCTATCGCGCTCCGCTAGCGCTGCATAACCAGAAGCACACTAGCACATTACACGCCCTCGCGATTCTTCTCTCCATCGTGTCGGACTTTATTTCGAGAACACAAGGGGAACACACAAACACACACACACACGCACACACACAACGGACACAGACACACACACACAGAAATGTAATATACACGCTGTTCTCTCGGGGCACTATCGTCACGAAACTATAAACGCGAGAGCGAGTGGAAATCTCGTTCGTTGTCGAACACACTTTTGCGAGAAACGTAGAAGAAAAAAAAAACACTTCGTTTGGTGATTATTTTAAAAAATTTGGTGGTAAATTTGATCGAATTATAGAATTAAATAATTTTTTATTGGTAGGGGGTGAATCTTGGATAATTTTGGTGAACGCTATTCTGGCTTTTCGCGATGGTGAATGAAAACGTGTCGAGGACATCGGTTCGCGAAACATCGATGACACGGGTCTCTCGAAGTCTCGTCGCGGCCAGAAAGACCGTTTCCACTCATATCTCTCTAACTCTTTCTCTCTTTCTCTCTCTCTCTCTTTCTCTCTCTCTTTCTCTCTCTCTGTGTTTCTTTCTCGCTCGATCTTTCTCACTCTCGGTTTCTGCTATAATACGTGGGTGGATATACAGCAGAGAGCAGACGAAACTGTATTTACTCACCGATAGTGTCACCAAACACCCTATAGGTTCTATATTTATCTAAGTGGATCCACGTGCGCGCTCGTGAAGCAGAACCGCGACAGCGACAGCCGCGATCTCCCGAGCGATACATATACATTTATATTTCGGACATAGGAACGTGTCTAAATGCATATATAACAAACCACAAAGAGGATCACTATGGTTGGCGTGCATTTACGCACTCACGAATAGATTTACTCGACAAAAACGCGTACAAGGCAAACCTGAATGTTACTAATTTGTGCAAAAGATATTCATAAATTTAAAACATTTTTTTTTGCATTTCTCGTCAAGGAATTCAAATGAAAATTATAAAATTCGTAATTTTGTTGAACAAACCTCTCGCGACTATTCTCGTTTTGATATCTTTATCGTTTCCTCGTCACCGAGAACGTAGGAACCTTCAACGTTCCGCACAAAAATTTCTAACATCACTTTGCTACACAAAACACTTTAATTATTTACTTTTAAATTCGTTACTTTTGTTACTTTAATATTCCACTGTAATTTGTGGGTAATTGTTTCTTCACACTTTTATACATACATATATATATATATATATATATATATATATATATATATTTATTTATACTATATATATATATATATAATAATTAACGTCACATAAAATTTTCACAGACTTATGGACAGTTCTAAAGAATCATATTTCTCACGATACTTTTAATGCTCGTTTTAAGTATTGCTAATTGCATAGAATTTGTACGGTTTCAAGTAGAAAAACACACACACACACAAACAGTTATACACAAACACATTGCACTCGTCATGATTGAGATATAAAATCTTCGTAATCTTTAAAAGTTACACCTTGACACAAATACGTATACGAGACAGTACGAGATTTAGCTAATAATATTGTTTTTTTCAACAACACTGATAATTACTGTACGTTTATCGTTGCTAGTTTCTCAATGTACCGTTCTTTTTAGTCATTTTTTTTTATCTCGCTATTGTTTTTATTCCTTATTGTTCAGAATCGACTGAAAGCCGGACAATGATAAAACAATGATTATCAGAAATTTCGAAATTTAATCGTTAGATTCTGACGAATGTGAAAATTGAAGTGTTGAGTTTTAACGAGCGACACCACCGAGAACGTGCATACGATCGAGCTTTCGGCGCGTTGACTGAAAGCCGGCTATTAGGACCGGCAAAATCCAGCGGCAGGATGGACGCTCTAGAGCGGGCGGGCTCGATCATCGATGGAAATAAATAGCGCGGAGCGAGAGAGAGAGAGAGAGAGAGAGAGAGAGAAATGCAAGAAGACAGATTACCAGAGCACACAATAAACCTGTTTTTATTCAACATTATACAAAATTAATGTTACCCCATACTCGAAATTTACAAAACATGTTGAAAAATTGCTGTCAAACACGACGTGAGAATTTTTTAAATTGATTAAAAAAAACAGGAGTTAAGGACAGGTTCCACGATTGAAAGTCGAAAAAACAAAAATGATAGTGAAAATCCCAAACGAGATATTACTCGCCATGCGTTTCTGGTCACATAAGGAAAATTAAAAAATGAGATTACAAACAAAATGTAACAGGTGTTCCATTTCTTAAATATTTGTTTTGTCTCATTAAAAAAAAACCATCTCCTGCAACAATTTTTTTGATTCAGATTTGAAAATTTGTTTATGCGATCGCAGAAACATTTCTTACAATGTCTTCTCCTACAAAACCCCTTAAAAGTGCATTAAAATTGTTATATTTTGGTGACACCGTGAAAAAACGATTTTTTTTTCTTCATTTGTCGTTTTTCGATATTAGAAAAATGTAAGAACTGTAAGATAATTAATTTTAAAAAAAAACAGAATTACCAAATTTAAATGTAATTGAATAAAGTCGATTTTTCTTGAGGTCATCAATTTTTGCGTTTTGAAAATATTTTCTGGCAATAAAACTTCCCTGACGGGAACTTCAATGATAAAACGATTGTTGGTTTGCTAACTGCACGACGAAGGCAAACAAAATGTAACAAGTGTTCTATTGCTTAAATATTTGTTGTTTTGTCTCATACAAAAAAACCATCTCCTGCAACAATTTTTTTGATTCAGATTTGAAAATTTGTTTATGCGATCGCAGAAACATTTCTTACAATGTCATCGCCTACAAAACCCCTTAAAAATGCATTAAAATTATTATATTTTGGGGACACCGTGAAAAAACTATTTTTTTTCCTTCATTTGTCGTTTTTCATTATAATTTGGTAAGTAAAATTTTTAGTGCTGTATGCTACTGGTAAATACAAGAGAACTGCAAGATAATTAATTAAAAAAAAAAACAGAATTACAAGATTTAAATGTAATTGAATAAAATCAATTTTTCTTAAGGTCATCAATTTTTGCGATTTGACAATATTTTCTGGCAATAAAGCTCCCCTGACGGGAACTTCAATGATAAAACGATTGTTGGTTCGCGGACTGCACGACGAACGGGTAATTCTAATCGTTTGTGTGACTCGTTGACTCCATTGCCGATTAGAGGCGCGTGTAAATTGTGTAGTAGTAGTGGATAAACGTTTCGAGGCTCTGTTACGACAAACACATACGTTCTATATGTATACATCACAGGTACAAATGTAATCTCCGATCGTAATACGTGACACAAAAGCCACGACCTGAAACTTCGAGATAGTGAACAAATATACGTAAGTAGATACAGAGGTATATATACGTACATGTAATACGAAACGAATTGATTTTCCTGTCTACTTCATACTTGACCGTTACAACTAAATATCACCATCGATTTTAAGTTCCGATAACAGACTAGAAATTCCGAATATCCGCGTCCCGTATAACAATCGATTAAAGTTTGAAATAAGAAGAAAAAACCGCAATTTTCATAGTTTGCAATAAAACTTTCGCGGAACAAGCTCGGGGAGCGTAACGAGAGTTAAAATTGACCATTTTCGTTGATTCACCTCCAATGTTGGGGGGGGGGGGGTCAATTTATATTCGATGCATTTATGGATACCTGCAATGTGATTATATCCCCGCCTACTTTTGAGGGAAAAAAAATGTGGACAGGAGAGAAAGAGACACAGAGAGAGGGAGACCAGGAAGCAAAAGCAGACATGCTGGAATAAATCGCCGAATATATCTTTCTCCAATCGCTCTCGTAGAGAGTAAGAGAGAGAGAGAGAGAGAGAGAGAAGAAGGGAAAGAGAGAGAGAGAGAGAGAGAGAGATTTCGATCTGATATCGCGTGTCCGTGAGCCTCGGGCTCTAAATTACGAGCCGTTTGGACCTCAAGAACTGAATTACCGGTTAACACCGTGCTCGCCGCGGTCGTGTCAGGTAGCGAAAAGAGAAAAAAAACCGTAAGAAACAGTGAAAAGGTAGGAGGGAGAGAGAAAGAGAGAGATTTTGCTCTGTAGTAAAATCTGAATGTTTGTAAAGACTGGACACTGTCTGAACTATGAGTAAAAAAGGACTCTTGGTGTATCTCGGTAGATACCGAGAGCACGCTGCTTGTTCCCTTGCCAATTGCAACTAGCTACAATAATAACTCGGAACAGAGTTATAATATATATACAGAAATGTGTGTGCATGCTTGCCCGAGTATTAGGTGAGCACAGTAGCTTTTGTAGCCAATACAGTGATAGTGGCATAGCTATGGTCAGCCATGCACGAATCGTTCACTACCATTAACGGAATACAAGTTGATATAGCCTAAGGAGCTGATTCGGAAATCTGACTGTACGTATCTTTGAGGCTGGACAACAAAAAAAAGGACTTTTGTGGCTTGAGTGCGAGATTTAATATTGTCCAACTGACTTAGTCTGAGAAAAAGGACTTTTGTGGCTTGAGTGTGAGATTTAATATTGTCCAACTGACTTTCATATTGTACACTGATTAAAAAAAAGAACTTTAATTCAACGAAAATATAAAAATCAGGCAAAGCTGCAAATTGAAACATGCAAATTGCTTCCTCGAAATTTCACATAATGCTCAAAGCCCCCTACACGAAGAAGCCAAAATAGAAGTAAGATATAGTTACCTCATAATGGAAACTTTGAGTATCGTGTGAAATTTCGATGAAGCAATTTATAACTTTCAATTTGCAGGTTATTTTTCCCTGAGAACAAGTCTTAGTTCGTCCACTACCATTGACGGAATACAAGTTGATATAGACTAAGGAGCTGATTCGGAAATCTGTCTGGGCGTATCTTTGAGGCTGGACAACAAAAAAAAAGGACTTTTGTGGCTTGAGTACGAGATTTAATGTTGTCCAACTGACTTTCATATTGTACACTGATTAAAAAAAGAGAACTTTAATTCAACGAAAATATTAAAAACAGACAAAACTGCAAATTGGAACATGCAAATTGCTTTCTCGAAATTTCACATAACGCTCCAAGCTTCCTACACGAAGAAGCCAAAATAGGAGTAAGATATAGTTGCCTCATAATGGAAACTTTGAGTATCGTGTAAAATTTCGATGAAGCAATTTGTAAGTTTCAATTTGCAGCTTATTTTTCCCTGAGAACAAGTCTTAGTTCGTCCACTATCATTGACGGAATACAAGTTGATATAGCCTAAGGAGCTGATTCGGAAATCTATCTGTGCGTATCTTTGAGGCTGGACAACAAAAAAAAAGGACTTTTGTGGCTTGAGTGCGAGATTTAATATTGTCCAACTGACTTTCATATTGTACACTGATTAAAAAAAAAGAACTTTAATTCAACGAAAATATAAAAATCAGACAAAGCTGCAAATTGAAACATGCAAATTGCTTCCTCGAAATTTCACATAATGCTCAAAGCCCCCTACACGAAGAAGCCAAAATAGAAGTAAGATATAGTTGCCTCATAATGGAAACTTTGAGTATCGTGTAAAATTTCGATGAAGCAATTTGTAAATTTCAACTTGCAGCTTATTTTTCCCTGAGAACAAGTCTTAGATCGAATGCTGCATCTACGTGCATTGTAACCTCATAATGTTCCTGTAATCCACTATATCTTTCAAATTTCTCCGCGTCTCTGCGGTCATACTGCAGAGCTCAATAGCGACTGAATAGCACGCGGGAGGGAAGCGCTCGATAATCAGTAGATATGGAAAAAAGAGATCAGACTCACGAACGAAATGACGAGTAAGGATCAAGAAAGAAAATGGGAAAAAATCGCGACCGCACGGAACTCTCGTAAAACGTGATTTGTTCGATGTTTTTTACGATGTTCAAAGTAGATATATGTATATACTTTTACTTCTGTTCCGGAGGTTACTCGAGATAACGATTTGTCGGACGTGAGGCAATTCGTTATAAATATATATAACCTTCTCCCCCCCCCCCCCCCCCGCCGCCCGTCCCGCATAACATAAACGAGATCTTGAGTTGAAAAAAAGGTGCCTCAGCATCTCTCGTTGGCGAGATCGCGAGAGATATATCGAAACGTATGGGTGGCTCTGGAATATTGCGGTCTCTCTGCGTGTCCTATCGAACTGTATGGTCACGGATCGAATAATTCTCTGCACTTTGCGCGCGTAACACCGTCCGGAGGAGGGATACCACGCGCGGGAGAATCGCGGAGGAAAAAAAAAACGAAAAAACTCAAGTTACAGGAGGAATGATACACCGGGGCGTGTGCATCGGCGGGGAACGTTCACTTTTTACGTGCCGCGCACCAGTAGTTACATGTAAATTTTTCCGTTCTTTTGCTTCCTTATGGTGGATGCTTTATGATGTCGAACGGAAAAAAGAAAATGTACAATATTTTTGCGTCAGAGTACCTGAAAAATTCCGGAAAGTCCAAAAATAACATTTCGCAAAAGTGTCAGGATAATGCGCGTGCGTGCGTGCGTTCGCGTGTGCGTGACGAGTGTGGCAAAACCGATTTATATTTTTTAAAAAGACTTGAGCCTATCGGCCTGAAATGTAGTACCCGGGGTGTAGAACGATCATTGCCCTTCTTTACAGAGAATTTAAAAAAACATTTCTGCAGTCATTGGCCTTTTTAAGGGCTCACATACCCGTGAAATTATCGAAAAATCGATTTTTTTATTACAGAATTTTATTCTGAATAATTTTAAGAATTTTTCAAAAAAAAACTTAAAAAAAAATTCCACTCCTTTACAAAGTTATAGCTGAAATGAGAGACTATCCGTAAGTGCACGTTGTACCTACCACAAATTTTAAGGGGGGAAATAGGGTTAGACGGTTCAAAAAATCGATTTTTTTTAATTTCATAAATTGTTAGTAAAACTTTTGAAAAATATGTTCCCAAAATTTTAAATGAAAATTCCGACTCGTTCTATTGTTATAAGCCATTAAAGTGAGTAGCTCTCCTTCAGTCCCCGAGCGCGCCACGTGTATAACCGAGCGGTCACTATTTTTTCAAACGCGTTTTCCCGAAAACGACTTTTTTTTTAACTTGCGTACACGCTAGTTTGAAAAGTTTTCAACCGATCGTTTTGAAAATTGGCAGTTACTTTCTTCATAGTATTGCGCTCTACATGAACCTAAAATTGGAATATTAACATTATTGAAAATATTTTTTTTTCCAAATAAAGTTACAAAAAATGGCAAAAAATCATGCTTTTTTGTTTTGACCCCTGTAAAAAATTCAATTTTCTATTTTTTAGATAGCATTTAGGTTCATATAGAAGAGAGACATATAATAAATTCCAACCTCGTTTGATTTCAGATGAAAATTGCGGCTTCCAGAATGTACCCAAAATGCTGAGTCTGATTGTGACCTGCAATATGGGGTCGCTAATATCCCCGGTGTGTTTCAAGAAAATTCTTCAAAAAATGTATAGTATATACTCAAATATATGTATAAAATATTCTCAAAGTTTTAATAAATTATATTCATTTTTTATACTATAAAAAAATTCATGAAAATCATTGAGAAAACGCTGTCCTAACCCTATTTCCCCCCTTAAACGCGTTTTTCTCGAAACTATGTTTTTAGACAGTGTCAGCACGATAACTCAATCCATTTTTAATAATATTTAACTTTTGTTTTTTCTTAAATCTTGATAATTATTTTCTCTCTACTCTGACGAGGGGTTGTTTTGATTTTTGGGTTGGACAATTTTTTATAAATTGCACTAATTTTTTTTTAAATTGCATACTAAAGTTTGAAATACTGTAATTTCTTTATTTTTGAAAAAAATAAATATATCCCTCCGTCAGAATATTACTACTACATTATTTTACTAGATTCTTTTTTATTTTTGCAGATTGGATAATTTTTGGCGAAGTTATGATGTCGACAAGGAGGCGCCATGGTTTTTATCAGTAGTCCATTTATACCCGTAAAAAATAATGTTACTATTGTAACAAAGAAAAAATTTTAATTTTTTTTCTTATAGTTAAAAAGTTAATAAAAAATGTGAAATCAACAATTTAATTTTTTTTTCACTATATAACCTTTATAATAATTTTTCAAATTTACTCGGTTTTCAGCGAGCGCAGCGGTATGTGAGTCCTTAAATAGCTTACCATTAAATACCCAAAATATTGCTGCATCAAAAAAACAGCATCTTCTATGAGGAAGAAAAAGGAACACGAATGACGGGACTATCCTACCTTGTTCTTTCTATCACCCTTATCCTTTTACCGCATTTTTCCTCGTACTTCCAGTATCTATCAGATCACGAAATAATGTTAAGCCGCAAAGCGAGAGCGACCATCGAGGCATTATAAAGCCGCGATATCGTTATCGCGGCTTTGTTATAACGGTGAAACAGAAAGCAAGTAGGGAGGAGGGAGCGCTCTGCTCTCTTCGCTATCGCAAAGATCGATCGGCGCAAAAGCGCGAGCGAAAGCGACCGCACGTGAGCGAGCACCCGCGCACAGAAGCAAAGTTGAAATAGAGTAAAAAGTATATATTATATCTAGTCTAGTATATAGGCAAAAAAGATCATGAATAGTTATTCATATTGGGTGAGCGCAATTTTCATTACTCGGTATACAATTTTCGTTACTCGGTATATTCATGTTAAAACGATTTTAGATCTGTGGTGACGGCGTCGCCACCACTCTCTGGTCGCATATAAACACGCATTTATTTTATTTCATTTTATTTCATTTCCAATATGCATTTTCTTCTATACAGTCATTCCTTTGTAAGGACTCGATTCTTTCTCACGCGTTTACTTCTTTGACTTCTTTCATTTCGTCGTCTACAAAATAGAACAACCGTGTCTCAGTTTTCCCTGTCATAAAACTCGAGTACTTACGGGTCCCAGTCGAGTCTCTCCCGAGACGAGGCTGTTTTACGGGGAGTCTCTTATGGCGACCAAAAAGGGCCCACACGCGCTCTTGCATTTTCTAAACCTTCGGTTTCTCGTAAAAACTTTCCTACCCTCTCTTCGATATTTTCTCTCCGTCAACAAGCAGACTATCAGGAATTCTCTTGTTGACGAGGGAGTTCCTAACGAACAAGCGCCGCGACAACAACTCAACCGACTCTCTGTCAAGTCACAAATTCATTCACCGCGCCAACTAATTTTTACTAATTAATTTTGTAATTGGTTATGAATAAATACTGTGCATTACTCTTATGGTAAATCCGTCTTTTCGTACCACAACCAGCACCGAATCACCACACACACACGCCCCCACAAATTGGTGACCCCGACGTGATCTCGCGAAAACCGTGAATACTCGCACCCGACGTGATCTCGCGAAAACCGTGAATATTCGCAACCTACGCGATCTCGCGGAATCGTGATCGACCGCTAACTTTTCTTGTGCGTGATTCGTGCTGTGCGTTCAGTGAGTTTCGTGACGTCCGTTCAAACAAGTGCTCTAAGAATGGCAGACGGCGATGCGCCCAACGCAGATCAGGTTGCCGCACGGTCAGTCGACCGGGTAGCTATTCGTATACCACCCTTCTGGCCTTCCGATCCAGAAATGTGGTCCGCGTAAGCTGAAACACATGCAGCAGCACCCGCAACAAGTTCAACGGCACTCCCAAGGACCACCCCAACAACATCCACAAGGACCGCAGACACATTCTCGACAGGGTCCTTCGCACACGCATCAGGCGCAGCAACATGCTCAACAGGATCCTCAGCATCCTCAGCATCCTCAGCAAGGTCCTCAACATTCGCAACCAGGATCTCAACATGCTCAACAGGATCCTCAGCATCCTCAGCAAGGTCCTCAACATTCGCAACCAGGATCTCAACATGCTCAACAGGGTCCTCAGCATCCTCAGCAAGGTCCTCAACATTCGCAACCAGGATCTCAACATTCGCAACAAGGGCCTCAGCATTCTCAACAGGGTCCGCAGCACCCTCAGCAAGGTCCCCAGCATTCGCAACGAGTTCAACATCCTCATCAGGTTCAGCAACACGCGCAACAAGGTCCCCAACGTTCGCAGCAGCATCCGCAAGCGCAACATTCTCACGCTCAACAACAGCAGCAACGGGCGACTCAGCAGCATCAACAACATGCTCAGGTACACGCGCAACAGCAAGCCGCTCAACAGGAGCAGCATCAGCATCAGCAACTATCCCAACAGCAGCATCAGCAATCGTCTCAGCGGCAGCAGTCACATCCGGTAGCATCGGCACTCGCAACACCGAATGCTCCGCCCACTCAGCAACCCAACGACGTACGCTCCAGCATACTAGAAGATCGGGCTTACGAGTTCGATTTCCCGATCGACTTCAAGGCGGTTTTTCGTGATTGGCTCAATCACTGGCCAGGGGGTACTGTGGTGACGGCGTCGCCACCACTCTCTGGTCGCATATAAACACGCATTTATTTTATTTCATTTTATTTCATTTCCAATATGCATTTTCTTCTATACAGTCATTCCTTTGTAAGGACTCGATTCTTTCTCACGCGTTTACTTCTTTGACTTCTTTCATTTCGTCGTCTACAAAATAGAACAACCGTGTCTCAGTTTTCCCTGTCATAAAACTCGAGTACTTACGGGTCCCAGTCGAGTCTCTCCCGAGACGAGGCTGTTTTACGGGGAGTCTCTTATGGCGACCAAAAAGGGCCCACACGCGCTCTTGCATTTTCTAAACCTTCGGTTTCTCGTAAAAACTTTCCTACCCTCTCTTCGATATTTTCTCTCCGTCAACAAGCAGACTATCAGGAATTCTCTTGTTGACGAGGGAGTTCCTAACGAACAAGCGCCGCGACAACAACTCAACCGACTCTCTGTCAAGTCACAAATTCATTCACCGCGCCAACTAATTTTTACTAATTAATTTTGTAATTGGTTATGAATAAATACTGTGCATTACTCTTATGGTAAATCCGTCTTTTCGTACCACAACCAGCACCGAATCACCACACACACACGCCCCCACAGATCTAGCATTTTTGTCTCTCGCAAATCGCAGAGCGGTGCATATAAACTGCTCGGTCATTTTGCAGATCTATGTATTTATGGATATTCATGGACTTCTATGTATATATTTATTTTTTTACAAATATATACGGGACATTCCGGGACAAAGTAGGCCACTTTCAGAATTTAAAGGGAGTAAGAGAGCAGGCTTCGCAATAAAAAGTAAAAAAAAAATGAATTGCCCTTCGTACGGAATACCTTCTATATTATTTTATTTTATCTTAATTTTTATAGATAGACTTCAATCAGCAATCAAGTACGAGCGAGAGAGGAAGAGTACATCTCGATGCTGCCGTCTCGCCTCGTTGATCGTCCCTCGAATCGTTAAGATAGAAGTCGTGTTACGAACTTTTATCGAAAATGATCGAAGCTCGTTTCTCGAATGTTCATATATATCTATCTGTGTGAGTGTGTATTTTATATACCTATAGATACCTGTAGAGGCAAAAGAAGACACCTTTAATATACCGGTACTAAGGATGTATATGCGTGCGAGGCCGCCACTGTCGCGAGGCTTATCGAAGCGCACGCGAAAGGGCCAAGCTGATCGAGATCATTGATCCCGACTTTGCAACTTCGGATCAGAGAATTTTTATTTATTTTTTTTATTCTTTAATTTTTTTCATTCAATTTTTATTTTTACCTAGATGCGAAGGACGCGTCACGAAGGTACCCCCGTGCTTCGTCCTCGTTCTCGTCGTCAAACGGGTTTTGTGCCTCGACGCATAAATAAGTAATAACCGAGAGGGATACGCGTCTGTGTATGAAGACCGTTTGCAAATGAAATAGGCGTAACTTACATAAATTTACGGGTTAAGTCGCGTTGTTTACGATCTTTTGTTTGCCAACCGTCGATTCGTGTGATAAAGTGACTGTGAATCCGTCTGTAGAGATGGGCTATACGATATCGGTTGCTTGCACCCTCGGCTCTTCTCCTGTCAATGTCAGTGATCTAGGATGGTTAAAAATCTGATCTGGTTATGTCTAGTATTTTTAGATATATTCTTTTTATTCTTTCGTGACGCGTGTGAGGCTAACCTGAAATTTATCGGAAATTCTGTTGACCTTCTATTTTAAACTACATACATAGTTGAAGACTTTTGCATTCGTACTAACGAATAAAGATTTTTTACAATGCCGCGATGTTTAATTCCCGTTTAAGAATAATAAAGATTCATTTTTGTTTAAATAAGGCTCAAACGAATTTCCGTCAAGATGATTCAATTGAAATAAAAGGTAATTAACAAGAATGAATTTATACGAATTGCGAATTAAAGGACCGAATTTAAGTCAATTTTAATTGATATGATTTAATTTTTTTTTAATGACAATTAAAAGGTTCAAACTAATTCAAACTGTTTTTATTATGACAATTAAAAGATTCAAACTAATTCAAACTGTTTTTTTATTAATGACAATTAAAAGATTCAAACTAATTCAAACCGTTAGAGCGTTTTACAATAAACAAAATGATCTATCGATAGTTTTTAACGAACCAATATTGTGAATTATTTTGTGAAGAAAAATGAAACGGAACGAAAATACCGATCGTTGAAAATTGACAATAAACTTGATTTCCTTACGAAATTCTATCTTCGAAATTTTAGAGGTTCGTGCGATTGCCATACGTGTACAGATCAACAATCTTTTTGATTTTTTTGTTTCAGATGAGTAGAACGTTTGGAATCACGGTCGCAGTCGCCATGGAATCATAGCAACTTGAAACTACGTAGCACCCTTAATTTATTTGTATTCTACTCAAAAAAATTTGCGGAGTACTTGCAAGTCTCAATAAATAAGTGAAAAAAAGACCGACGTTAAACCATTTAATAGTACCTATGAATTCTTTTTATTAAACCTCAAAGAAAATCCTCTTTAAGACTAGAAAACCCGGCTTAATGCATACTGTCAATAATACAGAGTCGGTAAAACAGACCTTTCACATGTTCTTAAAGCACTAGTGACAGTCAATGAATCGATTCAGTCGTTCTCCTTCACGAAAGATCGTTAACCTGTCGATAACTATCTATAACCTCGTCACTATGTAGATCGTATAAATCAGAGATAGTGTAGAACACCATTAAGTAACTATAAGCTCGTGTCACTGACTGTTCGAGTCTTACAAGGGGGGGCAAAAAAAAGGATAGAGATAAAGAGAATTGTAGTCGGGTGGAAACGTTTCGCGTCCATTCTTTTGTGTGTCTCGGGCATCAACGGCTCTATTAACGCGCCTCTTATCAGAGCGCGTTAATGTTTGAACACTGTACCAGTACAATATCGCGTAATTATCTGAGGTTTAAAGAGAAAAAAAAAGACGAAAAATACACAGGCAAAAAAATAGCGACAGGCCGGTGGGTCGCGGGAAGAAATTGTGATATCACGATATGTGTTGACCGTTGCCTTCTGATAGGATATAGATATGTTCCAAACGTATGGTGTGCAATAGTATGTTTTGTAAAAGGAGCGACTGATAACCAATCCGATATGCAGAACAGATTGTATCTGATCATCGTGTAACAGTAAATCTTGCGGTGTCATTTTCCACCACCGTGAAAAAAATCGCACGTTAGACGGAACGTTAGACGAACCCAGATAGAGAATGTTGGGAGATTACGGAGTATTGTGTACGTGTGGATTACGTCGTACACTCCTTAGTTGTGTACGTAATTGTTCATGTTGTTTACGTTTTGTGTTGTGAGTTAAGATCAATGTTAAATGGAAAGTAATTAGCGAACGACATTGCCCCAGAGTATCAAGTATATCGACGTTTTGTTTCGCGCGATTGTTTCGTCCATGTGATTTATAGATAGGTATCAGCTACAAGGATTTCTACAACGTAAATATGTTGACGTGAAAATATTCGTAATTTGGTGTATGACAGCAATGGAAGTGCGGTCCATGCGCGAAGTACCGTCAAAAACACCGCCGGTACGGAGTGTTTTGAGCAAATCATGCGAAAGGACCGAAACTGACGTATAAAGCGGCTGCAAAATACGAGGTCTGTTCAAAAAGTATCGCGAATTTTGAATTTCCGCGGGCTACGTATAATCGATTTTCGATTTTTTTGTGGCGTTAGGTTGGTACTCGTGTCCCTCACTTATGCCGAAAAAATCGGCCATTTTGAATGTTTAGTTAATTGTTGACAGCTGTTTTGGTTAGACGTGTTTTGGCTTGTCTTCGATTTTTGCCTATTCCAAAAAAGCAGCTTCCATTGCGATGATTGAGCTTTGGTTTCCACGTCATAACCATAAACCCATGATTCACCAGTTATGACCCTCTGGAGCAAATTTGGGTCGACGCGGACCGAGTCCAACAGCTCTTTAGCAACGTTAACGCGACACTGTTTTCGTTCGAAATTGAGCAATTTTGGCACGAATTTCGCGGCGACCCGTCTCGTGCCCAAATCATTGGTAAAAATCGAATAGCACGAGCCAATCGATATGTTTAGTTCCTCGGCAACTTCTCTAACGGTGATTCGACGATTGGCCAATATTATTTTCTTCACTTCATCAATGTTTTTGTCTGTTTTTGACGTGCTCGGGCGTCCGGAACGCATTTCGTTGTTCGCATCTTCTCGGCCCTCTGAGAACATTTTGTATCATCGATAAACGTTGCTTTGGCCCAAGGTAGCTTCACCATATGCAACAGTCAACATTCGGAATGCGTCCGCGCACTTAATTTTCTTTTTCACACAAAATTTCATACAGATTCTTTGATCCATTTTTTGGAATAGGCAAAAATCGAAGACAAGCCAAAACACATCTAACCAAAACAGCTGTCAACAATTAACTAAACATTCAAAATGGCCGATTTTTTCAGTATTAGTCAGGGTCATGAGTACCAACCTAACGCCACAAAAAAATCGAAAATCCATTATACGTAGCCCGCGGCAATTCAAAATTCACAATACTTTTTGAACAGACCTCGTATATGCGGAAGTCAGAGGCATTCGTTAAGGTAGTAGTCTGGTAACTTAAGCCAATTTTTTTGTCTTTTTTGGAGGGCGTTTTTTTGTAGGAAAATAAAAATGAATCGTTTTGGATATTTAGGATGTTTTTATTTACATATTAAAGATACGAAAAAAAATTTTGTTGAAAAAATTTAATAGATTATTATTATTATTATTATTGATCGAAGTTGGCACCTCGAAGTTGGCAGCCCGGGTCCTAACTTTTTTTCTACCGAACCGATTGCATTCAAATTTCAACAGGCTACTCTACACACTTATAGTTCTGGTCGGAACTACCGAGAAATTTTTTCACCCCTAACTTTTTATTTTACGACCTCTTCTTTGCTAAAATAAAAGGCCTTTTTTTCCCATAGTCCGCCATTTTGTTATTTATCCATGAAATTTAACTTCAGTAGTTCCGACCAGAATGACATGTCTATGGATTAAGAAATATCAAGAATTTTTGATTTCAGATAACATCAAGAGCCAAAATCACCGGGGCCACCCACGCGCTTTTTTTTCGAGGTGCCAACTTCGATCAATAATAATAATAATAATAAACTATTAAATTTTTTCAAACAAATTTTTTTTTGTATCTTTAATATGTAAATAAAAACATCCTAAATATTCGAAACGATTCATTTTTATTTTCCTACAAAAAAATGCCCTCCACAAAAGACATGAAAATCGGCTTAAGTTACCAGACTACTATCTTTAGACATGGATAAAGTGATATTTGGAGGTTGGAAATGTAGACAATCTGCCGAAAAGGGAACTACCCCGCGTGACATTTTCCAAGACAAGCCAGGCCGTTCGCTGCCGTGTGCCAGAATGAAATTCCGCAACAAAAAGGAATTCACGTCTCTCTAAATACTATTCGAAGTTGCCTGCGTGAAAAACAACGTGTCTCTTCGATCAACATTGACGAAACCTTTATTGTCAGAAAAATGAACTGTGACGAATTATCCTTCGATAACTCGTCCAATTCCAGCTCGTGCGAGGATCAATCCGAACAAACACTCTGTAATTCAATTTATTTCAAGGATGTCTCGAATTTTGACAAAACAAACTGCATCCATCAATTCTATGTATCGTGAGATTTTACCTTTTTACCGGAATATCAATGTCCCTTAGAGAAAACTTGCTGCCGAGATTTATAGCGGGGGGGGTATGGAGACTTAGAAGCGGATTTCATATGGTCTTAATGAAAATCGTAAAACTATTCCGCGGTATCAAACTCTGTGTTGCATAAATTATTATTATACTACACATCCAGCGGTACTGTATTTACACGATAAACTCGATAGGACAAAACGGAAAAACAGCCCCGTGAGGAACGCTCGCTTCCCTCCCCTTGATCCTCCCCGACACCATCTTGCCCTCTGGGAAACGACGACGGTATATTTTAAAGTTCTCCTCTCATTCTCGGCTTACTCGGGGCGTTAATGGCAAACCGCTTTAGCCGAAGAGAGTGGCGCGGGGAGGATGAAAAGCCGAGTCGTTAACGTCCCTCGGTCTTATGCACCGACCTCGAACGCTCCAATTCGCTGTTAATTGGGCGACATTTCGCGGCGTTTTTTTTTTGTTGTTCTTTTCTTCTCTTTTTTGCTTTTACGTATATATACTCTCTTTATACTCTTGAGAACACGTATAATACACTTATACGCGTTACAATATCTCTATAGATATAGGATACGAGTATTGAAGGATATAAGGGTACGGGGGGGGGGGGGGAGAAAACGCGCGGCAGGCCTATCTCGGGGCAAGTGCACCGGCCTAAGGAGAGCATAAATTATCGCGATTATCGAGTAGCCGAAGAAACCGATTCCACAGCGGCTAATTACGACTTGCGTGAATTTCCACGTTTGCCTTTTTCATCCTTGCCTTATACACGCGTTCGCACATATTTATAGATATGTGTATGAGAGGGAGAGAAAAAAAAATAATGTAAATAAAAGGAAAAAGGAAAAAAAAACGTTGATATATATAATAACTACCCCCTTTCCTTCCTCTCACCCTTTATCGCGCTTCGCCGAGACCCACCGTTAATACCGAATGTTTTTGTTGTTTGTTTGCTTCCTTTTTTTTTATGTTTTATTTCTCTATATCGCTCTCGTTGCTTCGTTTTTCACGTGTATGATCGGCTCATCCCGACTGGTTTAGATGTTACCCTGATGTTTGTATCGCGCCGCTGATAGAGAAATTCCGCATGCATTACCAACGAGCAAGAAGCACATAGAATATTCTCCCGTTTGAATCTTCTCTCTTCGTTTATTGCACAAAGAGGAATACCACGGTGAAAGAGAAAGAGGGAGATAGAGTGAGATTGTGCTTATACTACTTGCGTCATCCCCCTTGTACGAGATACTCGTCAGAGGTCTTGATTAAGTGAGGATTCTTTCCCGTGACTTTATATTTTCCCTACTATGGCAAAACCCCCTCGTTTTACATATGCACCGCGCTCGCGAGCGAATAAAGAGTGAAAATAGATATCGACGATCTATCAAGCTCATCCATCCAATTAGCTCGAGATTCGTGCAACGATGATGAATTTTTTTTTTTTAGTTCACGTACGTACACAGGCGAGTGCTAGTTAATAAGCCGATAACGGCAGAGTGAGAATATGGCGTTTTGATATTGCGATATAATTTACGTAATATTTGCACCACTTTTCGAGGTAATTGATAAATCGAAACAGTACCATTTCTTGTAACAACCGTTTCAATGCCCGATTCCCTTTACTTTTTGTTGTGGAAAAGAAAGAATAAGTAAAAGAAGTAAATGAAGATTTACTTCCGAAAAGATTTAATCCGATTCCACTTGTATCGTTTTAACGTGTGAGAAAAAAAAGCCTGCACGATTTTTTCGCAATGCTGATAAGTTTTTTGAAATCGGGACGATTCTTTTACCGAAAAATTACAAAATGTTTTGCGAATGTATTGAGAATTTGTAGTGAGTTTTGGCGGTAAAGCCCAATCTTAGGTAGTGCGCCCATTAAGGGGGGAAATAGGGTTAGACGGTTCAAAAAATCGCTTTTTTTTTATTTCATAAATTGTTAGTAAAACTATTGAAAAATATGTTCTCAAAATTTTTAATGAAAATTCCGACTCGTTCTATTGTTATAAGCCATTAAAGTGAGTAGCTCTCCTTCAGGCCCCGAGCGCTACGTGTATAAACGAGCGTACTATTTTTTCAAACGCGTTTTTCTGAAAACGACTTTTTTTTAACTTGCGTACACGCTAGTTTGAAAAGTTTTCAAACAATCGTTTTGAAAATTGGCCGTAACTTTCTCCATAGTATTGCGCGCTATATGAACCTAATCATTATTTTTAATAATTTTTTTTTTGCAAATAAAGTCGTAAAAAATGGCAAAAAATCATGATTTTTTGTTTTGACCCCTGTAAAAAATTCATTTTTTTATTTTTTTGATAGCATTTAGGTTCATATAGAAGAGAGACATATAATAAAAGTAAATTCCAACGTCGTTTGATTTCAGATGAAAATTGCGGCTTCCAGAATGTACGCAGAATGCTGAGTCTGATTGTGACCTGCAATATGGGGTCGCTAATATCATCGGTGTTTTTCAAGGAAATTCTTCAAAAATTGTATAGTATATACTTAAATATATGTATAAAATATTCTCAAAGTTTCAATAAATTATATCCATTTTTTATACTATAAAAGAATTCATGAAAATCATTGAAAAAACGCTGCCCTAACCCTATTTTCCCCCTTGAGGTAGTAGTCTGGTAACTTGAGCCGATTTTCATATCTTTTTTGGAGGGTGTTTTTTTGTAGGAAAATAAAAATGAATCGTTTTGAATATTTAGGATGTTTTTATTTACATATTAAAGATACGAAAAAAAAAATTTTTGAAAAAATTTTATCGTTTATTATTATTATTATTATTGATCGAAGTTGGCACCTCGAAAAAAAAGCGCGTGGGTGGCCCCGGTGATTTTGGCTCTTGATGTTATCTGAAATCAAAAATTCTTGATAATTCTTAATCTATAGACATGTCATTCTGGTCGGAACTACTGAAGTTAAATTTCATGGATAAATAACAAAATGGCGGACTTTGGAAAAAAAAACTTTTTTGCAAAGTTCGCCATTTTGTTATTTATCCATTCCAAGAAAATGGCGGACTTTGGGAAAAAAAACGTTTTTTCCAAAGTCCGCCAGTTGCAAAAAAAATTTAATTTTTTCGAGAAAATTTTTTTTTATATCTTTAATATGTAAATAAAAACATCCTACATATCCAAAACGATTCATTTTTATTTTCCTATAAACAAACGCCCTGAAAAGAAGACATGAAAATCGGCTTAAGTTACCAGACTACTACCTTAATGCTACGTTTTGTAGGATTTTGGTCTTGCCCGAAAAATCGAGACATCTTTGACAAAACTTTGATCCAAAACTTGGAATTGACATAAAGTGCCAGGATAGAGAATTCACATTAGGGTTTTTTTTCTATTAAAGAAAATACGCTAAGAAAATGCTTGCTGCTTGGCTATAAGAGCTTGAAAATGGGAGCAATTCTCTCGCCAGAAAAATCATTGAGTTTTCAACTTGTGTGAAACCTTTAACTCAAGGGGAAGCGAGAATTATCCATTTAAATTGCTTTGAATTGGGTCGCGAAAAACGAGAGATGAGAATAGACAAGAGAAGGAGAGAGAGTGAGAGATTTTTCATTCCGTGCTAAAAAGTGCAAAGATACTCGAGATGTAACCTTGTAATATTTTGCACATTATTTTACATATTTGTGTATGTATTAGTGTATGTATATAGAACTAGTGTAAGACGGTTCGAAGTTCCGACACAACATTTGACGTCGGCTCGGAGCTTCGAGCGAACAGTTTGATGTGTTTTTCATATTATGCACTCTCTCTCGCTTTGTTTCTCGACTATCCCCCGAGGGCTTTTTCTCTCGCTAGCTCTGATCTTCCCTCTCTGTTAGTGAGTCTCTTGGAGGGCCGCAGGAGAGGCGAGAACAGAGCCGCAATTTGCGTAATTGCGATGTTGGTGCTTCGACGATATTCCTCTTTGCGAGAGAGCGTCTCCGCGAGCAAACTCTCTCTCGTATTTCACCGTCTCTTCGCCACGAAAGAAAAAGAGGGAGAGTACCCGTTTACCACACTCTTTGCTCAATTCTCTTTCCACCTTCGTCCGCCCCCTTCATTCTTATTCTCCCTTTCGACGGTTCAGTAAAATTGTCATTTTTTTTCTCTAATATGCATCTTTTTTTCTACTTTTCACATTTCAGTTAAACAATCAGAAGGGATTGATAAGTTTTGTATAATACAATACCGAAACTATATTTGACATGGAGAAGACACCAAATTTCGCTGCGAAGCGCAGTCGCTTCAAAAATTTATTGTTTTCGAATGATACAGACAGACAGAGGCAATGCTTTCTTCATATTCTAAAATCTGTAAAGCATGTATTCAGACCATAATTTGATAGTCAATTTTTCTTTGGATTACAACACGTTCTCTCTTACATGCTCCGTGTATGTGATGAAAAAGTAAAAGAAAAGCTTATGAAAAAAAATCTGTAGAAGAAATTACGAAATATCGATGCTAGGTGTAAAAGCAATTTAAAATGGATTGCGACGAAATGAATGCAAACTAGAGTGAAACATAAGAGGTCGCAGAAGAAGAAGAAGAAAAAGAAGAAGAAGAAGGAGAAGAAGAAGTGAGAAAGATACCAACTGCAAATGCAGCAGCAGCGGGAGATGAAGGTGGAATGCTTCGGGGTCTCGAAAGAAGGAGGTTATGTCGGCGTTGAAAAATCACGCACCCCGCTATAGGCACTCGCCATGCCCGAGCATCTGCTCTACATATACCCGGGCTCTCAACCTGTCGTCAATTTTCTCGCACATTCGCGACGAAAATCGAGATTTTAGAAGCCGAACGATTTTAAATCAAATAAAAAATACTACTCCATTGAAGCGAGGAAATTGATCAGAGCAAAGCACCAATTTCTCTTGTCAGTGAGCCGGGATACTTTCATTTTGTAAATTGTCCTGTAACAATTATTGTTATAGTTTTGTCGGTAATAATTTTATTATTGCAATCATTTTATCAGTATAAAGTGTCCAGATATCACTTTGCCATTTCGCTATTTCCGTTTTTTATTTCCTATTATTTCCGTTATTTCCTATTTTGTAAATTGTCCTGTAACAATTATTGTAATAGTTTTGTCAGTAATAATTTTATTATTGCAATCATTTTATCAGTATAAAGTGTCCAGATATCACTTTGCCATTTCCCTATTTCCGTTTTTTATTTCCTATTATTTCCGTTATTTCCTATTTTGTAAATTGTCCTGTAACAATTATTGTAATAGTTTTGTCAGTAATAATTTTATTATTGCAATCATTTTATCAGTATAAAGTGTCCAGATATCACTTTGCCATTTCCCTATTTCCGTTTTTTATTTCCTATTATTTCCGTTATTTCTTATTTTGTAAATTGTCCTGTAACAATTATTGTAATAGTTTTGTCAGTAATAATTTTATTATTGCAATCATTTTATCAGTATAAAGTGTCCAGATATCACTTTGCCATTTCGCTATTTCCGTTTTTTATTTCCTATTATTTCCGTTATTTCCTATTTTGTAAATTGTCCTGTAACAATTATTGTAATAGTTTTGTCAGTAATAATTTTATTATTGCAATCATTTTATCAGTATAAAGTGTCCAGATATCACTTTGCCATTTCCCTATTTCCGTTTTTTATTTCCTATTATTTCCGTTATTTCCTATTTTGTAAATTGTCCTGTAACAATTATTGTAATAGTTTTGTCAGTAATCATTTTATTATTGCAATCATTTTATCAGTATAAAGTGTCCAGATATCACTTTACCATTTCCCTATTTCCGTTTTTTATTTCCTATTATTTCCGTTATTTCCTATTTTGTAAATTGTCCTGTAACAATTATTGTAATAGTTTTGTCAGTAATAATTTTATTATTGCAATCATTTTATTAGTATATATTGTCCAGATATCACTTTGCCATTTCCCTATTTCCGTTTTCTATTTCCTATTATTTCCGTTATTTCCTATTTTGTAAATTGTCCTGTAACAATTATTGTAATAGTTTTGTCAGTAATCATTTTATTATTGCAATCATTTTATTAGTATAAAGTGTCCAGATATCACTTTTCCATTTCCCTATTACCGTTTTTTTTTTTTCGACAGTATTAAGAACCAGTTATCCTTTACTTTGAGAACCACGAGAAGGAATCGGGCATAGTGTGTGGTGAAGCAGAGCAAGATATACGTGATGTGCTTCGCTGGGCGCTGCCGGTCGCTCGGGTCGGGTCGCCGTTCTCGTGTGTTTCATTTCTATAGTTGTTGTTTTTTTATTCGTTTTCTGCTTTTTTCTCTCATTTCTCTGCTCCCGCTTTTGCCTTCTCTCACTATTTTCCGCGGCCTCTGTCGCGAACTCTCGCCCTCTTCGCAGTGTATCTCCTCGTTGCCCTTCCCTTTCATACTTCTTATTGCTCTTCTTATTCTTCTTCTTATTCTTTCTCTTCCCCCGTCTCGTCGCTGCCGTACTCACTCCGGAGAGTTGTCGTTCGATTGTTTTATTACTTTTATAAACGCCGACGCCGCCACCGTATACCGGCAAGCAACTACGGGGACGCTTCCTTTGTTGATCAAGCATATCGTCCGGAGCATCGCTATAGATCAGCTTAAAAGTTGAGCCCTTCCTAAAACCATTGTTGTTTTAATTTCGAGACTTATAACGCGATGGTTCGAATCACGATGTAAGAATCTCGTGAGGACTCGACGTTCTATTATTTCCGATAGAATTGTTTTTTTTTCACCATTTTATATCAGTACTCACGAATTAATCATTAATATCATTTTCAAGTTTCAATAATCGTCAGTCGTTAAGGGATTCTTTTCTCACATACCCCTGCGCGCGCTGAAAATCGAATGAATTTGAAAAACTATTATAAAAGTTATATGGTAACTTCCGTGATAAATTCGCAACGTACGAGGATCGCGAATGAACATTAAAAAATTTACGACCGTAGAAGACCTAAGCTTCGGCTTACGGAGTTTTAGAATATCGAGACAGTTGACAATTTTAACACGCGAAGCCATTGAACACGTAGTTTTTTGAGCGCACCCTCTCTCTCTCTCTCTCAAGATTAATCTCAAGGCCGCGGCGCCGGTGCAACTTGAGTGGAACGACAAACATTTATGAATAGGTTAGAGAAACTTGAAAATTGTACAAAAAAAAACACTAAATATTCACCTATTTCCTATTTTCACGGCCAAATTTTTTTGTTAGAAATGTTTCTTTTCAGGCTCCTGCCTGTGAAAACTGTTAGCAGTTTTCACAGGCAGGAACCTGATTCGCCTTCACATTTTCGATATTTAATGCATCGAAGTTTGGTCTTTGAGTTATTTTAATAAAGGGATAATACTTTAGTAAAGGGATTTACTAAAGTCAGAGATCAATTGATCTCTGACTTTGTCAAGTTGCGTGATTCCCCAAGTGAGACAAACGATCGTGATACTACGAGAGTTCGTCTCACTCGGGGAATCAGCCTGCCGACCGTCGTCCAAAAAGTCATTGTTTCGATTTTCGCGTTTTGCCCATTGATTGTTTGAGTTTCCGACAAAAACTGGGTGTTATTCGTAATCAGCGGAAAATTTCCGATCGAATAGGGTATCGAAACATTAAAAAAAAAATAAAAATTATTTTTTTTCATTTTTTGCCCACCTACTCGGAAACCTAAAATTTCGAAATTTCAAATGATCATAACTTGGCTCCCGTTTCGTCGATTTTAGGTTTTGACGGGCGTTTTCAAAACGTCTTGAGTAGACTTAGAGAATGCATTTTGGATCATCCCGATATCTCAATTATTGTAGCCGTGAGAGCAGGTTGAAAATCGGCGAAAAAAATGAGAAGGGGTATGTATGGAAAAATTCGCAAACATCGATGATCCGACTTTAAAAATCTGTGAAAAATCGAAAAATAATGATAGCACAATGATTCAAGCGCCATTTTAAAGGGTGTTCGATCACGAAAAGAATGAGCACAGAGTGGGGTTTCAACTCCATCGGGAAGCAACGTTACAGCGATTTTAGTGAAGCCACTTCTGTTTGGCCGAAATGTAAAAACATTTTGAATTTTTAAATTTTCTTTTAGGACGCTATATCGATGTATTTTGACTCGCGATAAAGGTTATATGGTGAAAAAAAAATTAAATTATTGATTTCACATTCGTTATCAACTTTTCATATATAAGAAAAAAAAATGTTATTTTTTTTTAAATATTAACATTATTTAAACGCGTTTTTCTCGAAACTATGTTTTTAGACAGTGTCAGCACGACAACTCAGTCAATTTTTAATGTTTTTTAACTTTTTTTTTTTAATCTTGATAATTATTTTCTCTATAGCCTGGCGAGAGGTTTTTTTAATTTTTCGATTCGACAATTTTTTATAAATTATTAAACACTCATTTTTTTTTTAAATTGCACACTAAAGTTTGAAATACTGTAATTTCTATATTTTTGAAAAAATTTTTTTTAAATTCCCTCCGTCAACTATTACTACTACATTATTTTACTAGATTCTTTTTTATTTTAGCAGAATGGATATCTTTTGGTGAAGTTATGATGTCGACAAGGAGGCGTCATGGTTTCCATCGGTAGTCCATTTATATCCGTAAAAAATAATGTTAGTATTGAAAAAAAAAAATTATATTAATTTTTTTTCTCATAGTTGAAAAGTTAATAACAAATGTGAAATCAACAATTACATTTTTTTTCACCATATGACCTTTATAATAATTTATAAAATTGACTCGGTTTTCAGCGCGCGCAGGGGTATGTCAGCCCTTAAAATGTATAATATTTTCCGTTCGTTTTTAATAAGCTCGCTGTAAAACGCGTCGCCATAATGTCAGGGTCGTTAGCTCCGGAGCCTTGCGCACTCGGGCCATTTCCCATGGGAATCGATAAACGCGAGGGTAACTCCCGTTTCAGCGTGAGGATGCGCAACAGTTTGGCCGACACCACGAGGAATACGAGCTGGACAAATCGTCACGGGGTTTAATCCCGAAAAAAAAAAACAAATCATATCGCATTTTTTTTCCCCCACAGTGAGAACGATTAAATTGAATTTTACCGCGAGAACTTTTCGTTTAAATCCCCCTAATTTCCGTTAGCAATATGGAGAACGAAAACGTTGTCGCGACTCGGGAGACTGAGAACATCGAGGAATCGCAACTTTTCGTTCTACCAATAAAATTCAATACGAACGTCAATCTGGGCATAAATTTGAGTATCATAATAATACTGTTGATATTCAGTGGTCTTCTTTTTTTACCTTCGAAAATGCTACTCGACACGTCCTATCAAGTGAAAAATAACAACGACATCGGCGAAACGACGAACACAACGAAATTCTTAAATTCAATGAAATTCCGTGAAAAAAAATTATGTCCCGGTCTCGATTACGAGTACTGGCTATCGTCAATTTATTTCAGCAATTACGATCGTAATTGCACTTATGCGAGGAAACGAGTTGCGAGAGAAGAACGGGAGACAGCGGTGATTGAGAAAATACGCGAAAAGTTTGTTTGCACGAGCGAGAAAAAAAATTCGTTAATTGCCGACAGTCACAATGGTACGATCGACGAAATTAGAGCATCAAGACCAAAATCCGTACCCGTTACGGGACCTATTCTCGCGATGATGCTCATAGTTTCGGCGGTCGCAGCTTTTGTCGAAGTACTGCGCATACGTTTCATCGATCCGAAGGTAGGAAATAACATTTTACGAAATATCATCATTATCTTTTTTCTATGTGTCACTCGCATTATCTCTTTTTTTCCCTTCTTTCCCCAACTTTTTTCAATCTTTTGGCTTTTAAACTCAATTCCCGCTGTATTTCAATAAAAGCAAACCCAATTATTTATAGCTTAGGGCACATTCTATTTTATTCGAAGTATTGTTCTTCAGAAGCTACGACCTTTTGCCAGCCTTCGCGCAATAAATGAATTCCACGCCAATAAAAGTCAAAAAGTGTCCAGGACGTTATTTGTCTTTAAGATCAAAATCACCATTTTTGAATCGTCTAAACCAATCTCTGCACGTTGTCTCAGATGAAGTATGTTCACCATAAGCTTCTTAAATCATGCGGTGACTTTCAGCAGCACTTTTTCTTAAGGGGTTTGGCCACGATTGCAAGTATAAAATCATGTGCAGATTTAACAATTTTTTTTTTTTTATGAAAAAGTGATTTAATTATAAAACTAGTTACACATCTATTTAGTATAAATAAATCTAATAGAAAATATATATATATTTTTTTTTATTATACAAAATGGCCGACTACTGCTATTTGATTTTGGTATCTTTTTTCCGTGGTGTGATATTTGGCATCCACAATTTTTGACTCGGAACAAAAAAAAAATTCTCGTTAATCTACATCAGAATACCTGGAGAAGAACATACGGAATTTGAACAATTGTTTAATTCGAATGCTGTACGTATTTGAACTTAAAAGGTGAATTTCCAGTGAAAAATTTCGTATTAAATTGCTTATAAAATTAAAAGTTTTTAATTAATCAAAAATTCCGTACGTACTTCTCTAGGTATTCTGATGTAGATTAACGAGAATTTTTTCTTTTGTTCTACGTCAAAAATTGTGGATGCCAAATGTCAGGCCGCGGAGAATCTCAAAAGGAAAAGACCAAAAGCAAATAGCAGTAGTCGGCCATTTTGTATAACAAAAAAAAATATTTTTTATTAGCCTGATATTTATACTGAATAGATGTGTAATTAGTTTTATAAATAAATCGTTTTTCATACGAAAAAAAATTGTTAAATGTGGACATGATTCTATACCCGCTACCGTGACCATACCCCTTGAGGGAAGGTTCCCGTCCAAAGACCCCAAAAATACCTCAATTTGAGGAATTTTTTTTCAATACAAAATAAATTATTCCGCGAAAATTTTGTTGGGGGTTTTATTTTTATATAAAAGAAATATTGTAATGAGTTTTTTCACAATAAAATAATTCAAAATGGCGGCTCCAGCTTCTGCCAAAGAAGCCGCTCCCGGCGCGAAGTGATGTGCGCGGTACCTTCTACAGCCTCACCAAGTGGTCTGAAATTCAAAAACCAAAAAGATTCTTGAAATAGATGAAATTTGTGGGGCCCTATCGGTTTCCGATTTTTAAAAAAGCCCTTTAAAACTAAATGGCGGCAGTTTAAAAAATAACTCATTTTTTCATGCATTTTTTCGGCTTTAACGTTAAAAAAGAAATTTTCACAATAATTTTTTCGAAAAAAACACTCCGTCAGAGCCCCCCAAATTTAATTAGCTTTAATTTGAGCGGTGAAACTTTGAAATCGGTGTATTCCTCGAACCTGTAGAGCCGTGCGTCGAAAAACGTTATTTCGAGAAAAACGCGTTTAAAGTTTTATGCTACCTACCGTAGATTCACCCATCGGGTCAGACTGCTCCGCCCGACTCCCACGTATTCTCGACAACATAAAGATGAAAATTAAGCAAAAAAAAATGTTTCGATTTTTTCATCGATTTGGACGGGAACCTTCCTTCAAGGAGGGAAATAGGGTTAGGACAGCGTTTTCTCAATGATTTTAATGAATTTTTTTAAAGTATAAAAAATGAATATAATTAATTGAAACTTTGAGAATATTTTATACATATATTTAAGTATTTACTATAAAATTTTTATACCTATATTTAAGTATATACTATAAAATATTAGCGACCCCATATTGCAGGTCACAATCAGACTCAGCATCTTGCGTACATTCTGGAAACCGCAATTTTCATCTGAAATCAAACGAGGTTGGAATTTACTTTTATTATATGTCTCTCTTCTATATGAACCTAAATGCTATCGAAAAAATAGAAAATTAAATTTTTTACAGGGGTCAAAACAAAAAAGCATGATTTTTTGCCATTTTTTACAACTTTATTTGCAAAAAAAAAATTATCTAAAATAATAATTATATTCCGATTTTAGGTTCATATAGAGTGCAATACTATGAAGAAAGTAACTGCCAATTTTCAAAACGATTGGTTGAAAACTTTTCGAACTAGCGTGTACGCAAGTTCAAAAAAAGTCGTTTTTAGAAAAACGCGTTTGAAAAAATAGTACCAAGAAAAACAAGCAATATGGGGTCGCCAATATTTTATAGTATATACTTAAATATATGTATAAAATATTCTCAAAGTTTCAATAAATTACATTGATTTTTTATACTATAAAAAAATTCATAAAAATCATTGAGAAAACGCTGTCCTGACCCTATTTCCCGCCTTAATGGCTTATAATAATAGAACGAGTCGGAATTTTCATTTAAAATTTTGGGAACATATTTTTCAATAGTTTTACTAACAATTTATGAAATAAAAAAAATCGATTTTTTAAACCGTCTAACCCTATTTCCTCCCTTAAATAGTAAAGCTTCCCGCATATCCTGTTTCGTTGGTTCGAAACCCGTCATTTTCGATATTATAAAAAAAGTACAAGTGTACAAATGAATTTACTCTCGAACACCGAATATTGTAGATTATTTCGAATGCTTCAACACAGTATAGTTTTAGTGTTACTTCTATGAAAATAATACTAGTTACGCCATCTCATATAAAACAGCGGGAATTAAGTTTCGAACCCAATATATATTCTTAGACCGTTTTATCTTTTTTCTCTCTTTCTTTCTCTCTCTCTCTCTCTCTCTCTCTCTCTTTGTCTATCCGTCTATGTCATCAAGCTCCGGCATAACATCGCCCGTTCTTTCTCTTATTTCGAAGAACGCGGATTGTCTTAATCGTCATTCCTGAAAATTCAGGATACCCCCGCCGTCGAAATTGCCGGTTCGAGGAAGGGGTCGACTTTTGAATTAATGTCTCACGGACGTTTTTTGTCACGTGGGACGATGAAGAGTCAGAGATCGTTCGAATTACAGGGAACGCAACGTTCTGCACTTCGACTTCTCGGTGAGGAAGTTCAATCGACGAAATTCACAATTTAAGTGTAGGAATAATGACGAAGAGAATAGAGTTCACTGTTGGTAATTATTCATAGAATAAAGTGTCGTATCTGTTTTGAGAGAATTTTCTGAGCTAGAAATGAGAATTTTCAGTTCGCACGAGTACTGAGTTTTGAAAAATTGTTTTCACTAATTTTTCAAAATGCAAGTGACGTCAAGACATCGTGAAATTTTCATCCAGACGCGGTACACACGCCAAAATTATGACTTCAATTTTTTTCTCAAAGTTGTCTTGATTTTTTGAGAAAAGGTCCTGTTCCCCTAAAACTCAAAACAGCTTTGAAATCGGTAAACGACAATCTTAAGAAACGTGATCAGTGAATAGGCAGCCAAATTAAAATTACTATAAATTTTGTGATTCGAGAAAAATTGTTCATTTACTAAGAAACATTAAAACACGAATATGCGGTAAATTCGATGTGAAATGTTGCAAAATTGAAAAAGGACGAGACTCGTGAATGAGAAAATATTTTCGAGAATGAGGAATTGGAGTATTTGGTGTAACGAAAAATTTTACAGGTGCTCGTCCACCACCATTAATAAGACGTTCATCTTTTCCGACTTATCTCGTGGAGACAATGGATCTTACGACAATCAGCGACATACCAGCATCACGTTCGATGTCGAGACGTACATCGATCAACTCATCGGAGATACTCGCCATCGGAGTCGCCAATCTCCCAAGACGTGCACGCTTGATTCGTCGCCATTGAGTCCCAATACAGGATATTTTCTTTGTTTCAATCCGACCGATTGAAAACTCTTTTAACGACCCCATACGCACTTTTTCGACCTCTTTCATGAAAACACGCACAGCAGCATCTTTAAATCTCTGAGAAGACAAATAAAGAAACGAATTCATGGAAATGAACAAATAAGACTGGTTGGAGAATGTATACGATTGAAAAGAGAGAAAAACGTGTCTGTTCATCGAATGACAAATTTCATTCTAAATGGAGCACAATAATCATTCGTTTTTGCGCACGAAAAATCCTGAGAATTCATATTTGACAGTGTGTCTGGAGGCAGTGTAAATTTAGCATTCTTTTACTCAATTTTCAGGTAATCGTTATTTCACTCAAATAGTCAGTTTTTTAAAACAGTCGTCCCTGGTAGATCTCAAGCGGGAAAAAAAAATTTTAACAACCGTGGGGTCATTAATGAATTGGCAAAAGGTAAAAGTAAAAGTCATGGAAAAAATTGAGGAAAATTAAATTGAAAGAACACGAAAATTCAATTGAAACCAAATGGAAATTGAATTGCATTTATAAAAAACACGAATTATTGAAAAAAAAAATATAATTATGCCTGAACAGGTCCGCTAGGGGTTTTTTTTTTATGTAAAATTCGATAAGTTTCTAATTTATATCTATTTACAGATTCCATAATAGTTACAGAATGGAAAGAAGACAACGATGTATCTCATACAGCTTGTCCACGCGTTCATTGGACAAGTCATCTAATTTTTGTGATCAAGAGAATTTTTCATATCCTCACGCTTTGAATAACAATTTTCTGTCCCTTTCTCAGCTGCAGTTCTCATCAGTGCCGGTACAACAAAAACTTTTGTTTGTAATACACTTTTTATAGATTTTCCCTAAAGTGTCAAATAGCAAAAAAAAAGTGTTTTATGTTTTATATGCGCATCAATGAAACAAGCGCATAAAGTTTTCTCAATATACTTTGAAATTGCAAACGACTATCAAGATATTCAATGAACTTGTAAAGTTTCATAAAACTTCAAACGACCAGGCGATGGGAAATATTTTTAACTACATGTTTTACGTGTCAATGTTTGCGCTCAGAAAGTAAGTACAAAGTGTTTGGTCTGTGAACTTTTTCTCCGCTCAATTCCTTGTTCGGTCGCAATTTTGCCACATTCATGCCTGGTTAACTCTACAGAATTGTTTTGAAATAATAATCATAACTATTTGTGATAATTATTGATCTGTCCAACGATATCACAATCCAGCCGTCCATAATCAATGAAAACCTGAAATTTGGTGTACTACGAATCTTAGTGTTTTGTAATCTGTTCTTCGCTTTGTTTTGCGAACTCTATTGTTTGTTTCAATTATCAAAATACACGTGCTCTTGGAAACGTTCACGTGGTTTAGCTAATATATTGTCAATATTTCGCTGTGACCGTCGATGTAAAATCAAATCGTGACAATTTGTCAATCCATGCGCAATTGATACATGAGTATTAGGGCGATTTTTTTTTTCGACTAGTTTTTTTCCAGCCCCCACCCGAAATTTTGTTGAATATGTCGAAAAAAAAATTCCCTGAAAGTTACAGCCCTTAATATTAATTCTAAGTACTTTCTCAAAGCGTGAGAAGGTTTTCATCTAAAATACACGTAAATCGAATTTTTATTTATTTTTTTTCAAATCTCTATAACTTAGCCGCATTTTATGCTATCATAGTGTTCTTGGTTTCGATATACTCAGAATAAAACAATCTAGAGAAGTGCCTTTTGCGGCGAACGTGTAAATTGTACTGGTGAGTTGGTACGGGTTACTGAAGTTGATTTTTACCCAAAATTCTCGTTTTTTTGCTGTTATCTCCGGAACAGTTAACTTTACGAAAAAAATGTAAATGAAAAATTTGTTGGAAATTTAATTTCCTACAAAAAAGGTCCTATCGACCCAATTGCTTAGATTAATATTTCTTGAGATATTGAACTTTAACTAATGAGTAGTATAAAATTTATAAAATATGAAATATTAAATAATAAAAAAAAAATAAAGAATAATAAAAGTTCAATATCTCAAGAAATATTAATCTAAACAATGAAAGTGCCGTTTGCGGCGAAAGTGTAAATTGTACTGGTGAGTTGGTACGGATCACTGAAGTTGATTTTTACCCGAAATTCTCGTTTTCTTGCTGTTATCTCCGAAACAGTTAACTTTACGAAAAAAATGTAAATGAAAAATTTGTTGAAAATTTAATTTCCTACAAAAAACGTCCTTAGGACCCAATTGCTTAGATTAATATTTCTTGAGATATTGAACTTTAACTTATGAGTAGTATACAATTTATAAAATATGAAATATCAAATAATAAAAATAATAAAAAATAATAAAAGTTTAATATCTCAAGAAATATCAATCTAAGAAATGAAAGTGCCTTTTGCGGCGAAAGTGTAAATTGTACTGGTGAGTTGGTACGGGTCACTGAAGTTGATTTTTACCCGAAATTCTCGTTTTTTTGCTGTTATCTCCGAAACAGTTAACTTTACGAAAAAAATGTAAATGACAAATTTGTTGAAAATTTAATTTCCTACAAAAAAGGTCCTATCGACCCAATTGCTTGGATTAATATTTGTTGAGATATTGAACTTCAACTTATGAGTAGTATAAAATTTATAAAATATGAAATATTAAATAATAAAAAAAATAAAAAATAATAAAAGTTCAATATCTCAAGAAATATTAATCTAAGCAATAAAAGTGCTTTTTGCGGCGAAAGTGTAAATTGTACTGGTGAGTTGGTACGGGTCATTGAAGTCGATTTTTATCCAAAATTCTCGTTTTTTTGCTGTAATCTCCGAAACAATCAACTTTACGGAAAAAATGTAAATGAAAAATTTGTTGAAAATTTAATTTTCTACAAAAACGGTCCTATCGACCCAATTGCTTAGATTAATATTTCTTGAGATATTGAACATTAACTTATGAGTAGTATAAAATTTATAAAATATGAAATATTAAATAATTAAAAATAATAAAAGTTCAATATCTCAAGAAATATTAATCCAAGCAATTGGGTCGATGGGACCTTTTTTATAGGAAACTAAATTACCAACAAATTTGTCATTTACATTTTTTTCGTAAAGTTAATTGTTCCGAAGATAACAGCAAAAAAACGAGAATTTTGGGTAAAAATCAACATCAGTGACCCGTACCAACTCACCAGTACAATTTACACTTTCGCCGCAAAAGGCACTTTTTCAGATTGTTTTATTCCGAGTAAATCGAAACCAAGAACAATATGATAGCATAAAATGCGGCTGAGTTATAGAAATGTGAAGAAAAAAAAATTCGATTTACGTGTATTTTAGATGGAAAATCTTCTCACACTTTGGGAAAGTACTTAGAATCAATATTAAGGGCTATAACTTTCAGGGAATTTCTTTTTCGACATATCCAACAAAATTTCGGGTGGGGACTGAAAAAAAAAAATAGTCGAAAAAAAAAATCGCCCTAATGAGTATATATATACGTACACGCGAGTCGTCAATGACAGACAAGATAACATTTTGTGTGCAGAAATTCATTAATGCGTGTCAACGAGAATGCGTCTCGCGTCTTTTATCGAATGTTCTCGATGTGAATTGTGAATATTTTCACGATACTCATATTTACGAAATAAATGCGTATGAATCAACGAACTATCGTTTTATTGAACACAATTAGCCGGCAAACTTAGCAAAGATTCACATTTGCATAATTACGATAATCAACGAGAAATATAGGCGTCAGAGGAAACTGGATGAAACGTTTATCGGTGGAAATGATGGAAAGGCGCGCGTGTAAACAGAAAATTCACGAGTGACGCTCGAAGCGCCAATATGGCCGCCATTCTTACGGTGGCGTCACCGTAACTGCAAAGAAGTCGCGACAAAACAAAACCATGTCGGCTGTTGACCGTTCATCGGTGAACGAGAAGATTGAAACAAATATATCTTACTACTTGTTTGGCCATTGCGGTGCGTTGGAAAAACTCGCGATGTCCAACATCCCCGAACGGGGTTGTCGACGAATTTCTGGTAAAAGATTTGTGACTCTTTCTTTTTTATACAGTAGAGAATAACGAGCGCGCACACAGCGCCGAAACACCCGTCTCGCGTCCTGTCTTTCCAACGATTGTTTATCAAACTCTCTTCCGTCTCGTTAGTGGCGCGCACGTCGTTCGTTAGTTCGACCTTTAGACCGTGGCGAATGGCGCCACTCTCAAGGACAGCTGGCAGCTCGTCCTCAGCGGGGCGAGAAACGCGCAGAAAAACGGGAATCTTGAATTAAACGTATCTCCTATCGTAATTTCGTTAACATTTTCTTGTTAATCGGTAAATAAAATATCAAATTTTGCCCTCTAATCGTGAATCAATCGATCGTTAATGCGAAAAACTTAATGGTGAATTGAGAGCGATATTTAAGCGGTCTATAAGCTTGTTGCACACAGTTGCCAAGGCGACACACTGACGTTGTGTGCTATGAAAGAAGGCCGATTACCAAACTCACGATACAATTATTTCAACTTCTTTTCCTCGAACGACACGCAATTGTGACTTGGAATGCGAACAAAGTGAAATTTGAAGATGGACTTTACGGTCTTAGGACATTACGATTCGTCAGCAGAGATTGACACGAGTGGCGAAAATTTGCTGTGTAAGTTTTTATGCGTGTGTTTTTTGACGCCGTGAGTCGCTTCGATATTTATTTCTGTCTCTCTCTCTCTCTCTCTCTCCCTCTCTGTTTACGAGGCCGGACAAAATCGTCGCTCAACAAGGCCATCAATTTTTGTAACTCGCTACTTATTGAAACGTCAATCGCCTCTTTTCTCCGTTTTCCATTTCCTCGTGTTACCTTTTATCATAATTTTCTTTCTACTTGAAACATATTTTTTTCGCAACAATCGATCGTCGAGGCGTCACACGCGTATATATGTTCATCTTTTCTCGCATTCCACTGTATACCGTATCGTCATTTGTCATCCCAGCTGATGCTCAGCTGTACTCTGATATGCACAGCTGTCAGATGCTTTTTCTCGCCTCCACAACACGTCGTTAATGGGTTATTTTCTTTCTGATACATGCCGAATGAGATTTTATTTAAAAACTAAAATGATTTTTTTTTAAATTTTTTCGATCAATTATTAAACAGTTTTTGCTTTTTGCAGATACAATTTATAATCTATTCTAAGCGGATGGATAATTAAAATCTAGCGAGTTTACTAAAAAAGAAGAAAATTATATTGAATCGCCGAGCACTATGAAACTTTCCATATAAAACGTTTTAATATTGTCACGATGTTTTGTAATTTAACGGAGAGTGTCTGACACTTCCTACGTTATTTCAGGGGAAGATTCGAACTACGATCTGTCGTCGGAAGGATTTGTACCCTCCAATGAATCGTTCGGAGAGGAGTACGAGGGAGCCGAGTTTCACGAAACTCGAACTCTTCTCGCCGATGGCGGTCACAGATTTGGAGTTTCAACCGTCACTTTTGATACTGTGGAGGAACTCATGTGGATGGGAAATCAAGGGGTACTCTAATGTTTATTTCAGTCTCAACTAAGCGAATTATTCCGAATGCGTAATAAGAACAGGGATTTTATTATGTTTTTTTTTTTCAGGGACACGTAACCTCTTATTACGGATCTAGTTTACAAAAGTACACTTCGTTTCAAGTTCACGCAACTCAGGAGGTTCGTCACATTCATCCCGTCGACGAGGGTATACTTGTACTGACGCAAAGCTCGCTGAGATGTCAGCTAAGAAGAGGAATACCGCTGTTCACACATACGTACGAAATTGCGTTGAAAAAAAAAACGAATTTGATCGTGTATCCTTAAGCTTGATATTCGTTGCGAATAATCCAACGAATCGACTCAATTTCAGATCACAAAATATGATAGATATGCAGTGTATGCTTCAGAGTTCGGGAAACCAATTACTGATGGGTGGCCATCAGGAAAAAATTATTGATTTCAATCTGACGCGTGGCAAAGAGACCGGTTTGATAAACGTCGGCGAGCACGGTTGTGCGATACTGAGAAAACATAGTAAATTCATTTGCGCCGGTAATCCAGCCGGTAGAATTGATCTGAGAGATCCGAATACTCTGTCCATTGAGCATACTCTTGAGACTCACAGTGGTTCGCTCAGCGATTTCGACGTGCAAGGAAATTATCTTGTCACTTGTGGCTTCAGCAACAGGTACTAAAAAACAAAAAAAACATTCCGACAAAATTTCCAGCCCACACTTGAATTTCGCGGGCAACAATAAGCGCTAATATTTATTTGCACTTATTAACACAGTCGACAGGGACTTTCGGTAGATCGATTCTTAATGGTGTACGACTTGAGACAAATGAGAGCACTGACCCCCGTTACGACATTGGTATATCCTCTACTATTGAAGTTCCTCCCTAGCTACTCTAGTCGTCTCGCGGTTGTTTCTCCTATGGGACAAATGCAATTACTCGACACTATTTATGCCGACGTTCAACCATCCTTAACTTGTCTGTATCAGGTAAAAAAAAAAAAGAAATCAAATTTAACGCGTTTGAAAATTCAATCATTGAAATTTAATCCTTCTAACATTCGTTTTATCTACTTAAGGTTGCGACTGGCGGTGCTATGGTACTGTCCTTCGACGTATCGCCAACATCGAAATGTCTTAGTTTTGGCGATTCCGCTGGTTCTCTGCATCTAATGGCCACCAACAGTCCGGATCCTCAATTCAATGCTTTCTCGAGGTAAGTAATACAAAAATATATCTCTTTAAGTATGGTTGTGTGAAAAAAAAAACAGAAACAAAAATGAAAATTTTCGTCAATACAGACCGACGGAATTTGCCGATCCGGTTGAAACCCTCGATCCCATAGGTGTCGATGATAACGTAACACCATTAAGTAACGTACCGATGATGTACGCGGGTCTCTCGCTCGTTAGCGATTGGCCCGAGGAATTCTTGAAAAAAATCTATCGGTACGTCTGTCAAAAAATAAACTTTCCCAAAATATATATCCGCTCTGCAACGGCACATTTCTTATTACAAACTCTTCTGATACATATTTAAAAAAAAAAAATGTTTTTTCTCGTTACGCACATGTTTCTGCAGGAAAACACCGGCAATTGATCCGGAAATTTTGCGAACTATGAAGATGCAAGGGACAATCGGTTACGCGCCAAATCCACAGGCATTTCGCAGAAATCAAGTGAGAAAACAATATTCTCCCACGCTACTTCCGTTCACGCCCCAACCTTTCCTCAAATTTCCATGATACTCTACACAAAAGAAAAATATTATCCACGTTCTTCCGAAGCTTCTTCGTTGTTGGAAGAACGTGTTAGCATTGTTAGGTATATTCTCTGAGATTAAACGTTTCATCCGTTGTGTTAGGTACGAAAAATTCTTCCTAACGGATTTTAGGAGAAAAAAAAGAGAAAAAAAATGCCAAATGGTGATGGTACGATTTTTCACCGGCTCACGATAATTCGATTAGCTGGGCCGATTTTTTTATAATTTCAATACAATGTGATATACTGCCAAATGCGCTCGCATATTTTCGCAGCGCCCTATGGTATCGATTATAATAATAATGATGAATTAATAAATTGTTAAACTTGTTGCGCTGTACAATGAAATCCAGTGATAGTTTTGATTAGACCAAACGAACGCATTATAATTGCGATTCGACGAGCCGCAAAACGACTAAAAAGAAGAAGAAAAAGTGTGATTACGAAACACCAATAAGTGCTAAAAAGAGTGAGAGAATAATTAATTAAATAACAAGACTGATCGGCTTTATATTGTCGCAATAATTTTTTTTTTTCTCGTAGTTTATAAAACGCGTAGCGAGAACAATGTGATATTGTATCTTTGATAAGCTGTAGTCGGCTAAGTCTCGTTTGTTTGAACGTAACAATTGCAATTATATTTTTGAATATCCCGATCCGCAAAAACTCACGAGACATCGATTCGTAACATATAACTTTTGTGATATCGACGCGAAATCCCGGCAATTGTTTTTTTTTTGTTTCTTTTTTTTTTTTTTAGTTTTTGTCTTCGCCAAAATCCGCGGCAATATATATTTTATTTCCTGTTTGATTTAATTATTGTTATGCATAAATAATACATAGCATATGTTGTCGCTCATGAAAATGTATAATCGAAAGAATGAAAAAAATTGTATTTGGATACAATAAAGGCTCTATGAGATATGCATATCGCTAACTTGAATATTTTTGATGCTTGCTAACACTCCCAACGTGCTCTCTCTCTCTCTCTATCTCTCTCTCTCGTTCGTTTTGAAGTGTTATTTTTTGTGAATGTGATAAATATGCACTGAATGGAAAAGGAAATTGGGGTTTTTTTAAAAAGTAAAAACCTTTTGTTTTCTTTAATAACAGCTAACGAGAGTTAAATTGTACAATGAATTCTGCGATTTTTACAGATTCCTTACAATCTGGAAAAACGTCGTGGCTTGGTAACGAAACTTTTCGCGGGCGAATCACGATCGAAAACGGAGGACGGTAGCTTCATAGCTATACCGAAGCGATATCGTAAGATCGAAGTTAAATACTCGAGACTCGGTTACGACGAGTTTGACTTTGATCAGTACAATCTCACAAGTTTCTCCGGGCTTGAGGCAACGTTACCCAACAGCTATTGCAATGCCATGCTTCAAGTAAGTGGAATCGATGTTGTTTCACAGTTAAATATTGAATTCAATGAACATTTCAGTAAATTGCAATAAAATTAAATGCCGAAAGGAATGATTATATTGACGATGCTAAAGAACATTGATTTTCGATGATGCTGATGGCAGAAAAAATGTAACGAAGCTCTGTTTAAAAAATATTACTAAATAATCAAAAACTTTTTGTCATAATCCCGCGATCAATGAATTCTGTGGAATATTGAAAAAAAATTTCTTGTAATTTAAAAATGAACGATTTTGGAATTTTTGGAAGGCTGTGTAATTCTTGATATTGCGTTTGCGAAAAATCTTCACTCGTTATTTTCACAGTTGCTGTATTACTGCGATCCCGTTAGAATAGGACTGCTCTCGCACTCGTGCCAAAAAGAATTTTGCCTCTCGTGCGAATTGGGCTTTCTATTTCACATGTTGGACACGTCGAGGGGTGTGCCGTGCCAGGCGGCAAATTTCTTGAGGGCTTTCAGAACGGTTCCCGAAGCCGCCGCTCTCGGACTCATTCTCAGCGATCTTCATCCGGAGGCTAAACGAAAAATTAGTCTCGTTAGACTCATACAGGTGCAGAAATTTTACTTTCTTTTCAACCCTAGGTTACCATATTTCACGGTGACGCATTTTATTCGATCCCGGTGAAATTGTAGTTTAAAAAAAAAGAAGCGTTGAGCACTGACATTTGGTAATGAATTTCGAAAATGTGAATTTAAAAAAAGTCGATTTTTTTATATATACGGGATCGATGAGCCCGAGAGTGAGGAGTTAGTGTCAGTCACTTTCGCGAATGAATGAAAGATCCTTCTGGAAATTTTGACACCGTACTGATTGATCCGAAATATACTTAGAGTTGGAACAGATTCATTCTACATCAGATGCACTACGAGATATTGGAGACGAAAAAACGTCAACAAGAGGAGGAAGAAGCCGCAAGATTGAAACTGGGACCGAAATATCCGCAATTTGTGTACAACGAGCAAGATTTTCCTAGCATACTTCAGGATCTTGGTTCGCGTTACAAGAATCACGATATTGAGAAAAAGAAACGACGTAGACAAGAGGAGGATGGTAAATATATGTGGATTACATCGAAAGGTAAACACAATTCACGTGTAACCTAATGCACTGGCCACTTTTTTTGTGTTTATTTTTCTGACCATCGTAACGTTATTTCCGCAAAAGAAAAATAGTTTTCTCTCGAATTCCAATGGGACGGAGTCGAAGTTTCGAACCGTAAAAGCTTCGACGGTTCAAAACTCCGAACTTATGTGGGACGATCTTAAAACTTTTCGAAATTTTTAAAATCCATCCGTTTTAAAACAGAAATGTCATTGCGAAGAATAGTTATACATCGAGGATTAAATGACAAGAATAATGATGAGACCGATCTGCAAAAGTATCGAAAATCAAAAATCCTACTACTTGGAAAATCGTATTTTAATGATTAGAAAACGTAAAGTTTCGAAAAATTGTGGGGTTAGAAACTCGAGTTGCCGAACGGGTCAAGTTTTATACCTAAAGAGGTTCAGAAAAAAAAGTTCGAAGCCAAATGTATTAGAATTTGTATGTCCCGAAAAGGGTAAACAGACGACAGTGCATTAATTCGACGGGGCAAAATTCCGACAGGGCAAAATTTCAAAAGAGAGTAAAACTAGCGCTATACTAGTGGGTTCTGACGTTCGCTCGTGAAAAAGGTCCATAGGACATAACACCAGTGGTGCTGTTATCTAAACGCACGAATTGGAATATTTCGAAATTTTGTCCCTTCGGAACTTTTATTTTCGGAATACCGCATCGTCGACGCCGTAATTTTCGGAGTCCGAAAAATTCGTATACCCGAGAATTCTTTTCTTCAATTTTATTACGTTCGCACCTTTCCGATAGTTTCTCGTTCGATAATATAATTTTCGGAACTTTGCGGATCTCTAAAAATCACCAGTTCGGAATTTTTCAAGTAATACTACCGACCGTTCGATAAATTGCTGTGTCGTCTGCGTAATCTTTCGAAAAAATATTTACTCGACGATATTAAATTCGTATGATTTTTGGTATCGATTCATACCCGTTCGATGTTATTTACAGTCGATTAGTCAAACTGTCGTCGGAATGAGCCATGTAATTCGTACTATTAAAATTCGGAGTTTTGCACCGTCGAAGCTTTTACGGTTCGAAACTTCGACCCGGCCCCATTCCAATCGCCTACAGTGATATATCCGAAGGATACGACGAACATTTCGTTTACGTTCAATTTCGACGTGGCCATTCGTAAATTTTGTTTCTTCGTAACGCCACGAACTTGAAATTTTTCTCGTATACTCGTTACTTATCGTATCCTTGGGATGTTGGTAACTGCGGCATAGAAAATTACGTTCGACTCGGGAATATTCGAACAGCATAGTTGTATCGAAATCCTTGGCCTTTTTTTTTACATTTTTCTTTCTCAAGTACCTGCACGATCGGCAGTCTAAGCTTTTAAAAAACATTTTCACTATCCGCTCCTCGTTATTTCTTATTTTTTGCCCCTTTTTTTTTGTTGAACTCGCATTCGTTCCGTAGTACGCTTTGTATTTATGAAAATGTCGTCCAGAATAATCTAGTAATTCCGCTAATTACGCTTTCGACACGTGAGCCATTGCTTCGATGACAAATTTTCCCTCTGGAGCCGTACATCGAGCCTTGGTAGGTAATAAATTCGCTGGTACATGTAGCACCGACAATTTTCTATAATCGAGAATAGAAACGACGCTCACGATGATAGGACTACGAAGTGTGACGCTACACGAGTATGTATTGGGATTTTTTCTATCAACGCTGATAATTGTCGCTAGCAACGTTAATTTTATTTTCTTCTCCTTTCGTTTCATACGATCCAATATTTCCCTCCACAGTGTCGTACGATTGTAAATTACTTTCAAACGTTATTATCGATAGGGGCTTATCTTCACGAATTTTTCTTCCATTCGTTTATCCGCAGACAGTGGCAGCAAAAAATCACCCGAAGAACCGGAAGTTCGCGACGAAGAAACGGATATTAGTCGTACATTCGGTGCCGAACAGATGCACATACATCGATGTCTAAAATGTGGTCAGGAGGCATCGAAAAATTCGATCATGTTACTGTGCAATTTGGTCTATCCGGAAACGACGAGTTCCAGTGAGTTGAAGAATCTCACAATTCGATCGATCACATTCTCGAAATTGTCGGAGATAAATTTTCCTGGTTTTTTTTTTTTCACAGACGAAGAAATTCCTTTTGTCGAGATACTGTCACGGAGCTTGAGACCCGAAAAAATAACGCCGGCGTGGTGCGACAATTGTCAAAAATTTGCGCCGACTCTGCAGTCACGAAAAGTGACAAAATTGCCACAAATACTGGCACTCAATTGCGGATTGGATACCGCACAGGTATGTTCTCCCAAACAAAGTACGATGGAACAGACTCGAATTGAAACGTTTCACGGAAAAAGTGTTACTTGATAAAACTATAATTTCGAAAAAAAAAAAAAAAAACATTTCAGGAGAAAAAATTTTGGCAAACTCAGATGGACATCGTTGTACAAAAAATCATGAATGGCAAGGAGAGTAGCCCTTCGTCGAGTCCAATACCGAATACCGTGAAGTTGTGTCGTTATGGAATAAATTGTATAAGAGCCGGTTGCAGATTTAGGCACATCGGCAAAGATGCTGGTAATTATGTCGAAATACATAAACTATTATTGTCATTAGTATTACTATTAAATGTCAAAATGTTTTTCTATTGAGTTCTGAAAATTGAAATGCATTGTATATTAATCAGAGGGAAATTCGAATTAGTCAACAAAACGTACTTCGGCGATTCACATTGCCGTATTACTATTAAAATTCAAAATAGTATTACTATTAAAAGTCAAAATGTTTTTCTTTTGAGTTCTGCAAATTGAAATGCATTGTATATTAATCAGAGGGAAATTCGAATTAGTTACCAAAACGTACTTCGGCGATTCACATTGCCGTATTACCATTAAAATTCAAAATACTATTAAAATACTATTAAAATACTATTAAAGTACTATTAAAATACTATTAAAATACTATTAAAGTACTATTAAAATACTATTAAAATTCAAAATAGTATTACTATTAAAAGTCAAAATGTTTTTCTTTTGAGTTCTGCAAATTGAAATGCATTGTATATTAATCAGAGGGAAATTCTAATTAGTTAACAAAACGTACTTCGGCGATTCACATTGCCGTATTACTATTAAAATTCAAAATATTATTAAAATACTATTAAAATAATATTAAAATTCAAAATAGTATTACTATTAAAAGTCAAAATGTTTTTCTTTTGAGTTCTGCAAATTGAAATGCATTGTATATTAATCAAAGGGAAATTCGAATTAGTTAACAAAACATACTTCGGCGATTCACATTGCCATATTACTATGAAAATTCGAAATACTATTAAAATACTATTAAAATTCAAAATAGTATTACTATTAAAAGTCAAAATGTTTTTCTTTTGAGTTCTGCAAATTGAAATGCATTGTATATTAATCAGAGGGAAATTCGAATTAGTTAACAAAACGTACTTCGGCGATTCACATTGCCGTATTACTATTAAAATTCAAAATACTATTAAAATGCTATTAAAATACTATTAAAATAAAAAATAGTATTACTATTAAAAGTTAAAATGTTTTTCACTTGAGTTCTGCAAATTGAAATGCATTTTATATTAATCAGAGGGGAAATTCGAATTAGTTAACAAAACGTACTTCGGCGATTCACATTGCCGTATTACTATTAAAATTTAAAATACTATTAAAATACTATTGAAATTCAAAATAGTATTACTATTAAAAGTCAAAATGTTTTTCTTTTGAGTTCTGCAAATTGAAATGCATTGTATATTAATCAGAGGGAAATTCGAATTAGTTAACAAAACGTACTTCGGCGATTCACATTGCCGTATTACTATTAAAATTCAAAATACTATTAAAATGCTATTAAAATACTATTAAAATAAAAAATAGTATTACTATTAAAAGTTAAAATGTTTTTCACTTGAGTTCTGCAAATTGAAATGCATTTTATATTAATCAGAGGGGAAATTCGAATTAGTTAACAAAACGTACTTCGGCGATTCACATTGCCGTATTACTATTAAAATTTAAAATACTATTAAAATACTATTGAAATTCAAAATAGTATTACTATTAAAAGTCAAAATGTTTTTCTTTTGAGTTCTGCAAATTGCAATGCATTGTATATTAATCAGAGGGAAATTCGTATGAGTTAACAAAACGTACTTCGGCGATTCACATTGCCGATTTTTGTCGATTAACTGCGGACAAACAAAACGAAAATTGGATAAAAATTTGAGTCAAGTCAAAGTTGACACGTTTGTCAAGGAATAACGTTTGTTCTTGGAATAAGAGAATAAAATATTGGAAAATTTGGAAATACCTTCCGTTGAAAATTCGTTCGAGGCTGGAATTTCTGTGTAATTGATACTTCGATATCCTCGATTTTACAAATCTCGGCAAAACTTGAAAACTGCATCTTAGACAAATCCGAACAAAAAAGTACGGACACTCGAGACCAATCGCGAATGCCCCTTAAGATACGGAACTCAAAAAAAAAAACAGTGACGTTTTCGATTCTGTCCCATTGAGCAGGAATTTCCCGTAACTAATCGCAATATTGTTTGATGTTAGAACCGACACCAACTCCCGCACCGTCGACACCACCCGTTGTTAACGTCTCGGCGCAGGCACCACCGAGTCATCTGTATTACTCGCATTCCTGGATACCTCACGTGATCGAGGTGACGCTCGACGAGAACGGTGAATTATCGGTGGATAAGCTCGATAAGCTCGGTCGAATCGACCAGAACGATGATGATACGATCCAACGAAGAATAATAGTTGAGAACGGTCAGGATGACAATAATTTGCAAATAGATACGGAAAATGATTTGAAAAAATTGAACGAGTCTATGTCGTCGACGAGGGGCGATAATGAGATCAAGGAAAATGATAATTATGCCGGAATGGAGGAATATTTACAAACAATCACGAAAGTTCAGTATATACTTAGTGCCGTTGTGTGTTACGTCGATGACAAAGCAAGCGAGGACGGCAGACATGTGGTTGCTCTCGTTCGTGTTAGTCCCGATTATCACGAAAGATCGACCGGTAGTGCGGTTGCTCAGTGGTACATATTCAATGATTTCAGGTAAATCTTTCTTTTATTTTTTTGTAATGCTTTTCAGTTCTACGGCGTTACACTTTGATCCGTTACGATAATTTGAATTTTCGTCACTCAGTATATCGGCTGTAACGCCACAAGAGGCTGTTTGGTTCAATTTGGATTGGAAAGTACCGTGCATTTTGCATTACACCGTGGCACCTTCACCCGAGCCAACGCCGTTCGTTAGTCCCCTCACTTACGATGTTTTCGGCGAGGATAAATGTATCGCTCGCAGCGGTGGAACTCGAGGAATAACGTTTACACCTTTGACTTCGGACGAGATGCCCAAAAAAGGTACGTAATATCTCATGTGGAAATGATGCCCAAAAGTATCATCCGCGGAACGAAACAGTGTAATTAAAGAACTGTCAATTATGGGTTTCGTATTATTTCTCGATAAATATTTTCAGGCGAATTGGTTGGAATCGACGCTGAGTTCGTAACGCTCAATCAAAAAGAGTCTGAGCTTCGTAGCGATGGAAAAATGTCGACGATTAAACCGAGCCATATGTCAGTAGCCAGGATAACATGCATTCGCGGGTGTGTATATTTTCTTCATTCCCGCACAAAACTGAATATTAAATATAAGCCCGTACGATGAATGAGATCGTGATAGAGAAAATTATTGAAAAGAATGACATTAAAAAAAAACTTAACGCTTTCCACAAATAGGCACGGATCATTAGAGGGTACGCCTTTCATAGACGACTACATCAGCACCCAAGAACAGGTTGTTGATTATCTAACGAAATTCAGCGGTATACAACCTGGTGATCTGGACGCTAATTTTAGTAGCAAACATCTGACAACGCTCAAGTCTACTTACCAAAAATTACGTTTTCTCGTTGACAATGGAATTATATTTGTCGGTCACGGACTGAAGAACGATTTTAGGTAGAACATTCGTTGGAATTCACGTTTATTTCACGTGGTCGGACTATTGATTACGATAATTAATGATCTCCCGTTTTTTTTTTTTCATTCGTATCTCGTACACAGGGTGATTAATTTAGTTGTACCGCCGGAACAAATCGTAGATACCGTACTGTTGTTTCACTTGCCTCATCGACGTATGGTCTCGTTGCGTTTCTTGACCTGGCACTTTTTGGGCAAGAAAATACAGTCGGAGACTCACGATTCAACCGAGGACGCCCGCGCCGCTCTCGAACTCTATCACAAGTACGAGGATCTCATTAACAGTGGAAAATTACACGAGGCACTCAAAGAATTGTACAAGATTGGAAACGATTTGCAATGGAAGGTAATGAATTTGTCGATATTACCGAAATATTTATAAAATTGTTTCAAACTTTCGATCAGATACATTTTTCACTCTCTTACGATTCATATTTTTTTCTCAGGTCCCGGAAAGCTGATCCGAGGAGAGCTCCTCAACGTCCCAAGATCCCGATTCCGTGATCTAACGTCATTGCGAATGAAAAAGGCAACTGTAATCTTATTTCACGGCAGCAAGTGAGCGATTCCATAATTTTTACTTTAATTTACGGGACAAACAAAAAAAAAAGAACAAGACTCTGTCAATTTAATCATCGACCGTCAACGTGATGTTAAAGATAAACTCTCCGTCGATAATTTTTAATTCAACTGCTCATCACGGATTATTAACATTTCGGACAAAAGTTTTTTTTTTTCGTCTAACAATCATGTGTGTACAAAAGATCATTGCCAAATGTCAATAATCTCTGATTAATTGTTCGGATAAATTTGTTATCTCCCTCGCGCTCGTTGCGACTCGGATGAATTATGTCACGTGATCTCAATGCAATCGGTCCACACTGGGAACTTGGGGAATCTGTAAATTAATCGATATATTCGTCTCGCAGTAAACTCGTGGATTCGACAACTCGCGGAAATCTTTAACTGGGACTATCTTCCGAATTGATCCGTACGATCATAAAAATGATAAATATCAAATTACCAAAAAAACGATACAATTTTTACGGGTACTGGGGAATTCTAATCGGCATTTCATTTCCTATATCACAAACGTCTTGTGGGAAAAAAAACAAACAATACTCGCGGATATAGAATCGGCGTATCCACTTGACAATATACATCACCACGTTTTTTTTTGTTTCTTTATTTCCGTTGTGATGTATAGAAATGACGGTAATTCGGATTCCGACGAAATTGACTAGAACGACAACGTTCAACTTTCAATCACAGTGCAATCACGTAGCCAACGCATCGAGAGTATGTGTGTATTAGGGTGGCCCTTAATATGGGTCAAAAAAAAATTGATCGCGCCGCCCTTCAAAGCGGTTCCGAATAACTAAAAAAAAAACCTACGCGAAGCCCCAGCTATGTCCGCTAAGAGGAAGACGTGGCTGTAAGCATGAACTTAAATTTAAATATCAATTTTTCTTCATGATCGTAGAAATGTTGATTTTTTTAATCAAGTTTATGTGTCAATTTTTTTTTTAACTTTCCGAAGCTATTGTATATTGTTATTCAATATACAGATCAAATAATATGGTCCTCCATACTAGATTTGATCAGCGTTCAGGTCTGCCATCCTATTATTTTGGAACAATGGTTTGATTTAGCTGCTGTCAAACGTTTTTAATCATATCAATATCAAACGTTAAATTTGCATCTTGTCGGAAAAATCTATTAAGTAAGAAGGATATAAATTCACGATAAACCATTCACGTCGAACTTCCGGATCGGCCAAAATTGTTTGTTTTTTTTTCAATTTTGTTAGAAATATTCCTTGTGTGTTGAGATGCAAACATATTAATATTTCACTGAGATCAGACTTCCAGTGATGTGGATAAAAAATATATTTGAAAATTACTTTCGCAAAAATTGCATAAGGACATTTTAAATTTCGCAGGCTTTTAAACTTGGCGAGCTTGTTCGTTTTATTGAAAACAAAGAAATTATTTATTCGCACAAGTCATCCAATTGGTCGGAAAAAACATAATATTTTTTTCGTAATATTTTTTTCATAATAAGTTCGATGTGAATGGTTTATCGTGAATTTATATCCTTCGTACTTAATAGATTTTTCTGACAGGATGCAAATTTAACGTTTGATTTTGATATGATTAAAAACGTTTGACAGCGGCTAAATCAAACCATTGTTCCAAAATAATAGGATGGCAGACCTGAACGCTCATCAAATCTAGTATGGAGGACCATATTATCTGATCTGTATATTGAATACCAATATACATTAGCTTCGGAAAGTTGAAAAAAAAATTGACACATAAACTAGATTAAAAAAATCAAAATTTCTCCAATCATGAAGAAAAATTGATATTTAAATTTAAGTTCATGCTTACAGCCACGTCTTCCTCTTAACGGACATAGCTGGGGCTTTGCGTAGGTTTTTTTTTTAGTATTCGGAATCGCTTTGAAGGGCGGCGCGATCAATTTTTTTTTTACCCATATTAAGGGCCACCCCAGTGTGTATGGGAGATAGGCAAAGAAAGAACAAAAGAAGAAGAATTTTCAATATGTTTAATCAGCTAATTAAGGAGGACGTAAAAGATTCTCGCGAATCGTCTTTGTTTTTCCATACTAACCCCCCCCCCCGCCCGCTATTTCGTAACGGGTGTAACGGTGTAACGAGCGAGGGTCGAAATGGTGAAACGCCAAAAAGTCGAACGTTCAAAATAACGAAAATCCAAAAAATCGTGCGCCCCGAAACATGAAAGACCACAAAACCCGGAACGGTCGAAATACCAAAAGACCAAAAATTCGTATACTAATGGTTACGTGACAATGGGTCGTTCCGATGCACCCATTGATATTCGAATTTTTTATCTTTCGGCTATTTCGATCGTTCAACCTTTTGGTCTTACCCATTTCGACCTTACAATTGCTTGGATCTTCGCTATTTCGACCGTTCGACCGTTTTTAGTGTTTTACTATTTCGATCCCCCCCCCCCCCCCCCCCCCCCCCCCCCCCCCGCCCCAGTCATTCGGGATGTATATGTATATAATGTCGACGATAGTTTTGTATCGAGTTAGGGAGTCGTTAAGATTCGACGCTGCCCGTGGAATGTTGTAAATTTCATTGAACAATTGTATAAATTAGCCAAAGAGTTCCCACGATTATTGGAATCGTAAAATTCATCAACGAAACGAAAAAAAATAAGTCGATGAGGCGATAATTTTGATCCCAAATTTACAATTGAACGTTGTATAAAGAAAAGGAGAAGAAAAAAAAAAGTGTTCGTTTTTTCATGTTCATCGTGTTTGTTGTGTCATAATGAATATTCAAAGACTCGATGATCGTAAATCACGTTTACATTATCCTTATGAAATATGTCCGAAATTTCACTTCCCCGCGAAAAAGGGTCGAAGAAAAAACAAAACGTCAGGTAAAAAAATCATCACGCGTAATTGATAATAGTCATATTTTACAAACAAACAAAACAAAAAAAAACTAACAATTGTACACTCCTAGACTATTTTTGTATACGTTTTAAGAGAGAAAAAGCATGCGTGTGTGTGTGTGAGAGTAAGAGAGAACAAAAAAGAATAAGTCAAAATCTAATGAACAGAACGATTCTATTGTAAAGTATATTTTTCGATATTTGGACGATTTTTCTTATTCCCTCTTTTATTTTTGTTTTATTAAATCGCTGACAGGCTGATTCCGATGAGTGTATAAACTATAGGCTGCTAATTAAATCGAGTGAGAACGGTAAAAAAAAAAACAAAACGTAAGGTCAATAGTAAATGTGCATTTTTTTTTTTACATCTGTTGCTGTTACGTCACTGTGATCTTCAATAAATGTTTTTACAATAATCGGTTTTCCACCTATTGGCATCGCCCCCGGGGAGAAAAGGAATTTGTTGAAAGGTGTACCGAAAAAAAAAAAAAAACAACAAAAGAGTAACGTCACACAGATCGTGAATTAATATAAGTAATTTATTTTTATATTAAACCTTAACTCTGTATATACACGTCAGTTCTGAACCCGACCCCTCTCGTGGAACGGCGATAGCAACCGACCCTCGCGAAACTTTCTTTTTTTTCTTTGTTTTTGATTAATTTATTCATTTATTATTGCGATAGTTATGCTACTTCGTAATTTTAGTAAGGAATTAATAATTTACAAGATTGTACACACATATCTGGACGGCCTCCGAGCGTCCAGTGTTTTTTTTTTTTGTTTCTTCCCGTTGCGAGTTTCGGGTGTACGCTAAATGACCCAATAACTCTAGAAACCTTTTAAATAAATAATCATTTCCTTTTTTTTTTTCCGTAAAGCTTTCGATTGCTAAACGAACTATAAGTGTTCCGTACTTAGGTTCCGTACTTAGGAAATTCTCGTGCGAATTAGCGATAATATGATTTTCCATCGTTCGCCGTATAAAACTACGATTTTTCCTTTCGAAATGTTATTTCATAGTAGAAAAAGAAAGCACTGATAAGCAGTGCAAGATCTCGTAACGGGAAAGATAAAAAACAAAAAAAAAAGAGAAATTTAGGCTTAATCGTTGCTCTAGCCAGGAGCTCCATAAAAAGTTCGTATCGTATTTAGTCGTATGTTCGCTCCCACAGCTAACAAGTACAAAAAGATACAGTGGTGGTGTATGGATATACGTCTATATTTATATACATACACGAAAAAAGTGAATGAGAATAGTGCGCGGATCAAGTTAATATATAAAAAAAATAAAAATAAAAAAAACGTTTCTGACTAGAAACTTGTAAGATCGAACTGCGGGAGCTGGAAGGAGTATTCATTGGCAGTATAAGAGTGTAAAAAAAATGATAGAGAAATGATTGATTGGCGTCGCTCGTGAAAGAGAGAAAAAAAAATTGTGGATCGTTTAAAATTATCAAATATCCGCGTGTTCGTCGTTTAACGCGTTAATTATACTACCATGTACGTGAACATGTAAACGTGCGTTGACAGCGTCTCGTCATCGGAAAATTCGATGATGCTCCGCCCAAAAAAAAAGCGTTTTTGATCGTTTGTAGACTTTCTTTTTCAGCTAAAATTGGAAGAAATTCATCGTCGTTTCAACTTATTTTTTTTTTAGTCCAACGTGTCTACGAACTGTTTCACGATCGACACTTGAAGGCACGTGGTGGCTGATTTTCGTGCGATTTTCTTTTTTTTTTCATTTAAAAAATCGCCTTTCAAGATACCCTGGAAAACTACGTTGTCTTAGAGATGATCGTCACCGTGATAATGACCGTTCCTGTTCAACGGTTGTCTCTCCGGCGCGTCCGTTGGCCTGTTTCTCTTGAAGAAACCGCACTGTGGAAAACGTAATGAAATACAACCGTGAGTCAGTTAACAATGTAAATTATTCGTAATATTCCTAATAATAAGAGTATAAACCCGAGAAAGACACCGAGCGATTTTTGCAGTTCGCGTATTTTCAAGTTTTCGGATTATCTGCTTAAACTTCGATTTATAAAACATAATATGCGTATTGTTTTTGGATCAACAGATCGTTTAGTATACCTACAATGAATACCGTAGATTTTTGTTCGGATTATAAAATTATTTTTACAAATTTTAACGGACTGCGTGTATTATTTGGAAAACGAGATCGATGCCAATTTCTAGGAGATGCAAATTGCAAAAAAATACGTAAGAATTTTCTTTTGTACCGATCGTCGGATCATCTCGCCCTCCTCGAAGAAGGGTCGATACTCAAAAGGTGTCTTTCAAGGATAAATATATAACGAATGACTGAACGTACTTTGTGTAGCAACAGAATAAGCAGAAGTAAAATGATCGTTCCAGCGCAAGCGGAAAGTACGACGACCCAGAGTGGCACGACATCGGATTCCGTTGTTGTTATCTTTGGCTTTAGATTCGTATAGATCTCGTGGCTCTTGACGATATCACTCTCTGGTTTACCGACCGACGGTAATCTCGTTACGCGATAAACCAATTGGGTCGATACTTTGACCTCCTCGTTGAAGGCAATTTTTTTCAGTGTCGCAGCTTTGGCCCTGTATCTCGCGCTTATCCAGGCTTCCTCATCTTTCTCGAGACGTCCGAGGGTACAGCTCAAAGTAACACATCGGGCAGCATCGCACATTGGCAATACCGGATCTCTCTCTGTACTACCATCGGCCGCATAAGCGGTGGAATAATCATCGCCGTTCAGCGCTTCTCTCTTTCGATGCCCGTGTTGCTTCTCATACTTCCGGAAATCTTTCACGCTCATAGCATCCTCTTCGCGTCTCTGACGCGAACCACGCCTGCGAAATTCCGAATCCTCGCGATATAATCTCGAATTTGTATCGTGATTAGGAGACCCATCGGTATTCTCGTTAGCCAAATAAGTCCTGGAACTGTGCTGTCGCTCGTACGTGCGTCTCTCCTCGTGTGTACGAGTATCGTGAGTCTCGTAATCAGCGTCGTAATCACTTTCACGATTCGACGATTCCTCCTTCCACGATCTTTCGTGACCGTCACGCCTCGTACCTTCAGCAATTCCACCATGACTTTCCGTTCTCGTCGTGAACGAACCGCCGTGATCTTGTCTCGCCGTAAAGCCGCGATTTTGTAAAACACCGCCGTCTTGTGCGCCACCGCCACCGCGACTCGTATAAGTTCGTTCCTCGCTGTAGGTGTAAGATCCCTCAATTGGAAATCTTCGTCCGTCTTTCAACTGTATGTATCCTCTTCCATCTTCGGTCACGATCACGAGACCCTCGATCCTGAGAAAACGACGATCTTGCGAGTTCGAACCATCGATCGCGTAACTCTGTCCGCCGTGACGATTCTCGAGCGGAAACATTGCACCGTCTTTGAATTCAATGTACTCCTTATCGTCGGCCGATACACGGAATCTGCCCAAAAATTGAAGATACTTTTTACCCTCGCGATTGTAAACCTCGTAGCCAACGGCGTCTTTCGTCAGTGTCGTCAGTATTCTGTCCAAATCTTCAGCTGACGTTACGTTTCTCAGACGATAATCGAAATCCGCGAGGCCAATTGTCTCTTTACGATCGCCACTTATCGTGGAACTCAACGAACCCTCGTTGTGTCTCATTCCCGTCGATAATACAGAACCGCCGCCTCTTACAACACCATGGGACAATGTATCGTCGCTATTCTCGTAATGTCTCTCCGTTCCGTAAACATAATCCTTTGGGCTCGTACGTGTTCGTTCTTCCTCTTCCTTCTGTCTTCTTCTCTCAAGATTAATTCTCGCCTCTTCCTCGCGACGTTTCTCAAAAGCTATTCTCACATCCTCCGACTGCTGCTGTCTTCTTCGCTCCTCGTAATTCTGCTCGTTATTCTGCTCGGTAAAGCTTCTCGATACGTTTACCGTTGTTATTATACCACCTTTGTTGCTCCAATCGTCGTCGATAATCGTCACCTCGCCATTACCACCTGTGGTAACGCTATGAGTTCTGTTCTCCTCGCGTATGTTTCCTTCGATTACACCACCCTGTCTTCCTCTGCCAGGTAAATTATCGTTGAACGTGATCGGTGGAGAATTTCTCGCGCTACCAGCTCCTCCCGCGTTACCAGCTCCTCCCGCACTTTCGTAAAGTTTTTTCTCCGAAAACACTTTCGAATGACCGGAATTATGTGACGCGCGATATTTCTGCTCGAGTTTCAGACTCAAAGGATTCGCGTTTGCCGTTTGACAGACAATTGGACCGGAAGTTTCGGGCTGTTCGAGAAGATAAACAAGATCGTCGCGTGCCAATGTGGCTGCTGGCCAAATGAGAAATATTTCGGCCTCTTCGATTCTCGATGGTCCGCGATTTCGTATCGTATAATTGTGCGTAAACACCGGTCCGTACTCCAATTCCGTTGTAACGTTCGTTGTCGTGTAATTTTCTGGATTGTAATAGACATCCTTCGGTTTACTCTCACCCTCGATCAATAATTCCGTATCTACCCATATCTTAAGTGTCAAACTTTGACTGTTGTCGTGGGTCGTTGAATTTAATTCGGAATTCGACGAGTTCACGTCCATCTCAAACTCGTAAGACGATATCTCGTCCTGGGTGCTCATCGGTTGTAAGAATACCGTGAAATCAACGAATTGACCGTTGGGCAGAGGATTACCAATGTCGCACTTGAGGGTATTGTTGTTCGATGCTTTCGGCGGTGAACAATGCACCGGTATCTCGGCTTTGTCGTTTCTCTCGATTTTTATGTAATCGATACCCGGTGGTATTGCAAGATTGTATGTCGCCTCGAAAGCATCCTCGTAAGCATTTTGTACCGTTACGTTTAACTGAATTCTCTCGTCCGAACCGAGAAGATACTTGTCGACTTTTGGTTTGCAGGTCATTTGAAGATCCGGCGTGCAGATGTTATCGGAGCCGCAATTCTTGAATATCGAGACGGTGTCCTTTCTCGATGATGTCGTTGCCATTATTGGACGAAGAGCGAGCAACGGATCGCGATCACGATCGTCCTTCCATTTCTCATCGGCAAGACCAATTCGCATCTCGGCGTCGAGTGACGTTAACTTGTCTCGAATATTCGGTATTAGGTAGACCTGGAAAATTCGGATTAAAACTTTTCAATCAATTACATACATCTTAAAGTGAGCACGTAGAAAACAAAATGTAAGCATTGCATTCTCATTTTTTTAAATTCTTTCAAAAAGTCCCCTCATTAAGGGAAGGTTCCCGTCCAAAGACCCCAAAAATACCTCAATTTGAGGAATTTTCTTTCAATACAATATAAATTATTCTGCGAAAATTTTGTTGTGGATTTTATTTGTATATAAAAGAAGTAATGTAATGAGTTTTTTCACAATAAAATAATTCAAAATGATGGCTCCAGCTTCACAGCCTCACCAAGTGGTTTGAAATCCAAGAACCAAAAAGATTCTTGAAATAGATGAAATTTGTGGGGCCCTATCGGTTTCCGATTTTCAAAAAAGCCCTTTAAAACAAAACGTCGGCCGTTTAAAAAAAAAACTCACTTTTTCATGCATTTTTTGGGCTTTAACGTTAAAAAAGAAATATTTACAATAATTTTTTTCGAAAAAAACACTCCGTCAGGGCCCCCCCAAATTTAATTAGCATTGATTTCAGCGGTGAAACTTTGAAATCGGAGCATTCCTCAAACCTGTAAGAGCGTACCGCGCGTCGTTAAACGTTGTTTCGAGAAAAACGCGTTTGAGGTAGTAGTCTGGTAACTTAAGCCGATTTTCATGTCTTTTTTGGAGGGCGTTTTTTTGTAGGAAAATAAAAATGAATCGTTTTGCATATTTAGGATGTTTTTATTTACATATTAAAGATACAAAAAAAAATGTTCTTGAGAAAATTCAATAGTTTATTATTATTATTATTATTGATCGAATTGGCACCTCGAAAAAAAGCCCCTGGGTGGCTTCGATCAATAATAATAATAATAATAATAATAAACTATTAAATTTTTTCAACAAATTTTTTTTTTGTATCTTTAATATATAAATAAAAACATCCTAAATATCCAAAACGATTCATTTTTATTTTCCTACAAAAAAAACGCCCTCCAAAAAAGACATGAAAATCGGCTTAAGTTATCGGACTACTACCTCAAAGTTTTATGCTACCTACGGTAGACTCACCCATCAGGTCAGACTGCTCCGCCCAACCCCGTACATCTCGAGAACTACATCATATATCGAAATATCCTTTTTCCCACGTATTCTCGACAATATAAAGATGAAAATTAAGCAACAAAAATATTTTTCGATTTTTTCATCGATTTGGACGGGAACCTTCCCTTAAGGGGTTGGGGGGGGTAAGGTAAATTCGTACAAAAAAAGGCATGTTTTTGTGATTTTTTTGTGACGACGCAGTTAAAATCTCTATATTAAAACTAATGGTACAGTAAAATATGACATTCGAAGAAAATTGTATAAAATTTTCACGAAGAAATATTAAAAAATACGGCAATGGCAGCAATTATTCGGACGTGTCTCGAAAAAAAGTAGAATTGCGGTGTCCCTCATAACTTGGTGCTGGATCATCCGAAATGAAAAAATGAAAGTTCATTTGTTAGATAATAGTTTTCCCCAGGTAACGCTGGGAGGGTTTTTCGAAATTTCAATTTTTAAATTTTTTGGAACATTTTGAAAGGAAAAACGCGATTTTTACGAAAAAAAAAAAACGCGTTTTTCCCTTCAAAGTGTTTCAAAAAATTGAAAAATTGAAATTTCGAAAAACCCTCCCAGCGTCACCTGGGGAAAAATATTATCTAACAAATGAACTTTCATTTTTTCATTTCGGATGATCACCGCAATTCTACTTTTTTCCGAGACACGTCCGAATAATTGCTGCCATTGCCGTATTTTTAAATATTTCTTCGTGAAAATTTTATATAATATTCTTCGAATGTCATATTTTACTGTACCATTAGTTTTAATAAAGAGATTTTAACTGCGTCGTCACAAAAAAAATCACAAAAACATGCCTTTTTTTGTACGAATTAACCTTACCCCCCCCAAAGGAGATTTGTGCGAAGGATGGAAAATAAAAGAAAAAGAAGTTTTCTCCACGTTAAAGCGAGAAATTCCTAAATTTTCATAATTTCTAAACTGACCTTTACGGTGCGACAGTACTGTTGATTACGATCGACGGTTATCGACTGATTCATCGTGTGTCTACCCTCGAGCTCGAGGAAACACATACGCGGACTCTTCGGTTTCTTCACATCGAGAACGTACTGCACGTTAAAGTCGTATCTGGATAATACACCGTCGCCGGTGTATTTGAAGCACGTTTTCAGTTGCAAGCAACCGACGCGCGTACCGTCCGAAATAACGCATTGTTTTTCATCGAGGGAAATGAGATTGTGCGACGAGCCACCGTTGAAATGTACGTAATTCACGTAAGTGTCGTTCGGCACCATCTTGATGACGGGACGCGATCGGAAGAACATTGCGGTACCGGTCTCGTAAGAACCAACCACCATGTCGGGATAGAGATTACCGTCAAGATCGAGACCGCCCGCTAACGAGAAACCAAATGTTTGCACGCGAGTCGGAAGTTCCTCGGCGTAAATGACCTGGGAATATTTCAGCAGGGCACCCTCGGCCGAGCCCTGATATATGTAAACGGCGCCGCGACCCTCGGAACCGGCGTACGGTGCACCAACGGCAAAGTCACCAAAACCATCGCGATCAATGTCACCGAGATACGCCAGTGACAAACCGAAACGACCTCGATTTGTCTCACCGTCTCTGAAAAATTCACAAATAATGAATAAATCTAAGAATTCGCTTTATCTTATATTCGTTTTTTTTTTTGTTATCACAGGACTCTAAACACCATTTAAATTCTGTAAACAAATGAACCGTCGACTTAAAACGGAATTAAGACATTAATTACTTTCCTCATAATGTTTTTAAACGAGTCATCCAAAATCAATTCATTATCAACAATGTATGCTATTTAAAAAATGTGCTCTTTGAAAAAAATTGAAGAAAATCACTGTTTATGCGAATTGACTTTGAATCAATCTAACTATTTTATAATAATTTACGATAATTCTTGTAGGTCTAAGAATACAAGTTTTATACGAGAGGGGACCCAAAAAAAACGGGAATTGCGCTGCGGCGGGGAGGGAGATTGGGGGAACCCATTGCTCGACCAGGTGTCCGTTGGGGACACGTCTCCTGAGTTAGTGTGCGAAGTTCCGTCGCCGTGAGTGCGTCGGTTCGCCCGTGGGAATTTTTGTAGTGAAACAACTCTTTCCATTTCGGCGAAAACGTGATGGCCGATTGTCGAGAGCAACGCGCGGCTGTGAAATTTTGTTTCCCGTTGGGGAAATCGGCCGCGAAAACTACTGTAAAGCTTAAGACTGCTTATGGAGATGCTGCCCTAAGTAAAACCAGAGTCTACGAGTGGTTTTCACGTTTTACAAATGTCGAAATGTCAATTGAAGACCAACCCCGTTCAGGACGCCTCTCAACGTCAAGAAGTGACGAAAACGTCGACAAAATCAATGCTCTCATTCGTGAAGACCGTCGCCGAACAATTGATCAACTCTGCGAGATGTCTGGGATATCATGGAGTTCAATTCAGAGGATTTTATCCAAAGATTTGCACATGAGCAGAGTTGCAGCCAAATTTGTCCCCTCGCCTTCTGACAGACGAGCAAAGGGAGCGTCGACTTCAGGCATGTTTTCAACTTCAAAATCAGCTCGAGGACCCTGAACTTTTTTCCAAGGTGATTACTGGTGATGAATCGTGGTGCTATGGATACGACCCCGAAACGAAGCAGCAATCAAGCGTTTTGCCACTGTGGAGGAGGTAAAACAAAAATCGCTGGAAGGCCTAAAGAACATAACGATAAGTGAATTTAAAAAATGTTCTGAACATTGGAAGGATCGTTTGCAGAGGTGCGTTGTGGTCAAAAGAGAATACTTTGAAGATGATCAAAATTTGGTGTAGAAATATTAAAAAATAAAGAAATTATGACGAAATTCCCGTTTATTCTGGGTCCCCCCTCGTTGTACAGGTAACATTATGCACAACTATTAATTAATCGTTAAGGTTGTCAAAAGTATATTTTCAAATTTAAGCACTCGTACGACTACTACGTAGTACAACGTGACTACGTAAATATGTGCAGTCCCATTTTTTAGCACCGGGGGCGTAGGTGTCGCCACAAGACGGCGGAAGAGTCAACCCCCACGCCGCGCCATCAGCGCGACGCCGCATAGACGCTACGTCGCGCGCCATTTTGAAACGGAGTAGTGTGCGTTGTGCGTTAGTGTTCGGAGCTCGGAACGTCGTCATCGAGTCAACTTCCAAAGAACAAAATTCGACAAATCGGTAAAAACTGAGATCAGTTCTTTGTTGTTTGTATTTTAATACGTTTTTCATGCGTTCGTGTGAAAATCACTTATGTCGCATGTCGCCAATTATCACTAAAGTGCGAACGTTCAACGCACAAAAAAAATCCACTCTCCCATTACCGCACGATTTTCCCGCATTAGCCAGTCAACCTTTATAAAAGCATTGTTGAAAAAAAAAACAATGAATTAACATACCTCTGATCAAATAGATCATATTTGTTCGGTCCTTTGCCGTAGAAAATGTAAATCCTTCCGGTCTCGAAGTTCCCGGAATTGCCCGGTATCGTGTACATCGGTGCACCAACGATGAGATCGTCGTAGCCGTCGTTGTCGATGTCACCGGCCGCCAAAGCGTAACCGAAGTAACTGCCCATTTGTTCACCGGTGATGTTACGTACGTTCGTCATTTTCGATGTTAGAAGTACGACCTTTTTGTTTACAACGAGAGAGTAATATTGAACGGTGAGTGTTTGAACGAATAAACAAAATTGTCGATATCTAGTATGACGCGTCGAGCATCCAAGAATTTTTGTCCTCGTTAATTTCGAGTTTTTTCACGATAATATCTTCGCTACTGTCTTAATATTACTTTACATTACCGTCGAAACTTTCATTCTAAATCATTTTAATAGAAAAATGCATTGCAATGATGTAGAAAGTCGAAATTAAATATTTCAACAATCTAACCTCACTTTTGGTTGCTTATCGACTTTGTCGTATAATCTCGCATAAAAAGTTTGTAAAAACGCTTTTTTGACAATTTGCATTCATTTGGCAAGTGTCTAATGCTCTAGAATCATAAGCGGCTGAGATTCGTTGCCAAAAAATCTCGAAAATAACATAATAATGTAATAGACCGAACGGGATCAATTGTTCTGCAGAGCTCGACGGTGCTTATTTGCTGTCGAAAATTGAACTTTCGACGAAAGTTTACGTACCTTTCCCTGAAGATCTGATCCTCTTGGCATTCCAACGGCGGTACCACTGTCCTCGCCCTTGCCAACGAAATCTCCCGCGGTAAGAGAATATCCCAAATAACTGTCGTCCTCCCATTTGGGTGCTTCTCTCGTAAACAAAACTTTGTCACGACTGTCCACTTTCTGTGTGTACGTTTGACCTGCGAAAACGATTGGAACGATCAATATTCAAAGAACAAAAAAATAATTTTTTCTTTTCGCTAGCTTCTGCGCTACGATTCTTTGTTTTTTCTATTTTTATTTAGCGTTTAATCTAGCATTGAAGCTGCAATTATATGCCGTTCATATTAATACGGTATTCGCTATTATTACAGTGGATCTGACGATCTGCTCTATTACGAAGCTTTTGGATTATTAAAATTTTATTTTCAACAAACTTTATCCCCGCTTGAGAGTAAAAAATGTGTTTGTCATCTCAAAGGGGGATTGATCGTGTTGACAAAGCGTGAGATTCTCTCGTGAGAATATGATGAAAATTTTGTTTTAAACGAAAATTTTATATTCTTATTTTCTAATGAATTATTATTCGTTACGCCATGTCTGCTGATTATACTGCGACGCGCGGGCTGCAAACGAGATAAAAGCTGTAAGAAAAGCTCACCCACACCTGTTAGACCACCCCTCGACTTCAACCCGCATGGCAGTTAAATCCGTAAAATTAATTTTTGTTGGAAAGAGAAAAAAAAAAGAATTCAAAGCTACGTTTCTCAACGTCGCAGACGCACGTCGACGATCGTGTTGCTTTAATCAAAATTGTCACGCGACAACAAAGTTAATTTACTGTTATCGATTAGAGCACTGTTACCATATAGTTAATAACGGTAAAAACGATAGGGGTAAAAAAAAAGGACAAAACTAAATACTCGTAATATTTATATATTAATGCAAAATTAGCAGCACTGCCAAGCAGGGTGTCAAGGGAGGTTCGAAACAAATTAAATAAATATACGTCGGGGTAAAAGTTCAGGGTGGGTCGAAAAACACAGAGGAGTGTCGGTCTTTGCCTTGAAATTTTTCAATCACACCCCAAACGATTTAAAAAAAAGTTTGTCGAAATCTACAGAGTGCCAAATTAACCGTCGACGCGAATTAACTCCCGAATTGTCATTGGAAACAAAAAAAAATGCTTTTAAGGTAAAATTTAAGATAGTAGTCTGGTAACTTAAGCCGATTTTCGTGTCTTTTTGGAGGGCGTTTTTTTGTAGGAAAATAAAAATGAATCGTTTTGGATATTTAGGATGTTTTTATTTACATATTAAAGATACAAAAAAAAAAAATTTTGAAAAAATGTAATAGTTTATTATTATTATTATTATTGATCGAAGTTGGCACCTCGAAAAAAAAGCGCGTGGGTGGCCCCGGTGATTTTGGCTCTTGATGTTATCTGAAATCAAAAATTCTTGATAATTCTTAATCTATAGACATGTCATTCTGGTCGGAACTACTGAAGTTAAATTTCATGGATAAATAACAAAATGGCGGACTTTGGAAAAAAAAAGTTTTTTCCAAAGTCCGCCATTTTGTTATTTATCCATGAAATTTAACTTCAGTAGTTCCGACCAGAATGGCATGTCTATAGATTAAGAATTATCAAGAATTTTTTATTAGTTAAATTTCATGGATAAGTAACAAAATGGCGGACTTTGGAAAAAAGTTTTTTTTTCCAAAGTCCGCCATTTTGTTATTTATCCATGAAATTTAACTTCAGTAGTTCCGACCAGAATGACATGTCTATAGATTAAGAATTATCAAGAATTTTTGATTTCAGATAACATCAAGAGCTAAAATCACCGGGGCCACCCACGCGCTTTTTTTTCGAGGTGCCAACTTCGATCAATAATAATAATAATAATAGACGATTCAATTTTTTCAAACAAATTTTTTTTTGTATCTTTAATATGTAAATAAAAACATCCTAAATATCCAAAACGATTCATTTTTATTTTCCTACAAAAAAACTCCCTCCAAAAAAGACACGAAAGTCGGCTTAATTTACCAGACTACTACCAGGCTACAATTTTTCTCATAATTTTCGTAGAGTAATCGCGCCGAAAGAGATAAAAATGAGACACCCTGTATACAGACAACACAATGTTAATGCGGCGTAATATTCTTAAAAGAAAAAAGTAAAAACAAAATATTAAGTTGCGATTAGGGGGGGGGGCTTGATCAGGGGGTATGTGGGGCTATTGGCAATGGTATTTTTGTGTATGTGTGCGTGCGTGTACATAGCGGGGGCACCTGGGAAGTTCATGGTACCTGCAAAGACACCGAAATTCTCGTGGCGGGGCGGTGCAAACGGGAAATCTTTTGAGCTTTCCGCAATTGAGTACAGCTGACCTGTAATTTTTACAACAAGAGAAAATTCGATAAAGTTCGTGTATCCTTGTTGATAGAGACGAAACGGGAAAAGAAAAAACATCACGCAAATTCCCTCAATTTTCCTTATCTCGCCAGACATCCTGCGCCACAGATCTGCTCCATCGAGCCTCATTCGTACACAGTAAAAAAAAAATCATTTCGTAAAATAACAAAATTTGCGTTAATAAAATAATTGTCATATTTGTACGACCTTTAGTCAATTTAACAAACGAGCTGTTGAATGAGTATTTAGCAGATAATCCATTAAATTGACAATCGAAATTTTACGAACGCACTTTTTGTTAAATTGACAAATAAATTATTGTCACACTCACGAGACAATAAATTATTCGTCACGATATTTTAGAAATATTTTTTTACCGTGTACTCGCAACCATCCACGCGATATACACCGGTAATTTTTCTTTTTCTTCTTTGTAGATACGCAAATATTTTTCATAAGGACAAATGGGAAATAACATCTCACCTTGCCAGTACCAACTACCCGGCGCACCGACGAATATTCTCTCGCCGTCCTGGAACGAGATAAAAAAAAAATCATCGTTAAAGCATCGAACGTAATTAATACGAATTCGGGAGGGATGTGTCTGGATAGTTAAAGAAAAAAAAGCGTTAATTTCGTCAATTTACGTTATACACGATTTTGCGAGTCGATGACAATTTTTCTCATCGTCTCTCGTTATTTCCTCCGGATTAGGAAACGAGTGAGCACGTTGACTAATATCGACGAATCGTGTGTGGCGCGCCTGATGGGTTGGCGATGCCTCTCAAAATATATTGAGAGGCATCGCCTGGCCATTTGAGAGAGGACACAGTTCAGTTAGAAAATTTACTGGAGGGCAGGAAATGACGTTAGATACGAGTCGAGCGAGATGACGCGTTAAATCGCGTTCTCTTATCGAGAGTTGCAGGGCTAATGACACCGAGATGCTCGACGCACTAATTACTACACAAATTATACGGTTCTTTATGGGCATAAATGCTTATCACAAATTCATGAACATCGATGAGAAAAATAAGCAGTGTCTCGCGTTATTTTTAACACGAAGGGTGGTTAAAAGTAAAAAAAAAAACAGTTTCAGTTTTTTTATTCCTCAAAAAAAATGGTATCGAAAATGCCAGATGAGAGATTGTTCAAAATGCTTTTCTGGTAATGTAAAAACAAATTATCCGATCGGTATGTAAAAAATTGTAAGAGCAATTCCGATTTCTAAGTATTTTTTTCGAATTTTGAAAAATGTCATGTTTTCCGACAATTTTCTGGATTTGGATCTGAATACTTGTTCACACGCTCGGATAAGAATTTTCAACAGTCACGGGTTTGCAATATTTGATTATTATTATTTTTTCGGCAAGTCGAAATGAATCATGAAACCGGGGCCGGGTCGAAGTTTCGAACCGTAAAAGCTTCGACGGTGCAAAACTCCGAATTTTGATAGTACGAATTACATGGTTTATTCCGACGACAGTTTGAATAATCGACTTTAAATAACATCGAACGGATATGAATGGATACCAAAAATGATACGAATTTAATATCGCCGAGTAAATATTTTTTCGAAAGATTACGCAGACGACAGAGCAATTTATCGAACGGTCAGTAGTATTACTTGAAAAATTCCGAATTGGTGATTTTTAGAGATCCGCAAAGTTCCGAAAATTATATTATCGAATGAGAAAGTATCGGAAAGGTGCGAACGTAATAAAATTGAAGAAAAGAATTCTCGGGTATACGAATTTTTCGGACTCCGAAAATTACGGCGTCGACGATGCGGTATTCCGAAAATAAAAGTTCCGAAGGGGCAACATTTCGAAATATTCCAATTCGTGCGTTTAGATGGCAGCACCACTGATGTTATGTCCTATGGACCATTTTCACGAGCGAGCGTCAGAGCCCACTAGTAGCGCTAGTTTTACTCTCTTTCGAAATTTTGCCCTGTCGGAATTTTGCCTCGTCGAATTAATACACCGTCGTCTGTTTACCCTTTTCGGGACATACAAAAATTCTAATATATTTGGCTTTGATCTTTTTTTTTCTGAACCTCTTCAGGTATAAAACTCGACCGTTCGGCAACTCGAGTTTCTAACACCACAATTTTTCGGAACTTTACGTTTTCTAATTATTAAAATACGATTTTTTAAGTAGTAGGATTTTTGATTTTCGATACTTTTGCAGATCGTTCCTTTAATTATTCTTGTCATTTAATCCTCGATGTATAACCATTCTTCGCAATGACATTTCTTTTTTAAAAGGGACGGATTTTAAAAATTTCGAAAAGTTTTAAAATCGTCCCACATAAATTCGGAGTTTTGAACCGTCGAAGCTTTTACGGTTCGAAACTTCGACTCCGCCCCATTGAACACAATTTTCATTTACGGAACTTTGATTTATGTTATTTGCGACAATCTCTTCGATACCCAGTCTCAGTGCCTTGGCAGGGCCTACGATATTTAAAGGGGGAAAAAATGGAAAAAAAATGGAGTTGGGAAGGGTCACACGTAAAAACCCGGAAGATTATACGTTCGAACAAAAGAAAAGTAAAGATAAAGTGTACACTTAATTGAAAACATAAAAAAATCATCCCGAAAGTACTTAAAAAAAGGAATGCCACATTTTTCTTTTAACGTGAAAAAAAGGCAAATGGAGTAAAGTCTCGTCGTTCGAGCAGCTATGGCGCATGAATCCAATATTTATTCTTCGAAGTAACGAGATTGTAAAGTTCTTGATAGAGGCCGAGCTAGCTTCAGAATTACGCATGCTCGGTAAAATCTGCATAAACCTTGCCCACGCGTATCTTCTAGTTACGTTTAATTATAGCCCATCGAGCTCAAGCGTGCCTCTCTCTCTCTCTCGCTCTCTCTATCTTTCGGCTCGAGAAACTCGAGGGCGCTATAATATGCGGTTGCAATTGCCATTAGAGTAATACCAGAGACAAGGCTTGCCATACAGAATCATAGAAATCACAAATAGTCGCTCTCCACACCCATCGATGTGTCATGAAATCGTTAGGAATTATTTTTTGTGTCTTTTAAAGTGCCAATTTATGATGGTAATGAGAATTTTTTTTAAATAACGTGCACTGTATACTGTTTCATCCGTATCACCAGTATACAAACTCGTTGTTACGTTCACACTTTTGTCGAGAGCTGTATTAAAGTAGAAGCCTTTTTCGAGACCACTTAATCCACGTGGGGAAAGGGTAGGAGGGCACGACGAGTGCCACTTGAAATATTGACCTGAAACAAGCGTATCTTTTTTTTTTTCTCTCGTTTACGCGATCGTTCCCATGAGTTCGTTTTAGTGAATGCTTGTCAAGACCGGCAGCATCTCTCGACTTTGAGTAGTTTGATGAAAAATAATAAATAAATTAATCCGATTCATTTGGTCCCTATCGAGATCGATGTACTTCCGACTGAGACTATTTTTTTTTTAAATAAATTATCTCGCTATATTATATAAATATTTCACTGCCGCCGTGTACGAGAGTTGAGGAGGTCAGCTTCACCGCGCACGGGAAATATCTCGTCCGCATGGTGAAGCTAACTACGCCCAAACCCAATGGTTTCGAAATTAAAATTATCTAAATCCGACGGAACAAAAAATATTGCTTCAACGGAACTATTGAGAATTTTTGAAAGTGTTAATATTCTCTTGATCGGAAGTTGCGTGTGAAAAAATAAATATCGAGACTTTCATATACGTTAGCTCGTTTATATAAGGCCGCGACCTTTCAGAGGTTACCGTTCACACTTCACGCGTCGTAACGGTAATGCAAGGTACTCTTGTACTCTCCCCAGAGTATAAAGGTTTTATATATAGATACAGGTACACTTGTGGACGCGAGATGCAATGAACAATCGGTAGTAAAGATATAGAACAATGGAGTCTCTATTCGCTCGCTCTGCGTCCCGCGCGTTATCGTAAATCATAACTAAATACCTAAATACGTGAATTACTATATTTTCCGATTTTTTTTTTTTTCATTGAAGACGTGAAAATCCGTTTATTTAAAAATGTACGGTCAAATCTTACTGCATTAAGGAATTAAAAAAAAAAGTTCTTCGGTAGTTACATACTCGATTTATCATTCCAATAGGAGGGAAAATTGGGAAGGGTTATATGTAAAAACCCGCAAGGGTATTCGTTGAAAGTTTCAGTTGTATTACCATCAGAAACTGAAACTGCTGCCCACTCTGTGGTCAGCGTATAAACTAACGCTTAGTTGAGGTAGTAGTCTGGTAACTTAAGCCGATTTTCATGTCTTTTTTGGAGGGCGTTTTTTTGTAGGAAAATAAAAATGAATCGTTTTGAATATTTAGGATGTTTTTATTTACATGTTAAAGATACAAAAAAAATTTTTTTTGAAAAAATTTAATAGTTTATTATTATTATTATTATTATTGATCAAAGTTGGCACCTCGAAAAAAGCGCGTGGGTGGCCCCGGTGATTTTGGCTCTTGATGTTATCTGAAATAAAAAATTCTTGATAATTCTTAATCTGTAGACATGTCATTCTGGTCGGAACTACTGAAGTTAAATTTCATGGATAAATAACAAAATGGCGGACTTTGGAAAAAAAGTCCTTATTTCCAAAGTCCGCCATTTTGTTATTTATCCATAAAATTTAACTTCAGTAGTTCCGACCAGAATGACATGTCTATAGATTAAGAATTATCAAGAATTTTTTATTCCAGATAACATCAAGAGCCAAAATCAACGGAGCCACCCACGCGCTTTTTTTTTCGAGGTGCCAACTTCGATCAATAATAATAATAATAATAAACTATTAAATTTTTTCAAAAATTTTTTTTTTTGTATCCCTAATATGTAAATAAAAATATCCTAAATATCCAAAACGATTCATTTTTATTTTCCTACAAAAAAACGCCCTCCAAAAAAGACATGAAAATCGGCTTAAGTTACCAGACTACTACCTTAAGTGATCACCCATCCCAGTATTGACCGCGTCCAGTTCCGCTTGACAAGGGACATTTTACTCGGGATAATGTCGTTAATAAATTTAATGAAATTATATTTCCGGTAAAAATAATTAATTTTTCTTTGATTAATTTAAAACAAAAAATTACGTCGAGATAAAAAATGTAATGAATTCCATGATATAAATGTCATTTCCTGCTTTCGAGGATTATAATTTATCGAATTTTACCGGTAGCTTAACGAGTATGTTTTCTACATATATATATATATATATATAATATATATATATATATATATATATATATATATATATATATATATATATATCATATTCGTCTTCTATATTCAGGAATGAGCTGCATCAGTGAGTGGGCTCTCGACCCTCCACAACTCTCGACGGTATTTAACTCTCTCGTCTTAATGTTTGATCATACACAACACATGACGTATACCGTGTACATATATCGTGTATAGCCGCGAGATATACTCCCCCCCCGCCCCTCGATGCGCCTACGCGTTAAAAAAAAAGGCTTCGGGACACCGGCAAATCTGCCCACGCGGGATAAAAAGAGAGTGTTACGATACAATTTGTGTATATACAAGAGAAGAGAAAAGATTCATAGTTGTCACGGACTTACAAGCTGAGACGAGCATTAGTGGATACTACTAGATTTGTGTGTATTAAGGGGAGAGACACCACGTAAAAAAGCCGGAATTACATGTTTTACTATTTTAAATTGCCCAGAATAAAACCGCATCGAGTATGTCAAACGAGGGATTAATTCATTCAACATTAACTCCTTAAGGGGTCTGGCTACAGTAGCGGGTCTAAAATCATGTGCACATTTAACAATTTTTTTTTGTATGAAAAATTGATTTATTTATAAAAATAATTACACATCTATTTAGTAAAAATATCAAGCTAATAAAAAATATTTTTTTTTGTTTTTTTTTGTTACATAAAATGCCGACTATTGCTTTTGGTATCTTTTTCTAATTGGCGTGATAAATAACTTCGACAATTTTAACCCGATTGACATAGAATTTTTCAATTATGTTTCTAATTGCCTTTCGCAGAGAAGTACGTACAGAATTTCTGATTAATTAAAAACTTTCCATTTTATGAGCAGTTTTATACGAAATTTTTCACGGGAAATTCACCTTTTAAGTTCAAATGCCTACAATATTCGAATAAAACAATATTTTTCAAATTCCGTACGTACCTCTCTAGGTATTCTGATGTTGATTAACGAGAATTTTGTTTTGTTCTAGATAAAAAATTGCTGAAGTCATTGATCGTGCTAATTAGAAAAAAATACCAAAAGCAAATAGCAGTAGTCGGCCATTTTATATAACAAAAAAAAAAAATATTTTCTATCAACTTCATATTTATACTACATGGATGTGTAATTACTTTTATAAATAAATCACTTTTTCATTAAAACAAAAATTGTTAAATGTGCACACGATTTTATACCCGCCACTGTGGCCACACCCCTTAAGGTAGTAGTCTGGTAACTTTAGCCGATTTTCATGTCTTTTTCGGAGGGCGTTTTTTGCAGGAAAATAAAAATGAATCGTTTTGGATAATTAGGTTTTTATTTATTTATTTTATTATTTTGTTATTTTATTTTGTGGACTTTGGAAAAAAAACTTTTTTTTCCAAAGTCCGCCATTTTGTTATTTATCCATGAAATTTAACTTCAGTAGTTCCGACCAGAATGACATGTCTATAGATTAAGAATTATCAAGGATTTTCGATTTCAGATAACATCAAGAGCCAAAATCACCGGGGCCACCCACGCACTTTTTTTTCGAGGTGCCAACTTCGATCAATAATAATAATAATAAACTATTAAATTTTTTCAAAAAAATTATTTTTTGTATCTTCAATATGTAAATAAAAACATCCTAAATATCCAAAACGATTCATTTTTATTTTCCTACAAAAAAACGCCCTCCAAAAAAGACATGAAAATCGGCTTAAGTTACCAGACTACTACCTTAATTCAAATCACATCTGAATTAATTTTCTCGACAGTACGTAAACGTTCATTGATCTACATTCAGTGCAATCAACATAATTTTCCATTTGAAAATTGTTGGAAATAATTTTTCCACCCTTGGAAACGACTGACCCGAGTGCAGAGATCCTGAAAGTTCCTTAAAAAGCGCCCTCTTCGTATCTCGAACGAGTTTAAAAAAAAAGTATCAAGCGAATACTTTGGCATCTCGTGTTTGGCTTATCACGTGAGTTTGCCAGGATCGTTTATAAAACGCGTTTGTCGCTAAGAGAAAGAGAATAATATACATGAGAAGCGAGCGAGAGAAAGAGAGGTGGAACGCGAGTAGTAATACAGAATACGCGACGGTTACCGCGGAGAGCACCAAACACGACGCGTAGGTGGTCTCTCAGCGAGGAGGGAACACCGCTGAACGGTGACAGAACGAAATGTCCTCGCCTTAAATGGCCGTCTCGGAAACTCCTCGTTCTCCAACTCGCGAGCTCTCTAGATCTTGTCGTTTTAAATCCTTATTTTGCTTCTTTTTTTTTATATCACAATCTCTTTTTCTCAACGTTGCGAGTGTCACGTGGGACCGAGCGAAAAAACGAGTAGAGTTATAAAGAAAAATTGATGGAAAATATTCACTCGTACCATTTTAATGTACATTTTATTGCGCATGCAAAAAATCATTTACATGGAATGCTTGCTTTTATAAAGAACCGTTGTATCGAACTTAAAAAAAAAATTCCAAAAATCCAGAATGATACCGATTCGTACTTAAATGCTTCAGCGTGAAACACTTCATTCAAACAGTTTCATGCACCATAAAATCCGACACAGAGAAGAGAAAGTATCTAAAAGTCACTACATCGTTTTTTTTCCTTTCGAGTCTCTTCCCGCGCCGTTTATCACTATTTTAACGTTCGCTCGGACATAAAATAATAACAATAACAATAAAGCGCAATTTCGTAAGATCTAGAGCCACGATTTCATCCATTTCTTCATCTTCCTCTTCTTCCTGGTCGTTCGTCTTTCTCGAGTGCAAGTCGAGAGTGCGCAAGCTGCAATGCCTCGATAAAAGCATCCAGCCAACGCAAATACAAAGATCGTATTTTACAGCGTGTATTAATATCGTGGGGGTGTGGGAAGGGATGGTGTAACGCGCAGAGTCCAATAAACCCCGAAGTTCGGTGTACTACGATGCTAAATTATCATCCGACTGTCTTTCGGGTTACTACTTGTGTTACGAAACACCACGAGATGCGTTTTTTTTTCTTTCTTTCTTTCTTACTCTTTGGGCACCTGCCGAGGTTGCCGGCGAGAGAACGTGCCAGTAGATTAGGGTGGCGCCAGGCCAGACACGATCTCGCAGTAGTCGCGGACGATTCGCCGAATGTACAAGCTTTCACTCGACTTTTTCCAACATCCTCTACATCTGTATACGTTATATATACATTTATATGGTATTGTATACTTGTATACGACATAGGGAAGATTTGGTCTCCGAATGCAAGACCGCGCACAAGTTATTTATCGTCAAACAGAAATATTATTTGTGCAACGGTAGTTCCCTGTGCGAGGAACGAAAACGTGTGGCGTGAGCCTCATACCAGGGTTCGCACGGTCCTCGAACAATGGGCAAGGGACTTTTGCAGTCGAGAGAGCGTCCGAGAGACAACAATATCAACATGTCTGTGCATTATTCTCTCTCTCCCTCTCATTCTGTCTTTATTTCTCTTTTCGCTTAACCCTTCTCGTATATTGTACGTATGTGTATACATGTGTGCTTGCGTCGTTGGGTGCATCGAGCGTGACTTCTGTGCCGGCGCCAGAACCGACTGCCGAGCCAAAATCGTTCATAATACATATAGAGACGGTAGGCAGATTCTTTTTTTTTTTTATCACGAATATACCTTGACGTGTCACGAACGAGACTCTTTTAACGGACGAGCCTCGATTGTCCACATGGGCTTGAGGATTTTCGAAATTTTCGAAAAATCATTCGACCGAAATAACCAATGAAATTAATCAGGGATTGGATACCATAGGAAAAGTCACTTTTCGTACATAATAAGTAAGGACTCATCGTGTTGTGCGGAAATAACGAGTATAACGTTTTTTTTTCCCACTTTGGCAGAATTTGTTGGCAAATATTTTCAATTTACGAATATTTCCACTGTGATTTCCGGTTGAAAAGGTTTTTCTCCAGTTGTACAATGATACATATACAACGGATATACGTAAGATAAAGTTCGATAGGCAGAAATGATCTCTTTGTCAAAGGACCAAGCTTGAAACAGCAGCAACGACAAAACGAACGACGATTACCGTTTATGGTGTGACGTCCTCGCGCTTATATACATTTATCCTTGCGAATGGGTGGCGGACTACTACCACACATGTATAATAATATGAAATGAGTGGTGCACGTGCTTGTTGCTGTCGTTCTCGCATGTTAGTAATACACGAGAGACAAGAGGGCGCGAGAGAGAGAGAGAGAGGACAGAACACGAGATACCCCCTACCGAGAAGTCATCTTTCTTTCTCTATCTCTCGCGGTTTGCTTTACAAGAGAAAAATTTGCAACTGGAACAATGCATTCAGTGACCGCGCTTCTTGCTCCTGGCGATCCAACTGTGTTCACTTCGTATTCGTATATTATATATACGAGGTCTGTTCAAAAAGTATCGCGAATTTTTGAATTTCCGCGGGCTACGTATATTCGATTTTCGATTTTTTTTGTGGCGTTAGGTTGGTACTCGTGTCCCTCACTCAGGCTGAAAAAATCGGCCATTTTGAATGTTTAGTTAATTGTTGACAGCTGTTTTGGTTAGACGTGTTTTGGCTTGTCTTCAATTTTTGCCCATTCTAAAAAAGCAGCTTTCATTGCGACGATTGAGCTTTGGTTTCCACGTCATAACCATAAACCCATGATTCGTCACCAGTTATGACCCTCTGGAGCAAATTTGGGTCGTCGCGGACCGAGTCCAACAACTCCTTAGCAATGTTAAGGGGGGGTAGGGTTTTAAAATTATTTTTTTTGCATTTTTTTTATATTTTTTTTCTGAATGAACAATATGTCGAGAATATTGTGTATAAATTTTAAGTCAATCGGAGTAAAACTAACGGAGTTACAGCGTTTCAAACGATTACGATTACGTGATACGCGTTCACGTATAAAAAACTTTAAATCGATTTTCCCGAAAATGTCATTTTTTGAAGTTTGTGAACATTAGAACTCAAAATCTACTGAACCGATCCTTTTGAAAATTTAAACATTACTTCTTCACATAAATCAACAGGTAATCAGGAGGAGTTTTTTTTTCAATTTTTTCAATTTTTTAATAACAAATTAAGCGCGATTTTTTTAGCTAAAATTGCGTTTTTCACTTCCAAGTGCTGCGAAAAATGGAAAAAAAAAAAAAAAACTCTTCCTGATTACCTCGAGAAATACATCACCTTTAAAATGCATATCAATTTTTTTGTTTCGGATGATCCGTTAACGAGTTATAATGTTCACCGCAAAATCACTTTTTTTCAAGGCGCTTCTGGAGATTCAACGTCACCGGCTTATGTATCAATATTTTTCCTTGAAAATTTTTTCTGAGATACTTCAATAGTAGTACAATAATATGTAATTCTATTTAATAAAATTATATTACTCATGTCGCCGCAAATAAATCATAAAAATATGCTTTTTATTCGCCTTTAAACCCCCCCCCCCCCCCCCCTAACGAGACACAGTTTTTCTTCGAAATTGAACAATTTTGGCACGAATTTCGCGGCGACCCGTCTCATGCCGAAATCATTGGTAAAAATCGAATAGCACGAGCCAATCGATATGTTTAGTTCTTCGGCAACTTCTCTAACGGTGATTCGACGATTGGCCAATATTATTTTCTTCGCTTCATCAATGTTTTCGTCTGTTGTTGATGTGCTCGGCGGTCCGGAACGCATTTCGTTGTTCGCATCTTCTCGGCCCTCTGACAACATTTTGTACCACCGATAAACGTTGCTTTGGTCCAAGGTAGCTTCACCATATGTCACAGTCAACATTCGGAATGCGTCCGCGCACTTAATTTTGTTTTTCACACAAAATTTAATACAGATTCTTTGATCCATTTTTTGGAATAGGCAAAAATCGAAGACAGGCCAAAACACGTCTAACCAAAACAACTGCCAACAATTAACTAAACATTCAAAATGGCCGATTTTTTCAGCATAAGTGCGGGACACGAGTACCAACCTAACGCCACGAAAAAAAAATCGAAAATCGAATATACGTAGCCCGCGGAAATTCAAAATTCGCGATACTTTTTGAACGGACCTCGTATCGAGCTTTTGCGACCACTGTAGATTCCTACATGCACAAAGTGTTCCACTCGTAGGGGAACAATTTTTTTTTCTTTTCAATTGAAATCAATTTTTTGAGATTGCTAATTCGTGGTGTCTTGAGAAAAATGCTAATAAATAACAGAAAATTGAGAAAAAGAGAACAAGTTTTTTTTTGTAATAGTTTTGAAGCTACTTTTCACATCTTTAACTTCCAAAAATGTTCTCGCTCCAAAAATGGTTCCACTTTAAGTGGAATACCCCATATGTATATATTTATGCATATATATATATTGTAAATATATAAGTATAGTTGTTTCGACCGCTGTTGTTCTCTGATGTCTACAAGGGAAACCCTCACGACCCACACGAATTGTGTACCCTGGCGCCGAGAAGATCTCCACTTCCACCCTCCCATTCCCGGTGGAAGAAAAGATTTTTCAGCTATGTCCCCAACCGCAAGATTGAAATATAACGCGCTCCAAATATGTACAAGAGCATCTCGCTTTTGCATTTGTGTTTTGTCTCCAGTGAGAAAGAATGGAACGAAATTTATGACGAGTCCTTCTCGGATCCCCCGACTTGGATATAACATCGTATACATACGTACACAATACCACACGGTATATATTAAATTCAGGAATGAGAAAATAAGCGTTCTACCTTTCGTACACTCGAGATAGAATTATAATCCACCGATGATCTTTATTTGATGATTTTTATTCTAGTGTCCTTCAATAGTAAACCTACGAGGCTTCACAAGGACTTGGATTTAGTTCCGTCAAGTCAATGGTTAATTTTTCTTAATCATTTCTACAAATTCTCGTTCATTAATTGATAATAATAAAAGATACGGCCGTATGTGTCAGTAACGTGGAAAATGACGATGAATGCGTTAAAAGAAAGCTGCAAGTTGAAACGACATTAAAAAAATATGAAACTTTGATACGAAAGGCTTGACAAGGGTGAAAATTTCAATAGTCCCTATTGCCTCTCTTTAATAATCTTTACTGGTTAAATATTACGATAATTTGTTCATCGACATCGGGCAAACTGCCGAAACGTTAATGAGTAAAAGTTAAGGATTTATCGTCGAAGGCCTTGTCATGGCCTTCGTCGAAATAAAGACCATCGAAGGATTATAATTTTATCTCAAAGAAAATCATTCTATTCGCATCTTTTGTGAGTGAGAGAATAATGAGAATAGGGAAAATGGCCCGAAGACAACGCGAAACGCGCTTAGAACGAACATCGCCGTTCGAGTATCGTTGAATCTCTCGCGAAACGCGATCTCATATCGGGATAGGCGCATTACATGCGTGTTGTGTACCGACGTAGGGAAAAGAGCTGCGTTACCGACCTCGAGAAATAACAGACAGAGGAAAAAATCGCTCGTATACTTTGTCGTTACGAGAAAATTCATTGTTATTCCAGAGAGAGGACGAGTTGCGGATTAGAATCGCGAATAACATTAGGCAAATAACAAAGAGACGTTTTCTTCAATCCGTTAGAAAGACAGAGAGTATATGGGGTGAGAGAGAGATATTGTATGGTAGATCAACTGCTGGCAAAGAAAAAAGAAGGGCGTAATTCAGACGATTTAACACCTGGAGTGATGTGAAGATACGCCTTTTTATTTGCTAGCAATCGATGTGCATTACATAGCGGTTGAACGAAGAGTAGAAAGAAGAATTGCTAATAAAAAAATAAAAAATAAACAAGTAGAAGGTAAGATCGAACCGATGAGCTCCCAAGCCTTCGACGTTATACGTACATTTTCAGTCTGATCTTAGCTAGATAACTCAAAGAGAGACGTAAAGTCACGCAGATCGATAGGGGCAGATCGATCGTCGATCGTGTTTTCCCGTCGATCGTCTCGATCGTACCTCTAAATCACTATATATATATATACATAGATATATATATACGCACGCGTATTGAGATTTAGTGGAAGAAACTTGAACGCTCGCGAAACGGACACAGCTCTTTTCGTACACATGTATATATTATTGCATTCTCGAACGGGACAATGGCATTTGTCTGCCAGCGGTTTTTAGCCTAAGTAGAGACGGTCCTTGACTTAAAAATCATCGCCGATAAACGGTACGTATGTGGATTAAATATTTTATATCCTTAATAAAATATACATTTGTTTAGTTAAAACGAATGTTCATTTTTTTTATTAGCATCTCACGAAAAAGAAAATAAACATTTTCGAACGAACAGTTAGGAGGGAACTTGACAAAACGTATGACAAATTTTTGAAATCATTGTTTTATCGTTAGAATTTTGTATTGAATTTTTATTAGCTACTTAATGAATTATTTCAGGATTCGGAGTATGGTATGTTTTTTAGGACACTGGAGTTATTTTATAAAAAATTTCATTAAAGAATAATAAGAATTATGACAGTTATCATTTTTATACAAATTTTACGTAAAATTATTTCTTTTAACGGCGGATTCCAGTAGCAAATACAATAAGTAGCAAACAAAAATTCGTGAAAAAGGATCTTCTTTGAGCCCGTTCACAGTGGGGGTTCTCAAGTCTAGTTTTCCAATGAACTTTAAGAAAAGTATAATTTGTTCGGATTTGGCTTTGTTTGGGTGAATTAGTTTAGAATTGGGATAACTTGAAGTTTATTTATAAAAATTTTCATTAAGGGGGGAAATAGGGTTAGACGGTTCAAAAAATTGATTTTTTTTTAATTTCATAAATTGTTAGTAAAACTATTGAAAAATATGTTCCCAAAATTTTAAATGAAAATTCCGACTCGTTCTATTGTTATAAGTCATCAAAATGAAGAGCTCTCCTTGAGGCCCCGAGCGTACTATTTTTTCAAACGCGTTTCTTTTTTTGAACTTGCGTGCACGCTAGTTTGAAAAGTTTTCAACCAATCGTTTTGAAAATTGGCAGTTACTTTCTTCATAGTATTGCGCTCTATAAGAACCTAAAATCGGAATATTATCATTATTTAAAATAATTTTTTTTTGTAAATAAAGTTGTAAAAAATGGCAAAAAATCATACTTTTTTGTTTTGACCCCTGTAAAAAATTCAATTTTCTATTTTTTTGATAGCATTTAGGTTCATATAGAAGAGAGACATATAATAAAAGTAAATTCCAACCTCGTTTGATTTCAGACGAAAATTGCGACTTCCAGAATGTACGCAAAATGCTGAGTCTGATTGTGACCTGCAATATGGGGTCGCTAATATTTCCGGTGTTTTTCAATGAAATTCTTCAAAAATTTTATACTATATACTTAAATATATGTATAAAATATTCTCAAAGTTTCAATAAATTATATTCATTTTTTATACTATAAAAAAATGCATGAAAATCATTGAGAAAACGCTGTCCTAACCCTATTTCCCCCCTTACAGGATAATAAAAATTATGACAGTTATAATTTTTATAAAAATTTTCCATAAAATTTTGTCTCAACGGTGGAATCCAGCAGCAAACAAAAATTCGAGAAAAAGGACCTTTTTTGAGCCCGTTCACAGTGGGGTTTCCCCTTAAGTCTAGTTTTCCAGTGAACTTTAAGAAAAGTATAATTTGATACATTTTTTTCAATGAATTTTTCAAATAACATCCTTTTTTTTAAATTTATCGCTAAAAGTACGAAAGCGTCGCGTCAAAAGTCGAGGGTAGTTACACTCTGCCGAGAGTAAAGGGATGGAGAATAGTGGGGGATGCTCTTATCGAGTGGGTATATTAACATTGAATGCTCGTGAGAGAAATTTCGTCTTGGAGAGCTCTAAACTGCCCGGTGCTCGGCTTTCTCTCTTCTTCGGTTGCTTCCATCGCGGGAAGAGATACATGCATTAAACATTCACCGTAGTTGTATATAGCAATAGTATATACATATATAGCGGTGAAGAGACAATTCTGAATTATACATTGGTCGGTGATAGCTCTCGGCCTGAGTGCTCGAGGATTGTCCCACTATTTCTTTGGCGGTGATCGAACTGACCGAGTACTCGAGATATAAACGCGAATGTAGCAAAAGGGTAGACACGTCCCATCCATGCCGTTGTGGAATCCGCCCCCCCCCTGGCGAAAAAGCAGCAAAAGCTCGCCGGTATTCAAGTTCTTCAGGCTAAGGAGTATCAACGCGAGAAAAGATATCGAGTTGGCTGATCGCAAATGAATCGTAAAAAAAAAAATTCAATTTCCAATGACACACTGACCGTGGCGATAGAGTCGTGATTTACGGACATTACCTCCGTGATTTTATTTAGAAAGTATATACTCGTATCCTATAATTCGATGCCATTGGAATCTCCCTGCAGACAAATTTACGAGACTAAAAAAAAATTCGTTCCTTCGAAAAGAAAGATTACCCAGTAGAATGCAATTCGTTGCATTCTACTGGACAATTGTTTGGCTATTGTTTTCGATGGATCGAATTTTTGTTCGGTCTAGAAACGAATTTCTAGGTCAAACAAAAATTGCTGGAACCTCCCTCGCCCATAGCACAACTTTGTGCTTTTCTATCGCCATATGGGCTTTGATTGTACATCAAGAAACTCTCTTGCGAATAATCGCGTATTCAGCAAACACTTGCGGAGTGTAAAGTTGGAATTCGCATTTCTCGCCATATTCGGAGCGTCGATACACCACCAATCCACTTCTTCCTTTTCCTCTCTTTCTCTCTCTATTTCTCTTTTCGTTCAAGCTTGTACGTACAAGTCTTAACTCTTGCAGCGACACGAGTGCGCAACACTCGCGGGTTGGTCGTTTTTTTTTCCTTCGTTTGTAAAGGATTTGTTGGTCGAGTCACTCGTATGTTTATAAACGTCGACGTAGTAGTACTTGGCCAACGCGTGCGAAACCTTCGTAACATCGGGAGAGCAACAGTGCACAAACGTTTCGATAGTCGCATTAATTCAAGAGTCCGGAGAAGGGTTATAGAGAGATGCTGCTCGATGGCAAACAACTCCGAACGCTTTCGAACCTGTCCGCGATACAACTTGTTGGTTTTTTTTTTTTTCTTTCCCCGATACTCTCTTTCTATTCCTCAACCGGCAATGGGCACCGTTCGATTGAGAAGCAATTCAAAGCAGTTTTTCAATGATATTGTTAATACATTGTTTAGAAAGAAATATTAATATTCATTGACGAGATAATTACTCGAGAAAGAATCTGACCAATTAGATTGAAAAGTCGTTTGAATGAATGTTTTAGTAAAATTACGAATAATCGTTGTAAGTGAATATCAATGTTAATTTTTTCAAATTTAACTTACCCTGGATAGTGCAGCGGAAAAACCAGCCTGACAGGAGCCTTGCCTGTGATATCCATAGTTCTCTGGAATGGAAAAAGGCAATTATTGCAAATCGTTCGTTAATTCTCGTGGCAAGTCCATAGAGGAATATGAAGATACTTCGTAATACTCTCATATTATGTCTTTGGGAATTGGAAGCGTACTTTCTCGATTAGATAGCTCATTCCAATTGAATATGAAGAAAGATTACGATGAACTTTGGCATTTGAAAAAATAACATATTTCGTACCAAGTGCATTTTGGATAAATTTTATTTCTTCGATCTATTCGATCCTATCATTCGATATACGAGGTCTGTTAAAAAAGTATCGCGAATTTTGAATTTCCGCGGGCTACGTATATTCGATTAGCGATTTTTTTGTGGCGTTAGGTTGGTACTCGTGTCCCTCACTTATGCTGAAAAAATCGGCCATTTTCAATGTTTAGTTAATTGTTGACAGCTGTTTTGGTTAAACGTGTTTTGGCTTGTCTTCGATTTTTGTCTATTCCAAAAAATGGATCAAAGAATCTGTGAAAAACAAAATTAAGTGCGCGGACGCATTCCGAATGTTGTCTGTGGCATATGGTGAAGCTACCTTGGACCAGAGCAGCGTTTATCAGTGGTACAAAATGTTCTCAGAGGGCCGAGAAGATGCGAACAACGAAACGCGTTCCGGACGTCCGAGCACATCAACAACAGACGAAAACATTGATGAAGCGAAGAAATAATATTGGCCAATCGTCGAATCACCGTTAGAGAAGTTGCCGAAGAACTAAACATATCGATTGGCTCGTGCTATTCGATTTTTACCAATGATTTGGGCATGAGACGGGTCGCCGCGAAATTCGTGCCAAAATTGCTCAATTTCGAAGAAAAACAGTGTCGCGTTAACATTGCTGAGGAGCTGGAATCGATGATTCTGTGTAAGTTGGAAAAAAAAAAATTTTCTTCACTTTTTTACTTCATAAACTTTAGACGCGTTTTTCTCAAAACTACTTTATCAAAGTCCGTGTTCACTGCCATTTAAAAACTACTTGACCGATTCATTTGAAACTTTGTACACATTTTCTACATATAAAATACCTCCCCCCAACGTTTAGTTGAATTTTTTTTTTTTTACATTAAGGGTGTTTCCTACCCACAAACTGGCGGAATTTTTCGTGGAAAATAACAGTTCACACTTTAGATGGCCGCCAAAAGATTTTAAATGAAAAAAAAAATTATCAGAGAACGTTGGGGGGAAGATTTGATTATAATTTGACGAAATTTCCATGGTTTTTCATTTTCAGATAATTTCCGGCCGAGTTATAGTGAACACCGCAAATTGTTTTTTTTCGAAAACGTTCTGGGGAAAGCTCTGTTACGGGCTTATGCTTCAATATTTCTGCATGAAAAAATTACACAACATTGTCAAAAGTATGCTCAATAATGTACAAAAGGTTCAAATAAAATTGCTCAATCCATATTTGAGAAAAAAAATCGCAAAAAAAGTGTTTTTTTTACGCTGAAACCCTTACCCCTCCCTTAACATTGCTAAGGAGCTGTTGGACTCGGTTCGCGACGACCCAAATTTGCTCCAGAGGGTCATAACTGGTGACGAATCTTGAGTTTATGGTTATGACGTGGAAACCAAAGCTCAATCATCGCAATGGAAGCTGCTTTTTTGGAATAGGCAAAAATCGAAGACAAGCCAAAACACGTCTAACCAAAATAGCCGTCAACAATTAACGAAACATTCAAAATGGCCGATTTTTTCAGCATAAGTGAGGGACACGAGTACCAACCTAACGCCACAAAAAAATCGAAAATCGAATACACGTAGCCCGCGGAAATTCAAAATTCACGATACTTTTTGAACAGACCTCGTACATACACACACACAGAGACAGTAACATTGTGCAATTAGGATAAATCGCCTCTTATAAATTTTTACAAATTTCCCATGAGAACATTTTGATTGAAAGAAAAATGCAGCGAGATCTCTATTACACATAATATGACGAAGAAATGGCGATAAATTCTCTTGCCACTCTCGAGTATCGATAGTTCTATAGCCTAGCAAATTGTCCACGCATCGCTAGGAATCGCGTCACGAAAAGCCACGCGTCATTAATCCGTGATCGATTCTGTCCGCGTGACGACTCGAACGTCGTGCAAACGTTTTTCCATGCACATATACCGAATATATGTATATAATGCCACCGTACACACGACAACTCACAATCGTAAAGGGAAGCACAATCCCCCTTCAATTCCCCTTTGTTCTTTCTCTTGATGCTTTTGACATTTCCCGCATAAAAGTATCGTACAGACATACAGCCCCGGGGAGAGAGCATTTCTTATTTACGTAACTGCATTATAAGTTCCGACAGTCCGGAAATTATAAAAATAAAATAAAATACCAATGTCGTTGCGCTTCCTCGTTTCCCACTCGTTCTTTGTTTCAGGATTAGTTCATTGACCTTTACGCGCGGTATAAAATACACTTAGGATTTCACATTTGAGCGCTTCCTTGCGTAAAGTTGCATTTTGCGAACGTAAGCTCGGGGATGTATGATATTTCAGTAGTGCAGCGGTGTAATGTAACACGAAACGAAACAGAATGTATATAATGTACACGGGAGAAATTGGTTATACGAAGAAGATCGAAAAAGATATGGGATTATAGCCGTCTACTCTTGGACTTGAGTAGACGTAAGATAAAAATATTAAATCTTATTACAGGGGATTCCACCCCAGCGAATTATAAATTCCCCCCTCAGTGCGGCTAAGACGTCTGTGGGCCCGATGGAAGTTACGTTAGCTTGGCCAAATGCGGGTAAAAGAAAGTGATAGGGGGAAAAATCGAAAAAATGGAATTGGAAAGGATCGTACGTAAAAACCCGAATGGATATACGTTCGAACAAAGAAAAATAAAGAATAAAAATAATATTCTGTTCGGTATTTAAAAAAAATCGTATATTTTCTATTTTTCGAGTAGCTGTCTTATTTCGAAAAAACAACTGGCATTTCCTTGTACAATATTTTAAAATTCGAATGTGAATATTTGCTTACGTGATCGTAGAAACTTTGCCAGCAATTATTTGGGATTTTCGAGACGTTTTTTTTTTTATTCGACAATACCCGAAAGGGTATACGTTGGAACAGAGAAAAATAAAGAATAAAAATGATATTCAGTTCGGTATTTAAAAAAAAATCGTATATTTTGCTATTTTTTAAGCAGCTGTTTTATTTTGGAAAAAAAAAAAAAACGACTGGCAACTGGCTCCTACAATATTTTAAAATTCGAATCGGAATATTTTTTTACGTGATCGTAGAAATTTTGCCAACAATCGTTTCAGATTTTCGAGACGATTTTGTTATTATTCGACATATTGAAAAGAATCTTATCCCGCCCCCCGCCCCCAACCCTTAAGGTAGTAGTCTGGTAACTTAAGCCGATTTTCATGTCTTTTTTGGAGGGCGTTTTTTTGTAGGAAAAAAAAATGAATCGTTTTGGATATTTAGGATGGTTTTATTTACATATTAAAGATACAAAAAAAAAAATTTTTTTTAATCTAATAGTTTATTATTATTATTATTATTGATCGAAGTTGGCACCTCGAAAAAAAAGCGCGTGGGTGGCCCCGGTGATTTTGGCTCTTGATGTTATCTGAAATAAAAAATTCTTGATAATTCTTAATCTATAACCATGTCATTCTGGTCGGAACTACTGAAGTTAAATTTCATGGATAAATAACAAAATGGCGGAATGATGACCAGAATGACATGTCTGTAGATTATGAATTATCGAGAATTTTTGATTTCAGATAACATCAAGAGCCAAAATCACCGGGGCCACCCACGCGCTTTTTTTTCGAGGTGCCAACTTCGATCAATAATAATAATGATAATAAACTATTACATTTTTTCAAACTAGTTTTTTTTTGTATCTTTAATATGTAAATAAAAACATCCTAAATATCCAAAACGATTCATTTTTATTTTCCTACAAAAAAACGCCCTCCAAAGAAGACATGAAAATCGGCTTAAGGTAGTTCTAACACAAATGAAGAAGTAATGCAAATTTAATGAGTTTTTGGGAAAACCTAGAAAAAGTACTGAAGAATACTTGTGCGAAATTTGAGACTGTTTCACCGTACCGTTTTCAAGATATCGTTTATCAAAAATTGCAAAATTTGCATACGAACGTATACCTATACCGTACGAAATGAGCACTTTCCGGATATTCAGTCACCAAAATGTACGAAGGAGTAATGAAAAATTCTTGAAATTTGGCACGAAAGTATTTTAGTAGATGAAGAATAACATATAGTTTACAGTAAATTTTCGACCATACAGTAAAAAAGTATGGATTATTGAAAAAATATTGTTTTGAGGCTAGAAGAACTCGTGAGCATGACAACGTCGCTGCGCGACGTGGCTGCCCGCCTCACGCACCGCTCCTTCTATCCCCTCCTATTTCTTGTGTTAGAACTACCTTAAGTTACCAGACTAGACCTTAAACCGGTGTTAATTTCAATAAATTTATGATACTTTGTGAACGAACTATCATCGGTAATACATTACACCAAAAAATTTTATAATCATATCCCTATAAATGCCTAGATATTTAATACAGCCCGTTATTATACGTTACGTAACTTAATACGCTCTCGCGTGATAAAGCGTTGTATCAGTTTGGCACATTATTACGTACAAAACATTTCATGACAATCTGCTCTGTTGGGAAAACGTGCCAGTGGTGTATATACCAACGCTCATGGATAATTAGCCTCGCCCGCTCGACTCTCCGGGGATTAATTACCAGAGTTAATACGTTTGTATAATACGACGGCTGCACCGAGACTCGAAGCACGCACGCAGGGTCAGTGCGGCGTTCTGACAGCCGCTCCGCCCTGCACGCGAATGCCAAGCAGCATATGCATTATTACATACGTATATCCACTACTAACCGAAAAAAGGCCGTAATACACATTACTTTACGCGTTAAATCTAATGATTTATGACCTTATGTGCGCGTATGCTTATTCCCACAAGAAAATCGTATATCGACGACTCGGATGTCCGGTATTCGCTTTGCTACCCTTAGTACCCTCAATTCTGAATGGTCGAAAATATGAATAACGTCGTTCGAAATAGTTTTGCGACAAAATAATTATAAATAATTGTCTTGAAGTAAATTTCGCGAAATCACAACTCTCGAACAATTTGAACTTAATTTATCATTGACATTGGGCTTAATTATTCTTTTGTAATCAATATTTTTAATGTGAATTTTACATAACTACATTTTTGAAATAATAACGCATAATTATTTAGTTGGAAAATTATTTTGACTGTTCGAAGCTTTTTCCCACAAGAAAAAGTACATCGATGACGCGGATGCCCGGTATTCGCTTTGCCACCCTTAGTACTCTCGATTCTGAATGGTCGATCGAAAATCGTCGAATAAGTGATTTTTTTCGTTTTTCGCCTTGTTCTCATTGAAATATTGAGATTTCGACTAAAAGCGGTGTTATTTGTAATCAGCGAAATTTCATTGAAAATCGTCCAAAAAGTGATTTTATTCGTTTTTCGCCTTTTTCACATTGATATTTTGAGATTTCGACTAAAACTCGGCGTTATTCGTAATCAGCGGAAAATTTCCGATCGAATAGCGTATCGAAACATTGAAAAAAGACAGAAAAATTTTTTTTTGTGATTTTTTGCCCACCTTTTCGGAAACCTAAAAATCTCGAAATTTCAAATGGTCATAACTTGGCTTCTGTTTCATGGATTTTGGATTTTGACGAGCGTTTTCAAAACGTTTCGAGTAGACTTAGAGAATGCATTTTGGATCATCCCGATATCTCAATTATTGTAGCCGTGAGAGCACGTTGGAAATCGGCGAAAAAAATGAGAAGGGGTATGTATGGAAAAATTCGCAAAAATCGATAGTCCGACTTTAAAAATCTGTAAAAAATCGAAAAATAATGATAGCACAATGATTCAAGCGCCATTTTAAAGGGTTTTCGATCACGAAAAGAATGAGCACAGAGTGGGGTTCCAACTCCATCGGGAAGCAACGTTACAACGATTTTAATGAGGCCGCTTCTTTTTGGCCGAAATGCAAAAAAATTTTGAATTTTTAAATTTCACTTTAGGAGGCTATATCGATGTATTTTAACTCGCTGATTACTAATTCAGTAGCCATTTCTTTGAATAACTCGAAATTTCATTGAAAATCGTCCAAAAAGTGTTTTTTTTTCGTTTTTCGCCTTTTTTACATTGATATTTTGAGATTTCGACTAAAACACAGTGCTATTCGTAATCAGCGCAAAATTTCCGATCGAATAGGGTATCGAAACGCTGAAAAAAGAGAAAAACATTTTTTTGTAATTTTTTGTCCACCTTTTCGAAAATCTAAAAATGTCGAAATTTCAAATGGTCATAACTTGGCTCCCGTTTCATCGATTTTGGGTTTTGACGAGCGTTATCAAAACGTCTCGAGTAGACTTAGAGAATGCATTTTGGATCATCCCGATATCTCAATTATTGTAGCCGTGAGCGCGGGTTGAAAATCGGCGAAAAAAATGAGAAGGGGTATGTATGGAAAAATTCGCAAAAATCGATAGTCCGACTTTAAAAATCTGTGAAAAATCGAAAAATAATGATAGCACAATGATTCAAGCGCCATTTTAAAGGGTTTTCGATCACGAAAAGAATGAGCACAGAGTGGGGTTCCAACTCCATCGGGAAGCAACGTTACAACGACTTTAGTGAGGCCGCTTCTTTTTGGCCGAAATGCAAAAAAATTTTGAATTTTTAAATTTCACTTTAGGAGGCTATATCGATGTATTTTAACTCGCTGATTACTAATTCAGTAGCCATTTCTTTGAATAACTCGAAATTTCATTGAAAATCGTCCAAAAAGTGTTTTTTTTCGTTTTTCGCCTTTTTTACATTGATATTTTGAGATTTCGACTAAAACACAGTGTTATTCGTAATCAGCGCAAAATTTCCGATCGAATAGGGTATCGAAACGCTGAAAAAAGAGAAAAACATTTTTTTGTAATTTTTTGCCCACCTTTTCGAAAATCTAAAAAGGTCGAAATTTCAAATGGTCATAACTTGGCTCCCGTTTCATCGATTTTGGGTTTTGACGAGCGTTTTCAAAACGTCTCGAGTAGACTTAGAGAATGCATTTTGGATCATCCCGATATCTCAATTATTGTAGCCGTGAGAGCGGGTTGAAAATCGGCGAAAAAAATGAGAAGGGGTATGTATGGAAAAATTCGCAAAAATCGATAGTCCGACTTTAAAAATCTGTGAAAAATCGAAAAATAATGATAGCACAATGATTCAAGCGCCATTTTAAAGGGTTTTCGATCACGAAAAGAATGAGCACAGAGTGGGGTTCCAACTCCATCGGGAAGCAACGTTACAACGACTTTAGTGAGGCCGCTTCTTTTTGGCCGAAATGCAAAAAAATTTTGAATTTTAAAATTTCACTTTAGGAGGCTATATCGATGTATTTTAACTCGCTGATTACTAATTCAGTAGCCATTTCTTTGAATAACTCGAAATTTCATTGAAAATCGTCCAAAAAGTGTTTTTTTTCGTTTTTCGCCTTTTTTACATTGATATTTTGAGATTTCGACTAAAACACAGTGTTATTCGTAATCAGCGCAAAATTTCCGATCGAATAGGGTATCGAAACGCTGAAAAAAGAGAAAAACATTTTTTTGTAATTTTTTGCCCACCTTTTCGAAAATCTAAAAATGTCGAAATTTCAAATGGTCATAACTTGGCTCCCGTTTCATCGATTTTGGGTTTTGACGAGCGTTTTCAAAACGTCTCGAGTAGACTTAGAGAATGCATTTTGGATCATCCCGATATCTCAATTATTGTAGCCGTGAGCGCGGGTTGAAAATCGGCGAAAAAAATGAGAAGGGGTATGTATGGAAAAATTCGCAAAAATCGATAGTCCGACTTTAAAAATCTGTGAAGAATCGAAAAATAATGATAGCACAATGATTCAAGCGCCATTTTAAAGGGTTTTCGATCACGAAAAGAATGAGCACAGAGTGGGGTTCCAACTCCATCGGGAAGCAACGTTACAACGACTTTAGTGAGGCCGCTTCTTTTTGGCCGAAATGCAAAAAAATTTTGAATTTTTAAATTTCACTTTAGGACGCTATATCGATGTATTTTAACTCGCTGATTACTAATTCAGTAGCCATTTCTTTGAATAACTCGAAATTTCATTGAAAATCGTCCAAAAAGTGTTTTTTTTCGTTTTTCGCCTTTTTTACATTGATATTTTGAGATTTCGACTAAAACGTGGTGTTATTCGTAATCAGCGCAAAATTTCCGATCGAATAGCGTATCGAAACATTGAAAAAAGAGAGAAAATTTTTTTTTTGTAATTTTTTGCCCACCTTTTCGGAAACCTAAAAATCTCGAAATTTCAAATGGTCATAACTTGGCTTCCGTTTCATCGATTTTGGGTTTTGACAAGCGTTTTCAAAACGTCTCGAGTAGACTTAGAGAATGCATTTTGGATCATCCCGATATCTCAATTATTGTAGCCGTGAAAGCAGGTTGAAAATCGGCGAAAAAAATGAGAAGGGGTATGTATGGAGAAATTCGCAAAAATCGATGGTCCGACTTTAAAAATCTATGAAAAATCGAAAAATAATGATAGAACAATGATTCAAGCGCCATTTTAAAGGGTTTTCGATCACGAAAAGAATGTGCACAGTGTGGGGTTCCAACTCCATCGGGAAGTAACGTTACAGCGATTTTTGTGAAGCCACTTCTGGTTGGCCGAAATGCAAAAAAATTTTGAATTTTCAAATTTTCTTTTAGGACGCTATATCGATGTATTTTAACTCGCTGATTACTAATTCAGTAGCCATTTCTTTGAATAACTCGAAATTTCATTGAAAATCGTCCAAAAAGTGTTTTTTTTCGTTTTTCGCCTTTTTCTCATGAAGTATTGAGATTTCGACTAAAAGCGGTGTTATTCGTAATCTGAGTGGTCGAAAATATGAATAACTTCGTTTCAAATGGTTTTGTGACGAAATAATTATAAATAATTTCTTTGAAGTGAATTTCGCGAAATAATAACTCTCGAACAATTTCGAATTAATTTGTCATTGATATTGAGCATAATCATTCTTTTATAATGAATATTTTGAGGGTGAATTAAAAATGAATACATTTTTTAAATGATAACTCATAATTATTTATTCGGAAAATAATTTAGCGTCTTCCATAACCGCTCAAATGTTGCTTGGGCACAGCGAAATGTACAAAGATTTTAGGTTAACGAACTCTCAGATTTATATATCTCAATGCGGGCCGATGATCCAGCTCTATTACGTACTCTCTGAACTGCAAAGACCCGCCAGTCACGCAATTATATCAATCAAGACGAGAGAGGAAGAGCATTGATGGCCGAGATACAGAGACAAAACGAATCGATAAAAAAAAAAAAATTCAAGTTTTAACCGTTTTAACTTAGGCCTCCGGCGGAAGGATGTTGAAAAAATAGTCTCGGACGCGTTCTCCGCTCGAAAGAGATGATCCAATAAAATAAATTTCAGACAAACGGCTACAATTGTCCGCGGAATGACTATCGCAATCCTCCTTAAATTAATGATAATTTTGTCATTCATAAATCAACCGTGATTTAATAATTTCACGTACATAGCCTATATACGATATATTATCGAGTAATACTTATCGAAAGCGACGTTACCCGCGATTTCAATATTTTATACACGTACAATTCTCTAATAGACAAATGGTCTAGGCTATTAAGTGAGTTATTTGTACGTGAATACGGCAGTAAAGAAAGTCGCGAAGCTACGAATCGTAATAGATTCATTCCCGTTAACCGCGTTACCCATCTGAATGAATGAAGTTACTGTGTTGTAACCGAGAGGCCTATAACATGAATATATATTGAGGGGCCGATATTAAAAATTAATATCGCGGAGGAGGAAAACATAAATATCAATCGATGATTATATAATCATACGCATCGATATTATTAATATATTTATTAACGTCTTAAATATTTATGTAAGTTTGAAAATCGTTTGAAATTTTGAAAGTACGATATTTATGAGCAAAATAAATACATAATTGAAGAGTAATAAAGACGCAAAGTGACGAAATAAAATTTGGCAAACAAACAGGACAGATCGGGGCAAAGAGGCCACCAACTTCCTGTTTTTATCAATTCTGTCGATTAGATCATTAGGTCCAGAAGTTTCGTTTGGTTCCTATAACCATTGATCGGTGTCATTGCCGATTATTAAGAATTTCATTGTTTTTTTTTTCGACCTACGTATTTGAGTTACATGGATGCGGTCTCATAGCCCTTTCTCCGCGCGATCGGCAACACGATCGTAATTCAAGTAGGATCAAGTGTTAATTGGCCTCGCGTCATCATGGGAAACGTCGGCGAATTTGCCCGTTCTCCCTGGCCCTTTTTCTGCTTCAACTCCTGGCTCTCTACCCTTTCAATTATTATTTTCTCGTACCTATTTCCTCGTAGACAATTTATCACGAGCCGTTCAAGATCGTCGAACTTGAAGCGACGAAAGCGAACGGTACGCGATCGGACGTTTCAAGCAAGAACATATATTTAATGCTAGGTCAGACACGTCATTTCTCTGTATAATACGCGAAGAGAAGAGAGAGTCGCGTAATATATTTCCCGAGCGTTCGCAATAACGCTCGGCTGTGCGAGACAGGAGACCCAATTTCTAAATTTAACACGTTTTACACACTGACGACGCTGACGTTTTTGGGAATGAACGAGTTAATAAAATTGTCTTGTCGTCCCGCGAGTTTGCGAACGAACGGGGACTTCTTAAATTCCAATCAATTTGCTTGTTATCATTCTCTATTGTCGCTTCAATTCATTTGTTCATTAATTTCGTTACATTTTATAACGAATTAACTGTGACCCGCACTTCCACCTGAGTTAAATTTCGGTCCCACGATTCAACGCGCCACCGCCGCTTCTTGAGGTCATAGCATAAAGTTAGGGGGTGTAAAGTCTTCCTGAATAAACGCGCTATCTAATGCAAAAAGAATTTTTCAAATCGGATTAGTATTTTCTGAGATTAACGCGTTCAAACAAACATACAAACAGCAAAAATACTCTCCAGCTTTATTATAGTAGTAAGATTCTCGAAGATTCTCGAAAATTCTCGTACGAAGGCTTATAAAATTTTTATTTAGAAGAAATAATCAACATTTTTGAAGCAACGCCGTATCGTTCGCTTAAGGTAGTAGTCTGGTAACTTAAACCGATTTTCATGTCTTTTTTGAAGGGCGTTTTTTGTAGGAAAATAAAAATGAATCGTTTTGGATATTTAGGATGTTTTTATACACATATTAAAGATACAAAAAAAAAACCGGCGTAAAACGTTCCTGAATAAACGCGCTATCTAATGCAAAAAGAATTTTTTCAAATCGGATTAGTATTTTGTTAGATTAGCGCGTTCAAACAAACATACAAACAGCAAAAATACTCTCCAGCTTTATTATAGTAGTAAGATTCTCGTCAATTCTCGTACGAAGGCTTATAAAATTTTTATTTAGAAGAAATAATCAACATTTTTGAAGCAACGCCGTATCGTTCGCTTAAGGTAGTAGTCTGGTAACTTAAACCGATTTTCATGTCTTTTTTGGAGGGCGTTTTTTGTAGGAAAATAAAAATGAATCGTTTTGGATATTTAGGATGTTTTTATTCACATATTAAAGATACAAAAAAAAAACCGGCGTAAAACGTTCCTGAATAAACGCGCTATCTAATGCAAAAAGAATTTTTTCAAATCGGATTAGTATTTTGTTAGATTAGCGCGTTCAAACAAACATACAAACAGCAAAAATACTCTCCAGCTTTATTATAGTAGTAAGATTCTCGACAATTCTCGTACGAAGGCTTATAAAATTTTCATTTAGCAGAAATAATCAACATTTTTGAAGCAACGCCGTATCGTTCGCTTAAGGTAGTAGTCTGGTAACTTAAGCCGATTTTCATGTCTTTCTTGGAGGGCGTTTTTTTTGTAGGAAAATAAAAATGAATCGTCTTGGATATTTAGGATGTTTTTATTTACATATTAAAGATACAAAAAAAAATTTGTTGAAAAAATTTAATAGTTTATTATTATTATTATTATTGATCGAAGTTGGCGCCTCGAAAAAAAGCGCGTGCGTGGCCCCGGTGATTTTGGCTCTTGATGTTATCTGAAATAAAAAATTCTTGATAATTCTTAATCTATAGACATGTCATTCTGGTCGGAACTAATGAAGTTAAATTTCATGGATAAATAACAAAATGGAAAAGGACGTTTTTTTCCAATGTCCGCCATTTTATCATTTATCCATGAAATTTAACTTCACTAGTTCCGACGAGAATGACATGTCTGTAGATTAAGAATTATCAAGAATTTTTTATTTCAGATAACATCAAGGGCCAAAATCACCGGGGCCACCCACGCGCTTTTTTTCGAGGTGCCAACTTCGTTCAATAATAATAATAATAATAAATTAATAAATTTTTTCAAAAAAATTTTTTTTTGTATCTTTAATATGTAAATAAAAACATCCTAAATATCCAAAACGATTCATTTTTATTTTCCTACAAAAAAACGCCCTCCAAAAAAAGACATGAAAATCGGCTTAAGTTACCATACTACTACCTTAAATCACGCTTTCTTGGAAATAAAAAGTAGCCACTGGCGCACGTACCGCTCACGTTAATAATTGCAGCGCTTAATTCTCCCCCTCGCCTCCCCCCACATTTTGCTAGTGTCTCAGCGAGAACAGAGTGATAGATGACTCTCGTTTGACAGATGGAAAGGTGGATGGAAAGGTAGACGATAGCTAAAACATGTACGAGAATATACTACTCGGACGAAGAGTGGATGTCGACGTCAGCATTCGCAAAACCCAAACCCACACACAAAAGACTGACGTTATAGTTTTTCATTCGGGAGGAAAAAAAAAAGAGGTCGACAATGACGACTATGTGTCTGCAACAAACATCAGCGTGGCCAAAGATGAGAAGAAAAAAAAAAATTAAAAAATCGCCCGTGGCTCTCGGTACAGAGAAGCGATAATACGCGGAATAAAACGGTCTTCGTACGGCTCCCTTCGAAGCCCGCGCGTCTCCTCGTCGTTGAACGCGCTCGATCCGAGACGTCTCTAAAAAGTTCTCTCTTGCTCTACGATTCTCGAGAAATACATTTCTTCTCCCTCCTATTCGTACAAATTGTTTAATTGCGGGCGTTCTCTCTACTTTCTTATACACGCCCGTTATTACGCTTGTGTGTCTCTTGAAGATCGTTCGCGTTTAGCTTTTCTCGCGAGATGCATGTTGCCGCGAGGGGTGATTGCTCGACTATATGAGCTCACTGTCCCCTCGGGAATCTCCGCGACAGCGCTTCCGCAATTTTCGCCAAACACGCGCGAGCGCGCCCGCGCGCGGTCTGAACTTTCGTAAAATTTATAGATCTTCTCCGGGTTTCGTTCCGCGGTTTCAAGAACGAAATCTCTTCGGACAGCAAAGTGTTGCACTTCTGCTCATTTTTTTCTTCTTTTTTTTTTTCATAAACCGCGCGCGTTTCAAACCAACTACCACGCCCCATGAATCTGTAAATCTCATATTTATAGATGCACTCAATTAGGGGAAGCCTTCGCGGGACCCTTCTCTCTGCGATCTCTCTTCGACTCTGCATTGTATATACGATTTTCGGAGTTTGTATTATGGTAAGGAACACATGTTCTTGTAATTATACGATGAGCAACAGGAGTCACGTGTTCGTGCGAGAAGTCGCGCCGATTTTGGTTGGACGAAAAGTATTGCTCCTTAAGATGGTCTCTAAATACGTCACAGATGGCGTTGCAAGGACGGGGAATAAATAGTCGGCTATTGGAGCAATTATTTAATTAACTTTGAATGCGTTTTCGTGGAATCGCGATACGGTACAAGGTGGATTATGTTGAATTGCATTTTTTATTGCAAGTTTGACGGGAAGTGGGTTTTTATTCATTTTCAATTGTTTCTTCTCGACAATTTTGGCACTAAATTATCGATCCTTCTTCGTGAAACTGAGGCTTTTTTTTACGCTAAAGTCAAATATTCATGTAAATTTAAATAACATACGTAAAAATCTGAATTTTATTCAGAATTTTATTCAAAACTCCGAATTTATGTGGGACGATCTTAAAACTTTGCGAAATTCTTAAAATCCGTCCTTTTTAAAACAGAAATGTCATTGCGAAGAATAGTTATACATCGAGGATTAAATGACAAGAATAATTATCGGACCGACCTGCAAAAGTATCGAAAATCAAAAACCCTACTACTCAAAAAATCGTATTTTAATGATTAGAAAACGTAAAGTTCGGAAAAATTGTGGTGTTAGAAACTCGAGTTGCCGAACGGTCACGTTTTTATACCTGAAAAGGTTCAGAAAAAAAAAGTTCGAAGCCAAATAAATTAGAATTTGTATGTCCCGAAAAGGGTAAACAGACGACGGTGTATTAATTCGACGGGGCAAAATTCCGACAGGGCAAAATTTCGAAAGAGAGTAAAAGTAGCGCAACTAGTGGGCTCAGACGTTCGCTCGTGAAAAAAGATCCATAGGACATAACACCAGTGGTGCTGCCATCTAAACGCACGAGTTGGAAATTTTCGAAATTTTGCCTCTTCGGAACTTTTATTTTCGGAATATCGGATCGTCGACGCCGTAATTTTCGAAGTCCGAAAAATTCGTATACCCGAGAATTCTTTTCTTCAATTTTATTACGTTCGCACTTTCCGATAGTTTCTTGTTCGATAAAATAATTTTCGGAACTTTTCGGATCTCTAAAAATCACCAATTCGGAATTTTTCAAGTAGTACTACTGACCGTTCGATAAATTGCTCTGTCGTCTGCGTAATCTTTCGAATAAAATATTTACTCGACGATATTAAATTCGTATCATTTTTGGTATCGATTCCTACCCGTTCGATGTTATTTACAGTTCGATTATTCAAACTGTCGTCGGAATAAACCATCTGATTCGTACTATTAAAATTCGGAGTTTTGCACCGTCGAAGCTTTTACGGTTCGAAACTTCGACCCGGCCCCGTGACACTGAGGCTATTTTTATGCTAAAGTCAAAAATTTATGTAAATTCAAATAAAACACAGAAAAATCTGAATTATTACGAGATCTAATCCAACGACAAAGAGATTTAATTCGCAATTTTTTGTTTTTTTTTTTTCGTCAACACAAATTCCTTCGAATGCAAGCTTAATGCAAGGGATAAAGAGACTATGCAAATGCCTCGAAGGCAAGTGTCGAGACAGTGAGTGAGCACATATATACATTTTAACGACAGGCCGAGTATCCCGGCGTGCTCTACGGCCGGAAATTCTCGTCTCACTTTTAAGACCGGACCGTTGAGCACGTGCAGACCAAGAGAGGCCGCCATGACTCCTCGTATGGTTTGTCCGCCGAACGTTACGTTCCAAAGTCGCGCGTGCGAACGACCGTGCCAGTGCGCGAACGTTAATCGCAGGAAAGTGCGTTAAATAGGGGTTGAAACGAAATATATGTGCAAAAAATAAAATAAAAGTAACGAGCTATGGTACCGGATGTTATTTGCATCCGGAAAATTAAAGTATAGAGGGGAGCGCTCTACTTCGGAGTCTCTCTGTTGCCGAGGCACTTGACTGCTGTGCGGATAAAACTTCTGGTCGATTGGTGCACTTAAAAGTTTCGCGAACCATCGACTTGGTATGTGTATATAAATCCGTGGAACTAATAGCTTGGAGTGGCGAACTCTGTATAACCACTCGGCAAAAGTATTCATAATGGGGCGGCAAAGTACGAAATACACGATAGTGTTAACACTCTTGTAGATTCATAAAAAAAAGACTTATTGCATTCAACTCAAATTTCATTTGTATTTGAAACAATTTATATTTCAACTGTCCACTTTAAGAATTTCAATAATCAAATTAATTTCATTGGAACCTAGTAAATACTTTTAGAATTAATGTCATTGTTGTTTTCACCCGTGACGAAAAAAAAAAAAACAAAACAAAAAGTATCGTTATAAGGATTCCCTAAGTTCTGAATACTCGTCGCGCCCTTCGAGTCTCCAGAGTCACATAAATCCACTATCTTCCTTCTCCGAACGCTAAAAATGAAGAAGCAACGAAAAACTTGCTCCAAAAAGTCTAAATCCGGGATTTAATGACGGGAGAGTGTAACGCAGTAAAACGGATATGAGCACACGGTAGAGATGATAACGAGTGAAACGAGCGTGAACGAGGAGAGAAACAAGAGGAAATTATCTGACACGGTCTAGACAGACGATTATCGACAAGAGAGTAAGAGAGGGTGAAAGTGCTTTTTAAAAATGATAAATCGACCACCGGACGTTAAACGACAGGGATTCGTTTCGGTCTGATAAGAGACTAAAATACTAATAGACGCGAGTTCCAATGAAAAATTTTGAAAAAAGCACTTCAATATTTTTTTTCGTAACAAAGTTTACCATCGCACTTCAAGAATGACTTTCTATTATTATGGCAAGGACGAACTGAAGGATATATATTTTTTTTCCGAATTATATATATTTTTTATTCATGCAAAACAGAGCGGCGATATCTTTCTTTTGTTATTTAAATACTCTTCGACCGAACATCGTATTACCGTGACAGGACGTATCCCGTTACGGAATACATATTTATGGTTTTTTTTTTGTCGAAGAGTGCCGGTGCAGGGTCCGAAGGAAAAGGATCTCTGCCACATGGGGCGAGAGACAAAAATTCTCGTTATCCTCCTTCTTCGCTGACTTGACGATATGAAAACAAAAAAATAAAAACAACTTAGGGAAAATCCTTCAAAAGCGCATCGTTCCGTGAATGGTTTGTACAAACCATGTTTCCCACACAGATTCTCTTTTAGGACCCCCTTGCCGACATACTCTGGCCAATTGTTTACACCAGCCAGGATATTTCCGTCTGTGGTGTTGAGAGTCTCGAAACATTTACAATTTGGTCAAGACTGAGATTAGCCAGACACTTGTATGCGAGAGACAAGATATTTACAGATTTTATCTCTCACTTCCTCTCTCTCTCTCTCTCTTCCCCTCGTTCAAAATAAGTTTTACAAACTTTTCAGGACAAAAGGAAAACATTTTTCTTACGGTATTTATAGAAAATAATGTTAAAACATACTTGTTCGACACGGCGAAAATTCACGTACTCTCGGCTTATCCTTCTCCAAATCCTGCTTTAAAAAGCATGTACCAATCGGATCCCTTTGATTGCCAAAAGCTAGACCGTGACTGTCGTTCATTAAGTTGTAACCGGATCCAAGCCCAAAGAAAACGTATCTCGGTGCGCAAGCCTGAAAGGAAGAGAAGATAAAAATTAAAGATGTATATCCTTCGGTTATGAGAGTGAATATGTACGTGTTCGATTGTAAATGAGCAAAAAGAAGAGAACAAAATCATTGCGTTATTCACTCTACGAATTAAGGTAGTAGTCTCGTAAATTAAGCCGATTTTCATGTCTTTTTTGGAGGGCGTTTTTTTGTAGAAAAATAAAAATGAATCGTTTTGGATATTTAGGATGTCTATAGATTAAGAATTATCAAGAATTTTTTATTTCAGATAACATCAAGTGCCAAAATCATCGGGGCCACCCACGCGCTTTTTTTTCGAGGTGCCAACTTCGATCAATAATAATAATAATAAACTATTAAATTTTTTCAAAAATTTTTTTTTTTGTTTCTTTAATATGTAAATAAAAACATCGTAAATATCCAAAACGATTCATTTTTATTTTCCTACAAAAAAACGCCCTCCAAAAAAGACATGAAAATCGGCTTAAGTTACCAGACTACTACCTTAAGCAAATTAATTATCAATCCGTTAAGTCTGGCCATTATTTTCCCGTCTCAGAAACATTTTTCTTCAATCATCACAACTTTTATAATAAGATATTAAAACAAAAAGTTGAATAAACGTTTTTGTTCTTGGAATAGAAATCATCATCGACAAATCCTCAGTATTTTTCGGTAGAATTTTCTACAAGTACAATTATTTGAGTAGAAAATCGTTTTCAATGATTTTTCATGTCAACATTTCAGACAATGCATATCTAAAAATTGCAATGACTGCAGCGTGATCTCGTGCGGGTTTATGAGAAAATTAACGTTATTCAACTTTCATTGTTCCTATTTTGGGTGGTGCACAAACCCAAACAAAAAATCAAATCAACGTTTATGTTTTTGCAATAGAAATCGTCACTGAAAAATCCTCAGTATTTTTTGGTAGAATTGCCTACAAGTACAATTATTTAAGTAGAAAATAATTTTCAATGATTTTTCATGTCAACATTTCAGACAATGCATATCTAAAAATTGCAATGACTGCAGCGTGATCTCGTGCGGGTTTATGAGAAAATTAACGTTATTCAACTTTCATTGTTCCTATTTTGGGTGGTGCACAAACCCAGACAAAAAATCAAATCAACGTTTATGTTTTTGCATTAGAAATCGTCACTGAAAAATCCTCAGTATTTTTTGGTAGAATTCCCTACAAGTACAATTATTTGAGCAGAAAATAATTTTCAATAGTTTTTCATGTCAACATTTCAGACAATGCGTATCTAAAAATTGCAATGACTGCAGCGTGATCTCGTGCGGGTTTATGAGAAAATTAACGTGATTTAACTTTCATTGTTCCTATTTTGGGTGATGCACGATTATTCTGCGGTACTATTGCGTAATAATGGAGAACTGACGCTGCCCATCAGGTCCAGCGAGCACGCAGAGAGACAAACCAACCGACACGACCTCAATATATAACATTTCTTTTTTTTTTTTTTAACAACTTAACGACGATGACCATGACTCTTATGCTCGAGGGCTATTATGAATATACGTTGTATGTAGTGCACTTCGTCGTGTATTATAATTTATGAGACGTGGCTTCTTCGTCCGGAACGACAGGGAACGGAGAGCGAAAGATGATACCTGTTCTATATTTATATATATATGTACCCCACGTATCCTGTGGGATTAAAATTATGGGGAGGATGCACCCATTCGAACATGCAACGAAAAGGGGCTCATGAACATTTTAATCTCTCTATTAAGCTTTTTATTCAAATTAAAAATAGTTCGATATGTGTGCAAGATATTTCACGCAAAGTAGGGTGATATTTGGCGGAGATATTTTTTTTTTAATGCTACTTAAATTTTGATCCTACGTTAGTTTTTATTTAACTATTTTTGTAGTGCACCATTTGCAATAACCCAAAAATTCTTTCGGCTAAAAATCGTTCCACTTCATGATGGAACATCCCACATATATTTATTTACTTGTTTTTGTATCTTTGGAATGAGAATCATTGTCGAGTAATTCCTCGATCAACGCACTCCTCATTGTCGACCAATTGCGTTTAAATTGCAACTGGCAACGATTATCGTGCGATTACAAGTCGATCGAGCAATTGGTAGAATGCGCTTGTCTCGATCCAATTGAGGCTAACGATATTTTACTACTCTTTTATTCGTATAATTTTTTTTGCAACATGAAGACAAAATCTCAACGTTCAGTGGTAACGTCGATTTTTCCGTGCCTTCACCCTCCCTCGTGGCTATCATTATCTAGTGAAATTCCTGGTTTCCATTCGGTTGAACTCGCGGTTATCTGTGGTAGTTTCGACCGCAGTGAGAGTACTCCACGTCACAATGGATCTAGCATACTTGTAGATGCGACCTGGAACTTATCGCAACGCAGTGTCCCGGCCTCTTGATAACATTGTTTCGAGCATAGTGCTTGAAACATTTTGCTTTTCTCGAATGGAGCTATAAAAGAAGCGGGGAAAAAGAAAGTAAGTGCGAAGAAATGAAGAATTTAAAGTGACCGTCAAGTTATCATTCGAAAAGTTATTTAAAGAAGAAAATTTAATTTGGAATGACTAAATTTTGTTTTACTCGAATAAATCGCCATCTTATATAAATAAAACAGCAACAAATTTGTCATTTTGCTTCTTCGTGGAGGAAGCTTTATTATCATTAAAAAAATTGAGTTTGTAATTTTATTGTGTTAGAAATACTCCAAAACGAATTTGTCCGAATTTGTGCATGCCTGCGTGTGCACGTGTGTGAGAGGGTTGCGGTTTTATGAAACTTCAAATTATTCGAATAATTTGGAATTCACAATAAGCATAAAGGAAGAAGCTGAAAGTTGAAACTTGCAAGGTACTTCCAGAGAGCCAAAATTCAGAAAAATATAGTTCCTTATAGAAGAGGCTTTCAGCATTGTGTGAAATTTCAAGGAAGCAGTGTGCAAGTTTCAATTTAAAGTTTTTTTTTATCGATATTTGCTACAACGTTTTAAATCAAATTAGGCTCTCAAAGCGAGCTAACCTGGCTCTTCATCTTTGTCCAGACTCGATGTTCTCATCTTAATGCAAAGAAAAGAGTGAGAGAGAAGTGAAAGTAAATTGAACGTAACGACAAGGCGTTTGTCGAACGTCCCTTCGGACGGCATTACTCTCGTAGTTTGTTCATCTTCGTCTTTGTGGTTGCGTCGACAATGAGACAGGCAGACTCCGACCAAGTCGCCCCACAGTAAATAAAGTAGTTATAATAAAAAATAATAATAAATAAAAGGAATTAAGAAGCAAGACTGCGCTGTGCGGAGAATCCGAAGAGCCCGCTATTTATCCATTGCGCTAGTTGAGCTCAATCGGGCCAGAATATAAAACCGCGACACGGACAAACGAGACAGACAACTATATAGAGATACAAGTTACAATTTATTGTATGAGATGGTAACCTGTTACTGACCCTGAAATTCTACCATGTATGTATATTAGGGCAATTTTTTTTTTTCGACTATTTTTTTTTCTCAGTCTCCACTTGAAATTTTGTTGGATATGTCGAAAATCAAATTCCCTGAAAGTTACAGGCCTTAATATTAATTCTAAGTACTTTCCCAAAGCGTGAGAAGATTTTCCATCTAAAATACACGTAAATCGATTTTTTTTTTTTCAAATTTCTATAACTCAGCCGCATTTTATGCTATCATATTGGTCTTGGTTTCGATTTACTCAGAATAAAACAATCCAAAAAAGTGCCTTTTGCGGCGAAAGTGTAAGTTGGACTGGTGAGTTGGTAGGGGTCACTGAAGTTGATTTTTACCCAAAATTCTCGTTTTTTTGCTGTTATCTCCGAAACAATTAACTTTACGAAAAAAAAGTGAACGATAAATTTGTTGGAAATTTAATTTTCTACAAAAAAGGTCCTATCGACCCAATTGCTTAGATTAATATTTCTTGAGATATTGAACTTTTTATTTTTTTATTTTTTTTATTATTTAATATTTAATATTTTATAAATTTTATACCACTCATAAGTTAAAGTTCATTACCTCAAGAAATATTAATCTAAGCAATTGGGTCGATAGGACCTTTTTTGTAGGAAATTAAATTTCCAACAAATTTTTCATTTACATTTTTTTTGTAAAGTTAATTGTTTCGGAGATAACAGCAAAAAAACGAGAATTTTGGGTAAAAATCAACTTCAGTGACCCGTACCAACTCACCAGTACAATTTACACTTTCCCCGCAATAGGCACTTTTCTAGATTTTTTTATTCTGAGTAAATCGAAACCAAGAACAATATGATTGCATAAAATGCGGCTGAGTTATAGGATTTTGAAAAAAAAAAAAAAAAATCGATTTACGTGTATTTTAGATGGAAAATCTTTTCACCCTAAGGGAAAGTACTCAGAATTAATATTAAGGGCTGTAACTTTCAGGGAATTTGTTTTTCGACATATCCAACATAATTTCAAGTGAGGACAGAGAAAAAAAAATAGTCGAAAAAAAAAATCGCCCTAATGTATATAGTACACTGAGAAAATAATTTATTCAATGTTAACAATTCTTAAATTTGATATGGCGAAATAAATGTTTATGTTTATTTGTAAAATTAAGTTTCCCAACTTTAAGTACAGCGTGAACAAATCGTATGTGTTTGATCTAAAATTTGGTAACAATACCTACACGTTTATTTCGTCATATCGAACTTAAGATTTGTGAAAATCAACGAGGAGGCTTGGACGATCCTTTTTAACTTACCGCAAGGAAAAAATCGTGCCATAAATACCAAACGTGCCGTTGTTCGAACTATTCTTACGATCATGAAAACAAATATTCAGTTCCGAATCTAAAAAATTGTAGGAATTCTGATTTTTTAATTAAGAATAAAACAAATATTTATACGACTTAGAATTTTTTGTATAACGACATGAATATTTTTTTACACGATCAGAATAGCATTCCGAACAATCTCTCATTTGGGATTTTCGATACGATTTTTTTTCCCCACAAAATAAACAATAAAAACCGCCTTCTTTCGACTTTTAACCGTGGACCGTATTCCTTAAACAAATTATATCGTCAATGCACAATATAAAAGATAACGGACTCCGAAGAAGTGAAGCTTGTGCTCGCGGAGAACCCTTGAGGAAGTTGAAGAGCGTTTTATAGCCCGAGGGGAGGTTATTAGTCATTGCCGCGCGGGAATTCACTCTCCTGAGTGGAATCCTTATTCGTCTCATTCGCTGCACTATCCATCTACAATCGTCGTTAGGATCATTGAAGCAAAAAAGAAAAAGAACGAAAAAAGACTAGAATCCCACGGATAGAATCCCCCCTCTGTGCTTGTATATATATATGTATATATATAAAGCGTTTTATCTCATTTCCGATCGTCGGATTCTCGTGTTTCTGAATGTGGAAGATTGAGAGGAACTGCTGGTGATTGTAACAGCTGCTCGCGGTCTCCGAAGGGAATCGATGAACACCGCGACCAGAGACCGCGCGCTCGGCAAAAGAGCTCATTCCCGTCAGCGGAGCATGTTATAGCGTTGCCCCGGTATTGAGTTCCCGAGGTAAATCGATTGGGACGTCGACACTGACAGCACGCAACGCGAAAGCGTGCAGCTGCGATCTAACTCTGCGTAGATATATTTATAAGCACGCTCGATCGATGTATATCGGCCACTGGCAAATAAAGAGTTGTAACGCACATCGATACGTGCTAAATCATTTGGGTTACGCCCATTTGTTTGCTCACATTGTGAAAGTACTCACGCTCATAGGAATCGAAGTATAAGGGATGCTCCGTCGGAATTGGAGTATATAGCGTACGTTTACGCAATTTTCTGGATTATTTAGGTTATGCGGGTGTGCTGATAATATTGTGAGGCTTGTAAATTGTCATGTTTCAAATTTGTCACTGATTTTATTAACGACTAGCTGTGCCCCGCGGTTTCACCCGCGTTAAGGGGGGGAAATAGGGTTAGACGGTTCAAAAAATCGATTTTTTTTTAATTTCATAAATTGTTAGTAAAACTATTGAAACATATGTTCCCAAATTTTTAAATGAAAATTCCGACTCGTTCTATTGTTATAAACCATTAAAGGTGGAAATAGGGTTCGGACAGCGTTATCTCAATGATTTTCATGAATTTTTTTATAGTATAAAAAATGAATATAATTTATTGAAACTTTGAGAATATTTTATACATATATTTGAGTATATACTATAAAATTTTTGAAGAATTTCCTTGAAAAACACCGAAGATATTAGTGACCCCATATTGCAGGTCACAATCAGACTCAGCATTTTGCGTACATTCTGGAAGCCGCAATTTTTTTGAACTTTTTTTGAACTTGCGTACACGCTAGTTTGAAAAATTTTCAACCAATCGATTTGAAAATTGCCTGTTACTTTCTTCATAGTATTGCGCTCTATATGAACCTAAAATCGGAATATTATCATTATTGAAAATAATTTTTTTTTGCAAATAAAGTTGTAAAAAATGGCAAAAAATCATGCTTTTTTGTTTTGACCCCTGTAAAAAATTCAATTTTCTATTTTTTTGATAGCATTTAGGTTCATATAGAAGAGAGACATATAATAAAAGTAAATTCCAAGCTCGTTTGATTTCAGATGAAAATTGCGGCTTCCAGAATGTACGCAAAATGCTGAGTCTGATTGTGACCTGCAATATGGGGTCGGTAATATCTTCGGTGTTTTTCAAGGAAATTCTTCAAAAATTTTATAGTATATACTTACATATATGTATAAAATATTCTCAAAGTTTCAATAAATTATATTCATTTTTTATAGTATAAAAAAATTCATGAAAATCATTGAGGAAACGCTGTCCTAACCCTATTTCCCCCTTTAAATTTTCGTCCTCCGATTCAACGCACCGCCGCCGCTCCTTAGGGTCATAGCATAAAGTTACGTGGCGTAAAGCCTTCCTGAATAAACGGGCTATCGAATGCAAAAAGAATTTTCCACATCGAATTAGTATTTCCTGAGATTAGCGCGTTCGAACAAACATACAAACATACAATCTTTCCAGCTTCATTATAGTTGTAAGATTAAGGTCAGTGCGGATAGAAAAAAAATGAAATTAATTATTATCAAAGTTTCTTGACAACAGGAACTTTGTTTTTCTACTATTTGTAGCAAGAATTTTTTCAAGGTAATTACGATCGGTTCATTGACAAATCAAGGAAAGTTTTTATTGCAACTAAAAATCCTTTCACCCTAAGAGGAGTTATTTTTTGTTGTTGTTCTTCACGAGCTAATGTGCACTTTGCCGATGCAAATGAACATTGTTTCGGAGTAACTGATTTCCTCTCACCTATAAAGGATTCTACAGAAAAAACAAACGCTATACATGCTTCCGGAAAAATGAGTCAATTAAGAACAAAAGATGATTCCACTTTTCGCCAATTTGGTTAAAGAGGATTAGTGTTTTTACCGTGAACAGATGTTTCGGGAGAATGTAACATGAGAGATCGCCGAAACCGTGCACCGACCGCGCGTCCACTGCTGTCGGCGTTAACATTTTTTAGTTATTTTTTTTTACCTTTTAATCGACGGTTTAATTTCTATATTTTTTTCAATTCACACATATAAAACCGTAAATATTTCAATTCGACATCACTGATGATCGATTTTATTCTATACATGAGAAAATTAGGCAATTTTGTAAGGGACCATACACTCGGGAAACACAATTTGCACACTTTACTCATTTTATTATCCACTCTCGTTTATTCTCGCGGAGTAGTGACGAAAAGAGGTCCGAGCGCGTGTGCTTGGTTTTTTTTCTTCGGGGTGGCTCTTTTTTTTCTGTTTCGAATTCAGAGTACCTCGCTCTCGCTCTATAATTGCAGCATTCTTCTTTAATGTCTTCAGTTGTTCGGCCGTATTATCATGCTCGAGGCTCTGGCTGCCTCTCTCTCTCTCTCTCTCTCTCTCTCTCTCTCTTTTTATATATATACATCTATCTCATCCGTCCGGTCCTCTCATATGGGTGTGAGACACTGAAGTAAAGTTTCGACAGGCATCTCGATTTTCACGCTCTGTTAAGCACGTGTGTGTGCTCGTCCCAGAGCGATCATAAAGACTGTGCTCCGAAAAAAAAGCATTTTTTTTAAAGAGTAATAACTTCGATAATTTACAAAAGAGGACAACGATAAAATACACAAAAAACGAAATCGTCAGTAGATAATTTGTTGATTTGTTTATTCGTCTAAGCTCAATTCTTTCTAAAACTTTGAGGAACATATCGATCGGTTTATGAGGAAAAGAAAAAACGTACGGCGCATTTTGCTAACACGTCATGATGTGGCCAATAGCTCTCGGGAGTACACAGAGCTTTTTAGATGGAAAGTTATTTTGGGGCGCGAATGAGGTCATCTCGGGGTCGGAATGATGACGGCACCCGCGCGATTGCCACTCCGCACCTTTTCTTTACTCAAAAACTTCACCGGATCGTTGAGCTTTCGACTCAACTCAGAAAAATTGATTTATTTTAATGACATAAACTTTATTACGATGAAAATTTGTTTGAATCAAGTAAAGTTTGATCTTGTCAAATATAGCACGGTATATACATGTATATATATTAGGATGAGTCAAATAAAATGACTAATTTTTTTTTTCCCTCGATATAATGAAAAATGTATTGTTTGGCATCTCAAAAAAACCCTCTGCAAGTATGAGCCCTTCATATTTAAATTAAGAGGTCTCTCATCGCGAATTTTCATTTCCCATTTAAATAACATGGAAACATTTTTTTCTAACTTTGCAATTTTATTAGACTTAAACCGTTGATGTTAGGAGAGTCTTTTAGCACATTTTTGTAGAACATTTGGGGCTCTACAAAAAATCTCTCTTGTGTCTAATCGATAAAAGTAACCGTACAAAAAATAATCGGTGATAATTAACTCTGGATTCTACTTATCTCGTTTTTAGTACATAAATTTCAAATTTTTTAAAATTTCAGTTATCAATATGAATAAATATACTACTAATATATACAACTAATATATTACTAATTGTTTTCAAACAAATATGAGAGAATCCAGAGCTAATTATCACCGATTATTTTTTGTACGGTTACTTTTATCGATTAGACACAAGAGAGCTTTTTTATAGAGCATCAAATGTTGTACAAAAATGTGCTAGAAAACTCTCGTAACATCAACGGTTTAAGTCTAATATAATTCCAAAGTAAAAAAAAAAATGTTTTCATGTTATTTAAATGGGAAATGAAAATTCGCGATCAAGGACCTCTTAATTTAAATATGAAGGGCTCATACTTGCAGAAGGTTTTTTGAGATGCCAAACAATACATTTTTCATTATATCGAGGAAAAAAAAAATTAGTCATTTTATTTGACCCACCCTAATATATATATATATAGAGAGAGAGAGAGAAAAATAACATATAGTGGACGAGCAGCCGAAATGCTGTTACCAAAAGCGAAATGGACTGGTAATGTGGCTCGATCGTAAACCATTCCACCCCAAACATATAAATATACACGCAGAGAGAAAAATGGAAAGATGAAGAACTGGCCGAACAATCGTCAGCGAGGAAAAGAAACGACAACAACGAAAATAAAAAAAAAACATATCAGTGAAAGAAGAGAAGCGGAGTTCTGTCGGCTACCATATAAAAAAAACCATATAATGTATATATAATGCCCGCAATTCTTCGACTCTGGATTCAGCGATGTTCAGTGAATTTTTGTATCTTACGGTTTTTTTTATTTGCAAAGCATAAGAAGACGAAAAAGAAAACAAAATGAAAAAGGCCGAGCGCAAGCTCCGACGCATTACCCCCGAGAGGATCTCCGAGTCTCTGAACCCTGTTCAGTGTGTGTATAGCAGTGAGAATGGCGGTGGGAACGAGGTGGATATTTACGTCGGATTCGTGAGGCAGAAGATAGAGGCCAAGAAGGTGTAGACTTTCGAGGTTGACTCATCCCTCGACGCTACGCCACTGACTCACTTCATTATTTATAGATATAACCCATTATTTATAATAATTGAACGCGAAACGTTTAGGGTTTGCATAAAGATACAATGAGAAATATTATTATTATTTTTATTAATTAGAAATCTGGAAGAAGTCCCTCAGAGATAATTTCACCGGAAAGTGGCAGAATTGTAGCGAAAAGAAACAAAAAACAGAGAAGAAGTTGCGAAACAGGATGTATCCACAAAATAAACGTGAATCAAATCTCGAAACTAAAAAATTAATAGTCATGTCCTGATTATATCATCCGGAGCAATCAACGTTTACGATTTTCCGGGACATCGGAATTTGGAACTTTAAAAAATTGTCTTTCATAAATGGTCAACCCCTACGTGTGTCAACCGGGGTTAATAGACCGGGAAGTGTTCCGAAAGTTCTTGGCATTCTTTTAGCCCGGCGATATAACTGCTACTGTTACACGCATATACACTGTAGCTACTCCTCCCCCGTCGTTCCTTTTAACGCGAATGATTTATAATCGCTGCGAGATACACAGGGACGAGATGCCATAAAACTGCGGTCCCTGCTGTATAGCATATGCTTGCGTAACGAGCCGAGTACTCGACGGTTTGTTCGTGTGTGCGCTGGCAAAACTAAAAAGAGGGCTCGAGAAATATTCTGCAGTGTCGCCGATCTTACTATTTCATAGAGAGATTAGACAGAGAAAGAGAGACTTGACTGTACTGTGAGTTCAAGTCCTCGATCAGTTTCACGATGAGGGAGGGAGAGGAAGCGACAGAGAGAGAGAGAGAGAGAGAGGGAGGGGTTGGAAGAGAGATGCGACAAAAAGCTAACCGTTTAGCGGGCGTTAGCAATTTGTCCCGCTGACAAAACACACGAAAGGAATGCGTATTGTCCAGGGAGTCTGTGGTATAATATAAGAGACCTCGCTCTCTCTCCCTTTCTCCCTTCCTCCTACTGGATTGTGTCCAGGTGGAAAATTCTCAGGGTGCATTCTGAAGAATTGCAATCGTTGGATAGATGGGCTATCGTCTATTTAGTACAGAATCAAAAGAGCATTCTCTTTTCATTCTGATAGCATTCTCTTTTGAACGATAAATTTGTGTGTGTTGTGTTTGGGAGTCACACCTCCAGATAAGTTGGAATTTTAGAATCAAGCCATTTCGACGAAGGTAAAGAAGGCTTCAGCAATAATCATCACTAAATATGGCAAATATGATAATCAGCAATCAGCAATAATCAATAAATATGGCAATCAAAAATGAATTTCTAAACTGTACCTTACACTCATTCGAGGTACTGTTTGAAGTATGTGTATGATATACGAGGTGTGTAAATTAAGTAATGAGACTGACAACGTAGCGTTCGATCTGGCAACACTTGGGGCTCTGGGCTTGGAGGGGCGGCAGGGAAACATGTGATACGCCTTCAGTACGGGTTTGAACTCGCTCGAGTCATTTGGTTGTCCGTAGCGATTTTTTTTGTCAAACAGTTTCTTATATAGTGTTCTAAAAATGAGCAACATCAATTTCGAGCAACGGTGTGCTATCAGGTTTTGCTTCAGACTTGGGACAGTATAACGGAAACTCTTACTTAACTTCAGCAGGCCTACGGAGACAGTGTTTTGTCAAGAGCCCAGGTTTTTCGGTGATTTAAGGCATTTTCAAAAGGAAGAGAGTCGATTGAAGATGAACCACGAAGCGGCAGGCTTTCATCTTCAAGAACCGATGAAAATGTCGACAGAATTTGGGATCTTGTGCGTTCAGATCGTCGGTTGACAGTCAGAATGATCGGGGAAAAGTTGAATTTGACTCACACCACCGTTTGACTCACTTTTACCGGGAGGTTCGTGAAAAACTTCGAAAAAGGGTCATTCGTGTGAGACCAAACATCAAGAACAACTGGGTGTTGCATCACGATAATGCTCCTTGTCACACAGCAATTTCAATAAACGAGTTTTTGGCCAGTAAAAACACTCCTGTGGCTCCTCAGCCTCCTTATTAGCCTGACTTGAGTCCTTCTGACTTTTTTTTCTTCCCGACATTGAAAAATCACCTCAAGGGACCTCATTTTGGGACACTCGAAAATCTTCAAACGGCTGCAAACGACCAGCTGAAGGCTATTCCAGTATCGGAGTTCCAGCACTGCTATGAGGATTGGAAGAACCGTCTCCAGCGCTGTGTGGCTTCAGAAGGAAGTTATTTTGAGGCTGACAATATAAAATTGTAATTCTATTTGAATAAAAAAAATGAAAAAAATCAGTCTCATTACTTAAGAGGAAGGCGCACATGTACCACGTGACACGTGAGTGCGAGAGAGATAGCTGAAAATTCTTATCGGTACTTTCTCCAAAACGGGACAACCTATTGCGATGAACAAAGCTTAGCCAATTTTTGCCACCATACTCCAGTGGCTAAGCTTATTTCATCCAAATCGGTTGTGTCATTTCGAAGAAAGTACATTTCGCGTTTTCGAAGTGATAGCCGCGTGTGATACATCCCCTTAATTTACACACCTCGTATGTACCATATACGAGGTCTGTTCAAAAAGTATCGCGAATTTTGAATTTCCGCGGGCTACGTATATTCGATTTTCGATTTTTTTGTGGCGTTAGTTCGGTACTCATGTCCCTCACTTATGTTGAAAAAATCGGCCATTTTGAATGTTTAGTTAATTGTTGACAGCTGTTTTGGTTGGACGTGTTTTGGCTTGTCTTCGATTTTTGTCTATTCCAAAAAAGCAGCTTCCGTTGCGATGATTGAGCTTTGGTTTCCACGTCATAACCATGAACCCATGATTCGTCACTAGTTATGACCCTCTGGAGCAAATTTGGGTCGTCGCGAACCGAGTCCAACAGCTCCTTAGCAATGTTAACGCGACACTGTTTTTCTTCGAAATTGAGCAATTTTGGCACGAATTTCGCGGCGACCCGTCTCATGCCTAAATCGTTGGTAAAAATCGAATAGCACGAGCCAATCGATATGTTTAGTTCCTCAGCAACTGCTCTAATGGTGATTCGACGATTGGTCAATATTATTTTCTTCGCTTCATCAATGTTTTCGTCTGTCGTTGATGTGCTCGGGCGTCCGGAACGCATTTCATTGTTCGCATCTTCTCGGCCCTCTGAGAACATTTTGTACCACCGATAAACGTTGCTTTGGTCCAAGGTAGCTTCACCATATGCCACAGTCAACATTTGGAATGCGTCCGCGCACTTAATTTTCTTTTTCACACAAAATTTGATACGGATTCTTTGATCCATTTTTTGGAATAGGCAAAAATCGAAGACAAGCCAAAACACGTCTAACCGAAACAGCTGTCAACAATTAACTAAACATTCAACATGGCCGATTTTTTCAGCATAAGTGAGGGACACGAGTAACAACCTAACGCCACAAAAAAATCGAAAGTCGAATATACGTAGCCCGCGGAAATTCAAAATTCGCGATACTTTTTTAACAGACCTCGTATACCATGAACCACCGAATTATTTTTACTCGGAATGTAACAATAAACAATAGGTTTTATGCATAATACAATAGCGTCTATAAAAGCTGCAAGTTGGACGAACAATGCTGCAAGATTCCCGTGCAAAAATATTTCAAAACAACTCTCACTCGGTTTTGTTTTCTCTTGGTCCGCCTCCGTGCTTGTCTCTCCCGAGAGAGCCCCAGGGAATTCCCAAAAAGGTGCGAGTCGCGCGCCTGTTTCGATCGATTGAAATAGGTGGAGGCGAAAGCCCTCCTTTGGGGAATCCTTGCCAGAGAGGAAAGAACGTGAAGAAGTCACTCTCTACTTCTCTCTCTCTCTCTCTCTCTTCGTCTTTCTCGTACAGCAGAAAGTGGAAGAGAACGAAAGACATGGCACCAGAGGGATGTTGGAAGAAGGAGAAAAGGTTTTCATACAAGGCTCTGCTTTCAGTGCGGGTCGTCGAGGTCGCGATTGTCTTTTCTCCTTTGCCGGTGCGTCTCTGTTCGTAGTTTCTTACTTGGAGAACGCCCCCGTGAGCTCACCGCGGCAAAGGAACTTCTTCTCCACCTTTCTCCGTTTCTTCATCTCCTTCTTTATCCTTTATTTCGACCGAACCACGCGCCCTTTTAATCGATACTTCTTTCATTTTATTTTCGCGAGAGAAACGACAGACAGCCGCGGCGAGGAAACCGCGAACAGTTTTATCGTCACAGGACACCCAGCCATATTTTACCCTCGATTGTTCCTTCTTTCGGCGTGTGAGAGATGCCCTCTCGCGTTCACTGTATTCCCAATATATACAACAGAACGAAGGGAAAAAAAAAAGTGCAAGAAGAAAAACCCTCGCGAGACCAAGTTCTCACCCCGTGGTTTGCATCGTGAAACGTTTGTGCGTTTGTTTGTGGCATCTGCCGATTGTTCGATCTACAAGTCCCTCGCGACGTTTCAAAGTCCATGTTGTTTTCTTTTGTTTGTTTTTTTTTCCTTTCTCTTTTTTCGTTACTTTCATCGCAAAAGAATGTCGGTCCGCGTCCTTTTGTAGAAACACGACATTTTTATCGTCTCGATCTGGGATTTGTCTTTTGGCCGAATTGGTATATGGAAAGACGAGATATTGCCGGGCATTTGTCAAGCCGTAGTAAATTACAACGTTTGACGATAGGCGATTTATCAGGAGAGCACAAAAATTCATTCCTATTTCATCGCCGTGCCTTGGCTCTGAGCCTCTTTCTTTCGATCGGTCTCGCATAAAAACGGTGAAAGAATCGCGAGAATAAAAGTATTTCAAGAGGGGAATGGAGAAAAAAAAGGGGGGTTCAAGAAGGACCTGCAGTTTTAGAGACGCATCTTCGGGTTAAGAACGGGGGAAAGAGACATGCGGGGCGGGGGGACGTAAAACATCTGTCGGCAAATCTACTAGGCAGCATCTCCAAAATACGAGAGATGCCGCGACGATCGTGAGAGAGGAAGAGACATAGAAGCCTCGGAAAGAGGAAGAAAGACGACGGATTGGAGGGTTATATATCGCGCAGGACGAGAGACAGACGCGCGCGGAGCTTAAGGTACGAAGATCACAGAGAGAAAATACGAGAGAGTGAGAGCGATTGCGAATGGATTGCAGCTCTTGCGGTTCTACTTTATATAGCGGTTTGAAAAAACAACGAAAAAGACACAAAAAAAACGAACGCGCATAGGGCGGACGTCCGCTGGAAAGATGAAGGCTCCTCCTCCCTTCGCCCTTCTAAAGAAGAGGGCAGGAGAGGAAGGAGGAAGATAAGGACATGAGAGAAAGGAACGAGGCGAAGAAAAGAAGCCACTGTGAATTAAGCCAGGAGGGCGCATTGCGGGAAGGGGCGGAGCGGAAGGGGTGAAGATGCCGAGACGACCGAGACTTTTTCGGCATCTCTCGCCCGGCACACTCTCGGAATGACTTTTGCCGCGCAGCATCTCTCCGGATTTTTATATGACTTCGCGTTTATAGGACGAACACAACTTGAAGACCGCAAAATTGTCTGTCGGAGATGAAGATCGTATTCCCTCGCGGACTCTCTCACTCTCTCTCGCCCCGCGTGTCTCCGTTCTCCGTTCGTTGATTTGTTTCGTCTCGGCTATATATACATACGTATCTATATGTGTATACGCGTCTCGGAATTATTCCCTGTTGGGCAATTTGGCAACGAGAGAGGGATTGAATGAAGGATTGATGGACGTGATCTCGGAGATAATCGACAAATTGCATTAGTCCGTTCAATATTTGCATTATACAAACTGACAACAGTAGACGCGCAATCGGTGCGCGGCTCTGACGATCACCCAAGTTAAGCAGCTTTGGCCTCCGTCACTACTTGGATGAGTGACCAGTGTGACCACTTACCCTTCCACTAACTGGCGCACCGACTGTTGACCGGGAGACAGTTTTATTGAGTTTCTGATGTAGTAAATACGACTCTGAAAGTCAGTCAAAACAAAGCTGGATCGAAACAGGTTTTCCGCAGTTTTCCTGTGCCCATGGCAAATGCGATAGAGCATAACTAAGTAATCTACGAGCGCAATGGAAGTTAGGTCAACCCAGTGAAGTGTGGGTCGGAAGTGATCGGGGAAAAAATGGATAAAATCGAATTGGAAAGAGTCGCACGTACAAACCCGAAAGGGCATACGTTTGAACAACGAAAATAATACACAATATTTGCATTATACGATATCAACATACTTTTCACATACTTTTTGCGAACTGTTTGAATTTTCGTTCCCAAAGAGTCCTTTTTGATGTGAAACATCTTTACGCGCGTTGGGAGTAAATCGGTCGATAGGGAACGTCGATGGCACGTCGTGGTGACGCTCCCCTCCACTCCACTCTGCGCACGAGTTGATTGCGCATGCAGAGGGGCGATTCTGAACCAGATGCAATATCATACCGTCTGGCGCTAGCGAGAAACAGCCTATTGCAAGGAAGATTCCAGCGGAAAGGCGCGACTCTAATAGGCTATGGCTCGCTAACGAGATCGATGGTTGTACGTAGATCACAGATGTGTATACTATACATAGTATAGAACAGACATCTGTGCGGTAGAGAAGTTTATTTCCCATTGATACCTGTGGGGCGATTCTGTACCAGGCGCAATATCATAGCGTCTGATGCAAAACCGAAATAGCCTATGAGAATCGCGCCTTTCCGCTGGAATCTTCCTTGCGATTGGCTGTTGCTCGCTAACGACACCGATAGTTGTCGGTAGACAAGCACAGAATCCCAGCCCTGGATGTGCTAGCCATAAGTCTCAAAGGGGGACTTACAGCGAAATTGTTTATGAATATAAGAAAACTCATTCTATACTATTATTATATGTAGCCCTTTCGCGAGTAACACTCCAAGGATTAGTATCAAATTTCATAACATCAAGAAAGGGATTGTCGTTATTCACGTTGAGTTGTCGAAGTCTCAGAGAGCATGTCCCAGATGTACAAGATTCGATCGTTAACAATAGTAATTTCTTATTATTGAGTGAAACATGGCTTGGTAATGAAGAAAACGTCGACATCCCCAACGTTCATTGTATTGTTCACTTCAAACGCAATAATGTTAGAGCTGGTGGTGCAGCTATTTATCAGAATAGAGATTCATTGGATGTTAATTAGATCTCGCATAATCGTTAGGTTGAGAAATGTATGGAAGGGAATTGGTCATGGTCGTTGTATATATTTCCCCAAACCAAAAAATTCACAATATCATACGATTTTTACACGAACTACTCAATTATAGTCCAGCTGGTTCGATACTATTAGGAGCAAATTTACATCAAATTCCATTAATTTTAGTAGGGGATTACAATGTTAATTTTGCCAAAGCTGAATCATTGCCACTTATAAATGTTCTCCAAAATGAATTTCAGTTGACTATGAACAGCCACGGAAACTCACTTTTTTTTTTTCATCGATGTGTCTAAAAGGAATTGACATCGAAGAAATTTTGACCCACATTAACAATATCGCTTGATGGTTAAACTTGATTATCTTTAGAATATTTTCAATCAAACAGTCGTCGAATGAATGTCTTTAAAAAATTCGAATAATATAAACACGGTTTCTCGTTACAGTTTAACACTTTGACTCTAACACTTATTATATTGATGTAGCTACATTAAAATAACGATCGGAAGTACGTAATCTCGGCGGCATTGGTACCAAAGGGTTCACTTCTATTATCGTGTATTCCCATTGAGAGGTGCTGTGTATATATTCACCGGGTTCCGGAGCTCGAGTGCAATAGCCAATTGGGACCAAGAGAAAGAGAGAGAGTGGCCACTCTACAAAGCGCTTAAAGCGATACCATCGCACTCGATAATAAAAACGTTGATGCTGCGGTTATATATATTGTTGTACACAAAGAGCACATATATATACTCTCGAAGTGTACTCTCGACATTTGTGCTCACGTTCAATGACGCGAAAAGACATTTACGATCGGTCGCGTGCCGATATCGTGGAAAATACACCACACGTGCGGGTCATACGCGTACACGTTTGTACTTAATGCACGTTATGTAGCGTGGAAAAAACGGGGGGTGGGGGAGCATTATTACACACGGTCGATGCTCATACGCCTACAACGAAATTCTATACTACCTCAACTGCAAGGACATCCTGGTAAATATTATACTCTGTTCCTCGCACCCACGGATACATAAATAACCTTATTTTCACTTGCGTTGGGGTTCGGCAACCTGAATTCTTGCGGAAGCCAAAAAAGAACCAAAATATGTGCAGAAATAATAAGGAAGCAATGTGCAAGTTTCAATTTTCACCGTTTTTCTCTTTCTCGGCACCGATAGTACGAGGTTTCCTTGATTTTTAATACATTTTTCGAAAAAATCGAAATACCATCAATATAGAATGTTTTTTATTGATTTTCTCTACATTGAATACTAAACATCCATCCATAGTATCAAAAAATTGTAAAAACTGTTGAAAATATTGACTGAAAAAATTGTTAAAAAATATGTTTTCAATCCTTATGGGGGGAAATAGGGTTAGACGGTTCAAAAAATCGACTTTTTTTTAATTTCATAAATTGTTAGTAAAACTATTGAAAAATATGTTCCCAAAATTTTAAATGAAAATTCCGACTCGATCTATTGTTATAAGCCATTAAGGGAGGAAATAGGGTTAGGAAAGCGTTTTCTCAATGATTTTCATGGATTTTTTTATAGTATAAAAAATCAATATAATTTATTGAAACTTTGAGAATATTTTATACATATATTTAAGTATATACTATAAAATTTTCGAAGAATTTTCTTGAAAAACACCGCAGATATTAGCGACCCCATATTGCAGGTCACAATCAGACTCAGCATTTTGCTATTTTTTCCAACGCGTTTTTCTGAAAACGACTTTTTTTTAACTTGCGTACACGATAGTTTGAAAAGTTTTCAACCAATCGTTTTGAAAATTGGCAGTTACATTCTTCATAGTATTGCGCTCTATATGAACCTAAAATCGGAATATTATCATTATTTAAAATAATTTTTTTTTGCAAATAAAGTTGTAAAAAATGGCAAAAAATCATGCTTTTTTGTTATGACCCCTGTAAAAAATTCAATTTTCGATTTTTTTGATAGCATTTAGGTTCATATAGAAGAGAGACATATAATATAAGTAAATTCCAACCTCGTTTGATTTCAGATGAAAATTGCGGCTTCCAGAATGTACGCAAAATGCTGATTGTGACCTGCAATATGGGGTCGCTAATATCTGCGGTGTTTTTCAAGAAAATTCTTCAAAATTTTTATAGTATATACTTAAATATATGTATAAAATATTCTCAAAGTTTCAATAAATTATAAACATTTTTTATACTATAAAAAAATTCATGAAAATCATTGAGAAAACGCTGTCCTAACCCTATTTCCCCCTTAAAGTAAGCCCTTTCAAACGTTACACCACTTGTCAGGACTGCATTTTTTAAATTCGAGATCAGACACTTTTTCAGCTGTAAATTTTCTAAAGAACTATTTTTCGAAAACTGACAAGGGCCATCTCCGGAATATCTTACTTCAGTTGCATGCCATATTTCAAATTGATAGGTTAAACCGTTTAGGAATTAGAGGCCTGTAGCAGAAGAACGGTCGGACAACCGAGTCTCACGATAAATGGTCCGTTTTCCCGTAAGGAATTCTAGAAATAAATTAAAAAAAAAAGGATCAAAACCACAACGATCGGAATATTCGTTGTCTTCTTCGACCTTTGTTCGCATCTTCCTAAAAGAATTATTGTCGAGCCATCTGCCTCCTTTCTCAATTCGCAATTTGTCTCGTACTTTTCGCTCTGGTCGTATCTCCCTTTGCGGCTCGAATAACCGAGCTTTCTCGGGTATTTAATACATTTTCACGCGCAAGCAGCACAGCTATACAGTGGTGCCCGAAGAGAAAATAAAAATCGAAGGTATTATCCGAGAACGCAGAGAGCCACTCCGCGAAGTCTCTCTCGCATTCTGGAGTAAGTAGATAATTTCAGTATTATACGGACAAGGGGGAGGAGGTGGCGAGACGTTCAGTCTCGTGGGGTGGGGCGGAGAAGCGGGACGCGAGAATTTGTCGCGAGCCGACAACAGTTGAAAAGGTACGCGCGATGCTGTGAAATTGCACCGTCGGCATAAACAACACCGCGGGAACGCGATAATCGGCGCTAATACGTCTCGCGTTTGTTACGAACCGGTAGTGAGAGGGGTCTTTTATTTATAGGCATACTCCATACGTACTTTCCGTTCGTTCTGATTGTCCGTAATGTCGACCTTTTCAATGAAATTGACCAAGATGTAATGCCTCCAGTGGATAACTTGTACAGGCTTTTTTTTTTTTTCTACCCCACAATTTGTCGTGTCGAAAGAGGCTGTATTAAAACGGTTAGTTTCAGGGAAAACAAATGGCGCAAAAGCTCTGCAATGTTCGGTGTGCCAGTCTCATACCGATTTCACTCGGTCGCGTGTTCTAAAGTTCATATAAAAATATACATCATATCGCCACTCCGGCATATATCGACTAGCACTCGGGTTTCTCTCGGAAGTCACTATCGTCTTCCTGGAAATAACGCGAATTCCCCCTCGTCTCTCCGTATTCGCAGCATCATCTCACACATGTACCGTTTGTCCGTGCGAATGATTTCTCGAATCGAATGAAACGAAGGGAGAGAAGAAGCGAAGAAGATAGACACGAGTCTCTCGTAGAGAGTTGTTTATGTACGTATATAGATGCCCTGCCGTGTATTCCTCACGTATAATATTGGCATTATGATATCGCTGAGAAAAATGCACATTGGGTTTCTCGTTTATTTTATACCATTGCTGGTTGTAAGATAGAGAAAGCTTTTTGCGATAGCGCAACGAAGAAATTCCATCAAGCGCGAGGGCGGTATATTATAGACGAGAAATGACGATGAATCCGTCAAAGATTAACCATACAGGGTGCAGCAAACATATGCATCTCATCCAAGCGCCTGCCGATCTTATAGTATATGTAAGAAATGGGTAAAACACTCCGCGAAACTCAGCCGAGTCTGGAGAACGAATGGATAGAGATTCTCGAAACATTAAGGGGGCCGCGGGGGTGGTAACGTATATCTCAAGAGATTGATGGCGGTTTCCTGCTTGCTTCATACAAATTTACTGTCCCGCTCCAATAGTAATATACTTGCAATTCTGGAGTATTAGATCGGACCTTTGAGTTTAAGTTTTCTAGCTTGAAGAATTGCAATTTTTCACACTTGATTCGATGTTTTATCTGGATTTCGTTGTGGCCTCGTTTCTCCAGAAAATGTATTTTACAATTTTGTTCGTTCAGATCGTCCGGAACAATTGCAGTGTTCGACGTGGGCAAAAATTTGTTGAAAATTCTTCAAAAAAACCAGCAGCACTTCTCTTGCCTAAAATCAAAATTTCAGCACGAATAGTTAGAAAATGATCTAACTGACAGTGGTTAACAGTGTCAGGCAATGCTCGGTACGCGCAAAACGGACGCATGGGGTACGCCGAAAGCTCCACACATCACAGCAGAGCTTCGACAAGGTGGGATTCCGCTTGTTTTCCAATCCCAAAAATAGAAGCCTCTCGGTTCTATTACGCTTCTTGCTGCTACGCCGTGTGTTCGCGCTTCGCTCAGAGAGAGGCGCACGTGTTCCAAGATGTTTCCCACCGGATCGCGAGTTTTAGCCCCCTTTAATGCTTATATTCTCAACTGGGTAACTGTTACAATGTTGAGATTAATGTTGAGAGCAATACTGAGATTAATGTTGAGAGCAATACTGAGATCAATGCTGAGATTAATGCTGAGATCAATGCTGAAATCAATATTGAGATTAATGTTAAGTTTAATATTAAGATGAATATTGAGATTAATATTGAGATTAATATTGAGTTTAATGTTGAGTTAAATGTTGACATTAATTTTGAGATTAATGTTGAGATTAACATTGAGATTAATATTGAGTGTAATGTTGAGTTTAATGTTGAGATTAATGTTGAGCTTAATGTTGAGATTAATGTTGAGATTAATGTTGAGATTAATGCTGAGATTAATGTTGAGATTTATGTTGAGAGTAATGTTGAGATTAATGTTGAGATTAATGTTGAGATTAATGTTGGGATTAATGTTGAGATTAATGTTGAGATTAATGTTGAGATTAATGTTGAGATTAATGTTGAGATCATTATTGAGATCAATGTTGAGATTAATGTTGAGTTTAACGTTGAGTTTAATGTTGACATTAATGTTGAGATTAATATTGAAATTAATGTTGAGTCAATTGTCGATTAAAGGACAACTCCTGTATTCTTTGACTTTCTAAATAATTATGTTAGGACTATCGAAAAAATAACAAAAACTTTTTTTTTTCTCGACGATAAATTTACATTTAGGTGTTACGGTCTGGATGTCAAGCAGACTCTCAGTGATAGCCAAAAGATCAGATGTATAAAAATGTGTATCCTTTAGGACCTGCTGCATTTCTCGAGAACGTGACGAACGAGTCTCATAGTTTATTTCGACAATACACCCCCATGGAATGTGCCATCTATATCTTTCTGTATTATATAAATATGTCGCCGCCGCCGCTGTGTACAAGAATTGAGGAGGTGGGTTGGTTCGGGTCAGGTGACGTTGGGTCAGGTTAGATGGGATGAGACAACGAGAGAATGGCGAAATGAAACTGGATCTCTGACTTTGTCCATTTGTGTGATACCACGAGTGAGACGAACGATCCTGATACTACGAGAGTTTGACTCACTCGTGGAATCAGCTTGCCGACCGTCGTCCAAAAAGTGAATTTTTTCGTTTTTTGCTTTTTTCACATTGCTACTTTGAGATTTCGACAAAAACTCGGTGTTATTCGTAATCAGCGGAAAATTGCCGATCGATTAGGGTATCGAAACATTGAAAAAAATAAAATAATTTTTTTTTTCATTTTTTGCCCACCTTTCCGGAAACCTAAAAATATCGAAATTTCAAATGGTCATAACTTGGCTCCCGTTTCATAGATTTTGGGTTTTAACGGGCGTTTTGAAAACGTCTCGAGCAGACTTAGAGAATGCATTTTGGATCATCCCGATATCTCAATTATTGTAACCGTGAGAGCAGGTTGAAAATCGGCGAAAAAAATGAGAAGGGGTATGTATGGAGAAATTCGCAAAAATCGATGGTCCAACTTTGAAAATCTATGAAAAATCGAAAAAAAATCGTAGCTCAATAAACGAAGCGGCATTTTAAAGGTTGAACGGTTACGAAAAGAATGAGCACAGAGTGGGGTTTCAACTCCATTGGGAAGCAACGCTACAGCGATTTTAGTAAAGCCACTTCTGTTTGGCCGAAATGCAAAAAAAAAATTTGAATTTTTAAATTTTCTTTTAGGACGCTATATCGATGTATTTTGACTCGCTGATTACTAATTCAGTAGCCATTTCTTTGAGAAACTCGAAATTTCACTGAAAATCATCCAAAAACAGTCATAACTTGGCTCCCGTTTCATCGATTTTGGGTTTTGACGGGGGTTTTCAAAACGTCTCTAGTACATTATATACTTGACACGTGCACTGTTACCACCAGATAAACTGTAGTAGGTGTAGTGTTTATTGCGACAGACGTGAAGGCACGCGAACATCTGCCAGCACATGATCGTAATGCCAGTCAGCAGAATCAGGGAGAGGTGCACATTATATGCGGGTAAGAGTCCTCGCGAATCTAATTGGCCATTCGACAACGAAAAGTCAGGCCGTTTAAAGTGACCACTCAACATCGCTCTAATATACGAGGTGCTCTGCACTTTATCGGTTTTAATCTCCAAGATATGTAGATGAGAGCGAGCTTTATTGTGTCATAATAAGGAAATTGCTTTTTAATAAATTAACAATATCTCTGGGTCTTATTTGATCTTAAATGTGATCAAATTTTTGTTATTCAAATGCAAGAAACATTAATTTTAAAAGATTCTAATGTAATTATATTGATTTTCGAAAAATCAACGTTCGTCACGCAGTGCCACACGTGCGAGATCCATTGAACCATAGCATAGGGTACACTTTGACCCGTATTGTTAATTATATGGTATGTTGTAACACGTAACGAATATCATATAGTGGGGACGAACCCCCAGAAAAAGAATCAAAAGAAATAACAATGAGTCGCAAAAATTTACTTTCGCAGGTCTCGATCACATCTATTTATGATAAATATCCGTGATGGAGGTAATTTCCTTAGATTAGACTGTTTAAGGTAGTAGTCTGGTAACTTAAGCCGATTTTCATGTCTTTTTTCGAGGGCGTTTTTTTGTAGGAAAATAAAAATGAATCGTTTTGGATATTTAGGATGTTTTTATTTACGTATTAAAGATACAAAAAAAAATTTGTTTGAAAAAATTTAATAGTTTATTATTATTATTATTATTGATCGAAGTTGGCACCTTGAAGTTGGCAGCCCGGGTCCTAACTTTTTTTCTACCGAACCGATTGCTTTTAAATTTTAACAGACTACTCTACACACTTATAATTCTCGTCGGAACTACCGAGAAAATTTTTCACCCCTTTAACTTTTTATTTTACAACCCCTTCTTTGCTAAAATAAAAGGACTTTTTTTCCAAAGTCCGCCATTTTGTTATTTGTCCATGAAATTTAACTTCAGTAGTTCCGACCAGAATGACACGTCTATAGATTAAGAATTATCAAGAATTTTTGATTTCGGATAACATCAAGAGCCAAAATCACCGGGGCCACCCACGCGCTTTTTTTTCGAGGTGCCAACTTCGATGAATAATAATAATAATAATAACCTATTAAATTTTTTCAAAAAAATGTTTTTTTGTATCTTTAATATGTAAATAAAAACATCTTAAATATCCAAAACGATTCATTTTTATATTCCTACAAAAAAACGCCCTTCAAAAAAGACATGAAAATCGGCTTAAGTTACCAGACTACTACCTTAAGTGAAAGACACAATTAGAAACACACACTCTGTTACATTGTGCCCCGTGGCACAACGAGCCCCACCCTCTATTTCGATAGAATTGTGAAAAAGCGTGAAATTTTCTACATTACTTACGAGAATCGGTCCACCATCCTGATAAGAGGTTGAAACAGTCGCTCCGAACCACTGCAGTGTCTTGTTGTCAATTTGTATTATTTCGTTACTCGTCGGACGTTTTATCAGATTGTGCTCTGCAACAAAAGATTAAATCTATCGATTAATGACAAAAAAAAATGACTCCAATTACCGAATACAAAAATGGTACAAAACGCAAATTCAACAGTTTTGTGCGAAGAAGGAAAATGAATCGACACATTGTTATTCAATCGTAACAGCAAAACCGACAATAAAAGTAGAAGTCTCGAATAATGCTTTTCAGAAAAATGTCTTCATGGAAGTGAATATATTCTCAACTGGGTAACTGTTACAATGTTGAGATTAATGTTGAGAGCAATACTGAGATTAATGCTGAGATCAATTTTGAGATCAATGCTGAGATTAATGCTGTGATCAATTTTGAGATCAATGCTGAGATCAATTTTCAGATCAATGCTGAGATCAATATTGAGATTAATGTTAAGTTTAATATTAAGATTAATATTGAGATTAATATTGAGATTAATGTTAAGTTTAATATTAAGATTAATATTGAGATTAATATTGAGATTAATGTTGAGATTAATATTGAGATTAATGTTGAGTTCAATGTTGAGATTAATGTTGAAATTAATGTTGAGATTAATGTTGAGATTAATGTTGAGATTAATGTTGAGATTAATGTTAAGATTAATATTGAGATTAATATTGAATTTAATGTTGAGTTTAATGTTGACATTTATGTTGAGATTAATGTTGAGATTAATGTTGAGATTAATGTTGAGATTAATGTTGAGATTAATGTTGAGATTAATGTTGAGATTAATGTTGAGATTAATGTTGAGATTAATGTTGAGATTAATGTTGAGATTAATGTTGAGATTAATGTTGAGATTAATGTTGAGATTAATGTTGATATTAATGTTGAGATTAATGTTGAGATTAATGTTGAGATTAATGTTGAGATTAATGTTGAGATTAATGTTGAGATTAATGTTGAGATTAATGTTGAGATTAATGTTGAGATTAATGTTGAGATTAATGTTGAGATTAATGTTGAGATTAATGTTGAGATTAATGTTGAGATTAATGTTGCGATTAATGTTGAGATTAATGTTGAAATTAGTGTTGAGATTAATGTTGAGATTAATGTTGAGATCAACATTGATCAACATTGATTTTTATTCAATCGTAACAGCAAAACCGACAATAAAAGTAGAAGTCTCGAATAATGCTTTTCAGAAAAATGTCTTCATGGAAGTTCGTAATGAAATTAATTCCGCAAGTCGTCACATCCGGCAAAACCTTTTCCGATCGTTCGGGAATCCTTCTTCTCGCCTTATCCCTTGCTATTAGCAGTCAATCTCTACTCCGCGGTTCTCTCGTCGCGTCACTTTTAACGGGTCGACTATTTCGCGATAAAACAGGTCACGTCATGCGACTACCAAGTATAGAAGAGAACGATTCGCCCAACAAAATGCCTGTCTGACAAGTGTCGGGTTGGCTTCCGAGACTTTTATCGCGTTCGCGTTGAAAGGATCGTTGACTCGGCGTGTCACCTGTGGAGCGTTCCCAGGTGGCGACGAGGGAAGCGATCTTTTCTGCCCTCCCCGCTGCTTTGGTGGCCTTACACTTTTTGTTTATTTTTTTCTTATATTCATCTTTTTCTTTGGCAACGCAATGGAATGGGGTGGGGCACGAGAGGTTCAAGAGCAAGAGAGAGAAAGGAAAATGAACCCGTTAGCCGTATCAGTAAGGGAATCTTCCTTAAAGGGAAGTTGTCTATCCCGGTCTCGCACTCAGACACTCGAAGGGCGTAATGCAATATATATTAACGATCATGAACGAGCCACCGATGTCCTAATGTATATGTGTTGTAATCGTGCGGACCCAACGTCGAGAGCCGATGATTCCGTCGAGGACGCAAACTCATCTCTCGTTGGGTTCCGTTCACGTATACAGCGTTTACGGTGTTTTCTGTATTAGGCCAGTGCCGGTTTCTTGCCCCGTTCGCGCGAGTAACAGCGCGAGGGCGATTCCTCGTAATCGACGTGTACTCTCGCGAGAGACCATCCCGATGAGCTGTATACTCTGGCATCCATCGTTCCACTCTTTAATACACCTTTGAATTTCTCTCGCTTCTTCCTCTCTCTGTGACGAGTTCAACACACGGTAAGACTCTCCTCGTACGGGGCTCTCTTCGCGGCCATATATACATTGAGACAGTTGAGATGTGAGTGAACTCTAAGGTCATTTATCTGCGGATCGGGAGAGAGGTCCAAACGCATAATAACACTTCCTCATGCGCGAAACCGGAATCACCGATATTTCTTCATTTCGATTCTCTCATTGACTTCATTCGCTCTCGTTTAAAAGAGAATTCAGCGATTCAGTCGCGACAATAATGTACAAGTTAGATTGATCTATAGCAGACATTAATGTAAAGGCGGTAAGAAATTTTGTTCACGCCCGAGAATCCATAAAAAAATACAAATAAAAAGCATTTACATATTTACAGAAAAATTAACCAACAGCAGTAGACTCGCGTAGAGTTCGGCGATCTTCCATTAAAATGGCTGCTTAACAGCAGGCCGCTGTACTTTGCTATAACGATTTTGGTGTTCTACAATCGGGTGACCGTGTACGAACAAATTTCTTGGGTTTCTTGCCTGTACATTCCGTAATAGTGATACCAAGAAAATTGTAATATTGATATTTTTTAGTTCGTGGAGTCTGCGCATAGCCAACGGCTGTGCTCGCGCGGTTTAAATTGTTTTCATCTTCGCGAGAGTGAAACGAAAAGCGGGAACAGAAGCCGCGCGAGAGATCGTAGAGTCCAAAAATAATATAAGATCGCGTACGGTGGAGGCTGCAAAAGAGAGAAAGAGAGTTTGCTTGTGTGTAACATTTGAAACGAAGAAACGATGACGGTGCGTGAGATCGAGACGGGGGTTATTTTCGAAAATGACTGTGAGCGTCGAGCTCATTCCCGCGATATCCCGGGCTTGCGTAAAAAAAAACACTCACCTTGGCCATTTCCATATTTCAATTCTCAAGACAGAGATTTTTCAAGGAAAATCGATGAAAAATTTTTTCCCCGTTAACTTATCATTTGGAGTCTTTAAATTGAAATTTTTATAGCGGCTAATATAAAATTGTTTTTACATCCCCCTGAGATAAATGCGCTTTTGATATGAAAATAAATTAATACATAATTGGACATGAGACTCTTATTGATTTCTGATTAATCGTGTTTCTCGTTCCCATGTATGCAATCGCGAATTTTACTTTGTACGCTTCTCGCGCGCAGTATCTTTCGAGGAAGAGATAAATTCTGCCTTCGGAGGAGCTGTGAAATCGTCCCTTCCCCAGTCGGTTCTCTTCTCGATTCGGTTCGTGCGCGCGCTCATCCCTGCCAGGACATTGCGCGACTTCGCGATCCTATAATTGGACAAGACACCGGCGAACGTATACGAACGATCGAGCGAACATAAGCGTACATAACGAACGGGCTAATTACCTATCAAAACAAGACGTTCGGACTCGTCGAGTGACTCCGATAGATGTTATACACCATTTGCCTCGCTAATTGGACTTTGAGAAGGGACGCGTATTACGACTGCATTGTACGACGTCCTAATACGTGAGTTCTTGCAGAGTTTGTAAGAGAGGGTAAAGAAGACGAAAGGAAGTAGGAAAATAAGGGATAAGACGAGAGAACAGGCTCTCGCGGTGAGATTGGGAACCATTCGAAAGAGGAAACGTTCAAGATTGTTTTGAAGAAAATTAATCTCAGGAATTGTTCAAAAGAATATTTATAATGGGATAATTATTCCAAAAAATATATATATCTGAATGAATAAGTCGTAATTTTGTAGTTTTTTTATCTCAGTAATTATTCACAATCGTGTTAAGATAATTTCAAAAGATATTCTTCCAATTTTTGCTGCAATAAATTGAAAAAAATAAACTACACTCTCAAAAAATTCTTCTTGTACGAAATAGAGTCCGTTTCATCAGAAAAAAATGTCTTTTCATCTCAGACTTCAAATTTATTCCGTTGATGAGAAAAAGAAATATGCGGGTCGTACGTTTTCCATTTATATCGAGATTATTATCGTGTTTACACGGCACGATTTATTGTTAACTAATTATTCTATATACATTAGGGTGGGTCAAATAAAATGACTATTTTTTTTTTCCTCGATATAATGAAAAATGTATTGTTTCGCATCTCAAAAAAACGCTCTGCAAGTATTAGCCCTTCATTTTAAGTGGTCCCTCATCGCAAATTTTTATTTCCCTTTTAAATAACATGAGAAATTTTTTCTTTTGACTTTGGAATTTTATTAAACTTTAACCATTGAGGTTAGAAGAGTTTTTTAGCACATTTTTGTAGAACATTTGATGCTCTACAAAAAAGCTCTCTTGTGTCTAATTGATAAAAGTAACCGTACAAAAAATAATCAGTGATAATTAGCTCTGGATTCTCTCATATTTGTTTGAAAACAATTAGTAATATATTCGTAGTATATTAGTAATATATTAGTAGTATATTTATTCATATTGATAACTAAAATGTTAAAAAATTTGAAATTTATGTACTAATAAACGAGATAAGTAGAATTCAGAGCTAATTATCACCGATTATTTTTTGTACGGTTACTTTTATCGATTAGACACAAGAGAGCTTTTTTGTAGAGCATCAAATGTTCTACAGACGGTACAGATGAGCTATCTGTACCGTCACTGTGGAAATGACGGAAGCATCATGAATTATGAGATATATTGAAATAGGGAAAAAAACGATCCTCTCGCCCTAAGACGATTTATCTTTTGTCGTTGTTTTTCATCGGCCAATGTGCACTTATAACTTACCGAAGAAGTGCACATTAGCCGAGAGAAGATATGAGCTACTTCATTTCTGTTTGCATCAGGAAGTACTTCCCGATGCACACAGAAATTGTTTCGGAAGTAGCGAATTTCTTCTCATCTATATAAACGATCATTTCATATCCCATAAACTCGATTGATTCTTCGAAAAAAAATCTCTACGAGCTTTTGAAAAAAATCAAACAATTAACAAATAAAATAACCAATTCTCCTTTTGGAAAATTGGATATATTTAAAGAGGAATAGTTTTTCACCCTAAACATACGATCTTTCGGGAGAGTGTATAGTGAAATTAGAAAGTTGTGTCAGTATTAACATTTCAACTCAGGCTAACGATGTAAAATCGGGATAAAATTACGCAAACGAATAATAACTCTGTCAATTGGATTCCACTGATTATGCCATTTTATCATTCATCGTGCTCAGAGTGCATGAGAAGCCAAGGGAGTCAAAGAAATGATATAGTCGAAACAACCGGTGTTTTACGACGAAAACTGAACGAGGGGTTTAAAACCGTATGCCCAGGGTGTGAAGTATATATCCAGGAATAGATTTTGATGCTCCAGATCCAGCATAGTGTTCGCCACAGTTTAACGTGACTTATTATATGGTGGTGATGCTGCGTGCGTGTCTGTGTCGTTATAGCAGCGCGGCTAGACATTGCGAAAGCTTTTCTACGGCCTCTGGTTCGTACGAGAATGATACAATATACAAACGGAAAATATCGGTCAGGGAATTTAAAAAAAAACGACTTATGAACAATACCAGGAGCTCTTGTTAGACTTCTCTGTGAATATTCATTTCACGAGTTGCTGCAGCAAAAAAAAAACGCTAGAAGAAATGGGAAATACACCGAGAGGAACAAGAGCAAAGTTGCTGATTGAAGGGGTTGGAGAGAGGAATATCAATAAACATTCTTGAAAGATAAGGCTAATAGGCCATTCGTTGAATATCCTTTCCCCATTAAGCTTCCTATTTAACATAAAATTGTTCGAAATATCAAGATGCTTTTTCCATTATTTCTCTTGATGTCTTTTCTCCATCTCGTTTGTCTTACCACAACATCTAAAAAGGCTTCTATCTTAACGAGTTTCTCGTATTTCATTTTTTATAACAAGCATTATTATGTCTGACCGCAGAACAAACCGATACGATATTCTCGTAATTTTTGTTGTTTCCCAGTTTCATTTGTCTCTTCATTTTTTTCGCCTTAATACACAATATTATTTTTATTCTACGCGTATAATTATGAAAATTTGTTTCTTACCCGTGCCATCGAACACCACGGGAACGCATTCGTTGTCCCTCGCAATGTCACAACGATAAACTCCGCCGCCTCGGAAAACGGTTTTAGCGGTTTCGGATTTAGCCTGTGGCGCACCAACGACGACCCTGAAACGAAGAGAATTACATTAATTTCATGAATGAACAAGCACATTGCTATGGACATTTAGTTAAAATATCGATTTATGTTCGTATTATTCGACGTGTGAATTACACGAATGATTCACAAAAGTGATAAAGTGAGAGAGAAAGAGAGTGGGTTTTTTTTAGGTGAAATCAAAAGGTCGTCGCGAAAAACGCTATGTGACAAAATCAGTTCACGAAACTCCATTTTTTTCAAGAGAAAAAGAAATAGGTTTCCAAATCTTGAGAGGTATCGCCACGGTAGCGGGTATAAAATCATGTGCACATTTAACAATTTTTTTTCGTATAAAAAAGTAATTTATTTACAAAACTAATTACACATCTATTTAGTATAAATATCAAGCTAAAGAAAAATATATTTTTTTGTTCTTCCGTTATACAAAATGGCCGACTACGGCTATTTGCTTTTGGTATTTTTTTTTCGGGCGTGACGTTTGGCATCCGCAATTTTTAACCCAGAACAAAAAAAAATTCTCGTTAATCTATATCAGAATACCTGGAGAAAAACGGAATACGGAATTTGAAAAATATTGTTTTGTTCGAATATTGTGGGCATTTGAACTTGAAAGGTGAATTTCCAGTGAAAAACTTTGTATAAAACTGCTCATAAAATGCAAAGTTTTTAAGGAGGGAAATAGGGTTGAACGGTTCAAAAAATCGATTTTTTTTTTAATTTCATAAATTGTTAGTAAAGCTATTGAAAAATATGTTCCCAAAATTTTTAATGGAAATTCCGCCTCGTTCTATTGTTATAAGCCATTATGGGGGGAAATAGGGTTAGGACAACGTTTTCTCAATGATTTTCATGAATTTTTTTATAGTATAAAAAATGAATATAATTTATTGAAACTTTGAGAATATTTTATACATACATTTAAGTATATACTATAAAATTTATATACATATATTTAAGTATATACTATAAAATATTAGCGACCCCATATTGCTTGTTTTTCTTGGTACTATTTTTTCAAACGAGTTTTTCTGAAAACGACTTTTTTTTAACTTGCGTACACGCTAGTTTGAAAAGTTTTCAACAAATCGTTTTGAAAATTGGCAGTTACTTTCTTCATAGTATTGCGCTCTATATGAATCTAAAATCGGAATATTATCATTATTTAAAATAATTTTTTTTTGCAAATAAAGTTGTAATAAATGGCAAAAAATCATGCTTTTTCGTTTTGACCCCCGTAAAAAATTCAATATTCTATTTTTTCGATAGCATTTAGGTTCATATAGAAGAGAGACATATAATAAAAATAAATTCCAAGCTCGTTTAATTTCAGATGAAAATTGCGGCTTCTAGAATGTACGCAAAATACTGAGTCTGATTGTGACCTGCAATATGGGGTCGCTAATATTTTATAGTATATACTTAAATATATGGATAAAAATGTTAGTATATACTTAAATATACTTCAATATATGTATAAAGTATTCTCAAAGTTTCAATAAATTATATTCATTTTTTATACTATAAAAAAATTCATGAAAATCATTGAGAAAACGCTGTCCTAACCCTATTTCCCCCCAATTAATCAGGAATTCCGTACGTACTTCTGTGCGGAATGCAATTAGAAACATAATTTCTAAATTTGAAGTCAATCGGGTAAAAATTGTCGAAGTTATTTATCACGCGGCGTGCTCAGGTATTCTATGGCCGTGCCAGAGTTAGGTTTACGTTATACGCTTAAAGTCGATGAAAAAAAACATTTTCTCGCTATAAATCGAATAGTAACTTATTTTTATAGTGATAAAGCATCGTTTAAGCAAAAAAAAATATCGATTTTTTGAAAATTCTACCATGCCCGTACTCCTTAAACTCTGATTGTATCGATGATTCATCTTTATTGATTCTTTTACGAGTTTCTTTTTTTTTTTTGTAAGTAAAAATTCACAATTCCATTTACGTCCATATATACGTCGACTAATAAGTGACCCGAAACCTCAAATTTCTTTAACGACACTCTCTCTCGAGCGCATCGACCCCTCTCTCGCGTGAGGTTTTGCCAAATGATCGCCATTATCATTATTGACTTGGGAGATAGAATCAACGGTCGTACATAAGCACGTCAATCGTTGCAGTTAACTACCGCACTTTAATATAATGAGAGATATGGTGGGCTGTGTCGTCTTTTTTTTCGTACGTACTTACGTACTCCATACGCGCACGGGGTTATTACACGAGGATTGGAACTGACGCGCGCGGAAGTTCACTGACAAAGTGTAATTTATTACTTGCACGCCTCGCACACTTTATTCGATGCAAATAATATCACCGTCCCTTATATTACAGGATATGCATATTGACGTGTACCCACAGAACGAAGTATACTGCAAAATAAGTTGCTGCGTCAGTTAAGTTGAGTACAATTCGTTTAAGGGTTTGAAAGGCGGTACATGAATCAGGTACAAAGATTTTTGGAAATTCTTTTCACAAGTTGTTAAATGGAGAGTGAAAATTAATGACGATTTCGACCGCAGAACGTCAATTTAATATTGAAAAAATTGACAACGACAAAAGACAGCCGTCTGTATCGACACAGGTTTTCCGCAGTTTCCCTGTGCCCGTGACAAATGCGATACACAGTAGCTAAGACGTCAGCGGGCGCAATGGACATTAGGTTAACTTAGCAAAGTGTGGACTCGCACTTAAACATATTAACACGAACAATGCAGCGTTTTTTTCACGAAAAAAAAGCTTCCTCTATGAGGAAGCACAATCTGACGACACTTTTGTAACATAATGTTATTTTTATCTTGCGAATTTATCTGGATTTCATTTAAATGCAATTGCCCAATCCTCAGATCATTTTTTGCATATCAATTTCATCCGTGTGACTCAGACCTTCTTCGATCCAGACTCATCCTCATTCCCATCGGTTTCCCTTCGAAAAATGTTTCAAAACAACGCCGTTATATTTATGGTATACAAGAAGGAAAGGAGAGAAGGGCAAGTCTATGATTATATCGAGAAACTGCGGTAACGATCGCGATAAGAAAAGGGTGCGGCAATTAGATATAAGCTGCGCCTTTCATCATGATTTTACTTCCGTTTAGCAACTCATGCCCGATGTCGACGAGCCATTAGGAAAATGTATAATCTTATTCGCTGCAGAGAGGCAAATCGATAAACCGGATATCGTCTATTTTTTTTACTCTTATCACCCTCCGCTGTTCAGGTGACGACGATTTGTCCGGAACCGAAGGTTTTCGTGGGTCAAAGACCCTTTCGGGGGCGGAAATGACGATGTATAAATATTCTCGGACGACGAGAGTAGAATATAATGAGAAAAAAAAACCCCTTCTTATATATCCACGACAAATGAGAGACGCGTGTGGAATTCGAAAAAAGCCTTTTACTCGAGACGACTTTCACAATTCCCGAGGCAATCCAATGAAACTGTGAACAATTTTGTCTCCATTTGTATTCCTCAAATACGCGATTCTTTAAATCATAATTCCAGCAAATAATTCGTAAAATACATTTTATGAGTCTTTATTTTATTTGTAAGCTTTTTCGTAAATAGAAAATTGACCACTAAACAAAAATACCCAACCGTATTTTGCATTTGTCGAAAAAAAATCAAATTAAAATAGCACCGTTACAATTTTCATTTTTAATATGACAGTGAACAAGTATAACTTTACAGAACAATGATTGAAATGTTATCAACGACTCCGACGACGAATATTAAAATTGTTGATACTCGTTATTTTTATTTTAATATCGAGCTTCCTAAACATGGGAGCGAGACATGCAGCTCTCTAGATATCATAGAACAAATGTCCCATTGATGTCAGCAACCTTGACACACACTCGCGATTACTCTAGGTTGCACATGCGAGGAACGTTTTCACGTGAGAGTATTTATGTATGAATAATAACAGTGCCATACTCGCGTAGGCAAACCTTTAACCCACACGCGAGAGTGTTTAACCACGAACTTGCAAACATCGCCTGAGAGAGAGAAGTGGTTTTAACGCGTGTGCATCCGTGTATAGATATAAAAGAGAGTGAGAAAGACAGAGAATTTTGTCTCCACCACGTGTTGTCGAGATGGAGCGCCGGTTAATATGTATATTGCAATATTATGAAACCGCGCGACGATTCACATGCAGCGTTTACATAGACTGATGCTTCTTGACCCACGCCACATTTGCATACGATCGTTGCTGCAGAAGAGTCTTGCATAAGTGAGAAATAATTATATTCTACTCATCGCCTTGAGACTCGTTTGACACGACGTCCGGATTTTTCTTGCACTCAATATTATTGATTTCGTAGCATCGAAACATCGAACTCATTTAAGGGGGGAAATAGGGCTAGACGGTTCAAAAAATTGATTTTTTTTATTTCATAAATTGTTAGTAAAACTATTGAAAAATATGTTCCCAAAATTTCTAATGAAAATTCCGACTCGTCCTATTGTTATAAGCCATTAAAGTGAGTAGCTCTCCTACAGGCCCCGAGCGCGCCACGTGTATAACCGAGCGTTTTTCTGAAAACGACTTTTTTTTAACTTACGTACACGCTAGTTTGAAAAGTTTTCAACCAATCGTTTTGAGAATTGGCAGTTACTTTCTTCATAGTATTGCGCTCTATATGAACCTAAAATCGGAATATTATCATTATTCAAAATAGTTTTTTTTTGCATATAAAGTTGTAAAAGATGGCAAAAAATCATGCTTTTTTGTTTTGACACCTGTAAAATATTCAATTTTCTATTTTTTTTTATAGCATTTAGGTTTATATAGAAGAGAGACATATAATAAAAGTAAATTCCAACCTCGTTTGATTTCAGATGAAAATTGCGGCTTCCAGAATGTACGCAAAATGCTGAGTCTGATTGTGACCTGCAATATGGGGTCGCTAATATTTTCGGTGTTTTTTAAGGAAATTCTTCAAAAATTTTATAGTGTATACTTAAATATACGTATAAAATATTCTAAAAGTTTCAATAAATTATATTCATTTTTTATAGTATAAAAAAATTTATGAAAATCATTGTGAAAACGCTGTCCTAACCCTATTTACCCCCTTAAGGGGCTCCCCTTTAATCAGATTAACAGCCGGAAAAAACATGCATAATTTTTTTTTTATCTTGAGAAAGAAAAATCGCGTTGAAAATGCCAGTAGAGAAATTTTTCGGAATTGTTTTTCTGGTCTTCTAAAAAAATATTTGGGTATTTAAACATTTTTTTAAGATTTCTATCATAAATAATCTATCAGTTGACCGAACTCCGAGCGGGACATTAACATCCAATCAGAATACTACCTACAGTGGCTTCAGAAATAAATCGCATTTCAAGATATTTCGTGACACGTCTGTTTTTTATAGAGGGGATACTCATTATTTTTTGTCGAATAGAGCAATAAATAAGGGAAATAACAATTCCATCTTACAATTCGTTATAAAGCAAATAACACCAATATTTTCATGAATTACAAACATACGTTATTTATATGATAATCTGTGAATAATAAATATCGTGTATTCGTAGGATTGACGGAACCCCAAGTGTTCTCGTTTTTTTTTATTATCATTGCATCATTAACCGCAAGGCTTATACGATAATATAAAGTATATGTACATGTTACACGGACGAGACGGTTTTGTGCTCTTCGCTTCTTTGAACCCATTCGCTATCCTCGTTAGAAGATCTCTGATCCATAATACGTGGGCTGAAAGTGACGAGGCTTCGCCCACTCTGTATCTTTTCTTTTTCGATTTCTTCATTCTGCATTCTTCCGATAGAGAAAAAAAAATCATCGGTAAAGCCAATGATTCACAAACACACATTCACAAATATACTAACAACACTAGTTCGATCGAGTGTGTATTAAATGTTACGAATATGTTCATATGGACGAACTCGGTCTCATGTTTATTTGCGATCTAACAAATTTTCTCACACTTGAAAATATTTTTTTATCCCTATACAGAGCGAGAATGAGCAACTCGAAAAAAATGTTTCTTCTAAAATAGCTGTTAATAGCTGTAAATTATCATTTGTTTTTTTTTTTTTTTCATTGCAAATTTATCGCGCATGTAGGTTTGAATGAAAGAATTATTGGATTCTCTCGACGATTAAAATTATAGCTGCTAACAAGACTGCGAGTTTATGTCATATGTTTCATGTTGCACTTGAGGCTTTGAGATCGAGTGTGTTGACGACTTTTAGTTCCATAAATGGCGAGACGTGCCATTTGATTCTCGCGTTATTATACTGCTGCAATTATATATACATACGTATATAGTACACAAAGTCATATATATACAAAAACGAATGTGTTGCTCATTGGCTCTCGTAAGAATTATAAATAAAAACGTTGACTCTTGAGGAGTCATCAGCAAGACGAGACGAGACGAGAGAAAACCGGACTAGCCAGGTGCATTTCAAGGATAAACAAGCAATACTCGTCACGAATGAACGGAAGTCACTGTGAGAAGATAATCGAATTGTGTCCCTTTTTTTTTCTTTACTTTACCAAACGCGTGATCTTTATAGAAGAGCAGCTTTATTTCCGATATCCAGTTTTATCGCGTTCCAGTTTTAATCCTTCCGTTGTAACTCGATCATTCTTCCATTCGACGTACGGTATAGCCGTTAAAACAAGTCTGAGGGAGAACCCCACTCTGACGAGCTCAGAAAGAGTCTTTTCACGAATTTATGTTTGCTACTTAAGGGAGGAAATAGGGTTAGACGGTTCAAAAAATCGATTTTTTTTAAATTTCATAAATTGTTAGTAAAACTATTGAAAAATATGTTCCCAAAATTTTAAATGAAAATTCCGACTCGTGCTATTGTTATAAGCCATCAAGGGGGGAAATCGGGTTAGGACAGCGTTTTCTCAATAATTTTCATGAATTTTTTAATAGTATAAAAAATGAATATAATTTATTGAAACTTTGAGAATATTTTATACATATATTTAAGTATATACTATAAAATTTTTATACATATATTTAAGTATATACTATAAAATATTAGCGACCCCATATTGCTTGTTTTTCTTGGTACTATTTTTTCAAACGCGTTTTTCTGAAAACGACTTTTTTCGAACTTTCGTACACGCTAGTTTGAAAAGTTTTCAACCAATCGTTTTGAGAATTGGCAGTTACTTTCTTCATAGTATTGCGCTCTATATGAACTTAAAATCGGAATATTATCGTTATTTAAAATAATTTTTTTTTGCAAATAAAGTTGTAAAAAATGGCAAAAATCATGCTTTTTTGTTTTGACCCCTGTAAAAAATTCAATTTTCTATTTTTTTGATAGCATTTAGGTTCATATCGAAGAGAGACATATAATAAAAGTAAATTCCAACCTCGTATGATTTCAGATGAAAATTGCGGCTTCCAGAATGTACGCAAAATGCTGAGTCTGATTGTGACCTGCAATATGGGGTCGCTAATATTTTATAGTATATACTTAAATATATGTATAAAAATCATATAGTATATACTCAAATATATGTATAAAATATTCTCAAAGTTTCAATAAATTATATTCATTTTTTATACTATAAAAAAATTCATGAAAATCTTTGAGAAAACGCTGTCCTAACCGTATTTCCCCCCATAATGAATTATTTCAGGATCGGGGAAATGGTATGTTTTTAAGGACACTTTGAAGTTGTTTTATAAAAATTTTCATTAAAAAATAATAAAAATTATGACAGTTTTCAGATGAAACATGAACCATGCCAGCGCTATTGATTCTACCGTTAAAAGAAAATTTTTCACGGACCGGCACTTTCTTCTATACAACTGTCGCAATTTTTATTATTTTTTAACGAAAATTTTTATAAAACAACTTCAAAGTGTCCTTAAAAACATACCATTTTTCAAATCCTAAAATAATTCATTAAGTAGCAAACAAAAATTCGTGAAAAAGTACTTTTTTTGAGTGCGTCACAGTGGGGCTCTTCCTCAAAGAATTATCGTTGATTGGAATACGAGACTTTGCATATATATTTTGTTGTGAACCGAGCGAAATGAACACTTTGGATTTTTCTTTTCAATCACGATTTAAGACTTTAAGAATTTTATTTTATGAATGGCAGACAATGAATTTACGCTATTGGTAGCGTTCTAGCAGCGTCAATTCCTCGGGACGTTTTACCCCGATTTCCACTATATCGCATCCCGTTATTCATAACAATATATGTAGGCAATTTCAGCGCGATAGCTATCGAAAGTATTTTTGCCTCGTAAATCCTCAGCATCTTGCTGCTAGAAAAATTCTCGATCGAATTTATATCTGCTCGCAACGCGCATATAACTGTACGTATATACGTTTGTGCGTATGTCGGGAGCTTTCGGCTTTTGCACATTTATTCTCTATTCGCGCCAGGCGCGTTGTCGCGATGAACAGAAGCTGGAATGGCCATCTCAACCGCGGTATATTGACTTATTACAACGCGATACGGGGACAGTCACGCATTTATAATCCCTTATTTGGCCAAATCGGACGGCTCCATCGTGTCTCCCTCCCTTCTCTCTTTCTCTCTCTCTCTCTCTCTCTCTCTCTTTCGATCTCTGGGATGCTGGACCGCGCGGTGTGCATGTGCAACAGTCACCATCCGTACTTGGCGAATTGCTCAATGCCTCTTTATATATAGATATTTATATATTATAGTTGTACGTAAAAGCAAAAGTCTCGAACAACCGTGCGTATCAGCGACAACGTAGTACCTACTACTGTACGTGTACGTCCCGTTTTCCCTGCCTCGCGATCCAATCGCGAGTTACGATCTTTTGGACTTCACGCACAGAAACGGTTGTGCAGCGTCCGCGTACAGTTAAATCGTATAGATATACCGGTGTGCGTGCATTCGGATTCGAATCACCGCACACATCGTGCAACCGATTCCCCGTTGTCTGTCGGACACTCGCCAGTTTCACAGTCGCCAGGCACCGTCCGGAACGTGTTAAAAGTGATAAACTCTGCGATATCGTATTGTGTATGAGTGATTCTTTGGTTAAAGCTACGCATCGATGGATCTCATGATCACTACCGACTTCCTCGCAATTTCAGAATATGCGGGTGTTCTTTATATGACAACATCGTCATTTTTTATTTTCGTTTGTTACACCGAACCATCTGGCTACCCTCATTAATTTTGAGAAATTTTGAGAAATGTTTTATAACATTCGTTTTAAATCTAATTTATTTAGCGAACAGCGGTTAATACAAATTTAAAGAATACGACCTTTAAATAATAATATAGTGTAACTATTTTTTTTTCTTTTTTCCAACCTATTACCCTTTCAACCTTTTACGTACGACCCTTCCCAATTCCATATTTTTTTCCATTTTCCCCCTAACCACATTTTCAACATTGAAAACTCGAGAAAAAAAAATTGTTCACCGTTCCAAAGCTCCCTCTATGCGGAAGTAAAAGTCATTCGTTCATTTTAAAAACTGCAGCCGAAATTATGCAAAGAAAACGTGTGTGAAGTCGACATTTTCTGCTGGAGAATGTTCGAATAGTTGAATTGTATCGAAAAACATTTAACATTGGCCACAGATGTTCACACATTGTCCCGTTCTCTACTAAATCGAAAAAGGATTTGTTTGATTTAAAGTAGTAGTCTGGTAACTTAAGCCGATTTTCATGTCTTTTTTGGAGGGCGTTTTTTTGTAGGAAAATAAAAATGAATCGTTTTGGATATTTAGGATGTTTTTATTTACATATTAAGGATACAAAAAAAAATTTGTTTGAAAAAATTCAATAGTTTATTATTATTATTATTATTGATCGAAGTTGGCACCTCGAAAAAAAAACGCGTGGGTGGCCCCGGTGATTTTGGCTCTTGATGTTATCCGAAATCAAAAATTCTTGATAATTCTTAATCTATAGACATGTCATTCTGGTCGGAACTACTGAAGTTAAATTTCATGGATAAATAACAAAATGGCGGACTTTGGAAAAAACTTTTTATTCCAAAGTCCGCCATTTTGTTATTTATCCATGAAATTTAACTTCAGTAGTTCCGACCAGAATGACATGTCTATAGATTAAGAATTATCAAGAATTTTTTATTTCAGATAACATCAAGAGCCAAAATCACCGGGGCCACCCACGCGCTTTTTTTTCGAGGTCCCCACTTCGATCAATAATAATAATAATAATAATAATCTATTAAATTTAAAAAAAAAATTTTTTTTTGTATCTTTAATATGTAAATAAAAACATCCTAAATATTTAAGACGATTCATTTTTATTTTCCTACAAAAAAACGCCCTCCAAAAAAGACATGAAAATCGGCTTAAGTTACCAGATTAGCACCTTAAGCAAATATGATTAAAGTCTCCTACAACAGCGATTAAACTGGTTAATTAATTATATCGTTGTGATAATGCCGATTCATTTTCCCCGCATGCCTTGAGAAAATAGTGAAGAGATTGAATCGTCGCTTTTCGACTCGTCCTAATCTTCTCATTGATTCGACTCTCGGGAATTTTTTTCCTCCTTTTAATGAATTCAGTTTTTTGTCCCCATTTTTATTACATAGAGCTAATACGCGACCAAAGACTGACTTCTCTATGTTGTATTGACCTCCATCAATGGCGACATTTTAACTTGACGATTTATCTCCTCTTGATTTATTTATTTTTTATGTATTTTTCGTTCACATTCATTATATCAAATAGACGGATGAATGTATATGCTGGTCGCAAGGAGAGATCTAATAGCGACGGTAGGACGAACGAAATGCTGGTCTGTCCGTTTCAAGAGTCAGAAGCAGAGCTCCCCTATCTGCATCAGAGGATTTTCATCGGTGGAAATATCGATGCCCCAACGTCATGAGGGCATCAAGAATACACTTTTACACGCTCCCTTACGTCCTTCTCCATTTGAGCCATCGGTATATACATATGTAGCATAATAGAGAGGGTGTAATAAAATCCGCACATGCACGAGCCATGTGCTTGACGGCTTGAGATGACCCTCACGACTTCCATTCTTTTTCTCCCTTCATCCCAGAGATACGAGAAACACTATTATTGGCCTCTATACCTGCCGCTACCGTGATGCTCACTCGTAAATTTTATTTCAAACGACAGTCAAAGGACCATTCATTCTTTTCTATTTTTTTTTTTGTCAGCCCTCATCCATATTATACACGTTATGCCGTGACGAACGAGCCTCCGTACTCGAAATACAAAAATCTTTCAATGAAAGATTAAGAAAAAAAAAAACAAGGCACAACTGAACTTTCCACTCAACGAAACGGATATTAAGTTCAGCGAACTCGAGTTTGTGCACAACACTATCGCGGAATAGTCCAGAACGAGCATATGCTAATGTGGCTTAGACACGCGTGCCGAGAAATCCAAATTCGCCGACAAAAGTCTCCATGTTAACCTACCAACAAAGACAAAGTCATTTTTTTTTTTCAATACGCTTATATACAAAAGTAGTTCTTTCGCTTTTGTAACATTTTAGCTGCCAAGCATATTCGCACACTACTAATGATTTTTTTTTAAATATTATGTGAAAGGATTTTTGGCAGAGAATATTTTTCAGTTATCAAATTTGCGAAATTGATTTGAAAAAAAATAATTTAAAAACGAACGTCTTAAAAAAACGTTTTTGACGCTTTTTTTTCTCATTTCTGGATTGAATGCACTGTTGGAAAATGTTAATCTTGCGCTCAATCAAAAATTGCTTCTCTTCGTGCGCAATATACATGTGCAAGGAAGAATTCGTTATTTATTAGGTGCATACAAAATAGGATGACACAAGTGGACGATCGTATCTTCTCTCTGCGAATCTGACGTTAAACAAGCGCTGAAAGATATATCGCGATGAGAATGTGACTAAATGACGTAATTTCGCATAGCGAGTTTCATCGTACAAAATTCCAAATTCAATATAGAGTATTCTCTGATAGTATCTTATCGATATACGGAATTCTGATTCATCGATAGCCGAAAAATAACACGAGTCTTAAAAAACGCCTATATTGGTTTTTCGAAAAATTCAAAATTCTATAACTTTTGAACGCCTTGATCGATTTTCTCCAGATTCAATAGCGAACTGTACTTTATGATAGCCTATTTGTGTAAAAAGTTCCAGCCCGATAGCTCGAAAATTGAGTGAGTTACGATTTTTTTTTTTTTTTTTTTTCTTGAAAATAAACCGTCTACTGTGAGGACGGAAAATGATCATTTGTTTTTTCGCAATACACACGTGATATTAGCGAACGACTGAATGAACGATTAAAACATTATACAGGACACTTTCAATCTCATGCACATTCGTTATGTATAAAATCGATTGTTTGAATTCGCAAGGGCGTCATTTAACATATAATGTTGTGCGAGACAAGTCTTTTTGATATTCAGCAATCGATACAATTCAGAGGATGTGACCACCCACGTGTTTCGTTATAAGCAGAGATAGTCAGTTGCCGATACTCGTGCATTTATGGCGAGGCGTCAATCATCATTGGAACGCGACTGGTCACGAACGATCTGTCCATTGACGCCATAGAAATTGCCACTACGTCGTTTTATAAACAGATACTTCCCACCTTCGATGATTTATTGTCGTAACCAATGCTGAATTCGATTTAACACTGGATATAGTGTGAAAATTCATTATGTATAGAATTTTGGAATTCTACAAGGAATTTCAATATAATAAAGTGCCTTAAGGGGTTATACACAGTTGGAAATTAAAAAAAAATCGATTTTTTTTAATTTCATTTTCGGAATGTACATGTATTTGAGTATATTCTCTGAAAATTTCAAATCGATCCGGCAAATATTCTTGGAGATACATGCATATTTGTAAGGACGCTCGGAGCGTTACAAAGTAGGCGGCCTAAACTTTCAACGTGTTTTTCTCAAAACGGTGTTTTCAAAGTCGTCGAACACGATTTCTCAAAAACGGCTCAACTGATCGGTCTGCAATTTTAAGGGGGGAAATAGGGTTAGACGGTCCAAAAAATCGTTTTTTTTCTATTTCATAAATTGTTAGTAAAACTATTGAAAAATATGTTCCCAAAACTTTAAATGAAAATTCCAACTCGTTCTATTGTTATAAGCCATTAAAGTGAGTAGCTGTACTTCAGGCCCCGAGCGCGTCACGTGTATAACCGAGCGGTCACTATTTTTACAAACGCGTTTTTCTGAAAACGACTTTTTTTGGACTTGCGTACACGCTAGTTTGAAAAGTTTTCAACCAATCGTTTTGAAAATCGGCAGTCACTTTCTTCATAGTATTGCTCTCTATACGAACCTAAAATCGGAGTATTATCATTATTTAAAATAATTTTTTTTTCCCAAATAAAGTTGTAAAAAATGGCAAAAAATCATGCTTTTTTGTTTTGACCCCTGTAAAAAATTCAATTTTCTATTTTTTTGATAGCATTCAGTTTCATATAGAAGAGAGACATTTAATAAAAATAAATTCCAGCCTCGTTTGATTTCAGATGAAAATTGCGGCTTCCAGAATGTACGCAAAATGCTGAGTCTGATTGTGACCTGCAATATAGGGTCGCTAATATCTTCGGTGTTTTTCAAGAAAATTCTTCAAAAATTTTATAGCATATACTTAAATATATGTATAAAATATTTTCAAAGTTTCAATAAATTATATTCATTTTTTATACTATAAAAAAATATTTCCCCCCTTAACACAACCCTCTCAGATATATTCTTCAAGTATTGATCGAAGAAATAAGATTTCCGATAATTATTTCTATTTTTTTTAAACAATTCAACGAAAAAATTTTCGTCGAAAATTGGAATTTTCCTTTTTGGAGCCGCTATTTTGTCAAAAATAAAAATTTCGACTTTTCCGTCGATTAATACCTAGATTTATCTATCCAAAAATAGAATCTTTGTGATTTTTTTATTTTGTATAATCCAAACCGGAGATATCGTGCTCACCGTCAGACACCTTTTTTTAGAGTAGCTCCCGGAGATTGGCTATAGCAGCTGTAAAAATCATTATTTTTACAAATAAAAAATATGAAAACAATGTTAAAAGTTACCACGACACGTATATAAATTTTTACGTTAATAAATTAAAATGTCTTCCCAGGAAAAATTCTCGAAAAAATCGGTTTTTTTCGGTCTCCCGACTGATAACTCCTCAATCGAAATCTGTTAATTTTTTTTCCTAAATTAAAAACATTTTGGACAATCTGTCATTTGCGATTTTCGATAAGATTTTTTTTCTTCGCAAAATAAAAAAATAATACATCTTTTTCCGACGTTCAATCACCCCTGTCCCCACCCGCGCCTAAAATTGTAGGCGTTGGGTGGACCTCATTGAAGACGCAAAGTTCTAAACTAGAAAATCCTATTCTTATTGGACGCAATTTCTTTTGAACAGTTTCCGATTCGATTCGACAATTGTACATTGGCCTAGAAGTAAAGTAACCCTGTGTATCTCGTAAAAATCTTCCGGAACTATGCAGTCGAGATAAATATGTATACAGATATACCGGGGTGTATATCCCGTGTGTGACACGATCGAGAGACGCACGAGTCGATGACGCAACTCGCTAACGGAGGCGTATATATCTTGTCCGCGAGTAAACGCGCGGAGTCTCTCCGCTACTTTATAAGGAGCACCTCTCCTCACCCAACACCCGCCAACGAGAGTCCGAACCTCGTAAAAAAAAAAAAAAAAAGAAAAAAAAAAAGCGTTGGCGTATATATAAAATACGCTCAACGCACGCTTTCACCGACACTCGGACAAACTCCAAGTAATTCTCGGATTTATGTCCTTTTTTTTCTGTTGTTTTTTCTTTCAATCTTCCCTGTGAATGTGGCTTCATTTTTGAAGATTATTGCCAAAAGGAGTAACGAGTCATACCGTCTGATTGCGCCAGGTGTATATCTTCGTTAACGAACGACTCGTAAACGAAGTAATGAAATTCGTGGACTCTGGCGAGGCGAGATTTCGGTTACGTTGAAAATCAAGTGTTTGACCCCGATGAAAAATCGTTTTCTTTTTTGAGCTCTTAAAATCGAGACGCTAAAGAGAGAAAGTCTCAGCAGCAATTTTGTAATGTTTCAAAAATCAAAGTACAAAGGCACCGATATAAGAATGCAATTTTCGGTGATTCCAAACGTCAGTTTGTGGCGCCTTTCTGCCGATCCTTTCAACGATCAAATCGTTCGACAGTATTTCCGCAATTTCTTACTATAATAAAGCTGGAGAGTTTGTATGTTTGTTCGAACGCGCTAATCTCAGGAAATATTGATCCGATTTGAAAAATTCTTTTTGCATTAGATAGCCCGTTTATTCGGGAAGGCTCTAGGCCACATAACTTAATGCTATGACCCCAAAGAGCCTGCGGCGGCATCGGTTTATTTTTTAGTGATTGGTCTTTTTATTTTTCCACATAATTTCCGGATGGTATTTATAGTTAATAAGATGCACTTGGTTATGTACTCATAATGCGTATGAAACAAATATATAATCCAAATTTATCACGGGTAAAATCGCGAGGAACAGCTAGTAATTGAGATTACGATAATTCGAACTCGCGAATTTTTACTCCTCGAAATTGCCATCGATGCAAAGTTTTTCGTTAAGGCAGGTAGTCTGGTAACTTAAGCCGATTTTCATGTCTTTTTTGGAGGGCGTTTTTTTGTAGGAAAATAAAAATGAATCGTTTTGGATATTTAGGATGTTTTTATTGACATATTAAAGATACAAAAAAAAAATTTTTTGAAAAAATGTAACAGTTTATTATTATTATTATTATTGATCGAAGTTGGTACCTCGAAAAAAAAGCGCGTGGGTGGCCCCGGTGATTTTGGCTCTTGATGTTATCTGAAATCAAAAATTCTTGATAATTCTTAATCTATAGACATGTCATTCTGGTCGGAACTACTGAAGTTGAATTTCATGGATAAATAACAAAATGGCGGACTTTGGAAAAAAAAGTCCTTTTCCAAAGTCCGCCATTTTGTTATTTATCCATGAAATTTAACTTCAGTAGTTCCGACCAGAATGACATGTCTATAGATTAAGAATTATCAAGAATTTTTGATTTCAGATAACATCAAGAGCCAAAATCACCGGGGCCACTCACGCGCTTTTATTTCGAGGTGCCAACTTCGATCAATAATAATAATAATAAATTTGAATTTTTTCAAACAAAATTTTTTTTGGGTTTTTAATATGTGAATAAAAACATCCTAAATATCCAAAACGATTCATTTTTATTTTCCTACAAAAAAACGTCCTCCAAAAAAGACATGAAAATCGGCTTAAGTTACCAGACTACTACCTTAAACACTCCCACTGTCGCTTTCTTCCCTTCCCTGTCCTGACGACGTATTATGTTTTTGCTGAGAGCACGTGGGCGCCATACGTTTGCGAAAGGATCCCGAGGGCAGGTCAACTTCTTCGTTCCTCTGTTTTGCCCCCTGCCCGTGGACATATCGATCGTTAACAAAACAGAAAAAAGGGCTTGAACCACGGGAATTTATTTCGTTGGATGACACGGCTCATGCCCTTTTGTTCGCCAGTATTCGATGCTGTACGATTTGTCGGAAAAGTCTCAGGGGAGGGAGGCAATCGCGAGACGTGTGTGAGACACGTTTACGAAACCTGTTTACCCCCCGGTTGATTTCGTGGCTTATCGGTGGCAGACCGTACGACCATCGCACCGGCTGCGCATACTGGTTATATACGCTGCGCAAACAGCAATGAATAAAATTTCGTGACATATTGCATAATGAGCCGGTATAATGTGTATATATAGTCGCCGGGGTCCTGTCTGATGCATCGTATATATATCAGTCTGTACCGGTATTTATAACTGACTTGCATTCGTTCCTGAACGCTTGGTAAACCCCCGAACGATAACCGTGCAGAAATTTAGCTAAAACGATTTTCATAATGCGGATAATCGTTAACGCTTTAACGCCGATTCCACGGAATTAACCATATGTTTATGGTATAACTCTGACCGTTTGTCTAACGTGACTAAAAAAACCCCCAAATTCTTTCGTGCAATTATGAAAATGCCAGAACACTCGTTGAACAAAAAAGAAAAAAAATGATAAATGTCTCCAGAAAGATAAACGATACAAATGTTCATCCCTTAAATTGCCAATTATCGTAATTCCTCTACGCCTTGTCCAATGGCGGTGAACGAGTGTCGAGAACAAATGAGATTTTCTCTCCGTTGTGATTCGCTCAACAAAGAAGTTATTAATTTATCGTTCATCGCTTTATGACGTAACGCGCCACGTCACGCGAATCGAAAATCGGTATCGCGCTTCGTTCAGGAGCTCGATAAAACTGGAGCACGTTAAACGAATTAATTAAACGGACGTAATCGCATTAATTAATATAATCGGACTCTTTTTTATACTAAATAACGAATAAACATCTCGGTTCTTTTGTGTTCGTGTTTCTATCGTCCAACACTTATCAGCCTCTCGCTCGTTTCAATACTCTAATAACGCGTATCTATTCGCGTGAGTATGTCGAGCCTTCGTGATACAATGACCCAGTTTTATCACGACCTACCATTATTATACCACGATCGATTGCGTAATACGATATATCAGCCGGACAACCGCTACCAGTTCGTTCTTATGTGTGTTTCTATATCCGTGCGTGTGTGTTTGTTTGTGTGTAGTGTTGTTTATTATATTAGAGTCGAGACAGCGAGAGACAATCCTATTTCAGTCATATATAGTCATCGGGAGACTGTGCGGTAGAATCGAGATGCTGCGGAGACGTCACCGGAGCAACTCTCTCGGTTTTTGTCCATGATCGTAAGCGATTCCCACTTCATTCTAATTTCCTGCATAAATATTAAGCGGAAAGCGCCCGAATCTTTAAATTTTATATTTTTGAATATACGAGGTCTGTTCAAAAAGTATCGCAATTTTGAATTTCCGCTGGCTACGTATATTCGATTTTTGATTTTTTTGTGACGTTAGATTGTTACTCGTGTCCCTCACTTATGCTGAAAAAATCGGCCATTTTGTATGTTTAGTTAATTGCTGACAGCTGTTTTGGTTGGACGTGTTTTGGCTTGTCTTCGATTTTTGCCTATTCCAAAAAATGGATCGAAGAATCTGTATGAAATTTTGTGTGAAAAACAAAATTAAGTGCGCGGACGCATTCCGAATGTTGACTGTGGCATATGGTGAAACTACCTTGGACCAAAGCAACGTTTATCGGTGGTACAAAATGTTCTCAGAGGGCCGAGAAGATGCGAACAACGAAATGCGTTCCGGACGCCCGAGCACATCAACAACGGACGAAAACATTCATGAAGTGAAGAAAATAATATTGGCCAATCGTCGAATTACCGTTAGAGAAGTTGCTGAGGAACTAAACATATCGATTGGTTCGTGCTATTCGATTTTTACCAATGGTTTGGGCATGAGACGAATCGTCGCGAAATTCGTGCCAAAATTGCTCAATTTCGAAGAAAAACAGTGTCGCGTTAACATTGCTAAGGAACCGTTGGACTCGGTCCGCGACGACCCAAATTTGCTCCAGAGGGTCATAACTGGTGACGAATCATGGGTTTATGGTTATGACGTGGAAACCAAGGCTCAACCAAAGACAAGCCAAAGGGCGTCTAACCAAAGCAGCTGTCAACAATTAACTAAACATTCAAAATGACCGATTTTTTCAGCATAAGTGAGGGACACGAGTACCAACCTAACGCCACAAAAAAATCGAAAATCGAATATACGTAGCCCGCGGAAATTCAAAATTCGCGATACTTTTTGAACAGATCTCGTACGTGGAGCGTTTCAAACTAAATCGACAGGATCATGATCCTGGTTAATTTAAAAAAATGCTCGGATGGTCAACATTATTAGTTTACAGTCTTGTGCGTTATCAATTTTTTTTGCAAATCTTACAGTTGATTTGTTTTGCAAAAAAAATAATAATTAAAAATCTGTGTGATAATCTTAATTTTCTGGGTCTCGTAAATAAATTTATCAATTAAATTTCTGCTGAATATAGTATTAATTATTCGGAACTGTTTTTCATTAAAAAATTGGTTTTACTTGTTTATGTTACGATAAATATGAAATAATGTTAATGAAGATAGAAAAAAAAAACCGTCAATGGGTGGTCAAGGTTTCGTTGATTTTTCTTTTAACGTACATTTTTTTTTTTCTAACTTCCGACAGACTTTTCCACCGTTTTAACATTCCGAATTTTCCCCGGAGGTCTCGGGGTGTTCATCATCGGGCAAACATATGTCAGCTGAGAAAATCGAGACGACAATGGTCACGCACAACAGCGAGCTATCTTCGACAAAAGCCAGAAGGACACGCGCTCATACATAGAGTCCTTTTTCTCGTTTATTCTAAAGCTAACATATGGTGCATAGTGGGCGCGGAACTCTGGATGAACGAATCTCTCTGTATGTGTATAAGGATACACGTGGCGAGAGGTTTTTTTTTTTTGACGGGTATACAGAAGATCCCAAAATTGATTGGATCGGTTATTGAATATAATATTTCTCAATCAATATATCGACGCTGCTTGCGAAAAGTAGCACGATTGAAATTTCTTACGAAAACTAACACGTTTCGAATTCCACCACGAAAATCAACACGTTTCGATATTCGACGCGAAAACTAGCATGTTTCGGCTTTCACTGCGAAAACTAGCATGATTCGGCTTCTGCCTCGAAAAGTGGCATGTTTCGGCTTCCGTCGCGAAAACTAGCATATTTCGATTTGCACTGGAAAAAGTAGTATATTTGCTGAACTAAATCGAATAAGATTCAGAACTTTTACAAATGTTTTAATAATTTTTTCGGGACCACTATAAGGAATAAATGAAAAATATTAAGGATGTGTCGCCCGTACACCCTTAAACATTTATATTCGTTTTCTATTTAAAAAATGATAACATTATTGAAAATACGATTCGCAAATACGATACGTAATATTCCACCACTCAAAAACTAAAATTTTTCATCAATGATATTTTTCATGACTTCAAGTTTCGGAGTCAGCGATGGAATTGAACAAAATTATTGTTTATAAAAAGTATATTCTACTTACAGTCTGAAGAATCGTTCATTGGGTTTTTATTTCATAAAAAAAAAACACAATCTCGGAGTGATTAACGACTAAAGTATAAAGTACAGTATAATTATAAAGTACAGTTGACAAAATCTTCAAAACAATCGATTGAGATATCTCGAGAAATGTCAGGTCTTGGACGAAGTAGCAAGAGGGAAAAAAACTGACATTGTTAACTTTGCATACACCGCAATTGTTTTCGATTTTCTTTTCTCTAATTTTTTTGACCATGGTTTTTTTTACTCCAAAATGACGAGGCATTTGCCGTTTGCCATCTCATGATAAGCCTGGCAGACCAAAATTCAAACGGTAAAATATGTATGAAATAAATTCGAACAAAAAATAAAACAGTATAAAATGACAAGCATAAATATTTCGTCAATTTGGAGTAAAAAAGGATGTTCAAAAAACGTGGAGTAAAAAATGAGAAACACTTCCGGTGATACTGAAACGAGCTAATTTTCGCGGTGAAAGTCGAAACCTGCTGGTTTTCGTGGTAAAAGCCGGAACATGGTAGTTTTCGCGCAGATATCAAGCGTGCTTGTTTTCGTAAGAAATCTGAAACATGCTAGTTTTCGTAAGCAGCGTCGATATACTCTCCATTTATTCGATCGTTTAATATTATTAGCAAATTGGGGGTTGCTACTGACGCGTCGAATGAGTACATTTTCTAAAGTCGTATTCACAGGTACTATAAACGGTAAATTATTTTCAATAATTTTAACCCAATGATTTCCATTTCTGTTTTCAATTTCCCATTTATTTGTCGTTCCAATTTCTTCTAAAATTCAGTATTAAAAACTGAACAAAGCATTGCAGTCTCTACACCGTTGTTTTTTTCGAGTTTCATAAATAAAAAGTTTTTTTTGGAGTAAAATGAAGCACGAGATGACTTATCGAACTTCTTGATCCCATATCGCGCGTGCCAAGCATCTATTATTCCACGGTGGCTGATGATAAGGTAACGCGACACCGATAAGCCCGTCACGCAACTTTACAACGTCGTCGGTTCGTATTACGAGAAACATCGGTAACAGTGACCGTGTGGTCTTCTATGTACCAACTCTGCCAATCCCGAAATTAAAGAGAGATCGACCAAAGGAAAACTGACAATGTGGAGAACATTGCAATGTTTTACTATTCCTAATATTATTATAAAATAGGAATAGTCGAAACAAATGTATTAGTTCCATGATTCGTATACATTTTTTTTTTTTTGTTACGTCATGACTTCGACGAATTTCTATCAATCATATTCCACTTTATACAGGGTTAGGCTTCGAGGAACCAATTTTCGGCGCTCCTGTGAATCACTGGACAGTCTGACAAAATCGTCGCGGAAACGCGGGACTCTAAATCGCTTAATGAACCGTTTCATTACATCGTTTGAACGTTCAAGTCTATGTAGACCCTGACGGCCGTCTATATTTATACATTTATATATCCGGATATAATAGTTATATGCGTGAACCTATTTCTCTCGTGCTTCATCGCCTCAACGCTCTCTCGTTACGTAATTCTTACCATTGACACTGGCGAACTCCTCGAGTTCATATTAGCAATAATCTTTGCGCACAGATGATGCCTTTCCACGCACGTTCATTAATTTATGTTGCACACTCTATGAAAGGACTCTCTGTATATGTACACGAGCTGTGCCCCGCGGTTTCACCCGCGTTAAGGGCGGGTAAGGTTTTAAAATTATTATTTTATTTTTTATTTTTTCTGAATAAAAAATATGTCGAGAATATTGTGTATAAATTTTAAGTCAATCGGAGTAAAACTAACGGAGTTACAGCGTTTCAAACGATTACGATTACGTGATACGGGTTCACGTATAAAAAACTTTAAATCGATTTTCCCGAAAACGTCATTTTTGAAGTTTGTGAACATTAGAACTCAAAATCTACTGAACCGATCCTTTTGAAATTTAAACATTACTTCTTCACATAAATCAACAGGTAATCAGGAGGAGTTTTTTTTCAATTTTTTCAATTTTTTAATAACAAATTAAACGCGATTTTTTGAGCTAAAATTGCGTTTTTCACTTCCAAGTGCTGCAAAAAATAGAAAAAAAAAAAAAAAAAAACTCTTCCTGATAACCTCGAGAAATACATCACCTTTAAAATGCATATCAATTTTTTTGTTTCGGATGATCCGGTAACGAGTTATAATGTTCACCGCAAAACCACTTTTTTTCAAGGCGCCTCTGGAGATTCAACGTCACCGGCTTATTTATCAATATTTTTCATTGGAAATTTTTTCTGAGATACTTCAATAGTTGTACAATAATATGTAATTCTATTTAATAAAATTATATCACTTATGTCGCCGCAAAAAAATCATAAAAATATGCTTTTTTTTCGCCTTTAAAACCCTCCCCCCCTGCAGTTATATGCAGTCGGGCGACCGAAAAAAGGGGATTTTTCAAGAATTTTTCCTGGAAAGACATTTTTATTTATTAGCGTAAAAATTTATATACGTATTGTGGTAACTTTTAACTTTATTTTCATATTTTTTATATGTTAAAATAGTGATTTTTAAAGCTGCTATAGCCTGATCTCCGGGAGCTCCTCTAAAAAAAAGTGCCTGGCGTTGAGCACGATATCTCCGGTTTGGATTATCCAAAATAAAAAACCAAAAAGATTCTATTAATAGATAGATAAATCTAGGTATTGATCGAAGGAATAGTCGAAATTTTGATTTTTGACAAAATGGCGGCTCCAAAAAGAAAAAATTCCCATTTTAGACCAAAATTTTTTCGTTGCATTGTTAAAAAAAAATTGAAATAATTATTGGGAATCTTATTCCTTCGATCAATACCTGAAGAATATACGCGCCGCTGCCGTCGCTTCTTAGGGTCATAGCATAAAGTTATAAGGCGTAAAGCCTTCCCGAATAAACGGACTATCTAATGCAAAAAGAATTTTCAAAATCGGTTCAGTATTTCCTGAGATTAGCGCGTCCGAACAAACATACAAACCTACAAACAAACTCTCCGGCATTATTATACTAGTAAGATGTATAAGCAGTGTTTGGGAATTACTAGGGCCCGGAAGTTCGTACAGGATTCTCCACGACAAGATTGAAAACACTCGGAAAGAGTGAGCGACGTTCAACTTTTTTACACACTTTTCTGAGACTCTAAATAACTTCACGTTATTCGAACTTTCACAAAATTCGATTGGAAGGCACACAGAAAAAATTCTACTTCCGTAGAACTTCAACGCGGATCATTAATAAATGCAGCATTGATAATTAATACAAATTTCGTGTCTCTGCTCATCATAAATTGTCCTTTCTTTTTCGAGCAGATATTTAGCGGATATCCGTGCATATTTTGTTGGACATTTTGGTGCAGATATTTCATCACTGCTATTGTGTCGTCGGGTCTTTTGATACAGAACCAATAAGGGAGATTAACATTTCATAGATTTTGTAATATTAACAAAAAACAATAACTATAAACACCTGTGCTTCAACAAGCATTGTTCATCGGAGTTAAATGTTTCCGGAAGTACATTAGCGCATTAAAAATTAAACTTCGAATGTTCTTGACACAAAAAGCCCTACAGATAATAAATTTCCATACTGTTTCCTCACAATGTTCCTCCGTTCATAAAACTTATAACAAAATGTAATACTATGATGAAGAAGTCAACAGATCGTGATGCTTTTGTGAAAACTGGAAAATTATGGAACATGAGAATTAATAATTTGTCTCCCTTTCTTTTAAATATATATCTCCCCTTTCCCCTGCTCTTTCTTTATTCACATTGCAAAACCGTACGATATACGTCAAAGGAAGTTTTAACGAGACACTCGTCGAGGCTTGAATGACGAGAGGTAAAAGCCCGCGAGATATACGAACCCGAGTACTTTGGATGTTGGCATAAACGCGGACATCACGTTTCCGTAGTTCCAACGTTATTTCACTGCTTTTATATATATCATCGTGTACGATACATCGTCGAGAAGCAGAGGTGCAGAAGAGTAGCACACATACATACATATAATCCCGGAGGCATTCGCGGTCCTCTCTTCCGGATAATGATAGAGAGAGAGATAAAGAGAGAGAGAGAGAGAGTGAGAGGCTGAGGGAGCTTCAGGCACGTGCCTCACGCGATCCTCATCCTCATTACCTTCCTTCCTTTCGTGCGCACTCCTTTTTTTTCTCTTCTCTCTTTTTTTTTTCGTTCTTTTCTTCTTTAACTCTTTCTCTCCCTTTTCGTACACGCTCCGTTCGCGCGTTCTCGCCTCATCCCACACCCGTCAATTGCCCCTTTTATCGCGGGCTCGCGAGAGCCTAGCACCGCGCTTCGCCAGCTGCACTTGCACCTCTCTCGTCGATTATATCCGAACATCATCGGACTCCCGTCTGTGTGTCAATTGTTAGCAAACAAAAGGACTTAATCGACGTAAATTTACGTGTTAATTCGTGCAGATTTAAGACCTTTTGGTCGCTCGTCATCCACGTATACGAGAGTATTTGTGTACTTCATTTCACGTGAATTTCGCGCGAAAGCCACACGATTATTCGAAATTCTGCTCCATCTCTATTCGCGCTCAGTCGCACCCTTGCAATTCTCGCGTCAGCTACGTGTTTTGAATGAGATTCAAATGTCGAGAAGAAGCAAAAAAAAAGCAATAATAGCATCGCATGAGGTGCCAGGGAGATTGGACGGGAAACTGCTGGAACGATTCTCCGAATTTATTTGAATATCGAAGGGAGTTTCTCGCAAAAAAGAATACGTATATATATATATAAAAGTAGCGACGAAACGCCAGCAATAAAATTACTCTGGTAGAACGACCTGGATGATTTATTCGCTCGTCTAATATTATAGACAAAATCCCACTCTCTCGCTCCGTAATCGTTCGCCACATCCGTGGCGCCGTTTGCAATTTTATTAAGTATACAGGGTTTGATAAGTTTTTTTTTACGATCTATCTCGATAAGGTTATTCCATTAGATATGGCGAAGAAATCCACGCCCCTCGCCAATCATTGTCTCGCGTTGTTATAATAGCTTTGACACACGCTCACACACACACACACACACACACACACATCTTGGATTTGTTAGTGTTCAATAAAGTAGCAGAACGTGTGCATATCGACGCTGCTCACGGAAACTAGCATGTTTCAGATTTATTACGAAAACAAGCACGCTTGATATCTGCGCGAAAACTAGCATGTTTCGGTTTTTGCCACGAAAACTAGTACACTTCGATATTCGCCGCGAAAACTATCATTTTTCGGCTTTTACCACGAAAACTAGCAGGTTTCGACTTTCACCGCGAAAATTAGCACGCTTCAGTATCACTGGAAGTTTTTCTCATTTTTTACTCTCCACGTTTTTTGAACATCCTTTTTTACTCCAAATTGACGAAATATTTATGCTTGTCATTTTATACTGTTTTATTTTTTGTTTGAATTTATTTCATACACATTTTACCGTTTGAATTTTGGTCTGCTAGGCTCATCATAAGATGGCAAACGGCAAATGCCTCGTCATTTTGGAGTAAAAAAAACCATGGTCAAAAAAATTAGAGAAAAGAAAATCGAAAACAATTGCAGTGTATGTAAAGTTAACAATGTCAGACTTTCACCGCGAAAATTAGCACGTTTCAGTATCACCGGAAGTGTTTCTCATTTTTTACTCCGCGTTTTTTGAACATCCTTTTTTACTCCAAATTGACGAAATATTTATGCTTGTCATTTTATACTGTTTTATTTTTTGTTTGAATTTATTTCATACACATTTTACCGTTTGAATTTTGGTCCGCTAGGCTTATCATAAGATGGCAAACGGCAAATGCCTCGTCATTTTGGAGTAATAAAAACCATAGTCAAAAAAATGAGAGAAAAGAAAATCGAAAACAATTGCGGTGTATGCAAAGTTAACAATGTCAGTTTTTTTTCCTATTGCTACTTCGTCCAAGACCTGACATTTCTCGAGATATCTCAATCGATTGTTTTGAAGATTTTGTCAACTGTACTTTATACTTATACTGTACTTTATACTTTAGTCGTTGATCACTCCAAGATTGTGTTTTATTTTTATGAAATCAAAACACAATGAACGATTCTTCAGACTGTAAGTAGAATATACTTTTTATAAACCATAATTTTGTTCAATTCCATCGCTGACTCCGAAACTTGAAGTCATGAAAAATATAATTGATGAACAATTTTAGTTTTTGAGCGGTGGAATATTGCGTATCTTATTTGCGAATCGTATTTTCAATAATGTTATTATTTTTTAAATAGAAAACGAATATAAATGTTTAAGGGTGTACGGGCGATACACCCTTAATGTTTTTCATTTATTCCTTATAGTGCTCCCGAAAAAATTATTAAAACATTTGTGAAAGTTCCGAATCTTATTCGATTTAGTTCGGCAAATATACTACTTTTTCCAGTGCAAATCGAAATATGCTAGTTTTCGGGACGGAAGCCGAAACATGCCACTTTTCGCGGCAGAAGCCGAATCATGCTAGTTTTCGCGATGAAAGCCGAAACATGCTAGTTTTCGCGTCGAATATCGAAACGTGTTGATTTTCGCGGTGGACTTCGAAACGTGTTAGTTTTCGTAAGAAATTTGAATCGTGCTACTTTTCGTAACCAGCGTCGATATAATCGAGCTTTGCGTCACAATCTCATTGCCTCAAAAGGAATCGTGAAAAAGGATTGTATAATTTGTAACATTTACTCTCTGAAAATTCTACGAAAAATGACGATTTATTATCGTACCAAAAGTTTTTAAATAATTCATTTGTCAATATAATGAATAATACATTTGGGAAGCATGCTACGATGTTCCCTGTCGAATGCTACGAGATATTTTTTAATTCGAACGAGAACATTTTCATTTAAAAAATTTCGAAGCAACGAATTTTCGTAAATTCACTACGGTGCTACTGGAATTTTTTAAATGTATTATCTTGTAATTACAAAGGTCATGGTATACGAACGAAATTGTTTAAAATTCCCAATCATCTTCGCAGTTGAAGATTTTAACTAGAAACCGTAAAAATAACAAATCAACAAGTTTGCTAAATTGACTGAAAAGTTATACGAAAATCTTAACAGTTTTCATTTTACCCATACAAATTTTCCAATATTAGAAAATTCTTTGATACGTGTATAAACAGTTGAACAATTATTATTTTTTTAAACAACGAGAAAGGAAATTGTTGGACATTTACGTCCTTTTGTTTGCTACCAGACAATATGTACATGCAGAAGAAGGATTATCGAGACAAACGTTTGTCCGTCTGTACCGTCGGCACCGGAGACTGATCGTGACTTCCATGCAAGTTGTCGAGCTCTCGGTGTCTCACACGCATCGATTTGACCACGCGCGCATATATAGTCATACTTAAACGCTTAGAATTCAATCGGGCACCGGAAACGACGAGGATGTTGAATTCTTCGGGTCTCATTCGTCTCGAGATGTTAGCGTCAAGCTTTACGGTACATATACGAGTTGAGAAACCGATCTGAAATGTCGGACTAACCGATCTCGTATCTTTCTTCGACGATTCACTATGAACCGTTTTACAACTGTCTCGAAATAACATCTCTTGATACTATTTTTTTTTATTATTGTGCATTCGAACGTATACCCTTGTGGGTAACAACTTCCTTCCGTAGCATTCGCAGCTGCGTTTTAGTGTGTCCCATTCGCCGTGGGCACGGGGAAACTGCGGAACACCTGTGTCGATAAAGACGGGATTTTATTTTTTTACCGAGTTTCCGTTGTTTTATTTCAGCTGAAACCAATTCGAAGTTACAGCGGTTTCAATTTTTCATCCCCTATCACACACTCTCGCACACATTCGCATATTTTTTCTAAATTTGATTGTTCAATGTTTCGGAACATTTTAAACAAAATAACATTACAAACACCTTTTGTACCACAGTAAAAATTCCTCTATGAGGAAGCAAAATTAAATGAAAATATTCTTTTATCAAAACGTGTAGAAAAATTGGAAAATAATTGATTCCAAAAATAATTGTTTGATTTACTAAAGTTGCCGTAATGTTGTTTCTGCGGGAAGTGGAACATTTAACGCTGATCATGATTCAGAACAATTTTTTACTGAAAACTCAACGGATGCATGTGAAAACACTAAAAAAATCAAGAAAACCTTTACGACTTCTCCGTTTTTCAAAAATGCAAAGGTTCGCCGGAGGTGCAATAAACTGGTTAATATGTACTGTATGCGAGTAATTCTGCACGGACAATGTACGATTATATTAATGTTCTTATCGCGGAACACCTGTGTCGATAAAGACGGGATTTTATTTTTTTATCGAGTTTCCGTTGATTTATCTAAGCTGAAACCAATTCGAAGTTACAGCGGTTTCAATTTTTCATCCCCTATCACACACTCTCGCACACATTCGCATATTTTTTCTAAATTTGATTGTTCAATGTTTCGGAACATTTTAAACAAAATGACATTACAAACACGATTCCTTTTGTACGAAAGTAAAAATTCCTCGATGAGGAAGCAAAATTGAATGAAAATATTCTTTTATCAAAACGTGTAGAAAAATTGGAAAATAATCGATCCGAAAAATAATTATTTGATTTACTAAAGTTGCCGTAATGTTGTTTCTCCGGGAAGTGGAACATTTAACGCTGATCATGATTCAGAACAATTTTTTACTGAAAACTCAACGGATGCATGTGAAAACACTAAAAAAATCAAGAAAACCTTTACGACTTCTCCGTTTTTCAAAAATGCAAAGGTTCGCCGGAGGTGCAATAAACTGGTTAATATGTACTGTATGCGAGTAATTCTGCACGGACAATGTACGATTATATTAATGTTCTTATCGCGGAACACCTGTGTCGATAAAGACGGGATTTTATTTTTTTATCGAGTTTCCGTTGATTTATCTAAGCTGAAACCAATTCGAAGTTACAGCGGTTTCAATTTTTCATCCCCTATCACACACTCTCGCACACATTCGCATATTTTTTCTAAATTTGATTGTTCAATGTTTCGGAACATTTTAAACAAAATGACATTACAAACACGATTCCTTTTGTACGAAAGTAAAAATTCCTCGATGAGGAAGCAAAATTGAATGAAAATATTCTTTTATCAAAACGTGTAGAAAAATTGGAAAATAATCGATCCGAAAAATAATTATTTGATTTACTAAAGTTGCCGTAATGTTGTTTCTCCGGGAAGTGGAACATTTAACGCTGATCATGATTCAGAACAATTTTTTACTGAAAACTCAACGGATCCCCGTGAAAACACTAAAAAAATCAAAAAAACCTTTACGACTTCTCAGTTTTTCAAAAATGCAAAGGCGCGCCGGAGGTACAATAAACTGGCTAATATGTGCTGTATGCGAGTAATTTTGCACGGACAATGTACGATTATATTAATGTTCTTATCGCGGAACAGTCATGCAAAAGATAACAAAACTGCAAATATGTCCGAAGCAAAATGTTCCCTCGAGCCGTGAGAGATCTCTCTCGCATGGTAATACGTAATTGAAGACTCGTAAACACTTTCTCGTCGTTTCAAAACCACATACTACTTATCACGTATCCATATCCACGACATGATGGTCTATAATATACCGTCGGTTTATTGTATACAGCGAAACGTCGTCGAATCGGCCAGAATTGCATGAGATCAGTATCGTATTTGCGGAAATACACGCTACGAGAATGCTTTTTATGATTTGTCGCCCTCGGTGGAAGGTACACCCTCAACGCTACATATTACAGGTGCAAATGTACCGTTTTCTCAGCAAACGTGTGCTCTCACGTTTATCCGCGTTGCGAAGACGGTTACGCCTAATTTTCTAATGCCTATGCTTAGGTGACGAAGGTTAGAATAAATGTGAAATCGCTCATGGCGGTCTTAGGAATCCAGAAAAGCCGAGCTAACGCGTCATTGCCGTAAATTCGCGAATTGCAACAGCGTCATGATTCGTTCATCATTTCCAACTTGAATGTAAAAAATATATGTATATATAAAATATTTATTCTTATGATTAACAATCTGTCTTTTTAAGGACTCACATACTCCTGCAATTTTCAAAAAATTCATTCTTTTTTTGTAGATTTTTATTCTTTTCACTTTTAAGAATTAATAAAAAACTTTTAAGAAAATTCCACTCCCTTACAAACTTATAGCAATAAATGTGACCGAACATCCGGTTTGGTCTGTACCTACCAGAAACTTTAAACGCGTTTTTCTCGAAACTATGTTTTTAGATAGTGTCAGCTGTGACAGTGTCGGCATGATAACTCAGTCAATTTTTAATATCGTGATAATATAAATATTAAATATGAATATTAAATATTAAATAATATAAATATTAAATCGTAATAATTGTTTTCTCTGTTGGTTGGATAATTTTTTATAAATTATTAAACACTTTTTTTTTTAAATTGCACCCTAAAGTTTGAAATACTGTAATTTCTTTGTTTGTGAAAAAAAAAGAAAAAAAACCCCTCCGGCAGACTATTACTACTACATTATTTTACTAGATTCTTATTTATTTTTGCAGATTGGATAATTTTCGGTAAAGTTATGTTGTCGACAAGGAGGCGCCATGGATTTTCATCGGTAGTCCATTCATACCCGTAAGTTAATTTTAATAAAAACTTCTCGTCCATGAGGAAGCAAAATTTGTCAAGAAATATTTCTTGATCGTTCAACATACTCGTTTTCGAATATATCAATTCTCCGAGTTTGCCGAATTGGCTAAACGTCAAATTATACAACGATAGAAAAATTCAAAAATATCAATAACAAACACAGTGACGAAAATAAATTCTCGTAAGTTGACGACGATTGTGCAACGCTAATACTAACGAAGCGATATACTTGGTAATTGAAATAAATTGCATATAAATGATCTTCAGAGATTTTGCTCGGCTCTGTCAAGGCTTCGTGTACCACGCACAGTCTACTTTCAAAGTCGACATTAACATAGAAACAAAACGAGAGAAAACGTGAAACGCGATCTCTCGCTAGCTAAGTAACTTCTCTCTCGCTCGGCGTATTTATTGCGGCGGCTGTTTTTTTTTTCTTCTTTTTATTATTATTTCTTTTAAGTTCTCTTTCGCGTAAAGTTTTCGTCTGGTGTAGCGCCCACGCGATTCTATACCCGGAGGAGAAGCCCACGTGTTCGTTTTACACCCGTGACTACGAGATGAGGGGGTTCTTCGAAAACGCGAAACTCGACCAGGAGGTCAGCTCTCAATTGGATTTTCTCAGAAAAATTGGGCAATGTGTCGCGTTGTGTCACCGGTTATATTGATACCCGATAAATAACGAATTAACATAATGTGGGACGATAATTTCTAGTAGGTAAAATGTCGAAAAGTAAAATTAGTAAATTTTCTATTACATAAATGATAATCAATAACTTGATTATTATTTAGATAAATCTCGATTAACGATTTTTTTTTCCTTTTTAATACTCTTTTCATTATTTATACAGTACTATTGTAATTCTCTGTGAATTTATAGCTTTCCTTCGCGTATTAAAAACTATAATAAGGAACGGATTACTCGCGGAAATATGGAAATTTGCTGTGTGGTCGAAACTCGACGATACAACAAATTTTGCGCATTTCTTCTAGCATGTAGTTTAAGAGGAGTCGTAAAGATTGGAAAAAGGGAGACAAAGAGAGAGAGAAAATAATCTGAACGACACGAAATGATGAACCACCCACGCACCGACGGCGCCTTAACGATCTCGTAATCGAGCTTCGCAGACTCTGTAGTTTCACAGGTTTCATCTTTCTCTACCTCTCGGTTCATTGAAACCTAACGTCCTGTGAATAATCGGAACGAAAGCGTCTCATACCAATCTCCGGATATGTCGCGTTAAAAGTAAATTTATGTTATTACGGACAAACAGATCTATTTAGGACAAACAAACGTCACGTAAAATTGAGAAACAAAAATCTGTAATTTTTTTATTAGGCTATTTTCATGTCAATTTCTTTGATCGTTACAATAAATTTAACGAACTGACGAGCCGATAATTTCAATAGGATTAAATTCTCGACTGAAATATCAAATAGTTGAGAACTTACGGAAATTTCAAGTTTAACGAAACAAAAAATACAAAAAATATTCGTACGATATGTCTGAGTAAATTTTAAATTTTGCTACAGCTCTACGGTCAATCGAAACGATTATTTTTCTTTTCGACCTTTTCGTCCGGCTGTTCGTGGCATTTATCTACGAATGGCAAATTTATCGGTTAGATTGGGCGTTCGCGAACGTAATTACTCATTTCTACGCGGAGATCCTACAGGAAAATTTATATAGACACGGTTGTATACGTATATAGAGTCCCGATGTTTCGAACATTTCGCGAAACACGATCTTCGATTATAAATAACCCGTTCGTTTCGATTCTATTTTTGGAAAATTAATGACGAGCTTGTGTAACGTACACTAACTGGAGATTTGTGTACCACGGTAGAGAAACGGGCTTTTTGCTTGTGATAGAGGCGAGAAGAGACGCGAGATTAATGGTAACGAAAGATCGTAAAGTTAGTATACAAGGTGGACCAACCATAGAAAAACGGGCAAAGGCGTGATTTAAGTATTCTCGTTTTTAAACATCGATAACAAACACATGCTTTTCCGGTTCAATTCTCTGTCGACCGGAAATCGTTATATTTCTCTCTCTCTCTCTCTCTCTCTCTCTCTTTCTTTCTCTCTGGATTTCAAAATTCGCAAAAATCATGAGTAAACAACATGCAAGCTTCAATGTGCATCATTTTTTATTTTAATCAAATTAGCAAGGAATTAGTCATTTGAGGTAAATGCTGTTCGTGCTCGTATATATTTTTATTCGCGATTATACAGGGAAGTATAAATTGACCGGTGAGTCAGACACGTGTCGCAATTGGGAACGTCAGTCCCGTGGTTGATCCTCAACTGCGCTCGATCAATGCTCCAAATTTTCTATATAAAAGTCTCCCTCTACGATCTACCGAGACACTTACGAAAGCGAGTGACTCCGTTATCTTAGTTTGCACTCTTATATTTGTATTTATATATCCCTTGCTAATTCCTAATGGTATCAATGACCGCGTCATACAGTTTAATCGGTGTCAGCGAAAGTTTATATTTCGAAGAATCGTCGAGTATGGAATTTACTCTGACAAGTTCGAAAAATTTGCGATTAATGCCGTTTTTTTTTTTTTTAATATACAAGTCTCCTGACTCATATTCGTCGCATTGCCGGCTTGTCATATATATGTGCATTCGTGCTTAGTCGGGTGGATTCTTAAACTTTCATGATACGTCGATTATATACGAAAAATAAAGTATCCCATTAAATTGCTCAGTTTATCCAAATTATATGTGCAAATTCGTAGATTCGCATCATGAGTGATTTAAGGAGTTAGGCCACTCTAGTGACCGAAAAATAGGCCTTTTTGAGGATTTTTTTCAGAAAAAGTACAAAATAAATCGAGATTACAAAATAGGATGTTTATCATACATATCAGTGACTGTATACAATAATTTTTTTGAAGCGATTAATATCAAAATGGCGGCTGTGCAGCGTTTTTGCGCCAGTTGCATTTTTCAAGTTGGCCGGAAACATAACTCAAACAATTTTCAGCTTACTCACTTCAAATTTTGAATATATCTTTAAAAATACATCGTCTATGGAAGAGCGTAGGATTTTTTCGATATATTGATTTTTGGCCAAATGGCGCACTTCTAAAGTGAAAAATGAAAAATGTCCTTAAAAAAATCATCAGAAAATTGTAAATAACAAATGAACTATGCAATATAAAAAAAAAATCCTCCGTACTTCCATAGACAATGCATTTTTAAAGATACATTCAAAATTTCAAGTGATTCGGTTGAAAATTGTCTGAGTTATGTTTCCGGCCAACTTGAAAAATGCACTGGCGCAAAAACGCTGCACAGCCGCCATTTTTGAATTAATTGCTTCAAAAAAAATTATTGTATACAGTCACTGATATGTATGATAAACACCCTATTTTGTAATCTCGATATATTTTGTAGTTTCACTGGAAAAAAATTCCCCAAAAAAGCCTATCGTTTCGGCTTCTGGAGTGGCCTAACCACTTAACTTTAACAATTTTAAATGAAAGAAATATATACTATCAATATGACGGTTGTGCAATTTATAGTAAATTTGTTGATTCATCGGAGAATTCGAGAATTTAAAAATAACCGAGAAAAAAATTCTATTCTCGCGTGCTAATATTTAAAAAAATATTTTTATAAAACGAATTGGCGAATTCGCCGATTCGTCACATTTTTCTTTTAGATTTGAGTCACGAAAGAAGAACAACTATTCTCGTGTAATAAGAAGCTTTTTTTTATATGGTGAATCCAGTGATTCAGAAAATCATCAAACACGATTTTACTCGTAGAAAATTTTGGAGTAAAAAAAAAATGATATTCGCACGTGTAAATAATTTCAACATTTTTCTTTTAATCCATTTAATCGTTGATCAGTTGATAATGAATGAAAAATTTAACAATAAACCACGCCTGAAATAAATATTCAAGTTAAACCTAAATTAACATCTCGCGATCGCCAAAAATTTCCACAGGAGCCCCGAAGAGTGGGAACGTGAGCGCGCGCGAGATTTCAACTCGGGGGTCGCTATCGCTCTCGACCGTTTTTTGCTTGGTTATTATTTCATTTTATAGCTCGAAAATATAAATGAATTTAATCGCGTTTATGCTCACCAGCCTCGTTTATGATTGTCGCGCCATTCCGCCACCGAGAAGCCAAACATGGAACTCTTCTCTTTGCGATAACTCGTATAGTGTCTCGTCTCGACGTTGAACGCCTCGATATTCCATTTGTACGATAAAATTTCCACGATTACGAAAAGTCCGAGAAGAACGTGAAAATTCCACATATTATCACGTTTCATCGTGATAAACTTAACACTTTTTTGCACTCTTCGTCCCACTGTACGCACGACACTAAAGTTAACTATCGTCAACTATCCATTCGCACGGTCGTTTAAAATTTTTATTTTTATTTTTTAACAAACGTAAATGAAACGAAGGAAAATAAATAAATTTTATGAAAATCAACGATTTCACGGGGTAAGGAGGAATAATTTTTTTGTAATTTTTAACATTCGTCAGACTATCGGTTCGTCCACGATTGGTAACATGTGTCGAGACAGAGCGAGCGTTACACACACACACACACCGACCTCCTGACGATGTCGGCTTGACGGACGGTCGCGGACAGACTGAATCGAGAACTCGACTCTTTTAGTTCTCTCGAGAACTCCCACCCATTCGCACACCATGCCGAAGTTCCCAGCGCCGGGCAAACGTTTCCCCGTCTCTCTTTCACCGCTCGTCATCCTTACGCTTCTTGTACTGTATGGATATGCCACATACCCCTCCGCCCCTCGAACTGTACTTCCTTTATTGACCATCGAGATCTGATCGTGATATCGATGTTAATCAAATTTTTGCCGCGTTGATCCATGATCAAGTTAGCGAAGTTGGTAATGATGGAATTAAGTTTGATGCCTTTCTCAATTTTCGTCTTTATCCAGGAATTTTTGTTGTTTTTTTTGCACACATCTTTGATGGGATGGTACCAGCTCTCATCAGTTTAAATCTCATGTGTATCAACTCTCGTGTACCAATTCTCATCTACCAACTCTCATAGCGTTCAGCTGATGCATTCGTTGTGTGCACTTTGGGTATTTACGGCAAAATAAAACAACGTACATTCGCGACCTGTTCTCAGGTTTCTCGATTAAAAAAACAAAAACAACTGTGGCAATGGAACTGAAACTCGGCAAAAACAAAAGCCGTCTGTATCGGCACAGGTTTTTTTCCGTAGTTTTCCTCGTATCCACGGCGTGTGCGAATACAGCCGCCACCTAGAAAAAAAACATGTAACGAAATATCTCGAAATGCGATTTATTTCTGAAACCGACTAACTCGTCGTTATGATTGGCTGTCGATGTCCGCGCTTGGAGTTCGTTCATGGACATACTTCAGCTCGTAGCGACTAACTTAAACGTCACCGTCCTAGCCCACGATTTAACCAACTCACACTCTTACACGCTGTACACGTAAACGAGATCGCTCGGGCTGCTTCACCAAACGCGGCGCAATAGCGCGCGATATATCGTGGGTGTTCGCTATTACCGACCGCGAGGCGCAGAGAAGTTGGCGCGATGCGAGAAGGCCTGTGGTGCTGACGACAGTGGCGAATGATGTAACTATTACCAATTGGATAATTCACAAAAATTCATTTGAAATATTTCAATTGAAATATTGAATTTTTCTTTTTTCGCTACAGCGAGAAAAAATACGGCGCAATAGAAAAAATATGGGCTCAAGAGGAAACTTTTCGACGATAACGATTCAAGGCTTTTTCTATATATACCTTACATCTACCGCCCTGTATGAGTGAATAAATGAGATACCACTGCAATACTTGATCACATGAGTGAATTGAGATCATGATAACGTCAGAATTCTTTAAATATTCTTTTAGAACGCTATATCGATGTATTTTGACTCGCCGATTACTAATTCAGTACCCGTTTCCTTGAGAAACTCGAAATTTCATTGAAAATCGTCCAAAAAGTGATTTTAATCGTTTTTCGCCTTTTTCACATTGATATTTTGAGATATCGACTAAAACTCGGTGTTATTCGTAATCAGCGGAAAATTTCCGATCGAATAGGGTGTCGAAACATTGAACAAAAAGGAAAATAATTGTCTTTTCATTTTTTGCCCACTTTTTCGGAGAAACCTCAAAAATGTCGAAATTTCAAATGGTCATAACTCGGCTCCCGTTTCATCGATTTTGGGTTTTGACCGGTGTTTTCAAAACGTCGCGAGTAGATTTAGAGAATGCATTTTGGATCATCCCGATATCTCAATTATTGTAGCCGTGAGGGCAATTTGTTCGGTTTGGTTTGGTTTGTTTTCCCAACAAACCAAACGAAAGAGAGAGCAATTAGTTCGGTTTGGTTTGGTTTGTTTTCCCAACAAACCAAATGAAACCAAACAAACTGCTCTCACGGCTACAATAATTGAGATATCGGGATGATCCAAAATGCATTCTCTAAATCTACTCGCGACGTTTTGAAAACACCGGTCAAAACCCAAAATCGATGAAACGGGAGCCAAGTTATGACCATTTGAAATTTCGACATTTTTGAGTTTTCTCCGAAAAGGTGGGCAAAAATGAAAGAAAAATTATTTTTCTTTTTCAATGAAATTTCGAGTTACACAAAGAAATGGCATCGGGAAGCAACGTTACAGCGATTTTAATGAAGCCACTTTTTTTTCGCCGAAATGCAAAAAAATGTTGAATTTTTTAAATATTCTTTTAGGACGCTATATCGGAGTATTTTGACTCGCCGATTACTAATTCAGTACCCGTTTCCTTGAGAAACTCGAAATTTCATTGAAAATCGTCCAAAAAGTGATTTTTTTCGTTTTTTGCCTTTTTCACATTAATATTGTGAGATTTCGACTAAAACTCGGTGTTATTCGTAATCAGCGGAAAATTTTCGATCGAAAAGCGTATCGAATTCTTTCCATATTTTTTTCATTTACTGTGAACCGACGACAAACATTAAACAGCTGTGCACGCTCACTTTTTCCACGTAGCATGAGCCCCGTTCTTTTTCTTATAAAATACGTCTGTTAAAAAAATAATAATTAGGCGAACCAGTCGCATGGCATTACAACCAGTTGCACCAATAAACATGCAGTTTCTCAGCAATACGATGGATCGCGGACAAGTGAGTTAGATTTTGTTTCAGGCATCAAAATATAATCGGCTATATCGGCCTATCCTGCCCAAGACTCCGTCCAACGCGCTCTACATCAAAAAATTCAAAAGAAACGCGAAAAAAAATACGACGCAATAGAAAAAATATCGAGGCAATACGAAACTTTCGTCGATAACGTTTCAAATTTTTTTCTATATACAGCTTACATCTACCGCTCTGTGTGAGTGAATTAATGAGATGCCACAGTAAATAATTGATCATGTGAGTGAATTGAGATCATGATATCGTCAGAATTCTTTCCATATTTTTTTCATCTATTCCGAACCGACGACAAACATTAAACAGCTGTGTACGCTTACTTTTTCCACGTAGCTCATGCTACGTGTCCCGCTCTTTTTTTTATTATAAAATACGTCTGTTGAAAAAATAATAATTAGGCGAACAAGTCGCATGATATTACAATCAGTTGCACCAATAAACGTGCAGTTTCTCAGCAATGCGATGTATCGCGGAGTAGTGAATTAGGCTTTGCTTCAAACATCGAAATATAACCGGCTATATCGGCCTATCCTGCACAAGATTCCGTGCAACGCGCTCTACATCTAAAAATTCAAAAGCCACGCGCGCACACTCCATTTGCCAACTCATCATCGAGTAATTGAAAGGTGGGGATGACGAGGAGCGGTAACGAGAGCGAACGCCCGTGATACCTCGACGACTCAGGCGTGCGGTGTCGACAAGAAGAGACGTGGTTCCGTGTCGTGTTCAACTTTATCATTACCCAAGAAAGCGACGCTATGAAATAAATCGGAGCTTGGGCCTGTTGAAGGCCCAGGGTCCTGCTCTAAAGAAAAGAAACTGGTAAGATCGTCGTTTCGCAACAATTTTAAAATGTAATTTGGGAAAGAATCTGTTGTAAAATTGTCGGAAAATTTTAGCCAATGTTTATTCAGAAAATTTTTAACAATGTTCATTCGGTAAATTTATCTCAACTCAAATAAAACCTCAATTTATCCGTTTTAACGAAAAATATAGAGCCAACTTCAAACCACAAGTTATCAGGGAAAAATATAAATATATATCAGGGCAATTTTTTTTTCAGTACCCACCCGAAATTTTGTTGGATATGTCGAAAAAGAAATTCCCTGAAAGTTATAGCCCTTAATATTAATTCTAAGTACTTTCCCAAAGCGTGAGAAGATTTTCCATCTAAAATACACGTGAATCGAATTTTTTTTTGTTTTTCAAATTTCTGTAACTCAGCCGCATTTCATACTATCATATTGTTCTTGGTTTCGATTTACTCAGAATAAAACAATCTAAAAAAGTGCCTTTTGCGGCGAAAGTGTAAATTGTACTGGTGAGTTGGTACGGGTCACTGAAGTTGATTTTTACCCAAAATTCTCGTTTTTTTGCTGTTATCTCCGAAACAATTAACTTTACGAAAAAAATGTTTACGAAAAATTTGTTGGAAATTTAATGTCCTATAAAAAAAGTCCTTTCGACCCAATTGCTCGGTTTAATATTTCTTGAGATATTGAACTTTTTTTATTTTTTATTTTTTTTATTATTTAATATATCATATTTTATAAATTTTATACTACTCATAAGTTAAAGTTCAATATCTCAAGAAATATTAATCTAAGCAATTGGGTCGATAGGACCTTTTTCGTAGGAAATTAAATTTTCAACAAATTTTTCATTAACATTTTTTTCGTAAGGTTAATTGTTACGGAGATAACAGCAAAAAAAAAACGACAATTTTGGGTAGAAATCAACTTCAGTGACCCGTACCAACTCACCAGTACAATTTACATTTTCGCCGCAAAAGGCACTTTTTTAGATTGTTTTATTCTGAACAAATCGAAACCAAGAACATTATGATAGCATAAAATGCGGCTGAGTTATAGAAATTTTGTTGGATATGTCGAAGAAGAAATTCCCTGAAAGTTACAGCCCTTAATATTAATTCTAAGTACTTTCCCAAAGCGTGAGAAGATTTTCCATCTAAAATACACGTAAATCGAATTTTTTTTTTTTCGAATTTCTGTAACTCAGCCGCATTTTATGCTATCATATTGTTCTTGGTTTCGATTTACTCAGAATAAAACAATCTAGAAAAGTGCCTTTTGCGGCGAAAGTGTAAATTGTACTGGTGAGTTGGTACGGGTCACTGAAGTTGATTTCTACCCAAAATTCTCGTTTTTTTTTGCTGTTATCTCCGAAACAATTAACATTACGAAAAAAATGTAAACGAAAAATTTGTTGGAAATTTAATTTCCTACAAAAAAGGTTTTATAGACCCAATTGCTTAGATTAATATTTCTTGAGATATTGAACTTTAACTTATGAGTAGTATAAAATTTATAAAATATGAACTATTAAATAATAGAAAAAATAAAAAATAAAAAAAGTTCAATATCTCAAGAAATATTAATCCGAGCAATTGGGTCGATAGGACCTTTTTCGTAGGAAATTAAATTTCCAACAAATTTTTCATTTACATTTTTTTCGTAAAGTTAATTGTTTCGGAGATAACAGCAAAAAAAAACGAGAATTTTGGGTAAAAATCAACTTCAGTGACCCGTACCAACTCACCAGTACGTGAGTACTGGCACCATTTTCACGGCAAAAGGCACTTTTTTAGATTGTTTTATTCCGAGTAAATCGAAACCAAGAACAATATGATAGCATAAAATGCGGCTGAGTTATAGAAATTTGAAAAAAAAAAAAAAAATCGATTGACGTGTATTTTAGATGGAAAATCTTCTCACGCTTTGGGAGAGTACTTAGAATTAATATTGAGGGCTGTAACTTTCAGGGAATTTCTTTTTCGACATATCCAACAAAATTTCGAGTGGGGACTGGACAAAAAAAAGTCGAAAAAAAAAATCGCCCTAATATATATGTTAAAGTACGATAAAAAAAAAACAGTGTTCTTCTGGCAATTATACCGGAGTGGAATTTCGTGATATTTTCAGAGCTCCAAATGTCGTGTAAATTGAGCAGCGGCATTCTGTCATCGAATCGGTTCAACGCGTCTAGCGCCTGTGTCCATGCAAAACTCAACCGCAACATTTCAGCGAGGATCTGCTGCTCCGGTGTTACGTTCACCGCAGCTTGATTCGCGTTCCAAATCACTCACCACTCCGCTCGCTGAGCTACCCGCCGGTCTACCATCTTCTGAGTACCTCTTAAGCTCAGTAATTCCCGATGGTCCTCTTCGTGAGGGAATGTTTCGCGTACTCGCGATTTCGCCGAGCATCGGTTTCATTGTTCCGTCGCTCAATACGATCTCCGTCCTGCCCTCTTATGTAGTGGTCCATGGCGGGCCTAGCGTTTTCAGTGTTTGTTCCAGTTCGTCGCTAGTCGCTCTGGCAGTTGGAACATGGATAATCCTTGATATTATGTACCATATTCGTGACATCCTTCATGAAAACCCGTCCCTCGAAAGAAAGAAATCGGCAGATTTGTCTCATTGGAGGACCAAGGTTTCATGAAAGATATCCTCTAATGAGACAAATCTGCCGATTTCTCTTAATAAAGGGACGCGTTTTCATGAACGACGTCACGAACAGGCTTTTCCCGTTATTATAATTCATATTGCGACGGTTTTGTCATTTTTCCGAAAGCCGCGAATATTTTTCGACAATTAACGTATTGATTCTCGGCATTGTTGCCTTCTGACTTGTATAACGAATTGGTCTGCACAGTTTTCGGAATTCCTTTGGAACAAGGGCCGTAGATAAACGAAAAGGAGAAGCCAAATGGCCAAGAACGAATGTTGCTCCATCGGTAAGGAAGATTATGACGATCGGCTGATGATTCAAAGAATTTAGGTATGGCTCGAACGAACTTTCAACTATCCGGCTCTGGGATCTGATAGTCACGGTAATCGAATTTCGTAGAGACTCGGCTTTTGCAGTTCGCAATTTGAACAATGCCATGAAGTAAAAGAACACATCGTCTTATTCTTATTCGTAAAAACTGTACATGCGCTGTTCAACCAAGTGTTTATATCCTACTATGTCGAGTCGACATATTCATTGTTAACCTAAATAAACAGGAATATATAGAAGAAATTTATACTCGATGGGCAGTTTTTCGTTTCAAAAGACTCCAACGTAATTCCCCCTCCAATTATCCTGATTTACATCCATCTAACCGACCAATTGCGTTCCAGTGATAACGGTGACGATTGGAACGTTGCGAGGTTGAAACGACAATTTGGAAATATTAAGACAGATAACAGGCGACGTTCTAGCGTTCAAAATCAATACAGATATTTTTTTTCATAGTTAATGAAAATATTGTCATTAGAACAAAGAAAGAAAAAAACTATATATAGATTACAAACGTACGTGTATATACATATTAGGGCGATTTTTTTTTTCGACTATTTTTTTTTTTTCAGTCCGCAACCGAAATTTTGTTGGATTTGTCGAAAAAGAAATTCCCTGAAAGTTACAGCCCTTAATATTAATTCTAAGTACTTTCCCTTAGCGTGAGAAGATTTTCCATCTAAAATACACGTAAATCGAATTTTTTTTTTTTTTCTAAATTTCTATAACTCAGCCGCATTTTATGCTATCATATTGTTCTTGGTTTCGATTTACTCGGAATAAAACAATCTAAAAAGGTGCTTTTTGCGGCGAAAGTGTAAATTGTACTGGTGAGTTGGTACGGGTCACTGAAGTTGATTTTTACTCAAAATTCTCGTTTTTTTGCTGTTATCTCCGAAACAACTGACTTTACGAAAAAAATGTAAATGAAAAATTTGTTGGAAATTTAATTTTCTACAAAAAAGGTCCTATCGACCCAATTGTTTGGATTAATATTTCTTGAGATAGTTAGGCTTTGTTTCAGGCAAAAGGCACTTTATCGTACTTTAACATATATATTAGGGCGATTTTTTTTTTCGGCTATTTTTTTCTTCAGTCCGCACCCGAAATTTTGTTGGATATGTTGGAAAAGAAATTCCCTGAAAGTTACAGCCCTTAATATTTATTCTAAGTACTTTCCCTTAGCGTGAGAAGATTTTCCATTTAAAATACACGTGAATCGAATTTTTTTTTTTTTTCAAATTTCTATAACTCAGCCACATTTTATGCTATCATATTATTCTTGGTTTCGATTTACTCAGAATAAAACAATCTAAAAAAGTGCCTTTTGCGGCGAAAGTGTAAATTGTACTGGTGAGTTGGTACGGGTTACTAAAGTTTATTTTTACCCAAAATTCTCGTTTTTTTGCTGTTATCTCCGAAACTATTAACTTTACGAAAAAAATGTAAATGAAAAATTTGTTGGAAATTTAATTTCCTACAAAAAAGGCCCGATCAATCCAATTGCTTAGATTAATATTTCTTGAGATATTGAACTTTAACTTATGAGTAGTATAAAATTTATAAAATATGAAATATTGAATAATAAAAAAAATTTTTTTTAATAAAGTTCAATATCTCAAGAAATATTAATCTAAGCAATTGGGTCGACAGGACCGCTTTAGTAGGAAATTAAATTTCCAACAAATTTTTCATTTACATTTTTTTCGTAAAGTTAATTTTTTCGGAGATAACAGCAAAAAAACGAGAATTTTGGGTAAAAATCAGCTTCAGTGACTCGTACCAACTCACCAGTACAATTTACACTTTCGCCGCAAAAGGCACTTTTTTAGATTGTTTTATTCCGAGTAAATCGAAACCAAGAACAATATGATAGCATAAAATGCGGCTGAGTTATAGAAATTTGAAAAAAAAAAATTCGATTTACGTGTATTTTAGATGGAAAATCTTCTCACGCTAAGGGAAAGCACTTACAATTAGAATTAATATTAAGGGCTGTAACTTTCAGGGAATTTCTTCTTCGACATATCCAACAAAATTTCGGGTGGGGACTGAAGAAAAAAATCGCCCTAATATATATAGGTACCTTCGAGAAATAATGCAGACAATTGGATATAACTTTTGAGCAATAATGAAATTCCAAATCGAATTTTGAGGGACTCAATACCAAACTTTTTGTCGATAACGAGTTAAGGTTTTTTCGTATGCCACATACAGCGAGAAAACAGTATTGAATATTTAAATTGAAATATTTTACATGAATTTTTGTGAATTATGCTATTGCTAATACTCATGTCGTATCGTCATACTGCGCGGACGTCCCTGTGATCAGCGGTCGGTAGCAGCGGACACGCACGACATATCGCACTATTGAGAGAGCCGCGTTCGGTGAAGCAGACCAAGCGTTCTTGCCCACGTGTTGGTACTGTGATACGGTTGGGCCGTGTACAGTTTTGCGCGTACAGTTCTGCCGGTAACGGTTGTCACGGTCTCAGTTCGAGCGGTAACGGTTGGTGAAAAATATAGTACACCACGTGAGACTGTGACGGCGACAATTCTGTTACGTTGCAGTTTTGCAGACTACAGTTTAGCCGGTAGAGTTTTGTTCGTGATGGTTCTGCAGTTTACAGAGAATAGAGACCCGGTTTTACCGTGAATAGTGAATAGTTTTGCCGTAAGAATATTGCGAAATATTCGTACGTTCGTGTCACTGTGGTCGTAACAGTTGGGGTCTGTATGACCGCGGTCCTCCGCTTTTTATCGAGTAACGGCGAACACCATTTCCGGGTAAGTTCTTGCTATTTTTCATTTTTGGTTTTTCGAACAAACTGAACCAACACTCAGCAGGTAAAAAAGAATAACTGGCCCATTACGGTGACGGATTACGGTGAACGCGCATGAATCAACCAGTTAGTTAGCACGCAGCGAGCCGGTCGGACACCAATCATAAGCGCCCACCAATCGCAGTCATGTATTGGTGTTTGGTGTCCGACTGCCTTGTTGTGTGTCACAGACTGCTAACGTTGTTTCATGTGCGAGCACCTTTAGTCGGCAACTTGATAGTGCGTGTGAACCGTGTGAACTAACCTCCCTATGCGACCAAATGACACTTACATTTTGACATTTTTCCCGACTCATTACAACTATAAACAGTGTTGTTTAATATCAAGATAATCCTTTACATATCAACAATAATACGATGCCTTCGGAAGACGTCGCGATGCTCGTGGACATGGGATTCAGTTTGTCGAAAGTGTAATTATAATGAAAACTATCAAAAATTTCCTCTCTAACCTCGTTTTATCGTTTTACATTGTTGTTCATTTATTTTTTCGTCTTTTAGCGAAAAAGCCCTTCAAGTTACCGGGAACAAGGGTGTCGAGCCGGCGATGGAGTGGTGAGACATTGTCTCTTTTTTATCAATATTCTACCGTCAATTGTTTATTATTATTGTCGTTACTTATTTGTTTTTAAGGCTTCTGGCTCATTCCAATGACGCCGAACCTGTGATCGAACCACCGACCGCGGAAATTGCTCCTGAAAATGCAGCAGTTACGCCGAACGAAGATAGCGAGGCTAGCGCCAGTAACGCGGCCCCTGCGTCCGATGACAATGCCAAATCGTTGAAATGTGACATGTAATTTTTTTGTTGATTCGTTAATTAATGTTTTAATATTGATTCGATCTCATTGAGCACTAAGATCGCACATGTGATGCAAATTAGCGCGTAACAAATGAAAAATCATTTAACGTACCTTTCAAAATAAAATAATTATCATTAATTGTGAAAAAGATATTACTGGTCGCTGTAAAAAAGTAACTACTCGAAACGACGTCGTAATTCATCAACAAAAAAGAGACGCAGTTTTCGTTTTTACAATTATCGATAATTATTTGACGATCGTATGACTTCAAATGGTTTTTCATTCAAATTAGATGCGTACCCGCTCTGCACCAATGTTTTCTCTGTCAGATGCGAGAAACTCTTCAAATCTATTCTGGAGGTTGAATATCACGCTACAAAGTCCGGTCATAACAGCTTCTCCGAGAGTGTCGAGGAAAAAAAGCCTCTCACCGACGAGGAGAAAAAAGAGAAGCTCAGATCACTGGAGGAAAAATTGAAACAAAAGAGAAAAGACAGAGAGGAGCAGGAAAAGAGAGAGGCGCTTGAGAAGGAAAAGGATAGAATAAGATCTGGAAAAGAGATGGCGGAGGCCAAGAGAAAGTAAGAATTATTTATTGGAATTTTTGTGCTATCGCTAAATGCTTTTACTGCAATAAACATTGATTACGCGTAATCTTTCTACGTTACTAAATTAACACACAAAATAAACTTCTAACAGTATTGATCTGTGGAAATAGAAACAATTATGAGGAAACAATACACGTTTCTTTTTTTTTTTTGTTTACATACTGATCACGAGTATCAATATTGCAGATTCGTAGAGTTAGAAATGCAGAGAGTCGTTGAACAGAGAAAACGTGAGAAGGAGGAAGAGAAGGAAGCTCGCCAGAGGGTTAGAGCGCAAATTGAAGCTGACAAAGCAGCTAGAAGAGCCAAAGCCGCAGCGGAAAGTGGCCAATTGCCTGTTATACCCGTACCTGTTTTGTCACCTACGTCTTCCGAACCTCTGGTATCGCCACCAAAGCAAGATTACAAGGAAACGAAGCTTCAGGTATGTGTTTCCGGAATTTTACAAGCATGGGTCGCATTCGAAGGAATGAGTCCATTGAATATGGCACGCCACACCAAATCAATAATAAACAAAACACGAAAAATAGCATATATGTTATCCGGAATTATCGGCTGGAACAGCAAAATTGACGCGCACGTAAAATATAAACTCATTAGAGCATGCATACTACCAATCTTAGACTACGGAACGGGCTGCTTATATCCACTATACAGCGACAATAATCTTAATAAATTAGAAATAGCATATAAGAAATTGTTAAAAATAGCAGGGAACTTGCCACGATGCTTCCCCACCCAAGATCTATACGAAATGCTCGGCGAAAAAAGCTTCAGAGAAAGAGCCACGTCTAACTTCAATGCATACCTGCAAAAACTAACTAACCTTGACAACAACATAACCGGAATTAATAACGGGATCCCAAGATCTCAAAACTCGGTACTAGAGCAGAGACGTTAGAGAGCTCATGCATACCGTCACCCATTTGTAAATAACCTCTCACCCCAACACATCGCCCCTATCACCCTAAATAATCGCACCACCGAAAACACAAATAATAATAATAATAATTTAAAAAGCACCAAGTAGTCGTAAGACAAATAATTGTTAACCACCGAGGATCTCAGCACACATGTATGATCAAAAGAAGCCAAAGGCAAGCTGTAACCGAATCTAAACGAAACAACCTTGAATAAAATTACACTTACTACTACTAAAGGAATGAGTCAACAAAAATTTACAGAAAGGCGTTAATCTTGAATCATCGACTGACACTCATAAATACTTTCTTTCTACTTTTGTCGTAACCGTGAATTAAAAAATTGAAACTATTTTATTTAAAAATGAGGAATCCAAAAGATCAGCGAGTTCTTCATTAAAAAAATAGAATATTTGATAAGGAAATTTATAAAAACTACTTCAACAATATCTTTTTGACATTACTAAACACGGTGTCCGGCGCTTCGCGCGCTGCTTTGTAAGTTAGGTTCGACGTCTACGATTGTGCCGAGCACGACATCAATGGCCATAATGACGAGTAGCCGGCTTCAGAAATAAATCGTATTTCGAAATATTTCGTCACATTTTTTTTTATAGGGCGTATTGTGTTCGTTACACTCAATTTCTTAAAGTTTTTAATCCTGTCTCGACGTACTAAAACCTTTCTCGAACCTGTCTTTTTAAACTTTTTTTTTTTTTTCATGAACAAGCCAAGTATCCCTCAAACAACAATTTATCCGGTTGTATTCTTGGATTATCGATAACCTCTACAAATTTCATAATTAATCAAGAGACGCGGCAGCGTCAATGCGTCAAATAATTTAAAAACCAGTTTTTAAGAACCAATTATTTTGATTCAAAATGTCTTTCAGATACGACTCACAAATGGCAAAACACTCGTTCAAAGTTTCGGTTGCAAGGAGCAACTTTCTGCCGTTAGATTATTTGTCGAAATGAACAGAACCGATTTGCCAGGAAGTTTCAATCTGATGACGAGTTTCCCAAGAAAAGTGTTTACCGAAGAGGATTATGAAGCACCGCTGGACGTATTGGGTAAGTCGATTTATTCCCTCTTCTTTATAACGGTATTGATCATAACGGAGCTCATAGATTTATTTGACTCGATGATGAACGAAAAACAAACAAACTATATCGCATTGTAATTTATCGCGCGTGCTTCGTGCTATTTTAAAACAGTAGACGAGGGGGTGAAATGAAAATAATCGTCATGATCCAAAGTTCATCGTTCTATTAACGCTGAAACATTTTTTCAGGCTTGGTGCCTTCGGCCGTTGTGATCGTCCAGAAAAAATTGGAATGATGTAACGGTGATTCGCGCAGCGCATGTTCGCCAAGAGGGAATATTGTTACGCACAATACATACACACACATACACACACACACTTATATATGACAGTATAAAAGTAAAGAAAACAAATTTTGATTCATCGTCATTCTCGGTTTATCGTAATTTGTAGGTCACTCTCATGTTTGTCGGTTGGTCGTATTAAAGATATGATTTAAGTGATAATAATTATTACAAAAAGGCAACAGAAGGAAATCCCAAAAAAAAAAAACTGTACAAAGAAGTATATTCGATAATGGATCACCATGATTTGATATTTTTTTAAATTTCTAAACCGAGCTCGGACACGTGGAACATCGAATGATTTCAATTACGTGAAAATTCCAATTTCGTATTTTCCGATGGGTAATCAAATTATAGAATCATTTCGTTGCTGGCTAAAGTTTCTACCTAACGCATTATAACGCGAATCGACGATCGGCGTTGGATTATGCGAATTTCATTTTCTACATGAAATTGAAAAATTAGATTTTACCCCATTTTTCGCTTGTAAACCTTTTCATTATCCTATTCTTAATAATATATTTTACATTGCCATTTCTTTTTCGTAAATTTTTCTATCGCATTGAAAATAATTCGTTATGAGGTACAAATTGATGAATAAATATGTTCGTCATGGAATAAATTCCGTTTCTCATGATTCGCATTATTGGTTTTCACGATTAAACTCAATTGAACAATGGTTATACGCTATCGCGTTCGAGTCTCATTTTTGAATATTTTTACCAATATCAAAGAAGGAAAAAGAAAAAAATGGTACATCGCGCGTTTGGCGCTTTGTTGTGATAAATTTCGCTAATAAGACAGTTTATAATTATCGTTCGAGTTGTGTGGTATCTAATCGGCTTATCGTTATATCATTATAACGTGATAATCGGTTGGCACCGTACCCGGATAAATAATATCCTTTTTGTGCGAACAATTCGTCGGATAACCGGGAATTCCGTCGCAATCCACGAGATTCAATTTCTTATCGAAACATATTCTTATCTCGAACAAATAAGTTTCCTTCGTTTTCTGAAAGATAAAGTTGAAAAGAATTAATGAAAACATTCGCTCTTTAATTCGCGTATGGCCGAAATGGGGGGTGGGGGTCAAAATAGCGAAAGACCAAAAAATCGAACGGTCGTAAGGGGCGAAAGATCAAAAACCAATGGGCGCATAGCAATGGATCATTCAAATGCACCCATTGATATTCGATTTTTTGGTTTTTCACTAATTCGATCGTACGATTTTTTTGGACTTTCGCTATTTCGACCGTTTTTGGTATTTCGTTATATCGACTCCCACCCGAAACGGGCCAGTGAATAACCCTACGAACTGACAAACACTATCCGCATTGCTATTTCAACGACAGGAACGGTTTTTAAATTCGCTAATTTCGAATGCAACCTCCAAATTCTGAATTTTTTATCTTTAATTGAAAATCAACACATTCGACGGTCACAAAAGCGCTTTTGTAGGAATTTCCATGCTGATTGAGTGTTATTTCATAAAATAGGTCAGTGTCCCGTTTCGGTCATTCGCGTTACGGGCACGATTTCGACGATACGAGGTTTGATAAAAAACCTAACAATGATTTGATTACACATTTCCATTCGGGGAATACAATTTTGTTAAATTTCCATAAAATTCAACGAAAACTAATGTTAACGAACTTACCGAATTAACAACGCACTCCACTTGCGCTCTTTTGCCCAATACTTTTTCAACGCCGTCCAGTATAGTTTGCACTTTGTACGTTCGTCCGTTTGCACCTTGTTGATCGGGCGTTATCGAGACGTTAGCGAGCACTCGTTTCATGTCGTATTTATCAAGAAGCGTCAGTCCTTCCTTAAAGTATTTAAATTCCGAATTCAACGGTTCCAAAACGGCCGCGCAGGTGCCATGTTTTTCCCACTCGTGAGTCCAAAATGCATGATGTTTCGTTCCCTTCTCAACGTCAATCCACTTTGTCTCCAATTCATTGACCAATGGCTGTAGCGCCACGATGTTAAATGGCAAACTGCTGTTGCAGTAAAGTGGACCGATTACGTGATACTTTGTCGGCCAAATACCGTGAATAGACCATTCCTCGCTACCGGGCAACGCGCAATCGTGCTTCGGTGAATGTTCCTTCCACGTGTAACACACCGTCTGTGGCCAATGTTGCGTAAATATTAGAACATCGAAGTCCGTGGAATTTGTTGGTTTTCGATGACGTTTTCGGCCTCTACGTCGTCTGCAAAAAAATTTTCGTCAGGCTCGTCGAAGATAAGTTGAATTCAATGTGAATTTCAGAGAAAGTTATCAATTTCGGAATATTTAAAAATTTCGCTTGCTAATTTCAACGGGAATTCACTAGTGTTGCAAATAGTTATATCGAACTTTTTTTTCTTCATTCAATCGAAGGCCATCATCGACTCTGTTGATTATGAAAAAAAAAAATTCGTTACGATTAAGAGGGCATTGAAATGATACTTCAAGGTGTTAGATGAATTTGGAGCGACGCCCGAGGACACGAGCGTCGATGCTTGACGGGCCAATTGGCGAGGACAGTGACGACTTGTGTGAATAAAAGATGAAAATTTAGAAATTCAATTAAACGTACCCATCGGCAATAACGACAATCATCATCAGCAGAAAGACAAATCCTTTCCAAACATTACCCTTACTCATTTTCACGGAATTACGCTTCGAAACCGTTCGAATAATAACGAGATATTCTCAAAACACTTTTCACGAGATGTGCGCTGCGCGGAACGAGTGAAAATGAGAATTAAGCATCGTTTTTCTCCCCCTCTCACGGAACAACTGAAATGGCCTTGGGTCGAACGAGTCCAGTTCTCCCTTCTTCTTCTTTCTACCCGCTGCATCACATCCATCTCTTTTTCCCTGTTCCCCACTACTGGCACTCCCGACCATACTTTTCTCGAGTGACCAGCTGTACAATCAGCTGACTACGCAGCTGTGTTCATTTACTCCAAACAAATCTCTCACCACATACGAGCTGTTCCTCGAAAGAACAAAAAAATAACAAATTCAAGGAATAAAGCACTTTTTTTCGAAATTTAGATAATTCAAACAACTTATTTGCTAATGAGTCACAATAATTATTTTTCAATATTTAAAAAACACACGTTATAATCTAAATCTTTACGCGTCTTACTGTCGATTAAGGTAGTAGTCTGGTAACTTAAGCCGATTTTCATGTCTTTTTTGGAGGGCGTTTTTTTGTAGGAAAATAAAAATGAATCGTTTTGGATATTTAGGTTGTTTTTATTTACATATTAAAGATACAAAAAAAAATTTTTTTGAAAAACTTTAATGGTTTATTATTATTATTATTACTATTATTGATCGAAGTTGACAGGCCGGGTCTTAATTTTTTTTCTACCGAACCGATTGCTTTCAAATTTTAACAGGCTACTACACGCTTATAGTTCTCGTCGGAACTACCGAGGAATTTTTTCACCCCTAACTTCTTATTTTACAACCCCTTCTTTGCTAAAATAAAAGGACTTTAGCAATGAAGGGGTTGTAAAATAAAAAGTTAGGGGTGAAAAAATTTCTCGGTGGTTCCGACGAGAACTATAAGTGTGTAGAGTAGCCTGTTAAAATTTGAAAGCAATCGGTTCGGTAGAAAAAAAAGTTAGGACCCGGGCTGCCAACTTCGATCAATAATAATAATAATAAACTATTAAATTTTTTCAAACTAATTTTTTTTTGTATCTTCAATAAGTAAATAAAAATATCCTAAATATCCAAAACGATTCATTTTTATTTTCCTACAAAAAAAAACGCCCTCCAAAAAAGACATGAAAATCGGCTTAAGTTACCAGACTACTACCTTAATCGATAATAATTTGTAGAAACAATTTTTAGCATCTATAACTAGTATGACATACAAAAAAAACTCATAATTGAAAGAAAAACATAATCCTATAGTCGTTTTTTAATTTCTAATGGCTGACATAAAAAATTGACAAGTTTGAATGATTAACCGCTTTTAATTGCTGGCAATAATTTTTATAACAAATCTTTCATCCATCAACTTCTCAACATATTTCTCTTGATACTGTTAACTTTACCCTATGACACAGGTTCGGTGAGGTTTTGCAAAAAATTTCGTAACCGTTCGTCACAGAATACACTCCGTAGCACTGAATTTTATATAAATATACACACATTTTATATAATAAATATCACTACACTTTATATATACACGAAACACCGATAGTTTTTTTTTTTTTTTTTTTTTTTTTCGTAAATTCACTCATCACTCGATGCTGAAGTGAGTCTTCACGAGTCTTCCGATCAAATGAAGTGCCTGAAACGTTTTGTTTGGCTGAAGTCGTTGTCTGAGCAGATAATACGTTATCGACCGGAAGATTATGAGAATGATGATAAGGGCTGCAAAATCAATCCAGAAAATTGTGTTCTCCATACCTGATAGAGGAATGGAAGAAAAAAAAACGTTACGACGCAATTTAGCTTGGCGAAGTTCGTGTCGAGAGTGATAGAGGAAAAATGAAAAAAAATGAAATTGAGAAGGGTGATACGTAAAAACCGAAAAGGTTATACGTTGGAACAAAGAAAACACTTTGTACAATTCATTATCCATTGGAATTTTCGTAATTACCCATTACTCGTAGCAGTTCTCGAGGATATTTGTATTGGCAGTACATCTCATCCGATGGACATGGCAATTTTTCTCGGTTATAACCATATGTCGCTATTATAAGACCCTCCAGTCCGTATCTTATGTAACTGACGTACATAACGAGAGTACGATAAATTGGCAAAGGTTCGGTGGTTCCCATGCCTTGAACAGCGACTAACATTAGCGGAACGGTCAATGCTGGACCGACGAACATTCCGTTCTGCGAATTGGAGATATAAACGTGAAGAAAAAAATTTCAGTGAACAGTGAATGTGGGGCAGATGTAAAAAAAAAACGTCGTGGCAAGTTAAATGATTTTACGAAAAAATTGAAAAATCTCAATAATACGTACGACGATGCTCAGAGTACTGGCAATGGCGAGTCCCATACTCTCGGCGATAAATGCACATAGAAGACATGTACTGAAGAACATGGCACATCTCGATGGCTCGAGAGGTTGTCCGGTAATCAGATAAACCATCGTGAGATATATGAAACCGAGAATCAGCTGTAAGAACAATAAATTGAATATAACGTTAATTTAGAAATGTTTACATTGCTACCACATAATTTGCCCTTTTTAATGAAGTTTTCGGTGTGAAATGAAAAACGCCTCAATATCTTGACTTTATCATTGAGTTTTGTAAAATTTGTGACGTGACTTCGCAATGACTGATTCATTCATTTTTCCTTCACCAATATGTTTCGACAAAAAAAATAAATAAAAATTTTTCACGAAAGTAAAGGCTTCTCTGGTTTGACGAGGCAAAAACAGTTTTATCGATGATTTATGACTGAGTGAACGTTAATTTACCGTCGACCAACCTGTGCAGGAATGCTGGCTATGCTCATTGCACAGAAGTAAGGACTGAGATTGTACCAACTATTGAAATGTTCTCGTTTCACGAATTGCACTTCCGTGGGAACTGTAATGTAAGAAAGAAATGTGAATTATACGTGAAATAATGTAAAAACGAGCTGCAAGTCGCTCCCGCGAAAATTCACACATCCCTTAAGGGCGGGGTAAGGGTTTTCACTTTCGAAAAATCGAATTTTTTTTTGTCTTACCTTATTGTTTAACATTTCAAAAATATGTTCTTAAAATTTTAAACCGATCTAAGCAATATTCCTGAAGTTATTGTCTTATTAATCTCCTGGCCTTTAACGCTATACCTCTAACAGCTGCGGGCGGTCGGACTAGCAGTGCAGTTGTCGAACAGGTATACAGTTTATTCATTGCTATTGTGTATATAGTATATAGTGTATACTATACACTACAATATTTTAAAAGAAGAAACGAGCTGGAATCGATGATTCTGTGTAAGTTGGAAAAAAAATTTTTTTTCTTCAATTTTTTACTTCATAAACTTTAGACGCGTTTTTCTCAAAACTACTTTTTCAAAGTCCGTGTTCACTGCCATTTAAAAACTACTTGACCGATTCATTTCAAACTTTGTACACATTTTCTACACATAAAATATCTCCCCCCAACGTTTAGTTAAATTTTTTTTTTTTACATTAAGGATGTTTCCCACCCACAAAATGGCGGAATTTTTCGTGGAAAATAACAGTTCACACTTTAGATGGCCGGCAAAAATTTTTAAATGAAAAAAAAAATTATCAGAGAACGTTGGGGGGAAGATTTGATTATAATTTGACTAAATTTTCATGGTTTTTCCATTTTCAGATAATTTCCGGCCGAGTTATAGTGAACACCGCAAATTGTTTTTTTTTTCAAGACGTTCTGGGGGAAGCTCTGTTACGGGCTTATGCTTCAATATTTCTGCATGAAAAAATTACGCAACATTGTCAAAAGTATGCTCAATAATGTACAAAAGGTTCGAATAAAATTGCTCAATCCATATTTGAGAAAAAAAATCGCAAAAAAAGTGTTTTTTTTTACGGTGAAACCCTTACCCCTCCCTTAAAACGTTCTTTAGGAAGAAGTCGATCTATCTCAATTTCATACACGCACAACTGTCTCATGGATTCTTGGTAAAAATAGGATTTTTTTCTTCATGTAAAATAAAACTTCCTCCACGAGGAAGCAATCATCGCAGAAGCAACTTTCGCGAAAGAAAATCTTCGGAAAAATATATCTTCGGCAATTTCTTGATCGAAATAAATCATATTTTTCATACATTTTATCTAGGTAATTAATTTTTCATTGTAAATTCGACGTGCAAGAGTTTGTACTTACAGTGAAGCAATACCGGTAACATTGGAACGTAGAGAAGGACTATGAGGCAGGTAAAGCAAAAACCAAAATTGAAGAGAGTCTTTGAACCGTCGTTACCGATATCCAGAAATAATCCACCAATTATGAATCCGAGAAAAACATGCAACGACATTTTCAGGTACATGTAATTCTGTAAAATTGGTAAAAAAAAATTGATTCAATCGACGCAATATCAACACCAATTCTATCATTATTCATTAGCGTCACAAAGTAGAAAAATTAATATTTGCTAACCCTGTCCCTGTAATACTGGAGCATTCGTCTTCTGATCAGAGTGAAAAATTGCTCGAACCACGATATCCTTGGTACTTCTCGTTGCGCTTCCGTCGAATTTTTTTCCCATTTCTCTATTGGCAATATCTGCGATGTCATTTCAACGAGCTTGACCATTTTTTCAACATACTCCGTGCCATATTCCCCCGCGGATACTTCTATCACTGGAATTGAAAAAAAATTGACGTTTGCGAAATGTGTGTGATGTGATTCTCCGATCTTTTGGAACATTTTGACCACAGTGACATTAAAAACACGATTTATAAATATTTTTTCATGAAAACAAAGCTTCCTCTGTGATGAAGCAAAATCAATAAGTTACAAACTCACCAAAATCTGCAGGATTGTAATGTACCGGACAATTGGCACCAATTTGTTCGAGAAACGGCACGACACTGTTTGTCGTACCTCTGTAAACGCATTGTCCAGCAGCGACGATATAAACTTGATGAAATTTGTGAAATATACTGGCACTGGGTGTGTGAATCGAACAAACCACGGTTCGTCCACTCTGAGTGACTCTTCGCAAAAGATCTACGCACTGTATCGACGACATTTCGTCCAGCCCACTGAAAAATGTATATTTTTAAAAAAATGATCAGTCGAGAGAAAATTGAGATTTTGCGAAAAAGAATAAATAAATAAAATCGTACGTTGTCGGTTCATCGAGAAATATAACCGGTGGATTATTGACCAATTCAAGAGCAATCGAGAGTCTTTTTCTTTCTCCGCCCGACAATCTTTCCGTAACGGTGTTTCTCGCACCGTTCAATCTCAGTGTCTCGAGGATCTCGTCAATCTGAAATGTAAATTTTTTTATTGATCAGTGGACACTGGTTAACCTAGACCTCGATTTTATTTACGGTAGCAAAAACTATGTCGAGTGGTAAAGAAAAAAATTATCAGTACAAAGACTGTTAAAAATTGTATTTTAGTTCAAAGCAATTTGACACGATTGGATGAATGTTTATAAGATTACTACTCGTCTTTGTGGCTAAGATAATTATTATTTATTATGAGAATACGTGAAAGTTTTACTTCCGATTAGATGCGGCTTTTTTTTTTATATCACGGAGAATTAAATTGTCGTTAAGCTGCAAAACACAGATACGTTAATGATCTATGGTATACTTAATGCAGTATCCGTGAAGAACATCGCTCACTGTCAATCACGAAAAAATTGAGAGTATACATATGCAAACATATCGTCTCAAATGCCATACGACAAAGTTTTTTTTTCGCCAAAAACATCAATATAAATTTTAAATGTCGCTCGGCATTTCTTAACGGGATATTTAATCTCGACGATTTTCAAAGAGTCACACAAAAGTGTTTCCATGCAACAATTTCGAAACGCACGCATGTATGTAAACATTATATATATGAGATCATTTTATGAAACTTCTAAAATAAACAAAAAAATCCTGAGCGATGCTTAACAGTGATATTGATGAATAGGTAAAAAAAAAAACTATTCCATATACTTTTCAAATTGGAGTTAATTTTTTTAATTTTATTATTATACTAACTGTGCCCCGCGATATAATCGGCGTTAAATTTCGATTATATATCTGTTTCATACGCATTATGAGTACATAACCAAGTACATCATATTAATTATAAATACGTTCCGGAAATCATGTGAAAAAATAAAACGACCAATTGCTAAAAAATAAACCGACGCCGCCGTCGCTCCTTAGCGTTGTACGAGGTCTGTTAAAAAAGTATCGTGAATTTTGAATTTCCGCGGGCTACATATATTCGATTTTCGATTTTTTTTGTGGCGTTAGGTTGGTACTCGTGTCCCTTACTTATGCTGAAAAAAATCGGCCATTTTGAATGTTTAGTTAATTGTTGACAGCTGTTTTGGTGAGAAGTGTTTTCGCTTGTCTTCGATTTTTGCCTATTCCAAAAAATGAATCAAAGAATCCGTATCAAATTTTGTGTGAAAAACAAAATTAAGTGCGCGAACGCATTTCGAATGTTGACTGTGGCATATGGTGAAGCTACCTTGGACCAAAGCAACGTTTATCGGTGGTACAAAATGTTCTCAGAGGGCGGAGAAGATGCGAACAACGAAATGCGTTCCGGACGCCCGAGCACATCAACAACGGACGAAAACATTGATGGAGCGAAGAAAATAATATTGGCCAATCGTCGAATCACTGTTAGAGAAGTTGCCGAGGAACTAAACATATCGATCGGCTCGTGCTATTCGATTTCTACCAATGATTTGGGCATGAGACGGGTTGCCGCGAAATTCGTGCCAAAATTGCTCAATTTCGAACAAAAACAGTGTCGCGTTAACGTTGCTAAGGAGCTGTTGGACTCGGTCCGCGACGATCCAAATTTGCTCCAGAGGGTCATAACTCGTGACGAATCATGGGTTTATGGTTATGACGTGGAAAACAAAGCTCAATCATCGCAATGGAAGCTGCTTTTTTGGAATAGGCAAAAATCGAAGACAAGCCAAAACATGTCTAACCAAAACAGCTGTCAACAATTAACTAAACCATCAAAATGGCCGATTTTTTCAGCATAAGTGAGGGACATGAGTACCAACCTAACGCGACAAAAAAATCGAAAATCGAATATACGTAGCCCGCGGAAATTCAAAATTCGCGATACTTTTTGAACAGACCTCGTACATATGCAAACATATCGTCTCAAATGCCATACGACAAAGTTTTTTTTTCGCCAAAAACATCAATATAAATTTTAAATGTCGCTCGGCATTTCTTAACGGGATATTTAATCTCGACGATTTTCAAAGAGTCACACAAAAGTGTTTCCATGCAACAATTTCAAAACGCACGCATGTATGTAAACATTATATATATGAGATCATTTTATGAAACTTCTAAAATAAACAAAAAAAATCCTGAGCGATGCTCAACAGTGATATTGATGAATAGGTAAAAAAAAAACTATTCCATATCTCATGTAAAACCGTACATTTTCGCATGTACGAGTATACTTTTCAAATTGTAGTTCATTTTTTTAATTTTCGTTATTAAACTAACTGTTCCCCGCGATATAATCCGCGTTAAATTTGGATTATATATCTGTTTCATACGCATTATGAGTACATAACCAAGTACATCCTATTAATTATAAATACGATCCGGAAATTATGTGAAAAAATAAAACGACCAATTGCTGAAAAATAAACCGACGCGGCCGCCGCCCCTTAGGGTTGTAGCATGAAGTTATATGGCCGAGAGCCTTCCCGAATAAACGGGCTATCTAATGCAAAAAGAATTTTTCAAATCGGAATAGTATTTTCTGAAATTAGCGCGTTCGAACAAACATACAAATTCTTCAGCTTTATTATAGTAGTAAGATGAATTTAAAAAATGAATTGTACTTACGATCGATATTTTTGTTGATTTCGTGAGACCGTTGCCAAGTTTGAGATCGGCAGCGAAGCACATTGCCTCGAAAACCGTGAGCAGCGGCTGTATGAGATCTTCCTGCATTATGTAACAAGAGTATTTCTTGAAATCTCGAACATCGCGAGTACGACCGTTTATCGTTATAAGGCCACTTGCTCCGTCGCATCTAAGTTACAAAAAAAAAAAAACACAAAATAATAATAAACATTAATATACACCGAGTAATTGAATGATGAAGTGCGAGAAAAAAAAACTTTGCATCGTTTCGCTAAATCACGTTGTTACAGTAGTCATTAATTAATAACTCGTCAATCACAGCTTATGGATTTAAACTCTGCAATCTTAGCAATTATTCTCCGGGCAATTAGTCTCTTTTCTCCTCGTGGAATATCGCCTGTCGTTCTATATGTATCAAAAAAGTTGGCCATCGCAATTTTCTGCTAAATTATTCGTCGTTAAGGGGTATGGCCACGGTAGCGGGTATGAAATTTTACAATTTTTTTTTTTGTATGAAAAAGTCATTTATTTATAAAACTAATTGCACATCTATTTAGTAGAAATATCAATGAGCCATTTTTCGCGGGTCATTACGTTAAGCAGTACCCCAAATATAATAATTTCTTTATAAATAATAATGTGCAAAATATATTCTTTTTTTTTTTCCCCTAAAATCCGTAAACATCACCATTATTTCAATTTTTTTTCTTTATAATAAAGTTACCAGCCATTTAAAGAAAAAAGTTACGGAATATCAAATTCGAAATTTCGAGACTCGATTAAAAAAACAAGCACGTTCCGATAAATTCGAAAAAACTTTGAGCAACATTGACTGTTTTCGGTATGGGTAATTAGTGAAATCTATAATATTTATATGCATAAACGTGCACAGATTCTCATGATGTTTTGATGAGCCTTGTACCAACGGCATTCCAACTTTTTTTTCCTAGACCAGTTTGGTACGAGGAATGGAAAGAAAAGAAAAATACGTTCAATGTCAACGTGGCTCTTAAAACCTCTTGCGATGTGAAATCATCTCTCCTTGATCGATAAAACGAGGAGTCTATATTGTCGGATTCCTCGTCCTTGTGCCTTTTATTTTTGTTAACTCTTTTTCTATATGTAAAACAGCTTTTTGACCAGAACAAAGTTCCAACATGCATTTCTGGCATATTTCATCGCCGAAATAATCCGAGATTATTGAAAAGAGAAACTTGTATCCGCTGAGAATGACGTTAATGCCAAATTTTTTTTTTTTTTTAACATTCACATAAATGGTTTCAAGTTTCTCGTGAGTTTAGTGATCTTTCGTCGTGATTATTAGCATATTTTCAGGGATATCGAGTTTTTATCTCTCTACCACAATAGCAATGTATGTCAATTTTTTATTTTTTTTATTTCTTTTTCTAGTCGAAGCAGTTGATTCCAAGATCGTTGAATTTTTATACTCCTTATTTATATACTTTCCTTTGTTATTACCCAAGTTTTATTTTTATCCTTTAACGGAACCAAATCTTCACTTCTTCCCCGACATATTCCCTCGCGCGTCCTCGCTCGTTTATTATTCTTTTTCTACAGTTTAAGGTAGTAGTCTGGTAACTTAAGCCGATTTTCATGTCTTCTTCGGAGGGCGTTTTTTTGTAGGAAAATAAAAATGAATCGTTTTTGATATTTAAGATATTTTTATTTACATATTAAAGATACAAAAAAAATTTTGTTTGAAAAAATTTAATGGTTTATTATTATTATTATTATCGATCGAAGTAGGCACCTCGAAAAAAAAGCCCGTGGGTGGCCCCGGTGGTTTTGGCTCTTGATGTTATCTGAAATCAGAAATTCTTGATAATTCTTAATCTATAGACATGTCATTCTGGTCGAAACTACTGAAGTTAAATTTCATGGATAAATAACAAAAAAACTAATAAATAACAAATAATAAATAATAAATAGTAAATAATAAATAACAAAATGGCGGACTTTGGAGAAAAAAAAACTTTTTTCCAAAGTCCGCCATTTTGTTATTTATTCATGAAATTTAACTTCAGTAGTTCCGACCAGAATGACATGTCTATAGATTAAGAATTATCAAGAATTTTTTATTTCCGATAACATCAAGAGCCAAAATCACCGGGGCCACCCACGCGCTTTTTTTTCGTGGTGCCAACTTCGATCAATAATAATAATAATAATGAACTATTAAATTTTTTCAAAAAAATTTTTTTTTTGTATCTTTAATATGTAAATGAAAGCATCCTAAATATCCAAAACGATTAATTTCTATTTTCCTACAAAAAAACGACCTCCAAAAAAGACATGAAAATCGGCTTAAGTTACCAGACTACTACCTTAAATACTCGCGTCGTTCTATTGAATTTCAATGCTCTCCTCTTTCGCCGGAGATATAAACGAGAGGTCAGTCAGTCAGGACGAGCCTAAAACTGTGCTTATTTTTTGACATTCGCTAGATCGGTAAGTGATTTTTCCAGACGGATTTGCGTCGTGTATAACGTCGTACCGATGACGACCACGCAATTTCGAATCATCGTATACTTTGCTTTTCAATCGTATGCCATCCTTCGCCTTTTAATTGTCCCGCCATCATGCTTTCTCTAATATCCACACTTTGTTTCATTCCTCGAGAGTTCTCCGGGATGTCGTCCGTAGCCACACTCTTTTCTAATGCACTACTGTAACAGATTTGCACGAGGGCACAGGGAAACAGCGAAAAAGCCAACGGTTGATTATCTTTTACTGAGTTTCAGTCGTATTATCGCGAGAAACGTGAAAAAAATGCCTTTCGCTCAACAGTCAGCGCGCAAATCAGTGCACGGCTAAGTGGTCACCCATCCCAGTACCGAACAATACTCGCTTAAGGTAGTAGTCTGGTAACTTAAGCCGATTTTCATGTCTTCTTTGGAGGGCGTTTTTTTGTAGGAAAATAAAAATGAATCGTTTTGGATATTTAGGATGTTTTTATTTACATATTAAAGATACAAAAAAAAAACTTGTTTGACAAAATTTAATAGTTTATTATCATTATTATCATTGATCGAAGTTGGCACCTCGAAAAAAAAGCGCGTGGGTGGCCCCGGTGATTTTGGCTCTTGATGTTATCTGACATAAAAAATTCTTGATAATTCTTAATCTATAGACATGTCATTCCGGTCGGAACTACTGAAGTTAAATTTCATGGATATGTAACAAAATGGCGGGCAAAATAAAAGGACTTTTTTTTCCAAAGTCCGCCATTTTGTTATTTATCCATGAAATTTAACTTCAGTAGTTCCGACCAGAATGACATGTCTATAGATTAAGAATTATCAAGAATTTTTGATTTCAGATAACATCAAGAGCCAAAATCACCGGGGCCACCCAAGCGCTTTTTTTTCGAGGTGCCAACTTCGATCAATAAGAATAATAATAAACTATTAAATTTTTTCAAACTAATTTTTTTTCTATCCTTAATATGTAAATAAAAACATCCTAAATATCCAAAACGATTCATTTTTATTTCCCTACAAAAAAACGCCCTCCAAAAAAGACATGAAAATCGGCTTAAGTTACCAGACTACTACCTTAAAATGGAAGACCGGCGAAGCAGCGCACGAACCGCGCGTCCACTCGATCGTCATCCTACACTTGTATAGTTGACTAATGCCATTTACAGGGATGAAGAAAAAAAAAACATCCACTACTCGGTCTGAATGATGCTGCAAATGTTACACGAACGACAAATTCGTTTCGTAGGATATTTAATCATAAAGTTTTATTGTGAAGTACCGCAACACGTATTCTAGATTTTTTTTTCGGTTCTACAAGTGAAAATTAAAGTTCGTGACTCGTAACTTCGTCGGGCAATCATCGAACGTCGAGAAGTGCAGTCGAGTGTTGTTTGAAGAAACAAAAAAAAAATCTCTGAATACACTTGCCATCGAATTATACTTAGTTTGAGGCCAGAGTGGATTTATGATTTATTAATTTTCATCATCGCGTGATACAACTTATTTTAACATAAATTATTCGTTCATAGTTTTGCGATGAGCGACGAAGATTAATGTTCTATGTTCGAACGATAAAAAAAAATCGAATAATAAACAAATGTTACCTGTAACCGGCGAGTATATTGAGAAGCGTCGATTTACCGGCGCCCGATGGACCAAGAATAGCCGTGAGTTCGCCAGATCTGAACTGTCCGCTTACTCCTCGCAAAATGAGTTTCGAACCTGCGGCGAAAAAAAATAAAAATGAATATTAACGGTTTGAATAATATTTACTATCTTTTGTCCGGCTCGAGCCTGTTTAGAAAACATTACGGATGCTTAATGGAGACGGTCGAGTCTAAAAGTTGATCGCGAATTTTCGTCAGAATGGCACGAAATCAAATTTTCTAATTACATTATTTTATTTATTTATTTGTATTTTTATTTTCTTTGTTCCAACGTATATCCTTTTGGATTTTTACGTATTATCCTTCCCAATTCTATTTTTTTTTTTTTTTTTCATTTTTTCCCCCTCTATCACTTTCTACCCGCAGCTTCGCTAATTTAAGGGGTGAAATATGGTTAGGACAACGTTTTCTCAATGATTTTCATAAATATTTTTATAGTATAAAAAATGAATATAATTTATTGAAACTTTGAGAATATTTTAGACATATATTTAAGTATATACTATAAAATATTAGCGACCCCATATTGCAAGTCACAATCAGACTCAGCATTTTGCGTACATTCTGGAAGCCGCAATTTTCATCTGAAATCAAACGAGGTTGGAATTTACTTTTATTATATGTCCCTCTTCTATATGAACCTAAATGCTAGCAAAAAAATAGAAAATTGAATTTTTTTACAGGGGTCAAAAGAAAAAAGCATGATTTTTTGCCATTTTTTACAACTTTATTTGCAAAAAAAAATTATTTTAAATAATGATAATATTCCGATTTTAAGTTCATATAGAGCGCAATACTATGAAGAAAGTAACTGTCAATTTTCAAAATGATTGGTTGAAAACTTTTCAAACTAAAGTGTACGCAAGTTCAAAAAAAGTCGTTTTCAGAAAAACGCGTTTGAAAAAATAGTACCAAGAAAAACAAGCAATGTGGGGTCGCTAATATTTTATAGTATATACTTAAATATATCAATAAAAATGTTAAAGTATATACTTAAATATATGTATATAATATTCTCAAAGTTTCAATAAATTATATTCATTTTTTATACTATAAAAAAATTCATGAAAATCATTGAGAAAACGCTGTCCTAACCCTATTTCCCTCCTTAATGGCTTATAACAATAGAACGAGTCGGAATTTTCATTTAAAATTTTGGGAACATATTTTTCAATAGTTTTACTAACAATTTATGGAATAAACAAAAAATCGATTTTTTGAACCGTCTAACCCTATTTCCCCCCTTAAACTAAGTTCCATCGTGTCCGCAGACGTCTGAGCTATAAAAACGTTTAACTTATTACTATAATAAAGCTGGAGAGTTTCTATGTTTGTATGTTTGTTCGAACGCGCTAATCGCAGGAAGTATTTAACCGATTTGAAAAATTCTTTTTGCATTACATAACCCGTTTATTCAGGAAGGCTTTACGTTATATAACTTTATGCTATGATCCTAAGGAGCGGTAGGGGCGCGTTGAATCGGGGGATGGAAATGTAACGAGACTGAAACCACGAGGCACAGCTCGTTTTTTATATCAGCACTAATAAACGCCATTCAAAACGTTTAAAAGCTTTTTTTTCCTGCTATATTTTCCTTATTTTTTAATTATTATCTCATGCAACTTGATGCTATGGCGATGTTATTGCAGTTGAAAAATGTAAGGTAAAACATCTCGTGTACAACTCTCAAGGACGACTTGTATTCGCCAGTACACTTACGCAGTACGCGAATTCTTAACGTTATTATCGAAGAGATATAGTCTTTGATAAGAAGTTTAATGGTCTTTTACCTGCAGGAGCTATAATAGATAAAGTATGCTGAGTGCCGAGGGGGTTACGCCGTTAAAACGCATTCTGGAGCAATGAAAATAAATTTTCTTCGGTCGCTTCTAAGACGAGTGCGATCAAATTTTGTTCGTTTTTTTTTTTATTCGTAATTCCCGCCTGTCGAGTCACTCCCCGAGACATGACGAATTGATGAGACTTTAACGACGTCCGCGTGTCGCGAATAGCTATACATATTTATTAAGATGAAGAAAAAACGATGTTACAGATGCGGAACCTCGTGTCTCCTTCGAATCTCATTCTTCAATCTTATCTATTCCCATACCGTTCGTTGTCGTTCTATCCGTACACATTTTCTATATTCTCGAAATGCAACAAATAATTCGAGAGACAAAAAAGGAACACCTTGAACTTACACCAATGAAATTTAACGAGTTACTGCGCGTTACTCGTCGGGCACATTCGCGGCTATTTCCTGTTTTAATTTTGTCAAGGATACAAAAATAAGACATATGTTTTCCTCAAACGTTACGTGTGCCATAAAACACATGAAATCAAGTTTGACGAGAACTCGACAATGGAATAAAAAGTTATTGAGAGAAGGTCCGAGTTCGTTCTCGATTAAATTAGCTTATTAACGTCGAAGTTTTGCTTTTCACAATAATTTATTTGGATAAATGTGGGGACTTGTTCGAATCTTATTCTTCAATCTTATCTATTCCCACACCGTTCGTTATCGTTCTATCCGTACACATTTTCTATATTCTCGAAATGCAACAAATAATTCGAGAGACAGAAAAGGAACACCTTGAACTTACACCAATGAAATTTAACGCGTTACTCGTCGGGAACGTTCGCAGCTATTTCCTGTTTTTATTTTGTCAAGAATACAAAAATAAGACACATGTTTTCCGCAAACGTTAAGTGTGGCATAAAACACGTGAAATCAAGTTTGACGAGAACTCGACAATGGAATAAAAAGTTATTGAGAGAAGGTCCGAGTTCGTTCTCGATTAAATTAGCTTATTAACGTCGAAGTTTTGCTTTTCACATTAATTTATTTGGATAAATGTGGGGACTTGTTCGAATCTCATTCTTCAATCTTATCTATTCCCACACCGTTTGTTATCGTTCGATTCGTACACATTTTCTATATTTTCGAAATGCAACAAATAATTCGAGAGACAGAAAAGGAACACCTTGAACTTACATCAATGAAATTTAACGCGTTACTGCGCGTTACTCATCAGGCACTTTCGCGGGTATTCCCTGTTTTTATTTTCTCAAGGATACAAAAATAAGACAAATGTTTTCGTCAAACGTTACGTGCGCCATAAAACACGTGAAATTAAGTTTGACGAGAACTCGACCATGGGATAAAAAGTTATTTAGAGAAGGTCCGAGTTCGTTCTCGATTAAATTTAGTTTATCAACGTCAAAATTTTGTTTTTCACATTAATTTATTTGGATAAAATATACAAATCCGTATATATATGGATCGATAATTCGAGGAAGGATATTGCGAGTTCGCCTTCGAACAATTATAGTTCAGACTCGAGGTGACTATGCGATTGTAATTCGGAAGAGAGCCCGATTAACGCGTGTTTTTCCGGGGTCTATGCAAACGAGTAGAATGCTCGTGAAATTAAATTTAAATGTGCTCGAGCTCGTTCCATAAGTTCGGGACTCCCGAGGCCAATGTATTTCAATGTGTGTTTTTTTTTAATAAAGAAAGAACCGGATTTGAAAAATTGTATCGTTATGCGGTTTGATCAGGAAAAGGTACGGAATATTTTTTGCCGAAAATTTAGATAGATAGATTTTATTAGATATGCAAAATATACAAAATAAATTTTTTTTTTTTTTTTTTCAAATAATTAAAAATCACTTTGGATTATCATTAATCTATCTCTAGTATTATTTTTATAAAAAAGTATCGAAAATGTTTTTTTCATTCGAATATTGCCAATCTCCAAAAACTGATCAAAGATCAAGTTTGTCCTTTGATCGACCCGAGATACGCGATTGTGAATCCGCTCAGATTTTTCATCGCGACCAAAAAGACCATCATTACGCGAACCTTCGATCTCACAGAATTTCAATAAACCCTGAACCACAAAAAGAGAAGAATTTTCTACGCCGTTTTGCCTTAATAAATGACTAAAATAAAAGAATTATACTAACAAACGATCGAAGGATAAAACTGGTATGTTTTATATACCTGGCGAGCGTGTGCGTCATAGAAGCAGTTTAGTTGATACATAAAAGCAACATAAGTAGCAAGTGGCAAAAAATTGTTTAATTGTCGGTAATGACGTTGATGCACATTTTTCCATAATCTGCATATGAATGAATTAATTACAATGATGATTCATTGATCAGGAAAAAAAAAAACATCGTAATGTGTGAAGTCGTTGTTTCGAATATTCGATGTCTTGTCTTTCAAGGAAATAATCGTTTGCGACGAACAAAAAACTTCCTCCACGGCCATTGACTCAAAATGGAACATACCATTCCTGGTATCGTTGTCACGATTCATCTCTGGTTCGCGGACAAGGGTATTTCGGATGATCAAGCTTCAAATGTAATTCCCTTATTGATAAAGAGACCCTCTGAATTAATAAACTATTATCTTACCACTATAATAAAGCTGGAGAGTTTGTATGTTTGTTCGAACGCGCTAATCTCAGGAAATATTGAACCGATTTGGAAAATTCTTTTTGCATTAGTTAGCCCGTTTATTCAGGAAGGTTTTAGACCAGATAACTTCATGCTGTGAACCCCAAGGAGCGGCCGCAACGTCAGTTTATTTTTTAGTGATTGGTCCTTTTATTTTTCCACATAATTTCCGGATGGTATTTATAATTAATGAGATGCAATTGTTTATGTGCTCATAATGCGTATGAAACAGATATATAATCCAAATTTAATGGATTATATATCAATAAAATAACAGCTAGTTATTTATAAAAATAATTTTACGTTCACCAAAAAGTGTATAATCATTTGACAAAAGTTTAAAAGAATTTTTCAGAGATTAGTTTTTAATTACTTGAATTAACGAATAAAATCTTTTACGTGTTGCAATTGTAAATATGGAGTACATTAATTTAAATGCAATTTCACGTACCTTTTCTTCCACTGGGCACTGTATACGTGAGATCGTTGAACTCTATATCGATCGGTGACATTTTCGTTTCGTTGCCAAACGACGAAGCTTCCCTCGTAATTTTCTCCATTTTATTCATATCGAGTTTTTCGCAATCACCATTGATCCAATCGTTACTTTTTGTTTTCGGATTCACGTGTACAGATCCATAATCTATGCTCGGCTACCGATGACACACTATGTCATTGCTAAACACCATCAATGGCCAGATTCACTTCATGTTTCTGGGTACATCAAGTTTGTTGCTTAAAAGAACACGATCTCCCGATCGTTCTGTGACGTACGACTCTGTAAACACGACGAATTATCATTATTATCATTTTCTCTGAGAGACATTAAGAGAATTTTTCGCCTACGCGCGTGTAATTATGCTAAGAAAAAAATTTAAAAACGTTTACCAAACACCAGTCATAATATTGAACGTGTAAATAAATACAACAAATTTCTCGCCATATTTATTATCAGTATATAAATGTTGTGGCTCGTTCTCCGTCGTGTTTTTAATGGCAAAATACAAACACGAAGGAAATCTTATTTTTAAGGTATTAGTCTGGTAACTTAAGCCGATTTTCATGTCTTTTTTGGAGGGCGTTTTTTTGTAGGAAATTAAAAATGAATCGTTTTGGATATTTAGGATGTTTTTATTTACATATTGAAGATACAAAAAAAAATTTTTTTGAAAAAGTTTAATAGTTTATTGTTATTATTATTATTGGTCGAAGTTGGCACCTCGAAAAAAAAGCGCGTGGGTGGCCCTGGTGATTTTGGCTCTTGATGTTATCTGAAATCAAAAATTCTTGATAATTCTTAATCTATAGACATGTCATTCTGGTCGGAACTACTGAAGTTAAATTTCATGGTTAAATAACAAAATAGCGGACTTTGGATGAGAGGACGTCATTTTCCAAAGTCCGCCATTTTGTTATTTATCCATGAAATTTAACTTCAGTAGTTCCGACCAGAATGACATGTCTATAGATTAAGAATTATCAAGAATTTTTGATTTCAGATAACATCAAGAGCCAAAATCACCGGGGCCACCCACGCGCTTTTTTTTCGAGGTGCCAACTACGATCAATAATAATAATAATAATAAACTATTAAATTTTTTCAAACAAATTTTTTTTTGTATCTTTAATATGTAAATAAAAACATCTTAAATATCCAAAACGATTCATTTTTATTTTCCTACAAAAAAACGCCCTCCAAAAAAGACATGAAAATCGGCTTAAGTTACCAGACTACTACCTTAATGTTATTGCGTTTAAAATACCTCAAGACATCAAAATATGACATTTAGAAAAAATATCGGAACGAATGCTTGTGCGCCTGTGTATGTATGATAGGGGTTGCAAAATTGAAACCGCCCTAAATTCGGGTCGTTTTGATCTTTCGAGCTGAAATTTGGCCACACAAGAAAATTCAGTATCGTCAAAGGATGCTCGCTATTAAATTTGAAGCTATTCGAAATTTAGTGCCATTTTAAATTGTTAAAATACATGTACGTAGTTCTCAACCGAATGTCATTAATAATTAAAAAAAAAAAAGAAGAAAAAAAACGTTCATTTTTTGCCGATTAATAATCGATTAAAAAAGTGAAGTTCTCAGAGTTAAAAATACAGAAAAAATACCATTTAAAAGTGAAATATTTTATGATAAATTATTCATTCAATGAGAATAAGCGATCATGTTGAGATTCTTTCTTTCGTTTACAGTGAGATAACCACGGAAGCGAAGAAAAACATTGTGATAAGTTCATAGAGATGTATAAGAAACATTGGCCTCTCGATAAGGCAATGGAAAAAAAGTTTAATTTCTGTGAGCGTTACGTACGTTAATAAAAATGCACATATGTAATTTTGCCATTTATGTATATATCGGAGAAACTCGCTCCTACAGTTGAATATAATTAACACAATAAACATTCAATTATCCTTGAACTTTGGAGATCTTTTTTTTTAACAATAGCAATCGACAAATAAAAATGCATTAGAGACGCGCATCAAAAGTGAATTTACACAGAATTCTATACATGATTTTTGATTTTTTATCGATTGAATAACAATTTTGCTCTTTAACGTAAAATTTTGTCGAATTAATTAATCAATTCACTATTTAATGAAAATTTAATTGAGTCATTGAGATTTACACTTCAATCTGCATTTTCATGAAAATTATTAAATTATCATTGAAAGTATTTTCGTAATAAAAGTTATTAATGTATTTATCAAAAATATTTTTATCTCGAGCCGTCGAATCGTTCGATTTGGCCCGAAATGTCCCGTGCACATAATATACACGCAATGCCAAGAGCACATGTACGCGCAATATCGACTCTCACTCTCGGTGAGCTCTCAACAATTTTATTCCGACTATCTGTATTCCGGTCTCGCCCCCGCGCTTACTAGAATGCATTTCAATACAACGGCGAATCAGAAACATTCATAGAAGCGCGATTACTTTCAATAAATCGTAATGAAACTAAACATCGATTTACCGATGCGCCAGATACTACTGATTTGTAATATTGCGATAAAGCAAATGGACCGGAAGTGTCAGTTCGCCGGAAGCGATAAAAGCGAATAGTACGTAAATCGTTTATGCGCAATTTGGCGCCATGCCATGTTAAACTTGTAAAGTTACAAGTTTAGCTCGTACCTTTTGTGATCTATGTTCGATAGCTTTATTGTCAATCAATTGATGAATTTTGTGACACCAGTAATATTTTCGTTTTTTTGCACCAGAACGATGCTTTTGTTGTTGAAGGCGCGATACAGAAGCGAGACAGAACGTTTATCGATTATTTCGCGAGTCAGCACCGCCCATAGTTCTCGATCTTTGCACTTTTCTTTTATTTACATAGTTTCACGAATTTACAAAATATTCTTTAGAGATATTTCCGTTAATATTCTCAAGTTTGTTCGATTTTTATGATTTTTTTTTTTAATGTTACAGTGAATAAAATTTTTTTTTTGAGTCTAGGTGTTCTCTAACGCTCCACGATGAGCATCATTCTCGAGCAGTGACGATGAACTGACTCTTCGAGCACGCCTGACTCTTGATAGACCGCACGAAACCCATTCCGAGTATCAGCGTGGAAAGCTCGGTGGAAGGTCCAATGGTGCTAGTTTCCTCTCGTATTTTACTTTGTTTCTCGTCTATGCTACTAACTACTGGTCTGTACGGTTTTTTGAAGAACATTGCACGTACGAGTATATATGGAATCGTGAGCACCACTAGCTGTAGACAAGGGGGGTTTCTGTATGCTCGTGGAAAAGAGGGATAGAAACGAGACTAACGAGAGCCGAAGCAGCCAACAGCAAATGTGACCTGGCACATACAATGAGACTAGAGCATACGTCGATTCTACAGGGCGATTCTGTCACGATCGACCCTTGAATACATTCGCCAACTCTCCTTCAATAAATTCATTGTTTTTATTTTGTACACTATTGGCGATGAGTCGATAAATAAATTAAAAATGCAGTGAATTAACTTTGATTTTATTTCTTTATTATACCGCACGAGGAAAAAACGTCTGTACTCTTTGGTATACTTTAAGGGGGGAAATAGGGTTAGAACAGCGTTGTCTCAATGATTTTCATGAATTTTTTTATAATATAAAAAATGAATATAATTTATTGAAACTTTGAGAATATTTTATACATATATTTAAGTATATACTATACAATTTTTATACATATATTTAAGTATATACTATAAAATTTTTATACATATATTTAAGTATATAATATAAAATATTAGCGACCCCATATTGCTTGTTTTTCTTGGTACTATTTTTTCAAACGTGTTTTTCTGAAAACGACTTTTTTTTAACATGCGTTCATCTTAAATCAAACGAGGTTCATTTTCATCTTAAATCAAACGAGGTTGGAATTTACTTTTATTATATACTCTCTTCTATATGAACCTAAATGCTATCAAAAAAATAGAAAATTGAATTTTTTACAAGGATCAAAACAAAAAAGCATGATATTTTGCCATTTTTTACAACTTTATTGGAAAAAAAAATTATTTTAAATAATGATAATATTCCGATTTTAGGTTCATATAGAGCGCAATACTATGAAGAAAGTAACTGCCAATTTTCAAAACGATTGGATGAAAACTTTTCAAACTAGCGTGTACGCAAGTTCAAAAAAAGTCGTTTTCCGAAAAACGCGTTTGAAAAAATAGTACCATGAAAAACAAGCAATATGGGGTCGCTAGTATTTCATATTATATACTTAATTATATGTATAAAAATTTTATAGTATATACTTAAATGTATGTATAAAATATTCTCAAAGTTTCAATAAATTATATTCATTTTTTATACTATGAAAAAATTCATGAAAATCATTGAGAAAACGCTGTCCTAACCCTATTTCCCCCCTTAATAGTTTATAACAATAGAACGAGTCGGAATTTTCATTTAAAATTTTGGGAACATATTTTTCAATAGTTTTAATAACAATTTATGATATAAAAAAAAATCCATTTTTTGAACCGTCTAACCCTATTTCCCTCCTTAAGAGACTGAATGCCGCTCATAAAGACCAAATGAATATCGTCACCCAACGACAAAGGGTTCTCTGTTCTTTTTCATTTGAGAATCATTGTTTTATGTTTATCTTACCATTCCGGCACCTCTTCACGTCGATTCGTTTTTCAACCCATAATCCGTCCCAATTCACCTCAATTGTTCATTTCCAAATCCTTCAAACATTATTTTCAATTCAATTATTAATGTTAACGTAAAAAAATAATTTTTCACGTTCCTTCATTAGGCTCTGCTCCGAAAGTTCAACGTTCATCCGGGAAAATCAATTTACATAACGTATATTGGATTATTTAAATTGATTTTCCGGAAGAACGTTGAGCTTTTGGAGCAGAGCCGAATGAAGGATCATGAAAAATTACTTTTTAACGTTAACATTAATAATTAATTTGAAAAAAAGTGTTTAAAGGATTTGGAAATGAACAATTGGGAAGGATTATTTTCGATTGTTTGACTAAAGTTAGCTTAGTTTTTGTTTTTAACGCAATTACGAATAGTTATTTTGAAACATATTGACATTTGTCGTGAATGAAATTTTCTGAATTATAAGTCAAATTTTTTTAACAATAATCATTATTGATTAATTATAGCCTGAGAGCAGTGGTGAACGAATCAGCGAATAGCGGTTTTTCTGTGTTTTCGATGGTAAAGTGAAAATCAGTAAAATATCGTCGCCTGTAGCGTCCAAGTTTTCCGCAGTTCCCCTGTGCCCTTGTGCGTGAGGAAAACGTCGCTGTGAGCGACACTTGAAAAGGAGTCTCAACGAATGGAATGGGAAAAGAAACGAAGCGGAAGGGATGTGCATTTCCCGACTGCTCGTCGAAAGAAAAATAATTTTCACATTTTTCCTCGCAATAAAAACTTTCTAGATATAACCGATCTCTGCGCGGTACGAAATTGCCTTTTCTCCACAAAAAATTCTCTCGTTCAATTCCTATTCACAATGTGTACAGGTGAGAATACACGTAACGCGATAGTGTTTCAGAATTCTAAATGAGAATTTACCAGAAGACTTTGTTACTTATACAGAAAGTAATTTCAATGGGAAAAAGGACGGTTCGTTCGGTTTCTAACCGCGTTAGAGTCGAGAATCAACATAGAGTGTCTCGTCAAGTGAACAATCGCTCACACGGGCTATAAACTTTGAGCGACACCACGATAAACATACAAATATGTATGTTTCGTTCTTTTTTTTTTCTCTGAATAATAAAAAGATGTGCGTGGCTCAAGAGCCAGTGACGAATAATTTGCATTCTTCGAGGCTACTGCTTCAACAAAATAAATATGTAATATCGGTGAGGGATACGTGGACGTAAGAATTCAGGGATTCGCACTTTGTTTTGAAATTCATCAACAACAATCTTTATCAGTCAAATATTACAGCGATTTTTCTTATCAACATCGGGCCAACCATCATCTACAATATTTAAACAACTAGAGACTATTTAAGGTAGTAGTCTGTTAACTTAAGCCGATTTTCATGTTTTTTTTGGAGGGCGTTTTTTTGTAGGAAAATAAAAATGAATCGTTTCGAATATTTAGGATGCTTTTATTTACATATTAAAGATACCAAAAAAAATTTGTTTGAAAAAATTTAATAGTTTATTATTATTATTATTATTGACCGAAGTTGGCACCTCGAAGTTGGCAGCCCGGGTCCTAACGTTTTTCCTACCGAACCGGTTGCTTTCAAATTTTAACAGGCTACTCTACACAGTTATGGTTCTCGTCGGAACCACCGAGAAATTTTTTCACCCCTAACTTTTTATTTAACAACCCCTTCTTTGCTAAAGTCCTTTTATTTTAGCAAAGAAGGGGTTGTAAAATAAAAAGTTGGGAGTGAAAAAATTTCTCGGTGGTTCCGACGAGAACTATAAGTGTGTAGAGTAGCCTGTTAAAATTTGAAAGCAATCGGTTCGGTAGAAAAAAAGTTTGGACCCGGGCTGCCAACTTCGATCAATAATAATAATAATAATAGCCTATTAAATTTTTTCAAACAATTTTTTTTTTATCTTTAATATGTAAATAAAAACATCCTAAATATCCAATACGATTCATTTTTATTTTCCTACAAAAAAACGCCCTCCAAAAAAGACATGAAAATCGGCTTAAGTTACCAGACTACTACCTTAAAAGTTGGATATGTAAAAATTTGTGAAACCCGATTGCTCTACTTTGAAAATCTGTAAAAAAAAATCGAAAATATCCTGAAATACCTTTTATGTAGAAAGTTTAAAGTCGATAGCGGAAAGATTTACGAAAGTTAGAGCGTACGAACTTTTTGAAAATCTCTAAATACCGTAAACTCGCGAAATGTCAAATGATTTCAACGAAAATGATAGCAAACTAAGGAGCTTCAATGCCCCGAAATTCGTCCAGAGTTTGCGAGAAATCCATCAAGTCGTTCTAGAGAGATCTAACAAATTGAGATTTTGAAGTCTATCACATACACACACGCACACACAAACGCGTGGACATTTTTTGTAGATGTGATTTTTGAATGTTTTGGCACATTTTAAGCATACTGACATTGAAAACGCGATTTTTTTTCATCACGAAACGAACCTTACACCGATTTTTTTGTTTTTTTACCAAAACGCTAACCTTATATCGATGCAGTTGCCCCACAGAAGACGAGTTTATAGTTCATTTTTTCGAAATTTGAATAACATAAAAAAAAACAGGAAAAGCCCGATAAACCTGTTTATAATATCAATATCTATAGATCGATCTTGGACGTATAGTAATTTATAGTAGATTAGATTATAGTTCGTGTGTGCTCTCTCAAGAAGAGAACGCACAAGAACGAGGAAGCGATGATACGACATTTATTTTTTTATCAACACGCAACGAAAACTCGTGAGTCAATGAGTCCGATACTCGATAAGAACGAAAAAAAAACTTATTCGACGACCTAAAACTTGTCATGTGTTCTAAATTATCATTATCGATCAAAATAAAACCCAGAATTAATATGATATTTCACGAACTTTGTACTCGCGTTCGTATCTCAAAGTCAATTCGAAGCGATCGGTAGACGATAGACTGTGCGTGACATTCCAGAAGAGCCAATATATGAAATAACAGACGAAAACTAAGTCGGACCAAGGAAAACGAAGATAAAGACATTCAATTGCAACTATCATTGGTTTGAATTCGATAGTTCAGATTTTCAATTTGAAATCGAAACGATGACCGGAAAATCATTTCGAACGATTTCTCGTTTGGGACTTTCCATACGCTATTTAATTTTTTTCGTAAAATAAAAAACTACACATTTTTTTCCAATTTTTAATCGTAGAGCCCTTCCACCCCCTTCACCTTTGCAGCTCAATAAGAAACCAAGCGTATGGGTGTGTAAATAATGAGAGGGCGCGCGTTTGTTAAGGGGAGAAAGGACAGCGTTTTCTCAATGATTTTCATGAATTTTTTTATAGTATAAAAAAGAATATAATTTATTGAAACTTTGAGAATATTTTATACATATATTTAAGTATATACTATAAAATTTATATACATATATTTAAGTATATACTATAAAATATTAGCGACCCTATATTGCAGGTCACAATCAGACTCAGCATTTTGCGTACATTCTGGAAGCCGCAATTTTCATCTTAAATCAAACGAGGTTGGAATTTACTTTTATTATATGTCTCTCTTCCATACGAACCTAGATGCTATTAAAAAAAATTGAAAATTGAATTTTTTACAGGGGTCAAAACAAAAAAGCATGATTTTTTGCCATTTTTTACAACTTTATTTGCAAAAAAAAAAATTATTTTAAATAATGATAATATTCCGATTTTAGGTTCATATAGAGCGCAATACTATGAATAAAGTAACTGCCAATTTTCAAAACGATTGGTTGAAAACTTTTCAAACTAGCGTGTACGCAAGTTCAAAAAAAGTTGTTTTCAGAAAAACGCGTTTGAAAAAATAGTACCAAGAAAAACAAGGAATATGGGGTCGCTAATATTTTATAGTATATACTTAAATATATGTATAAAAATTTTATAGTATATACTTAAATATATGTATAAAATATTCTCACCCCATATTGCAGGTCACAATCAGACTCAGCATTTTGCGTACATTCTGGAAGCCGCAATTTTGATCTTAAATCAAACGAGGTTGGAATTTACTTTTATTATATGTCTCTCTTCTATACGAACCTAAATGCTATCGAAAAAATAGAAAATTTAATTTTTTACAGGGGTCAAAACAAAAAAAGCATGATTTTTTGCCATTTTTTACAACTTTATTTGCAAAAAAAAAATTATTTTAAATAATGATAATATTCCGATTTTAGGTTCATATAGAGCGCAATACTATGAAGAAAGTAACTGCCAATTTTCAAAACGATTGGTTGAAAACTTTTCAAACTAGCGTGTACGCAAGTTAAAAAAAAGTTGTTTTCAGAAAAACGCGTTTGAAAAAATAGTACCAAGAAAAACAAGCAATATGGAGTCGCTAATTTTTTATAGTATATACTTAAATATATGTATACAAATTTTATAGTATATACTTAAATATATGTATAAAATATTCTCAAAGTTTCAATAAATTATATTCATTTTTTATACTATAAAAAAATTCATGAACATTATTGAGAAAACGTTGTCCTAACCCTATTCCCTCCCTTAATGGCCTATAACAATAGAACGAGTCGGAATTTTCATTAAAAATTTTGGGAACATATTCTTCAATAGTTTTACTAAGAATTTATGAAATAAAAAAAAAATCGATTTTGTGAACCGTCTAACCCTATTTCCCCCCTTAATGCACCCCATTAGTAAAGCATGGCGCGTCTCTAATACACGATTAGTGCGCCAGAAAGATTAGTCAAAATAATATTTGTACGATGTGTCATTTATTTTACTACTATAATAAAGCTGGAGAGTTTGTATGTTTGTTCGAACGCGCTAATCTCAGGAAATACTAGTCCGATTTGAGAAATTCTTTACGAATTAGATAGCCCGTTTATTCAGGAAGGCTCTAGGCCACATAACTTCATGCTATGATCCTAAGGAGTGGTGGCAGCGATGGTTTATCGTTTAGCGATTGGTTCCTTTTATTTTTCCACATAATTTCCGGATGGTATTTATAATACTTAATGAAATGCACTTGCTTATGCACTCATAATGCGTATGAAACATATATATAATCCAAATTTAACTCGAGTGAAACCGCGGGGCACAGCTAGTATAATATAGATTTCAATCTCCGTGGTCACCGGACACCAAGGTGACCAATTAAAAATAAAACTTGCCCTTCACCGAAAATACTCCGCTGGTATTATTAATTCGATAATCATATTCGATCCCCCATCAAATCAAAATCCCCCTCATCCCTTCGTCACGATCGTACTTATTCGTAAATATTATTCTTAGGGAATTAATTATTAACCTTTGCACATCTCGTCGCTGAATGTATAAACAACGAGCTGCAATCCGGCAAGTCTGATTGCAAATGCGACTGTTTCTTTTCTTTAATCATTTCTTATGTCCCGAAGCGCAAATTCATATACCGAGTGTTCGTCACCGTTTCTTTTTTAATCCCATTCTTTATTCCGCATACCGAACTCTCGAACTCGGGATCAGACGTTCCGATAATGCCGCGATAAACGAGAATAAAAGAAATGAAAAGATAGAAAGAAAAAAAAAGAACAGTCGAATGAATTATCGAAGAAAAGGTCAAGCGGAAATGAACGGCGTATAAATGACGATGCTCTCGTAATCGCGTGAACATTTATTAAAATCGATCCTTTATTCGTAACAAATATATATATATCTATATATGTTATAAAATACAGTAAACTAATGTGCCACAAAGAGAAGGGTGGCGCAGTTATGTCGACAACCGTGGATTAACAGATAAATTACGATTTTTTTTTGTTTTATCGGTAGACGACGATTATTAGCGCGATTGATTTACCAAACTTTACTCCAAAGTACAATCTTATATATATTTTTATTTCTTTTTTATCATGTATTGCTCGTCAGGATTCGTGATGTTTGTTACTTGGGTGTTGCGTTATGATATTCAATAATGGGCAATCCGTTCCGACAAAGTCATAACGTGAAAAAAATAAACTAATCGAAACTAACGCTCTGTTTCGTTCTCTTATGTTCATCCAATAGGCCACATATTTACAAGATAATAATAGTTTCTTGCTCGCACAATATCGTCGGATTACATCGGATCCACGCTGAGAAAAGAGAAAAACGAATTTCAACAAAATGTTTAACGATAAGACGTCGTCTCGAGTTTCGAAATAGCTGTGGAGGAGAAAACGTGACGGAAAGTTTAAACTTTTGTTTTCCAACTCGTGTTCATCCCATTCGAACAACATTCCGCACTAATTAGCGAGGAAAATAATTTTTTAGAGTCCAATATCGCACAAACATTGGCCAACAGTAATTAGAAATTCCAAACGAGATATTCCTCGAAATACTCTCCGGAGTATATGAGACGAGCTTCGAGTAAAAAGTATTTTGCAAAATTGCGGACGGAACGACTTTTTCATAATTTTCATAAAATGTCAACAATCGTATTTTCACTGCCAGTCACGATATATCCAATGTCGTAATATCTAAAATCCTATACCACGGAGACTGTTTGTTCGGGACAAGTTTGGGGTCGAATTATGTAAAATTGTTAGAATTACCACTTCTTTAAATGTATCGGAAAAAATTAAAATATATTACTTGTCGGATAGAAAAGTTCGAGTTGTTCGAACGAAAGACTGGCAATGAGAAAAAAAATCAACAGGCTCCTGCGCGGTGTGTTTAGCGTAGGGGTGGTTTTAATGCCCGCAATTCTTAAATACAAACTATGTTGTATATTCCGAAATAAATATTTAGTTATCACACTTTTGATGCAAATAAAATTGATTGATCATTATCAACTTTATTTTCAATTAATTTTAACCAATTTCATTTTATTTAGTTCGATTGAAAATTCGACTATAGCAACTGAGCACTTAATTTGCCATATCGAAGAAAGAAGAAGATTGTGTAAAAATTCAGTAAACCCTTTTCTCAGTGCACAATGTTTGCTTATACGAACGATATACATAATCAATCTATACATAATATATATAGGGTTTGTTGTGTTTGTTATTATTTAAAAAAAAGTTAGTACTATTTGGTTTTGAACCTATGTACGATAAAACCTGGCAAGATGTACTCGTGCAAATTTCTAATGCGTACGAAAAAAAACATATCCGTTGTTAAATTACATATATTCATGCCTGACAATCTCTCTCTCTCTCTCTCTCTCTCCCCCTCTCTCTCTCTCTTTGTTTCTCGTAATTATACGTTATTCGAGAATTTCGTTTTTAAGGCCTCGTTAGTTCGAGCGAGGAAAAATATTTGGAGAAAATCGAGACAGACAGAGAAACAGGAGAGAGAGAGAGAGAGAGCGAGGAAATAAAAAGCCCGCAGCCTCCTGACGTTTAGCGACTCGCCCAAACGAATATTTAGACTATTGAAGAAATTAAAATAGTAGAAATTAAAGAAAGTACCCTGAACAACGAATACGTCACAATAATAATTACCTCGTTGTCTTTTTTTTTTTTTTAACTAAGAGTGAATAAATTACGTTAGATCACCGAACCTCTGGCAATATAATAATCCGGCATTATATGTAATTGGACACTCAGGCTCGTTAACGAAACTCCGAAGAGTCTTGAAGTACAATATAACCCACCTCAAGATATCTCTCGAGGGAAGAAACGGATATTATTGTTTTTTTTTATGTTATTTGTTTTCATGCTCGAGTGAAATCGGACAATTTGTCGGACAGCTCGATAATTTTTCCACATATTCCACTTGCACAACGTATTTTCTTTTCCCCCGACAATCGCGCTTGCACAAAATCGCCCATTAACCCGCAGCGGATACCCTTCCGTTTTCCTAGTTTCGGTTTTTTCCTTCTTTTTCTATAAAAAAACGTTTCGTCATTAGAAGAAAAAAAACTTTCGTTGACGCGATAACGCTCTATTTTTTTTACTTCATTGTGTTATTTTCATTTTTTCTCGTGCGCGATATCACGAGGTCGATTCGATTATCGCGCCGATTTCAATTTCCAGCGAAGGAACATGTAAGCGGAAATTCGCAGAACGACGAATATGAGAATTAGCGCGAGAATGTCGAGGGTAAAATCGGCATCGAGCATGTCCAGCTCCTCGAGTGTAGTTTGGGGATCTTTGAAGTGACAGTATACCTGCAAAAAGAAACAATATTTTCAATTAACATTAATGTTTATATTACAAAGGATTATATTGACCGTATATAGTCCGATTTTTTTTTTTCTTCATTTTTCAATAAAATTTAAGAACTGAATTTTCAATTTTTATCATGCTATTACTTCTTTTTTTTTCACGTTCCTTATATAACAAAGTTTGCGGACCAACAAAGTTATCTTAAAGCAAACAAAAACCATCAGCCATTATACGTAATTTAAAGAAAATCCATCTTCATCGATTACCTGACGACACTTGAGCTTCTCGCGAGCGAAAGAATAGGTTGCCAAAGCCGTGGCCTCGAATCCGTATCTGATGTAACTGAGATACGTGATCCATCGCAGATAAACGGGAATGGCATCGAAACTAACGAAGAAACCGGAGAACAAGAGAAAGGGTACCGACATTACCGGTGCCAGAAAAACACCATTTTGCACATTCATGGCAGCTCCAACGACGAGTCCAACCGACTGTGCAACGAATGATATGAGCAAGCAAGATCCGAGGAACATACTAAATCTCATGACATCGGGTGGTTGACTCGTCAAAAAGTACACTATGACTACGTAAACGATGCAGAATATTGCCTGAAAAAAAAAAACGATTTTCTATGTTGTAAATTGAATTCTAGGAACAACGTAGGATCGACAGTAGTTTAACCTTTTCATCATCTTGAGGTAAGATTCATTTCTACGTTTAATAATTGTATTTTCTGTAATCACAAACCCTTTTCTATATTAAAAATGCCAAAAATCTGATAAAAGTAACTTTTTTTCTCTTGATGATTGCTCGTTTTTTTTATTAATAATTTGGTTTAAACCGTGGAAAATCTCCTGTTGAATATTTAGACCACATAACGATTTTTTTCGAATAAAAATTTGGTGAACAGAAAATAAACAAACGATTTTTCCTTGTCACAGAATGGACACAGGACAAACTTTTAATAATTACACGTCAATTTTTTGTTTCAGCCATTGGTCATTGAAATAAAATCTCTCGCGGACGAATTGGCTCTTTCGTTTCATAAGTAACGACAAACTTGAATTATTCGTGATACTGAAAATTTCAAAACCATACCCTTTTCACCTTTAAATAGCCTTCGACCGTAAACTCGTCTCGGCTGTTGGACAAAACTTTTCGAACAATCTCTCGCTTTGGAATTTCAAATATCGCACAATTTAAAGCTATTTCGTAACCTGTAAGTGATTACATTTTTTTTTGTTATTGTTAAAGTGAAGAATAAAATGTGTGGATTTTTATTTTATCGGTAGTTCGATTCGGCACTATGATTCTCGAAATATAAAAATATTCGTAAGATTTACCGCATATTATATTATACTAATACGAAAATGACAATTTGAAAAATGAGTTTTTTTCCCCCGTGTATAAGATTGATAAGAAAAAAACAATTGTGATAAATTGATAATTACCTGAAATGGTATATCCGATACCGTAATCGCGAGATAGTACGATTTCAGTGAGTACCAACGGTTGAAATTTTCTTTCGTCAGAACTGGCATTTCCAAGGGAACTGGAAAGATTTACAAAACACACACACATAAACGCAACGGTTAACAATTGTTATTGAAGCTTAGAATTTTTAAGATATGAGAGAGATTGGGATTTTTTTTCTTCTTACTCACAAGATAATATCGTGATTGTCATTGAGGTGTACATTAAGAAAAGCATGTTGAAAAAGAGAAAACCCAAGTTGCTCAATACTTTGGCACCGTCGTTGCCAATATCGTAATAGAGGGCGCCAATCAAGAAACCAACGAGAATATGTGCGAACAATCGAAGATACATCAGAGTCTGAAAGATTTGAATACATATATTTGTTTTTTTTTTAATAAAAATAAAAAAAAGCAATAAAAATCTTGCAAGTAAAGATGGATATATATTCTGGCAAAATGTGGTAATTATTCGTACCCAATCTCTTCGACTGAAGAGTAACGTTCTTTTTAGTACGACCCAAAATTGTTTCAATTCCGAGGTGGGATATCTTGCTGGCGTAACGATCATCGTGTCGTCCAAAAGAGCAGTTTCGACGTTATCCCTCTTTTCTTCAATGGCTATTGTCATTTCATCTGAAAGATTTGAAAATTCTTAGCTGAATGACGAAAAAAAAAAAAATGAATAAAGTTAAAATTGTAGAAAAAACGTTTGGAAGAACGCACTTTGTTTGACAATGTCGTTCGTGGCCGAGCTCGGAATGATACCACCGTTGTTCACCTCTATGCTCTTGTTCTCGGGAAATTTGTCCTCGATCATGCTCGCATCGTTCTTATCCTTGCCGACAAATTCTTTCGTTTCTTCTGGATTTTTCGATAAACTATATTTCCAATCGACTCTCTCGTTGTCGCTCGAGACGATGGAATTGTTTAGCGTTTCGCCTTTTAGATCCGGGAACGGATGACCGGAACGAATGTCGTGCTTACCGTTCTTTATTGCGTTTACGAGAGTCTTGATGTTGTCACCGTACTCACCGCACGCAACTTCGATTACTGAGCGAAGAAAAAAATTGAAGAATTTAAAGGATCGAACAATTATTTTTGATTATCGCCTCACCAACGCATCGAAAGTCCGAACGAACGTGTGTTTCTTTTTATTTTTCGAGAAAAAAAAAAAGTACCGAAAATCCCGAACGAGAAATTGTTTGAAATGCTGTTCTCTGCTTATGGAATAAAGTGGTCCGATTGGTATATAGAACGAGGGAGCGTGGCGAGGTCTCTCTAATCATGAATAAAAAAAATATAACCATTTTCTCATTTCAAAATAGTTATTTGAAATATCGTCATAATACAAGGTAAAATTATTTTAAATACATTTTTCCATCGAACCAATACTCATCCCCGTATCGAAGTGATCTTGAACATTGCAACAGAGAGATAAAAGCACTCTCGATATCCAAACGTTTGAAATAATAAATACGAGTATCGAGCAGAGTTCGTAAAGTAGAATATGCAATTGACAGAGGTACAAAATGCATTATGAAGGGAGAATGAAAAATAAAAAGTGCATCTTTGGTAAACATGTCACGAGAATCGTCAAAATAGAGTCAAAAAATTGAAATATTGAAAGACAAATGCTGACAAACTTTGAATGCATTGAAAAATATGAAATTACGCACGAGTCACACTCCACGCTGGAAAAATAACTTAATTCGTACGAGTTGCCAGCGGCACAAGAAATATTTCTTCTACACCTTTACGTGCATTATGCAATTTTCGTTGAAGCTATTTTTTGTTTTTAGTTTTTATTAAGCTCAGAATATTTCATGGAAACGCTTGTTTCCGAGTTTTTCTTTCGATTGCAAAATCCATTAGCGATCGGTTCGGTGGGATTCGAGAAGAAAGAACAATTTGTTTTTTTTTTTCATGCTTTTTTATCATGGGAAACGAAGAAAAAAAAAAACAAAAATAGTCGTTTGCCATTTTGAGAGTGATACTTACTGAAAGATGCTGGATTGTGATAACTCGGGCAATTGAGTCCCTGAAATCTGAGAAATGGGACTAGCTGCGATGTCGAGCCCTGATAAACGCACTGGCCTTCGGCTAGGGTATAAAGGGCATCGAACATCTCGAATAATCGAGCACTCGGCTGATGTATCGTGCATATTATCGTTCGTCCGCCGCGAGCGAGTGTTTTAAGCAACGATATACACTGGAAGCAAGAGGACGAATCTAGGCCACTGAAAAAAAATATTTCGTTCATCTATAATTGGAAAAAAGAAAAAAAAAACTACGCGACAAAGATTACCAAGAGGCAATGCGAACGGTACTGAGAATAAATGTGAAATATTGAAGTAACCCGTTTTTTGACCTTCGGCATCGCATCGTCCACGAACGAGAAAGGAGCGTAAAGATAGTTTCAACTTAAAAAATGGCAAAGCTAATTCATTCACTCGTTAATTTTAATTTTAATGAAAGAAAAATTGATCGATACTAGAAGGGATCTCAAGATCCTACGTACGTGTTTTGTATTACAAGGAAAAAAAAAATACAACGTCCAGGATGATACGTAATCGTTAACAAGACGTCAGAAAAAATAAAAACGAAATCGTTTCCATCGAAAAAAAAATACATGCCCTCGCGTTATTACCGAGGTTGTTCGTGAAAGTAGCGGGGAAGAAAAAAAAAACACTTAAAAAAAACCTAGACCGATCATGGACTCGTTGCTTTCACTCCAGCGAGCATTGCTTCAAGAAACTCTTATATTTTGCTCCAAAAAACATTTCACGACGTTTCCAAAGTTTCCATCATCAGCAAAACAATAATGAGACAAAAAAATGATTTTATCGAATGTTTAAAAATCATTTTATATGCTGGATATACAAAATACTCGTTGTCTTCAAGTACAAATGTACAAACGGAATGAATTAAAATAATATTCTCGTTTAATTGACAATCTTAATGGAACTCATGTACGAGAAAAGTCGTCGAGAGGGCGAGACATATAAGGAAAAAAAAACGATATAACGAAGAAAGGTTGCTCACCTCGTTGGTTCGTCGAAGAACATTATAGGAGGGTTGTTGACCAGCTCAAGGGCTATCGACAACCTTTTTTTTTGTCCCCCGCTCAGGTTCGAGGTCATTGTGCGCCGATGCTCCGCCAATCCGAGAGTCTCGAGAATTTCTTGTATCTTCAGAGACGAGAAAGAAAGAAATTCGCGAAAATTATACCTTAAATTCACGAATGTTAAAACATCGAGGCTCAAATGAGAAAAAGACGTGTCAATCGGCAAATTTTCACACGCGTAGTTTGTCGGATCACGAAATTTTGTCTCTTAGCAATTGACCTACGACATTTTTTTTCTTCCTCAATAACGTAAAATCAAATCGGAAAAATCGAGAAATTTCTTACCACTTCTTCCTTTTCGGCTTTGTCGATGTCGCTGCTGAGTTTAAGATTCGATGCTACTTTCATCGCCTCCTCGACCGTAAGATTTCCGTGCAACTGATTGTCCTGCATTATGTAGCACGAGAGTTTTCTGAAGGCGCTTATATTCCTCTCGTGGCCGTTCATTGTCACGCTACCGTCCATTCCCGTTGTTCTGTTTGTCAAAAAATTAAACATCCGATAAGAAAAGCAATGAATAATTGACGAATTAATTTTTCGGAGTAAAAAATAAATGAAAAATTGATTAATTTATTTGTGAGTATCTTTTTTCCCTCGTAGTTTATGAATAACGACCAAAAAAATTGTTCATTGTCGAGTTTCGCGCAATGAAACTTCTTCTGGATAAGTTTTGGAGTAACTTTTTTTCTCAATAAAATCGAAATTCCATTAAAATTGACCTATCAATTCTCCTTAAGATAGTAGTCTGGTAACTTGAGCCGATTTTCATGTCTTTTTTGGAGGGCGTTTTTTTGTAGGAAAATAAAAATTAATCGTTTTGGATATTTAGGATGTTTTTATTTACATATTAAAGATACAAAAAAAAATTTGTTTGAAAAAATTTAATAGTTTATTATTATTATTATTATTATTATTGATCGAAGCTGGCACCTCGAAAAAAAAGCGCGTGGGTGGCCCCGGTGATTTTGGCTCTTGATGTTATCTGAAATCAAAAATTCTTGATAATTCTTAATCTATAGACATGTCATTCTGGTCGGAACTACTGAAGTTAAATTTCATGGATAAATAACAAAATGGCGAACTTTGGAAAAAAAAACTTTTTTTTCCAAAGTCCGCCATTTTGTTATTTATCCATGGAATTTAACTTCAGTAGTTCCGACCAGAATGACATGTCTATAGATTAAGAATTATCAACAGTTAAATTTCATGGATAAATAACAAAATGGCGGACTATGGAAAAAAAAAACTTTTTTTTCCAAAGTCCGTCATTTTGTTATTTATCCATGAAATTTAACTTCAGTAGTTCCGACCAGAATGACATGTCTATACATTACGAATTATCAAGAATTTTTTATTTCAGATAACACCAAGAGCCAAAATCACCGGGGCCACCCACGCGTTTTTTTTTCGAGGTGCCAACTTCGATCAATAATAATAATAATAATAAACTATTAAATTTTTTCAAACTAATTTTTTTTTGTATCTTTAATATGTAAATAAAAACATCCTAAATATCCAAAACGATTCATTTTTATTTTCCTACAAAAAAACGCTCTCCAAAAAAGACATGAAAATCGGCTTAAGTTACCAGACTACTACCTTAAACACAATAACCAACAATGTTGATCTCTACTTTATTTTTTTTTATATTTAAAATTTAATAAAACATTTGAACACCGACGAGAATATCTTATATGTTTTCTTTTTTATTAAAAAAAATCTTCACACATGAGAATGCATTCTCCCCACCTGTACAGAAACTAAAATTTTCTTTACTGCACCGTCTCTAATTCGCAGCGACGATAATTGGCAGAAGAAATAATTCTCGGTGTGCCTTTAGTCTCGAACAATTATGCACAAATATTAACGTACAAAATGTTACTCCAACTTTTTTTCTTTTTATTGTCAAGGCAATAACCCGGGGAGTAAACCGATTTCGCTAATATTCAATCCGATGGAAAAAGTAACAAAGCTCGTTCAATGTAATTTCGTAATTTTTTTGTCTTTAAATATTTCCACAAGCTTTCGTGATTTCGGGTTTGTTTTATTGAAAGACGAAAAAATTAAAAAATTGCAAATCAAACAATTTCCACGATATTTCGTATTCGTTCGTAATGTTTCGATAGATTTTTCATGCTGATAACAAGGTACACCCAGGTCCGAAAAAAAAAATATATATATATAGCGTATAGGGAAACCGCCTTGACACTTCGATGACCCGCGAATGTACATGCATGCAAATTAATTCAGAGTCCTCAGAACGCTGGAATAACAACTGTCACGAGCCATTGAAGAGCTACCCGGAGACAACAGTCCATTTTTCTTTTTTAAACAATTTATTTACGCCTATATATCACGTAGAGGATAAAATAATAATTTAATTTAATGGGCAATAAAAAAAATGTTGACGCAAGGCAAACAATTTTTTAATTCGTTTCGTTTCGAAAATTTCCTCGACTATTCCGGGAATAAATTAAATTGTTTTTTGTTTGCGATACGAGCGAGGATAAAAAGTATCCACAAAGTCCCGTTGCATATAGACAGCGTAGGAAAATAATGTCATTTTATTTTTTACTTTAATTATCATAATATTTCACATACTCGTTTCGGTTATTGGGGCTGCATAAATTTTCTCTACGCACATCTATCTAGACGTTGAACCTCGCGATATGCAAATTTGTTCTTTCAAAAAGATTATAGAGTTTGTCGGTATATAATATACCGACAAACGAACAAACGGCACCGCCGTGTAGTACTGCGTGCTGATTATGACGTAATTAACGAAGAAAATTAGAAACCAGCGGGTTTCCCGATCTCGGTATATAGTCGTAACGGACATACACGTTACAGAAGCTCGAAAGTTATGACGAGAATTTTTGTTACATATAATAAATGAAAATATATAAATTTAAAAAATTTTATAAAACATCATAGCGATTTTTACTTTTATAAAAAACTGATCGAATTTAAAAGACTCGATCGTATTTTCGAGGAATTTTCTCAAACGAGTTTTATTAGATACTGCCCCACGGTTTCACCCGCCTTAAATTAGTCCAGTCATCATATACATTTGGAAATGCATGTGAACCGAGAAAGCTGATTTTTGGATATTGTGTAGGGGGGGCTTAGAAAAGCTTAACTTCAAATTTTCGACCAAGATTTCCTATGTGTGTTCTCCGCCATCTTGAAATAAGTGTTAAATTTTGTTTTTTTGCAATAACTCGGCTCTTCGTCGAGATACGAAAATTGCGATAGGATACTTTTTTGTTGTTTCTTTTACGCTCTACAATTTAGGTCATATACATTTTTCACCTACCGTTCATCGCTGTTGAGATATCGAACGAGAAAGTAAAAATATTTCTTTTTTACAAAAACCACCAAAATATTTTTAAAGATTGTTAAATATAATTTTACAGTTTTTTGTCAAATTTACGTAAAAAAGTATCTAAGAAAAAAGTAAGTTAGTAAAGAAGCAAACATGAAAATATATATATTTTTTTTCATATGTTTTACAGTCGCGCCTCATTCTTGCCGTCTCCTCTTTGTGCGGTGATTCGCACGTTGTCCATGCTCGCCCGACGATTTATATACATTTGTGTATATAAATGTGTAGAGCCAAAACAAGTTTCACTACCTGAATTTGTTACTTCCTCGTTCGATATCTCAACAACGATGAACGGTAGGTGAAAAATGTATATGACCTAAATTGTAGAGCGTAAAAGGAGCAACAAAAAAGTATCCTATCGCAATTTTCGTATCTCGACGGAGAGCCGAGTTATTGCAAAAAAACAAAATCTAACACTTTTTTCAAGATGGCGGAGAACGCACATAGGAAATCTAGGTCGACAATTTGAAGTTAAGCTTTTCTAAGCCCCCCGACACACAATATCAAAAAATCAGCTTTCTCGGTTCTCATGCATTTCTAACCCGTTTTTTTCGACGTAATGACTGGACTAAATTTCCGTCCCATGATTCAACGCTCCGCCGCCGCTCCCTAGGGTCATAGCATAAAGTTATATTGGCGTAAAACCTTCTTGAATAAACGGGCTATCTAATGCAAAAAGAATTTTTCAAATCGGACTAGTATTTCCTGAGATTAGCGCGTTCAAATAAACAGACGAACAAACAAACTCTTCAGCTTTATTATAGTTAGTAAGATAATAATTTCACAATGGCTAAGCGGTCACCCATTCGAATATTGACAGTGGCCGATACTTCTCAACGTGGGAGATCGCCGAACTCGCACACCGACCACCCTTCCACTGCGATCGGTTATTATAATTTATTTATTTCAATTCATACAAAAAAAAATGTGATTTAGAGAAAAAAAATCATCAATTTAGCACGTTCTGGATCATGTACTTGCTCGGAGATTAGAGCGAGAGTATGAATTGTATTGTGGGAGTTTCACGAATGAGTGAGAGTGACGAGAGTCTCTCTCTCTCTCTAGTTATATATATAATTCCGGAAAACTTCGACGTAATGTTAGTCTCGAGCTTAGAAGGTGAAATTGTTCGTCTGCTCGGTTCTACGTCGACATTCGTGTGAATTTGCACGACCGAGCGAAACGGCCTCTCACTTTCTTCCGGACGGGTAACTTTCCAAAAATGGTATATAATAGTTCCGACGATGCATTTACGAGATCCTGACGTGATACCGTTGAATTTAATCTCAGGGAAAAGCAGATATTTCCCAAAACAATTAAAATACTCATGAAAAAAGCGAAGACTAATTTGAGAATTATTGAGAAACAATGGAAAATAATACTTTAAAAAAATATATAAATACATATGTATGACCGAATATTTTTTAAATAATGAAAATATTCTCGGAAAAATAATTATCAATCAGCTCATAAATATATGAATAATATATGAATATTTTTTAAATATTTTCATTATTTAAAAAATATTCAGTAATAATTATCAATGAGCTCGTAAATATATTCAATGGCGATGTGTATCTAACACATCACCATTGAATATATTTAATAAAATAATTATCAATCAGCTCGTAAATATATTCAATGCTGACGTGTTTCTAACACATCACCATTGAATATATTTACGAGCTGATTGATAATTATTTTTCCGAGGATATTTTCATTATTCAGAAGAAAAAAAAAACAAACAAAAAATGTCATATGTGGTGCACATCACGTATTGTTACAAAATTTTGTTATGAAGAACCATAAGTCTCTTCATCTTCGAGTTCGAAGAGCGCATAATCATCATTATCATTATTATCGTATAATCAGTACATAGGAACGTCGCTATTGCCATCGAGCATACAAATGACGTTACATCCCATTGAAAGTCCACAGTAGCAGCACGAGTGTCATTCGTGCTACTGGAAACACATTGTAATCAACAACGTGGTGACTAAACACACACACACACACACACACACACACACACACACACACACACACACACACACACACACACACACACACACATATATATTTGAGTGGGCTGTGGATTTGGCTCGTTTGTAACGAACAGAGATATGTTCTCGAAAACGAGAAAACTTACGAGAGATCATCCTCGAGATATAACAAGTTAAATTTTTGGCTCCTATCGCATACACGCACGCTGATAAACACACGGAGATTTTTCCTAAATTTGATATTCCAATCTGTTGGCACATTAAAAGTTCAAAACTTTTTTTACGACGAAAACAATGCTGTCTCTATGAGGAAGTTAAAAAAAATCGTCACTCACTTGTAACCCGTAAGAATGTTGAGAAGCGTCGATTTACCGGCTCCTGATGGTCCCATAATGGCCGTCAGTTCACCAGATCTCAGCCTACCACTTACGGACTTTAGGATCGTTTTTTCCGCTGTAAAAAAAACGTTATTATCGATGAGTAAATAGAAAATGCACCTCTATCGATAAAGTCAATAGAAGATTTATGATAAAAGATAATTCGAAATCGTTGAGAATGATGGGATTTTTTTTTTTGTTTATATTTTTTCCGTGACTGCGAAAGTTCGATCATCCTGTGGTAAAATCGAACCAGTTGAGGGGAAGATAAGACATTTTTTTTTTGAACGCTGGGTCTCTTTCAACAAAGAGGAATTTACGCAATCTCGAAACGTTCTATATACTTGACTACGAGCGAGCAAAGTCCGGGAGAAATGATGCTGAAACGCACGAGCGTCCGGCAATCGCTCATAACCGCGATTCACGTATTTCTTTTATATCATGAAATATCGGTGTGTGTACGTCCAATATTACGTTGCAGCTTTCGAGACACGACTTATCAAAGTATAATTTTCCCATTTGGAAAAACAAAACCCGGACTTCTTCAACTAACTCTATCGGAAAATTTTTGCGTACAGTTTATTGAACGGAAAAAAATGACACAATGACACGCAGTGCGCGTACATGGGATTTTATGCATAAAGCCCTTTGTTTCATGTCTTAAGTAAATTTTTTTAACCGCGAAACGGTGTCACGAAAATATATATAAAATCACCCTCAAAGGCAAGATTTGGGAAATTGTTTTTTTTTTTTATAATTTTCTCTCTGCAGTTACCCTTGAACGAATAAAACAGTTTCTCGACTTAAAAAATCACTTTTTGGACGATTTTCAATGAAATTTCGAGTTTCTCAAAGAAATGGCTACTGAATTAGTAATCAGCGAGTCAAAATACATCAATATAGCGTCCTAAAAAAAAATTTGTTTATTCCAAATTTTTTTCTATTTCGCCCAAACAGAAGTGGCTTCACTAAAATCGCTGTAACGTTGCTTCCCGATGGAGTTTAAACCCCACTCTGTGCTCATTCTTTTCGTAACCGTTCAACCTCTAAAATGCCGCTTCATTCATTGAGCTACGATTTTTTTTCGATTTTTCATAGATTTTCAAAGTTGGACCATCGATTTTTGCGAATTTTTTCATAATACCCCTTCTCATTTTTTTCGCCGATTTTCAACCCGCTCTCGCGACTATAATAATTGAGATATCGGGATGATCCAAAATGCATTCTCTAAGTCTCCTCGAGACGTTTTGAAAACGCTCGTCAAAACCCAAAATCGATGAAACCGGAGCCAAGTTATGACCATTTGAAATTTCGACATTTTTAGGTTTCCAAAAAGGTGGGCAAAAAATGAAAAAAAAATTATTATTTTTTTTTCAATGTTTCGATACCCTAATCGATCGGAAATTTTCCGCTGATTACGAACAACACCGAGTTTTAGTCAAAATCTCAAAATATCAATGTGAAAAAGGCGAAAAACGAGAAAAATCACTTTTTGGACGATTTTCAATGAAATTTCGAGTTTCTCAAAGAAATGGCTACTGAATTAGTAATCAGCGAGTCAAAATACATCGATATAGCGTCCTAAAAGATAATTTAAAAATTTCAAATTTTTTTGCATTTCGGCCAAACAGAAGTGGCTTCACTAAAATCGCTGTAACGTTGCTTCCCGATGGAGTTTAAACCCCACTCTGTGCTCATTCTTTTCGTAGCCGTTCAACCTCTAAAATGCCGCTTCATTCATTGAGCTACGATTTTTTTTCGATTTTTCATAGATTTTCAAAGTTGGACCATCGATTTTTGCGAATTTTTTCATACATACCCCTTCTCATTTTTTTCGCCGATTTTCAACCCGCTCTCGCGACTATAATAATTGAGATATCGGGATGATCCAAAATGCATTCTCTAAGTCTCCTCGAGACGTTTTGAAAACGCTCGTCAAACCCAAAATCGATGAAACCGGAGCCAAGTTATGACCATTTGAAATTTCGACATTTTTAGGTTTCCAAAAAGGTGGGCAAAAAATGAAAAAAAAATTATTATTTTTTTTTCAATGTTTCGATACCCTAATCGATCGGAAATTTTCCGCTGATTACGAACAACACCGAGTTTTAGTCAAAATCTCAAAATATCAATGTGAAAAAGGCGAAAAACGAGAAAAATCACTTTTTGGACGATTTTCAATGAAATTTCGAGTTTCTCAAAGAAATGGCTACTGAATTAGTAATCAGCGAGTCAAAATACATCGATATAGCGTCCTAAAAGATAATTTAAAAATTTCAAATTTTTTTGCATTTCGGCCAAACAGAAGTGGCTTCACTAAAATCGCTGTAACGTTGCTTCCCGATGGAGTTGAAACCCCACTCTGTGCTCATTCTTTTCGTAACCGTTCAACCTTTGAAATGCCGCTTCATTTATTGAGCTACGATTTTTTTTCGATTTTTCATAGATTTTCAAAGTTGGACCATCGATTTTTGCGAATTTTTCCATACATACCCCTTCTCATTTTTTTCGCAGATTTTCAACCCGCTCTCGCGGCTATAATAATTGAGATATCGAGATGATCCAAAATGCATTCTCTAAGTCTCCTCGAGACGTTTTGAAAACGCTCGTCAAAACCCAAAATCGATGAAACCGGAGCCAAGTTATGACCATTTGAAATTTCGACATTTTTAGGTTTCCAAAAAGGTGGGCAAAAAATGAAAAAAAAATTATTATTTTTTTTTCAATGTTTCGATACCCTAATCGATCGGAAATTTTCCGCTGATTACGAACAACACCGAGTTTTAGTCGAAATCTCAAAATATCAAAGTGAAAAAGGCGAAAAACGAGAAAAATCACTTTTTTGACGATTTTCAATGAAATTTCGAGTTTCTCAAAGAAATGGCTACTGAATTAGTAATCAGCGAGTCAAAATACATCGATATAGCGTCCTAAAAGATAATTTAAAAATTTCAAATTTTTTTGCATTTCGGCCAAACAGAAGTGGCTTCACTAAAATCGCTGTAACGTTGCTTCCCGATGGAGTTGAAACCCCACTCTGTGCTCATTCTTTTCGTAACCGTTCAACCTTTGAAATGCCGCTTCATTTATTGAGCTACGATTTTTTTTCGATTTTTCATAGATTTTCAAAGTTGGACCATCGATTTTTGCGAATTTTTCCATACATACCCCTTCTCATTTTTTTCGCAGATTTTCAACCCGCTCTCGCGGCTATAATAATTGAGATATCGAGATGATCCAAAATGCATTCTCTAAGTCTCCTCGAGACGTTTTGAAAACGCTCGTCAAAACCCAAAATCGATGAAACCGGAGCCAAGTTATGACCATTTGAAATTTCGACATTTTTAGGTTTCCAAAAAGGTGGGCAAAAAATGAAAAAAAAATTATTATTTTTTTTTCAATGTTTCGATACCCTAATCGATCGGAAATTTTCCGCTGATTACGAACAACACCGAGTTTTAGTCGAAATCTCAAAATATCAAAGTGAAAAAGGCGAAAAACGAGAAAAATCACTTTTTTGACGACGGTCGGCAGGCTGATTCCCCGAGTGAGACGAACTCTCGTAGTATCACGATCGTTCGTCACACTCGTGGTATCACACAACTGGACAAAGTCAGAGATCCAGTATCATTTCGCCATTCTCTCGTTGTCTCATCCCATCTAACCTGACCCAACGTCACCTGACCCGAACCAACCCACCTCCTCAACTGTTGTACACAGCGGCGGCGGCGACATATTTATATAATATATAGAGAGATATCGTCGTGGATTGCATAACAATCGCAATGACTCGAAATCGTCACACAGGTATATATATTCATAAAAACATTTATGCAGATATGCACCGGAGTACATTAACAAACCAAATCGCACCATCAAAATCTCCGCCTTTCCCGTAAAATGATATTCAATCATTGAGCTACGAAACAATGTTGCTTAATTACCGTAATAAATTACCGACCATCATACGATTATTACCTACGCTTTGTCATTATGATTTACTGTATCCATTGACGTGCGCGTATGATTTGTCATTTTTTTACACAATAAAGAATTATTATTTTTTTATTTTCTGCGTTATTCAAACGTATACCCTTTCGGTTTGTTACGGGCCACCCTTTTTTCACTAATCCTTCACTTTTTCTTTCCTTCGACCTCCCTCGCTGATTCCTAATGCACTACTTTGTCGCATTTGTACAGGGAAACTACGGAAAACCTGGCCGTTACAGGGGCGGCTATATTTCACTGAGTTCCGGATGTATTACCATCAGAAACAGAGCAAAACTGCTTCTGGCTCAATATTCGACGAACAAATCACCCATCCGACTACCGATCGCGGTCAATACTGCTTAACATCGAAGATCCCCAAAGTCGCGAATTGACCACGCGTTCATTGCCGCCAGTTATTTTTATTCAATTTCCTTTTCCTACAAACTACGAGGACTTATTTCGCGTGACGGTGTCTCCATTTCTCTCGACGTAATTCTATCAATCACGCGATACTTCAGCCATTAATTTACAATTTACATAACGAGTAAAAATTTCATTTTATCTCTCGATCACTAACACACACTCGAAATGAAAATGAGTAAACGGTATTAAACGTTCGCGAACTGTTTATTTTTCATCTCGTTATTTAATACTGTACGCGGCACTTCCTACAAGGGGAAAGTCGCGGTACAGAATATATCTGTTAAGGGGGAAAATAGGGTTAGACGGTTCAAAAAATCGTTTTTTTTTAAATTTCATAAATTGTTAGCAAAACTATTGGGAAATATGTTCCCAAAATTTTAAATGAAAATTCCGACTCGTTCTATTGTTATAAGCCATTAAAGTGAGTAGCTCTCCTTCAGGCCCCGAGCGCGCCACCTGTTTCAAACGCGTTTTTCTGAAAACGACTTTTTTTGAACTTGCGTACACGCTAGTTCGAAAAGTTTTCATCCAATCGTTTTGAAAATTGGTAGTTACTTTCTTCAAAGTATTGCGCTCTATATGAACCTAAAATCGGAATATTACAATTATTTAAAATAATTTTTTTTGCAAATAAAGTTGTAAAAAATGGCAAAAAATCATGCTTTTTTGTTTTGACCCCTGTACAACATTCAATTTTCTATTTTTTTTATAGCATTTAGGTTCATATAGAAGAGAGACATATAATAAAAGTAAATTCCAACCTCGTTCGATTTCAGATGAAAATTGCGGCTCCCAGAATGTACGCAAAATGCTGAGTCTTTTTTATTTTATAGTATATACTTAAATTTTATAGTATATGGTATATACCAATTTTATAGTATATACTTAAATATATGTATAAAATATTTTCAAAGGTTCAATAAATTATATTCATTTTTTATACTATAAAAGAATTCATAAAAATCATTGAGAAAACTCTGTCCTAACCCTATTTCCCTCCTTAAGGGTGAACACCACTGTGACCCCCTGTTTTTTTTCACATTTTTCAAGAATTTTTTTTTGTGGGAAAAAAAGAGATATTCGAAAAATTTTGTTGGGTTTTGTTCCTTGTTTATTAATGTATCAAAAAACATTTTTTTCACATTTTTCACGCCGCATGGTGGCGCTGTGGAAGCTCTCGCGTCAGGTGCTGTCATCTCCGCAGTGGTTCGCGGCACGCAGCAGAACTCTCTTCAACGTCGATCTGAAAAAAAATACCGAGTGTTTTCGTTAATAATATGATATTTTGAAGAGAAGTACAAAGGGATTTGGAAAAATATTGTTTAAAAAAAAATAGGCACGCCTTTGAAATTAAAGAATGATTTTTGAGCAAAATTTCTCGTTGAAAATAGGCTATAACTTTTATAATTATTGAGATATCGAAAAAATCCTATGTACTTCTCTTCAAAATATCATATTATTAACGAAAACACTCGGTATTTTTTTTTCAGATCGACGTTGAAGAGAGTTCTGCTGCGTGCCGCGAACCACTGCGGAGATGACAGCACCTGACGCGAGAGCTTCCCTAGCGCCACCATGCGGCGTGAAAAATGGCAAAAAAATGTTTTTTGATACATTAATAAACAAGGAACAAAACCCAAAAAAATTTTTCGAATATCTTTTTTTTTCCCACAAAAAAAAATTCTTGAAAATTGTGAAAAAAAAACAGGGGGTACAGTGGTGTTATCCGTTAAACGATATCGAGAATTTTCAATCGCGCGATATCGCGAACGTATATATCGTTAATTCATTGAAGAAATTGCCTACGTGACTCGAGGCCATACGTCATTGTGTAGGAAGCTATTGTGACAGTGCCATGTCGATTTTCACGTAGACCATCAATGTCACGATTAATGAGTAGCTTTGCTGATAAAAAAAAAAAGACTTCGTAACGGTAAATCCGAAGCACGAAGAAGCGGACAATGGAAAATGAAGAAAAAAAACATGACGGACTGAAGGAAAATTGAGAATTGTAGGTGCATAATGAAGTTATACGATCGGACGATATTTTTACAATTTGATACCATTTAATTGTTAACCGTTTCACCCTTAGATGGACTCCTCTCGATTATAAATAATATTTAGAATGCCATCGAGAATTTAACGATGAAAATTCTGTCGCAGATTTGTGAAATTCGGAAAAACCAAAAGTGTAGAAGGTAAAGAAGACTTTCTGGGTAAATGAATATAAAAAATCGATAATGCTCATGGAAATATTAACGTTCGTAATTTGGAATTGAAATAAAAATTACTATGTCATTTTTCTTTCATTTCGAAAGTAAATACCTGTTGCCTGGAAAAAAAATCGACTAACTGAAGGAAAATTGAGAATTGTAAGTGCATAATGAAGTTATAGATCGGAGGATATTCTTACAATTTAATACTATTTAATTGTTAACCCTTTCACCCTTAGATGGACTCCTGTCGATTGTAAATAATATTTGAAATGACATCAAGATTTAACGATAAAAATTCTGTCGCGGATTTGTGAAATTCGGAAAATCAAAGGTGTAGAAGTTGAAGAAGGTGGAGGTGAAAGTGAACAAGAAGATTTCTGCGTAAATGGATATAAAAAATCGATAATACTCATGGAAATATTAACGTTTGTAGTTTGGGATTGAAATAAAAATGACTATGTCATATTTCTTTTATTCCCAAAGGAAATACGTGTTGTCTGGTCTTTTATTACGCATGTGTCGTAGAAAACAGAGTTTTGTCGAGAGACGTGACCTCGTGGCACGTTTCGCAATTCCTTAGGTACGTGGATGAAATTTATCTTACTAGTCTCGGTCGTGAATTTTACGTGAGCAAGTTTCTACGATCATTTAAATGATGTGACGTTGCTGTATAGTTTAGATTTTTATATGTACGTGTGTTTATAGCAAAGAGCATTATCGAGGACTGTCCTTGAATCGAACGGTTTCAATTAATACACTAGAATTGGTGATTGAATGTACCTCCGATGATTTATTGTAGCAAGCAATCCCAGACGTTATTAAATGGAATCGAGTGTAAAAAAATTGTTGAAGGAGATGCATTTTTTTCAAAATTAAACAAATATTTCAAAAATAGAACGCCTCTCTTACAATTTTTTATATATCAATCACAATATTTTTTTTTTCTATTTTATTTACATTATCACAAAATTGTTTCAAACAAATTCCCGTTTGAGATTTTCGGTACGATTTTCTTTTCGCAAAATAAAATAATAAAGCACTATTTTCCGACTCCTCGTCGTCGGGCCACCCGCTTAAAGTATCGCGTGTGACATTTTTTTACCAAATTTTGCTGCACAGTATTTTAAGTACTGTGATAAACAACGTCAAGTAGTGATAAAGCCACTACTTAGAAAATACTCATAAAATCCAGAACGGATAAAAGTCCAATTCGAGATTATATAGCAATAAATCATGGCGTAGGAAAAAAAAAAGGCCTAAAATTCTTTTCCACCGTTTTCGATCTTGTGAATTATTGAAATTTCCAGTCTTATGGGTAACTGGGAATCGAGAAGAGGGTCGATATAAAAATCAACATCGAGTCTCTTTGTATATTTTTTTTTCGATCAACCGGCTAAGATTTTTAGGAGAAATCATCATGACTTTTTTCGCGGAGAGTATCAAAAGATTTGTAGTATTTTTGCGCGCACCTGGACAAAAACTTGACTCGACAATCGAGCTCTCGATTTTTATTCCGCATTAAGGTAGTAGTCTGGTAACTTAAGCCGATTTTCATGTCTTTTTGTGAGGGCGTCCTTTTGTAGGAAAATACAAAATGGCGGACTTTGGGAAAAAAAAACTTTTTTTTCCAAAGTCCGCCATTTTGTTATTTATCCATGAAATTTAACTTCAGTAGTTCCGACCAGAATGACATGTCTATAGATTAAGAATTATCAAGAATTTTTGATTTCAGATAACATCAAGAGCCAAAATCACCGGGGCCACCCACGCGCTTTTTTTTCGAGGTGCCAACTTCGAACAATAATAATAATAATAATAAACTATTAAATTTTTTCAAACAAATTTTTTTTTGTATCTTTAATATGTAAATAAAAACATCCTAAATATCCAAAACGATTCATTTTTATTTTCCTACAAAAAAACGCTCTCCAAAAAAGACATGAAAATCGGCTTAAGTTACCAGACTATTACCTTAAATGCCAAAATTGAAACTTCAAGACGGACATTTTTTCAGATAATCTTTATCCGTAATCGTTATTTTGATGAAATCAATTTTCAATCATTTTTTATTCACCATTGTACCTATATTTGACATACGAGGTGTGTAAATTAAGTAATGAGACTGATTTTTTTCATTTTTATTATTCAAACAGAATTACAATTTTATATTGTCACCCTCAAAATAACTTCCTTCCGAAGCCACACAGCGCTGGAGACGGTTCTTCCAATCTTCATAGCAGTGCTGGAACTCCGATACTGGAATAGCCTTCAGCTGGTCGGTTACAGCCGTTTGAATGTTTTCGAGTGTCCCAAAATGAATCTTGAGGTGATTTTTCAATCTCCGGAAGAGAAAAAATTCACAAGGATTCAAGTCAGGCGAATAAGGAGGCTGAGGAGCCACAGGAATGTTTTTTACTGGCCAAAAACTCGTTTATTGAAATTGCTGTGTGACAAGGAGCATTATCGTGATGCAACACCCAGTTGTTTTTGATGTTTGGTCTCGCACGAATGACCCTTTTTCAAAGTTTTTCAAGAACCTCCCGGTAAAAGTGTTGATTGACCGTTTGACCTTGAGGTACAAACTCTTTGTGGACAATTCCGTGGGTATCGAAAAAAACAAATCAGCATGCATTTGATCTTCGACTTGCTCATTCTTGCTTTTTTGCCTTCCGCTCCGTGGTTCATCTTCGTTCGATTCTCTACCTTCTGAAAATGCCTTAAACCACCGAAAAACCTGGGCTCTTGACAAAACACTGTCTCCGTAGGCCTGCTGAAGTTTAGCAAGAGTTTCCGTTGCACTGTGCCCAAGTCTGAAGCAAAACCTGATAGCACACCGTTGCTCGAAATTGATGTCACTCATTTTTAGAACACAATAGAAAAAACTGTTTGACAAAAAAAAATCGCTACGGACAACCAAATGACTCGAGCAAGTTCAAACCCGTACTGAAGACGTATCACATGTTCCCCTGCCGCCCCTCCAAGCCCATCGCCTCAAGTGTTGCCAGATCGAACGCTACGTTGCCAGTCTCATTACTTAATTTACACACCTCGTAAGCCGCAAAGTGTCCTGGCCCGAGTAAGATAAACAAAGTTTTGGTCGATGTTGATTTCGCGTGACGAATAAAATCGCGACGCCCGGAAAAGTCATTGCATTAGCGGATTGCGCCAATAATATTGGACACTCGATAGAAGGCCTCTGATATTTCGGAATAAAATATATACGCCACGAAGAAAAAGTGAATCTAGCTCGATTACACATTCGAGATTAAATTTAATAATGAATAATATCATTTATATTCTCGATAGTCCTTTGGGAGATCGAAGAGTGGGCGATGAGCGAAAACAAAACGGTCAGCAAAAATATGACCATGATTCTTGAAAATGTACATTATTTATAACTAAACAAAAAGTTGTAAACGTGGATACCAGTCTTGTGTTTTTTTTTTCTTCCAAGAGCTTTTAGAACTGGCTCGAGCGAAACTGACGCTGAGGAACATGGTTGATGGCGAGGTCCAACGAACGAATGTGCAAGATCAGTGGAAGGAAAAATGAAATACCAAAAAGCAAAAAACAAACGACCGACTAATGAAAATGAATGATTAATTTATTCTTCGCGTGGAACGACTCCTGTCAATTTACATACTTCTTATTCCTCCCGCGAGAAATCAACGTGTTTTTCACCTCGTAACATTTTTTTTTTATCATCAAGCCATCTTGGTCGTTTGACCCGCACAGATATTCACGCAGCGATTCTTGACGCAATGTCTGTGTGATAATTATCGGTATGATTGCTAGTTTTTACGATCGTTAGAGGGGGGGAAAAAAAACGATATTATTCACGGTTGTGAATTGAGAAATTTTGTCGTCGCAAAATTTTCGGAGTCACGCTTTACCGATTGACTTCGGCTGCAGGTATTAATGGAAGTGCTGTAGCAACTTCAGATTACTCTCGGTAATGACTGTGCAAGCGTCTCGTTCTGAAAACCCAAGTATAATTGCTGCATTCCAGTGGATAAAATTTTTTTTTTTTTTTTTTGCAATATCAATTGCTACTGAACAAAAGGGCATAATCCACAGGTTTTAAAACATAAAGTGTTGTGGGTTACGTCAGTTTTTTTTCTCCAACAATCGAAGCATGCACCATCCTCGTCGCTGTTCACGATTTTCAGCAATAAAGTTTTTTTTTTTTATTGACAGCAATAAAATAACAGGTGTATACTTTGTTGAATAGCATGTTTTTTCGAGGTCGTAAACTTGTTCGTGACTGAGGTCTTTCGAATCTTTGAGGAAAAAATCTAACGCGAGTGGGCAGATAAGATTGGCACTTAAAACTTTGTGTTGTTTCCTCATTGGGTCTCATGATTCAGACGGGAGAAGGATTTTCTTAGCTAGCATTTTTTTTTTTGAGGTCGTAAATTTTTTCGTGACTGTGGTCTTTTGAATCTTTGAGGAAAAAATCTAACGCGAATGAGCAGTTAAGATTGGCACTCATAATATTGTGTTGTTGTTTCCTCATTGGGTCATGATTCAGAAGGGAGAAGGGTTTTCTTAGCTAGCATTTTTTTTTTGAGGTCGTAAATTTATTCGTGACTGCGGTCTTTCGAATCTTTGAGGAAAAAATCTAACGCGAGTGGGCAGATAAGATTGGCACTTATAATATTGTGTTGTTGTTTCCTCATTGGGTCATGATTCAGAAGGGAGAAGGGTTTTCTTAGCTAGCATTTTTTTTTTTGAGGTCGTAAATTTATTCGTGACTGCGATCTTTTGAATCTTTGAGGAAAAAATCTAACGCGAATGAGCAGATAAGATTGGCACTTATAATATTGTGTTATTGTTTCCTCATTGGGTCATGATTCAGAAGGGAGTAGGGTTTTCGTAGCTAGCATTTCTTTTTTGAGGTCGTAAATTTATTCGAGACTGCGGTCTTTTGAATCTTTGAGGAAAAAATCTAACGCGAATGAGCAGTTAAGATTGGCACTTATAATATTCTGTTGTTGTTTCCTCATTGGGTCATGATTCAGAAGGGAGAAGGGTTTTCTTAGCTAGCATTTTTTTTGAGGTAGTACATTTATTCTTGACTGAGATCTTTTGAATCTTTGAGGAAAAAATCTAACGCGAGTGGGCAGATAAGATTGGCACTTAAAACTTTGTGTTGTTTCCTCATTGGGTCATGATTCAGACGGGAGAAGGGTTTTCTTAGCTAGCATTTTTTTTTTTTTTATGTCGTAAATTTTTTCGTGACTGCGGTCTTTTGAATCTTTGAGGAAAAAATCTAACGCGAATGAGCAGATAAGATTGGCACTTATAATATTGTGTTGTTGTTTCCTCGTTGGGTCATGATTCAGAAGGGAGAACTGTTTTCTCAGACGGCATTTGTTTTTCGAGGTCGTAAATTTATTCGAGACTGCGGTCTTTTGAATTTTTGAGGAAAAAATCTAACGGGAACGGGCAGATGAGATTGGCACTTATAATTTTGTGCTGTTGTTTTCTCATTGAGTGATGATTCGTGAAACAGGTTTTCCTGAAGATAAAACGAAAAGATTGTCCGATAAATTGCACAATGATTGACGGCTCGAGTACATTGCTTTCGATCTCGCGGTCGTCCACTTTCTGCATAAATTTAATGCTCCAAGGTCGAATTTTGTAAATCCGGTTATTCAATTTATATTTTCATTGCAGCCCCCCGCCCCTCTCGACAATACAGAAAATACGAGATAAAATGATTAAAAAAATGTAACGGGAATTCAAGTACTATGACTACAGAACAAATTGGTATTTTCCACGAAGCCTGACCTCAATACTACGAGCTTCAACTCCACTCAACAAGTGTATCTTTCTCCCTCTATCGAGCTCTACTTTTGTTCTATATATCTTTCCGTGTATTTTCGCGATAATTACAATCGCTCGAGACCTCCGGCAAAATAAACTATCGTCAACATACATATAAACCTCGCGACTCGCAACAAACGCGAAATAACGTAGCTCGCGGACAGCGATTATTCTGCACTCGGCTCGGGTACCGAAAAATAATCGCGTGATATAAAACCGTACGACGATCGTATAAAAACAATAGAGAGCAAAAATAGAATAAAAACAAAGGAATTGTATATTTATAATACAGGAAAGTGAAATTAAGAATAAAAAAAAATGACACGTCTTCCAATTACCTTCGGTCTATTCCAGTTCCACGAAATCTAATTTTCGTTTCATTTCATTCTTTCGAACGGTAACGTCAGTTGTGAAACTTCATTACTGTCACGTTAAGATAATCATTATCTTTTATCGTATGAAAATTGATCCAATGATTGTATAAAACAAATGTCTCACGAGAATCTCTTGCGTCTGACACGTGCGCGTGTGTCCGACGTTGCGGAGTGAATAAAAAAGTCATAGTACGCACGAGAATCCTGAAATGGGCGATCGTGCGTCACTGAGAGATTATAAAAGCACGATCTCGATATCCGATCGGAAAAATCCATCAGTTTTCCGTATGTCAATGAAAAGATTTGTCTCACGCGAACTCTCGATGAGATCTGTCAGATCGTCGGTTGGATGTTGAGAGTTGAAATTGGCTTTTTAAAATGACGCAGGATGAGTGGAAAAAATATGTGTAGATCGAGCTAGATATGCCGTACGAAAATGTCGCTGTATATCGCTTAGATATCCTTCGGGTAATATTCAAGCGAGATAAATCCGCGGCGCGCGTCGGGGTATTATACCAGAACCGGTATTCTTGTTAAATCTCGGTCAATCTACGTGTAGCTCGCGCCGAGTTCTCGTTTACAACGATAGACGTTCTAAATTGAATGCCAAGCTCGATAAGAAGATATATAATGAAAATGGTAATTAATCGAATGTAACGAACGTCTCGGAGTTCGACGAGTCAAGATTGCAAACGTAACTAATCATAAACAGAACGGAGATATTAATTGTCTTACTTTCTTTCAGTTTAATGGCAGCGTTACGAATTTCCAAAATGAAAATGGTGAATTCTAGGGTTATCCTGAAGCCTAATGGTTTTAAGGGGGGGAAATAGGGTTAGACGGTTCAAAAAATCGATTTTTTTTTTTATTTCATAAATTGTTAGTAAAACTATTGAAAAATATGTTCCGAAAATTTTAAATGAAAATTCCGACTCGTTCTATTGTTATGAGGCCATTAAGGGGGAAAATAGGGTTAGGACAGCGTTTTCTCAATGATTTTCATGAATTTTTTTATAGTATAAAAAATGAATATAATTTATTGAAACTTTGAGAATATTTTATACATATATTTAAGTATATACTATAAAATTTTTATACATATATTTAAGTATATACTATAAAATTTTTATACATATATTTAAGTATATACTATAAAATATTAGCGACCCCATATTGCTTGTTTTTATTGGTACTATTTTTTCAAACGCGTTTTTCTGAAAACGTCTTTTTTTTAACTTGCGTACACGCTAGTTTGAAAAGTTTTCAACCGATCGTTTTGAAAATTGGCAGTTACTTTCTTCAGAGTATTGCGCTCTATATGAACCTAAAATCGGAATATTATCATTATTCAAAATAATTTTTTTTTGCAAATAAAGTTGTAAAAAATGGCAAAAAATCATGATTTTTTGTTTTGACCCCTGTAAAAAATTCATTTTTCTATTTTTTTGATAGCATTTAGGTTCATATAGAAGAGAGACATATAATAAAAGTAAATTCCAACCTCGTTTGATTTTAGATGAAAATTGCGGCTGCCAGAATGTACGCAAAATGCTGAGTCTGATTGTGACCTGCAATATGTGGTCGCTAATATTTTATAGTATATACTTAAATATATGTATACAAATTTTATAGTATATACTTAAATATATGTATAAAATATTCTCAAAGTTTCAATAAATTATATTCATTTTTTATACTATAAAAAAATTCATGAAAATCATTGAGAAAACGCTGTCCTAACACTATTTTCCCTCTTAAGGGCTCACATACGCCTAAAATCTTCAGAAAATCGATTTCTTTTTACAGACTTTTATTCTCTATACTTTTAAGAATTTTTCAAGAAAAAACTTTTAAGAAAATTCCACTCCGTTACAAAGTTACAGCAATAAATGGGAGACTGGCCGTGAGTTCGACTTGTGCCTACCAGAAACTTTGAACGCGTTTTTTCTCGAAACTATGTTTTCAGACAGACAAACTATGTGTCAGCACGATAACTCAGTCAATTTTTAATATTATTTAACGTTTTGTTTTTTTAAAACCATGATAATTATATTCTCTATAGTCTGACGAGAGGTTATTTTGATTGTTTAGTTGGAATATTTTGTATAAATTATTAAACACTCATTTCTTTTTTTAAATTGCATACTAAAGTTTGAAAAAATAAAATAAAAATTCCCTCCGTCAGACTATTACCACTACATTATTTTACTAGATTCTTTCTTATTTTTGCAGATTGGAAAATCTTCAGTGAAGTTATGATGTCGACATGAAGACGGCATGGTTTTCATCGGTAGTCCATTTATACCCGTGAAAAATAATATTAATATATTTTTTTAATTATAAAAAAAATCTTTTCTTATAGTTGAAAGGTTAATAAAAAATGTGAAATTAACAAATTAATTTTTTTTTCACCATATAACCGCTATAATAATTTTTCAAATTTACTCGGTTTTCAGCGCGCGCAGCGGAATGTGAGCCCTTGAGAATGTTTGAAAAGAAGAAAAAAAACGTAGTAGAAGACCTCAGAATAGTATTTTATCGATGGAAATTCATACCTTCGTCGATTTATTTTGTAATAAACAACATAAAATAGCATCGCGAACACTCGATAGGGAATGACGCCATAAAATTGACTTGACATCCTCGAAATTCATCGATGGAGAATTTTTAATAACAGACTCTTAACCATAACATTTCCTACATCGTATTTTTAATACTATTTTCCTCATACTAAATCATCAAGGATAAAATTTGTTAGCGTAGAACTCAATTCCGGTAGTTCAACCCTGTTTTAATTCCACTCTTCTATCTATTGTCCTGTCAAATGCTAATTACGTAAATATGCATGTATTGACGATACAATGACCTTGATATATTATAAATTTCTAAATTGTATCGTAAGTATCTAATGAAATGACGTTACTGCATGGGTTCATTAGCTTTGCGAGAATTTCAGCTGAGCTGTGACTGCAGATTGTTCAAGAGACGATCGCCCGACAACCGTGGACTTTCACTCGGTGGTCAATGTCATCGAAAACCAGTTTTCATTCCGGGCTCCGATTGAGTCAAGCACACGTGGCGATATGTACGCATCTACATGCATAATTTATGAAATGCGAAAGGAAAAAATTGAGAAAACGAGATTACAAAAAAAATCCTATCTAAGAGCAAATATATATATATATATTTCCGGAGAGCCACAATTTATTTATTCAATAAACAAGACTTTTCATTAATTTTTTTTCTGCCACGCGAATTAATTTATTTTATATCCGTGACTCTTACCGTCGTATACGCTTGTCACTTGATGGCCACGAGATCGGGACCTCGGGAGAGTTTAAGGCCTTACATACGTAGAGAATTTTCAAAAAATCGATTTTTTTTTGTTCACAGATTATTATTCCTTATAGTCTTAGGCGTATTTCTGTGTAAGCTGATTGTAAAAATTCCCCATAGTTCAAAAGTTATTGTAGATAATGTGACTGCCCGACGAAAGGACAAAGGTGAAACACGCTCGAATCAACGCTACCAAAGCAACAAAAGAGGCCAGAACAATTCGACGATTAGAAAAAAATAAACAACAACAATTTTTTACTGACAAGGAAGGCGTACAATATGAAGCTGGAATGGGAGATTAGACGTAAGTTAACTAAAGAAATTTAAAAAATTCATAAAGTTTTTGCTCCAGCCGCGCGCGACTTCGAGCGAAACGCGCTTGAAACTTTAAACGCGTTTTTCTCAAAACTACTTTTTCTGACACGGTCGGCATGATAACTCGTACGGTTTTTAATATTTTTTGATGATTTTTTTTTTTAAATATTCGGAATTGTTTTTTCTATAGTCTGTCGAGCCGGATTTTTAAAATTATAATTAGAAAATTTTATAAAAACAATTAAAGTGTGACTTTTTTGACACAAACTTAACATTTTTTTTAAATTACCGTAAATTGTTTAATTTTTCGAATTTCAAAAATCCGCCTCGACAGACTATAACTACTACCTTATTTCACAAGAATTTCTTTACATTTTGCAGATCCGTCAACATTTGAGGAAGAAATACTGCCGACCGTGGAGCAACTTTTTTTTTACAGTGCTTCAAAAAATGTGATTTTTCATGTTGTAATTTTTGAAAAAAAAAATTGAAATAAATTTTTTTACAAACTTAACACAGTAATAAACAATGTGTAAGAATTTTTTTATCAATTTCTATTTCTATCCCTCCTAAAAACAGTTTTTCTTTTGGTACGTTTTCGGTACCGCTGGACGTATGTAAGTCCTTAAGTACTAGAGTTCGGAGAGAGATAATCAGAGGACTAATCATTTTGTGAAAATCTTACTATTATAATGAAGCTGGAGAGTTTGTTTGTTCGTCTGTTTATTCGAACGGGCTAATCTCAGGAAATACTAATCCGATTTGAAAAATCCTTTTTGCATTAGATAGCCCGTTTATTCGGGAACGCTCTGGGCCATATAACTTCATCCTATGACCCTAATCTTACTAACTCCTATACCACTATATCTATACTATATTATAATGAAGCTGAAGCGTTTGTTCGTTTGAACGCGCCAATCTCAGGAAATACTAATCCAATTTGAAAAATTCTTTTTGCATTCGATAGCTCGTTTATTCAGGAAAGTTTTACGCCATATGACTTTATGCTATGACCTTAAGGAGCAGCGCGGCGACGCGTTGAATCAAGAGACGGAAATTTAATGCGGCTGAAACCGCGGAGCACAGCTAGTAAATAATATAAATGTATGTACTAATGTGATACTGAAGATATCTCACAAGATTATACCAACGAAATTACCATAATGATTACGAAAATTGCACAGAAAAAAACATCATGGCTTCTGGACATTGTACATCGTATCATATTACTCGAGACACCTCGTTTTCTTGTTTACGATTTATCCAGCACTTCCGTCAAAACAATAAACATTATTATATTTATAATACAACATATTTCATTTCGTAAGATCGGAAATGCACTTTCGTACAATCGTTTCGTTCAATTTGTAATTAACGATCTGAAAAAACAATCGGCATGTCGATTATCAGGAAAGCGCGATGACTTTTCTCCATCCACGATAGAAAGTGTCAAATATAAAGTAAACTTCGTTAGTTTGAGAGAAGTAAAAAAAAAAAAGAAAAATCGGTACTCACTATTTTTTCGTCCGTCTCGTACGGTGTAAGTTAGATCGGTAAACGCCAGATCGACCGGCGGTCTTTTTGGCAAATGCGTTATTGTTTTTGCCTGCACAGGTGTTATTTGCAATCGAACAATCGAACCTTTGCGCGATTGCAACAATATTCCATTTCCATCGTCGTCCCTCGAACTATTCCCTTCGACCTTCATCTTGAAGTATTTTTATCGCGTTCTTTTTTCTTCTCGTATCTATTATTAATACCGTTTTGTTAATTTTTTTTCCCGCTATCTCGTGACGAAAATCTTCACGAATGACGGATCGTAATTGTGTTAAAAAAAAAACGGAAAAATCTTTCAACTCTCGCACTTGAATACAGTGAACTTTGAAGAATTTTCACGCCACTCAATTCCACGATAATTATTATTCACCGCCTGAAACACAAATAAATTGTTCGTTAGTTCAACGTCGTTATAGTCGTAAACAAAAATATTGCACTTTTAAATTATAAAAAAGTAATATATGTGGGACGGACGAGAGGAAAATGTGAAATTATTATCTGTACGAACGTGACGCACCATGACGATAAGCAGAGAACAAAAAGAGATAAAATTGACCCTAATGTGGAAATGTTCGAGTCACAAATGAACAAAGAACGAAAGAGGAAGACGAAAAGAGAAAGCATAACGGAAGAGGAATAAGTGTTCCCATTTTTGTTGAACTTTCGTGTGAAAAAATTTTGGAAAGGGGTGGTGGATCCTTCTCAGTTTCGGATTTTCGATTGGGTTTTTTTTGTTAAAAAAATAAAAAACGTACAATCACGAAAATTTCACACTGCTTCAGCATTCTTTTATCTCCCTCGCAAATTGCCATGAGCAATTTCTTTCTTCAATTGTGGAAGCAAAAATTAATCACGTTTTTTTTCGTACTTTCAATCGTAGATTCCTCCCCATAAAGCTAAAACAACTTTGTGTCTAATTGTGATATGCCGAAAGAAAATAATAAATTTTCCGTATTACTTTTAATGTTGTAACAATTATATTATTACTGAGATAATTTAATCAATAAAATAATTTGGATTACGTTAATCTGAATATTTCGTTGCTCCAAAAAAATCTCAAACTTTCGGAATTCGAGTTAGTGACACGAGTGAAAGTATTACCAAAGAGAAATAGGTGTTATCATTTTAAGAGCACGATTTCAAAATTGGAGACACACGGCGAATGTTAATTTTCTAACCAAACAACAAAAAAAAACAAATTTAAAGTGTTTTAATGTCGACAAATGTGATAATAATTGAATTATCATTAATATATATTTGATCTCATTGCCTAGAATATATCTTTACTCTAAAGATCTCAACATTTAAAGTCCCAACTCGGCAGCTTCGAGAGACTGAAAATTATCATCTGAAAAAAAAAATGAGTGACCGCTAATGTTCTTTTTTTTTGTCTCAATAAAACGTCCAATTAGAATTCATTGTGATGAAAAAAAAAAAAAATACAACTTGAACGTCAGCAATTAGGATGCCATATAAAAAAATTATTTATTGTATGAGAGTCGTAAACCAATCGGCGATAATTTCGAATACGACCCACGTGGTACGAGGAATAATATAGAAGTTTGCTGATGCTCTTTTTTTTGTTCCTCGTTGCACCGGATGGCAAAATGAGGAATTTAATGTGACATGATACGATACGATACGAGAAACTGTACGAGAAAAACTCATCGAACCTTCGACCTGTTTATGTAAACGTTCGAACGATCCACTCCAATTCAATTTATTTTTTAACATTTATCTCGAAATGACAAAAAAAAAGAAAGTCGAACAGCAACGAGCACATGCATTTAAACTTTTCAACACACGCGCGCGCACGCACACACACATAAACAATATATTCATATAAACATTTATGTATATATCACGAATGTGCTATGTGTGTAGGCGAGCCGTGCGCACTAATGACGCATTTACGGTGCAGCATTGATGCAATTAGTCATGGAAAATCCAGACGCGAAAGAACAGAACAATCGTCGATGATTTCTCGGATCTTTTTCTTCTTTTTTTTTTTTTTTTCGTTCTTTGTTAAATGAAACCTTGAGATTAATGAAAATATTCGCTGTTGAAATAATGACATTATTTATCTCGCTGAACATTTGCGGACTCCGATATAATTAATTTTCATTAATTAATCTCTTTTGACGTTGATTATCAAGCCTTTTATAACGACAATATTCATAATAATAATGATCATATTTTTCTTCTCAAAAGTTAATGGTCAAAACGATAAAGCTTAAAAATAAGTTGGATCCTTACATCCCATAACATATATATATATAAAATATATATTCGTTTGAAAATGATGATTAATCCTCGATCAAAATTCCATCAGTGCTTCCAACGTTCCCCGATTGTGGCTGGGATCAGCTCGAACCCCGAGGATCTGATGCAGCGGTCATCGTAGTTGGTTTTTTGTTTTTACTTGTTTAAATATATTTATATCAATATTCCTCTCGTTATCACGGGATTTATAACGTTGGCACTGTATTTAATTCACCATTATCCATTTATTAATGATTATTGTCATTGATTGAGTGAATTTAGTTTTGTTTATTTTTTCGTTCGATCAGTAGTTTGTTCAATTCCCTCTTTCGCGACAAAATTAACAACTCCGAAAGCGCGCCAAGACAGAGAAACTGTCGCGAATTAATTATTTCTTTCCGAACCGTAATTTTCATGAAAAAAATAATCTTTTTCTTCTTGTAATCAAAGAGTCAATTTTTTTTTTATAAAACAGTGCGAGCGCGTGATATCGCGCGTTTAAAGTCTGCGATGTTGTTCGAGTCGCGTCTCGGCAGAGACTGATCGGAAACCGCGAGCATACGACTATCACCGTTGACGATCGAAGAGAGACATGAAAACTCGACCGCGATAGAGCAGAGCTCTGCTTCGTGGATAAAGAATCAATAGCCAAACTATCGCGGTTTTTCACGATCCATCGCAGTTTAATACACTTTTGCTCTGCGATATTTTACACAAAAAAAAATTGTAAGTTAACACTTACAAGCTGTTTCGTTGTATATCCGCAAAAATATTCAAAACCTCATTCATAAAGAATCATGTATTTACCAATTTTTCGCTTCTTCGTGCAGGGAACTTTGAATATTGCGTGATACTTCGAGGAAGCAACTTTTGCAAGTTTGGTATGCAGCTTTTTTTCTCTATATGTATTAAATTTCGACAAAATTTAATACGGAATATACTGTAATGACATTCAATGAACGTACGAAAATTTGGCTCGATAGCTCAAAAATTAGACGAGTTAGATCCTTAATAAACATCTATATTGATTTTTCGACAAAAATTCCAAATTTCATAAATTAAAAACGTCAAGAACATATTCATCTGATGATAGTCTGTTTGTGTAACAAGTTTTTGCCTGATAGTTCTAAAACGGCATAAACTATATAAGCTCTTAACACAAATTTATGAAAATTTTCAAGTTTGGTATGCAGCTTTTTTTCTCTATATGTATTAAATTTCGACAAAATCGACATACACGTCTAAATTTATCCAAATTTAATACGGAATATACTGTAATGACATTCAATGGATGTACGAAAATTTGGCTCGATAGCTCAAAAATTAGACGAGTTAGATCCTTAATAAACATCTATATTGTTTTTTCGAGAAAAATTTAAAATTTTATAAATTAAAAACGCCAAGATCGTATTCATCTGATGATAGTCTATTTGTGTAAAAAGGTTTTGCCTGATAGTTCTGAAACGGCATAAACTCTACGAGGTCTGTTAAAAAAGTATCGCGAATTTTGAATTTCCGCGGGCTACGTATATTCGATTTTCGATTTTTTTGTGGCGTTAGGTTGGTACTCATGTCCCTCACTTATGCTGAAAAAATCGGCCATTTTGAATGTTTAGTTAATTGTTGACAGCTGTTTTGGTTAGACCTGTTTTGGTTAGACGTGTTTTGGCTTGTCTTCGATTTTTGCCTATTTCAAAAACGCAGCTTCCATTGCGATGATTGAGCTTTGGTTTCCACGTCATAACCATAAACCCATGATTCGTTATCAGTTATGACCCTCTGGAGAAAATTTGGGTCGTCGCGGACCGAGTCCAACGGCTCCTTAGCAATGTTAACGCGACACTGTTTTTCTTCGAAATTGAGCAATTTTGGCACGAATTTCGCAGCGACCCGTCTCATGCCCAAATCATTAGTAAAAATCGAATAGCACGAGCCAATCGATATATTTAGTTCCTCGGCAACTTCTCTAACGGTGATTCGATGATTGGCCAATATTATTTTCTTCACTTCATCAATGTTTTCGTCTGTTGTTGATGTGCTCGGGCGTCCGGAACGCATTTCGTTGTTTGCATCTTCTCGGCCCTCTGAGAACATTTTGTACCACCGATAAACGTTGCTTTGGTCCAAGGTAGCTTCGCCATATGCCACAGTCAACATTCGGAATGCGTCCGCGCACTTAATTTTGTTTTTCACACAAAAGTTCATACAGATTCTTTGATCCATTTTTTGGAATAGGCAAAAATCAGAGACAAGCCAAAACACGTCTAACCAAAACAGCTGTCAACAATTAACTAAACATTCAAAATTGCCGATTTTTGCAGCATAAGTGAGGGACATGAGTACCAACCTAACGCCACAAAAAAATCGAAAATCGAATATACGTAGCCCGCGGAAATTTAAAATTCGCAATAATTTTTTAACAGAACTCGTATATGCTCTTAACACAAATTGATGAAAATTTTCAATCTCTTATGTTCGCTTCCTCTTGGAGAAAGCTTTGAATATTGCGTGATACTTCGAGGAAGCAACTTTTGCAAGTTTGGTATGCAGCTTTTTTCCCTATATCTATTAAATTTGCACAAAATCGACATAGGCGTCCGATTTTGTCCAAATTTAATACGGAATATCCTGCAATGACATTCAATGGATGTACGAAAATTTGGCTCGATAGCCCATAAATTAGACGAGTTAGATCCTTAATAAACATCTATATTGATTTTTCGACAAAAATTCAAATTTTCATAAGTTAGAAACGTCAAGATCATATTCGTCTGATGATAGTCTATTCGCGTAGAAAGTTTTTGCCCGATAATTCTAAAACGGCATGAACTATATGTGCTCTTGACACCAATTTATGAACATTTTCAAACTCTTGTAAATTCCAAAAAAAACGTGTCAATCATCACACAAATATGCGCCGATATTGTGGAATACTTTGATCAGAGCGATATTAAAAGCATGATTTATATTTCATGAAAACAAAGTTTCTTCCATGCGGAAGCAAAAAAACGTACAGCGCCATTATACAGCAATTTTATTTTTTACCTTTATGCTGCTCGTAATCATTAATGTTCGAAGTACGCTCGGCAAACATTGCCTGGAAGTATAATCTTACGTCGGGCAAAGTCAAAACTCACGGGAGTCCACGCATGTCAGAATCACGAGGGCTTTTATGCATCTCGAATATTTGATAAGTTAAAGAAGAAAAAAAAAACAATCTAACTTGGCAATGAGCGAGTCCATGGTCAAGTGAATTCCGTGAGAGTCATTCAAAGTTATTGATCGTCGGCATTATATCTATTGATTGTTTCTCGACGTTAAAATATTATAATCTTCGTTGGGGACTATAGCTACGGTATTTAACATAGAAAATTCGTGTTGTAATCAGTAAAAATTGGCAAGTGATGAATTATCAGGACATTGGCCTTTGTGGGTGCGATTGATTTTACTCTGCCACCGAAACCTTCTTGACGGGAGGCCGCAATAATTTTTATGGTGTCGCGAATTATTTTGCTGTATGAAAAAAATATCTCAATGAAAAAGAAAAAGAATATTTTTTGAATCCATTCTGTAATACCTTTTCTGAGGACTAATTATTGTACAAAAAAAAAATACGCGAGCCCTGTTCGATAAAAACTATAAGAGTGAAACTGTTTTTCAAGTTGGTTCTATTTTACGTGCCTGAGCCATCCAGTTTGCTAAAGAATTGTTTTTGTTTACGACGTTGAAAGCCAAAGTCATCGGATGGTCAATATAATGAGGATATGCTTGAATGATTTTTAATGACGTTTTCGTAAAATTGTTATTAATAAATCATTGCACGATCGTTATTCATGATTTTTTTGTCGGACGGTTCTTGATACATGCATAAACGATGCCAGAAAAAAAACGGGATTATAATTTATCGAAATTCTTTGCTTGTCCGGACAGTCGAACACGCATCATCGGGCACAGGAAAAAAAATCCGTTATTATATATCCTTCACTCCGGCCACTCTAATCAAAGATTAGAGTCAGAAAATCGTGTCATTATTGCTGAGAACATAATGCCTTTCAATTATTCAATTTACACTCATAGGATAATTATGTACTTTCTTAAGGCAGTAGTCTGGTAACTTAAGCCGATTTTCATGTCTTTTTCCGAGGGCGTTTTTTTGTAGGAAAATAAAAATTAATCGTTTTGGATATTTAGGAGCTTTTTATTTACATATTAAAGATACAAAAAAAAAAAATGTTTGAAAAAACTTAATAGTTTATTATTATCAATATTATTGATCGAAGTTGGCACCTCGAAAAAAAAGCGCGTGGGTGGCCCCGGTGATTTTGGCTCTTGATGTTATCTGAAATAAAAAATTCTTGATAATTCTTAATCTATAGACATGTCATTCTGGTCGGAACTACTGAAGTTAAATTTCATGGATAAATAACAAAATGGCGGACTTTGGAAAAAAGTTTTTTTTTCCAAAGTCCGCCATTTTGTTATTTATCCATGAAATTTAACTTCAGTAGTTCCGACCAGAATGACATGTCTATAGATTAAGAATTATCAAGAATTTTTTATTTCAGATAACATCAAGAGCCAAAATCACCGGGGCCACCCACGCGCTTTTTTTTTCGAGGTGTCAACTTCGATCAATAATAATAATAATAATAATAAACTAATAAATTTTTTCAAAAAATTGTTTTTTTGTATCTTTAATATGTAAATAAAAACATCCTAAATATCCAAAACGATTCATTTTTATTTTCCTACAAAAAAACGCCCTCCAAAAAAAACATGAAAATCGGCTTAAGTTACCAGACTACTACCTTCACATTACCTTAGCGTGTTAAAAAAATTCAAACATTTTCATTTCAATTATCATTACAAAAAAAAAAGAAAGAGATGCACACGCACTTTATTCATTTTCCGATCAAAGTGCACCCGACGTCCGTAAATTTGAACTTAACCGATAGATGGAAGGAACAGAGTTCTTTTTGGTCTCTCGGATTCCCGATAACTAATTCGCGTGAAGAAAAAAAAAAGCGTGACGATGAAGAATATTTGGAAAAAGGGTAAAATGCTCGTTGTCCGATTTTCGGAGACAATCGATTTTTTTTACATACATTTCGATTTTTAAATAAATTAACTAGCTGACGTTCGAGCAAACGTGGAACCGCCGGAGCATAGAGCACTTCGATTCGAGTCAGCAACAAAAAAAAACGCGATATGCGAAATATCGCGTCGAACCTTGGCTTTTTATGATGATAGCGATCAGCCAGTCGCCGTGGCTGTGGCATTAATTGCTTTTGGACACGATTAATCGTGCATGAGTCCTTTGGAGAAAAAATTATTCTTTTTTTTACAGGATTTCGTCCGTTGCGTCTAAATATATTGGCGAAAGAATGCGTCTCCTGCATCGCATTTTTCTTTAACCAAAGAAGCTCTATGAGGTTAAATCATTATTGAATGTTCAACCCATGGATTCCATTTTTCATTATCGACATTTAAGAGATAGTCGTTGAGAATTCGTTGTAAGGCGAAAAAGGAACAATGAAATATTCACTGGTATAAAAACAATTATTATTGTTATTAAGTCAGTGAATTGGATAATAATAATAACAATAATAATTATTATTATTGCCATTATTATTTGATTTTTTTCTTTGATGTCTTTTAATCGATTGAATTAATATATTTGAATCGTTATGTTTGCCAGAAACGATTGAATAAATTCAATGAGAATTTGCAATTCGTTCTATTGAACGTTTCGTCATTACAAAACCGGAAACAGCATATGACGATAGTTACAACGCTTATCCGACCGAACAATCGTCCACTAACCCATCAAAATTCATCGAACGCCCGTTCGTACGAATAAAAATAATCATTGTAATAGTTAATCTGATTTCGTCAGTAGCCGAGTGACTTTACCGATGAAGTCCTCTTAAAGTAATACATCGCGCTCGTATTTTCGTTAAATAGAGGCTTACAACGAGACGTTGAAGCCTGAAAATAATAATTATTATCACTTTTGTTATCTGGATGATCGTGATTAAAAATGACGATAGGTATTTACGGGTCAAAGTCCTGGCTCGCTTCAACATTGATAATCATGGATATACACAAATATAGAAAAATTCCAGCAATCTATATAATACTGATAATTCACACAAATAGATTATAATTTGTTCCCAACTTTAACATAGTTGAAATATGAAAGAATGGATTCTCTCTGATCTTGGCGGAAATATCCACTTTTTAGCCAAAGGAGTAATAAGATATTATCCTGAGGAAAAAAAAAAAAAAAAAAGAAAAAAAGAAAATGCACGGTTGTATACTTTTATTTTATACTTTGCACGTTTGCCTAAGCGATTTCCGATGACTTCGAGCCGATAATCGAGCGTCAATGAATTTGCATAATCGTTATATGAGACCTTTGAACGGAAATGGGAGAAGAGAATTTCACGAGGGAACGAGAAAATAGGACAACAGATAAATTCATCAATTACTCTCAATTATAGATATTTTTTTCTTCTTTTTTTTACAAATATATATATTAGGGCGATTTTTTTTTCGACTATTTTTTTTTCAGTCCTCACCCGAAATTTTGTTGGATATGTCGGAAAAGAAATTCCCTGAAAGTTACAGCCCTTAATATTAATTCTAAGTACTCTCCCAAAGCGTGAGAAGATTTTCCATCTAAAATACACGTAAATCGAATTTTTTTTCTTTCAAATTTCTATAACTCAGCCGCATTTTATGCTATCATATTGTTCTTGGTTTCGATTTACTCAGAATAAAACAATCTAAAAAAGTGCCTTTTGCGGCGAAAGTGTAAATTGTACTGGTGAGTTGGTACGGGTCACTGAAGTTGATTTTTACCCAAAATTCTCGTTTTTTTTGCTGTTATCTCCGAAACAATTAACTTTACGAAAAAAATGTGAATGAAAATTTGTTGGAAATTTAATTTCCTACAAAAAAGGTCCTGTCGACCCAATTGCTTAGATTGATATTTCTTGAGATATTGAAGTTTAACTTATGAGTAGTATAAAATTTATAAAATATGAAATATTAAATAATAAATAAAATAATAAATAAAAAAAGTTCAATATCTCAAGAAATATTGATCTAAGCAATTGGGTCGACAGGACCTTATTTGTACGAAATTAAATTTCCAACAAATTTTCCATTTACATTTCTTTCGTAAAGTTAATTGTTTCGGAGATAACAGCAAAAAACGAGAATTTTGGGTAAAAATCAACTTCAGTGACCCGTACCAACTCATCAGTACAATTTACACTTTCGCCGCGAAAGGCACTTTTTTAGATTGTTTTATTCTGAGTAAATCGAAACCAAGAACAATATGATAGCATAAAATACAGCTGAGTTACAGAAATTTGAAAAATAATTCGATTTACGTGTATTTTAGATGTAAAATCTTCTCACGCTTTGGGAAAGTACTTAGAATTAATATTAAGGGCTGTAACTTTCAGGGAATTTCTTTTTCGACATATCCAACAATATTTTGGGTGGGGACTAAAAAAAAAAAATCGCCCTAATATATACTTACTGTAATAAAGCTGAAGAGTTTGTATGTTTGGATTTTTGTATGTTTGTTTGAACGCGCTAATCTCAGGAAATACATATCCGATTTGAAAAATTCTTTTTCCATTAGATAGCCCATTTATTCGAGAAAGTTTTTACGCCATATAACTTTCTGCTATGAACCTTAAAGAGCAGCAGCTGCGGCGCGTCAAATCGGGGGACGAAAATTAACGCGGTTGAAACCGCGAGGCACAGCTCGTATTAGATACGAGGGTTTCGTATGGCTTTCGTACGAACAAACACAAACCCCAACTCTTGTGCATGGCGGCGGCGGCAAAATATTTATATACTACAGAGAGATTAATCTCTCGATGACGAATATACAAAGTCCATTACAGATAGACACTTTCCTGTCCCAATTGACAATTCAATAATCCATTTTTCTTGATTTTTCCAATCGTTATCACTGAGGAAAAATAGGGGATATTTCAAGAGTAAAATATTGTCAGAGCTCTAAAGACTAGACGCTTGAATCTAATTATCATTCCAAGGACCTGACCGCGTCTTGACCGTCGAACGCTAGGAAGAAGAAATAAAATAAAGTCTCAATTTAAAGTCCGATGACACAATTCATCGTTACCGCACACTTGCAATATTGAACTAACGATCTACGAGACTACTGCGTGAATAATAAACACACTCACTCTATCTATCTATCTCTCTTTTTCTCTCTCTCTCTGTTTCGTTGCAAGCTTTATACGAGTTTCGACGAGGAGCATTATTTTTTTCTCGACAGTAGTATCTATTTTTTTTCCTCTATATTTAACAACGAGGCAAATAAATGATAAATGAAAAGAAGATTTTTTGAAAAATGCAAAATTTTATAAATCCGAACCGCTCAAGTGATTTTTGTCAAATTCAATACTAAATATCCTTGTCTAATAACCCTTCTGTGTAAAACGTTTTGATTCGATAGAAAATTTACAAAAGAGCGATCACAGACATTTTTTTTTAATTTAAAAATGATGTCAAATCTCGAATCCTCAAGGAATTCGAAAAAGACAGCAAATAACGAAGATTCAAGGCCCTAAATCTGTGCAAAGTTTGCAAGAAATCGGTCAATTCGTTCTCGTTAAATATCAAATTGAATTTTGTAAACCCTAACACACATACACACGGACATTTTTTTTTAGTTGTGACTTTCGGATTTTTCGAACATTTTAAGCATGTAAAAAAACAATGCATCTCACATAATTTATGCAAACAAAATATCAAACAACAATTTAGATCGATATTGTCGTAAGTAGTACAAAGATTAGAGTAAAACTTGAAGATGAAACAAAAAGATGATGTTTAAGTTTGCATCGTTGAAACGCAACGAAAATAGGTATTTCAAATTTTCATTCTCGGTATTGCTCTCGCCTCTCTTGGACATTTAGGTCCAGGTCCTTAAAGGAGACCCCAAAAGAACGTTTTAACGATTTTTGTCTACGAAAATTCAACGTTAGAGGTGACGAATGGTATGAAAAAATATATTTTCATTGAATTCCAACGATGCAAACTTCAACATCATACAAAAAGTTGGTCACAATAGTCATAAATTGGGATGAAAGGAGAACGAGGAAAAATAAATGTAATAATAAATTTGGTCAACGGTGAAAGGTGGTACGTCTACGGAGAACCAGTCTTACAGTTGTCAAGGTGTTCAGTCAGTGTGAAATAAAAAAAAAATATGCGAAACCCCCCCCCAACGATCTTGACTTTCGACGAGAAAGAGAAAGACCGTCAACCTGACCGCGTGTACCGCTAACTGTACAATGCAGCGTGAGATGCTCTAAACTCTATATTCACTAGAAACACAACATCTATGCGTGTAACACTGATTATTATAAGAAAATCTGATTTTAATAAATGATAGTGAATCTCAGTTAAAGTACAAACACTAAACACGAGTGAAACGACTGTTATATTTTTTTTAAACTATTACTAACGAGCTATTTAGAAATTTTACTGAATTATCCCAGTTTTTCTATTAATTTGTTCTCCATATAAAATGGCGACCATGCAATTGAATTTTTATTACTATTTGTTATTTATTTCTTTATTCCACAACTTTTTCCATCTTTGGTCTAACAATTTCAGACAATTACAAAAAGTTTCAATTGTTGCGGAGGGTTCATAGTCGACAAAATATTAAAAGAGCGAACATTTTCATCATGCTCCATTAGGGTGGTCCTTATATGCGGTCAACATTTATTTATTTTCCCAACGGCCAAAAATCGTTTCTATATGGTCGAAAAATAATGTCTGTTGAAGAGTTTTTCTTAATTTTAATATTAACTCGTGCCGGTAACCGCTTAAACTTATGAATGCGAAATTTAGATCTTTATAAATCGTGGCGATGAATTTAATTTGTTTTTCGTTCATAACTACTAAAACTCTGAATTCTCGAAAAAAATGTAAGAGAACTTTTTTGTAGAAAATATTGTGGAAAGTATTTTTTCCGAAAACTACGTATTTTAGTCACAAAACATCAATTTAAAAAAAAAAATAATTTTTCTCAAACATATTTCTGCAAAAATTATTTTTTCTCATAGATATTTTTGGACAAAACATTATTATCATCATTATCACTCCCCGAAACCGCATATTTCAGTAGGAAAACACCAAATTGTTGGAAAAAATTAATTTTTTTTCAGATATTTTTCGAAAAATTGAATTTTGTTCATGTAGAAATGTTGTGAAAAGCTCTATTTAAAAAAAATATTTTCAAGAAATTTAAGTCCATTCAATTTTTTAGCTGAGAATTTAGATCCTTCTCAATATTATTAATCGAATCAATTTTTTCCAAATATCTAGTAATATACAAGATTATCGGAAAAAGCGAAGTAAAGTTTTTTTTTAGAAAAATATATTCTTAACGAGAAATCTTTCATTAATTTTCTTCAAAAACCAGTTTATTTATGAAACAGTGATTTTTTTTTATTAGTTTATTTAGTTTAAATCTGATAATTTTGTTGAAACTAAACAAGATTCATCAGCGCTGTCTAAAATATAATATTGATTTATAAAAAATTGATTTAACATTACTTTCAATTATTTAAATTAGGAACAGTTTTAGTGGTAAAAGTAGTAAGCTAAATAATAGTTTATTTTTTAGCATCAGGATACTTTTTTCTATATTCTGTAATGACTTGTAGTAGAAACTGTTTTTGTTCTTCATTTCTTGTTAAAATATTATTGTAATCTTCCATGAGATGAACAGCTCTTTCAGCAGTATCGTTGAGTATTTAAAAATTTTTTACTATTTCTAGGCCCTTTTCAAAATACTTATTTCCAAGCCACATAGCAGGATCAATTGTCGAAAAGTCTTTATTAAATATTGAATCTTTCAAAAAAATTCAGTGATTGCGATGTTCTAAAATAATCGATCTCTTTATCATACAAGATAATAATTTCTGGCAATGAAATCTGGCAATGAAAGGAAAAAGAACATTGACTCCCATTACCCCGCGCCCCGATATACGTGTAAACTTGTAAACAAAGAACGTAACGGAACTAACCTCTTTGGAGTATTTTCGCATTTTCTGATTCACTTCGCTCGAAATAACTTGTAACACTTCCGGAAAAGTCATTTCGATAGCCGAAAAGAAACGACAAAAAAAACTACGATGTTATAAAATAATCAATCTCTTTATCATACAAGGTATTAATTTCTGGCAATGAAATCTGGATTCGTTTAAAACTCTCTCCATCAATTTCGTTATTCGATTATGATAATAATGTTTTGTCCAAAAATATCTATAAGAAAAAATAATTTTGCAGAAATATGTTTGAGAAAAATTCATTTTTTTTAACAAATTGATATTTTGTGACTAAAATACGCATTTTTCGGAAAAAATATATCGAAACTTTTGTACAGCGAATTTGATTTTCTACAAAAAAGCTCTCTTAGAATTTTTTCGAGAATTCAGAGTTTTCGTAGTTATGAACGAAAAACAAATTAAATTCACGATTTATAAAGATCTAAATTTCGCATTTATAAGTTCAAGCGGTTACCGGCACGGGTTAATATTAAAAATAAGAAAAACTCTTCGACAGACATTATTTTTGGGCGGCATAGAAACGATTTTTGGCCGTTGGGAAAATAAATAAATTTTGACCGTATATAAGGACCACCCTAATGCTCCATACTGTTGTTATTTTCGGTGACGAATGAAACATTTTGGCGAAAAGTTTCACGGGGAAAAGTAGAAAAATTGAAAAGAGTGAGCAAGCAAAAAGGAAAAAGAACATTGACTCCCATTACCCCGCGTCCCGATATACGTGTAAACAAAGAACGTAACGGAACTAACCTCTTTGGAGTATTTTTCGTCAAAAGATCCCGTGGCTGTTGTCGAATACTACATTTTCTGATTCACTTCGCTCGAAATAACTTGCAACACTACCGGAAAAGTCATTTCGATAGCCGAAAAGAAACGACAAAAAAAACTACGTACGATACTCGAGTGAACAACACGAAGCCGTTTATGACTCTATCGATTGTTTTCCTGACGTTTCCGGGTACATTGATAATCATTACTTTACGATAATCGATGCAACAACAAAAATATCACTATATTGAATTAAAAGAAACCTGTCGAAGAACAATTGTCGATAAAAGTTTGACAAATCTCCGGAAATAGAGGAATAACGCGTTTTTATATCGCGACACGAACACGCTGATTACAGGCGCAGAACGTATATCATGCTCGCGCCGTGACCAGCCGTGACGCACTGTCGGACAGTGTAGCCAAAACAAGAATGGCGTCGAGACAGCTGACGCACAACTGACCTCCTACATCGGTAAAGCAGATTCGATAATGCGCTCCTTGCGGGCAAGTACGGAAACAACAGTAATGAATTTAAGGGGTGAAATATGGTTAGGACAGCGTTTTCTCAATGATTATCATGAATTATTTTATAGTATAAAAAATGAATATAATTTATTGAAACTTTGGGAATATTTTATACATATATTTAAGTATATACTATGAAATTTTTAAAGAATTTCCTTGAAAAACACCGAAGATATTAGCGACCCCATATTGCAGGTCACAATCAGACTCAGCATTTTGCGTACATTCTGGAAGCCACAATTTTCATCTGAAATCAAACAAGGTTGGAATTTACTTTTATTATATGTCCCTCTTCTATATGAACCTAAATGCTATCAAAAAAATAGAAAATTGAATTTTTTACAGGGGTCAAAACAAAAAAGCACGATTTTTTGCCACTTTTTACAACTTTATTTGCAAAAAAAAAGTTATTTTAAATAATGATAATATTCCGATTTTAGGTTCATATAGAGCGCAATACTATGAAGAAAGTAACTGCCAATTTTCAAAACGATTGGTTGAAAACTTTTCAAACTAGCGTGTACGCAAGTTTAAAAAAAGTCGTTTTCAGAAAAACGCGTTTGAAAGAACGCAAAATGCTGAGTCTGATTGTGACCTGCAATATGGGGTCGCTAACATCTTCGGTGTTTTTCAAGGAAATTCTTCAAAAATTTTATCGTATATACTTAAATATATGTATAAAATATTCTCAAAGTTTCAATAAATTATATTCATTTTTTATACTGTAAAAAAATTCATGAAAATCATTGAGAAAACGCTGTCCCAATCCTATTTCGCCCCTTGATGGCTTATAACAATAGAACGAGTCGGAATTTTCATTTAAAATTTTGGGAACATATTTTTCAATAGTTTTACTAACAATTTAGGAAATAAAAAAAATCGATTTTTTGAACCGTCTAACCCTATTTCCTCCCTTAAAAAGAAGCTAATAATAATTTTATTACCTAGTGTTGTTGAACGAGAAATAACTCACTGTTCGATTAAAAAATCAATTGTTTTACCTATTTAAGGGCGGGGTAAGGGTTTTCACTTTCGAAAAATCGAATTTATTTTTTTTGTCTTATCTTATTGTTTAACATTTCAAGAATATGTCCTTAAAATTTTAAACCGATCTAAGCAATATTCTTGAAGTTATTGTCTTATTAATCTCCTGGCCTTTAACGCTATACCTCTAACAGCTGCGGGACTTTTTTACTTCATAAACTTTAGACGCGTTTTTCTCAAAACTACTTTTTCAAAGTCCGTGTTCACTGCCATTTAAAAACTACTTGACCGATTCATTTCAAACTTTGTACACATTTTCTACATATAAAATACCTCCCCCCAACGTTTAGTTCCATTTTTTTTTCACATTAAGGGTGTTTCCCACCCACAAAATGGCGGAATTTTTCGTGGAAAATAACAGTTCACACTTTAGATGGCGGCCAAAAATTTTTAAATGAAAAAAAAAATTATCTGAGAACGTTGGGGGGAAGATTTGATTATAATTTGACTAAATTTTCATGGTTTTTCATTTTCAGATAATTTCCGGCCGAGTTATAGTGAACACCGCAAAATGTTTGTTTCCCAAGACGTTCTGGGGGAAGCTCTGTTACGGGCTTATGCTTCAATATTTCTGCATGAAAAAATTACACAACATTATCAAAAGTATGCTCAATAATGTACAAAAGATTCGAATAAAATTGCTCCATCCATATTTGAGAAAAAAACTCGCAAACAAAGTGTTTTTTTTTTACGCTGAAACCCTTACCCCTCCCTTAACAAAAAAAAAATGAATAATTGTTGAAAATTAAATTATTATTCAATGTAAAACATAAAAATTATGATGCTTGTATCAATTTAGTGTATAGAGACTGTGGCAGGAGTTTCTTAAAAATTTTATTTTCACTTACTCAGTGTCAACACATCCGCGTCTCTTGAATTTAAAAATTGGTTCTTAATCGTTCATCTATTAAATAATAATAATAATAATTTAGTACGCAAAACATTAGATTTCACTTCATCCTTGTTATTTTTGTTTTTTTTTTACAATCGTTTATTCATTTGTGCTTTAGTACAAACGTGATTTTACTTCGCTAAAACACGAGACGAAATACAATGTTTGCATTTTATTTTTATTTTCTCAATATATATTTCACAAGAATTCGCGATACTCCATGTTCGCGACTTTTTTATTTATCATTATTTAAACTTCCGCGACTTTATGATTTCATTATTTATTTATATTTTTTTTTAAATTGTTTATCCATATACTCGAGCCTTTAATAATTTTCTTTCATTTTCTTACGGTGTTTATATATGTCGTTATAATACATCATGCACTCCCATACACTCTTAACTCTTTTTTTTTCTCACTGCCCACGCATTTATTCTCTTTCATATAAAATTATGTTACTTGAAAAAGTGTTATTTACGTTCTATGTCGTTTGATAATTAATAATGTCGGTACGTTTAATCCTACCAAGCGAAATGCACGAAGCACAATTCTCCGAGCCCTCGATTCTCCGAACTTCGGTCTCTCTATGTGTTATTCATCTATTTAAGTATGTTCATTCGTGTAATAACTTTGTTTTTTTTTTTTTTGCTTTTTTCTTTTTCGTTTAAAATCGCCGAAGGTCTCGCTTGCTATTCACGCGCGCGATCGTCATCGCAATGAAAAATGCGAAAAAGATGAATACACTTTTTCCGGCTCTGTAACGAATGTGTATTTTACGATCGTACGACTAAGAATTTTTTTATCGTCCTTTTTATTCGTTTTTTTTTTTTTTTGTATAAAACATGTCTGCGTATGGGTACAATCAGTCACGCCGGTTAAGAGAGAGAGAGAGAGAGACAAGGGGCGACAATCTATTGCTTGAAAGAAAATTTACTGGTATGCACGAATTGTCAATAAATCATGCTTTCATCAATATTATATGCAGAGATGGACAACATATATTTACTCAATTACGCCGAAAAAATCATATTTTTATCATCTAATTACTGTTTTTTTTATATTGGAACTTCTCTGTAATTTGTTTAAAAATTGTGCTAATTCATCACCGAAAAAACTTGATATTACAAGTTTTCAAACAATCAAATTTTGCACATAGCCGAATCTGTATCTACAGAAAGCATTGTGTGAATGGCGAGCGATTTGAAAAAGTTCTGTCAATGATATTTTCTTTTCGTTTGTCAAATCCATTGACGATTATGTAAAATGTTCTCAATGATAAATGTTATACGTGAGCAGTTGACTTCGTTGTCCGTAAAAACATCGTGGTATGTCCTCAAATCGCTGCAAAAAAAAAAAAATAATTCATCACAGTTACGACAGACGATCATTTTGAAAAATATATTTTCTTCTTTATTGGCCTTGGATATTTTCTTTTTCTCTCTCTTTTAAGTGCCAAGGATTTTCTTTTTACATGATCTGTGCCGAGACCGTAAAATTCAAAAGACCGTTCGAAAAGATTACATTTTTTAGTTTTTTAGTTTTTTTTTTTTCGCGTACAGAATTCAAACACATCGTCCAACAATTGTCGCAAGATACGGCGATCATTTTGCAATTAAGCAACACCAAACTCAATTGAAATATAAATCTTAAATTATCTACGATGGTACAAGTGTTTTAATCGTGAATTCGTAAATTCAATTTTCGAAACGATAGTACATAAACTTTAACCACATAAAAAAAATACTGATCATCTACGAAATGTAAACTATATAATATTCATAACGTTGACGCTGATTATTAAAAATATCGTACTTAATAATAATAATAATAATAATAATAATAATAACATATCACTTTAAAATCGCCAAGTGTTTCTTTGCAATTTTTAACGCCATGTCGAAGCATGTAATTATTGTATGAATTAAAATTTTTTGCATCACATTCCCGTGCATCGCGATGTTTATTGAACAGAGAGACGTCCAATTATCTCCCCGGGCTATGAGAATAATGAGATTTTTTTTTTTGTGGTTTTTCATTCGAAAAAACGTCGTAATTCATCCAGTCGTATGACTCCTTCGACAATCATAAAATTACTCCACGGAATCCATCGACCGAGTGAGTAATTTACAAAATTGTTACGATCGTATGGATATTTTTAAATTTGCGGCGAAAACGCAATTAATCCGTTATCGGAGCCGTAAAAGCCTAATGTGTGACATGTGAAGTAGTGCGGAGTGTGTGAATGTCTGCTCGTTGAATTGTCAAACTGTCATTTTAAAACGTTTTTTTTTTTTTTACATTCAACATGTGGCAAATCGCATTTACCGGATTCTCTTAGGCCTCGAAACGAACAACTATACGTGTGAAAGTCAAAACTGACGATACTATGTATTTATAGATTTTTGATACAGGGTGGATTCATCAGTGAACGATTGGACATCGGTGAATGACTTATTCGTTGAAAAATATTAAACAGTTTCAATTGAATTTCCAACATTCTCCGGTTTTGTTTGGTGAACATTTTTCAATTTTTTCCACCAAGCTTTTGGGTATTATGCGATCAAGGGATGAAATTTACAAAATCGATTTGAGAGTCACCTGTCAGTCTTGTAATGATTATTTTCACTGGATATAATTAATTGTTGTGGAATGCAAGTGTAAAACCCATGACGAGCCCTCAAACATTTTCTCCTTCGTTCGTCAATCTAATTTTCTTATTTTATACGCCTGTAGTCATCCACCGATGATTTTCAATTATCAAACCTATTTTCCTCCGCAAGATACGTTTAAACTTTCTACTAGTTTTACATATCGGTCAAATGACTTCTAAATCATTGAAATCGTTTTTATAAACTTCCATCGATCGTTTTACAATTATTCTTCGAAGATCAAACCAAAGAAAATTGTAACTCTTGAGAAATTGTCACGAGTCAGTGAAATTTTCGGGGCGGGGTCGAAGTTTCGAACCGTAAAAGCTTCGACGGTTCAAAACTCCGAATTTATGTGGGACGAACTTAAAACTTTTCGAAATTCTTGAAATCCGCCCTTTTTAAAACAGAAATGTCATTGCGAAGAATAGTTATACATCGAGGATTAAATGACAAGAATAATTATGGGACCGATCTGCAAATGTATCGAAAATCAAAAATCCTATTACTTGAAAAATCGTACTTTAATAATTAGAAAACGTAAAGTTCCGAAAAATTGTGGTGTTAGAAACTCGAGTTGCCGAACGGTCAAGTTTTATACCTGAAGAGGTTCAGAAAAAAAAAGTTCGAAGCCAAATATATTAGAATTTGTATGTCCCGAAAGGGGTAAACAGACGACGGTGCATTAAGGGAGGGGGGTTTTCGAAATTTCAATTTTTCAATGTTTGGAACATTTTGAAGGGAAAAACGCGATTTTTATTTTTCGTAAAAATCGCGTTTTCCCCTTCAAAATGTTCCAAAAAATTGAAAAATTGAAATTTCGAAAAACCCTCCCAGCCTTACCTGGGGAAAACTATTATCTAACAAATGAACTTTCATTTTTTCATTTCAGATGATCCAGCACCAAGTTATGAGGGACACCGCAATTCTACTTTTTTCCGAGACACGTTCGAATAATTGCTGCCATTGCCGTATTTTTTAATATTTCTTCGTGAAAATTTTATATAATATTCTTCGAATGTCATATTTTACTGTACCATTAGTTTTAATAGAGAGATTTTAACTGCGTCGTCACAAAAAAATCACAAAAACATGCCTTTGTTTGTACGAATTAACCTCCCCCCCCCCCGCCCCCAATTCGATGGGGCAAAACTCCGACAGGGCAAAATTTTAAAAGAGATTAAAACTAGCGCTACTAGTGGGCTCTGACGCTCGCTCGTGAAAAAGGTCCATAGGACATAACACCGGTGATGCTGCCATCTAAACGCACGAATTGCAAATTATCGGAATTTTGCCCCTTCGGAACTTTTATTTTCGGAATACGGCATCGTCGACGCCGTAATTTTCGGAGTCCGAAAAATTCGTATACCCGAGAATTCTTTTCCTTCAATTTTATTACGTTCGCACCTTTCCGATAGAATTCTTGTTCGATAATATAATTTTCGGAACTTTGCGGATCTCTAAAAATCACCAATTCGGAATTTTTCAAGTAATACTACTGACCGTTCGATAAATTGCTCTGTCGTCTGCGTAAGATTTCGAAAAAATATTTACTCGACGATATTAGATTCGTATCATTTTTGGTATCGACTCGTACCCGTTCGATGTTATTTACGGTCGATTATTCAAACTGTCGTCAGGATGAACCATGTAATTCGTACTATTAAAATTCGGAGTTTGGCACCGTCGAACCTTTTACGGTTCAAAACTTCGACCCGGCCCCAAATTTTCGAATAATTCCCTGTCAGTGATATTTTTTTTTTTGTATATTAAAGAACACACGCTGTAGCGTAAATCGCGTACAATTTCGATCGATCCATGAAAGTTTATAAACAGAATTTTACTTGTTCAACTTAGAAATGCATTTGACTCTACTTTAATCTCCATTCTGTACGAAGCGTTATTAATGGCGGATTCTTCAATTATTTCGGTATAGCTTAAACTTGAAAAATCTCTTAACCCGTCATTCACTGGTGTGTTCATCCTAAATGTCAGTTTTTATCGATATATATGTATATATCGAGTTATGTATATAGATTTATATATACACAGTTTATATATGTATATCTTATTGCATAATTATTCCCATTTATACAAACATTCGTCGCAACATTACCGCCGCTGCAATTATTTTCTCTAACGTTTGTTTTCTTTTTGTCACATCCGCTCTCATCAAAGTACAATTTCGCGTGTTGCAAAAGATTTGTTTTATTTTTTTTTTTTTGTTGTTGTTTGTTTCTTCGTTGAACGGCTTAAAACATTTTGTTTGTTTGTTTTTTTTAACATATATATCACTCCACCGCTTAATATACGAAAAGCAAACACCCAGGCAGCCAGTGATTGGTCAAGTGTGAGCTCTTTATACAATAAACCTTTAAACTTTACGTCGATCTTTATTATTCTCTTTTCGTCGTTTATTTTTATTTCTTTTTGTCTTAATCATAGAGTATCATTGGGTTAAACCGGAGTTTGTTTTTTCTTTTTTTTTTTTTTTTTTTTTTTAATAAAATGGAATTGCGATATGAGTTTTAAGATTCGACTTTCGGCCGGGGCGCGGGAGGGTTAAGAAATGTGACGTATGTGCTTTTCGACGTATGACAATAGAGTGTAAGTCGAATTTTAACGAATTTCAACGAATTTCAAATTTCGAACGAAAAAACTATCGAGTTCCTCGTTTTTTTCCTTCCTTTCGATTATTTTTTTACTCGCGTTTTGTTTGTTTCTCCGACTGCCGACAAAATTCCGTATCCAACAGAGCAAACATCAAGCTTCTCGCTTTTTACGCATTTGTTTTTTTTCGTTCTTCCATTTCATTTTTTTTTCGTTCTGTCGTCGTATTACGTCATAATAATACGACTAAAACCCCATATTGTGATAAACGGCCCCCCTATCGCGAACAATTCGATCACGGGCGATCGTCGTGGAGGGAAATAAGTGTTAAAGGTGCCTAAAGCACCTGGCGAGTTTGTTTGTCGATTACCTACAATTTTTTTTCTTTTCGTCTTCTTTTTCTACGCTGTTTTTTGATATTATACGAATATTATTTAGTACGCAACGGCATGTCGTTAATCGATAAACGGCGTTTCGATCTAGAAGAAAAAAAAGAAAACAAAAACAAAATGTACCACGATCATGCTTTCGCCGCGATTACGTTAAAATCTGATTGGAATAATCCTAGGCGGGTAGGTTAAATCAACGTGTACCCTAACTTGTACGCGAAATTACCTATTTTTTCTCTTTTACTCTTTTCATCTATACATTCCGCGTGTACGTTAAATTCTCTATTTCACTGAATATACTCCTCATCTCCATCTCCCGTCTCTCTCTCTCTCTCTCTTCGACTTTTATTTCGCGAGATCGGCCGATTTTTCGACTCCGAGCGCGACCCGCGTACACGTTTGGCGAAAAAAAGTAAAGTTAGGTTTTCAATTGTTTTTTTCGTCATCGTCGTCGATCATTCGGGGAAAAAAATCGGCAAAGGTTCGTAAATCTTCCAATACGCGTCGTGAACTTTGTTCTTTAATTTCTCAGTCTTTTATCATTTTTTTTAACTTCTTCGTCGTTCCAATTTTTTCTTCGTGAATAACGTCGCGTCGTAAGGACTTTATCGAGGCCATTTTTAACTCTTTGGGTTTCGAACGGTAATTGCACGCGAGACTTAAATTCATCACGCTGAGACATTTTTCTTTTTTTTTTTCCTCACGAGATTAATAGACTTGAGAATTTTTGTTGTTTTTGTTGTTTTTTTTGTTGTTCGTTTTCTTCTTTTTACCTCTCTCCGTTGAAATTTATTGTCTGAATGTCGTTGATTGGAACGGGTTAACGGAGCGATCGTAGCTTCAATCGGAGAACAAAGTACGCGACTATCCTCACGACAATGACAAATCCAATGAGGGCAACAACGTCGATCCAGTATACCGCGTTCTCCATTGACATTTGCTCGAGTATTTTCGTCGCCGGCTTGTAGTGGCAGTAGTCCTTGCGGCACTGTAACTTTGGCCGGTTGTAACCGTAAACCGTGATCATAGCGCCCTCGAACGCGTAACGTATGTAACTGACGAACGACAGGAACTTTAGATATATCGGCATGGCGTCGAAATTAACGAAGAAACCGCCGAACAGTACGATCGGAACGGAAGAGACGGGACCGATGAAAACACCGCTCTGAAATATGAAAAAACAAAACAGAAGAAACATTATCAAATGATCCGAAAGAAGAATTGTTAAAAAAAAATGTTGGATTCACTCAAGGGAAAGGCGTAAAATCTCGCGACAAATGAGAAAATGCATTAATTCGAGTAATACCTCAACGCTCATCGCCGCACCGATCAGCAAACCGATCGATTGCGCCACAAGCGACGTTAGTATACAGATGTTGAGATACATGAGAAATCTCTCGGTCTCCAATGGTTGTGACGTCATGAAGTAGACAATCATTACGTAAGCCGTGGAATACACTACCTGAAATGCGATAACAAGATGTTTAGTGTGAAAAAATCGTCATAAAAAATCGCTCGTATTTGTAATTATTATAAGAAAAATAATAACAATTATTGTTATCATTGTAATTGGTTTCCTTACTTGGAATGGTAAATCAGCCAGTGTTCTGGCAAAGTAGAAGGCCTTCAGGGAGTACCAATAGTTCAGATGTTCTCTCACAAACACTGCCATGTCCACGGGAACTGAAAAAACGTTGAAAAAAAATGTTGAAACCTCTTTCTTGGATCGAAATGAGAATTTTTTCTTCGAGTTTCGAGTTTTTGCTTTTTTCTTTTTTCTTCTAGTTTTACTCACACGTGAGAATCGTTGGCATCATCGCGGTGAACATGAGAAACATTACGGTGAAAAAAACGCAACCCGCATTGCTGAATACCTCGGCCGCGTTATTGCCGATATCGTAATAGATAGCGCCGGTCAGAAGACCAACGATTATATGAGAAATCAGCCTTACCCTTGTCAATGTCTGCAAAACAATGAAATATCATTTTTAACATGAAATTTTGCGTTTTCGTTTTTTTTTTCCTCTTACATTGCGTATATTCTATAAAATTAAATGTTCTTTCGGTTCATATTTATTTATGCGATATTATATAATAATTAATTCGTGAATTTAAACGAAATCAAGCGGCGACAAATTACGCGAAATTTTTTATTTTTCGTATTAATCTAGGATTGACGATACACGCAGGAAAAGGGTTGCAAGTTGAAAAGTGGGAATAGCTTCCTTGAAATTTCATCGCAATGCCCGAAGCGGGGCGGGGACGAAGTTTCGAACCGTAAAAGCTTCGACGGTTCAAAACTCCGAATTTATGTGGGACGATCTTGAAACTTTTCGAAATTTTTAAAATCCGTCCTTTTTTAAAACAGAAATGTCATTGCGAAGAATAATTATGGGACCGATCTGCAAAAGTATCGAAAATCAAAAGTCATACTACTTAAAAAATCGTATTTTAATAATTAGAAAACGTAAAGTTCCGAAAAACTGTGGTGTTAGAAATTCGAGTTGCCGAACGGTCAAGTTTTATACTTGAAAAAGGTTCAGAAAAAAAAAGTTCGAAGCCAAATATATTAGAATTTGTATGTCCCGAAAAGGGTAAACAGACGACGGTGTATTAATTCGACGGGGCAAAATTCCGACAGGGCAAAATTTCGAAAGAGAGTAAAACTAGCGCTACTAGTGGGCTCTGAACGCTCGCTCTTGAAAAAGGTCCGTAGGACATAACACCAGTGGCGATGCCATCTAAACGTACGAATTGCAAAGTTTCGGAATTTTGCCCCTTTGGAACTTTTATTTTCGGAATACCGCATCGTCGACGCCGTAATTTTCGGAGTCCGAAAAATTCGTATACCCGAGAATTCTTTTCTTCAATTTTATAACGTTCGCACCTTTCGCGATAGTTTCTTGTTTGATAATATAATTTTCGGAACTTTGCGGATCTCTAAAAATCACCAATTCGGAATTTTTCGAGTAATACTACCGACCGTTCGATAAATTGCTCTGTCGTCTGTGTAATCTTTCGAAAAAATATTGAATCGACGATATTAGATTCGTGTCATTTTTGGTATCGATTCATACCCGTTCGATGTTATTTACAGTCGATTATTCAAACTGTCGTCGGAATGAACCATGTAATTCGTACTATTAAAATTCTGAGTTTTGCACCGTCGAAGCTTTCACGGTTGGAAACTTCGACCCGGCCCCCCGAAGCTTCCTCCACGTGGAAGCCAAAATTGAGGAAACATATAGGGATTCATTATGAAATTAGGCTTTGAGCATTTCGTGACCTTTTGAGGAAGCAATTTACAAATTTCAACTTGCAGGTTAAAAAAAAAATGATTATACTAAATTCATAAAATAATTTTCGCTCACCATGTCCCTAATTTGCGATAAGAAGGTTCTCTTCAGTAAGATCCAGAATTGTATCCATCCGTTCGTCGGAAAACCGACCTTTTGCTCTATACTCTCGGCGCTGTCGAGCAACGACGTTGTACAAGAAACGGGCATATTGAGTACCGTATTTCCGGGTCCTTTGGCAACGCCATTCGGCACAATTACCGTTGTGTCCGGTTTAGTTTGCTCGTTCGTCGGCGGCGAACGTTTCGCTATGTCGTTCGCTATCGCCTGTGCCATCGTAATTGCCTGATAATGCTGATAATTGTTGCACTTTCCGTTGTTAACCGCCATTACGAGCTTCTCGACGCACTCGCCGTGCTCGCCGCAAGCCACTTCCATCACTAAAACCGATACGAACAAATAATTGATAGTGTCAATTGTCGGGAAAACAAAAATTGACAATCCCGAAATTGTAGTCAACAGTCGGGGAATTGGGAATATTTTACTCCAAAAGTTCAATTCAATCGAAAATGTATGAGTGATTAGTGGGGATGGATCGAAGTAGCGAATTAGACAATCTGTTTGAAATAATCTGGACTCAATGTTGAGGAAGGGTGAATAGGAATTTCCTATGGTGCTCGATATCTACCATAATCCGCGGGATTGTGATAACTCGGACATTCCAAGCCCATTGAAGACAAAAATGGTACGAGTCCTCCAACGTTTCCCTGATAAATGCACTGTCCCTCGGCCAATAGATAAAGATTATCGAACATCTCGAAGAGTCTGGCGCTCGGCTGATGTATCGTGCAAATTATCGTTCTCCCTTAAATTCAATAAAATCACAATTAATTCATTACTCAATGAATTACCATCGATTAACTATTTATTGAAGAGAAAAAAAAAACTCTAATTCCTTAAATTTCCACTTACCCCCTCGACTCAGTGATTTGAGCAAACTCAGACACTGGAAGCACGACGAACTGTCGAGACCGGAAGTTGGCTCGTCGAAGAACATAACCGGTGGATTATTGACGAGTTCGAGGGCGATCGACAATCTCTTACGTTGTCCACCGCTCAGACTATGAGTCTGTGTGTTGCTCGCTTCGCTGAGACCAAGCGTCTCGATTATTTCCTCGACGACGACTTTCTTCGCCGCCGCACTTATGTCCTTTCCGAGTTTCAAATTTGCCGACACTGTCATTGCCTCTTTCACCGTTAAATGCGGCAATAAACGATCGTCCTGCATTATGTAGCATGACATTTTCCGAAATATTCGTAAATTTCGATCCTTCCCGTTTATCAATACCGAACCGTTCAAATTTGACGTTCTAAAACATCGAAACATCGATTAATTAATGTTTCTTAATTGAATTTTCATTAAATTAAATGTTTTATAAATTATTGAACATTTATCATACACTAGGATCTCGATTTTAAGAACATTAGATTCGTTTTGAGGACTTTGCGCGCTGTTTTTGTAGGTTATTTATTTTGTAGATTTTTAATTTTAATTTTTTCCTTCATGTACCGAATCTCCAGTACATATTTTTGTAATATTTTATTTTGTCGCTGAACAAATGGGAGGGGACGTACAAGCGTCAAAGATATGTTATGGAAACGGCAATATTGCGGATCAAACAATCGTCGATGAATTTTATGAGCCTGTAAAATCATATAAGGATCCCGTTGGATCCCATACAATTCTTTGAGAATCCTGTAGGATCCGGGCTGAATACAGTTAGGAATCCAGTTGGGAGTCCCTATCGGGATAAAATTTACGAGCATGATGTTTCTGTGTTGGGATATGATTCGATATCTAGTTGAATCCTTACTAGAGAATAATCACAGGGATCCACCCGGATCCCTACCACAATTTTTGCACGGATAGATGCGTCCTATCATGGACAGGAGAGGGAAAAGACTGAAGATTTTTCTTAAAATCGAACTGGTGAGAAATCGAACTCCTTAAGGGTGGGGTAAGGGTTTTCACTTTCGAAAATTCGAATTTTTCTTTGTCTTATCTTATTGTTTAACATTTCAAGAATATGTCCCTAAAATTTTAAACCGATCTAAGCAATATTCTTGAAGTTATTGTCTTATTAATCTCCTGGACTTTAACGCTATACCTCTAACAGCTGCGGGCGGTCGGGCTAGCAGTGCACTTTAGACGCGTTTTTCTCAAAACTACTTTTTCAAAGTCCGTGTTCACTGCCATTTAAAAACTACTTGACCGATTCATTTCAAACTTTGTACACATTTTCTACATATAAAATACCTCCCCCCAACGTTTAGTTAAATTTTTTTTTTTTACATTAAGGGTGTTTCCCACCCACAAAATGGCGGAATTTTTCGTGGAAAATAACAGTTCACACTTTAGATGGCCGCCAAAAATTTTTTAATGAAAAAAAAATTATCCGAGAACGTTGGGGGGAAGATTTGATTATAATTTGACTAAAATTTCATGGTTTTTCATTTTCTGGGGGAAGCTCTGTTACGGGCTTATGCTTCAATATTTCTGCATGAAAAAATTACACAACATTGTCAAAAGTATGCTCAATAATGTACAAAAGGTTCGAATAAAATTGCTCAATCCATATTTGAGAAAAAAAATCGCAAAAAAAGTGTTTTTTTTTTACGCTGAAACCCTTACCCCTCCCTTAAGGAGGGAAATAGGGTTAGACGGTTCAAAAAATCGATTTTTTTTTTATTTCATAAATTGTTAGTAAAACTATTGAAAAATATGTTCCCAAAATTTTTAATGAAAATTCCGACTCGTTCCATCGTTATAAGACATTAAAGTGAGTAGCTCTCCTCCAGGCCCCGAGCGCGCCACGTGTATAACCGAGCGTTTTTCTGAAAACGACTTTTTTTGAACTTGCGTACACGCTAGTTTGAAAAGTTTTCAACCAATCGTTTTGAAAATTGGCAGTTACTTTCTTCATAGTATCGCGCTCTATACGAACCTAAAATCGGAATATTATCATTATTTAAAATCATTTTTTTTTTGCAAATAAAGTTGTAAAAAATGGCAAAAAATCATGCTTTTTTGTTTTGACCCCTGTAAAAAATTCAATTTTCTATTTTTTTGATAGCATTTAGGTTCATATAGAAGAGAGACATATGATAAAAGTAAATTCCAACCTTGTTTGATTTCAGATGAAAATTCCGGCTTCCAGAATGTACGCAAAATGCTGAGTCTGATTGTGACCTGCAATATGGGGTCGCTAATATCTTCGGTGTTTTTCAAGGAAATTCTTCAAAAATTTTATAGTATATACTTAAATATATGTATAAAATATTCTCAAAGTTTCAATAAATTATATTCATTTTTTATACTATAAAAAAATTCATGAAAATCATTGAGAAAACGCTGTCCTAACCCTATTTCCCCCCTTAAAATCGAGGTTCTCGTGTATTTAATGAATCATCTTTGCTTAAACATCGGTAACTAAATTCGCCTTTTCTTCTTCGGACTCACTTGTATCCAGCAAGAACATTCATTAGCGTACTCTTTCCGGCTCCTGACGGACCCATTATCGCCGTCAGCTCGCCGGATCTGAATCTTCCATTGACGCATTTCAATATAGTCTTGTATCCTGAAATCATCGATCCTTCATACATAAATCAGTATAATCCTTCCACTTCTCACTCTCGCGTGTCGCATTTTGTTTTTCAACAGAGTCCACTGTCCGTTATACAAATAAAATGAGACGAAAAGAAGCAACAAAATTGAAATAAAAACTAAAAATAAAAGTCATCAGCCTAAAAATATGCAAAGCGTTTTTTCGTTTTTTTTTTTTTTATCATTTCGCAAATTGGGCATCTAAAAAAGATTCCACGGTCGAAAATAATTTTTTTTTTCACGTAGCAAATTCCTCATACAACGCTAAGAGTGCAGGTGTGCAACCTGCGGGTGGCTTGCATCCCTGTGCTCTCCCCACCCTCTGAAACCACCCCCGCACAAATTCTCCTCTCTCGTCGTGTTTCGTGTCACTTCTCGGGGCTCGTGTGTTTTGCGGACATAGCTATCGATTTTTTTGCACTGTTGGGGGTCGTTCACACTTATAGCTCTTTCTCGTCGTTGTCGTCATCGTCGTTGCGAGTCCGCGACCTCTAATCACAAAACGCCCGCCGTTGCATATCAGGGAACAACCGTACCCATAGGTTACAGTCGCGCAATAGTTTTCTGTTTTTTCTTTTGTTTTGCATTTTCAAAAATGTGCAGTATGAATTTCGAAAAGTCTCGGAAGCCCTCGTGAACTCGTTGAAGAAATTTAAGGCTGTATGTTAGAAGTGGAGTCTTTGGGCATTTTTTTGCTTAAGGGGTCATATGGATTTTTTTAAATTTCATTTTCGTAATGTACATATATTTTAGTATATACACAGAAAATTTCATGCCAATCCGACAAATATTCTCGAAGTTACACGCATATTTGTAAAGAGATTTTGAAAGTTTGATTGGGTTTTTCTCAAAATTGTGTTCTTAAATTCGGTGAGCAAGATTCCTCGAAAACGGCTAAACCGATCAGTCTCAAATTTTTACACAAGATTTATAAATATATTTTTTAGTGATTTTTCGAAGGTTTTTTCTCGCCGATAAATATTTTCCATTTTACAAACAATTGAAGGTGAAAAATATGAAAATAAAGTTGAAAGTTACCACAATATGCATATTAGGGGCGATTTTTTTTTTTCGACTATTTTTTTTTCCGTCCCCACCCGAAATTTCGTTGGATATGTCGAAAAAGAAATTCCCTGAAAGTTACAGCCCTTAATATTAATTCTAAGTACTTTCCCTTAGCGTGAGAAGATTTCCATCTAAAATACACGTAAATCGAATTTTTTTTTTTTCAAATATCCGTAACTCAGCCGCATTTTATGCTATCATATTGTTCTTGGTGTCGATTTATTCAGAATAAAACAATCTAAAAAAGTGCCTTTTGCGGCGAAAGTGTAAATTGTACTGGTGAATGGGTACGGGTCACTGAAGTTGATTTTTACCCAAAATTCTCGTTTTTTTTGCTGTTATCTCCGAAACAATTAACTTTACGAAAAAAATGTAAACGAAAAATTTGTTGGAAATTTAATTTCCTACAAAAAAAGTCCTATCGACCCAATTGCTTAGATTGATATTTCTTGAGATATTGAACTTTATTTTTTTTAATTTCTTTTATTATTTAATATTTCATACTTTATAAATTTTATACTACTCATAAGTTAAAGTTCAATCAAAAAGTCAAGAATTTTTTAATAAAAAATCCAAAGCAATTGTCAAGCTTCTTAAAAAACCAAAAATTTCTTTTTACAAACTAAACTCTTTAACAAATATTCTCTTAAACATATTTAATCAAAAAAATAAAATAAATCCATTATAATACATCGTAAATTTGTTGACGTAATGCTGAAAATAAGCTCACCTCTCTTTCTGCCCTCGGAAACGCTGTAGGCCAAATTTTTGAACTCGATATCGACTGGTGGTCTTTTTGGCAGATGAGTAAGCGCAACCGCTGGCCTCTTGTTCACCTGTCCGGGGCTTGCCCCCGTGTGATTTTGAATTTTTCTCGCCAAAACACCGCCGCTACACGCACCGGTGGCATTGCCATTTGTCACTGCGGCACCATTGCAACTGCAGTGCAAATTATTCTGCGAGCCACTGAAAAAAATAACGAACGGATTTAACGAAAACGAGGCTTTGGTGTGAAAAAAAAAAAAGGTTCGACCGACACTCGAGACATTGGATGTTGTGTTATCTATACATGTAGAATTTTTAATGAGCAAGCGAAGAGTGAGTCTTGGTAGGGTTGGTAAAGATCGATGCCAAAATGTCTGGCAACAGCGCGAGACTTGGCTCCACACGATTCCGGCCACGAGAAAACCGACCCAAAGTTTCTGTACATGCACGTCCTTTTTTTTTTATAGCAATTTTGTAAAATTCATTAGCACAAAGATTCCTTTGAGTGGCGCGGAAAGAGCAGGAGACAGAGAGGGAAAAAGAGAATAAAGATTCATATCACATTGGAAGGGGAGAAATCTGCGAGGCTTCAAATAATATCACCACCAATTGAATGGGTTTTCCTTTTAGTGAATAAGAAAATTGATATTAATAACGCTACTTTCTCTATCCTTAGAAAATCAGAACAGGGATTCACGTAGTTAAATCTCGCCTTATTTCGCAGAACCCATTAAACTCACCGTTTATAGAGAAATTTTATAAAAAATTTAATACCCCACCAGTTTGCTTACTTTTTTTTTTCGTTCGTACCAAAGTAAATTGAGACACGAATCTTTACCCACACATGTAAATAAAATTACATGAAAGTATTGTTTATTTATTTTCTTCTCATTAGTGTTTTTTCCTATTCTCTTTCCTATTTTCTTCTCATTAGTGTTTCGTTCAAGGAGTTTTCACGTCTCCTCCCCTTTGGTACCATTTTTTTTTTTTCAAGTTTACGATAGTACGTACAACTCGAGACACAAAAGCAAACTGATCCCCCTTCGGTACCATTTCCATTCCATTCCTGGAGACCACTCCAGAGTTTTGCCCGTAGTCATTCTATCCTTAAGGTAGTAGTCGGGTGACTTAAGCCGATTTTCATGTCTTTTTTGGAGGGCGATTTTTTTGTAGGAAAATAAAAATGAATCGTTTTGGATATTTAGGATGTTTTTATTTACATACTAAAGATACGAAAAAAAATTTTTTTGACGAACTTAAAAGTTTATTATTATTATTATTATTATTATTGATCGAAGTTGACACCTCGAAAAAAAAGCGCGTGGGTGGCCCCGGTGATTTTGGCTCTTGATGTTATCTGAAATAAAAAATTCTTGATAATTCTTAATCTATAGACATGTCATTCTGGTCGGAACTACTGAAGTTAAATTTCATGGATAAATAACAAAATGGCGGACTTTGGAAAAAAAAACTTTTTTCCAAAGTCCGCCATTTTGTTATTTATCCATAAAATTTAACTTTGGGCGGACTTTGGAAAAAGAAACTTTTTTCCAAAGTCCGCCATTTTGTTATTTATCTATGAAATTTAACTTCGGTAATTCCGACCAGAATGACATGTCTATAGATTAAGAATTATCAAGAATTTTTGATTTCAGATAACATCAAGAGCCAAAATCACCGGGGGCCACCCACGCGCTTTTTTTTCGAGGTACCAACTTCGATCAATAATAATAATAATAAACGATTAAATTAAAAGAAAAAAAATTCTTTTGTATCTTTAATATGTAAATAAAAACATCCTAAATATCCAAAACGATTCATTTTTATTTTCCTAGAAAAAAACGCCCTCCAAAAAAGACATGAAAATCGGCTTAAGTTACCAGACTACTTAAAGCTACAATCGTACCGCGACTGGGACGAGGGCAATGGGAAACTGCGAAAAACCTGACGATCACAAGTTTGCACATTTTACTAAGTTTGCACTGGTCGTCAAAAATCTCGAAAAATTGACTTCCGCTCGGTAGTCAGCGTGCCAGACAGTGCAGTGGCGAGTAAGATCAAAAATGGGAAACCGTCGATCGCACCGCCGTTGCTGTCGGTATTGAACAAATTGAAAGCAAAATTTACGAAAGAATATAATGGAACAAGAAGTTCGTTGAAATAGCGAATTGATTGAAATTCCTTTTGAGCTTTATTCGTCCCTTATTTCCAACTGAAGAGGTGGAAAAAAAAACACAGAGTGAGTGCATTTGCGACAGTGCCAGAATTGCATAAGTGTTGCCTGCACTCACTCCGGCCGTACGGTATAACTTTGTGGTATTTGCGGTTTGAGTATTTGGCACGGTTGTCGTCGAGGCATCGATCTCTCTACCTCTCGGTCTATCTCGAACGTTCACAGATTGTAATAAACTCACGGAAATGTTGTGTAGATGACGCGTTTGTGTGTATGAATCTATACATACATGGAGATTCATATATAAATATATATGTACGTAAAATGTCGCGAGATCGAGTGGGTTATATATGTATATCGATCGCATTAATAATTTATCGACGGTCGACGTTACGCGGCATATTTTTAACTTCCCTATGAAGATCATTAAAACTATCTTCTGTTAATCGGGTGCATCAACTCGTCTCTCTCGTTCGACTATATTCTTACAGATATACGTTTGTTTTATTTAGGCATTATAGCTACGTTAAGGGGGGAAATAGGGTTACACGGTTCAAAAAATCGATTTTTTTTTTATTTCATAAATTGTTAGTAAAACTATCGAAAAATATGTTCCCAAAATTTTAAATGAAAATTCCGACTCGTTCTATCGTTATGAGCCATTAAAGCCAGTAGCTCTCCTTCAGGCCCCGAGCGCGCCACATGTATAACCGAGCGTTTTTCTGAAAACGACTTTTTTTGAACTTGCGTACACGCTAGTTTGAAAAGTTTTCAACCAATCGTTTTGAAAATTGGCAGTTACTTTCTTGATAGTATTGCGCTCTATATGAACCTGAAATCGGAATATTATCATTATTTAAAATAATTTTTTTTTTGCAAATAAAGTTGTAAGAAATGGCAAAAAATCATCCTTTTTTGTTTTGACCCCTGTAAAAAATTCAATTTTCTATTTTTTTTCATAGCATTTAGGTTCATATAGAAGAGAGACATATAATAGAAGTAAATTCCAACCTCGTTCGATTTCAGATGAAAATTGCGGCTTCCAGAATGTACGCAAAATGCTGAGTCTGATTGTGACCTGCAATATGGGATCGCTAATATCTTTGGTGTTTTTCAAGGAAATTATTCAAAAATTTTATAGTATATACTTAAATATATGTATAAAATATTCTCAAAGTTTCAATAAATTATATTTATTTTTTATACTATAAAAAAATTCATGAAAATCATTGAGAAAACGCTGTCCTAAGCCTATTTCCCCCCTTGAGCGGAAACTCCACTGTGAACAGGCTCAAAAAACGTCCTCTTTCACGAATTTTTGTTTGCTACCCAATGAATTATTTCAGGATCGGGAGAATAGTATGTTTTTAAGGACACTTTGAAGTTGTTTTATAAAAATTTTCATTAAAAAATAATAAAAATTATGACAGTGATAATTTTCTAAATTGGTCACATAAAATATAAAAATAAAATACAAAGTTGGTCGGTGTATGTAAAATGACGGGAGATCAAGTGCGTTATATATGTATATCGATCGCATTAATAATTTATCGACGGTCGACATTACGCGTCATATTTTGAACTTCCCTATGAAGATCATTGAAATCATCTTCTGTTAATCGGGTGCATCAACTCGTCTCTCTCGTTCGACTATATTCTTACAGATATACGTTTGTTTTATTTAGGCATTATAGCTACGTTAAGCGGAAACTCCACTGTTAACAGGCTCAAAAAACGTCCTTTTTCACGAATTTTTGTTTGCTACCCAATGAATTATTTCAGGATCGGGAGAATAGTATGTTTTTAAGGACACTTTGAAGTTGTTTTATAAAAATTTTCATTAAAAAACAATCAAAATTATGACAGTTATAATTTTTTAAATTGGTCATATAAAATACAAAAATAAAATACAAAATTGGTCACATGAAATGCATTATTTTGCTGAAAATTCATCGGTGTTATAGCAAACAGGATCGAAGGATTCTCCGACGTAAAAAAGAGACGAGAGAATAATGGTCCGACAAGAAGAACTATCGATCTTTCTGACAAGCCCTTTAGTTCAGCTCTATACTTAGATATTCACTCTCACTATAAAACGTGAATACACATTATCCAGTGGGTGTATGCCAAAGTAGTTTCTTACCATCCACGACAAATCGTCGTGATATTTTTATCGTCGCTCTCTCGTTTTTTTTTTTGCGAGTCTGCTGTTATTAGTCTGGGGTAAAATCGACGAGTAGCATAAATTTAGTTTAGATGGATTTGAAGAAAAAAATCTGGATAATGGCGACGTTGTAACGAGAGTGATAATCGGGCTCACGATCAGGCCATCAAAATTTGCACATTTGGAAAAATTTCCCTAATGATAGAAGGCAATATTATTCGTTGATCTTCTCTCCGTTACGATTCTTCATCGCACAAAAGAATATTTGAATTGTGTCGACCGAGATGTCCTTTTGACAGAAACTGTCGTGAGAATATGAATTTCCAACATTATTGAAAGTCAAGAGAAGAAAAAACGTAGCTAAAGACGAGACGCATAAGTTCAAGCGTCGTAAAGGTCGGCAAGTGTAGTTGTGGGAAGAAAAGAGCTTATTCGACTTTTACAACTTTCGCGAAAACCATTATCACCGAGAGCTCTTTGAACTTTTTTTAAATTTTATATTTTTCTCGTTACCGAATATATTGCTCTAGCGCCGACTATGCATGAAACATTCGAGTACCGAATCAACGGTTATATGATCCTTGAAAATTACATTTTTATCAAAAAAATTTTGTACATTAATTTTCAGCTTATTTTGGAAGTTGGTTGATTAACGAAAGATGTTCAATTAACACCGTGGGACATTATTGATTTTTTCAACATTTTTATAGTAAATACTGTGTCGAAAAACAAGATTTCGGAAACGTAATACAATTTTTCTAAATGTATAACAAAAATCATGAAAGTTCTGTCAATTGTCTTGGAATTGTCTATATGATATAGGTGTCCATGGTCAATCGATTTTTCGATTTTATTTCCATTCAGGAATCCGGAAACGAGTACAGAATACACGAGAAACAAATATATACGTATATCTCTATATATATATATATATATATATATATATATTAGGGCGATTATTTTTTTGGACTTTTTTTTTCAGTCCCCACCCGAAATTTTGTTGGAAATGTCGATAAAGAAATTCCCTGAAAGTTACAGCCCTTAATATTAATTCTAAGTACTTTCCCTTAGCGTGAGAAGATTTTTCATCTAAAATACACGTAAATCGAATTTTTTTTTTCTTCAAATTTCTATAACTCAGTCGCATATTATGCTATCATATTGTTTTTGGTTTCGATTTGCTCAGAATAAAACAATCTATAAAAGTGCCTATCGCGGCGAAAGTTTAAATTGTACTGGTAAGTTGGTACGGGTCACTGAAGTTGATTTTTACCCAAAATTCTCGTTTTTTTGCTGTTATCTCCGAAACAATTAACTTTACGAAAAAAATGTGAACGAAAAATTTGTTGGCAATTTAATTTCCTACAAAAAAGGTCCTATCGACCCAATTGCTTAGATTAATATTTCTTGAGATATTGAACTTTTTTTATTTTTTATTTTTTATATTATTTAATATTCCATATTTTATAAATTTTATACTACTCATAAGTTAAAGTTCAATATCTCAAGAAATATTAATCTAAGCAACTGGATCGATAGGACCTTTTTTGTAGGAAATTAAATTTCCAACAAATTTTTCGTTTACATTTTTTTCGTAGAGTTAAGGGAGAACACCACTGTGACCCCCTGTTTTTTTTTCACATTTTTCAAGAATTTTTTTTTGTGGGAAAAAAAAGAGATATTCGAAAAAAATTTTTGGGTTTTGTTCCTTGTTTATTAATGTATCAAAAAACATTTTTTTCACATTTTTCACGCCGCATGGTGGCGCTGAGGAAGCTCTCGTGTCAGGTGCTGTCATTTCCGCGGCACGCAGCAGAACTCTCTTCAACGTCGATCTGAAAAAAAATACCGAGTGTTTTCGTTAATAATATGATATTTTGAAGAGAAGTACGCAGGGATTTGGAAAAATATTGTTTGAAAAAAAATAGGCACGCCTTTGAAATTAACTTTAATTTTAAAGGCGTGCCTGTGAAATTAAAGTTCCCTGTGTACTTACTCTAAACTACTAAAAATCCCTGTGTAGTTCTCTTCAAAATATCATATTATTAACGAAAACACTCGGTATTTTTTTTCAGATCGACGTTGAAGAGAGTTCTGCTGCGTGCCGCGGAAATGACAGCACCTGACGCGAGAGCTTCCCCAGCGCCACCATGCGGCGTGAAAAATGTGAAAAAAATGTTTTTTGATACATTAATAAACAAAGAACAAAACCCAAAAAAGTTTTTCGAATATCTCTTTTTTTTCCCACAAAAAAAAAATTCTTAAAAAATGTGAAAAAAAACAGGGGGTCACAGTGGTGTTCTCCCTTAATTGTTTCGGAGATAACAGCAAAAAAAACGAGAATTTTGGGTAAAAATCAACTTCAGTGACCCGTAACCAACTCACCAGTACAATTTACACTTTCGCCGCAATAGGCACTTTTCTAGATTGTTTTATTCTGAGTAAATCGAAACCAAGAACAATATGATAGCATAAAATGCGGCTGAGTTATAGAATTTTGAAAAAAAAAAATTTGATTTACGTGTTGTTAGATGGAAAATCTTTTCACACTTTGGGAAAGTACTTAGAATTAATATTGAGGTCTGTAACTTTCAGGGAATTTGTTTTTCGACATATCCAACAAAATTTCAGGTGGGGACTGAGAAAAGAAAAATAGTCGAAAAAAAAATCGCCCTAATATATATATATATATATATATATGTATATAACAATAAAGCCACCATTGTACTTGAGGCATCGAGCTCTTCCGCTTCACTATTCTTTTCCATATACGACGGAGAGCAACGATAAAGAAAAAAAGGTTTTTGTCCCTGATAACTCCGGACAATATCGTTCTTCACGTTGAGTCACGGGGTCAACCGGTTTTACCGACAATAGAAATCCCAAACTCGTGCGTAATCACTTGAGTTCGAAGGACAACAAAACTAAGCTCAAAAAACGTCTTCGGTGATTTTTTATAAAATACAAGAAAAAAAAAACTCCCCGAGTGAAAAGAAAGTTGTAACGGAACATTTTTTAATTTAGTCCACAATTTATATGGTATATTTCTTATTCGTAGAGATCAAACGAATCTTATTTCATTTTCATGCTCCTTCGTGGAGTTTCGAGGAATCGCCTCGAGGTCTCTTCTTCCTTTGAGGATTGGTCATAAAACGTCAAAGAAATGTTTCATCTCCCTTTCTATCTCTTGCACGGAACGTCAGAAAAAGAAAGTAATCTTGTTAGACTGCGAATGCAACCGTTGAGCTTATCGCGCACGAGAAAACGAGTCTCTTGACTCGTATCCTTCAAAATCAGTCTCGTGATTGCGAAGGATATAAAGTGAGGATCAAAGCCTTCCTGGAGGAAATAGCGTTGTTTTTTTTGCGACGAGAAAGTATAAAATCTTTGCGAAAGAATTTATTTGTATCGAGTCTCACGAAGATTTTTTTCGTGAAATCAAATGGATTTTAAATGATTAAATCGCAATTTCAATAATTATTTTAGATGAAAAAAATTTCGTTTGATTTTTTTCTCGATTGATCTACGAGGAACAAGTCTCGAGGCTCTTTTTCCTTTGAGAATAACTTAGAAACTCAAAATGAATCTTTTTTTTCTTTCCCTCTTTCACTCTGTCTCGCAGTTTCTTTTCTTGCATTTTTATTCCACAGAACGTATGAAACCAAAAGTAGCAGTACAATTTTGTTAGCCAACGAATGCAAGCGTAGTTTTTATGGCACATAAAAAAAAAGTTGTAACTCGCTTGGAACGTTTTCTGAGAAAAGAACAAACTCGCGGTAAATGCATATTTGAAAAAAAAAAATGGCGACGGAGCGAAAGGGGGCGCTTCGATGGTGCTGCTGCTTCTGCTGCACCAACCGTACCAAATGGATTCGGGTCAAACGACAAGCTTGCTGGTCGATAAGAGACTGCCGGGTTGTGTGGTACTACTATCTATTTATCCGGAAAAAGGGAGGAGCTCTGTAGTCGAGACTACGCAAGGAAACTTAAAAAATTCACGAATGGAATTTACATATTGACTGAAATTTTATTTATTTTTTCTTTCTGGTTCGCGTTTCACCCGAACGTTGTTTTTCCATCGCGAAATTCCGAATCGAGCACGCACTATCCCTGTAATATATTTATTTATCGTAAACAAATTTTCGTTGGACGCGGAAAAGTAAATGATTTGTTAATAATCACATTTCAGTTGATATAACGCAGAATTAATTAATTCACGGTAAAACTAAATGCAATTTAAGGTAGTAGTCTGGTAACTTAAGCCGATTTTCATGTCTTTTTTGGAGGGCGTTTTTTTGTAGGAAAATAAAAATGAATCGTTTTGGATATTTAGGATGCTTTTATTTGCATATTAAAGATACAAAAAAAAATTTTTTTGAAAAAATTTAATAGTTTATTATTATTATTATTACTGATCGAAGTTGGCACCTCGAAAAAAAAGCGCGTGGGTGGCCCCGGTGATTTTGGCTCTTGATGTTATCTGAAATCAAAAATTCTTGATAATTCTTAATCTATAGACATGTCATTCTGGTCGGAACTACTGAAGTTAAATTTCACGGATAAATAACAAAATGGCGGACTTTGGAAAAAAAAGTTTTTTTTTCCAAAGTTCGCCATTTTGTTATTTATCCATGAAATTTAACTTCAGTAGTTCCGACCAGAATGACATGTCTATAGATTAAGAATTATCAAGAATTTTTGATAATTCTTAATTTTGATAAATAACAAAATGGCGGACTGTGGAAAAAAAAGTTTTTTTTTCCAAAGTTCGCCATTTTGTTATTTATCCATGAAATTTAACTTCAGTAGTTCCGACCAGAATGACATGTCTATAGATTAAGAATTATCAAGAATTTTTGATAAAAAAAAGTAATTTTTGGAAAAAAAAGTAATTTTTGGAATAAAAAAGTTTTTTTTTCCAAAGTTCGCCATTTTGTTATTTATCCATGAAATTTAACTTCAGTAGTTCCGACCAGAATGACGTGTCTATAGATTAAGAATTATCAAGAATTTTTTATTTCAGATAACATCAAGAGTCAAAATCACCGGGGCCACCCACGCGCTTTTTTTTTCGAGGTGCCAACTTCGATCAATAATAATAATAATAATAAACTATTAAATTTTTTCAAAAAATTTTTTTTTTATATCTTCAATATGTAAATAAAAACATCCTAAATATCCAAAACGATTCATTTTTATTTTTCTACAAAAAAACGTCCTCCAGAAAAGACATGAAAATCTGCTTAAGTTACTACTACCTTAACAGTAAGTGACAATTTATATTTGAGGTAACTAAAATGTTGTAATGATAATTAGAAATCTGATTCGAGATAATGAATTTTGTTAAAATTGTTTAAAAACTCTTTCATTGAAGTTTTTTCGCTTGATCTAATAACGTTTAAAAATAAGATATTTAATCGACCGTTTACCCCAAAACAGCGTTATTGAGATTTTCAAGATGCAACGTGGGTACGGTTGGCGGTGGTGATCTTATGGTGACTTGATGACTTCCGTCAGCGACGAACTGCACCTGCTCGTCACCGTTGTACCGCGAGCCTCCGCTTACGAACGCGAGATTCTTCATGTCACCCATTCTCTAGGAAAACCAGCTTCCTGGCACCCTGAAACGAAATAACAATATAAATTTTAATAACATACATAAAAATAATATACTTATTACGAGGGGTGAAATTTCTTTCAAAAAGTAAATCTGAAACGTGGAAAAAATTGATAACAAAGTTTTATTTTGGAAAGGACACCCAAGTGAGAGTATTTTCATCGGGAGGGTTAACCAGACTACTACAGTCTGGTAACTTAAGCTGATTTTCATGTCTTTTTTGGAGGGCGTTTTTTTGTAGGAAAATAAAAATGAATCGTTTTGGATATTTAGGATGTTTTTATTTACATATTAAAGATACAAAAAAAAAATTAGTTTGAAAAAAATTTAATAGTTTATTATTATTATTATTATTATTGATCGAAGTTGGCACCTCGAAAAAAAAAGCGCGTGGGTGGCCCCGGTGATTTTGGCTCTTGATGTTATCTGAAATCAAAAATTCTTGATAATTCTTAATCTATAGACACGTCATTCTGGTCGGAACTACTGAAGTTAAATTTCATGGATAAATGACAAAATGGAAAAGGACGTTTTTTTCCAAAGTCCGCCATTTTGTTATTTATCCATGAAATTCAACTTAAGTAGTTCCGACCAGAATGACATGTTTATAGATTAAGAATTATCAAGAATTTTTGATTTCAGATAACATCAAGAGCCAAAATCACCGGGGCCACCCACGCGCTTTTTTTTCGAGGTGCCAACTTCGATCAATAATAATAATAATAAACTATTAAATTTTTTCAAACAAAATTTTTTTTGTATATTTAATATGTAAATAAAAACATCCTCAATATCCAAAACGATTCATTTTTATTTTTCTACAAAAAAAACGCCCTCCAAAAAAGACATGAAAATCGGCTTGAGTTACCAGACTACTACCTTAACGGAAGTGACAAATGTAGTGACTACGAGGTACCAATGGAATTGCGGTAAGATAGAGGGAGACGGTAATAAATGAGGGATGAAATAAAGGAGAGAAAGCTCGGCTTGTTTGCCGTACGAAAAGTTTACACGAAATTTTTCCTAGCCTAGAGGAACATCAGCAACGAAAAGGATAGACAAAAGCTCAGTGGAACAGAAGGAGAAAGAATAGAGAAAGAGAATCATCAGGGGCGAGAATGCGGGAACTTACCGACGGAGAGAAAAATGTTATATGCACGTAATGGATGAGGGTAATAGAAAAATAGGAATTGGGTCTTTGTAAGTGGGGAGAGATTGCTGCGAGTAAATAGGCACGAAAAAAAAGGAATCGGGATATATGGAAATAACGTGTGAAGTGCGGAAATACCCGCGGCAACGTAAAAAAAAATACGAAAATAGATAACGAAATTGGACAATATTAATTAAAAATTGAGGCCGAGAGTGCAAAGGAAGAGGGAAATAAAAGTGAAATAAACGGATACGGAGGAAATTAATGGAATTTTTTTTGACGCTTTATTTTTATAAAGCGTTAAGAGTTATTAAAAAATCTATTTTCATTGCGTCCTAACGATGAAAACTTCAATGTCATATGGTACGTTCGATAAATTCACAAGAATACAGATAAATTTCTGTGAATTACCGAACCGGAGCGCTCGTGATGGAGGGTTGGGTTTGACGGAGCAAAGTTCCGAGAGTCCTCGCTTACTTTTCATGTACTTTAGTACATATATAAATTCTTGTCTATTACCGCAGACAGTATTGACTTAATTGCCATCCTGGTGTCATCCACTCGATTATTGCATAACTTCTTGGTATAAAACAGGGCGAGGTTTTAGATGTGTAAAGATGGTAAAAAGAAAAAGGATGTAACTCGCGCCAATTAAGGAGGAACCTCACTGTGAACGGGCTCAAAAACGATAAGATATATACGTATGTCGTATTATTATAAATAATTTTAATGAAAGTTGCCACAGCACAGTGCCCGCTCTTAAATGCCTATAATGTACTATATGTACATACATATATTGATACCAGTGTACATTATCTGTGTGGCAAAAGTGAACGCCGCATTGAGCGGTCGATGCACGTGTGGCAAAACGTATTATGAGCTCTAATGTGTCCATGAGCTCGAATTACCCGCCAACAAGCGAGCGACAGAGAGAAAGAGAGTGAGAGTGAGTGAGTGAGAAATTAAGTGAGAGAGAAGCGGACAAAATGCTTCGGCTTGCAGGCAGACAAAAAGACTGATAAGCAATAATTTTTTGCCGCAATTAGAATCATATGGAATCTGTATCGATAATTCCCAACGCATATCATCTATATATATAAAAATGAATCCCTATTTCCCTTGGTCACGCCATAACTTGAGAACGACTTTACCAATTTCATTCATCTTTTTTTTTATAATGCTGAAGTTTGCATCGTTGCGACGCAACGAAATCAAGTTGATAAAATTAATTTTCAGTATTGCTCGAGGTTTTCGCGAACATTTGGGACCGAGGCCCCTAACAGCGACCCCGAAAAAAATTTGAATGATTTTCTCTGTCCGGAAAGCACCCTTATGGAGGGGTGAAAAATTGAAAAAATCGTATTTCGTACTTTAATAAGATAGTAAGATTTTTTATGATCGTTAAACGTTTTTCGTCTCTACAAGAGACCCCTAAAAAAATTTGAACGATTTTCTATGTAAAAAATCTGACTATCTGATTTCAATCGGAAGTACGATTTTTTCAGTTTTTCACCCTCCCAATAAGGGTGCTTTCCGGACATAGAAAATCGTTCAAATTTTTTTAGTGGTCTCTTGTAGAGACGAAAAACGTTGAACGATCATGAAAAATCTTACTATCTTATTACAGTACGAAATACGATTTTTTCAGTTTTTCACCCATCCACAAGGGTGCTTTCCGGACAGAGAAAATCATTCAAATTTTTTTCGGGGTCGCCGTTATGGGCCTGGGTCCCAAATGTTCGCGAAAACCTCGAGCAAGACGGAAAATTAGTTTTTTTTTTTAACTTGATTTCGTTGCGTCGCAACGATGCAAACTTCAGCATCATTTTTTTTTTAAGTTTTCTAATACTTCGTAGAAGGTTCTTACGGAAAGAAAAATTAAGAAAATCTATATATATATATAAATGAATCCCTATTTCCCTTGGTCACGCCATAACTTGAGAACGACTTTACCGATTTCATTCATCTTTTTTTTTTAAGTTTTCTAATACTTTGTAGAAGGTTCTTACGGAAAGAAAAATTAACAAAATTGCGCAGAAAATTGGAAAATTTCAGAAAACTTAACGACTATTTAACCTTTGCGCGAAGCAAATGCGATTTAATAGATGCATCGGCCGGCATCTATCGATCAAAAAATTCATTTATTCATCTCTTAGTGCACAGCCCATTCGATTTCAACGTTTATCCAGTTTTGAGTTTGTCGAGTGAGTTTTTTGAGAAGTGTTTGTTCATCGTAGTTAGTTCACCGCAATCTCGCCTTATATTAAAAGTGTTTAATTTAATATCGGTTTTTGGTGAGTTTTGATAGACTAACACGTGGTATACATGGTTATACAGAAACACTAAGGCAGTCAATTTTTTATTTTCAGTTACAATAAACACTATGTTTTTGAAATGATTTTTTTTAAATTATTTATTCCAGTTAGAATTGAATATTCATAGCTCCCGCACTACTTTTTAGGTTAGGCTCGTCGTATACGAGCGTGCGATGTGAAGTACGCGCATGAACGAACTCCAAGCATCGACAGCCAATCAAAAAGACTGAAAAGCAATAATTTTAGGCCATGATCTCAATCATATAGAATCTGTATCCATAATTCCCAACGCATATCATTAAATATATAAATATACTAGAATTTCCGTGTGTATTTCCCGCACTACATTTTAGGTTAGGTTCGTCGTATACGAGCGTGCGAACTGAAGTAAGCGCATGAACGAACTCCAAGCATCGACAGCCAATCAAAATGACGAGTAGCAGGCTCCAGAAATAAATCGCATTTCGAGATATTTCGTGACTTGACTTTTGTTTAGAGGGGTGGGGGGATACATTTATATATGACTTTCTCTTGCCTCGTGTAGGGCAATGAGCTCTTCGAGTTCACCAGTTCTGGGTGGATGCGTCTGGTGTTAATAATTGTTTTTTGTCGCTACAACTACAAGAGCGTTAAACCGTTATATTATTAATTTCCTTTGATGAATGTGAGTCCTGCAAATTTGATCACAGTCTCTAATACGATTTTTAACATTTCAAGATTTTAATCAGTTGTATCATGTATAAAAATGTATCTATCAATTATTGTCAAATAAATTGAATTTGATCAAGCTAATTTCAGAATTATAAATGTCTTGACAGCGATTTAATAAGGTCTAGTCTTGTAACTTAAGCCGATTTTTATGTCTTTTTTGGAGGGCGTTTTTTTTGTAGGAAAATAAAAATGAATCGTTTTGGATATTTAGGATGTTTTTATTTACATATTAAAGATACAAAAAAAAATTTTATTGAAAAAATTTAATAGTTTATTATTATTATTATTATTGATCAAAGTTGGCACCTCGAAAAAAAAGTTTTTTTTTTCAAAAGTCCGCCATTTTGTTATTTATCCATGAAATTTAACTTCAGTAGTTCCGACCAGAATGACATGTCTATAGATTAAGAATTATCAAGAATTTTTTATTTCAGATAACATCAAGAGCCAAAATCACCGGGGCCACCCACGCGCTTTTTTTCGAGGTGCCAACTTCGATCAATAATAATAATAATAATAAACTAGTAAATTTTTTCGAAAAAAATTTTTTTTGTATCTTTAATATGTAAATAAAAATATCCTAAATATCCAAAACGATTCGTTTTTATTTTCCTACAAAAAAACGCCCTTCAAAAAAGACATGAAAATCGGCTTAAGTTACCAGCCTACTACTTTGAATTACAATAATGAAAAATGTGCTCGCGAAAATTGTTCGTAATGTTATTCGACACGTCTATATAGACGCGACGTAGGAATATGAATATAAATAGAGCGAATTGTTGCTGCACGTTTTCACCGATAATCGATAATAATTAGCGGCTCTTGTGCTCGAACAATATATCTATAAACGCGCGCACAAAGATTATTCGAGACGATTGAGCGATATTATCGAGATGGAAAATTATTGACGTGTGTTTATATCGAAGCGAATTATCCAGGACTTTTTTTCCATCTAATGCTTATATTCAAAGATTTTGTAATTGAAACTGGGCGAATTCCAGGATTTTACTGAAATCCATCGCTAATTTAGGACATTTGAAAAGTGCTCTGGTGATAAAAATCTCAATAACTTGATGATTTGTTTGCTGGTAACACGAAACGAAGAAAACGCCTTAAAAAAATATCAGATTGGAAATTTTGTCATAAAAAATCCTCCCTAAAGAACTAATGAAGCTTTAATAAATAAAAAATCGTTTATCATATATTACAGTAGAACATTTTTTTATTTTTCTACAATATCTTTAAAAATGAATTTAGGACATTCAATTGCATTGACATGGAATTACGTTAATTTGTTAAAATAACAAATTTGTTGTTGAAGATTTTTCACGAGTGCAAATTTTCCAATTACGAAATTTTCTTTTTAACCCTGCCTGTGTTTATACAATCGATAGATAATGAGTTCTCTTCGTGCCGTGTCACAATTACGATAGACAGATCGGCGACGTGAAAAAAAAACAGGTGATAGACAGCGCATCGGCTATTTTGGCCAGCATCCAGTCAAGATGAAATCTTTTTTTTTCTCCCTATCTCTCGCATTAATTTTTAACCCATTCAGACGTGTTGGGAATTTCGTTCGAAGGTCCGTAGAACGTGTGACAAGCACATTGGCTGGGGGCTCCTTGCATCACAATGGAATAATACACACAGAGACGTATATATGTATAAATAATCGATTTTTAGGAGCACGCGCAACCGGCCTCGCGTGTAATGAATGACGTAAATGAACGAAAGAATGTAAGGGTAGAAATTATTATGCGCTATTGAAAAAAAACAAACCGGATTCGTTAATTTGTCATTTCAACAAATTATTACTGTCATTACGTTATTGCTTCTTCGTGGATGAATCTTTCTTTTCATTAAAACAAAAAAACATATTTTCAAAGTCAATGGGTTTAAAATATTCCAAAACAACGAAAAATCACGTTTAAAAAAAATATCCGGATGGATGCGTCTGTGCGTGTGTTTTTGAGCTTTTGGACTGAAATTTGGGACGCTAGTAAAAGTTTAAAAAACATTTTTTTTTTACCCTGCCGCCATTTTGAGAAAAATTAATTTGAAAAAAAAAACGGCTCTGCTCAACGAAAACTACATTTATGCAGATTGAGGAAAATATTTTTGTTCTATTTTTCAGATGAACCATGCCAGAGATAGGGATTTTACCGTCAAAAGAAAAATTTTGACGGAAAATTTTTATAAAAATTATAACTGTCATAATGTTTATTATTTTTTAATGAAAATTTTTGTAAAACAACTTCAAAGTGTCCTTAAAAACACACCGTTCTCCCAATCCTGAAATAATTCATTAAGGGGGGAAATAGGGTTAGAAGGTTCAAAAAATCGATTTTTTTTTTATTTCATAAATTGTTAGTAAAACTATTGAAAAATATGTTCCCAAAATTTTAAATGATGATTCCGGCTCGTTCTATTGTTATAAGCCATTAAAGTGAGTAGCTCCCCTTCAGGGCCCCGAGCGCGCCACGTGTATAACCGAGCGGTCACTCATTTTTTCAAACGCGTTTTTCTGAAAACGACTTTTTTTGAACTTGCGTACACGCTAGTTTGAAAAGTTTTCAACCAATCGTTTTGAAAATTGGCAGTTACTTTCTTCATAGTATTGCGCTCTATATGAACCTAAAATCGGAATATTATCATTGTTTAAAATAATTTTTTTTTGCAAATAAAGTTGTAAAAAATGGGAAAAAATCGTGCTTTTTTTGTTTTGACCCCTGTAAAAAATTCAATTTTCTATTTTTTTGATAGCATTTAGGTTTATATAGAAGAGAGACATATAATAAAAGTAAATTCCAACCTCGTTTAATTTCAGATGAAAATTGCGGCTTCCAGAATGTACGCAAAATGCTGAGTCTGATTGTGACCTGCAATATGGGGTCGCTAATATCTTCGATGTTTTTCAAGGAAATTCTTCAAAAATTTTATAATATATACTTAAATATATGGATAAAATATTCTCAAAGTTTCAATAAATTATATTCATTTTTTATACTATAAAAAAATTCATGAAAAATCATTGAGAAAACGCTGTCCTAACACTATTTCCCCCCTTAAGTAGGAAACAAAAATTCGTGAACCCCCCATTCGCGGATGACTATTTTGATTTTGTTCACAGGTGGGGTTTCCCCTTAAAGCCTGAAGGTTAACGACAAAGCTGAACAGAAAGTCAAGTAACACCTGCCCGGTTGAGCAAGCGCACAGTTATTTTAGTAAGCCCATTAATTTTTGCTATAAATAACAAAAAAAATGTGCTTTCTTTTTAATTTCTCTGATGACGCCACTTCGGTGTTTTCTTCACCGATATGATCAACCAACTGTGGGACACGCGAGCAGATCGATAACCGCGTGCGTGGATGAACAAAAATTTTCCTTTTATATAACGGTGGATATATATAGATCGAAATTACGATTGAGCACGTAAAGGGATGACACGAACGGTGTAAAATGGTTGAGCGCTGAATAAAATTGAGGAGGGTCACTGATAACACACGTCCTCGTGGCAAAGTCGCGGAGAATGCGTCGTAGCATATATCCGTGTTTCGTCCGTGTTAGTTTTCGTTCGCGTCGACATCCTAGTAAACGAAACACGTGCCAGAAATTGTGATTAAACAGGTCTAGCGATTCTGCCAAAGTTTTTTCTATCATGTTTTTCTTTTCTTTTATTTTTCGTGACGTAGCTCGATTACGCCGCTCAATGTCTCTGCGTGCAATACGAAACATCGTAAGGATATAAATATAGCGATTACATATGAGTTAGAACACATTTCTGCTCGCATCTGACCTTAAACTAATGATGGAAATTTATTGAACTAAGATTATCATCCATTTTTGTGATTTATTAAAATCATTTCTCTCGATTTTCGACTTTTAAATACCACACTTTCGTTAATCTAAATACAATCTGGCAAAATCGATACGTACACAGAATCGTACGTAAGCCCCACACGATACCCACATGCAAATAGTGCAAATATTTTTTTTGCATTTTGGAACAATTTTCGCAGTTTATAAAATTTTTTTAAGGGGCGAAATAGGGTTAGACGGTTCAAAAAATTGATTTTTTTTATTTCATAAATTGTTAGTAAAACTATTGAAAAATATGTTCCGAAAATTTTGAATGAAAATTCCGACTCGTTCTATTGTTATAAGCCATTAAAGTGAGTAGCTCTCCTTCAGGCCCCGAGCGCGCCACGTGTATAACCGAGCGTTTTTCTGAAAACGACTTTTTTTTAATTTGCGTACACGCTAGTTCGAAAAGTTTTCAACCAATCATTTTGAAAATTGGCAGTTACTTTCTTCATAGTATTGCGCTCTATATGAACCTAAAATCGGAATATTATCATTATTTAAAATAATTTTTTTTTCGCAAATAAAGTTGTAAAAAATGGCAAAAAATCATGGTTTTTTGTTCTGACCCCTGTAAAACATTCAATTTTCTATTTTTTTCATAGCATTTAGGTTCATATAGAAGAGAGACATATAATAAAAGTAAATTTCAACCTTGTTTGATTTTAGATGAAAATTGCAGCTTCCAGAATGTACGCAAAATGCTGAGTCTAATTGTGACCTGCAATATGGGATCGCTAATATCTTCGGTGTTTTCAAGGAAATTCCTCAAAAATTTTATAGTATATACTTAAATATATGTATATAATATTCTCAAAGTTTCAATAAATTATATTCATTTTTTATACTATAAAACAATGAAAATCATTGAGAAAACGCTGTCCTAACCCTATTTCCCCCTTGAGAGCTCACATAGCCCTGCGCGCGCTGAAAACCGAGTAAGTTTGAAAAATTGTTATAAAGTTTATATGGTGAAAAAAAAATTAAATTGCTGATTTCATATTTGTCATTAACTTTTTAACTATAAGAAAAAAATTTTTTAATTTTTTTTTTAAATATCAACCTTGTTTAAACGCGTTCTTTTCGAAATTAGGTTTTTAGATAGTGTCAGCAACTTAGTCAATTTTTAATATTATTCAACGTTTTTTTCTTTAAGTTTTGATAATTATTTTCTCTATAGTCTGACGAGAGGTTTTTTTGATTTTTTGGTTGGACAATTTTTTATAAATTATTAAACACCAATTTTTTTTTTTTAAATTGCATACTAAAGTTAGGAATACTGTGATTTTTCTATTTTTGAAAAAAATAAATAAACCCTCCGTCAGGCTATTACTACTACATTATTTTACTAGATTCTTTTTTATTTTTGCAGATTGAATAATGTTTGGTGAATTTATGATGCCGATAAGGAGGCGCCATGGTTTTCATCAGTAGTCCATTTATACTCGTAAAAAATAATGTTAGTATTGTAAAAAAAATTTTTATAATTTTTTTTCTTATAGTTGAAAAGTTAATAAGAAATGTGAAGGCACCAATTTAATTTTGTTTTCACCATATAACGTTTATAATAATTTTTCAAATTTACTCGGTTTTCAGCGAGCGCAGGGGCATAATTTCTTCAATGACGTTTTATTATTCGTTTTTTTTTTTTTAATGAGTGTTTATTCGCATTCGGTGTTTATCAGTGACATACGGGGTGCATGATGAACGTCATCAATTGCTAATATGACTTCGGGCTATTGACGTGCGAATGAAAGTAAGAAGCCAAAGGCAATAAAGCGATAGACACTTTATTGCCAATCATGCGATCCTACGAGTGAATCTTCGCGACTCTGAGTCCGATCCAATATTCTTCGATCCCGAAACACTTTCTCACGAACAAGTAATTGACTCGTGACCCGTTACAAAATTTCTCAAACGTACAGTTAGCGCCGAGAGTATGGGAAAGTTAATTTGTTATAATTTTTTTTTACAGATAAATGATTGTTACTAAAAATTACGGATGTTGAAGACATTTGACAAAATTCTTTGATTTACGTACATTTATTTGAACGATATAGAAATGAAATTTTTTTCATTTGAACCGACAACGGTCGATGAAATTCTGAGTTGCTATTGCGATATTGCAAGAACAAAATGATGCAGACGATGCACACCGACGACTCGGCCAATGACGATTGTATTTCCGATCGCTAATTAACTTGTGAATGTATGTTGCCGCGTAAAAGTCACGAAGATATGGGAATCTTTCGGTTTTTTTTTTTCACTGACGTAATGTTATACGAACGATTGATTTCTTACGAATCATGAAATTACACAGTTTTTTCATTGCACATTTTTTTCATTGTCAGTGTGATGACTCAGCGAATTAATATGTGCTGTACCAAAGGTGTTTAGACGAGGGATTTTGATGATAAACAATTGAAAGATAGGACTTTTCTAATTTGTCTTGGAAAATCATTTTCACCACATTTTTTGTTGTTCTTTTTTAATTTCGTTTTGATACGAAGGATTAACTGAAAGAATATGAATTATTGCCACAAAAAGTCGAGATGATTTTTTAGCCATTTTTATATCTATAATGAAGCTGAAGACTTTGTTTGTTTGTTTGAACGCGCTAATCTCAGGAAATACTAATCCGATTTGAAAAATTCTTTTTGCATTAGATAGCCTGTTTATTCGGGAAGGTTTTAACGTCATATTAAGTTAGGCTATGACCCTAAGAAGTTACGGCGAGCGGCGTTGAATCGGGAGAGGAAAATTTAACGCGGGTGAAACCGCGCGGCAAAGCTAAATAATAAATAAAGGTGGACTTTCTTTATTTTTCATTTGAAACAACGTTTCCATATATTTCTTTCTTTTAGAACAATTTTAATAAGTTCAGAGATTTTAATAAGTTTTACGAGCATGGTACACTGGCCATCGAACTGGCTATATGAGAGTAATAATCTTGCGATGTTTTATTCGCGAATAGTTTATAGCAATGAACGCGCGTAATCCCAGTAGTAGTAAGAAAGATATCTTTCGCGCGCATGCGAATAAAACCTTGGTGGTTAAAGAGACGGTGGCGATCGTAAATCTGACTTGAGGAACGATAATTTCGAGCCACTGTATAAGTAAAAACGATATTTCCTCCCGAGAGAGAAAGAGAGAGAAAGAGAGAGAGAGAGAGAGAGAGAGAGGAAAAAAAAAGATCACGCCTTGGGGAGTTTGAGGAATTGCATTTTTATTTATCGTAGTGTTTTCCTCCACTTTCGTAATTGCGTCGATGGAGCAAGAAGCAACCGTATTTTTCAGACTTTGACGATAAGTAGAAACGATGTACAAACAAAAAAACGAAAATGTATACAAAAAACACGTGATGACGTAGAGTTCTAACAAACAAACAAAATAATAATAATTCATGAAAACTCGATCAAATGGAAATGACTGAGAAATATGTACATATACTTTCAGAGAATAATGAGTTTTCGAATTTTACAAAATAAAATTATCCTCCGAGTTTTCTCTCGACTCGTCCTGGGATTACGACTTTCTGACCTCACGAAATTCGCATGGAGTAACTTTTTTTTTTTTCATTCACCGACCCTTCCGCACGCTCATACGACGAGAAGCGGGTCAGCTCGGTCATTTTTTCTGTTTTCATTTGCGCGCCATTTTTTATTTTTCATTTCATTGTCCTCTTTATAACCGCGAGTGAGTTCCCCGGAGATGCATAAAAGATATTTGACAATTTGCATTTATTTCACACAGTGATATCGTTTTTTTTTCTATGCCCAACATAGGACACAGGAAGTCCCAATGCTTGCTCCACGCAAATTTTACTGAATTGATTTATTTTCATTTTTTTTTTTTTTTTTATGATACCGACAAATACCCCCGATGTCCCAAACTTAATATTAATGATATTCGATTTTCTTTGGCAAGGTGAAAAAAAAATCCGGAAGAACTGTGACAAATTCAAATGTAAAACATATTCAAATTCAAATGTTAACTCGACCCGCGTCAATTTTGAGTATTCACGAGAAGCTGACGCCTGGCAAACATTTTTCAGCTTAGACATTCGGTAACGTGTAGGCGTTGAAAAATTTCACGTACATTTTTAGTTACACTTACTCGAAGAAAAAAAATAAACAATGAGCCAGCCCGTTTCGTCGCTGAGCATGAAATAATCCAGAGATGTTGAAGAAATTCTGCGAAATTAGCTAACAACTTCGTTTTTTTTTTCTCGCATTAAGCTCAAGATGAATTAATCTTAATTGATATAAATTAGAACAAATTTCGTCAAAATAACATCTCGATCCAAAGAATTAATCGCCCAAAAAAAAACTGCCCTGTAAATCGAACCCTTCGATCCACTAATAATCGTCTTTCATTCCAATAGATACCCAGGACACTTTGATCCTTCGATTCAGCAGGATTAATCGATCCATAACACAAATAACGAAATTATCAATCGTTAAAAAAAAATAACCTATGTAATAACTTTGAAATTCACAGGATTTTTCATCCCGATTATCCCTTCATTCTTTCTCCTACTACAGCATCAATTTTGTCACATTAATACCCTTTATCATGAAATTAACACAAAAAAACTATCCTCAATAAGAATAGGTCAAATTGTCTCAAAATAACATCTCGCTCAAAACGATTAATTCCCCAAAAAAAAAAAACTGCCCTGAAAATCGAGCCCTCCAATCCGCCGTCTTTCATTCCAAAAGATACCCAGGACACTTTGATGCTTCGATTCAACATTAATCGATCCATAACACAAATAACGAAATAATCGATCGTTAAAAAAAATAACCTATGTAATAACTTTGAAATTGACAGGATTTTTCATCCCGGTTATCCCTTCATTCTTTTTCCTACTAACGCATCAATTTTGTCACATTAAAATCCCTCTGCAATAGCTTCGAAATTCACATGATTTTTCATCGCCATTATCCCTTCATTCTTTCTCTTACTAAAGCATCAATTTCGTCCCATTAACATCCCTTACTACAAAATTAAGAGAAAAATAAATTATCCTCAATAAGAATAGGTCAAATTTTGTCAAAATAACATCTCGCTCAAAACGATTACTTCCCCAAAAAAAAAGCTGCCCTCAAAATCGAGCCCTTGGATTTAGCAATAATCGAATGTCGTTCCAAAAGATACCCAGGACATTTTGATGCTTCGATTCAGCAGGATTAATCGATCCATAACACAAATAACGAAATTATCGATCGTTAAAAAAAATAACCTATGTAATAGCTTAGAAATTTACAGGATTTTCTATCCCGATTATCCCTTCATCCTTTCTCCTACTACGCATCAATTTTGTCACATTAAAACCCCTCTGCAATAGCTTCGAAATTAATATGATTTTTCATCGCCATTATCCCTTCATTCTTTCTCTCACTAACGCATCAATTTTGTCCCATTAACACCCCTTTCTACAAAATTAAGAAAAAAATTAATTATCCTCAATAAGAATAGGTCAAATTTTCTCAAAATAACATCTCGATCGAAACGATTAAGTCCCCCCAAAAAAAAACTGCTCTGAAAATCGAGCCCTCCAATCCACCAATCCGTTTTCCATTCCAAAAGATACCCAGGACACTTTGATGCTTCGATTTAGCAGGATTAATCGATCCGTAACACGAATAACGAAATTATCGATCGTTAAAAAAAATAACCTATGTAATAGCTTAGAAATTTACAGGATTTTCTATCCCGATTATCCCTTCATCCTTTCTCCTACTACGCATCAATTTTGTCACATTAAAACCCCTCTGCAATAGCTTCGAAATTAATATGATTTTTCATCGCCATTATCCCTTCATTCTTTCTCTCACTAACGCATCAATTTTGTCCCATTAACACCCCTTACTACAAAAATAACGAAAAGAAATAAATTACCCTCAATAAGAATAGGTCAAATTTTCTCAAAATAACAACACAATCGAAACGATTAATCCCCCCCCCCAAAGAAGCTGCCCTCAAAATCAAGCCCTCGGATTCAACAATAATCGAATGTCGTTCCAAAAGATACCCAGGACACTTTGATGCTTCGATTCAGCAGCATTAATCGATCCGTAACACAAATAATGAAATTATCAATCGTTAAAAAAAATAACCTATGTAATGGCTTTGAAATTCAGAGGATTTTTCATCCCGATTATCCCTTCATTCTTTCTCCTACTAAAGCATCAATTTTGTCACATCAAAACCTCTCATCATTAAATTAACACAAAAAAACGTCCCTCAGTAAGAATACATGAATTTTACGACAAAAATCATTGTCTTCCATCACAAAAAACGACAAAAACTCACCAGACTTCGATGGATAGTTGAGAAGTATTAATCCAGCGGTAACACAATTCATAACCCGTTTCTTCGGCTTGTTACGACCATTATTCAAAGTATACAACAGTTTTTATTTCCTATAAAGACGATATGGATCGATCGTGTAAAAAAAAAAAAGATCCGCACGTATATTCAGTTTTTTGACACTAGGGAACCGGGCATCGCGATATCTGTTTACGATAAAGCACCATCCACTCGTGAGACAAAGACAGAAAGAATGAGACAGAAAGAGAGAGAGAGAAAGAAAAAGAGAAAGATAATTAGCACATCACGTAGTGATGATCGAGCGTGTCGACCGTGTCGCGTACGACTCGCTTCTGTCTCTCGTTGGCTGCTGCTTATGTCTCTGACTACTCTCTTTTCCTCTCTCCTTGCTCTGTTCGAATTGTTACCGCGGAGTGGGTCGAATAGGTCCACGACAGAGAACCTACACGATCTACCCCAGGGCGCCAGGCGTTTGTTCCACCTGGTCCCAATCACCGTACAGTTTCTTTTTTTTTCTCTTTACCACCCCCTTCCACCGGTAGTCTGTCGAAAAATCTCCGAGATAAAGAGAAAAGTGTCAATCGAAACAAATGAATGACAGAACGTTGAGTCAATGGTGAATCAGTGTTTGGCTTGTTGAACAAAAGAGATTGAAGAATTCCCCTTGAACAGAATCGCGATGTTTCACCACTTTCGCCACTCTTAAAGTCTTCAACGCAACGACAACATTGCTCGACAGGGTTTTTTCGACACGTAGATCTCGAAATCTCAAAATCTCTTGAGAATCACTGGGCCTAACTAACCTACACGTACAATTAGCACTTCGCGTTTGTTCTTTTTTCCGCGGATTCGTTCGAACGCTGTAGCAGATTTTTAATTCATGACAATCGTTTCTTTTTTACATTTACTTGAATCTCTCGCGACACACAGAGAGGCTACAAGCACTGGCAACGAAATCGACGTCAAAATCAGCTGTGCGCTTCTCGCTATGCGCTCTTCTTCTTCGTGGGGTCGCTCATATTTGCTCTATCTCCCTCTTTCTCTTACCCTCGCTCGTGGTTGCAACGAGAAACCGTGCTGTCGACCATGCCCCAGGGCCGTAACGCCTCGAATCATGCTGAGGGAATCTAAGGGAATCCATTGTTCATTTCGTGCGGATGAGTAAGGATATTTGCATTATAAGAATTCGAGGAACCATTGTTCTTATAGTTCTAACTCAGAACTGAAGGATTTTTAGTTTTTTCAATATTTTCATCAAGCTCGGTTCAGTTTGACTCACTGCTCATACTGTGCGTTAGGTAATTCTCGTATGTTTATTTATATATAGCAGTATTTTATTGAGCGAACGATTTCGAAAAAAAGGTGGCCTAATTTTTTATTAAACTAATGGCCAATGTTCTTTATTTCATAAATAGTCCAGTCGTTACGTCGAAAAAAACGGATTAGAAATGCATGTGAACCGCGAAAGCTGATTTTTGGATATTGTGTGGGGGGAGGGCCTTAGAAAAGCTTAACTTCAAATTGTCGACTAAGATTTCCCATGTGCGTTCTCCGCGATCTTGAAAAAAGTGTTAAATTTTGTTTTTTTGCAATAACTCGGCTCTTCGTCGAGATACGAAAATTGCGATAGGATACTTTTTTGTTGCTTCTTTTACGCTCTACAATTTAGGTCATATACATTTTTCACCTACCGTTCATCGTTGTTGAGATATCGAACGAGAACGGAAAAATATATTTTTTCTACAAAAACCACCAAAATATTTTTAAAGATTGTTAAATATAATTTTACAGTTTTTTGTGAAATCTACGTAAAAAAGTATCTAAGAAAAAAGTAAGTTAGTAAATGAGCAAACATATGAAAAAAAATTAATATATATATATTTTCATATGTTTCACAGTCGCGCCTCATTCTTGCCGTCTCCTCTTTGTGCGGTGATTCGCACGTTGTTCATGCTCGCCCGACGATTTATATACATGTGTACAGCCAAAAACAAGTTTCACTACCTGAATTTTTCACTTTCTCGCTCGGTATCTCAACAACGATGAACGGTAGGTGAACAATGTATATGACCTAAATTGTAGAGCGTACAAGAAGCAACAAAAAAGTATCCTATCGCAATTTTCGTATCTCGGCGGAGAGCCGGGTTATTGCAAAAAAACAAAATCTAACACTTTTTTCAAGATGGCGGAGAACGCACATAGGAAATCTTGGTCGACAATTTGAAGTTAAGCTTTTCTAAGTCTCCCCCACACAATATCCAAAAATCAGCTTTCTCGGTTCACATGCATTTCCAAATGTATATAATGACTGGACTAAAAGCCATTTATGGATTTCCTTTTCAATCGACTCTATTAGTGATTTGTAGGTCAACCAAGCTAAAAGCACGTTTACAATTGACGAAATATCACAGTAAGGAAATCCTCGAGTCTAACGAAGAATTGATGGTAAAGTTGAAAATTCGCAATTACGAATGCCCATTGATTCTCAAATGAATTGACCTGGTGAATGTGATTCAATCTAGCCTTTTGCTATTGGTCCTCGAATTCTTCGCCCACGCACATCGTGATCATAGTCTATAGATATATAAAAACTTTGCAACCCCTAAACTGGTGTACTATAACGTACTTGGTGGATGAATTTCTACTACGTGAACGGGTTAATACTACAGAATTGCGAGTATAAGATAGTAGCGCTTGCGCACATTTTCCACTGCCCCAGCTAGAAGTGCACTCATTCAAGAGAAAGGCTTCTCTATCCAGCTTCGAACAGCGTCAGCCATTGGTACATGCAACAAACGCAACAACGGGGAAAACGTTATATGCGTTATGACCAATATTCTTAGAACGCAATTATCAAAGATCAGAGAAATAATTCCTTCTATCCTTCGCTCCCAAGCTAATAATTGCTCGAGGCTCTCTCGAAGAGGTTAATCATCGCTGGAGAATCCTGAACGTCAGTTCTGTGTCATCGCTTACAGTCATATCGATTGTCCATCGACAAAATGGCGGACGGTCTATCATTGACATTTCTTACAGACTCCGCATTGTCAGAAAATAGTGAATAATCGTTATTACATTCTCATCAATGACGAAAACTGTCCGTTCAAACATTGACGTGATATTTTTCAATATCTACGAGATTATTCATCGGTTAAAATCGATTTAATCAAAATAATTATCATTTTCCCTTGCAAATATTTACTCGAATGCTCCGGGTCGAAAAGATATATTGATAGTTGCCTATCAATCTCGTCTCTAATCGCTATGAGAGAGAAAAAAATTAGAATTGCAACGAAGATCGGGGCATCGAGAATTCTCGTGACTTTGTTGTCATTCGGGACTTGCGCATGCACGGACAAAGAACTGTTCTGACATAAGGTCGATAATGCTGGCAACGGTCTGGCCATTCGCGACCTTACGAAGTGTCGAGGGAAGAGTTTCGCGGCGCGGAAGAGCAGCGCGGGGTGGCGCTTGGCGTGGGGAAGCGTGGGTGAGAGAGAAACGAAGTAACTGCGATGGATAGAGGGGGAAATGGTAGAAGAAGAGAGAGACAGAGAAAAATTGTTGAAGAGAGATGTTCCTTGGTTAAAGTGGCTAAATCGAGCGAGACAGCCGATAGAGGAAAATAGTGTGAAGCAAAGTACGAGTGGAGTAGTCGGTGGTGGGAGAATAAACGAAGAGCGTTGCGACGGATAGAGGGGAAAGAATGGGCTAACGCATGCCTCGGGTCGATACTCTAGCACCGAAAGGAACGAACGCTCGGTGCAAGTGTACCGAGCGCGAAAGAGCGCGAGTAAGCGCGAGAGAGCGCGAGTGAACGCGAGTACATCTGCACCGAGGACAACGGTGAAGGCTTACGAACGCTCGTTTTGTTCCTGCGAATGTTGCTAGAGAGATAAAAAAAAAAAAAACCGAGAGAGGAAAAAGAACGGCCTGGTGGTTTCGGAATGATGATTCACTCTTCGAATGGAAGAACGAATACGTTTCGGTTCTTTTTTTTTCATAATAGGAACAAGCTCTTTCTGGTCTTTCGTCGAAATTTATACATTCTACGAACCCAATGGCTGTTGCCATCCAAACCGGAAGGTCTCTGACTTCAATTTCGAATGTACAAAATCGTCGAATAGGAAATTGTTACGTTTCATGAATAGCATTTAGAATAAAGTAAATATCAACGAATATCTAATATCACTTATTTTTCGGTTAAAATGAAAACCGATAGAGTCGTAAGTCGACATTGAATTTGAGGATAAAAAATAATTTATACAGTTTTGTGAATATCGATTGAAAGGGGATTGTAAATTCTATCTCATTGCGATATGAAAACACCGGATATTATGCGGTTATGCACTTTTTTTTTTTTAATTCATAAATTATTTAATTTAACGAGTTTGATGAATTCTCTTGACATGACGAGGATGACTCGTGCAATTCCGTCGGTGGATGTTTAACAATAATTTCGAGAGAAACGAGACCCGAGAAGGTCGAACTTTGTTGGCAAACGTAAAAGTGCAGGGATAAAAAAGAGGCTTCAAAAAATGATTTAGAAATGGAAACAGGAACAATTGGACAAAAAAAAACATACAAATTGAAACTGTTTTTTCAAAAATTGTATTGTTTGACGGTAATAATTTGTTTGCTTTTTGTTTATCCTAAATTTTCATGCACTTTTTTTGAATGAGATTTCATAATTATTACATTGAAAAATTTACGTCTTTTCGTTGATAAATACGTACGTTTAATTTTCGTCTTTTTGTCTATATTTTTATTTATTAACAAATATCTTCATAACAATTGAAGTATGAAAATTGGCAGTCGATTAAGCTGGAGAAAAACACGAGAGTAATCTTTCGCTGTTTCTATATAGTACAATCAATAGGGAGCCCGTTACTCTTGTCCGCATCGTACTAAAAATAATCGACAATTTTTTTCTTTAATAAGAATCAGTATCACGTACTGAATGTGAATTAACAAAACGGTTACAAATTAAGGGAGCGGAAGTGCCGCCATTTTGAGGAAAACCGTATTGGCCAATATCTCCGTTGCCGTGCACTCTAGGCCAAAAATGGTAATTACCTTTCTTGTAGATAATTGAATTTCCCATATTTTTTTCTACATAATTTTTTTTGTATCACTTACCGTTTACGACTTATACGACTGTTAAAATTTATTTATTCACTTTTTGACCTGTATCTCTCTTAATAATAGTTTAAACAATGAAATGCTAATAACTTATCTTTTAAATCCATACATTTTCCACAACTTTTATTTAAAACTTTTTTGTCTAAAATTAATATTCTAAAAGTTATAACGCGTTCAATGTTGCGCTACTGGGTGCAAGGCTAATAAAAACGCGTTATAACTTTGAGAATATTAACTTTAGACAAAAAAGTTTTTAATAAAAGTTGTGGAAAATGTATGGATTTAAAAGATAAGTTATTAGCATTTTATAGTTTAAACAATTATTGGGAGAGATACAGGTCAAAAAGGGAATAAATAAAATTTAACAGTCGTATAAGTCGTAAACGGTAAGTGATACAAAAAAAATTACTTAAAAAAAAGATGGGAAATTCAATTATCTACAAGAAAGGTTATAATCATTTTTGGGCTAAAGTGCCCGGTAACGGAGATATTGGCCAATACGGTTTCCCTCAAAATGCCGGCACTTCCGCTCCCTTAATTTGTAACCATTTTGTTAATTCACATTCGGTACGTGATACTGAACCTAATTTAAAAAAAATGTCCTTTATTTTTGATGCGCCACAATATTCTCTATTGATTGTACTAATATTCCATTATTGATATGCTTCAAAAGTCGGCCATTTTGTTTTTCGTCATGATGAAATCCACATGACATTTATATTAACATCACGTTGAACGTAATTGTCCAATGATTTTGTGCTTGTTCCTGTCAATCGGTTAATCAATTTTCGAACAAGAGATCGATTAAATTTTCCTGACGTTTCAATTAACCTCGTATCCATAGAGTTTCACCGAGGACCTTCGAAGCTCCCGATCGACGTTACTTTTTATTTCCCTCAAGAATTTTCCTTCTCAACGATAAATAAATTACCCAGCACTCACGGATATCCGCTACGAAACCGACTATTTTCACAAACACCACATCATCGAAATAAATCGCTTCCCTCTCGTGTTAATCCATAATCTTTATTTGTAGTTTAATCAAAAAATCTCTAATAGATCTCTGTAAAAAGAATTCTCTAATGGAAAGAATTGCTAATAAAAATGGCGAATTTAATCAATTATATCTTTGTAATGTAGCAATGGATAAACTTAAATCACTTTTGTATCGTAATTACAAAAGTGTTTCCATGCATTTATAACATTTTTTTGTTGGTTATTGATACGATTAAAAATTCGAGACAAAGGAAAATATGACTAAATAGTCGTTCAGCTAAGCTCAATAGATATTGCAAGATGCTTAGATTTGCTAAACAGTTGACGAATTGTGCTTTGCAAAAACAGATGCGTTTAATATAATAATCTGTGTAAGATATGACGTATCTCGTTTCAACAGCGATTACACGATCACAACAATGTTATATCGATGCGCTGTTATTTCGATAATGCTAATTCGTCATTCGACCTACGAACCGGAAGAATCCCGACGGTGATACTCTTTCTTCATGCATAATAGATAACTATAGTGATAATGGTAAAAAGATAAGGATGAATTATTATTATTATATGAGAATGAAAAAAACTGAGGCAGACGAGTGCATCAGCACTCGGAAAAACATCGAAAACCGTGTACAGAGCTTTCATAGGCCCCTGGGAATAACCGAGAACTTTGGCCAGACACGAGGAAATTCTCTCGTGACGAAAACAAAACACGCAACGTTGAGCGTATGCATAATGCGAATCGCACGTGTGTACACTCTCAGTGAATTGCGTCATCGTTCTTGTCTCTTCGTACGGGCTCTGCGATCTTAGACTATTTCGAGAAGAAGAGCCACTTTCGAAAAGTCTCTCGTGTCTATGAACATACGTTTATAAGTACGTATGCTCGGTTGCATCGAGTAACAGAGATCATTGTTCGGTGCACGCGAATGTGTTTGATTAAGTTGTAAATTAAAAATTACGCTCAACTTATAGAGGAAGCTTTGTTTTCGTGAAAAACAAATTTGTATTCGAACTTTTAATGGACATTTCAAATTTCATGTTACGCCATTTTTAATTCGACATCAGCGCTTTCGAAAGCCACTGGGTAATTATTTTCATTTAAATCTAGTCATTTGATGTTTTCTTCTGGCGGCCATATTGATTTTATCATTTTTAATTGTTGCATCAATCAATCTTTATTAATATGCTGTGTTTTTAGTAGAAGCAGTCGCGTTAAAACGCTTCTTCGGGTATTCTATGTTTAATTTGAAACATATTTTTTCATTTAATTAAAAAAACCATTTTGCTTATTCTCTTCAATGCACTTGGGAATGCACTCCCGGACTTTCATATCGCTAGCGCGTGAAACGATGAGAGCATCCGGACTCGAGATATATGCACGTATTTATGAAAAAGTAGTTTAACTAATAGGAAACAGACTTTGTATTCCGACGCACAAAGCTACGCTTTTATCGGACTTTGTCTCCGATGTACGAGTGAAGTATAATCTTGAAATGTGAATCATACAATTTTTATGATACTCATAATTTCACCTATACGTATGCATTACGTATTAACAATGATTTTCGCGTCGTAATTGCACTATCCGTATGTCATAAAGTTATAACTTATGACACTAATAATTTGTTACAAACAATAAAAACAATAATTTGAACTGTTTCGTAAATAGGACGCGCTACTAGCGCGGCTGTTTCCGGTTATGCCCGCACGACATCCGCGCGCGTCCTTTAATCAAGTTCGTTGTGCACCGTGTACCCAGTACGTTACAAACTTTTGTCAACAAGTTTTTCAACGGACATTTACATGGAAAAAAGAAAACTTGTGATGCCGGTGACTATTGAGAATTAGTGCCGTAATAAATATTCATACGGCTTCGTGTTTCACAAGAGAATTGACCTGATAAACACATTGCAGTAAGTGTACAAAAACATAACCAATATGCATGATCGCGACGAGAATGATCGCACTTCATATTCTGCAAAAAATAATGCAGCGATTCTAAATCCGTTTGCATCGATCAGAATTGTAAATTAATCGGCAAAGATGTCACAATACTTAATGAGTTTAAATATCGAACAAGGGAATCGAATATATAGTTTTACAGTTATAATTGACAAATATAATCGATTAAATTATTTCGAAAAAAAAACAATGTCTATCAAGCGTATTTTTCGTGGCAAGTGGTGTCCAAAATTACGCACTCACAATGTGAAAATTTTAAGAGATTCGATATGCAAAAAGATAATTGCGACAAGGAAAAGCGGTTGAAGCGGAACAGTCGCTTTTTTTTTTGTATATTATTAAATATTTTATCTTTCGTCGGTTTTCTTGGCATCTTCCTTGTTGCCGTCGATAACCTCCGCTTGCGAACCCAAACATTCGACACAGAGAAAACTCCGAATACACGTGCAACTGTGTGCAACACAATCCAAGTACCAAAACTGAGTACACACAATTTAATTGTTAATTCGTTGTAGAAACTATTTGTAAGTAGCAATAACGAGCGAATACGTTAAAGAAAAGTTTATTATCCTTCATCAACCTCGTTCGTACGAATATTCGTAAATCGAATTCGCGATTTGTGTGTAGAGAACAGTGCCAATCATAACCTCTCTGTGAATAAAAAAAAATTAAAAGTCTCCACGAAAAGAAAGTTTTGCTTGTCAATTAACAATTATCGAAACGACAAGAATGAATGATTCGGGAACTGAAGATGATTCGAAAACAACAGGACCGGTGGACGACGCTTGGTCTCTGAAAGTTCCAGAATTCAAACCGGAGCACAATCCCCATCGTCTCCTCGAAGAGAGTTCATTCGCAACACTATTTCCAAAATATCGCGAGCAATATTTGCGGCAATGTTGGTCACTCGTGCAAAAAGCCCTCGATCAACATGCCCTGAAAGCCGAGCTCGATCTCATCGAGGGTAGCATGTCCGTTAAAACTACTCGCAAGACGTGGGATCCGTTTATAATAATAAAAGCTCGTGATATGCTGAAAGTCATGTCTCGCTCGGTACCCTTTGAACAAGCCGTTAGAGTTTTGCAGGATGACATCGGCGCCGACATTATAAAGATATCGTCGTTGGTCAGGAACAAAGAGAAATTTGTAAAAAGACGTCAAAGGCTCATAGGACCAAACGGCTGTACGCTAAAGTCCATCGAGCTTCTCACAAATTGCTATGTCCTCGTTCAGGGACAAACAGTCGCTGCTCTCGGCCCCTATCAGGGTCTCAGGCAAGTGCGAAGAATAGCCGAGGAAACGATGAAAAATATTCATCCTATTTATAACATAAAGGCTCTTATGATAAGACGCGAATTGGCCAAAGATCCGAAATTGAAGAACGAAGATTGGGACAGATTTTTGCCAAAATTCAACAGCAAGAACGTCGCTAAGAGGAAGCAACCCAAGAACAAGAAGATCAAGAAGCCTTATACGCCATTCCCGCCGCCTCAGCAAGAGAGCAAATTGGACAAAGAATTAGCTTCGGGAGAATACTTTCTCAAGGATGAACAGAAGAGAGCCAAGAGGAAGAAGGAACAGGACGAGAGACACCAGGAAGCAACAAAGAAGAGAGAGGAGAAGAGAGCTCAAGCTTTTGTACCGCCTAGCGAGGAAAATCCTTTGTTGGGCAAAGTTAAGGGAGGGAACGACGTGGACATCGATGAACTTAAGAAAAAAGTTAAAAAAGGACTGAAGAAACGGAGCAAAAAAGTGTAGAACTCTTACGTGACCGTTGATCACGATGTTTGTACAAAGGACGATGAATAAAAAACACACCTTTTGAAAACATTTGTTACTTTTTTTATTTAAAAAAAAAACTTGCCTTCTTATCCTTCCTATGTTTAATATGATGGTATATCGCTGACGTACATACAATATAGTTATTATACAATCGCAAAATATGGAATAGAGGAAATTTCAACATTTTCTTTTTTTTCTTGTTGTTACAAATACAATTCCCTAGTAGTACAACACGATCACAATGTCAAATCCTACTCGCGAAATGAGAAAGCAATGAAAAAAATAATCGTGACTCGAAAAGCGGTCATCCGATGGATAAAAAAATTTTCTTCGATTATGAGTATTATTTATATATACGAAGTTTTGATGAATTAATTGATATACATGCGAATTATCCGTCGTGCAGAGTTGACTTGTATTTATTGACCCTGTTGATTTATAGCATTTTTTTTTAATTAAATATGTTTGGACTGTTTTCGTTTTTTTTTTTTGTAAAATTTTGGAAAAATTATCAATGCCAAATAATTTTTCGAATAGACAGTGCAATTTCAAAAATAAAAAGAGGATCGCCAATCATTGAATAGGAAAAATCGAATTTATCAATTGCATTTGAGAAACTGCGATTTCAAATTTTCTTCAAATTCATTATTGTTCTTAGAAATTAACCCATTTCTACATAAAATTTCTAGTCCTGTATAGTATGATATTGTAATTGAAAATAATTTCGGATCATTAATACGAAAATATCAATACCTGGAAATTCTGATAATCCATGGACATTTATTAATTTATTTTGATTGTTAAATTGAAAAATTAGATTTTTCCCATCATCGCAACTCTGCTGTTACGTAAATTCGATCTTTCGCGTAACTTCAATATTACACATATTCTCAGCTGTTACGTTAAATCGCGTACAGCAGCCCTTATCAATTTTTAAAGAAATTTTGTTTGCCTAAACTGTAACAATGACGTTTTACAGCTTGACGTCTCTTACACGCTATCTTTCCTCAATCTTCGTACATAATCAGCATTGGATTTTCACTTATTCTAATATTTTACAGCTTATACATCTTGGAAGTACGACTTTGCCATGTCTTATGTTCTAATATGTATATATGCAAATTTTTATCTAATATTTACAATGAATGTGATTATAGAGTGTCGAGTTCACTCAGCGCTTCGAGTCGTTTAAGCGTTTTGTGATATGGAAAAAAATAAAATAAAATATTCATATATATATATATATATATGTCAGCTGCTATCTACGATAACGGGTCTAAAACAATGGAGACAGTCGCTGCAAAATGATAATAATCACAGAAGATAGTTTATTCAATGAGATATTCCCCAGAAACGATTTTTGCCCGAGGGAATTTTGTTCTTTGAGTCATTTAATTCGTGGACGATTGCTTGAGAAGTGCAATGGAAAGGAAAAAACTTTTCCATACTTTGTTTTCGAAGTTCCTTTGGTTTTTAATTTTCATAGCCCACTGTTCGCAAATTAAATGACACTGAAATGTTTCCTCGGTAAAAAATGGCTCCACTTCGTGTGGAATATCTCCTATGCGACATTGCATTTGAATGAGCATATTTCACTTACTCGGCTTCTAAGTACTTTTATATCTCACTCAGGCATTGCCAACCCTCGAAATTTTCCAAATAGGGCTTATTGCTTTCTCATAGAGGAAGCTTTGGTTTCGTAAAAAAAAAAAAAAAAATCGAGTTCTTAACGTCAGTATGCTTAAAATATTCCAGAACATCCGATAATCACATGTAAAAAAAAATGTCCGTGTGCATATGCGTGTGTGTGTGTGATAGGGTAAAAAAATTCAATTTGGTATATGTCGAGAACGAATTGACCGGTTTCGTGAAAACTTTGGACAGATTTAGGGCATCGACCTTCCGTTATTTTCTGCATTTTTCGTTAGAATTCCTTGAGAATTCGAAATTTTACGCCATTCTGAAATTTCTGCACAACGTCCACGATCGTTTTAACTTTCGTAAATTTTCATCCATTAATTTCTTTCCATAAAAGGTTTAAGGAACAAGGCAATATTGCAAATAATAATTGAAATCATTTTCCCAGAAAATTATCAGCAAAAAAATAAATAAAAAACTCAATATCGTTTGAGTTTGTCTTTACGACTTCTTTTCCAGAACGCTACGTAAAATAAATTCTCCTTTCGTTTATGAAATTTTCAACATCAAAACTTTGAGCGAGGGATAATCGATTTTGTTGAATAATTAATTTTCAATAAACTACCAGGTAAATTAATTTAAAAAATAATATTTAAAAGCAACGCAGGCTGACAATTTCTGATCGCAATTACGACTTACGGTTTAATTATACATTCGGAAGAGATTAAAAACGCTACGTACATTTCCTTTTCTTTTTTCGCGTACTAGAAATTCTCTCCCGGACAGGGTTATTATCGCCTTGTCTCAATGCCTGATATCTCGTTTACTATACGCGTAAAAGTTTTATCATACAAAAGCTTATGGTCATTTAATTATTCATTTTCCCGAGATCTTGCGAACAATAGCCAGCGTTTTCGTTAAAAACATTCGGAAATATATGAAAAAAAAAAAAAATCTCACATTTTGCTAATTTGAGCCAGTGGATCGGTTTTTCCCCACATTTCTAACCGCACAATCAACCGAGTAATGTATAATTGTTTATAAAAATAAATCTCTGCGCGAGACTGACCCCGTTTGTCGAGCGTGTATGAGAACAAAAAAAACATTCTATTCGTTCGTTAATGTAAAATCCGCGAAACCTGCGTGTGACATTACTGCGAGAAATTATTTTAAAAAATGGCCGAACGTTTGAAAAAAAAAAATCACTGTCACGCGAGGCGACAATTGGAAAAATGTGATCCGTGTATGTGTGTGTATAAAAAAAAATTACGTAGTATTGGAAAATGAAATTTTTAGTTACTCGAGTATTTTCATTCGTTATCGTCACGTTTTATCTTTACAATTAAATTAATATTACAACGACACAGCTGCATTATATTTACATATAAAAAAAATGATAATAAAGTGCAGCCGAGGTCAGAGAACGAGGCGCTTTTTTTACCGATCACAAAGATCGGTATCGGGGGAATGTGAAAAAAAAAACAAATTCGTCGTAAAAATGCTTCACTGATTATTCTTCACTGGCAGAGAAAGAGTGAGAGAGAGGAAGAGATAAATTTATATTAAATTCAAAAATTAGTTTTGCAACATTAAAGTCTTGAATCTCGAAACGTTTTTTTTAATTTTCTTACTCCTTCGCTTTAATGAACTCGTACGAAATGTGTAAAAAAATTGATTTACTCGACTTTTGATATTATGGATTTTTGAACGTATCACTGTGCAAAACGAAATTTCGGATTTTAATTTTCGAACGACAGATATATCGCCACTACGTTTCCCAAAGATTTTCCGTAGAATTTCGACCAATTCCATTTACCCAATTTTTTCATTATGATCAACGATTTAAGGTAGTAGTCTGGTAACTTAAGCCGATTTTCATGTCTTTTTTGGAGGGCGTTTTTTTGTAGGAAAATAAAAATGAATCTCTTTGGATATTTAGGATGTTTTTATTTACATATTAAAGATACAAAAAAAAATTTTTTTGAACAAATTTAATAGTTTATTATTTCTATTATTATTGATCGAAGTTGGTACCTCGAAAAAAAAGCGCGTGGGTGGCCCCGGTGATTTTGGCTCGTGATGTTATCTGAAATCGAAAATTCTTGATAATTCTTAATCTATAGACATGTCATTCTGGTCGGAACTACCGAAGTTAAATTTCATGGATAAATAACAAAATTTATTTGCTAAAATAAAAGGACTTTTTTTCCAAAATCCGCCATTTTGTTATTTATCCATGAAATTTAACTTCAGTAGTTCCGACCAGAATGACATGTCTATAGATTAGGAATTATCAAGAATTTTTGATTTCAGACAACATCAAGAGCCAAAATCACCGGGGCCGCCCACGCGCTTTTTTTTTCGAGGTGCCAACTTCGATCAATAATAATAATAATAATAAACTATTTAATTTGTTCAAAAAAATTTTTTTTTGTCTCTTTAATATGTAAATAAAAACATCCTAAATATCCAAAACGATTCATTTTCATTTTCCTACAAAAAATCGCCCTCCAAAAAAGACATGAAAATCGGCTTAAGTTACCAGACTACTGACTTAATCTTTTTTTCTTTTATTCTTGTCATTCTGTATTTCGTCGTTGTCTCGAACAAATTTTATCGAATCGTCCCAGATTTGTATGTTCGTGGCGATAAAATGAGGGAATCAAATGATCACCCCGCGAAAATTAGGCTCCAAGTCAGTAACGATTTTTTTTTTGTAATACACAAAAATCTCCTAAAATTCGTTACGACGTCGTAAGGACAGTTCGGGTCCGTGAGAAACGGATCAAATATTTCGTCTCACGCATTTTTGCTTTTATGCAATATTTTTGATCTATCTTTGATTTTGTTTTTTTTTTTAAATCGAAAAACGTATCGACGGCAATGCCTAGACCGATAATTTGTCATTCTCATTTTACTTTTTTTCGGTTTGTATCTCTTAATTTTCGTATATTCTCTTCACGTTTCATCGTCACTCGCATCTACCGACACACGCACACGCGCACACTCACACACACACACACACACACCGATCAATAATAAAATCTAAGCTAATGACTGTTATTGTAGAGATGCCACCGTTGCGTCTCGACGCTCGAGTCGCATTTTTCCGCGGTTATTCCGCGCTGAGCGTGAAATCTCGAATCAACGCAAACGGGAACTCGAGAATGTCGAATCAAGCCACCCTCGAGATGTCGCCACTTTTGATTCTCACTTCCGTCGCATATCTGCATCAGTAACGTCGTACTCTTCGCGTATACCGGCAGAGTTAGACACAGATCGTGATGCTTTATCAGACCGTCTTTCGTCAGACCCCATTCCTGAGATAAAACAAAAAATTTAACGAAATTGGCATAGTATATGTGAAATTTGAGTCGAGAATACTGCTTTTTTTTTTTCGTATTTAATTCAAGAGTGACGTTAAATTTTGCATCGCTGGAACGCAATGAAAATAGGGTTTAAAAATTTTATATTTTCGGTATTGCTCTCGCTTCTCTTGCCCATTTAGGCCCAGCTTCAAAGGAGATCCCAGAAAAACGTTTTAACGCTTGTTGTTTTCGAAAATCGAACCTTAACGGGGATGAATGGTGTTAAGAAAATCTATTCTCGTTATATTCCAACGACTGCATACTTTAACATCATATTTAAGATACAATTCTATTTACTTTTTAATATTTCTGTTCATTTTTTTTTTAGATATAAGTAAAATCAACTGTAAAACAATTTTTTTAGGGCTTTTAATTTTTTTACTGAGTTTCCGTTGGTATTGTCATCAGGAACTCAGAAAAACTGCTTTCGCCGCTGAGTAGTCGGCGTGTAAAATCCGGTACACGGTTAAGCGATTCCCCATCTTAGTACTGACCACGGCCAATACCGTTTAACATGGGAGATCGCCGAAACCGCGTACCGACCACGAGGCCACTGCTGTCGGTCGTTAAGGCGGTAGTCTGGTCTAGAAATTTGAAAAAATCGATATTTTTTTTTTTTTTTTCATTTTCTTATTCCTTAGACCTTTCTTCATACGCTCCTGAAAACCGTTTATTGATATTTCAAAAATTAGCCGAGAAATAAAAATTCTAAGCAAGCCGCGCGGTCAGGTAGCGCGGTCGGGAAGCAGCTAACGCAGAGGCTACTGAGTCGCTCATTTAACGGTGTCAAAACTTCGAACGCGTTTATCTCAGAACTATGTTTTTCAAATCGGCGCCCACGATATCTCGATAACTAATGGACCGATCGAGCTCAAATTTTGCACGTACCTTGGGTAGCCTGTTTCCGAGGACTGGTAGCAGAATTGAGTCGAACAATAATTTTGCCGACATTTTATAACTCGTCGAATACCCGAAAATGTATGAAATATCATTAATGAAAGTTCAACAAGCCGCCATTTTGTCAAAATTTTTTTTTAAGTACCAATTCTGCTACCAGTGCTCAGAATACTCATACAGATTGAGAATATATATATATTTTTTTTTCAGATGCATACAACATCGTCCAGAGTGGGCGCCGATTGAGGGGGCTTTCGGCGCACCATGTTGCAACAAGGCAAAAAACTACATGAAAATATTTAAAATAATTTTTTTTTTTATGTACAAGTATTCTCTAAGGATCAATAAATGCACGTGTAAATCTTCATCAAGACAACTTCAACGGTTTAAAAATTATTGCACATTAGAAATGACGTCGAAAATCTCGCTCTAGACCAGACTAACGCGTTAAATTGTAATTTATTTTCTATATCTTGGCCGAAATTAAATACCTGATTTCCCCCAGTATCGTGGCAGGGATACAGCCCGACGTTTCCATCGAGAAGATGACCCATACTATCGAGACAAGCGGAACCTTGTTTGAGGGATCCTCCAGGACCACCCTCGCTCGTTGGTATCACCAATTCCGGATAAACATTCTTGAGATACCAGCTAAAAGGTTTGCAGTGCAATTTTCTCTTCAATTCCATTCTGTCTTGTATGCTGAAACGTAAATATGAGGAAAAATTGATAAATAATCATTGCTATCCGAGGCACGGGACATTTTTTATGAAAAATTTAGGAAAGGTATTTTTTTTAAATTTCTCGTAAATAATGTCACGTTTTCTTCATTCTAAATAGTAATTTAGAATGAAGAAAACGTAATCTTCAGTGATAGTTTATAAATTTTGTAGAAAATAATGTAATCGTTAAGGTAGTAGTTTGATAACTTAAGCCGATTTTCATGTCTTTTTTGAAGGGCGTTTTTTTGTAGGAAAATAAAAATGAATCGTTTTGGATATTTAGGATGTTTTTATTTACATATTAAAGATACAAAAAAAACTTTTTTTTCCAAAGTCCGCCATTTTGTTATTTATCCATGAAATTTAACTTCAGTAGTTCCGACCAGAATGACATGTCTATAGATTAAGAATTATCAAGAATTTTTGATTTCGGAAAACATCAAGAGCCTAAATCACCGGGGCCACCCACGCGCGTTTTTTTCGAGTTGCCAACTTCGATCAATAATAATAATAATAATAAACTATTAAATTTATTCAAACAAATTTTTTTTTGTATCTTTAATACGTAAATAAAAACATCCTAAATATCCAAAACGATTCATTTTTATTTTCCTAGAAAAAAACGCCCCCCAAAAAAGACATGAAAATCGGCTTAAGTTACCAGACTACTACCGTAAGTTCATTTTTTTTTTTTTTTTTTTTTTTCATCATACGAATCAATGAAGTTGCACTTACTTTCCGAATGGTATATTTCGCGCGAGAGGAACGGCGTTGTAATAAAAGTGTTTATAATCGTCCATCCAGACTTCGGCAGCTCGTCGTGTATTGCGAGCAAATACGTTGCCGCTACCACCCGGAAATGAGTAGGGATGACGTTTGCGAAAAACGTGACCGACCCTCGAGCACGGTATTATCTCGAGACTTCCGCCGCATTGCCACACTCGAAATGAGATTTCTGACAGAAAAAATAAAAAATAAAGCGATACAGATTATAATGCATCATAAATGCGTTAATTATGATGCGTCAACATAAACTCAAAAAATGTCCAACACATTTTTCTCATTTCTCATCAACATTCAACTACTTTTTTGATATAAAAAAAAACTTGGCTATAACGCCCATTTCCCTAAATGGACTCGGTATTTATTGTCTTTTTTTTATATATATACGCTCGAATTTATCTTACCGAGATTTTCACCACCCCAAACGTCCATCTGAGTGTCGTATTTTCCGAGTCTCTCGAAGTACGGTTTGTTAATAACAAACAGACCACCGGCAATCATTGGCGTTCTTATCGCTTGTGTCGGATCTTTTTGTCGCGATTGTCTCTCCCCTTGACTAAGATATTCCCACTTGAATACAAGGCTCCAATCGAAACCGCCCCTGAGATCAGCCGATGCACCTGTCGAAAAAACATCGAGAATGACGTTAAAATTTGATGGCCGATCGACAAGGGTGTGACCACCAGAAGAAACGTTGAAAATAAATTTCTTAATATTTTTTGTCAAAGTTATAAGTTGATTCACTGAAATGGCGTTAATTATGCTCCCTGAGGGATTTGTAGCTCCATTTTATGCTCATTTTCGTTGTTATCATTAAAACTTTGAAAAGACGCTTGGTTCAATGAGGCGCGATGATTTTTTAATTTTTCAATAGATACTTAAAATAGCATCGATTTTTTTGTGTGTAAATTCCTGTACCATTTCGTTGATAACTACGAAATTAATTTTCGAATAAATCAGGCAGTTGGTGTCGCGTTTTTTTTTTTTTGCGTAATACTCTACAACTCATTGAATGGGGCTAAAAAAAATGCAAAACGATAATTCGTTTACGTTCGTTAATTTATCGAGATTTTATTTCATTCATTATTTTTATAGGAGATATTAGAAGACTTGCCGATATATTGAAAAGTATCCATGCTAATGACATCGATGACAGGGCAAACGACCCTCGAAGGATCCTCGGCGACTCTCTCGAGGAGTGGCTCGAGCCAATCGGCGTTGCACTCGCAGTGAGAATCGAGAAAGGTGAGAACACTCGCTGTCGCTGCATCGGCACCTCGTACCCGCGATCTCATTAAACCTTCTCTCTTCTCGTTTCTAATCACTCGTACTTTGTGAATTCTCGATAATTCCTCGCCATCCTCCGCTGTAAATTCAAACACAGCCGTAAGCTTTGGAGTCAATTACGATTTGTACGAAAGATGTCTTGTTTTATTTATTTTTTGTTATTCCTACTCACGATGGTCACTGAAATCATCGACTAGAATGATCTCCTTGATTAGATGCTCGGGACTTCTGTTTAGAACACTGAAATCAGAAAAAAAATTCAGATCAATTTGTATCCAAAGATTTTGTTTCATCAAAAAAAAAATTCAATTCCTTTTTTTCCTCGGTACACCTATAGATTTTCATTCAGAACAGAATTACGTCACTAAATCATCGTTATCCGCTCGGATCGTGGAAAAATGTCATTTAAAAAATGTTTGAAGGAATAAATTCACCGAGTGAGACGCTTGGCACCATGACCGAGTCTTGTGTCCGCATTCGATGAGAGAGAAAGAGACAGAGAGAGAGAGAGCGGGGGATGACGGCGCGCGAGAAAAATGTCTTAATTAATTCCTCGGTTATGAGAAAAAATCGTTGATTTATGCGCCATGAAGATTTCGTGAGATAAGAAAAAAAAGCCAAGATGAAAAAAAGTTCTGTGGAAAAAATTGCAAAAGGAAGAGAAAGTAGTAAATCAAGGAATAGCTGAAATGAGAGCAAAGATAGAATGGTTGTGCGATTTTCGATAACGAGGATAGTTGCGATTCCTTTTTTACTTTCCTCAGGACAATAGATGAATATTCAATATTTCCTCCACATTTTCATCTTATAGTTCTCAGGCTATCTTGACAATAATTGGAGAAAAAAAAAATTGAGACAAACAACGAAGAGTTTAGACTCGTACATCAAGTCGTACGGCCTTACTAACATTTGCGATCGGCATCATTCCGTGTAGTTAATATATATCCGCCCCAACCAAACGTTAAGCATTTTCCATTTCACGCCATTTTAACCAATCAAGTATATATATTAGGGCGAATTTTTTTTCTAGACTATTTTTTTTTTCTGTCCCCACTCGAAATTTTGTTGGATATGTCGAAAAAGAAATTCCCTGAAAGTTACAGCCCTTAATATTAATTTTAAGTACTTTCCCTTAGCGTGAGAAGATTTTCCATCTAAAATACACGTAAATCGAATGTTTTTTTTTTTTCAAATTTCTATAACTCAGCCGCATTTTACGCTATCGAATTGTTCTTGGTTTCGATTTACTTGGAATAAAACAATCTAAAAAAGTGCCTTTTGCGGCGAAAGTGTAAATTGTACTGGTGAGTTGGTACGGGTCACTGAAGTTGATTTTTACTCAAAATTCTCGTTTTTTTGCTGTTATCTCCGAAACAATTAACTTTACGAAAAAAATGTAAATGAAAAATTTGTTGGAAATTTAATTTCCTATAAAAAAGGTCTTATCGACCCAATTGCTTAGATTAATATTTCTTGAGATATTGAACTTTAACTTAGGAGTAGTATACAATTTATAAAATATGAAATATTAAATAATTAAAAAAATTAAAAAAAATAAAGTTCAATATCTCAAGAAATATTAATCTAAGCAATTGGGTCGATAGGACCTTTTTTATAGGAAATTAAATTTGCAACAAATTTTTCGTTTACATTTTTTTCGTAAAGTTCATTGTTTCGGAGATAACAGCAAAAAAACGAGAATTTTGGGTAAAAATCATCTTCAGTGACCCGTACCAACTCACCAGTACAATTTACACTTTCGCCGCAAAAGGCACTTTTTTAGATTGTTTTATTCCGAGTAAATCAAAACCAAGAACAATATGATAGCATAAAATGCGGCTGAGTTATAGAAGTTTGAAAAAAATTCGATTTACGTGTATTTTAGATGGAAAATCTTCTCACGTTAAGGGAAAGTACTTAGAATTAATATTAAGGGCTGTAACTTTCAGGGAATTTTTTTCGACATATCCAACAAAATTTCGGGTGGGGACTAAAAAAAAATAGTCGAAAAAAAAAATTGCCCTAATATATATATATATATATATATTTATTTAAATGTTTATAAAACTGGAGCTTGTGAGCGTATATGTTTCGCACTGGTCGAGTAATGGCTACCCGAGTAAGCGGAGCACGATGGAATGACGATTAGAAAATTCCATTCGTCTCTCTCTCTCTCTCTCCGGTCGGAGGATGCGGTACCGAGGCTTTTATCGAACGGTAGAGACTTTTCAAACCTTCACTAACTCTATGTTATATATCCTTTCCCGTTTTCTTCGAGCATTTATCCGGCATTTTCCTCTCGCACCGAATAATACTTATCGTCAGGGGGGCGGAGAGTTTATTTTAAGTGTCGATTTCTCACGTGAAAGAGATTAACTCTCCTCACTCAAAAAGCAAATGGATCCTTGAGTCAATTAAATCTTCTCGCTTTGCGATTTTTGTGCAAATAAATGCAATGGTTAAGCAGCTTATAGGCTTTTCGTTCTTTTTTTATTATCAAGGATTATTCAACAAATAAATTCAATAATTTCATAATGAACGGAGTATTTAATTTGAGAAGAAAAAAGTCTTCAACATTCAATTGGAGAAAAAAATTAATTGGTGTTTTTTTTCCTACAATTTATACGGACGTTGGAGGGTGAAAAAAGTCTTCAACATTCAATTGGAAAAAAAAATTAATTGTGGTTTTTTTGTTCCTAGAATTTATACGGACGTTCGGGGTATTTTTTGTTTCGATACTTTTTCCCCAAATTTTACATTCCATTTGAGTATGCACTCAAATTCTCATCTGGTCTTCGATTATAATTATCTTTCGCTTGAAACATCTTTGAAACTTTTAAGTCCAAGTGTTTGAATAAAAAATTAGAGGTCATGGATTAAAATGTTCATTTAAACATGTCCGTATAAATTATTCGAGCTCTCACCTGACTACAGTACGAAGTAGAGTCGATCTTGCCTCGTTGTGAAAAGTTATAATCACGGAAGTCGACGGAAGATCTCGTCTCCACTGTTTCATTCGGCACCTGAAACAATACAAATAGATTTTTTTTAAATTTATTGTACCGAGTGTAAATCACAAGCTCGTGAGAATTTTGTCATAAAATTGGTTACAGCGTAGTTTAGTGGGGTGGGGAATAACGCGGTCGTGTAATCGGAATTGTCGAATAATTTAAGGGATGGTAAAACGTTGTGCGGTAACGGTTACCAAGGGTATGCAATATGTATACATGTGGATACGTATACAGGAGATAGGTTGGACATTTCGCTATGAGTACAAATGCTACCTGTCGCAGATATTCCCAGAGGTAACGCGATATAACGCGCTTATTGACTCATTCCCGTGGGAATATTGCTTTCCCTCCCTGCCATTGAACAGCTCTCATCCTCGTTGAATTCTCTTCTCGCTTCCGGTTTGCGTAGTTTTGGCTACAAGTGAGGCAAAAGCCTCAGGCGCATTGCGACTGAACTTCTCTACTTCCATAACGATATATACATGTATAAGTGACGATTAAACACCTATTGGTCCAGTGTCTATATGACTAGGAACCGAGAGAGAGTGAGAGAGAGAGAGAGAAAGAGAGACGAATGTGTGTGACGAGAAAATGCTCTCGATTACACAACCCTCGCCCAGCAACGTTAATCGATTTCCTTCTTGCAGTCCGAGAGGAAACCACGAACGAAGCTTAATTCGTCGCACACCAGGGAGAATTCGAGCACGAAATGGTATCTACGAGCGTCAATTGTCGCTGCTATAACTTTTGATGTCATTGAGCTACGATTAATCGCTCAATATTGATATATCGCGTTACGTTTAGGGTAGTTGGTGTACCATTTGTGGCCGGTTTTGGTCCGATTTTCGTCAGCACGTTCTACCACTAAACTCTGAGTATAATCGTATTTAAGAAACATCGAGTAGCTTATTTTGTTGCTTCGTTGATTTGTGCCATTGTCATCGAGACACCATTACGAGAATGCGAAAAAAACAACGATAGAAATATATTAACGGTGAAAATGGACGGGAATGGTGCATTGGCCAAAAATGGTACATCGACCCTATAAATATCTCGGATGTTTCAGTTTCAGTCTGGTAACTTAAGCCGATTTTCATGTCTTTTTTAGAGGGCGTTTTTTTCTGGGGAAATAAAAATGAATCGTTTTGGATATTTAGGATGTTTTTATTTACATATTAAAGATACAAAAAAAAATTTTTTTGAAAAAATCTAATAGTTTATTATTATTATTATTATTGGTCGAAGTTGGCACCTCGAAAAAAAAGCGCGTGGGTGGCCCCGGTGATTTTGGCTCTTGATGTTATCTGAAATCAAAAATTCTTGATAATTCTTAATCTATAGACATGTTATTCTGGTCGGAACTACCGACGTTAAATTTCATGGATAAATAACAAAATTTATTTGCTAAAATAAAAGGACTTTTTTTTCCAAAGTCCGCCATTTTGTTATTTATCCATGAAATTTAACTTCAGTAGTTCCGACCAGAATGACATGTCTATAGATTAAGAATTATCAAGAATTTTTTATTTCAGATAACATCAAGAGCCAAAATCACCGGGGCCACCCACACGCTTTTTTTTTCGAGGTGCCAACTTCAATCAATAATAATAATAATAATAAACTATTAAATTTTTTCAAACAAATTTTTTTTTGTATCTTTAATATGTAAATAAAAACATCCTAAATATCCAAAACGATTCATTTTTATTTTCCTACAAAAAAAACGCCCTCCAAAAAAGACATGAAAATCGGCTTAAGTTACCAGATTACTACCTTAAATTCCGCTAATTTTTGACTATAGCAATCTTCCGTTACAATCTTTTCGTTCTAACGAATCTACCGTCAGCGACGTCAAAAAGGAAAATTAAACGGCAGCGTGAAAAACAAAATTTTAGAAGCCCTCTCTCCTTTTTTTTCACCGTTGCAAAAACCACCCACGAATTAAAAGAATCTTACAAAATTTCATCGATACCGACTGAGCTCTTAATTAAATTGTTAAGGTTTCAAGCGAGAGGAATTTAATAAAATAAAATTGCACTTTAAAAACATCTTCGAACGACAATATTACAGCCGACTAAGATTTCTAACGTGACTGAAAAACGTGAAGAGGAAAACTTGGCGCTTTTACTCACAAGTCTCTTTTCCTCTTTTACTCTGGACCTTGTGTGCAGCGAGCTTTTTCAAGCGCGCGAGGTTTTCGCGAAAAACAAAAAGCTTAGAAGAGCAGTAAAACACTATATACAGGATACACGGAGAAACAGAAAGAGAGAGGGAGAGAGAAAGATGGAAAATATAAGAGGAGCATGGCAGGGGTAAGCTTGCGACGCAGGGTACATAAATGCGGCTAGACGGCGGAACGATCCCAATATGTCAGACACCAAAGAGCTGAATGTCTCTCTCCCTCTGTCGCTCTTTTTCCTTCCTCTAGCATTTTCTCTTTCTCTTTCTCTTCCACCACTCATCCCCTCGAGATAAACCAGCGGAACGTGTGCAGAATTTACCTTCACACGTGTTCCAACCTTTACCTCGTGGCTACGTGTATTCATAGCAGTAGTGTAGGTTAGTATAGGTACGGCAAACGAGCATAGCCGTTAGGCCTTATAACGTTGCCCCCCGGAAGACAAGAACCTAATGATGCGGAAGAGCCAATAGCTCATCATCATATCTTCCGGAAAGTAGAATCAGCCTTGATACTTTTGTAGCTAGCTAGCCTTTATGGCAGTCCCTCAGTCCAATGTGGGATAAGTGAGCATTACATTTTTTTAAATCTATTTTCAACAAAATTTTATCGATTAACGTATCGTAATGCTTGATTATCTGTATAACAACGTGTGTTTTTAGCATAAAGACAATAACATCGATGTCCTATTCTTCAGCTTTTGCACTTCGGCTTAAGGGGGGAAATAGGGTTAGACGGTTCAAAAAATCGATTTTTTTTTAATTTCATAAAATGTTAGTAAAACTATTGAAAAATATGTTCCCCAAATTTTAAATGAAAATTCCGACTCGTTCTATTGTTATACGCCATTAAGGGAGGACATAGGGGTAGGACAGCGTTTTCTCAATGATTTTCATGAATTTCGTTATAGTATAAAAAATGTATATAATTTATTGAAACTTTGAGAATATTTTACACATATATTTAAGCATATACTATAAAATTTGTATACATATATTTAAGTATATACTATAAAGTATTAGCGACCCCATATTGCTTGTTTTTCTTGGTACTATTTTTTCAAAAGCGTTTTTCTGAAAACGACTTTTTTTGAATTTGCGTACACGCTAGTTTGAAAAGTTTTCAACCAATCGTTTTGAAAATTGGCAGTTACTTTCTTCATAGTATTGCGCTCTATATGAACCTAAAATCGGAATATTATCATTATTTAAAATAATTTTTTCTTTGCAAATAAAGTTGTAAAAAATGGCAAAAAATCATGCTTTTTTGTTTTGACCCCTGTAAAAAATTCAATTTTCAATTTTTTTTATAGCATTTAATTTTCGTTGGTATTACTTACGAGTCAGAGATTTTGCGGCATTTTGAAATTTTCGAAAAATGTTATCTCCGTGACTTCCGTAAATTTGCAGGTATCGAGTCAAAATTTTCTATATAAAATGGTCAGGGGGACAAGGATGTTTTGTATTGCATCTGTGCAAAAATTGTTAAAAGGGTTGAGATTTTATAAAATGTTGAATTTCGTCGGAATTGTTTAAGATTGATTTGATTTCTAAAAGTTTTGAGATCTTGTGTTAAAATTTTTCTTTCATAAATAGAATGATCGTTGAAGGATGATTGATATTGAATTTGGTATGAATTGGTCAAAGGGTTAACGCACCGAACATTTTATAAAAATGTGAAGATTGTTAAAATGTTTATATTCTATAAGAAATTGTTATTTTGTTTTTAATTTAGAATTGCAGAGGCGGCGCTTGCCATAAAAATAGGTTACGGGACTATTTCCTACATCAATTGGATACTGTGGAACGATGTTTGGTATTGAATTTAGAGAAAATCAATAGAAGCATTCAATATTTATAGTATATTCATTTTTTTATTATCGAAAATCGCATTATAAATCAAGCAAACATCACACCATCGAGTTAAGGTAGTGAAAAATGATGCAAATTGAAATTTGCATATTGCTTCATCATCATTTTTGCGCGTACGCAAAAGCTTTCTCTACGATGAAGCTAAAATTCAAAAAGCCTCTCGTTCATGGAGGAAAATTTGCGAATGCGCAAACATGATCAGGAAGCAATATGCAAATTTCAATTTACACTATTTTTCGTTGTTGATTGACGGGTTTTTTTTTTCTATCCTTAACATTTTTTTTTCGTTATGCTTCCTTCCACAATCACCACAATTCTAATTCCGCGACGGTGGGCAGGTACAGTGACCGTTTGTACGAGTGGGTTTCCACATGAGTTGTGAATGTTCATATCTCGCTGGATTAAACTGACAACGAAATTGTTCGGTGCGTAAACACGCATATATATATTATATATGGTGTTAGCAAACAAAAAGGCGTAAACCACGATGTTTTATAGGTTAAATTTTGTTGGTTACGACTTTATGTGTGCTAACAGTCGATGCACATCTATATTCTGTATCTTTATATATATATATTTCTTTTGTCCGTGTGTATGTGATTGAACTCCTAACGGCTGGACTGATTTTGATGAAATTTTGTGTGTGTGATTAAGTTGATTCGAGAATGGTTTAGATTCACAATTTATCCGGTAGTTTTGCGATTTTTAGTGCCCTCAATCTTAAATAATAACAAATATTGATTGTTATATTCATTTTTCTACAACGAATTATAGATTCTAGATTACATAAAGATTATCCATTTTTATATATACAGGGGTAAAAAAATACACACAGGCAGGACAACGTCTGCCGGATTTTGCTATATCTATATTATTGGATATATTTATATTATATAAATATTTCGTCGCCACCGTCGTGTACAAAAAATTTGAGTTTTTCAAAGAAATGGCTACTGAATTAGTAATCAGTAAGTCAAAATAGATCAATATAGCGTAGCAAAATAAAATTTAAAAATTAAAAATTTTTTTGCATTTCGGCCAAATAGAAGTGGCTTCACTAAAATCGCTGTAACGTTGCTTCCCGATGGAGTTGGAACCCCACTCTGTGCTCATTCTTTTCGTAACCATTCAACCTTCAAAATGCCGCTTCATTTATTGAGTTACGATTTTTTTTCGATTTTTCATAGATTTTCAAAGTTGGACGATCGATTTTTGCGAATTTTTCCATACATACCCCTTCTCATCTTTTTCGCCGATTTTCAACCTGCTCTCACGGCTACAATAATTGAGATATCGGGATGATCCAAAATGCATTCTCTAAGTCTACTCGAGACGTTTTGAAAACGCTCGTCAAAACCCAAAATCGATGAAACGGGAGCCAAGTTATGACCATTTGAAATTTCGGGATTTTTAGGTTTCCGAAAAGGTGGGCAAAAAATTACAAAAAATTTTTTTTCTCCTTTTTCAATATTTCGATACCCTATTCGATCGGAAATTTTCCGCTGATTACGAATAACACCGGGTTTTAGTCGAAATCTCAAAATATCAATGTGAAAAAGGCGAAAAACGAAAAAATCACTTTTTGGACGATTTTTAATGAAATTTCGAGTTTCTCAAAGAAATGGCTACTGAATTAGTAATCAGCGAGTCAAAATACATCGATATAGCGTCCTAAAATAAAATTTAAAAATTCAAAATTTTTTTGCATTTTGGCCACACGCAAGTGGCTTCACTAAAATCGCTGTAACGTTGCTTCCCGATGGAGTTGAAACCCCACTCGGTGCTCATTCTTTTCGTAACCATTCAACCTTCAAAATGCCGCTCTATTTATTGAGCTATGATTTTTTTTCGATTTTTCATAGAATTTCAAAGTTGGACGATCGATTTTTGCGAATTTTTCCATACATACCCCTTTTCATTTTTTTCGCCGATTTTCAACCTGCTCTCACGGCTACAATAATTGAGATATCGGGATGATCCAAAATGCATTCTCTAAGTCTACTCGAGACGTTTTGAAAACGCTCGTCAAAACCCAAAATCGATGAAACGGGAGCCAAGTTATGACCATTTGAAATTTCGAGATTTTTAGGTTTCCGAAAAAGTGGGCAAAAAATTACCAAAAAATTTTTTTCTCCTTTTTCAATATTTCGATACCCTATTCGATCGGAAATTTTCCGCTGATTACGAATAACACCGAGTTTTAGTCGAAATCTCAAAATATCAATGTGAAAAAGGCGAAAAACGAAAAAATCACTTTTTGGACGATTTTCAATGAAATTTCGAGTTTCTCAAAGAAATAGCTACTGAATTAGTAATCAGCGAGTCAAAATACATCGATATAGCGTCCTAAAATAAAATTTTAATATTCAAAATCTCAATTGTGCACCATTTAATAGTGTTACGTATACAATGAAAAATAATTCTCATCCTTCGGCGCACAATTTAATTTCTCACTATATCTATCTCTATCGCTCTCATTTCTATTGTTTCGAAACTCCAATAATTTCGCAAATACTCTTTGTTATAGAGCTTTAATTGCTCTCTCAGCATTTCATGAAAAAAACGGGTAATATACAGTTTCAAAGTTTTGGACCGGACGAGTCTTTCTCGCATCTATATATATACACACCGGAACATTTTATATATATATAAAATGTTCCGCGATGTACCTGCATATACATGAGACCAGATTTCGGAGTCGCGGATGCTTCTCTAGATCACAGACAGTAACCAAGTCTAACCAAGTATTTGTGTGCACCACCGGTCTGTGGATACTTCAGCACACACTCCGTTTGCCGAATCCAAACTCCTCTCACGTTATCCCCTTTAGCGCTGTACTGAAATCGAATTGAAGTTTCGAATTGAACTAGTTGGATGATCCGTCTAATTCGTTCGAACCGCCAATCCGATCAGTTTCGTCTCTTTGCTTCGTAGAATTCGAATTCTATTCGTGATTTTCAGACATCCATATACGTGTACGCGTTTACACGAATGCGATATCTCTGGTATGTCGGTCAGCTCTACCGAAGGTTTATCAAGTTTGCGAGGAATTTACTTTGATCTCAGAGAAGAGAATTAAATTAAACGTGTTTAGCTGCTTAAAAGAAAACCCTATGTTTGGAGAACTCGTTAATCTTTTTGTGGAAATAGCATATAGTGTCTCTGACGATTTGATCCATGCGAAATTATAATTAAGGGGAGAAATAGGGTTAGGACAGCGTTTTCTCAATGATTTTTATGAATTTTTTTATAGTATAAAAAATTAATATAATTTATTGAAACTTTGAGAATATTTTATTCATATATTTAAGTATATACTATAAAATTTATGAAGAATTTTCTTGAAAAACACCGGGGATATTAGCGACCCCATATTGCAGGTCACAATCAGACTCAGCATTTTGCGTACATTCTGAAAGCCGCAATTTTCATCTGAAATCAAACGATGTTGGAATTTACTTTTTTTATATGTCTCTCTTCTATATGAACCTAAATGCTATAAAAAAAATAGAAAATTGAATTTTTTACAGGGGTCAAAACAAAAAAGCATGATTTTTTGCCATTTTTTACAACTTTATTTGCAAAAAAAAATTATTCTAAATAATGATAATATTCCGATTTTAGGTTCATACAGAGTGCAATACTATGAAGAAAGTAACTGCCAATTTTCAAAACGATTGGTTAAAAACTTTTCAAATTAGCGTGTACGGAAGTTCAAAAAAGTCGTTTTCAGAAAAACGCTCGGTTATACACGTGGCGCGCTCGGGGCCTGAAGGAGAGCTACTCACTTTAATGGCTTATAACAATAGAACGAGTCGGAATTTTAATTTTTAATTTTGGCAACATATTTTTCAATAGTTTTACTAACAATTTATGAAATAAAAAAAAATCGATTTTTTGAACCGTCTAACCCTATTTCCCCTCTTAAAGAACGTGTCTACGGTGTGAATTGTAGAAAAAATATATATTGACACGAATCCTCGTTCAATAATGCCTCGAATTCTACATCTTCAAATGTTTCTGGCCTTCCTTCACGTTCCTCATCCTCCGTGTAAAAATCACCCCTTTTGAACCATCTAAACCAGTCCTCACAAGTTGAAATTGATGGAGCATGGTCTTCATAAGCCTCACACAACAATCGATGACCCTCGGCTGTTTTTTTTCTTCAAATGGAAGGAGAAAAGACTATTTTCTTTACACTTTGACAAAATGACACATACTGAAAACTAAAGCCTACAAATGACGCTTTGAGGGAGAACACCACTGTGACCCCCTGTTTTTTTTTCACATTTTTCAAGAATTTTTTTTTGTGGGAAAAAAAAGAGATATTCGAAAAAATTTTTTGGGTTTTGTTCCTTGTTTATTAATGTATCATCAAAAAACATTTTTTTCACATTTTTCACGCCGCATGGTGGCACTGGGGAAGCTGTCGCGTCAGGTGCTGTCATTTCCGCGGCAAGCAGCAGAACTCTCTTCAACGTTGATCTGAAAAAAAATACCGAGTGTTTTCGTTAATAATATGATATTTTGAAGAGAAGTACACAGGGATTTGGAAAAATATTGTTTTAAAAAAAATAGGCACGCCTTTGAAATTAAAGTTAATTTCAAAGGCGTGCCTATTTTTTTTCAAACAATATTTTTCCAAATCCCTGTGTACTTCTCTTCAAAATATCATATTATTAACGAAAACACTCGGTATTTTTTTTCAGAACGACGTTGAAGAGAGTTCTGCTGCGTGCCGCGGAAATGACAGCACCTGACGCGAGAGCTTCCCCAGCGCCACCATGCGGCGTGAAAAATGCGAAAAAAATGTTTTTTGATACATTAATAAACAAGGAACAAAGCCCAACAACATTTTTCAAATATCTTTTTTTTTCCCACAAAAAAAAATTCTTGAAAAATGTGAAAAAAAACAGGGGGTCACAGTAGTGTTCTCCCTTAAGATGAAGGTTGTTAGGTTACGGTCTGATGCGATTTAATACTAGTAACGCCATCTCTTGTAAATCCTTTAAAATTTACTTGTACCCAAAATAACTTAAACCGTATTTTTGCAAAAATTCGCAGAAATCAGTGGCCCTACATGACAATTAAGAAAGAATCGTAAGTCGTAACTCTTAGATGGGCGTATTGCACACTAAACCGAAATGGATCCTTCTCATTCGTAGCCCCTTCATGATCTAACGTTTATCCGTAGTGTTTGGGGTTATCCGTAACGTTTGGCCAAGAGAACGAAAGCGTTCAATCGATAACCTTCAGCTGCTTTTTTTCTTCAAACGGAAGTAGAAAAGTAAAGTTTCTCGTAAATTGCGTTTCTTTAGCACAAAAGTTGACATATTTGGTGTTCGAAAAAACTATGTTTATTACACTTAGACAAAATGACACATACTGAAAACTAAAGCCTACAGATGACGCTTTAAGATGAAAGTTGTTAGGTTACGGTCTGATGCGATATAATACTAGTAACGCCATCTCTCGTAAATCCTTTAAAACTTACTTGTACCCCCCAATAACTTAAACCGTATTTTTGCAGAAATTCGCAGAAATCAATGGCCCCGCATGGTAATTAAGAAAGAGTCGTAAGTCGTAACTGTTAAGTGCGCGTATTGCACACTAAACCGAAATGGACCCGTTCTCGTTCGTAGCCCCTTCGCCATTTAACGTTTATCCGTACGTTTGGGCCAAGAGAACGAGAGCGTTCAATCATTGGCGGGTCGATGTGCTGAAAACACGTTTCGCGAAAACTAACCGGCGACGCGCACTTAAGTGCAAAAGTGCGACTGCAGTTTGAACGTTTTTGCTGGAGGGCATATATATATGCATGTACTGCATATATATTCACGGTAAAACGTATAAATTCGTATGTAGATATAGTTGTACATACGAATGTATACGTGGAGTTACCGTGAAGTGAAAAGGGGGCAGGAGGGGCCACTCGACAGTTTGCCCTCAACCCCTTTTTCAATCTCCTCCTACCCTTTTCGAGAGCACATCGTAAATTTGGCCGATTTTATCGGTAAAATTTAGAGTGTACGGTAAATTGCTACGAAGCCGTGCGCCCACCACACCGATACGCTGTAACCCGAAACGAGAACCGAGCACTTTGTCACTCGTCCGGCAAAACATGCATACGTTCTTGTTTCTCGTTACACACCTTTTACATCCTCAATTCGATAAAACAAAACAGAGATAGAAAAATTTTATCCGCCGTTGCACGACATAACAATTCGACTAATTGTTCAGCCGAAAGGGTAAGATAAGGGGAAACCGCGTAGATCCTTTGGGGGGGGGGGGGGGGGGGGGGGGTTTAAAGGCGAAAAAAAAGTATATATTTATGATTTTTTTGCGGCGACATGAGTAATATAATTTTATTAAATAGAATTACATATTATTGTACAACTATTGAAGTATCTCAGAAAAAATTTTCAGTGACGTTGAGTCTCCAGAGGCGCCTTGAAAAAAAGTGGTTTTGCGGTGAACATTATAACTCGTTACCGGATCATCCGAAACAAAAAAATTGATATGCATTTTAAAGGTGATGTATTTCTCGAGGTAATCAGGAAGAGTTTTTTTTTTGTTTCTATTTTTTGCAGCACTTGGAAGTGAAAAATGCAATTTTAGCTCAAAAAATCGTGCTTAATTTGTTATTAAAAAATTGAAAAAAAAAAAAAAAAAAAAAAACCTCCTGATTACCTGTTGATTTATGTGAAGAAGTAATGTTTAAATGTTCAAAAGGATCGGTTCAGTAGATTTTGAGTTCTATTGTTCACAAACTTCAAAAATGACGTTTTCGGGAAAATCGATTTAAAGTTTTTTATACGTGAACCCGTATCACGTAATCGTAATCGTTTGAAACGCTGTAACTCCGTTAGTTTTACTCCGATTGACTTAAAATTTATACACAATATTCTCGACATATTGTTCATGCAGAAAAAAAATTAAAAAAAAAATGCAAAAAAATAATTTTAAAACCCTACCCCCCCCCCTTAATTTATTTTTATTGTACTGCAAAAAAAATTGCGGAGTAGGGGAACCCGGGGGATTGTGGGCATCCGAGGCAGTATGGGCACCCCGACCATACTCTTACACCTCTCACAAGTGCCGATTGCAGTAGACAAAGTTTGGATATTGTTTTAGTATGCGTCACGCCAGCTTGGCAAGTGGTGCTATCAGCGAGAGCGCACGTCGAGCGGACCTAACCTAGAAAGACGTTTTTATGTGATTTTGATCTAATTTTGGCTATTGCGTTTACGTTTGCAAACAAGAAACAATTGCATTAATTGCAGTGCACTTTTCGGATCAAAGGTAAGTTACCCTTGAAGTATTTTATTAGTGCGTTAAGTATTCACCAATATTGTTAGAAACTTTATTTTCGCTTGTTTTTGGTATTCTTGGTAATGGGGCATAATGGACGAGGTACTATGGGCATGGTGCCCGTTTTGCCCCTGATATTTCTATTTATTTATTTTTTTTACAGTTTCTATTAAGATGGTCCGTACCTACAAAAAGAAGACGAATCATGGGGAATGGAGCGAGTTCAGCATGCGATCAGCGGTCAACGATGTTTTAAGTTAAAAATTAAGTTGCAAGGCAGCTGCAATCACTTATAGTGTACCCCGTACCACTTTGCAAAGAAAGATTGAGGAATACAAGTCCAAGCAATGTATTCAACCTAAGCGTATAGGGAATTTTAAGCCCGTATTTTCTCAAGCCGAAGAAAAACGAGTTGGCTTCGTACATAAAAAACATGAAAGCTACATTATTTGGCCTCTCAACGAAAGAAATAACATTCCGCGTAACTTCGATCAGACATTACGGGTAGCGGGTGAGGATTGGTTGGCCAACTTTTTAAAACGCAATCCATCCTTGTCGCTTCGGAAACCAGAAGCTACAACCACCATCTTACACGCCTCTCGAATCACAACCTCAAGCACTATCACCATCGCCTCACAATCAGATGCAACCGTTTTCTCTTACACCATCAACTCCACCCGGTCCGTCAACTTCTTTTCATCGTCTTTCACCTGGAAATATTACGCCTATACCAGAAGCTGTAACACAAAAAAGGGCAACGCGTAAACGTGGCAAGACTGCCGTAATTACTAGTTCTCCGTATAAAAAACAACTTGAACAGGCTCAGGCAAAAAAAAAACGCCTTTCAAAAATTCGGTTCAGAAGAATAAGAAAAAGAAACGTGAAGAAGACAAGGAAAATAAAGATGAATCGTAAGATGCTGAATGTCTTTATTGCGGAGATTTGTATTCGGAATTAAGGGAGGGTTGGATCTCTGTTCGTTCCTGTGGTAAATGATCTCATGCGCCGGTGAGGACGACAATGACGATGAAACAACTCATATCTGTTCATTTTTCACAAGATTCTAAGTTATTTTTGTGTCGGATGATTCTAATGTCCATTATGCACCATGCATGTCCATTGTGCCCCAGATACGGGGTACTATGGGCATTTCGCATATTTTTTTATAACCAAAGTTACATGAAAAGATTTAATTTAATTGCAGATTTTGATTTATGATCTTAAAGAGTACTCAATAAATGATTATATTTCACTTTAATCAATAAGTTTTATTTTTTATTTTACATTTTACATTAGATTTTCCTTAAGGTGCCCGTTCTGCCCCGGGTTCCCCTACCTGCGAGTATCAATAAATAAGTGGAAACATGTCGATGTTGAAATATTTAATAGTACCTATGAATTATTATTTTTTGAAAGTCGAAAAAAATCCTCGTTTAAATTAGCAGACTGCCGTAAATTTCACTGCACGAATTTATTTCATAAAATAATATCATCGGAGCTAAAGTGCACGATCGAGCCAAAGAATGGGCATACTTCCATAGTTTTTTTATTTTCACTTTCATTACGAAATAATTAAAACGATTGATTAAGGTAGTAGTCTGGTAACTTTAGCCGATTTTCATGTCTTTTTTGGAGGGCGTTTTTTTGTAGGACAATAAAAATGAATCGCTTTGGATATTTAGGATGTTTTTATTTACATATTAAAGATACAAAAAAAAATTTTTTTGAAAAAATTTAATAGTTTATTATTATTATTATTATTGATCGAAGTTGGCACCCCGAAAAAAATGCGCGTGGCTGGCCCCGGTGATTTTGGCTCTTGATGTTATCTGAAATAAAAAATTCTTGATAATTCTTAATCTATAGACATGTCATTCTGGTCGGAACTACTGAAGCTAAATTTCATGGGTAAATAACACAATGGCGTGACTTTGGAAAAAAAAACTTTTTTCCAAACAAAATGCGGACTTTGGAAAAAAAAACTTTTTTTTCCAAAGTCCGCCATTTTGTTATTTATCCATGAAATTCAACTTCAGTAGTTCTGACCAGAATGACATGTCTATAGATTAAGAATTATCAAGAATTTTTGATTTCAGATAACACCAAGAGCCAAAATGACCGGGGCCACGCACGCGCTTTTTTTTCGAGGTGTCAACTTCGATCAATAATAATAACAATAATAAACTATTAAATTTTTTTTTGTATCTTTAATATGTAAATGAAAACATCCTAAATATCCAAAACGATTCATTTTTATTTTCCTACAAAAAAACGCCCTCCAAAAAAGACATGAAGATCGGCTTAAGTTACCAGACTATTACCTTAAAGGAAAAACTACCCGACACAAAAGAGATCTTAGTATAAAAATTGGATAATCTTCCATATCCTCTTAAGTTTACAAAAAAATTTGACGAATCAAAAACGAGCAATGAATTTTTCGTTAAAAAAATGTCGACACAATTTCGCCCATTCTTGAAGTATACGAGGAATTTTCTGTTTACGAGCTCTCGAGTTTCCACGATACCATGAACATACGAGAGAGAGAGAGCTTTTCAAAGTGATGCGACATAGAGAAAAGTAAAAAATGCAAAAGAGTGTCGAGAGCGATGAGTGCGGATCGCTCCGGTGTGTATGCACGTCAACGTTGGAATGACTAATTAATTTACACAAGGGTTAAACGATAGCATAGGGGAAAATATCGCGAGGGGTTCGGGGCTGAGCTTGCGGCACCGGTTGTCAAAGCCGTGTGTGGTTCGTACTTTCTCTTTGTGTTACGCGAATCGAGTAACGATACATACTAGCGTCGACTTTAAAAAATCAGAAGGTCTCGTGTCAAGATCATTTTTTTATGTATAACGACGAGGAAATACGCCCTTTAAAATTTTAATTGTCGATCGATGTAGTGGTAAAGTTCTTTCTCGTTGCTTTTCTGCATAATGCGCACTTGCAACGAGAGGCTTTCGTAACGGTCGTGGTCGTCGATCCGCCGCATTATTCAATCTTCACGTAGAGCCTTCCCATTGGACGTTAAAGTACCAGGGAAACAAGGGCTTGTCGTAGCCTTCGCAAAAACCCTTTTGTTCTTCCTTTCTCTTTCTTTCTCTCTCACTCTCTCTCCGGAAGAATGCATTAATCATTGATCGTGCTTGATTATTAATGCCACGTTCAAAATACGTACGCAGAGATTACGAGAGATTTTTGAAAAACTCGATGATTTTCATTGAACTAAAAGTTGTTGTTATGTAGGAAAAAAAACGATAGCGAATGCAGCTTAATGATAAACAGAAAAATTCAATTCGGAGTAAAAAAGGGCTTAATTATGATTTCGGTAAGTCGAAAAATATTAAGGGTTTATATGCAGTTGTCGTAGGTGAAATTCAAGAATTTTTTTTCATACTTAAAATTGATTTTTTAATCGAAAACAGAGCGTGATTTTATAGTACAATAATTGAACTTAATGTGTAATTTTTTTTTGTCAGGATATATTTAAAAATTGTCGAGGTACAGCAGTTCTCCGAAAACGTTTTTTTTTTTGCGGTGTCCACGATAACTTGAGAACATCTTATCTGAAAAATGGGAATAAAATAATTCTGTTAGAAGACATCAACATCTGTTGATTGAACTAAGGATTTTTTGAAATCTTGATTTTTACCAAAATGGTAGTGATTTTACAGAAAAATCACTCGTCTTGTGACATTCTCGTTTTTCCTTAATAAAACAGGAAGAGTTCATAGAAAAAAAAAATCCTTAGTTTATTCAACAGATGTTGGTGTGTCCTAACAGAATTAATTTATTCGTACGTTTCACATAAGGCGTTCTCAAGTTATCGTGGTCGCCGCAAAAAATAAAAACTTTTTCGACGAATTGTTGTAGCTCGGCAATTTTTAAATATATCTGGACAAAAACAAAATGTATATATTAAGTTCAATAATAGGACTATAAAATCGCGTTCTGTTTTCGATTAAAAAATGTATTTTCGTTATGAAAGAAAAAAAATTCTTGACTTTCACCCGTGACAACTGCGTGTAACCCCTTAACAAATATCTCACGAGGTGTTGGAAGTGTCGACCGGCTGTGTCATGTTTTCTACTGATTCTATTCTTTCTCACGTGTGTCCCGCATTCCGACAAAAATCCGGAAAAAGCCTTTTCGCACAAGGTGAAATCGACGACGAGCCATATCTATTTATAGTGGAAAAAGCAATGAGGGAGATCGGGCGCCTCGTTGAATTAATGGATTAAGGCCGCGTGCGTAGTTTCGCACGATTCATCGTTCTCGTGGACCTGTCTCCGTCATCCAGAAACGATAGACTATCGTCAGTGCATCGCGAGAATATATACGAGGTCTGTTCAAAAAGTATCGCGAATTTTGAATTTTCGCGGGCTACGTATATTCGATTTTCGATTTTTTCGTAGCGTTAGGTTGGTACTCGTGTCCCTCACTTATGCTGAAAAAATCGGCCATTTTGAATGTTTAGTTAATTGTTGACAGCTGTTTTCGTTAGACGTGTTTTGGCCTGTCTTCGATTTTTGCCTATTCCAAAAAAGCAGCTTCCATTGCGATGATTGAGCTTTGGTTTCCACGTCATAACCATAAACCCATGATTCGTCACCAGTTGTGACCCTCTGGAGCAAATTTGGGTCGTCGCTGACCGAGTCAAACAGCTCCTTAGCAATGTTAACGCGACACTGTTTTTGTTCGAAATTGAGCAATTTTGGCACGAATTTCGCGGCGACCAGTCTCATGCCCTAATTATTGGTAAAAATCGAATAGCACGAGCCAATCGATATGTTTAGTTCCTCAGCAACTTTCCTAACGGTGATTCGACGATTGGCCAATATTATTTTCTTCATTTCATCAATGTTTTCGTCTGTTGTTGATGTGCTCTCTGAGAACATTTTCTACCATCGATAAACGTTGCTTTGGTCCAAGGTAACTTCACCATATGCCACAGTTAACATTCGGAATGCGACCGCGCACTTAATTTTGTTTTTCACACAAAATTTGATACAGATTCTTTGACCCATTTTTTTGGAATAGGCACAAATCGAAGACAAGCCAAAACACGTCTAACCAAAACAGCTATCAACAATTAACTAAACATTCAAAATGGCCGATTTTTTCAGCATAATTGAGGGACACGAGTACCAACCTAACGCCACAAAAAAATCGAAAATCGAATATACGTAGCCCACGGAAATTCAAAATTCGCGATACTTTTTGAACAGACCTCGTATATAGACGGATAAAATGTAGAAATCGGTATGAGCCGATTTTCCGATACACACACACACACAGAGAATTATATCTCACGAAAACTAGTCACAGAGTAGTAGTTCCTTTCTAATTGCAACGAATGCAATTCGTCGTCAAAGACGATGTGTATATACATGTGAGTGAGTGGAGAGGGTGTCAGTGAGCACGTATTTAACCTCTTGGTACGATAAACGGGGTCGGAATTTATTAAGAGAGAGAAGGGCTTTCCTCGTCGAGAGCTCGGTTTGCCCTCGTGAATCTGTGGTATATGGTGCATATACAAAATGTATATAAACATATACTCGTATGTACACCTCAAGTCACATGTAACGTAGTTTATCCGACTATTGTTACTCGTTGCTGCCTCGGATACCAAACGATAAATTCTTACTCCAAAATCGTCCGGCAAGACGTTCCCGTATAACAGAATCGTTAAGGGTTATTGCGACGGTAGAATTTTCAAAAAATCAATGTTTTTTTTGCTTAAACGATGCTTCATCATCATACAAATAAGTTACTATTCGATTTATAGCGACAAACGATTTTTTTTTCATCGACTCTGAGCGTACAACGTAAGTCTACCTCTGGCACGGCCAATTTTTTCTAATTGGCGTGATAAATAACTTCGACAATTTTTACCCGATTGACTTCAAACTTAAAACTGATGTTTCTAATTGCATTTCGCAGAGACATACGTACGGAATTTCTGATTCCATTTTATGAGCAGTTTTATATGAAATTTTTCAATGAAAATTCACCGTCTAAGTTCAAATGCCTACAATATTCGAATGAAACAATATTTTGCAAATTCCTTAAGTTCTCCTCTAGGTATTATGATGTAGATTAACGAGAATTTTTGTTGTTGTTGTAAGTCAAAAATTGTGGATGCCAAATGTCACGCCGCGGAGCGCCTCAAGAAAAAAAAACAAATAGCAGTGGTCGGCCACTTTGTATGAAAAAAAAAACAAAAAACAAAATTTTTTATTAGTTTGATATTTATACTAAATAGATGTGTAATTGGTTTTATAGATAAATCACTTTTTCATACAAAAAAAAATTGTTAAATGTGCACATGATTTTATACTCGCTACCGTGGCTATAACCCTTAACGTAGTAGTCTGGTAACTTAAGCCGATTTTCATGTCTTTTTTGGAGGGCGTTTTTTTCTACGAAAATAAAAATGAATCGTTTTGGATATTTAAGATGTTTTTATTTACAAATTAAAAACACAAAAAAAAAAATGTTTGAAAAAATTTAATAGTTTATTCCTATTATTATTATTGATCGAAGTTGGCAGCTCGAAAAAAAAGCGCGTGGGTGGCCCCGGTGATTTTGGCTCTTGATGTTATCTGAAATCAAAAATTCTTGATAATTCTTAATCTATAGACATGTCATTCTGGTCGGAACTACTGAAGTTAAATTTCATGAATAAATAACAAAATGGCGGACTTTGGAAAAAAAAGTTCTTTTATTTTGCCCGTCATTTTGTTATTTATCCATGAAATTTAACTTCAGTAGTTCCGACCAGAATGACATTTCTATAGATTAAGAATTATTAAGAATTTTTGATTTCAGATAACATCAAGAGCCAAAATCACGGGGGCCACCCGTGCGCTTTTTTTTCGAGGTGCCAACTTCGATCAATAATAATAATAACAATGAACTATTAAATTTGTTCAAAAAAATTTTTTTTTGTATCTTTAATATGTAAATAAAAACATCCTAAATATCCAAAACGATTCGTTTTTATTTTCCTACAAAAAAAACGCCCTCCAAAAAAGACATGAAAACCGGCTTAAGTTACCAGACTACTACGTTAAAGCTCCCAGATGAACCGAACCACTATTGAAAGTGGACATCGTTCGAATGAGAACCCGATAGAAGTTATATTTTAACAAAAAAAATTATGCATTCAACGAAAAAGGATACAACCCTTCTTTTTTTCACATTCATCGCTTCAAAATCATTTTCATCTAAAATAATGTTGATTATTCCAACAAATTTATATTTCTCCTGGCCCGGAAACAATTTTCATTCTTTCGACCCTCCTATTGCAAGTACTAACCTAATGTGCGTAAAAAAAAAAAGAGAGGAGGGTGCAGCAGCAGCAATAGCTCGGGTAATCGATGCTAGAGTGCCTCGAGCTCTGGAAATGGAAATATTATAGAGGTGAATAAAAGAATCGAAGAAAAAAATGAGACTGAAAAAAGAAAAACGAACTGATCGACACTGAAAGCGAGAAATAGAGGATAATGGAGAAGTGGGGCAGGGGGGGTGAGGCAGTGGTATAAAGTGAAAGAGAATAGATGACGATCGAGTGCCGGTATATGAGGGACTAACGAGAGGAGGGAGGGGAAGCCACAAGCACCACGGTTGCCGATCATCGGGCCACTCAACATTTCCAACGATCGCCGCGGTGACGATCCGCCTTTTCCTTCCTCCTGATGGATTATGGATCGCCGTCCGTTGAGAAATTATGACTCTCGAAGCCACACGACCACCGGCCACGATTTATGACATTTTTCCCCCCTTGGCACCGCTTGCCACGCCAATGGAAGAAATGAAGAAACAGAGTGATGACGAGAAGTGTAATGACTGAACGTAAGAGGAAAAAGATAATATTAACGCGTGAGCGTCCGAAATTAAATTTCGGGCCTTCCGAACCGACACACTTCATTTAAATCCTATGATTTTCGAGGATGATACATCGTTTTTTTTTACATGCATCATGATACAAGGAAGAGTCCATCGTGAACACATCCATCGAACCCTCAACCAATCTACTATGGCGCAACGGCGTCAATGCTCGAGAAATGTACTTCCACTGTTCCCAACAAATTTCTCAACTCACTCTGGAAATTTGTGCCGTTGCACAACTTCGCGAACAGTGCAGTGAAAAGCACCGAAGAAATGTAGTAAGAGAGTGATGATGAAGAAGTGAAATGAATGAATGTAAGAGGAAAAAGATAATATTAAAATGAGAGCGTCCAAAATTAAATTTCGGGGCTTCCGAACCGACACACTTGATTTAAATCCTATGATTTTCAAGGATGATACATCGTATTTTTTAAATGCACCATGATACAAGAAAGAGTTTCGTGAACACATCCATCCGACCCTTAAACGATTTGCTATGGCGCAACGGCGTCGATGCTGGAGAAATGTACTTCCACTGTTCTCAAAAACTTTCTCAACTCGCTCTGGAAATTTACGCCGCTGCTGCACAACTTCGCGAATAGTGCGCAGTGAAACGTTGCAGGATCCACAATGAGACGTCGATGCATACGATCTACATATATATCGCTCCAGGTTATATGTTCCCTTACATTTCTCTCTGTCCCGAGCACACATAACTCTCTCATCGAGTCACTGAAGTGCAAAGTATGGATGTGTCTTAGAAGTGGATTTCTCGCGACAAAGTATCTATGCTGTAGCTTCTCTGTGTATCTTCTATTCGTCGCCGAGTTCATATCGCTGTATAGAAATCCCAGTGTACATTTTGTCCCGACAATGATACTGCCTCGCGCTTCCCGAACTTCATGGTACACAGAGAACACTCTCTGCGAGAGATATTACATGTGGCATACTTCGTGAGATATTTTCGTATAAATTGAAAAGTTTTCATGAAACAAATACCAGTGAATCTTAGTATTTAAGTTGGAAAATTCGATGTACGATTAAGTAGATAACTGAGTGACTATTTTAAGGGAATCTCTTAAAGGATCACATACGAGGTTTGTAAATTAAGTAATGAAACTGGCAACGTAGCGTTCGATCTGGCAACACTTGAGGCGCTGGGCTTGGAGGGGCGGCAGCAAAACGTGTGATACGCCTTCAGTACGGGTTTGAACTCGCTCGAGTCATTTGGTTGTCCGTATCGATTTTTTTTGTCAAACAGTTTTTTCTATTGTGTTTTAAAAATGAGTGACATCAATTACGAGCAACGGTGTGCTATCAGGTTTTGCTTCAGACTTGGGCACAGTGCAACGGAAATTCTTGCTAAATTTCAGCAGGCCTACGGAGACAGTGTTTTGTCAAGAGCCCACGTTTTTCGGTGGTTTCAGGCATTTTCAGAAGGAAGAGAGTCGATTGAAGATGAACCACGAAGCGGAAGGCAAAAAAGCAAGAATGAGCAAGTCGAAGATCAAATGCATGCTGATTTGTTTTTTTCGATACCCACGGAATCGTCCACAAAGAATTTGTACATCAAGGCCAAACGGTCAATGAACACTTTTACCGGGAGGTTCTTGAAAAACTTCGAAAAAGGGTCATTCGTGTGAGACCAAACATCAAGAACAACTGGGTGTCGCATCACGATAATGCTCCTTGTCACACAGCAATTTCTATAAACGAGTTTTTGGCCAGTAAAAACATTCCTGTGGTTCCTCGGCCTCCTTATTCGCCTGACTTGAGTCCATGTGACTTTTTTCTCTTCCCGAGATTGAAAAATCACCTCAACTCATTTTGGGACAATCGAAAACATTCAAACGGCTGTAACTGACCAGCTGAAGGCTATTCCAGTATCGGAGTTCCAGCACTGCTTTGAGGATTGGAAGAACCGTCTCCAGCGCTGTGTGGCTTCGGAAGGAAGTTATTTTGAGGGTGACAATATAAAATTGTAATTCTATTTGAATAAAAAAAATGAAAAAAATCAGTCTCCTTACTTAATTTACACACCTCGTACACCTGCGCGCGCGCTGAAAACCGAATAAATTTGAAAAATTATTATAAAGGCTGTGGGTGAAAAAATAAATAAATTGTTGATTTCACATTTTTTATTAACTTCTCAACTGTAGGGAAAAAAATTAAAAAAGTTGTTTTTTAAATATTAACATTATTTTTTATGGGTATAAATGGACTACTGATGAAAATAAATGTCAGCACGATAACTCAGTCAATTTTTTATATTTTTTATTTTTTTTTAATCCATTATATTATCTATGGACGAGACGAGAGGTCTTTTTAATTTTTTGATTGAACAATTTTTGATAAATTATTAAACACTAATTTTTTTTTTCAATTGCATACTAAATTTTGAAATACTGTAATTTCTTTATTTTTGAAAAAAAAAAAAAAAATCCCTCCGTCAGACTATTACTACTATATTATTTAACTAGATACTTTTTTATTTCTGCGGATTGGATAATTTTTGGTGAAATTATGATGTCGACAGGGTGAGGCCATGGTTTTAATCAGTAGTTCATTTATACCCGTAAAAAATAATGTTAACATGATAAAAAATTGAAAAAAAATGTTTTTCTTATAGTTGAAGAGTTAATAGAAAATGTGAAATCAACAATTTAATTTTTTTTTCACTATGTAACCTTTATAACAATTTTTCAAAGTTACTCGGTTTTCAGCGGGCGCAGGGATATGTGACCCCATAATACGGATTATATCTGTCCTTGGAAAATTGCCAAAACTGTTATTAAAAATGCGTCATACCAATCGAAGTTAGGAATTGTCGAAGATCTGATTGAACTCATTTATATGTAGCTGAAACATCGTTGCTCTTAATTATTTAAACTCTTCCTCGAGATGCTACAACAATTTGAGAATGAATAGATGGATTGAATAATTTTTTTTTCCTAATCATAAAAATCTTTTAACGTCTTTTCGTAAGTGGCAATTTATTTCGTGATCAACGAGATTCCGCTATGTGTGTGTATACAGGTATAATATAAGTGCTTTCGAACAATTTGCGCGTTTTCTTCTCACATTTGATTTCCATGCATGTCACGATTATAATGCTTCCAGATAAATCACTGTTCAGCTCGCATTTTTCGTATTCAAGACACGGGCAATGACGGGGGTTGAAAATCGCTTGCCTCATCGTGTTACATAGGACTTTGCCTCTCTCCGAGCTGTCGATCGCTCAGTCGTTGGGTTGTACGCGATTCTTCTTCGTAGGAAGAAATATAACGACGTGAATGAGAGGCACGATTGCCTCTGTTATCAACCTTGTGTCTTTCACAAGGCCAGAGAGATTTCAACTGAGCCAGAGAAATGTTTTGCAGTAAAGTTTAAAAAAACTTGTCGGCTTGTCGATTGTTACTATTTTTTGTCGCTTTGTGCAGTACCGATTTTTTCTAAAAATCTGGCAGGCATGTGAGAGAGTACGAAAGTGCTACTCGGATCAATCATATGCACATCAGTCGACTGGCCGGATCGGAACAAAGATTATTTTGTGATGGACATTAATATTTGTGCAACAATTCGTTCGTACATGCGCGTTCATGATTAAAGGACCCGTTTATATGAATAATCGAGTTCGATACGATAGTAATGACGAATGTCGATAACCACGATTCAGGGATAGAATGAGGAGATAGGCAGAGAGGGAGAGAGAGACAGAGAGAACTATCATTCATCGATCCTCGTAGTGGCGAACATGTGGGACCAAAATTGCGCACATACGCTGTTACAGGAACACGTGATTTGAAATGGAATTCATCGGTGGAGGGTAGACGATATATTTGGGAAAGGGTGGTTAGGCTGGGCATACAGTGAATTCGATCGTGGAAAGGGGTAGGAAAGGGAGCCGATAGAGCGTTGTACACTTTGCGAAAATAGGGGATGATCGGAGGCTTCCGCGCACTATGATATCCGATTCACTCGCCTCTCACTCTCCCATCCGCCGCCATTTTCTATATTTCCCATCCCCTTCCAGCGCTTTCCCCACTCTCCGTAAATATTAGAGTTGGCGGAAGACCGTCTGAAGCCACAAATCCCACGAGAGCTTCTCATCCGCGTACAGATTCTATATGTTTGTACCTAGGACCCTTCCATCCATAGGGATAGGTCGAGAGCTTTTGTTTATTCGGGACAATAAGCTCGCGAGCTCCATCACGGATATTGGATAGGCGTGCGTTCAAACTACGTGTTATTTTGCGTCACGATTTCTCAACCCGATAAAAAATATTTGTCAAGGATATGAAAAGCAGAAAAGTCAATTCATTTACAACGTTAAAATAGCACCGGAGCAACGGAAGAAAAAAAAAATGTATATGGCAAGAAAAAGTAGCCCCTAGCTCTGTGAGAAATAGAAAGAGGCAAAAAGCCACACGTACACACACATGCATACTGGGCTGAGCGTAACAAAGGGCCAGTGCCGTTAAAATGCAAAAGGCAGCTGGATGATGGTTAAAATATTCACATCCCCGGGCACCCGGCCACTCCGTAAGAGAGAGCGAGAGAAACAGTGAGTGAGTTGGCTACAGTGGAGAGTGAGGTTGAAAAAAGTGTCGTAAGTTTTTTGATTTTTAACGAGAGAGAGAGAGAGAGAGAGAGAGAGAGAGAGAGAGAGCGAGGAAGAGAGATAGGACGACCTAACGTTGAAGAGCACACACACGTCGCTTATGTATTATTCAGGAAAACCTAAGCGAGGGTGGCCACGATGTGGTATCCAGCAGCTTTTCCATGCACCCGATGTGGCATTCAGTCTCTCGTGAGGAAAAAAAAAACGAAAATGCAAACGAAATAACAATATAAATGAGAAGCAACGAGAAACACCACGATGTATGCGAATGGCCCCGATTCTTTTCTGCATCCATGACACTTGCAATTATTATTTCTATTACAATCATTGCTATTATCATTATTATACATCCATTTTCGTATTTCCGACAATTACAAGACACTTCAGTATTATTAGACGTGAATTGACTACGGGGATGGCAATTTGATTGTTCGATTTGTGAAACGCAGAGGGGTTTACACCTATATATGATGTCAAGCCTATATATTGTTAATATAAATATCTATATTAGGGCGATTTTTTTTTTCAGTCCCCACCCGAAATTCTGTTGGATATGTCGAAAAAGGAATTCCCTGAAAGTTACAGCCCTTAATATCAATTCTAAGTACTTTCCCAAAGCGTGAGAAGATTTTCCATCTAAAATACACGTAAATCGAATTTTGTTTTTTTTTCAAATTTCTATAACTCAACCGCATTTTATGCTATCATATTGTTCTTGGTTTCGATTTACTCGGAATAAAATAATCTAAAAAAGTGCCTTTTGCGGCGAAAGTGTAAATTGTACTGGTGAGATGGTACGGGTCACTGAAGTTGATTTTTACCCAAAATTCTCGTTTTTTTGATGTTATCTCTGAAACAATTCACTTTACGAAAAAAATGTAAACGAAAAATTTGTTGGAAATTTAATTTCCTATAAAAAACGTCCTATCGACTCAATTGCTTGGATTAATATTTCTTGAGATATTGAACTTTTTTTATTTTTTATTTTTTTATTATTTAATATTTCATATCTTATAAATTTTATACTACTCATAAGTTAAAGATCAATATGTCAAGAAATATTAATCTAAGCAATTGGATCGTCAGGACCTTTTTTGTAGAAAATTAAATTTCCAACAAATTTTTCGTTTACATTTTTTTCGTAAAGTTAATTGTTTCGGAGATAACAGCAAAGAAACGAGAATTTTGGGTAAAAATTAACTTCAGTGACCCGTACCAACTCACCGGTACAATTTACACTTTCGCCGCAAAAGACACTTTTTTAGATTGTTTTATTCTGAGTAAATCGAAACCAAGAACAATATGATAGCATAAAATGCGGCTGAGTTATAGAAAGTTGAAAAAAAAAAAAATTCGATTTACGTGTATTTTAGATGGAAAATCTTCTCACGCTTTGGGAGAGTACTTAGAATGAATATTAAGGGCAGTAACTTTCAGGGAATTTCTTTTTCTATAATTTAATTTCCTATAAAAAAGGTCCTATCGACCCAATTGCTTAGATTAATATTTCTTGAGATATTGAACTTTTTTTATTTTTTATTTTTTTTTATTATTTAATATTTCATATCTTATAAATTTTATACTACTCATAAGTTAAAGATCAATATGTCAAGAAATATTAATCTAAGCAATTGGATCGACAGGACCTTTTTTGTAGGAAATTAAATTTCCAACAAATTTTTCATTCACATATTTTTCGTAAAGTTAATTGTTTCGGAGATAACAGCAAAAAAACGAGAATTTTGGGTAAAAATCAACTTCAGTGACCCGTACCAACTCACCGGTACAATTTACACTTTCGCCGCAAAAGACACTTTTTTAGATTGTTTTATTCTGAGTAAATCGAAACCAAGAACAATATGATAGCATAAAATGCGGCTGAGTTATAGAAATTTGAAAAAAAAAAAATTCGATTTACGTGTATTTTAGATGGAAAATCTTCTCACGCTTTGGGAAAGTACTTAGAATGAATATTAAGGGCTGTAACTTTCAGGGAATTTCTTCTTCTATAATTTAATTTCCTATAAAAAAGGTCCTATCGACCCAATTGCTTAGATTAATATTTCTTGAGATATTGAACTTTTTTTATTTTTTATTTTTTTTTATTATTCAATATTTCATATCTTATAAATTGTATACTACTCATAAGTTAAAGATCAATATGTCAAGAAATATTAATCTAAGCAATTGGATCGACAGGACCTTTTTTGTAGGAAATTAAATTTCCAACAAATTTTTCATTCACATTTTTTTCGTAAAGTTAATTGTTTCGGAGATAACAGCAAAAAAACGAGAATTTTGGGTAAAAATCAACTTCAGTGACCCGTACCAACTCACCAGTACAATTTACACTTTCGCCGCAAAAGGCACTTTTTTAGATTCTTTTATTCTGAGTAAATCGAAACCAAGAACAATATGATAGCATAAAATGCGGCTGAGTTATAGAAATTTGAAGAAAAAAAAAAAAATCGATTTACGTGTATTTTAGATGGAAAATCTTCTCACGCTTTGGGAAAGTACTTAGAATAAATATTAAGGGCTGTAACTTTCAGGGAATTTCTTTTTCGACATATCCAACAAAATTTCGGGTGGGGACAAAAAAAAATAGCCGAAAAAAAAATCGCCCTAATCTATATATATTCTAACGGTAAACTAGACGAAGTGAAACGAGTATGTAATCGACGAATGGCAAATCTCACGATGACCCCCTCGCGGTTTGAAGAGAGATAGAAGGACAGAGGGAGAGAGACAGAGAGAGAGAGAGAGAGAGCTTTTCGATAGATCGATTCGCGGCTCGTTGCGTCGGACACGGTTGGTCGATTACCGAAAATCCAGGATTCCCGTGTTCTCGTTGTATCCATCTCCGTCCCCTCACTCCCTTCTTCCTCCTCTCCATCGCGCAATACTCTCTATTCTGCGTGTTCGTTGATGCTTCAACGCCGATTACACGTTTTCAACCCTCGCTTCACCCATTCTCGCATCCGAATGCCGAGCACTCTCCTACATATATATTTATACATTATTACACGAAAGGCGAATTTGTTTGGCGAATTTGTTCAACCATGACCGGCGAATAAAAAAAAAGAACATGTTTTTTGCGAATTTTTTTACTGTTTCACCACGTACGAACTATGTAAAATGAGAAAGTATTGTTACGAAAATGATCGACTCAGTTTATGGTTGAAGTACATGGTTTACATGTCCTAGAATGCAAAAATTCACTTTCGTCCGTCCGTCTGTCTGTCTTTAGCGTCCGACAACACAATAACTTTTTGAAAATACTGAATCGCAAGGAAATTTTATCCCAGTAAATTTACAATAACAACTTTTCGTCGATAACAAATGTGAAGAGAGAATGATGAGTTGCGATTACGCCATTGGCAACTGTTTCGTGTTCAATTTTTTATCTCAAGTTTTTAACTTTTATAGAAAATGCATTAGGTTAACAAAGAGTAAGTGATCAACAGAAAAATAACTGGAAATAGGATATTTCAAGGGTATACTAAAGAAATTTTGAACATCAATTTTCATCGATTGCATTTACGGAAAAAATGATTGAAAAATGGAGGAAAAAAATTGTTTGTTATTAATCTTATTTTGAATAGTTGTTAGCGGGGAATTATTACGGCACGAATGTAGCGAAAGTCTGATGAAATATAACGCATCTCGCGTGCGCGCACCATTGTCTGGCAAATCGTTTCTCACCTAATAACCGCGAAATGTGCGGTTTCATCGTGAACTCTCGGCACGTCGAGAGTGATCTTCTGGCTCGCTATATAACACAGAGCGCAATGAGAGATTACGAACAGTGAAAGGCGAGAAATGCTCTGTGCAGTACATATAAATATACATGAGGGCAATTTTTATATTCGTGGGACGAGACACGAGAATTGGTAGGTAGGTTGAGACAGAGAGAGAGAGAGAGGAGAATACACGTGTCCGGAGATAATTGATGCGAGATTTCGCACGTATTTGTTTGAGAAACGGATGTAATTGTCCTAGGGATCTTTTTATTCTCACAAAACTGGCAATTCAATGAAAGTTTAGAAGATGTATTAATGTTTATATTGAAAATCGAGAATACGAATTGTCGATTCGACAATTTGTCGATAAATTTATTGGAATTTTGCCGATGAATTCATTATGAAACGATTAATTATCATTATTTGTGTGTTCAAACGTATTTCCTTGCGGGTTTTTACGTATGAATCTTCCGAATTTTCCCTACCCTTACCATGCTAATATAATTTCCATAGTATCCACGGTTGCTTTTGAACTACACCGTATCCCATTCGTCGTGGACACCGGGAAACTGTGGAAAACCTGAAAAAAGGTATACGATCGAAACACTAAAAATATAAAATCAATCGGACAAAATATTTCCTACATATTCGTGATCTGTGAATTATTTCAAATGGATGTCATCTTTACTATCTTCTTAAGGGCGGGGTAAGGGTTTTCACTTCCGAAAAATCGAATTTTTTTTTGTCTTATCTTATTGTTTAACATTCCAAGAATATGTCCTTAGAATTTTAAACCGATCTAAGCAATATTCTTGAAGTTATTGTCTTATTAATCTCCTGGCCTTTCACGCTATACCTCTAACAGCTGCGGGCGGTCGGGCTAGCAGTGCAGCTGTCGAACAGGTATACAGTTTATTCATTGCTATTGTGTATATAGTATATAGTGTATACTATACACTACAATATTTTAAAAGAAGAAAGAAGCTGGAATCGATGATTCTGTGTAAGTTGGAAAAATAAAATTTTTTTCTTCACTTTTCTACCTTATAAACTTTAGACGCGTTTTTCTCAAAACTACTTTTTCAAAGTCCGTGTTCACTGCCATTTAAAAACTACCTGACCGATTCATTTCAAACTTTGCACACATTTTCTACATATAAAATACCTCCCCCCAACGTTTAGTTAAATTTTTTTTTTACATTAAGGGTGTTTCCCACCCACAAAATGGCGGAATTTTTCGTGGAAAATAACAGTTCACACTTTAGATGGCCGCCAAACATTTTTAAGTGAAAAAAAAAATTATCAGAGAACGTTGGGGGGAAGATTTAATTATAATTTGACTAAACTTTCATGGTTTTTTATTTTCAGATAATTTCCGGCCGAGTTATAGTGAACACCGCAAATTGTTTTTTTTCCAAGACGTTCTGGGGGAAGCTCCGTTACGGGCTTATACTTCAATATTTCTGCATGAAAAAATTACACAACATTGTCAAAAGTATACTCAATAATGTACAAAAGGTTCAAATAAAATTGCTCAATCCATATTTGAGAAAAAAAATCGCAAAAAAAGTGTTTTTTTTATGCTGAAACCCTTACCCCTCCCTTAAGGTGATAGTCTGGTGACTTAAGCCGATTTTCATGTCTTTTTGGAGGGCGTTTTTTTGTAGGAAAATAAAAATGAATCGTTTTGGATATTTAGGATGTTTTTATTTACATATTAAAGATACAAAAAAAAATTTGTTTGAAAAAATTTAATAGTTTATTATTATTATTATTATTTCTGATCGAAATTGGCACCTCGAAAAAAAGCGCGTGGGTGGCCCCGGTGATTTTGGCTCTTGATGTTATCGGAAATCAAAAATTCTTGATAATTCTTAATCTATAGACATGTCATTCTGGTCGGAACTACTGAAGTTAAATTTCATGGATAAATAACAAAATTTATTTGCTAAAATAAAAGGACTTTTTTTCAAAAGTCCGCCATTTTGTTATTTAACCATGAAATTTAACTTCAGTAGTTCCGACCAGAATGACATATCTATAGATTAAGAATTATCAAGAATTTTTGATTTCAGATAACATCAAGAGCCAAAATCACCGGGGCCACCCACGCGCTTTTGTTTCGAACTGCCAACTTCGATCAACAATAATAATAATAATAAACTATTAAATTTGTTCAAAAAATTTTTTTTTTGTATCTTTAATATGTAAATAAAAACATCCTAAATATCCAAAACGATTCATTTTTATTTTCCTACAAAAAAACGCCCTCCAAAAAAGACATGAAAATCGGCTTAAGTTACCAGACTACTATCTTAACCAAACAGCTGATTCGTCGCTGTCTTCGTTTCTCCATGAGTCAGAATTGGCATTTACAGCGTCGAGAAATATTCGAACAATGTTAGCTTTGTTATACCGGGAACGAAAATAGGCTGAAGAGAAAAAGAGGAAAAGAAGATAAAGAGAGAAAGTTATAAAAAGTTTGAGAGAAATAGAGAGAAGTCGAACGGCGATTCTTTAGGAGATGGGCTTTCGTTGAAGCACCCAATTTCACGTGGCATCCGCACCGAATTCGCCAGTAGTTTTGCCGGAACAATGGGCACAACGAAAGAGGACCGAGAAACCCCATGCTCTTTTTCCCTCTCTTTCTGTCATGCTCTACCCCCAACGATGCCAAGAAATTCAATTAAGTTATTTAACGGGAAGGACCGGGTATCTCCGTCAAGGATTCTCAGACGGCAAAAGAAAAGGTATACGCAAGAGCGGAAGACGTTGAACAGCGGGGAGAAAGAGAGAAATGAGAATGGTGGAATAAAGTCCCGAAGGCAGTTTCGAATGTTCTTCGGGCACAAGGGAAAGCTTGAGGATTGCGACCTCTTCGACTCGCCGAGATAAGGAAGTTTGAGTCTCGGCGTACGATGTAAATAGGACTGCAAACAACTTAAATGGAAAATAAACGAAATTATCTCCGTGCAACTTTGCACGGGGTAGCACGAGGATTAGCTTGGTGAAACACGAAGGACATGTGCACTGATATATATGTACAAACATATATATTACGAAGTATAATATAATCATGGTAATTTGTTAATTTTTATCTTCTTAGGAAAGGCTACGATGAATTTTATCTCAATGTCGCCAATTTGGATGACTTGATTATCATTGCTGAATAAATTTTACGTACTCACTCTAAAATTCACAAAAGTTCCTATAATTTATATTGTTTTTCTTCTTTTTTTTGGCCTTTCGCTATTTCGATCGTTTGACTTTATAGGCTTTCCTACTTCGACTCTACGAATTTTTGGATTTTCCCTATTCCGACTGTTCGACTTTTTGGTGTTTCGTTATTTCGGCCTCCGCCTAAGAGGGGCTGTTTTCAGGTCGAAGAACTAAAAGCCATAGAGGGTAATTCATAGAAAGAACCACGAATCGTCTGCGGACACCTGAACATCGCGGCCATCCACGACATTGCACGATATCAGCCAGCGTGCAATGTATTTTTTTAAGGCATATTCATCACATTTATGGAGAAACAAAAACAACAAAAACGACAATAATAATATTCATTATTATTATCCTACTACTATAATAAAGCTGGAGAGTTTGTTTGTATGTTTGTATGTTTGTTCGAACGCGCTAATCTCAGAAAATACTAATCCGATTTGGAAAATTCTTTTTGCATTACATAGTCCATTTATTCAGGAAGGCTTTAGGCCAAATACCTTTATGCTATGACCCTAAGGAGCGGCGATGGCGCGTTGAATCGGGGAACGATAATTTAACGGAGGTGAAACCGTGTTAAATTTCCGTAAATTTCGTTATTTGTATAACTAGCTATGCCCCGCGGTGTCGCCCGCGTTAAATTTGGATTATATATCTGTTTCATAAGCATTATAAGTACATAACCAAGTGCATCTCATTAACTATAAATACCATCCGGAAATTATGTGGAAAAATAAAAGGACCAATCATCAAAAAATAAACCGACGCTGCCGCCGCTCCTCAGCATGAAGTTATATAGTCTAAAGCCTTCCCAACTAAACGGGCTAACTAATGCAAAAAGAATTTTTCAAATTGGATTAGTATTTCCTGAGATTAGCGCGTTCAAACAAACCTGCAAACCAGCGTTATTATAGTGGATAGTAGTAAGATAGATATGGTAGTATAATAGTAAAATAGTAAGATTAGGGTCATAGCATGAAGTTATATAGCCTAGAGCCCTCCCGACTAAACGGGCTATCTAATGCAAAAAGAATTTTTCAAATTGGATTAGTATTTCATGAGATTATCGCGTTCGAACAAACGTACAAACTCTCCAGCTTTATTATATTAGTAAGATATGGTTGCGACCATTGTAACATTGAATTCGTTTCACCTTTTGATTGTGGGGGTGATTAAAGATTCTTGACAGAACTCGTCGTTCACTCATGACATTTACAGCTGCGAGGTTAACACTGTAACTTAGGATCGAAATCGAGAACGAAAAAAGGGGGAACAATAGGGATGAGCGGAGTTGAAGAGAGGATAGATGAACCAAAATGACATGGCTCTCGCGAGGATCGTCGCGAAAGAACGAATCAGTGGAGCAAAGAGGAAGAAACGTAGGTCCTCGAAGAGTTTCGACGTCAGCGGGTGAAGCAATAAAAAAAAAAAGCTGCTGATGAGAAAGAACCTTTTCGGAAAATACACGCTCGTGACATTTTTACCATTCACCGTTTGTCTCGGCTCTCTCACATAAACGAATTTCCTCGTTACTTGTATTTTATTGTAGACGATAAAGTTTACGAGACGTTGCAACCAGTTCACATTTAACGACGTTGTACAACGATAAAAATAGATTTGTTTGATTTAAACAAGGTTCGTTTAAAATATAAAATAAATAAAATAGATTTTTTTTTAATGATACAAAATTTAATTCATCGTCTTGGGCACATCTGAATGGATATTTCATAAAAACGTGTGTATCCCTGGATTATTCCTTAAAATCGTCATTCACGACTCGAACTCACAGCATAACCGTAAAACGTACGAATGTAATTTCGCGAATCTCGCGATACAAAGAGATGTGTGGGAGCAAGGGTGGAAAAAAAAACAATTGTTATTCCGGCAGTAAGACAGAAAATTCGTACGCCGAAACTTTTTTGTGATGTGAACATCTTTTGTTGTGTGATGGTGATGGTTATATGGTTTTTCCAACGGGGGAAAGACCAAGACGTGCTGCTCCTCTCTACTATCTCGTTCTATGTGTAAATATACATGGCGACGCAAAACTAGCACGTCAGTGTGACACGGGGATTAGATTGGCTCCGGACCTATCAAAATAAACAAATATGACCTCGGTAAAAGTCTCATGGTTTTCTAGAAAAATCATTTTCTTTGTTTTCTCGGAAAATCGCTACCTAGTACTTGTTATTTTGCTACCATTGGAATGAAAGTTCAAATCATGAAAAAATCAAAGTCCAAATTTACATCAAATCGTAAAGTGTTCAGAAACACAAATAAAAACAGCGAGATAACAAGAATAGCGATTTTTTGAAAAATTGTCATTTTAATTTTTCGGCCAATCGTTATACCTGTTTCATCTCGCTGTTTTCATTTGTGTTTCTGATCACTTTAGGGTTTGGTGTGAATTTGGACTTTGATTTGCTTACGATTTAGACTTTCTTAGGAACGGTAGCAAAATAACAAGTACTAGATAGCGATTATCCGAGAAATAAAAAAAGGGGGATTTCTCTCGAAAACCATGTAGTAGAGGATCCGCATTGGGGGGGGGGGTTTAAATTATTTTTTTTGCATTTTTTTTCTGAATGAACAATATGTCGAGAATATTGTGTATAAATTTTAAGTCAATCGGAGTAAAACTAACGGAGTTAAAGCGTTTCAAACGACCGGCCGTGATACCGTGATACCACGTATAAAAAACTTCAAATCGATTTTCCCGAAAACGTCATTTTTGAAGTTTGTGAACATTAGAACTCAAAAGCTACTGAACCGATCCTTTTAAAAATTTAAACATCACTTCTTCACATAAATCAACAGGTAATCAGGAGGAGTTTTTTTTTTTTTCATTTTTTTCAATTTTTTAATAACAAATTAAGCGCGATTTTTTTAGCTAAAATTGCGTTTTTCACCTCCAAGTGCTGCAAAAAATAGAAAAAAAAAAAACTCTTCCTGATTACCTCGAGAAATACATCACCTTTAAAATGCATATAAATTTTTTTGTTTCACATTATCCGGTAACGAGTTATAATGTTAACCGCAAAACCACTTTTTTTCAAGGCGCCTCTGGAGATTCAACGTCACCGGCTTATTTATCAATATTTTTCATTGAAAATTTTTTCTGAGATACTTCAATAGTTGTACAATAATATGTAATTCTATTTAATAAAATTATATTACTCATGTCGCCGCAAAAAAATCATAAAAATATGCTTTTTTTTCGCCTTTAAAACCCTACCCCCCCCCCTCCCCCCCCCCAAATCGACCTTCACCCATCGCGTTACCGGATGAAAGTTTTTTATATCAAATTTAGTATGTTAGAAAACATATCGCAGAGTTGCCCACAAAATCCTGTCAAAACTATGATTAATTAACAATTCAAATATGAGTTTTTATTCAACATTGCAGTCGTGAGTCTACCGAATAAATTTAATACCAACCGAAAGTATGAAGCCTATAGAATATGCAAACGTTGGGTTGTCTATTTTTTTCCTGACGTAACTACTGGGTTGTCAGGTATAAACAGGTAAGTCAATACTATCTATTTTCAACCATTTATTTACCAAATAAATCTTATATCAAAATAAGCGCTGTTTCATTGCAAACACGATGATATATGGTTGTCTGCAAAAAATCCGGTTTGAATGACGGTTGTCGAGTTTTGAAAAGTGACATTTTGATGCGAATGGAGCAAAGTATCCCGTGCGATAGAAGACGCACGGATACTTTGCTCAGACCTCTTTGTCGTACATTTCCATTTGCATAAAAATGTCACTTTTCAAAACTCAACAATCGTCATTCAAACCAGATTTTTTGCAGACAACCATATATCATCGTGTTTGCAATGAAACAGCGCTTATTTTGATATAAGATTTATTTGGTAAATAAATGGTTGAAAATAGATAGTATTGACTTACCTGTTTATACCTGACAACCCAGTAGTTACGTCAGGAAAAAAAATAGACAACCCAACGTTTGCATATTCTATAGGCTTCATACTTTCGGTTGGTATTAAATTTATTCGTTAAACTCACGGGTGAATAAAAACTCAGATTTGAATTGTTAATTAAACATAGCCTTGCCAGGATTTTGTTAGGCAACCCTCTCGCGATATATTTTTCTAACATACTAAATTTGATATATAATACTTTCATCCGGTAACGCGATGGGTGAAGGTCGACCCTAATTCGGATTTTAGACTAATCAGACTTTTACTCAGGTCATGTTTGTTTATTCTGATAAGTTCGGAGCCAATTTAACCCCCGTGTCACTCTGACGTACTAGTTTTGGGACACCCTGTATATATATATATGCGAGTGTATACATATTTCAGGACGCTTCAACATGATGCACCCTCTCGGTCGTCCAAGCGTGCAAGAACGACGTACCCTTGCTGTATAAAATCCTGCTGTATGTTTAATGCAACGGGGTGACACAAGCGCGAGCAATTCAAGAATTGTAAATATATATGTATGCACGTAACGATATGAAAGAACGGAGACGAGATTTGCGTTCTGAATTGCAGCCGGCACATCAAAACGTGGATCTCGGAAAGTTGAAGGATCAAGGGTTGTGTGGTTGTCGAGCGTAAAGCATTTTAATGACCTGTTTCGACGAAAAAGCCCCTTGATTATTGTGTTTATTATATTTTTTCACTGTAATATCGTTGTTTTGAAATAATTATTCATCGTTGAATGAATTCAGAGAGCCCTTAAAAAAAAAAAAATTATTAACACATTGACTCGTGCTATAATAAATTTTGTAATTTTTCGATGTGGCAAAGTCTCCTTGTACGAGAGTAAATGTTATTTTTTATTTTATTCCCATCCATAACGAACGAGCGAAACGTGCAATTGTTCTTTGGACGTGGCTCGATGAATACGACAAACTTATAATGAGGAATATTTCCGTATGTAAAAGAGCGCGTCAATTTCGAGATATTCCGAGGAGGCTTGGATGATGGTGTTATCGGGAGGGATGTATAGATATGAGCGAGTTTAAACGTCGGGACGAGTGGGAAGCCCAAAGTGGTTGGGTGGGATAACTTCGTTTCCCAGAGAGCACACGACGGAGTCGTTCAATAATTTCCGCTGGCTTTGCCGCCTCCTGAACTCGCTCTCTATCTCGTTCCTTCTTCTCCATCGACGACGACGCTCCGGGGAATACAAAACGCGAAAGGATGAGATGTATATAGAGGTTGGATGTGAGAAGAAGATCATAAAAAAATGAGAGAACGATGACGAGAGGACGACCAGACAAAAAAAAATCTTGGTTATTCTCCCGAGAGACTCAATTGACAAATTGAATTCGTAAAGCTCGATTGGATTCAAACGATACGCGCGATTTTCCACTCTCGAATCTCACGTCTTAATCAAATTAATGCTTGGAAGTGTGAAATTCTAAAAAATTAAGGTAAAATCATGGAAATATGGATATTTTATTTATTGGAGCGAGAAAACCGCAAAACGTGACTAAATAAAACTTGAGCTTACAAAAAAATGGTAATATCTATAAATATGAAATATACGGGTATTTAAAGTGGAGAGATTGATAATGTGAAGCGTGATCGGAATAAAGAAGGGAAGGAAAAATAAATACACGGATGGAAATTAAATATTAATCGAATATCAACATATGCGAAAATCCATATGGAAAAAGTACAGATCCCTTCGATATCTTTTAATCAAATTAATGCTCGGAAGTGTAAAATGTTGAAAAATGAAGGTAAAATCACGGAAATATGGATATTTGACTTGTCGGAGCAAGAAAACCGCAAAACATGATTAAATACCACTTGGACTTGAAAAAAATTGAAGAGATTGATAATGGGATGCGTTATAGGAATAAAGACGGAAAAGAAAGATAAATATACGGATGGAAATTACATATTAATCGAATATCAACATATGAGAAAATCCATATGTATGGAAAAAGTAGAGACCGCTCCGATATGCAATGAATTAACATATAGGAGGTCTGTCAAAAAAGTATAATGTGAAATATTTAAAAATTACGGTAAAATCATGGAAATATGGATATTTTATTTATTGGAGCGAGAAAACCGCAAAACATGACTAAATAAAACTTGAGCTTACAAAAAAATGGTAATATCTATAAATATGAAATATACGGGCATTTAAAGTGGAGAGATTGATAATGTGAAGCGTGATCGAAATAAAGAAGGGAATGAAAAATAAATACACGGATGGAAATGAAATATTAATCGAATATCAGCATATCCGAAAATCCATATGGAAAAAGTACAGATCCCTTCGATATCTTTTAATCCAATTAATGCTCGGAAGTGTAAAATGTTGAAAAATGAAGGTAAAATCACGGAAATATGGATGTTTGACTTGTTGGAACAAGAAAACCGCAAAACATGATTAAATACCACTTGGACTTGAAAAAAATTGAAGAGATTGATAATGTGATGCCTGATAGGAATAAAGACGGAAAAGAAAGATAAATACACGGATGGAAATTACATATTAATCGAATATCAACATATGAGAAAATTCATATTTATGGAAAAAGTAGAGACCGCTCCGATATGCGATGAATTAACATATACGAGGTCTGTTCAAAAAGTATCGCGAATTTTGTATTTCCGCGGGCTACGTAAATTCGATTTTCGATTACTGAAGTTAAATTTCATGGATAAATAACAAAATGGCGGACTTTGGAAAAAAAAAGTTTTTTTTTCCAGTCCGCCATCTTGTTATTTATCCATGAAATTTAACTTCAGTAGTTCCGACCAGAATGACATGTACCTAGATTAAGAATTATCAAGAATTTTTTATTTCAGATAACATCAAGAGCCAAAATCACCGGGGCCACCCACGCGCTTTTTTTTCGAGTTGCCAACTTCGATCAATAATAATAATAATAATAAACTATTAAATTTTGTCAAACAATTTTTTTTTTGTATCTTTAATATGTAAATAAAAACATCCTAAATATCCAAAACGATTCATTTTTATTTTCCTACAAAAAAACGCCCTCCAAAAAAGACATGAAAATCGGCTTAAGTTACCAGACTACTACCTTAAGCGCGTAACATATTGTAATCGGTAGAAAATTGTAGTTTGAAACGAAAGTAATAACAAATTTCACGTAAAACATGAAACCATAAGGTTCATAAATGACTTTAATATAGAATACATAAAGGAATTTCATACTAAAATTGTTTTGTCACGTAACATATTCCCTCCTAAGTTATTCCGCCCCCCACGTAATTTACAGAGACGAGAGAGCATAGCCCGTTATGGTAGATGAACATTTTTGTCGTTCACGGTGTAGAACACAGGTTGAGGTGTTATCCATCTAAAGAATCGTTTTTATCGTCCAAGCTTGTACGACCACGTAGAGGTTCTCCAAAGTAGGCAATACCATTAAGCACCGGGGGAGCTTCTACCCTAAACTTTACAAACTCAATCCCATCGCTCTCCTGCGCGTTGGACCGGTCGGTTCTACCGGTTTTCCCGTTGGAATCCTATTCCTCACGGCTGCTGGAAACGAGAATAGAGTATAAAATCGAGGAGAGCGAGAGAGAGAGAGAGAATGAGAAAAGCTAACAGAAATGGACCCCTCGAGAGACTAGTACGAGGCTAAGGGTTGGAAAGAGCTTTTCGACCAAAAGATCTCTTTCTTCCTCCTCTTTCCTATCCCTCGGTTGTCACGACTCGACCTTCAACCGAGACCTTAACTCTCGACGTCGTCGGACGTGTGGCTGTTTTCATCCCTCTCTCTCTTTACTCCTTCCCTCTTGCGTTCTCCAGTTTACCAAAAGCCTCGGAAACATTCGATACTAGGTGAACGACCGAAGAGCGGATTCGGTCCGACGGGCTCACGGATACTCGTACTGTCGCTGCCGAATTCGATTTCTCCGGCGTTTGAGAAGACGATTTTACGGCGTCGAAAGTGCGCGAAGCTTGAAGTAAAGTTGAGAGAAAAAAAATTGTATGCGCGGAGCATGAAGAAAGAAAACGAAGGGTGAACGCAAATTAACGATGAAGTGAAAGAAATTGGGTAGAAAAAAATTTGTAAGAAATTCAAGAACAAATGTTTCGATTTATTCTCACTTTCTTCATACCAAATTCCTTTCCATCGTTTGTCTCTTTGCCTTCGTTCGTCCGACACGTTTTTTTTCTTCATTCTTTACTTGTACTTTTTATTACCTCGCATTTTCACAGTCTGCTATAGGAAGAAATAGGTAAAAGGTTCTAGCAGCCCTCAAACGCAATTCTCCATTTCACTTTCTCTTTTGGTACCAGCTCGCCCTACACGACGAGGCAACATAGTTACACCAGGTGGAGCTTGGAAATAAAAATTTACGGTACGAATTCTCTCTACGTGGATGACGACACGACCGGCATTGGGACTACGTTCGAAGATGCGAAACGAGAAAATTTCCATTGATCGAATTTCCATGGTTCAATTACACCGCGAGACTCCCGGCCACGCTTAAGGTAGTAGTCTGGTAACTTAAGCCGATTTTCATGTCTTTTTTGTAGGGCGTTTTTTTTGTAGGAAAATAAAAATGAATCGTTTTGGTTATTTAGGATGTTTTTATTTACATATGAAAAAAAAAAAAAATTTGTTTGAAAAAAATTAATAGTTTATTATTATTGTTATTATTGATCGAAGTTGGCACCTCAAATTTGGCAGCCCGGGTTCTAACTTTTTTTCTACCGAACCGATTGCTTTCAAATTTTAACAGGCTACTCCTACACACTTATAGTTCTCGTCGGAACCACCGAGAAATTTTTTCACCCCTAACTTTTTGTTTTACAACCCCTTCTTTGCTAAAATAAAAGGACTTTAGCAAAGAAGGGGTTGTAAAATAAAAAGTTAGGGGTGAAAAAATTTCTCGGTGGTTCCGACGAGAACTATAAGTGTGTAGAGTAGCCTGTTAAAATTTGAAAGCAATCGGTTCGGTAGAAAAAAAGTTAGGACCCGGGCTGCCAACTTCGAGGTGCCAACTTCGATCAATAATAATAATAATAATAAACTATTAAATTTTTTCAAAAAATTTTTTTTTTGTATCTTTAATATGTAAATAAAAACATCCTAAATATCCAAAACGATTCATTTCTATTTTCCTACAAAAAAACGCCCTCCAAAAAAGACATGAAAATCGGCTCAAGTTACCAGACTACTACAAACCGAATCGCAGATTTTCAATCGCACTAAAGCACAAAGTGAAACGACAGCAATGACGGGACATGGAGTTCGACGAGTGATGCCAAACGATTTACGAAATTGATTCTTCCTCGAGTATAATTATCGTCTAGCTATAAAAATTACGACTTATACTCATGTCAGAAATTTAAAAGGAAATCTAAACACTGTTTTTTTAGGTACAAAATGGGCGAACTTTTGCATCTATTTCGAGATTTTTAGGGGTATCACAGTTACATTGATGTTCAATTTTATAAATAAGAGATTTACATTCATTACACGAATTGATTGAGTGTTTTGTGAAGCTTACAGACTTAGGAAATTAACTTAGGAAATTTTCAATGCAACTCAAAATGGTATTTAGATAGGGCAACGAGAAATTTTTTCTTGCACGATAAGCGCATGACGCCAGAGACTCGGAGAATATGAAACGACGAAACACATTTAAGTCCAAAAAAAAAAAAATAATAATTTCAAATGTCACGTGACAGGGCAGCGTTTTTCCGCCACTGTGATTTGTGACGAAGCCAGTATCTCTTGGCCGCATCGATGTAGGGAATTTTGGCAGCATGATTCATGGCCTCCCATCGATAAGCCGCGATCTTCGCGATCATTCTCGTCGTAATATCGTGATCCATTGTGTCGCGAAGCTTCCAGTAATAGTGTATAAACGGATTGAGCGAACGACAGACGGTTTTGGGCCTGTTTGATTTTCTTCTTCGAGCTCGATTTTTAACGTCCCCCGAGGCTGGCACGGTAGTCGATGGCTGATCGGTAATTTGCATCTTTGTTTTTTTTTTTTTTTTTTTCCTTTGCGAGATCCAACTAATGGCTACGCTCGAAAATTATTTCTTGAGTTTTTTCGCGACTGTGTTTATCGGGAATCTTTTTTTTCTTTTCGCTCTTTTTTCGTCGCACCGAATTTTGACTTGACGTGATCTCGCGTTTTTTTTTCCTTTACGTTCGGGGTTATTACCGGAAACAAGCGAATGGCGAAATTGAGACGGGAAGGACGATGTTCTGGCAAATCAATTAATATCCCTTATTAATTTAATGTCGACGCCTAAATTTGATAATGATTATTTTGTTGATGATGCGGTGAGCTGGCGCAGAATCGAATTTTTCTTCTTTAACAATGCCAATCTTATTATCGTATTTTTAAGATTATCAAGCCGGGATGACAATTTTTTTTTTCCTGTGGGAAATAAATGAATTGAATGATAATAATAAATGAAAAGTAAATTCTTCCCGACGACGACCCTTCAATTCGTAAAAAATCGAAAATTCAACGAAAAACTTCTTTTTGCATGTACTTTTATTTTTCTTCCAATGATTGGAGCCCGCGATAAATTGATTTTACTCACATTGCACTCCTCGTGTCTGGAATGTCTCGATTGCTCGGCAATCCGTCGGAGGCTTCTTGATTGAATTTGTTTCTCGCGTACGGATCCTCTCCAGCTCTCAAACCACCTCTCGATACGTAACTGCAGAAAACAAAATTACGAAACGATATAGCTCACACATTGAAAAATAAGAGTATCGCACACGATCAATTCCTTTGTAGTATGAAACAAATTATTTTTATCAAAAGAACATTTCTTCCTTCTCATAATAACCATAAAAAAAATTCTCAAACAATGTTTCAAAGGGTAAACATTTTTTTTCGTTTAAATAATTCTTTCTCACCCCTGTTCGTCGAAATAATTCCACGTGACTCGTGGATCGAAGGTCGGCAGTGGCGCGAGCTCCGATGAAATGACCATCGCAGTTCCATCAGTGTCTGCGTAGCCGCCGGAACTTCCAGCTGAGAGAGCAAGTGACGCTGGCTCTTTGAGTCGCAATGCTCGATTCTCGTTCTGCAAAAAAGAGAAAAAAAAAAAACCACACCGAACGGGAATTAATTAAAAAAGAATTGCATCAGGAAATCAATAAATTAACAATCACATCTGGCGATTCCATTTTAACTCTCTCAAACGTAATTCATTTATGTAATTGATATATTTTCAATGAGTAGACATTTTTACAGTTTATGAATTACATTTTTTTTTATCATGTATAATTTAATATTAACTTTTGCCCCGATGCAAAAATGTTTTTAACGCTTTTCCTCCTACAAACATTTCAACCGTTTCCGGCCTATCTGCAGGATAGTAGGAACAATAAATGCCAATACGTACAATCGATTGAGAACATATCGGCCGTACGGAATAGCAATCTCGCAGATATGAGACGAGAGAGCAACGACGATAAACATTCAAGTCAACGCGAAGACTCAGGAACGAGAGAGAAAGAAAGATCGAATCAATAGGACAGACAAAACGAACGTAGCCGACCATAGTACGAATATATTAGTACGATCAATAGAGAATATTGTGGCGCATTAAAAATAAAGGGGATTTTTTTTATTATTAGGTTCAGTATCACGTACTGAATGTGAATTAACAAAATTGTTACAAATTATGGGAGCGGAAGTGCCGCCATTTTGAGGAAAACCGTATTGGCCAATATCTCCGTTACCGTGCACTTTAGGCCAAAAATGGTAATAAACTTTCTTGTAGATAATTGAATTTCCCACCTTTTTTTTCAAATAATTTTTTTCGTATCACTTACCGTTCACGACTTATATCACTGTTAAAACTTATTTTTTCACTTTTTGACCTGTATCTCTCCTAATAATTGTTTAAACAATAAAATGCTAATAACTTATCTTTTGAATCGATACATTTTCCACAACTTTTATTTAAAACTTTTTTGTCTAAAGTTAATATTCTCAAAGTTATAACGCGTTAAATGTTGCACTACTGGGTGCAAGGTTAATAAAAACGAGGTATGCACAGTACAATGATGAAAATTCAATACATATGTAAAAAAATATTAATGATGTTGACATAATTAACAATAAATACCTTCTTACCTGCAAAAAACAGCGACTTCCCGTTGACATTTTTTAAATATTTGTATAATATTTTTAACAATTCAATAATCCTTTATAACTCGAATTGCCTCACGATTATTAGCAAATTATCAATTATATACTGTTATTTTTTTTTTGTTTTTTTTACATATGTATTGAATTTTCATCATTGTACTATGCATACCTCGTTTTTATTAACCTTGCACCCAGTAGCGCAACATTGAACGCGTTATAACTTTGAGAATATTAACTTTAGACAAAAAAGTTTTAAATAAAAGTTGTGGGAAATTTATGGATTCAAAAGATAAGTTATTAGTATTTTATTGTTTAAACAATTATTAGGAGAGATACAGGTCAAAAAGTGAAAAAATAAATGTTAACAGTGGTATAAGTCGTAAACGGTAACGGATACGAAAAAGAATTATTCAGAAAAAAAGATGGGAAATTCAATTATCTACGAGAAAGGTTATTACCATTTTTGGCCTAAAGTGCATGGTAAAGGAGATATTGGCCAATACGGTTTTCCTCAAAATGATGGCACCTCCGCTCCCATAATATATAACCATTTTGTTAATTCACATTCGGTACGTGATACTGAACCTAATTTTAAAAAAATCTCCTTTATTTTTAGTGCGATGCGAACAAGAGTAACGGGCTCTCTATTGATTGTACTATACTCGCACGCGAGTATCGATCCACGCAAGAGACATGTATAATCAACAATAATAACATCTTTTGTAGAAGCATCGTCTGGTGAGTGTGCGAAAACTCATCTGTCCATATACGTCGATATTTTCCTTGAACTCTCGCTTCAATTCCGTTCGATTTAATTTCACAACAATCGCTGTAAACTCTTCGCGCGCTGTTTTTGTAGGTTAGGTTCATCGTGCGATCTGAAGTGTGCGCATGAACGAACTCCGAGCACGACATCAACAGCCAATCATAATGACGAGTTAGTGGGCTTCGGAAACAAATCGCACATCGAGAAATTTCCCGACATGTCTTTTTTGACGGAGGGAAACTGAGAACGTACAAACGTAGTATTAGCATTCTAAACGTTGGGGATGAAAGAGCTAAGTATAATTTAAAAAAAGTGATCTCCCAGAGTGAATAGCGATTCGGAAAGATGGTACGAGGTCTGTTAAAAAAGTATCGCGAATTTTGAATTTCCGCGGGCTACGTATACTAGATTTTCGATTTTTTTGTGGCGTTAGGTGGGTACTCATGTCCCTCACTTATGGTGAAAAAATCGGAGATTCTGAATGTTTAGTTAATTGTTGACAGCTGTTTTGGTTAGACATGTTTTGGCTTGTCTTCGATTTTTGCCTATTCCAAAAAAATGGATCAAAGAATCCGTATCAAATTTTGTGTGAAAAAGAAAATTAAGTGCGCGGACGAATTCCGAATGTTGGCTGTGGCATACGGTGAAGCTACCTTGGACCAAAGCAACGTTTATCGGTGGTACAAAATGTTGTCAGAGGACCGAGAAGATGCGAACAACGAAATGCGTTCCGGACGCCCGAGCACATCAACAACAGACGAAAGCATTGATGAAGTGAAGAAAATAATATTGGCCAAATCGTCGAATCACCGTTAGAGAAGTTTGCCGAGGAACTAAACATATCGATTGGCTCGTGCTATTCGATATTTACCAATGATTTGGGCATGAGACGGGTCGCCACGAAATTCGTGCCAAAATTGCTCAATTTCGAACAAAAACAGTGTCGCGTTAACGTTGTTACGGAGCCGTTGGACTCGGTCCGCGACGACCCAAATTTGCTCCAGAGGGTCATAACTGGTGACGAATCATGGATTTATGGTTATGACGTGGAAACCAAAGCTCAATCGTCGCAATGGAAGCTGCTTTTTTGGAATAGGCAAAAATCGAAGACAAGCCAAAACACGTCTAACCAAAACAGCTGTCGAAAATTAACTAAACATTCAAAATGGCCGATTTTTTCAGCATAAGTGAGGGACATGAGTACCAACCTAACGCCACAAAAAAATCGAAAATCGAATAAATGGAGCCCGCGAAAATTCAAAATTCGCGATACTTTTTTAACAGACCTCGTATGGCAAAGAAAGTCGTGAGAAAAAAAATCCACAAAAGAGTTTATGAAAGTAAGAGAAAAAAGTATGAGATCGGGATATTTAATATCGAAACTATCGCCCATATTGAGACTTTCTTCGAGCAATATATGAACGAAAAAGCGTTATTACAGATTAAATTTTCGTTCTTCCAGTCTGTCGGCTATTTTTATTTAATTTTTCCGCCGTCAACGTTGGATTTCGAAGGAAAACCTCGCTCGTCGCACTCTCTGTCCGACGAATTTGGTTCATGGAGCTAGCAGGTGCGAGGGTGTCTCGAAGTAGAAACGCGAGAGCGGAAATTTCTCGGATTAACGCGTATATTGTCGTGAAATATTAAATCGTTTCTGCCTTCTGGACGATATGGATATAAGGTGGTGGAATCGTCGAAGGGTTAGGTCGGATCGAAAGTTCGAATTGCGGGGATGAGAGGTGCGTCGTTGATGTGACGTTGTTGAAGTGGACAACCTCGAGGTTGACGCAAAGCTTTAGCGCATGAATGCTGCAATCTGTTGCATCCGGTTTTCGTTGCTCTCTGATTCTCTCGGTCCTGTGCGGTTGCTTTGCACCTTTTACTTCCAACTATTTCTCTATTTTTGCATATACATATCTATCAATTGCTAGCCAGAAAAAGGGCTTGATTCATACGGCAATACGTATACTAAATTGGACGGTTTACGCTCTTTTGTCTGTTAACAGTCGATATATACACAGATTAGGACGAAACTATGTGCATCCTTGCGAATAAAATTTTTCAAACGACGCGAACTTTGTCAGTCGTGAGGTGCTTTTCGCTCAGTTCTCGTCTCCTCTATATTCTCTCTCGCGTTCTCGACCGCCGCTTCGCTATCTCACCGGAGCCGCCTGCTTCCGGCCATTCGGAAATAATTATAAACTAACAGCGAAGGGAGAAAGGCGAAAAACCGAGTGAGAGAGAATATTGGGAAAAAAAGGAATTGGAAAAGTGAGGAAGAGAGAAAGAGGACACGGTGTGGTTCTCCCGTCTCGAGTTTAGAAAAATATACACCAGATGTTTTTTTTTTCTTTTTTTTGTTTTACCAAAGCTGCAAAGTTACGAGACCGGAAACGAGGTGGCTTTGAAGAGTCCCTCGGGCAGACAGAGAATATTTGTATAATGTGTATTAATTTTTAAAAATGCACGACAAGAGGAAAACATTATTATTACGTAAATTGAAATGTATGATTCATCGTCGTGTTTAGGGGGGAAATAGGGTTAGACGGTTCAAAAAATCGATTTTTTTTATTTTATAAATTGTTAGTAAAACTATTGAAAAATATTTTCCCAAAATTTTTAATGAAAATTCCGACTCGTTCTATTGTTATAAGCCATTAAAGTGAGTAGCTCTCCTTCAGGCCCCGAGCGCGCCACGTGTATAACCGAGCTGTCATTCATTTTTTCAAACGCGTTTTTCTGAAAACGACTTTTTTTTAACTTGCGTACACGCTAGTTTGAAAAGTTTTCAACCAATCATTGTGAAAATTGGCAGTTACTTTCTTCATAGTATTGCGCTCTATATGAACCTAAAATCGGAATATTATCATTATTTAAAATAATTTTTTTTTGCAAATAAAGTTGTAAAAATGGCAAAAAATCATGCTTTTTTGTTTTGACCCCTGTAAAAAATTCAATTTTCCATTTTTTTTATATCATTTAGGTTCATATAGAAGAGAGACATATAATAAAAGTAAATTCCAACCTCGTTTGATTTCAGATGAAAATTGCGGCTTCCAGAATGTACGCAAAATGCTGAGTCTGACCTGTAATGTGGGGTCGCTAATATTTTACTTTCTTCATAGTATTGCGCTCTATATGAACCTAAAATCGGAATATTATCATTATTTAAAATAATTTTTTTTTTGCAAATTAAGTTGTAAAAATGGCAAAAAATCATGCTTTTTTGTTTTAACCCCTGTAAAAAATTCAATTTTCTATTTTTTTGATAGCATTTAGGTTCATATAGAAGAGAGACATATAATAAAAGTAAATTCCAACCTCGTATGATTTAAGATGAAAATTGCGGCTTCCAGAATGTACGCAAAATGCTGCGTCTGATTGTGACCTGTAATATGGGGTCGCTAATATTTTACTTTCTTCATAGTATTGCGCTCTATATGAACCTAAAATCAAAATATTATCATTATTTAAAATAATTTTTTTTTTGGCAAATAAAGTTGTAAAAAATGGCAAAAAATCATGCTTTTTTGTTTTGATCCCTGTAAAAAATTCAATTTTCTATTTCTTTGATAGCATTTAGGTTCATATAGAAGAGAGACATATAATGAAAGTAAATTTCAACCTCGTTTGATTTCAGATAAAAATTGCGGCTTCCAGAATGTACGCAAAATGCTGAGTCTGATTGTGACCTGTAATATGGGGTCGCTAATATTTTACTTTCTTCATAGTATTGCCCTCTATATGAACCTAAAATCGGAATATTATCATTATTAAAAATAATTTTTTCTTTTGCAAATAAAGTTGTAAAAAATGGCAAAAAATCATGCTTTTTTGTTTTGACCCCTGTAAAAAATTCAATTTTCTATTTTTTTGATAGCATTTAGGTTCATATAGAAGAGAGACATATAATAAAGGTAAATTCCAACCTCGTTTTATTTCGAATGAAAATTGCGGCTTCCAGAATGTACGCAAAATGCTGAGTCTGATTGTGACCTGCAATATGGGGTCGCTAATATCTTCGATGTTTTTCAAGGAAATTCTTCAAAAATTTTATAGTATATACTTAAATATATGTATAAAATATTCTCAAAGTTTCGATAAATTATATTCATTTTTTATACTATAAAAAAATTCATGAAAATCATTGAGAAAACGCTGTCCTAACCCTATTGCCCCCCTTAATGAGAACTGGTACTTGTGGGGTAAGGATTCAGACCCTTAGGGTAAGGCACCCTGTATGTAATAGGATCCGAAAACTTGATATCGACTTGATCTTGAGAACAGATTAACGAATTTCTTGCAAACTTTGCACAGACTTAGGTCATTGAACCTCCGATGTTTGTTGCAATTTTCGTGGAAATTATTTGAGGATTTGAGATATCACGCAGGCTTGAAAATTTGTGTATGTGCAAAAAAATTACGAGGAAGGTATAAACAAATGTCAATTTCTTTAACACTAAAACTATCAGACGGGGGTCAAATGACTCCTTTCAAAATTTACTTCAAATTCGTACATTCATTGTTATTTTCTTCGCTCATCTGACTTCCTGTAAAATTGCTCGATTATTTTATTAGAAATAATAAATTATGTTGCGAATTATTTCTTTTAATAATTAAGAATTTCTTTCTAAAAATCAACGTTTATCTCATAAGGGGTCAAATGATCCCTTGTGTGCCGGTACGTTTAGTGTTAAATAAAATCGTTTATTCGGTGATAAAACTTATAAATTAATGAGTAAAAAAGAAAATTGTTTGCAGACATATTTTAAGTTATCGAATTATTTGTAGGCTAAACAATGAATTGATTTACATATTTATTCAATGCAATTGTTTCCGTTTGTACGTTAATTTGCACGGCTTCATTATCTTCGTCGAATGAAATTTGTGTAATTATTGGAAGAATTCGATTAAAATCATTTATGGACAAGTAATTTGCACCGATAAATTTGCTATTACACAAATTTATGGAATGTCTAAATGAAGACTCGATCAATCGTCCAGCGGGACGAAATGTCGTGCTTGACCATGTAATTTCTATCGCTGTACACGGTTATCCATCAAAATCATGTGAAGTCGAGATGAAAACCAGTAATTCGCGGTTTCCGGGAACGCGCGAGTGTTCTCTCGCATCTATATATAGAAATATATTCACACGTCGGTGCTGAAGGGGAAATCAATCGACGACGTGTGATTCTCTCGTTCCGGTGCTGGTTGATATGCAACATAACGATGAAAAAGCGGATACCGCAAACATGGAAGCAATTAAAATGAACCGTTGCAGATGGAGTTCACGCCATTCATTCGAAAAGTGACATAGATGGCTTTCCGAATTAATATCCGCTCTATTAATCAATCTAGATTTATCGTCATGCGTATGGCGTGTTCAATTATATAGGTGCAATAACAAATCGTACGCGCGTTAGAGCGTGCAATTTTATGATTGTACGAACGAGTGTTGCTGAATACTTTTCGTGAGTTTTACGCTAGATCAATTATTAAGTGTCCGTAGAAGCATTTTTTTTTTCTACGAAAGAGTTGCATTAAATTTTAACAGAGGTCTAAGTAGATGATAAAAAATAAAATTCTGCTGCTGATAGTAGCATCGATTGTCATGGAATAATCGAGATTATCAATTGATTGTCGCATAATTAGTTGTTAATTAATCAGTATATACCGGCTAACGGAATTTCAATTATAGCGGAATCGGAAGCGCTTTGCAAACTCTAGAGACAACGTATATAATTGCAAATCGGCGCGATAATATGCTCCACATACTCGTCAACTATATGTACATGTATTATCGTCTATCCTCTCCTTGACTTGTCGCGACGCTCGACAATGTGTGATCTTAAGCCGGCTTTGGAATCTAAGGAATTTCTCGTATTACAACGAGAGAGAGAGAGAGAGAACTTAACTCGAGAATTCAATCGATCCCATATATATTAAAGCTCTATATATCTAGCTATCTTGATAATTACGATCTGGTATGCGACACCAGACCGTTGTACATGATAATCCGATCGATTAATCCGAGTTGAAGGCTGTCAGTACGAAAAACAAATTTAATATGTAAATTATCGAAGTAAAGTTATTTCTCTCGCTCTTTCTCTCTCCGAAATATATATCTCTCTATATTATATGAATATTTCGCCGCCGCCGTCGTCCACAAGAGTTGAGGGGGTCGGGGTTTCCAAAATCGAGGTCAGGGGTGTCCAAAACCGAGGTCAGGGGGTTTCCAAAATCGAGGTCAGGGGTTTCCAAAATCGAAGTCAGGGGATTTAAAAAAACGAGTTCAGGGGTTTCCAAAATCGAGGTCAGGGGGTTTCCAAAATCGAGGTCAGGGGTTTCCAAAATCGAGGTCAGGGAATTTCCAAAAAACGAGGTCAGGGAATTTCCAAAAACGAGGTCAGGGGTGTCGAAATTTGAGGTCAGGGGTTTCCAAAATCGAGGTCAGGGGTTCGCAAAATCGAGGTCAGAGGTGTCGACAATTGAGGTCAGGGGTTTCCAAAATCGAGGTCAGGGGCTCTCTGGGGGGTTGGCGCGCGAGGCGCGCAGGGGGGCAAAGCCCCCTAGTATACATATATATATATTTCTCTATTATATAAATATGTCGCCGCCGACGTCTACAAGAGTTGAGCGCCAAAGCAACGGTCGCCATAGCGAATGGTCGGGGTTTCGGTGTGAGGGCGCGTAACGCCCGAGCCATACGAACCCCTCGTCTATATACACACATACATACATACATATAAACGAATTGTATTTTTAATATTTATCCGTTCGAGAATTTGTCTCTGATTGTTAATTAAAACGAGTTTTCGTCCGAATGTTCAAAGATTCCAAAATTCAATGTTAAAGATTTTTTTTAAATCGAACAAAATTCACATTTTTCTTATTGTGTAAAAATGCATGGGGGCAAAATCCCCGCGCTCCCGTGACCTCCTAGTTCGATATGTAATAACGTGGCAATAGCGTGTAGTTGTCATAACCGTAACAATAACCGAGGAGTGTTAACGCTCAAACGACTTTCTGTCCATTTACATACAGTTTGGTGATAGACGCTATATAATATATGTCGATACAACAGTGTTATATATCGGTTTGCGTCGCGAGAACTGCACACGTTAACGAGGATCGTTAATTAACGGGCTTGAGGGGACTGATTGAACTATGTTAAACGCTCTCTCGCTTAAACGTGATTGTACTATCGCCAGAGAATAGGCATGCATTATGTTAGAGGCACTGCAGTATTCAAGACGATTGAGCGCAAATTATAGATAGATATAGATATATATCTATAGAGAGACAGAGAGAGAAAGAGAGAGAGAGAGAGAGAGTGATGGAGAGAGAGAGAGAGAGAGACACTAAATTGTATCATCCTTTTGTGTTCAGTTAAAAAACGATGATCAAAATTGATCGCGAAAACGCCTTCAAGGTTTATTACTATAAAATCGTTTCGGAATCATTACATTTGCTCATAATTATTAATATTTCGTTATTTTATTCCGAGCTTTCATAAGTGATAAAACCTATGCTAAAAAAAATTGAGAGCAAGTTGTAAGTTTCAGATATGACACCATAACAGAGTCTGTACATTAGACTCGTAAAATTTCAAGATAATTGACGGACCAGTTAAATAGATAACTCCCTAAGATTCTCGGAAAAAAATCCCAAAGCGTTTATATCTCGGATAATTTATTTTTCCCATAGTTACTTCATTGGCTTCACTGGCTTCAATTCATTATATGAATTAAACAAAAGATACTTTTTATTACGGCTTTTTTATTCATAATAAATCGTATTTATTTTGTCGTAAAATGTTGAATGATTTATTATTTGCGCGACTCTCATTACTGTTGGACGATTCACTTTTAGTCCCGTTGCAATAATCATTATTGTTATCGATTATGCCCAATAAGTTGGTAATTTGTGTGCAATAGCGAGCATCATCCAGTTAGATCAGTCATTAAAATATATAATGACGTGGAATTTGCACGTAGCGTATCGATGACGAGATTCGAACGATTCAACATACGTCACGTTGACCACGTTGGTTAACGACCATTCGCGTCCTTTATAATTCTCCGCATCGTTATGAAATAATTTTCAAACAGACGAAATGTGCTCATGGATATATCGTAATATATGTGGAGATAGCAGAGGTGAATAGAGAAATCCATACTCTCCAATCAGCATAATTTCACGTATATCACTCTCGACGATTTAGCAATTTTAATCTCATCGAATTTCCATTGTTGTATCCATTATTCGACGAATTCATTGAAATTATTGTGAATGTAATGTTTCACTTTGGTCACGTTCAGTGACAATTAGAATATATAGCCCGAACGCTTCATACGAGGTCTGTTAAAAAAGTATCGCGAATTTTGAATTTCCGCGGGCTACGTATATTCGATTTTTGATTTTTTTTGTGGCGTTAGGTTGGTACTCGTGTCCCTCACTTATGCTGAAAAAATCAGCGATTTTGAATGTTTAGTTAATTGTTGACAGCTGTTTTGGTTAGACGTGTTTTGGCTTGTCTTCGATGTTTGCCTAGTCCAAAAAAGCGGTTTCCATTGCGATAATTGAGCTTTGGTTTCCGCGTCATAACCATAAACCCATGATTCGTCATCAGTTATGACTCTCTGGAGCAAATTTGGGTCGTCGCGGATCGAGTCCAACGGCTCCTCAGCAATGTTAACGCGACACTGTTTATGTTCGAAATTAAGCAATTTCGGCACGAATTTTGCGGCGACCAGTCTCATGCCCAAATCATTGGTAAAAATCGAATAGCACGAGCCATTCGATATGTTTAGTTCCTCGGCAACTTCTCTAACGGTGATTCGACGATTGGCCAATATTATTTTCTTCGCTTCATCCGATGTTTTCGTCTGTTGTTGATGTGCTCGGGCGTCCGGAACGCATTTCGTTGTTCGCATCTTCTCGGCCCTCTGAGAACATTTTGTACCACCGATAAACGTTGCTTTGGTCCAAGGTAGCTTCACCATATACCACAGTCAACATTCGGAATGCGTCCGCGCACTCAATTTTGTTTTTCACACGAAATTTGATACGGATTCTTTGATCCATTTTTTGGAATAGGCAAAAATCGAAGACAAGCCAAAACACGTCTAACCAAAACAGCTGTCAACGATTAACTAAACATTCAAAATGGCCGGTTTTTTCAGCATAAGTGAGGGACACGAGTACCAACCTAACGCCACAAAAAAATCGAAAATCGAACATACGTAGCCCGCGGAAATTCAAAATTCGCGATACTTTTTGAACAGACCTCGTATACCCTTCTAAAATATTAATGTTTTTCCCTTTCACCTGTTTTTCCCAATTTGTAAAATGTCATATTAGCAAATAAAATTGTTTTCTCAGGACGATCGAGAAAAATGTGTGACAATGCAAGTTCGAGGAAAGATGTTGCGACATCGTAGAAACGAATGGAACAATTTCGCAGTGTTTTACTCTCTCGCGAATTCTTCACTTGTGTTTTTCTTTCTCCTTCCATCTCCACATTTTCTCTTGTGTCGCCGTCGACAAATTTTCTTTCAATTTTTTTTGGTCATTCCGTCAACTATCACCTCGCGTGTCGAGCCAAGCGGGCTGTTCAAGTTTTTGGAAGCTTGACAGAAATGCATTAGAGTGTGGCTTTCTTCGTCTTTTTTTCCCTCTTCATTCCCGATTGTTCTCACCGTCTCTCATTCCGGAGCGAAATTTTAATTCAAAAGATCGCGGAGCGGATGAAAGCTCTTCTTTTATTTTACTTTAACTCGTAGCTGTTCGAGTTCAATCTACATTCCATCATACTGGAATAAATTTTCGTTTGAGCGTTTGTGAGATGAAAAAAAAACGCCTTCGACATCTCAGACGGTGGATGGTTAAAATGTGATCGGTGAGTTGAATGACTTCGGGGTTGAATTTCCGGCGAGGCGTTCGAATGAAAAAGAAAGGAATAAGAAATTGCGATGATGAGTGTTCGAAGGGAGGAAAAGGGCGCGTATATAAGTGATTGAAGAAGGCATCCCAGGCAAATTTACCGGCAGAGCGAGTGACAGAAAATTTCACGGCCTCCCTCTAATGTCCTATATATATATATTTATATACTAGGTCGCCCCCCCCCCTGCGCGATTCGCGCGCTAACCCCCCCGCCATGTTTTTATCGGAAACTCAAAAAATCAATGCAAAAATCGAAAAAAAATCACTTTTTGGACGATTATTAACGGAATTTTGAGTTTCTCAAGGAAATGGCTACTGAATTAGTAATCAGTGAGCCAAAATACATCGATATAGCGTCCTAAAGTAAAATTAAAAGATCCAAAATTTTTTTGCATTTCGTCCAAACAGAAGTGGCTTCACTAAAATCGCTGTAACGTTGCTTCCCGATGGAGTTGAAACCCCACTCTGTGCTCATTCTTTTCGTAACCGTTCAACCTTTAAAATGCCACTTCATTTATTGAGCTACGATTTTTTTTCGATTTTTCATAGATTTTCAAAGTTGGACCATCGATTTTCGCGAATTTTTCCATACATACCCCTTCTCATTTTTTTCGCCGATTTTCAATTCGCTCTCACGGCTACAATAATTGAGATATCGGGATGGTCAAAAATGCATTCTCTAAGACTACTCGAGACGTTTTGAAAACACGGGTCAAAAACCAAAATCGATCAAACGGGAGTCAAGTTATGACTATTTGAAATTTCGAGATTTTTAGGTTTTCGAAAAGGTGGGCAAAAAATTACAAAAAAATGTTTTTCTCGTTTTTCAATGTTTCGATACCTTATTCGATCGGAAATTTTCCGCTGATTACGAATAACACCGAGTTTTAGTCGAAATCTCAAAATCAATGTGAAAAAGGCGAAAAACGAAAAAAATTACTTTTTGGACAATTTTTAATGAAATTTCGAGTTTCTCAAGGAAATGGCTACTGAATTAGTAATCAGCGAGTCAAAATACATCGATATAGCGTCCTAAAGTAAAATTAAAAAATTCAAAATTTTTTTGCATTTCGTCCAAACAGAAGTGGCTTCACTAAAATCGCTGTAACGTTGCTTCCCGATGGAGTTGAAACCCCACTCTGTGCTCATTCTTTCCGTAACCGTTCAACCTTTAAAATGCCACTTCAATTATTGAGCTACGATTTTTTTTCGATTTTTCATAGATTTTCAAAGTTGGACCATCGATTTTCGCGAATTTTTCCATACATACCCCTTCTCATTTTTTTCGCCGATTTTCAATTCGCTCTCACGGCTACAATAATTGAGATATCGGGATGGTCAAAAATGCATTCTCTAAGACTACTCGAGACGTTTTGAAAACACGGGTCAAAAACCAAAATCGATCAAACGGGAGTCAAGTTATGACTATTTGAAATTTCGAGATTTTTAGGTTTTCGAAAAGGTGGGCAAAAAATTACAAAAAAATGTTTTTCTCGTTTTTCAATGTTTCGATACCTTATTCGATCGGAAATTTTCCGCTGATTACGAATAACACCGAGTTTTAGTCGAAATCTCAAAATCAATGTGAAAAAGGCGAAAAACGAAAAAAATTACTTTTTGGACAATTTTTAATGAAATTTCGAGTTTCTCAAGGAAATGGCTACTGAATTAGTAATCAGCGAGTCAAAATACATCGATATAGCGTCCTAAAGTAAAATTAAAAAATTCAAAATTTTTTTGCATTTCGTCCAAACAGAAGTGGCTTCACTAAAATCGCTGTAACGTTGCTTCCCGATGGAGTTGAAACCCCACTCTGTGCTCATTCTTTCCGTAACCGTTCAACCTTTAAAATGCCACTTCAATTATTGAGCTACGATTTTTTTTCGATTTTTCATAGATTTTCAAAGTTGGACCATCGATTTTCGCGAATTTTTCCATACATACCCCTTCTCATTTTTTTCGCCGATTTTCAATTCGCTCTCACGGCTACAATAATTGAGATATCGGGATGGTCCAAAATGCATTCTCTAAGACTACTCGAGACGTTTTGAAAACACGGGTCAAAAACCAAAATCGATCAAACGGGAGTCAAGTTATGACTATTTGAAATTTCGAGATTTTTAGGTTTTCGAAAAGGTGGGCAAAAAATTACAAAAAAATGTTTTTCTCGTTTTTCAATATTTCGATACCTTATTCGATCGGAAATTTTCCGCTGATTACGAATAACACCGAGTTTTAGTCGAAATCTCAAAATCAATGTGAAAAAGGCGAAAAACGAAAAAAATTACTTTTTGGACAATTTTTAATGAAATTTCGAGTTTCTCAAGGAAATGGCTACTGAATTAGTAATCAGCGAGTCAAAATACATCGATATAGCGTCCTAAAGTAAAATTAAAAAATTCAAAATTTTTTTGCATTTCGTCCAAACAGAAGTGGCTTCACTAAAATCGCTGTAACGTTGCTTCCCGATGGAGTTGAAACCCCACTCTGTGCTCATTCTTTCCGTAACCGTTCAACCTTTAAAATGCCACTTCAATTATTGAGCTACGATTTTTTTTCGATTTTTCATAGATTTTCAAAGTTGGACCATCGATTTTCGCGAATTTTTCCATACATACCCCTTCTCATTTTTTTCGCCGATTTTCAATTCGCTCTCACGGCTACAATAATTGAGATATCGGGATGGTCCAAAATGCATTCTCTAAGACTACTCGAGACGTTTTGAAAACACGGGTCAAAAACCAAAATCGATCAAACGGGAGTCAAGTTATGACTATTTGAAATTTCGAGATTTTTAGGTTTTCGAAAAGGTGGGCAAAAAATTACAAAAAAATGTTTTTCTCGTTTTTCAATATTTCGATACCTTATTCGATCGGAAATTTTCCGCTGATTACGAATAACACCGAGTTTTAGTCGAAATCTCAAAATCAATGTGAAAAAGGCGAAAAACGAAAAAAATTACTTTTTGGACAATTTTTAATGAAATTTCGAGTTTCTCAAGGAAATGGCTACTGAATTAGTAATCAGCGAGTCAAAATACATCGATATAGCGTCCTAAAGTAAAATTAAAAAATTCAAAATTTTTTTGCATTTCGTCCAAACAGAAGTGGCTTCACTAAAATCGCTGTAACGTTGCTTCCCGATGGAGTTGAAACCCCACTCTGTGCTCATTCTTTCCGTAACCGTTCAACCTTTAAAATGCCACTTCAATTATTGAGCTACGATTTTTTTTCGATTTTTCATAGGTTTTCAAAGTTGGACCATCGATTTTTGCGAATTTTTCCATACCATACTCCTTCTCATTTTTTCCGCCGATTTTCAACCCGCTCTTACGGCTACAATAATTGAGATATCGGGATGGTCCAAAATGCATTCTCTGAGTCTACTCGAGACGTTTTGAAAACACCGGTCAAAAACCAAAATCGATCAAACGGGAGTCAAGTTATGGCCATTTAAAATTTCGAGATTTTTAGGTTTCTAAAAAAGTAAGCAAAAGATGACAAAAATTTTTGTTTTGCCCCCTTCGCGCGCCAACACCCCCCCCCCCCCATCTTGTACACGGCGGCGGCGATACATTTATATAATATATATAAATATATATACACGTTCTATATGCTCTCTGAGATGTACGTATGAGATGGGGGTCTGACGGCCACGGCTGTTGTAACTCAGAGGGCGGCTTTTCGCTTGGCACTCACCGAGAGGTCGTTTCTCTCTCTCTCTCTCGTAATTTCAACGCTCTCTGTAAGTAGGATCATGTGAAAATATGTATGGAACATTCCACGTGAAGTGGGACCATTTTTGGCTTTATATTTTCCATAGTCTTTAATAAATTCTTCATGAATGACTAAAAAGTGAAAAATTAAGAAGACCGTTTTCTCAAATCTCATTTTAAAGGCTGTCAATTTTGTTCAATTTCGTTTTTTTCCCCCTCAAGTCATCGTTTGCAAATTCAATGTTTTTTCCAGAATACCCTTGTTCCACCAAAAGTCTCGACTTTATGTGAAATACCCCGTACGTTCACAAAAAGGAGCGAGAAATCTCCGGGGCTGGCAACGAGACGAACAAAGAGAGTTTTCTTCTCGCAAAATTCCCATTTCGAAGATAAGAGAGAACTGCCAAACGAGAGGAGTGTCTTTCTCTCTGTCTCTCTTGATATCTCACCGCGGGAAAAGGGTCGCAAAGGGTTCACCACATTGCGACCACATTGCACATACTATTCGCTCTTCCCATCCCTCGTGTTCAAAACGATGAGGGAAAATTGTGCTCTATATCCTCGAGCATGTGTGTATGTGTGCGTGCTCGCGTGGTACGATCTGGTGCGACCAGCATGCCGCGCACGGGAGTTCCAAACGTTCGCGATCTCGTTCTTCGTGAGTTATGGTCAAATTTGCATAGTAAAACCGCACGTGAAGCTTCACGTTTGTGTGTGTGTGTATGTGTATGTTTGGCTGCACGGATTTTGGCGACAGATGAGAAAAGACTGCGGGAAAATGAGAGTGTGAAATGACGTTATATCGTCGACGTTAAAGTATCGGGGATGAACGTTTTATGAAATAAAAATTCATCCACAGACTCTTCAAAATAATTTTTTGAAATACATTAACCATGTGTTATTTGTTATTATTATTTTTTTGATACATATATTGCAAGGGTTGATTTCTAGGAATCAATTGAGAACAAAACTAAAGAATTTTACTCCAACATTTACAAGATAATAGCTATCAAAGTTGTTGATCGTTATATTAATATTATTTTTTTTAAATTCCACTCCGTTACAAAATTATAGCAATAAATGGGAGACTGGCCGTAAGTTCGCGTTGTACCTACCAGAAACTTTAAGGGGGGGAATAGGGTTAGACGGTTCAAAAAATCGATTTTTTTTTTTATCTCATAAATTGTTAGTAAAACTATTGAAAAATATGTTCCCAAAATTTTAAATGAAAATTCCGACTCGTTCTATTGTTATAAGCCATTAAGAGAGGAAATAGGGTTAGGACAGCGTTTTCTCAATGATTTTCATGAATTTTTTTATAGTATAAAAAATGAATATAATTTATTGAACCTTTGAGAATATTTTATACACATATTTAAGTACTACAAAAATACTAACTATAAAAACTTTATACTATAAAAATACTGTATACTATAAAAATTTTATACATATATTTAAGTATATACTATAAAATATTAGCGACCCCATATTGCTTGTTTTTCTTGGTACTATTTTTTCAAACGCGTTTTTCTGAAAACGACTTTTTTTTTAACTTGCGTGCACGCTAGTTTGAAAAGTTTTCAATCAATCGTTTTGAAAATTGGCAGTTACTTTCTTCATAGTATTGCTCTCTATACGAACCTAAAATCGGAATATTATCATTATTTGAAATAATTTTCTTTTTGCAAATAAAGTTATAAAAAATGGCAAAAAATCATGCTATTTTGTTTTGACCCCTGTAAAAAATTCAATTTTCTATTTTTTTGATAGCATTTAGGTTCATATAGAAGAGAGACATATAATAAAAGTAAATTCCAACCTCGTTTGATTTCAGATGAAAATTGCGGCTTCCAGAATGTACGCAAAATGCTGAGTCTGATTGTGACCTGCAATATGGGGTCGCTAATATTTTATAGCATATTCTTAAATATATGTATAAAATATTCTCAAAGTTTCAATAAATTATATTCATTTTTTTGCCTATAAAAAAATTCATGAAAATCATTGAGAAAACGCTGTCCTAACCCCATTTCCCCCCTTAAACGCATTTTTCTCGAAACAATGTTTTTAATATTTTTTAACTTTTTTTTTTAAATCTTGTTAATTATTTTCTCTATATTCTGCCGAGACGTTTTTTTAATTTTTTGGTTGGACAATTTTTTATAAATTATTAAACACTAATTTTTGTTTTATTTTTAATTTTAATTTTCTTTTAATTAAATTTTTTTTTTTTTAATCCTGTAATTTCTTTATTTTTGAAAAAAAAAAAAAAATTCCCTCCGTTAGACTATTACTACTACACTATTTTCCTAGATTCTTCTTTATTTTTGCAAATTGGATATTTTTTGGTGAAGTAATGGTGTCGACAAGGAGGCGTCATGATTTTCATCAGTAGTTCATTTATGCCCGTAACAAATAATGTTGATATTTTTAAAAAAATTAAAAAAAATGTCTTTCTTACAGTTAAAAAGTTAATGAAAAATGTGAATTCAACAATTTAATTTTTTTTTCACCACATAACCTTTATAATAATTTGTCAAATTTACTCGGTTTTCAGCGCGCGCAGTGGTACGCGAGCGCTCAACATCTTCTCTTTGAAACGTGACTATTGCCAGTTGAAACATTATTTTCAATGTTTTGTCATATTTGCACCCATGTCCCCCTGGACACTTTTCGTACCACTGCTCGTATCGCACATATAGATTCGTAGCAATCTATATTATTTCCGCGAGAGTATCGAAACCAAATATCGAAAGACTCAATTAGCGTTATATACATCGATGTTCCGGTAGCCTCGCGTTATCGTAATCGACCTAGTTGACGCGAGGGGGATATCGCACCCTCGAGAAATCACCGGTGTTACCTAGCTCGCGCGTTTCTCGTGATAAAACGAATAAGATGAACGACGAGTTTCATAACGCGAAAGGGTTTTACATGGAAACAGGAGAGAAAGAGAAAGAGGGCAAATTTTCTCCACCGAGTGTCTTCTCGTACACATTCCCTCTCTGAACTCGGCTTCGACCTAGTTAAGAACGAGACGGTTCATATGAAATCTGTATAATGAATATTCAATATTTTTCTGTGATTGCCAATGTGCCTGATGTAATTTTCTCTCCCATTATACGATTTTCGTGTAATGAGAGAGAATTTTTTTTTTTATCGTCCTTACCAAATGCTTCTTTTTAATCTCGCTGCCTTTATCAGCCTTAGTACAGCTCGAACATTTTCGTTAATCCATTTAAAGGCCCCATCGAAGCTAACGCAATATTCTCGCCGTACGGTCGTTCGTGATCGTGGTCACAAATCTTCGTCGTACCAAACGTCGACTATATTCCTATATCTGTATTCGAGAGAACGTTCAATTTCCGTATCAAACTTTCCCCACCACCGAGAACCGATAATTAAGACTCCATATATAGTTTAGTAAGCTGTAAATGTACCCTCAGAGTGCAGAGAAATTCAGTGGTAATTTTCTAGCGTTTCGATCGTCATGTAAAGTGTGCACACGGCTTTAATAATGATTGCTCTGTATAGATATTAATGCCGACGATAATTATTAAGCTGGTTGTGACTGTGGAACAAGGTGTGTCCCACAAAGTTGAGACTCGATGTTATAGGGCTTGAATATTCTTTGGAGTTTATAGACACGTATACGTTGGCTTGCTTAATTTTAAATTGAACTTTGAAGATGGAAATTTTGCTGGAAAATTCGATTCCGTTTAAATTTTTCATTGAAAAGAAGAATTATATATTACATTTGAATTTAATGTATAAAGAAATAATCGAACTTAACACTTTACACAATGCTTCCTGGTTATTTGTTCTCTGTGAAAAAGTTTCTTTGGCGAGGAAGCCTCTCGAATCTATTTTATGAGGAAACAACAGATAAATTTATAATTTTCCAAATGCCTTAACATTCATTAAACTCAATTATTCGAAGTTTGAGGCAATCTTTACTACTATAATAAAGTTGAAGAGTTTTTATGTTTGTTCGAACGCGTTAAGGGGGGAAATAGGGTTAGACGGTTCAAAAAATCGATTTATTTTTATTTCATAAATTGTTAGTAAAACTATTGAGAAATATGTTCCCAAAATTTTAAATGAAAATTCCGACTCGTTCTATTGTTATAAGCCATTAAAGGGGGAAATAGGGTTAGGACAACGTTTTCTCAATGATTTTCATGAATTTTTTTATAGTATAAAAAATGAATATAATTTATTGAAACTTTGAGAATATTTTATACATATATTTAAGTATATACTATACAATTTTGAAGAATTTTTTGAAGAATTTCCTTGAAAAACACCGAAGATATTAGCGACCCCATATTGCTTGTTTTTCTTGGCACTATTTTTTCAAACGCGTTTTTTCTGAAAACGACTTTTTTTGAACTTGCGCACACGCTAGTTTGAAAAGTTTTCAACCAATCGTTTTGAAAATTGGCAGTTACTTTCTCCATAGTATTGCGCTCTGTATGAACCTAAAATCGGAATATTATCATTATTTAAAAACATTTTTTTTTGCAAATAAAGTTGTAAAAAATGGCAAAAAATCATGCTTTTTTGTTTTGACCCCTGTAAAAAATTCAATTTTCTATTTTTTTGATAGCATTTAGGTTCACATAGAAGAGAGACATATAATAAAAGTAAATTCCAACCTCGTTTGATTTCAGATGAAAATTGCGGCTTCCAGAATGTACGCAAAATGCTGAGTCTGATTGTGACCTGCAATATGGGGTCGCTAATATTTTATAGTATATACTTAAATATATGTATACAAATTTTATAGTATATACTTAAATATATGTATAAAATATTCTCAAAGTTTCAATAAATTATATTCATTTTTTTGCCTATAAAAAAATTCATGAAAATCATTGAGAAAACGCTGTCCTAACCCTATTTCTCCCCTTAATCTCAGGGAATACTAATCCGATTTGAAAAATTCTTTTTGGATTAGTTAGCCCGCTTATTCGGGAAGGCCCTGGACCATATAACTTCATGCTATGACCCGAAGGAGCGGCGGTGGAGTCGGTATATTTTTTAGTGATTGGTCCTTTTATTTTTTCACATAATTTCCGGATGTTAATTATAATTAATAAGATACATTTGGTTATGTACTCATAATGCGTATAAAACAAATATATAATCGAAATTAAATTAATTAATTTTCGCACGATTTCCGCAAAAATTTGACGAATTTGATAATTTCAAAAAAGTGCATTCAAGAAAATTTGACAATCCTTCGAACGACACGGGTCCCATTGAGATTGGTCAATAATCAACGAAAAGCTGCCAAAGCTCTGCTGAACTCGAGTAATCGCCAGAGCCACCCACCGACCGTGTGTCCACTGTTGTCGGTTTATTTACATATATATTGATTAGGCAATTAAAACTATGTGACGTCATTGACAGTGGGTAAAGCCAATTACACAGAGATAATTAACGAGTGTCTCTGCGCGTGATGTTTTTATAATAGATTTTTTGTATCTAGCTGAGTTTGTGGAGCCTAGCATAAGCTTCAATCCGATATTAATGGATCTCTATATCTTTATATATTCTATGTTATTTAACCGTGCTGGAGTCAGGGACCTGATATCTCGAGCACAATACGTCACTGATCGAGTCTGGCGAAGCTTCCAGAGAAGAAAGAGATGCGCTTCATAAATACATAGATATATCACTAAAGAACATCCAGCAAAGGACGCGAGAGAACCGAAGAAGTAAACCACGAGAGTTTCTGCAAGCGATACGATGGCCTCTTTAATCTTTCGTCAATTTCCTTAATTAACCAACAACAATGGCAACCTTCCCTCTTCGGGAGATAGGAAAAGATTTCATCTGCATAAACTCTCGTAGCTATCAGAAGACTCGAACAAGAGTTATCGTATCTCGACAGGACATAATATATTCAAGACTCCGCGTTATTCCATTGAAATGAAAATGCTTTTTGCAAAAAAATTATTTATCTTTGATTTCGCAACAACCATTGTCCCGATTCACAATAGCGAAATAGAATAAATTACATTTCATAAATACACATTCATGAGTATTAAAAAGTAGGGTAGCTTCTTCACCGTGAGCTCTCGAGATGAAATATACACTTATTATATCAACCGAGAAAAATCTCTCTTCATTAAGATAGTAGTCTGGTAACGCCGATTTTCATGTCTTTTTTGAAGGGCGTTTTTTTGTAGGAAAATAAAAATGAATCGTTTTGGATATTTAGGATGTTTTTATTTACATATTGAAGATACAAAAAAAAATTTGTTTGAAAAAATTTAACAGTTTATTTCTTATTATTATTATTGATCGAAGTTGGCACCTCGAAAAAAAAGCGCGTGGGTGGCCCCGGTGATTTTGGCTCTTGATGTTATCTGAAATAAAAAATTCTTGATAATTCTTAATCTATAGACATGTCATTCTGGTCGGAACTACTGAAGTTAAATTTCTTTTTATTTTACAACCCCTTCTTTGTTAAAATAGGACTTTTTTTTTCAAAGTCCGCCATTTTGTTATTTATCCATGAAATTTAACTTCACTAGTTCCGACCAGAATGACATGTCTATAGATTAAGAATTATGAAGAATTTTTGATTTCAGATAACATCAAGAGCCAAAATCACCGGGGCCACCCACGCGCTTTTTTTTTCGAGGTGCCAACTTCGACCAATAATAATAATAATAATAAACTATTAAATTTTTTCAAAAAAATATTTTTTTGTATTTTTAATATGTAAATAAAAACATCCTAAATATCCAAAGCGATTCATTTTTATTTTCCTACAAAAAAACGCCTTCCAAAAAAGACATGAAATTCGGCTTGAGTTACCAGACTACTACCTCAAGGGGGGAAATAGGGTTAGACGGTTCAAAAAATCGATTTTTTTTATTTCTTAAATTGTTAGTAAAACTATTGAAAAATATTTTCCCAAAATTTTAAATGAAAATTTCGACTCGTTCTATTGTTATAAGCCATTAAGGGAGGAAATTGGGTTAGGACCGCGTTTTCTCACTGATTTTCATGAATTTTTTTATAGTATAAAAAATGAATATAATTTATTGAAACTTTGAGAATATTTTATACATATATTTAAGTATATACTATAAAATTTTTGAAGAATTTCCTTGAAAAACACCGCAGATATTAGCGACCCCATATTGCAGGTCACAATCAGGCTCAGCATTTTGCTACTTTTTCAAACGTGTTTTTCTGAAGACGACTTTTTTTGAACTTGCGTGCACGCTAGTTTGAAAAGTTTTCAACCAATCGTTTTGAAAATTGGCAGTTACTTTCTTCATAGTATTGCGCTCTATACGAACCTAAAATCGGAATATTATCATTATTTAAAATAATTTTTTTTTACAAATAAAGTTGTAAAAAATGGCAAAAAATCATGCTTTTTTGTTTTGACCCCTTTAAAAATTTCAATTTTCTATTTTTTTGATAGCATTTAGATTCTTATAGAAGAGAAACATATAATAAAAGTAAATTCCAACCTCGTTTGATATCAGATGAAAATTGCGGCTTCCAGAATGTACGCAAAACGCTGAGTCTGATTGTGACCTGTAATATGGGGTCGCTAATATCTGCGGTGTTTTTCAAGGAAATTCTTCAAAAATTTTATAGTATATACTTAAATATATGTATCAAATATTCTCAAAGTTTCAATAAATTATATTAATTTTTTATACTATAAAAAAATTCATGAAAATCATTGAGAAAACGCTGTCCTAACCCTATTTCCCCCCTTGAACGAAATCTGTGTTTCGAAACTGATATTTTTTTCGTTGAACATGTTATTTTTTAGTGACAAAAAAAAAATAGAGGCGGATGATATTTCGTTCAGTGATTGTCGAGCATCTGGGCCATTGTCTCTGTTGAAGACTCCAGAGAAAAGAGAAAGAAAGGAGAGTAAGAACATTAAGTCGAGGTTGAAAATGGGTTTTCCACGCGTCTCGCTCGTCGATCAGGTGCAAAATGTCTCGGGTAACTCCGGTCGGTCGATTACCGGGAATCCCGTAATTAATCAATGGAAAAAGAGAGCTTCCTGACAGGATCCATCGAAAAGACGGAATAACTCTTTCTCTCTATCTCTCGCGTTACACGGAACGAGACTGCTACATTCTTACAATGGCTGATGGGTGGAAGAGCAATGTTATTCGTACTGTTAGGACGAGCGCGAAAGTCTTGCCAGAGACCAGAGAGGGTGAAAAGTAGATCGACCGCGGGCGCTCTGCCAATTTTCACCGATCGTCGCTTATCGCACTTTCTCGAAGCGTCGTTTTCGTCGATAAATAAAATGAGAGAGAGAAGGGAGACAAGAAAGTGAGAAAAAAATATCTCCTGGGACGTAGAACCCTCGAGATAAAGCAATAAAAAAATAAAGTATATGAACTAGCGACCCCATCGATTCTCGTGAAATCGGGACAATCGAAAGACTCTCGGCACGAATAAGACTGTAGGAATATTATATATATCGTCATGGTTTATTTCGTACACGATTTCAACGGAAAATTTTATCGGTTAGTTCCGAGTTTAACCTCTGCAGCATCTGGTATATTCTCCATCTCTCCCCTATTTTCCTCTCTCTCTTTCCATAGACGGTACTAGTGAAACGTCGGCTCAGCAGCAACGAGTCCCGAAACTATTGTTCACGTATCTATTGGAACTGGTTGGCCGATATTCTCCAACATTTGTCCCGAAGTCTGTCACTGGCGTTCCCAACTCTCTTATTCCTATTGAAGGACCAAGTGTTCGCTCCAAAGACTCTCTCTCTCTCTCTCTCTCTCTCTCTGATATTCGACGGTATTAATGTCACGTCGTCACAGTTAACCCAACAGTACCATACCCAGAACAGTATTTGACATTAAAGATGCGCATATTATAATCGAGTTCCCTCGCGGTTTGTAATACCACAGTCCTCGTTGAACGACAGGATATTTGCGGTAGATTTTTTTATTATTACAGCATCGTTATATTGACCAACAAATTTCCTGGGACATTAATAGATGGAAGATTTAGTAGTATAATGGGAAAGTTTGATCAAGCTCGTTGGGAATACTCGGATACCGTGGAAGAGTCAATTTTATATTTATCAGTGGTCTAGCCTTATTTATATTCTTTTCACGATGATAGAAATCCTTTAGGTTTCCAACCAGTATCGAAAGACGCAGAATTAAAGTTGAAATAAACAAAAAATACTATTGGGAATGTGTGCACTTAAAGAATATGGCAAACATCATATTTTTTTATATTGACCAGCAACTTTCCTGGGACATTAATAGATGGAAGATTTATTAGTATAATGGGAAAGTTTGATCAAGCTCGTTGGGAATACTCGGATACCGTGGAAAAGTCAATTTTATATTTATCAGTGGTCTAACCTTATTTATATTCTTTTCGGGATGATAGAAATCCTTTAGGTTTCCAACCAGCATCGAAAGACGCAGAATTGAAGTTGAAATAAACAAAAAATATTATTGGGAATGTGTGCACTTAAAGAATACGGCAAACATCATATTTTTTGATATTGACCAGCAACTTTCCTGGGACATTAATAGATGGAAGATTTATTAGTATAATGGGAAAGTTTGATCAAGCTCGTTGGGAATACTCGGATACCGTGGAAAAGTCAATTTTATATTTATCAGTGGTCTAACCTTATTTATATTCTTTTCGGGATGATAGAAATCCTTTAGGTTTCCAACCAGCATCGAAAGACGCAGAATTAAAGTTGAAATAAACAAAAAATACTATTGGGAATGTGTGCACTTAAAGAATATGGCAAACATCATATTTTTTATATTGACCAGCAACTTTCCTGGGACATTAATAGATGGAAGATTTATTAGTATAATGGGAAAATTTGATCAAGCTCGTTGGGAATACTCGGATACCGTGGAAAAGTCAATTTTATATTTATCAGTGGTCTAACCTTATTTATATTCTTTTCGGGATGATAGAAATCCTTTAGGTTTCCAACCAGCATCGAAAGACGCAGAATTAAAGTTGAAATAAACAAAAAATACTATTGGGAATGTGTGCACTTAAAGAATATGGCAAACATCATATTTTTTATATTGACCAGCAACTTTCCTGGGACATTAATAGATGGAAGATTTATTAGTATAATGGGAAAATTTGATCAAGCTCGTTGGGAATACTCGGATACCGTGGAAAAGTCAATTTTATATTTATCAGTGGTCTAACCTTATTTATATTCTTTTCGGGATGATAGAAATCCTTTAGGTTTCCAACCAGCATCGAAAGACGCAGAATTAAAGTTGAAATAAACAAAAAATACTATTGGGAATGTGTGCACTTAAAGAATATGGCAAACATCATATTTTTTATATTGACCAGCAACTTTCCTGGGACATTAATAGATGGAAGATTTATTAGTATAATGGGAAAATTTGATCAAGCTCGTTGGGAATACTCGGATACCGTGGAAAAGTCAATTTTATATTTATCAGTGGTCTAACCTTATTTATATTCTTTTCGGGATGATAGAAATCCTTTAGGTTTCCAACCAGCATCGAAAGACGCAGAATTAAAGTTGAAATAAACAAAAAATACTATTGGGAATGTGTGCACTTAAAGAATATGGCAAACATCATATTTTTTATATTGACCAGCAACTTTCCTGGGACATTAATAGATGGAAGATTTATTAGTATAATGGGAAAGTTTGATCAAGCTCGTTGGGAATACTCGGATACCGTGGAAAAGTCAATTTTATATTTATTAGTGGTCTTGCCTTATTTTCACTCTTTTCACGATGATAGAAATCCTTTAGGTTTCCAACCAGCATCGAAAGACGCAGAATTAAAGTTGAAATAAACAAAAAATACTATTGGGAATGTGTGCACTTAAAAAATATGGCGAACATCATATTTTATGTTGACCAGCGACTTTCTTGGACATTAATAGAAGGAAGATTCATTAGTATAATGGGAAAGTTTGATCAAGCTTGTTGGGAGGACTCAGATACAGTGGAAAAGTCAATTTTATATTTATCAATGGTTTTGCCTTATTTTCACTCTTTTCACGATGATAGAAATCCTTTAGGTTTCCAACCAGCATCGATTGACGCAGAATTAAAGTTAAAATAAACAAAAAATACTATTAAGGGGTGAAATAGGGTCAGGATAGCGTTTTCTCAATGATTTTCATGAATTTTTTTATAGTATAAAAAATGAATATAATTTGATGAAACTTTGAGAATATTGTATACATATATTTAACTATATACTATGAAATTTAAGTATATACTATAAAATAAAAAAGACTCAGCATTTTGCGTACATTCTGGAAGCCGAAATTTTCATCTGAAATCAAACGAGGTTGGAATTTATCTTTATTATATGTCTCTCTTCTACATGAACCTAAATGCTATCAAAAAAATAGAAAATTACATTTTTTACAGGGGTCAAAACAAAAAAGCATGATTTTTTGCCATTTTTTACAATTTTATTTTCAAAAAAAAATTATTTTAAATAATGATAATATTTCGATTTTAGGTTCATATAGAGCGCAATACTATGAAGAAAGTAACTGCTAATTTTCACAACGATTGGTTGAAAACTTTTCAAACTAGCGTGTACGCAAGTTAAAAAAAAGTCGTTTTCAAAAAAGCGCGTTTGAAACACGTGGCGCGTTCGGGGCCTGAAGGAGAGCTACTCACTTTAATGGATTATAACAATGGAACGAGTCGGAATTTTCATTTCAAATTTTGGGAACATATTTTTCAATAGTTTTACTAACAATTTATGAAATAAAAAAAATCGATTTTTTGAACTGTCTAACCCTATTTTCTCCCTTTAGCGTGTGTGCACTTAAAAAAACATGGCAAATACCATATTTTTTAAATATTTCGCTGCTGAAATAACCTTTTCATTTTTTTGCGGCTGCAACATCTTTTTTTTCCCTTGCAAACTGTATGCATAGTTTATAGAGGTTCCCGATGTGGGGGATTTTTATAAAAAAAAAAAACAAAAGATTTTCATTCGACAATCGCCGTTGCACATTATCGAAAACTACTTAGTTCGAGAAAAGAGCGAAGTGTAACAGATTAGAATTCGTCTCAATCATTCCGACCAGGAACAATCGTGTTGGCTTCAACCCACCGAAATAATGACGTTCATTCGATTCTCGGCTATCTCAGAATTGCCAGGTAATTGCGTTCTCCCTCTCATTGTCTTATTGAATCGAAAATTGTTGGAATTGGACCATCGCGTGATCTAGATAAATGTTAATTGTACGTGCGAATAAATCGACAATGATTCTGTGAATTTAAATTAAATTTGCTCGTCACTGTTCGACTTTGAATTTGATACGAATATAAACATTTGCTGAAAACAAAGAAGTTCTGTTTTTACATGTAAAAAAAAATGGATTTCTGCCAAAAGTGCAAGAGAACGGACGAAAGTTTACATTTCATTTCAAACAGAATTCAAAGAACAGCATTTATATTATTTCCCGGGAATCCCATGTCCCAGCAATGGAAGTTCTCTCTTCTTTGATGATATTCCTCGAGAGTTCTCTGAGAACGTCACAGAAATACAAAAAAAGCACAGCACGAAAAGCAAAGAAATTCTCTGGCGTTGGTATATTTAAGCACGATACACGGTCAAACGATTCTGGAGGAAAATATTCTTTGCGGCTGCGCATTATTCGGGAGAGATTGCCTAGACACTGACGAGAGAACTAAAAGAAAAGACAAAGACAATCTTTGACAAGAAAATCGTGATCAAAAAGTCTTTCGCGGTATTTTCTCTTCGCGGAATTATTACCACAAATGACTCGGCCCTTTGTCAATCACGTTGTGACTTTCCTCTCTGATCCTGACCTCGTTTATTTTCCGCATTTGTTAAGATAACGAAAGGACATTTTGTGAATCGTTTGTGAGATTGAATTCGAGGAATTATTAACCGATGACACAACGAATACTCTACCTATACGACCAGTAAATAGAGGACTGCTATTAATTTTACGACTTTTGATGTGACGCCATCGAAAAACAGTTAAACTCTCATTACCCTCGAGACAGTTGTAATTCAATGCGATAAGAAAAACGAAAAACCCTTCCAATATCCGTAATCAAGATGATATTTCATTAACAATTGTAACATGAGAAATCCGTCGGAATTTAGTATATAAAAAAAACCAACAGATACGAAACACCTACGAGTTTCAATATGAAATTAAACTCTTGAATATTCATGCATCATCCCCTTATCTCCCACGAATCGTCGAGTCAGGTCGTACACTCGGGTAAAATAGTTCACCCAAAACGTCACGTGACACTCTCTCTCTCTCTCTCCCTCTCTCTCTCGCTTTCAAGCCTTTCGCGCGCGTTATCCCAAGCCCCGGGAGTCTGACGTTTGAATTTTACGAGTTTACTCGCGTTAGAACCAAAGATTTAGACTTTCCACCGGTGACTGGTGATGTTGGCAGTAGGGCGCAAAAGCCCGCGGAGTCTTGAGATCCGGAAAGCAAATGGGACAAGTGATCGAAGAGAAGGATGGTAGAAGGTGGAGATAATACTTGCATAACACACCTTGGAGGGGGGGGGAGGTTCAGACAGGGGGTTCGCTTCGTGGAGAAACGTGTTATAGCATACCGAGAGTTAAGTAAGTGGCTGTGCTGCTGCGCTTAAAGCACACAAGTTATAGAAGAGCTCCTCGGGGATGTACCCGATGGGTGGTGGGTTTCTCTTCTCTCGTAAGGCAAGATCCCCGAGAGTTCTACAATCTCAAAAGCGGGGTGCAGCGAGAGAACCGGAAGTCTGTGCAGTTAGGTATCTCGCTCGGTTGAACTAACGAGAGACGCGCGTATAAGTCTTAGGTTTTGAAAGATGGAGATTGGATGGAACGTCCTTACGGTTCGTGGACTTTGTTCCCGACGTCGTGTGGTATACACGTTTTATTCGAAACTCGATGATATGTCGGCAGAGGCAATGCGACGTTAGACCGAAGGTTAATGCAGCGAATGAGATGACGGTGGAGCTAACAATTTTTTTTTTTCCCCATCGATCTTTCATTACAATAATTTTAATCATCTATTGATTGGGAAACGAAGTATTCGGAGCGATTGAAAATCACAACACAATTGAAACACAATTTGAAACACAATTTAGTCTAATCTTATTAATTTTAATTATAATAAAAATTCTGCCAGCAATTACGGTTATACAATAATTATAAATTAATAAGATTTGTTATTAAAATTTTAATAAGATTTATTATTATATTGTGTGAAATACAATTTGTTCAAATTTTACTTTCAACTACAGCTCTTAACATAAAATTCTTTAAAACGGTTTGGAATCTAGATTTTTCAAATTTATTGCAGTATCCTATGCCAATATATTTTTCCCTCAATCTTTAATTAGAATAATTTTAATCGATTTATACTGATTAAAAAACGAAGTATTTGGAGAGATTAAAAATCAGTAGTGAAACAAAATTTGTTCAAATTTTACTTTCAACTACAGTTCTTAACATAAAATTCTTTAAAACGGTTTGGAATCTAGATTTTTCAAATTTATTTCAGTATTCTACGCCAATACATTTTTCCCTCAATCTTTAATTAGAATAATTTTAATCGATTTCTACTGATTAAAAAACGAAGTATTTGGAGAGATTAAAAATCAGTAGTGAAACAAAATTTGTTCAAATTTTACTTTCAACTACAGTTCTTAACATAAAATTCTTTAAAACGGTTTGGAATCTAGATTTTTCAAATTTATTTCAGTATCCTATGTCAATGTATTTTTCTTTCAATCTTTAATTACAGTAATTTTAATCGATTTCTACTGATTAAAAAACGAAGTATTTGGAGAGAATCAAAATCTGTAGTGAAACAAAATTTGTTCAAATTCTACTTTTAACTACAGCTCTTAACATAAAATTCTTTAAAACGGTTTGGAATCTAGATTTTTCAAGTTTATTTCAGTATCCTATGCCAATATATTTTTCCCTCAATCTTTAATTAGAATAATTTTAATCGATTTATACTGATTAAAAAACGAAGTATTTGGAGAGATTAAAAATGTGTAGTAAAACAAAATTTGTTCAAATTTTACTTTCAACTACAGCTCTTAACATAACATTCTTTAAAACGGTTCGGAATCTAGATTTTTCAAATTTATTTCAGTATCCTATGTCAATATATTTTTCCCTTAATCTTTAATCAGAAAAATTTTTACCGATTTATACTGATTAAAAAACGAAGTATTTGGAGAGATTAAAAATCTATAGTGAAACAAAATTTGTTCAAATTTTACTTTCAACTACAGCTCTTAACATAACATTCTTTAAAACGGTTCGGAATCTAGATTTTTCAAATTTATTTCAGTATCCTATGTCAATATATTTTTCCCTTAATCTTTAATTAGAAACATTTTTACCGATTTATACTGATTAAAAAACGAAGTATTTGGAGAGATTAAAAATCTATAGTGAAACAAAATTTGTTCAAATTTTACTTTCAACTACAGCTCTTAACATAACATTCTTTAAAACGGTTCGGAATCTAGATTTTTCAAATTTATTTCAGTATCCTATGTCAATATATTTTTCCCTCAATCTTTAATTAGAATAATTTTCCTCGATTTCTATTCATTAAAAAACGAAGTATTTGGAGAGATTAAAAATCTGTAGTAAAACAAAATTTGTTCAAACTTTACTTTCAACTACAGCTCTTAACATAAAATTCTTTAAAACGTTTTGGAATCTATATTTTTCAACTTTATCTCAGTATCCTACACCAATATATTTACCCTCAATCTTTAATTAGAATAATTTTAATCGATTTCTATTGATTATAAAACGAAGTATTTGGAGAGATTAAAAATCTGTAGTGAAACAAAATTCATTCAAATTTTCTTTTCCACTACAGTTCTAAACATAAAAGTCTTTAAAACGTTTAGGAATGTAGATTTTCCAAATTTATTTTCTATAAAGTATCCTATGCGAATATACGAGGTCTGTTAAAAAAGTATCGCGAATTTTGAATTTCCGCGGGCTACGTGTATTCGATTTTCGATTTCTTTGTGGCGTTAGGTCGGTACTCATCTCCCTCACTTATGCTGAAAAAATCGGCCATTTTGAACGTTTAGTTAATTGTTGACAGCTGTTTTGGTTAGACGCGTTTTGGCTTGTCTTCGATTTTTGCCTATTCCAAAAAATGGATCAAAGAATCTGTATCAAATTTCGTGTGAAAAACAAAAGTAAGTGCGCGGATGCATTCCGAATGTTGACTGTGGCATATGGTGAAGCTACCTTGGATGAAAACAACGTTTATCGGTGGTAGAAAATGTTCTCAGAGGGCCGAGAAGATGCGAACAACGAAATGCGTTCCGGACGCCCGGGCACACCAACAACGGACGAAAACATTGATGAAGTGAAGAAAATAATATTGGCCAATCGTCGAATAACCGTTAGAGAAGTTGCCGAGGAACTGAACATATCGATTGGCTCGTGCTGTTCGATTTTTACCAATGATTTGGGCATGAGACGGGTCGCCGGGAAATTCGTGCCAAAATTGCTCAATTTCAAACAAAAACAGTATCGCGTTAACATTGCTAAGGAGCTGTTGGACTCGGTCCGCGACGACCCAAATTTGCTCCAGAGGGTCATAACTGGTGACGAATCATGGGTTTATGGTTATGACATGGAAACCAAAGCTCGATCATCGCAATGGAAGCTGCTTTTTTGGAATAGGCAAAAATCGAAGACAAGCCAAAACACGTCAAACCAAAACAGCTGTCGACAATTAACTAAACATTCAAAATGGCCGATTTTTTTAGCATAAGCGAGGGACATGAGTACCAATCTAACGTCACAAAAAAATCGAAAATCGAATGTATGTAGCCCGCGAAAATTCAAAATTCGCGATACTTTTTGAACAGACCTCGTATTTTGCTCCCCATTGATCCGGAATTCGTGGACCTATTTTTTAACATGGCGAGAAGAAAAATATCCAACGGAGGATTTTTTCCCTTCTAATTCACTGTTTGATACGCAAAAGTACGAATCTGCTGATAATATCTACATTTCGGGCAATATATTTTTGCGCCGAAATTGCTTCTAAGTCAATGGCAAATACGATAAAACTGTGAATCCTTTCAGCGGAACGGGTTTGGAAGACTCGGGGAAATTCGTTTTTTGTTTCTCTCCAATGAATGCTCAAAAAATTTATTCGAGAACATTTTCGTAAAGCGTATATATAGCAATGAAATCGGGTCGTTCCAGGGTCCGCGGACGAGAGACATAGAATACTAGCGGGGGAAAATGTGTATATATAAAGGAAATATCGTTGAACGGGGCGAGTCTCGTGTGCAATCTCCGTGTGTAAAGTACAAAAGTAACATTTATAACATGTATATGTATATACGTGAGGAAGTAACACACATAGGTGAATATGAGCGTCACCCTTCCATGGCAAAGCCGTATAGTCGCTCAGAGTGCTTTTTTTCCAATTTACAATTTCATACCAGCTCGTTTCCCGGGCGGCATAAAGCATCCATAAATTTTCTGGACTCCGCGCGCGAGAGCAGTCATCTCTACTTCGCGTTTTACCGCTTGCCGGAGGGCTCGAAGCTCGCACAAACATTTCACGATGCTTTTTCCCTTTATCGTTCGATTTTTTCCATCCGTGAACCAGAAAGAAATACACGGCAACTTCGTTGCGGCATGACTTTCCGCAAGCTCTCTCTCTCTCTCCAACAACTATTTGCACGAGCTCTTCCAAAATCCTTTTGTGATTTCACTTGAAACCAGGAAACGATAATTGTCACTGATAATAATGTCGAATTTCTTTAATGGGGGAAATAGGGTTAGACGGTTCAAGAAATCGATTTTTTTTTATTTCATAAATTGTTAGTAAAACTATTGAAAAATATGTTCCCAAAATTTTAAATGAAAATTCCGACTCGTTCTATTGTTATAAGCCATTAAAATGAGTAGATCTCCTCCAGGCCCCGAGCGCGCCACGTGTATAACCGAGCGTACTATTTTTTCAAACGCGTTTTTCGGAAAACGACTTTTTTTGAACTTGCGTACACGCTAGTTTGAAAAGTTTTCAACCAATCGTTTTGAAAATTGGCAGTTACTTTCTTCATAGTATTGCGCTCTATATGAACCTAAAATCGGAATATTATCATTATTTAAAATAATTTTTTTTTTGCAAATAAAGTTGTAAAAAATGGCAAAAAATCGTGCTGTTTTGTTTTGACCCCTGTAAAAAATTCAATTTTCTATTTTTTTGATAGCATTTAGGTTCATATAGAAGAGAGACATATAATAAAAGTAAATTCAAACCCCGTTTGATTCCAGATGAAAATTGCGGCTTCCAGAATGTACGCAAAATGCTGAGTCTGATTGTGATCTGCAATATGGGGTCGCTAATATTTTCGGTGTTTTTCAAGAAAATTCTTCAAAAATTTTATAGTATATACTTAAATATATGTATAAAATATTCTCAAAGTTTCAATAAATTATATTTATTTTTTATACTATAAAAAAATTCATGAAAATCATTGAGAAATCGCTGTCCTAACCCTATTTCCCCCCTTGAACGAAATCTGTGTTTCGAAACTGATTCAATTTTTCCCCAATGAATATTAAGGGCTCACATACCCCTGAAATTTTCAAAATATCGATTTTTTTTACAGATTATTATTCTGTATGCTTTTAAGAATTAAAAAAAAAATTGAGAAAATTCCACTCCGTTACAAAATTATAGCAATAAATGGCAGACTGGCCGAAGGTTCGCGTTGTACCTACCAGAAACTTTAAGGGAGGAAATAGGATTAGACGGTTTAAAAAATCGATTTTTTTTTAATTTCATAAATTGTTAGTAAAACTATTGAAAAATATGTTCTCAAAATTTTAAATGAAAATTTCAACTCGTTCTATTGTTATGAGCCATTAACGGGGGAAATAGGGTTAGGACAGCGTTTTCTCAATGATTTTCATGAATTTTTGTATAGTATAAAAAATGAATATAATTTATTGAAACTTTGAGAATATTTTATACATATATTTAAGTATATACTATAAAATTTTTGAAGAATCTCCTTGAACAACACCGCAGATATTAGCGACCCCATATTACAGGTCACAGTCAGGCTCAGCATTTTGCTATTTTTTCAAACGCGTTTTTCTGAAAACGACTTTTTTATAACTTGCGTGCAAGCTAGTTTGAAAAGTTTTCAACCAATCGTTTTGAAAATTGGCAGTTACTTTCTTCGTAGTATCGCGCTCTATACGAACCTCAAATCGGAATATTATCATTATTTAAAATAATTTTTTTTTCGCAAATAAAGTTGTAAAAAATGGCAAAAAATCGTGCTTTTTTGTTTTGACCCCTGTAAAAAATTCAATTTTCTATTTTTTTGATAGCATTTAGGTTCATATAGAAGAGAGGCATATAATAAAGGTAAATTCAAACCTCATTTGATTTCAGATGAAAATTGCGGCTTCCAGAATGTACGGAAAATGCTGAGTCTGATTGTGACTTGCAATATGGGGTCGCTAATATTTTCGGTGTTTTTCAAGAAAATTCTTCAAAAATTTTATAGTATATACTTAAATATATGTATAAAATATTCTCAAAGTTTCAATAAATTATATTCATTTTTTATACTATAAAAAAATTCATGAAAATCATTGAGAAAACGCTGTCCTAACCCTATTTCGCCCCTTAATTAAAACTGTAACGAGAGCGTGAGAGAAATACAGAGAGAGAGAGAGAGAGAGAGAGAAAGAGAGAGCTTTTCTTTGTGTATACATTGGGAGCTTGCACCTTAATGACTTTGTACCTATAAACGGATCGTAAAATTTGCTATTCAATCGTAAACATCGTAATTCGATGCGTCTTCAAGTTTTACATCGATCTGTCGGTGAAACAGAGTGACGATCTTCCACGTTAAACACAATCACCGCGAAGTTAAAACTATTGTCTCTCATTCCAAACGTCAGGAAAACACGATCAGAGCAGACAATTTCAGTTATTGATTCAAATATTGATGATTTAGGTAAATAAAAAATTTATTTAATATATTGGAAGATTTATTTTCATCAAGCTAATTTTAATAAGAACAAAAACAATAAATCTTCAATACTCCTTCTTTAATTTATTCCACAATATAATTTTTTTGACCATTTTTTTTTTAACTTTATCTCGACATTGCTGTGGATAATTTGAAGAAGAAAAAATTAAGTAAATGAACGATGTTATGACAAATATTGCGACAAAGGTTTTAAAAAAATGTCCATAAGAAAATGTATTACTCGTAATGTGGAATAAATGAAAGGACTATTAAAGATTTAATGTTCTTTTGTTTATTAAAATTAGTAGAAAAGAAGAAAATAAATCTTCGATGAATTGATGAATTTTTTGAATTTAATGAATTTTTTTAAAATGAATTTTATTAAATTTTCATTTACCCAATCTCCAGTATTTGAATCGATAAGTGAAATGTTTTCTGTGATCGTGTTTTCCCGATGTTTGAAATGGAAATTGCTAATCCTTGGATAATCCAACCACGCTACAAATCGTCTTGCACTGAGACGTGTATATATACCCTGTTTTGTGAACACACCTATCCCTTAGGTACACTATGGGTTGTATATACATCTATATCCGGTATTTGTATTCCTAAGGAGGATACGACGACAAGCGTCGGTCGAATTGAACCGGGCACACCAAGCAAGAGAGAGCTCTTCCTCGAGGGTCCTAATTTCGAATCCGAAATCCAACCCTTGTCCTTTCTCTCTCTCTCTCTCTCTCTCTCTCTCTCTTTCTCTCTCTCTCTTTGAGCGTGCTGGCCGTTATTGCCCTAATGGAGGACGTTTGCTCGGGTCCGAGAATACTGTCCAATCGTTCTCTGCTGCGACCACGTTATGGCTGTTATCATGACATCATCTGAGGTCTCACGAGACCTCAGACTATAACCCAGAGAGCATTGGTGGTTCTTCAACCCTCTCGGTTCTCTAACACAACCATACAATCTCTCTATCTGCACTATCGTTGAAATTCGCCACATCAACCCACGTCCTTTCTATCTCTTTGCGTAAATCTTTCGTCTTTCCTTTTTCGAATGGAGAACGAGGGGCTTACAGAGATTTTTCGACAACCCCTTTTACGAGAGTTTAACATCCTGTATGTATACACACTTTTATGCGTGTGATTCCATGCCAAATTAATCACCCCCCTTCATATTCTATTTTGAGATCTTTGCTGATTTTTTAATTGTTAATCTACAGGATTCAATGGATATTCAAAACATTTTTTTCTTTCAGACTATTATCTCAAGAAGTTTTGGTGATATGAATTTTTTTTTCATTCCTACGTATTTCACTAGTGACGTTCATTTCAATTGTCTATAAGTTTGCACTGAAATTTGTATGCCTCGAAATATCATCATTCGCGATGAAAGTTCTTCAAACGAATCTTCAACTTGGCCATAACGATAAAATTCTACCTTTGAACGGAAAAAAATTCTGCTTTTCCAAAGTCTGTCCTGTCTGAAAAAAAATGTTTGAATACCCATTGAGGGTATTCAAACATTTTTGTTTCAGACTGTTATCTCAAGAAGTTTTGGTGATATAAATTTCGTTTAAATAACACATTTCACTAGTGACGTTCCTTTAAATTGTCTATAAGTTTGCACTGAAATTTGTATGCCTCGAAATTCATCATTTGCGATGAAAATTCTTCAAACGAATCTTCAACTTGGCTATAACGATCAAATCCCACTTTTAAGCGGAAAAAATCCCGTTTTTCCAAAGTCTATCCTGTCTGAAAAACAAAATGTTTAAATACCCATTGAGGGTATTCAAACATTTTTGTTTTAGACTGTTATCTCAAGAAGTTTTGGTGATATGAATTTTTTTTAAATAGCTGCGCATTTCACTAGTCACGCTCCTTTCAATTGCCTGTAAGTTTGCACTGAAATTTGTATGCCTCGAAATATCACCATTTGCGATGAAAATTTTTCAAATGAATCTTCAACTTGGCTATAACGATCAAATCCCATTTTTAAACGGAAAAAATCCCGTTTTTCCAAAGTCTGAAAAAAAAAATGTTTGAATACCCATTGAGGGTATTCAAAGATTTTTGTTTCAGACCATTTTCTCAAGAAGTTTTGGTGATATAAATTTTTTTTAAACACTTACACATTTCACTAGTGACGTTCCTTTAAATTGTCTATAAGTTTGCACTGAAATTTGTACGCCTCGAAATATCACCATTTGCGATGAAAATTCTTCAAACGAATCTTCACATTGGCCATAACGATAAAATTCTACTTTTGAGCGGAAAAAATGCCGTCTTTCCAAAGTCCAACCTGATCTATGTTTTATACAAAAATTACGAAACACTTCTTCAAATAAAAAAAAACATTACGAGTTCCTGTACAAAGTATAGGCATTATTAATTTCATAGATAAAATTTTTAAGTTTTGTACATTATTGCATTTAACGAAATACCATCTTTAGTACAAATGTGTGAGGAGTCTGAATTTTTCATTCCGTCATAATAACGAGAGAGAATAATTATTTTATTATCGCGTAATCTGGCTGAGAAATTGTTCTCAAGACTTTTCAATCTCGTTATACATTCGGGGCTTGTGACTCGATAGATGACGCGTCAACGAGACCGGTGTCGCTTGGATTCACATTAATTAGAAAATAATTAAGGACGGCAATTTCCCGACTCGGTAATTAGTAAAATTTTGTAATTACCACGAGTGCAAGGTTTCACGAGGTAGCCTGACGTAATGCCGAAAGATGCAGGGAAGAAGGAAACTTCGTATAGATATATATGGATATTTCAAGAGATATAACTAATACTAACAGGAAGCTCTTTCCCGGGAAAGAGAGAGAGAGAGAGAGAGAGAGAAAACGAAAGGGTGGAACGAGGGTCAGGGCACAGTCGTGAACACCCTCGCAAAGTTGATATCTGCAGGACCAGATACCCAAGCTGAGGAGAAAGCACAAAGTGCAGTCGAGAGAGAACGAGGGATGGAGAGGCGGAAATCCCCAGGTCGAAATGTTTCACTAGTCCGGGACGTCCAGAACTTTCCATCTGATTTCGACTCTCGAATGGTACTTGGTCCTCGAAATATATATATAAATATATATATATATGTACGTGCATATACGTAGAAATGTATGTTCCAAGTGTTAGAAGTATAGTATTCAACCTTCTGCTTGTATATATGTATATAAATATAGAGTGTCCCAAAACTAGTAGGTCAGAGTGACACGGGGGTTAGATTGGCTCTGGACTTATCAGAAAAAGCAAATATGAGCTCAGTAAAAGTCTCATGGTTTTCTAGAAAAATCATTTTCTTTGATTTTTCGGAAAATCGCTATCTACTACTTGTTATTCCGCTACCATTGCTGTAAAAGTCCAAATTGTAAGTAAACAAAAGTCCAAATTCACACACCAAATGCTAAAGTGGTCAGAAACACAAATGAAAACAGCGAGATAACAAGAATAGCGATTTTTTAGAAAAATCGTCTATTTTAATTTTTCCTACAATCACTATTTTCGTTATCTCGCTGTTTTCGTTTATGTTTCTGACCACTTCAGGATTTAGTTTGAATTTTCACTTTGATTTGGCAACGATTTGGACTTTCATAGCAATGATAGTTGGAATAACGAGTACTAGGTAGCGATTTTTCTTGGAAACTATGAGACCTTTACCGTGGTTATATTTGTTTTTTCTGATAGGTTCACAGCCAATCTAACCCCTGTGTCACTCTGACGTGCTAGTTTTGGGACACCTTGTATATGTACGTATGTATACATAGAAATGGTATGTTCCAAGTAGTTAGAACATACTATTCAACCTTGTGCTTGTATATATATATATATATAAATATATAATCTTTGATATATCCGATCTTACACCATGCAATCAGAAAGAGCGAATAGCTCTGATACGCCATATCTTGGAGTGTCAAAGGAAATGAAAATCCCGAGAGATATGAGAATTAGACCGGGGTTCCCTATATACATAAATCAAAGGAGGTGAAAACGACTAATTATTCAACCGAGAGTTTATAGCCAAAGATATAACCTTTACGAAGTACTTGAAACTATGATATTCGAAATATCACGTGTGTGCACTCGAGTGAGGAGGATTAGAAAAAAATTGTCGATGGCCTAAAGCAATGAACTTATGATTTAATTAACGAATGGCGAATTTTCGAAATGTAAACGAACATGATTAATTACGCAGTAAATGTATTTCTAAAAATACGCCACTTTATAAGGATTGTGCACACACAAAAAATTCGATGAAAAGATATTAGAGTTAAAGAAAAATTTACTAATTTGTTCGCACAACGATCAAACCGCTAAATTAGGTAATAACGATCGTTCGTGACGGGTCATAAAATTATTTTTCATACGCGTGGCGCGGAATTCATAATCTAGGATGACGAATTTCGTATATACGCGACACTGATAATCGTATGGTAATAAGCAAAGAAAAAAAAACACGTCATCGATCGTCGACCTCGTGAAAAAATTTGCACAGCTTCCCGGCTTTGGAGAATGTCGTCCCGAGTGAGTATAAGCAACCGCGATAGAATCGATTTCGCTCTACGGATTTTTGTAACACGAAAAAAATTCTATTGCTCTTTTATCCTTACTTTTCATTACAATCCCTCGGATCTGGTGTCACTGTCTTTTTCACTCAACGTATCTATCTCTCTCACTCTCTTTGCCCTGTCTAGGCGAATTTCACGATGAAATTCTACTCGGTATCTCGCTATTTAAACGCACCGAGCATTCGATTCTTCTCGAAAAATATCGACAAAAGGTCCGTGACGGTGTGTAAGAGACCAAGAGAGTGAGAGAGTGAGGTCTCGAGAATGTAATCGAGGAATTCTTTCGATTCAATATACTCGACATCATTCGATTATTCCTCTGTACTCGGGTTCGTAGCATCCAAGAAAAGGGCTGAACGTTTATTGAATTAAAATTGTCTCATTTCCTGTCGAATTTTTGTGCAAAATATATATAAGTTATACAAAAGTGTTGTTGGATTTGTAGCAACGCGAAGGAGTTAAAAGTATAAAATTATTATTATTATTTATTACGAGCTGTGCCCCGCGGTTTCACTCGCGTTAAGTTTACGTCCTCCGATTCAACGCGCCGCTGCCGTCGCTTTTAGAGGTCGTAGCACAAAGTTATATGGCGTAAAGCCTCCCTGAATAAACGGGATATCTGATGCAAAAAGGATTCTCCAAATCGGATTAGTATTTCCTGAGATTAGCGCGTTCAAACAAACATGCAAACACACAAACATTCCAACTCTCCAGCTTTATTATAGTACTAAGATTTAGAATATTTTTTGATAGTGCCCAGTTGATATTCAGAATGTTTACTCCATCGCACGATTTGTTGCTAATAAACGAAAGCTTTCTGTATGAGGAAGAAAAATTAATTTGACAGCCTGTAACCATGATTAATCCAACTTTTTTTTCTTCACTAATATCGATGCGAATGGATGACTTTTGTGATGACAAGGACAACAAAATACAGTATGAAATTTAAAGAACATAATTCATATTAATTTAAAGCTTCGACAATTTTTTTTCCTTTCTGTTCATGAATGTTGAAAGCCCCTCTGTCTTTTATTTCGTTCACCATCGTATACGAGGAGGGACCCAAAAAAAAACGGGAATTTCGTCATAATTTCGTTATTTTTAAATATTTTTACACCAAATTTTGATCACCTTCAAAGTATTCTCCTTCGACCACAACGCACCTCTGCAAACGATCCTTCCAATGTTCAAAACATTTTTTAAATTCACTTATCGGGATGTTCTTTAGGCCATCCAGCGATTTTTGTTTTACCTCCTCCACAGTGGCAAAACGCTTGATTGCTGCTTTGTTTCGGGGTCGTATCCGTAGCACCATGATTCATCACCGGTAATCACCTTGGAAAAAAGTTCAGGGTCCTCTTCGAGCTGATTTTGAAGTTCAAAACATGCCTGAAGTCGACGCTCCCTTTGCTCGTCTGTGAGAACGCGAGGGACAAATTTGGCTGCAACTCTGCTCATGTGCAAATCTTTGGATAAAATCCTCTGAACTGAACTCCATGATATCCCAGACATCTCGCAGAGTTGATCAATGGTTCGGCGACGGTCTTCACGAATCAGAGCATTGATTTCATCGACGTTTTCGTCACTTCTTGACGGTGAGGGGCGTCCTGAACGGGGTTGGTCTTCAATTGACATTTCTCCATTTTTAAAACGTGAAAACCACTCGTAGACTCTGGTTTTACTTAGGGCAGCATCTCCATAAGCAGTCTCAAGCATTACAGTAGTTTCCGCGGCCGATTTTCCCAATAGGAAACAAAATTTCACAGCCGCGCGTTGCTCTCGACAATCGGCCATCACGTTTTCGCCGAAATGGAAAAAGTTGTTTCACTACAAAAATTCCCACGGGCGAACCGATGCACTCACGGCGACAGAACTTCGCACACTAACTCAGGAGACGTGTCCCCAACGGACACCTGGTCGAGCAATGGGTTCCCCCACTCTCCCTCCCCGCCCCAGCGCAATTCCCGTTTTTTTTGGGTCTCCCCTCGTATATATGTACGAGGTCTGTTCAAAAAGTATCGCGAATTTTGAATTTCCGCGGGCTACGTACATTCGATTTTCGATTTTTTTGTGGCGTTGGGTCGGTACTCATGTTCCTCACTTATGTTGAAAAAATCGATCATTTTGAATGTTTAGTTAATTGTTGACAGCTGTTTTGGTTAGACGCGTTTTGGCTTGTCTTCGATTTTTGCCTATTCCAAAAAATGGATCAAAGAATCCGTATAAAATTTTGTGTAAAAAACAAAATTAAGTGCGCGGACGCATTACGAATGTTGACTGTGGCGTATGGTGAAGCTACCTTGGACCAAAGCAACGTTTATCGGTGGTACAAAATGTTCTCAGAGGGCCGAGAAGATGCGAACAACGAAATGCATTCCGGACGCCCGAATACATCAACAACAGACGAAAACATTGATGAAGCGAAGAAAATAATATTGGGCAATCGTCGATTCATCGTTAGAGAAGTTGCCGAGGAACTAAACATATCGATTGGCTCGTGCTATTCGATTTTTACCAATGATTTGGGCGTGAGACGGGTCGCCGCGAAATTCGTGCCAAAATTGCTCAATTTCGAACAAAAACAGTGTCGCGTTAACATTGCTAAGGAGCCGTTGGACTCGGTCCGCGACGACCAAAATTTGCTCCAGATGGTTTTAAGGCCGTAGTCTGGTCTAGAGCGAGATTTTTGACGTCATTTCTAATGTGCAATAACGTTTAAACCGTTGAAGTTGTCTTCATGAAAATTTACACGTGCATTTATTGATCCTTAGAGAATAATTATACATTAAAAAAAAAAATGATTTTAAATATTTTCATGTAGTTTTATGCCTTGTTGCAACATGGTGCGCCGAAATCGGCGCCCACTCTGGACGATGTTGTATGCATCTGAAAAAAAAAAAATATATATATTCTCAATCTGTATGAGTATTCCGAGCACTGGTAGCAGAATTGGTACTTAACAAAATTTTTTGACAAAATGGCGGCCTGTTGAACTTTCATTAATGATATTTCATACATTTTCGGGTATTCGACGAGTTATAAAATGTTGGCAAAATTATTGTTCGACTCAATAAAAAATTTTTTAAGTATCAATTCTGCTACCAGTGCTCAGAATACTCATACAGATTGAGAATATATATATATATTTTTTTTCAGATGCATACAACATCGTCCAGAGTGGGCGCCGATTTCGGCGCACCATGTTGCAACGAGACCAAAAACTACATGAAAATATTCAAAATAATTTTTTTTTTTAATGTACAAGTATTCTCTAAGGATCAATAAATGCACGTGTAAATTTTCATCAAGGCAACTTCAACGGTTTAAACGTTATTGCACATTAGAAATGACGTCAAAAATCTCGCTCTAGACCAGACTACGGCCTTAAAACCATCTGGAGCAAATTTTGGTCGTCGCGGACCGAGTCCAACGGCTCCTTAGCAATGTTAACGCGACACTGTTTTTGTTCGAAATTGAGCAATTTTGGCACGAATTTCGCGGCGACCCGTCTCACGCCCAAATCATTGGTAAAAATCGAATAGCACGAGCCAATCGATATGTTTAGTTCCTCGGCAACTTCTCTAACGATGAATCGACGATTGCCCAATATTATTTTCTTCGCTTCATCAATGTTTTCGTCTGTTGTTGATGTATTCGGGCGTCCGGAATGCATTTCGTTGTTCGCATCTTCTCGGCCCTCTGAGAACATTTTGTACCACCGATAAACGTTGCTTTGGTCCAAGGTAGCTTCACCATACGCCACAGTCAACATTCGTAATGCGTCCGCGCACTTAATTTTGTTTTTTACACAAAATTTTATACGGATTCTTTGATCCATTTTTTGGAATAGGCAAAAATCGAAGACAAGCCAAAACGCGTCTAACCAAAACAGCTGTCAACAATTAACTAAACATTCAAAATGATCGATTTTTTCAACATAAGTGAGGAACATGAGTACCGACCCAACGCCACAAAAAAATCGAAAATCGAATGTACGTAGCCCGCGGAAATTCAAAATTCGCGATACTTTTTGAACAGACCTCGTATATTAACGTTTCCACGAGATGGCGAATAGTTGCGGGCAAAAGATACCACGAAGATTCTTGATTGAGAAATATAGTACGAGAATTTATAGAGTCCCTCGAGTCTGTATGTACATAGAACCCCCGAGAACTCTCACCGGGTGTGATCGCTATCATTTGTATCATTTAGATCGTTGAGAGAGGTACAACGCCACATAGCGAACAAAAGTTTCTTCCAACATACTCTTAATATCATTAAAAAATGTTGTTATTATTATTTTTAATTGCCATGACTCAATCATCGTTGACCTGAAAACAAACAAACAAACAAATCAACCCCGCATTGAAATACCAAATTTCCTCAAGCGAACGAGTTATTATTTTCTTCTCTGTGATGCAAGAGACCCAGTGCCCTACTTCAACGTGGTAAAGCGAGCGCGAGAGTGCATGGCGCTAGAACCATGAGGCAATTAAAAAAAATTGGCCAAGCTGAATAATTAATGAGTGAACTCGTGACCTTGCATTAATAAAATGAGCCTTTCGCGAGCAATGAAAAAAAAGTTTGAAATTGAAAGCTGCTCGTTGCGTTTCGTGGCTTGTTTTTTATTTATCCGTATCATCCCCGCGAAAATGAACATATACAATTCCGGGTATTCGAAGTGGAGTGCGTATATTTCCACTGATTTTCGCGAAACTTTGACAAATTAAAAAATGTTTACTCTACGATCAATTAGATATGCAAATATCCGAGAGTTGAAACTTTAAAATATGTCAAATTTTCACGAAAATCCCGGCTGTACAAAAATGTTTAAATATTCGCATTGTAAAGATGAGCATTTACATTTCCGCATACATTTCTGTTAATCGTTCGATCCAAGCTCCGGAATAAATTGCGTTATCTTTCGTATGTACGGAACAAGAGAATAAAGCGATTGCCGCGGGTATAAGGATGACGGACGGGAATTTAACGGCTGACACGTGCCCCTCTCGTACATTAAGGCGTTGCTTTGAGAACGAACGCGATCTTATTAAATATCCAGGTAACGAGACAAGGACTTCGCGGCATCTCGAGGATGCTACTATAGTATTCAATATCTATAGGATATTCCGTGGGAAGTAAAACGATTTTTGACCGAAGAGAAGACTTTTCAGAGTCTTTTAAATTCATGATATTGAAGTTTGGATCGTTGGAATGCAACGCAAATAGGTTTTTCAATTTTTATTTTCAGCATTTAGGCCTAAGTCCTTGAAGAAAGGACTCCAATAAAATGTTTTAACGATTTTTGTCGTCGATAATCCAATCTTAAGGGAGATTAATGGTGTGCAAAATCTATTTTCGTTGAATTCCAACGATGCAAAATTCAACATCATTTAAATTCGTCAACAGTGACTTGAAAAAACAAACATTATTAAGGCAAGGATAAAAAGAAGATTTCAGAAGACTTTCTCTGAATTTATTTGTTCAAACCGTTCGAACCATGGGGTTTTATTTTTGCATTCAGTTTCATTTGACCTTTTAGTCATAATCTTTTTCGATATTATAATCTCTTTGCTGATGAGGAAATTAAAAAAAAACTTTAAGAACCACCATTTAAATTTTGCTGTTAAGGGATGAAATAGGGTTAGGACAGCGTTTTCGCAGTGATTTTCATGAATTTTTTTATAGCATAAAAAATGCATATAATTTATTGAAACTTTGAGAATATTTTATACATATATTTAAGTATATACTATAAAATTGGTATATACTATATACTATAAAATTTAAATATATAATAAAAAATAAAAAAGACTCAGCGTTTTCCGTACATTCTGGAAGCCGCAATTTTCATCTGAAATCAAACGAGGTTGGAATTTACTTTTATTATATGTCTCTCTTCTATATAAACCTAAATGCTATCAAAAAAATAGAAAATTGAATTTTTTACAGGAGTCAAAATCGAAAAGCATAATTTTTTGCCTTTTTTTACAACATTATTTGCAAAAAAAAATTATTTAAAATAATAATAATATTCCGATTTTAGGTTCATATAGAGCGCGATACTATGAAGAAAGTAACTGCCAATTTTCAGAACGATTGGTTGAAAACTTTTCAAACTAGCGTGTACGCAAGTTCAAAAAAAGTCGTTTTCAGAAAAACGCGTTTGAAAAAATAGTACCAAGAAAAACAAGCAACATGGGGTCGTTAATATTTTATAGTATATACTTAAATATATGTATAAAATATTCTCAAAGTTTCAATAAATTATATTCATTTTTTATACTATAAAAAAATCCATGAAAACCATTGAGAAAACGCTGTCCTAACCCTATTTCTTCCCTTAATGGCTTATTACAATAGAACGAGTCGGAATTTTCATAAAAAATTTTGGGAACATCTTTTCAATAGTTTTACTAACAATTTATGAAATTAAAAAAAAATCGATTTTGTGAACCGTCTAACCCTATTTCTCCTCTTAATGTTACAAAATCTTTGAACATGTATTTAAAATCGCCAGAGGTTGCGGAGTAAAAAAAAAAATAAAAATCAATTGCATAGACGTGAGCCCCGACGAAAATTCATATTTTCCGAATCACCAAGTTAATCTCCCAAATGATTTCCAATCGATGAAATTTTATAAATTGAAAATTAAACTCCGTGTTTCAGCGTTTCACGATAGTGTATTTACATTAAAAAAAACTCCAGTTCTTCAAGATTATTTTCTGATTTGACATAAAATTTCCCATGTTCTTGTAGTCGCAGCGCCGAAGAATTGATATAAAATTGTCGAGGGTGAGGAGAGGACAAAGAGGCCATCGAGAAGACACGATAGGGATGGCGATGAGAAAGGGAATATACATTACGAGGATGGGGAGTAAGGGATGGAGGATCGTGAAGGAGAGAAGGGCAAAATAAAGAGAAGACTGTAGTAGTATATACATCGTGTCCCCGTTGGATCGTCGAGTCGACGTTCGCGAAACGGGAATAAGGGTGGTTTTTTTTTTCTCCGCAAGAGGCCATGAATACCCCTAGCGTCTATTCCCCGATGTCTTATTTGCCTCGAGTGAATTTATCCAAGATGGCGGCGATATATAACGCGAGAGAGTCAGATGAGGGGGATAAGACTGTGATAAGAGTGAAGAAAATGTTAAGGGGGGATGTTTACGTGATACCGTGTCCAGAAACACTGAGAGACCGAATATCTCGAATGCTGAAAAACAAAATGGCATAATTCACATAACTGTAGGTAATAAAATTGACTAACATCCCTTTTTGCTTGTTAACAGTCCATTTCGCACCCATGGTACGGTATATATTTTCTGAAGTACGGAATGGTCGTTCATCCCCTCCACGAAGCGACAACTAAACGAGAACATCCCAGGGAGCATTTATGGGGCACTCACGCTTCTTGGAAGATCGCCACAAGAGCGAAGGGAATGGTCTGAGAAGCTGAGGTAAAGCTTTCGTCGCGTGCCCCGCGAACCTTCCTCGCGTTGTCGACATCATTCTCTCCTCGCGTTTTCGCTCTTCTTGATTAATCCCCGGGTCTAATTGACGTCGGCTAATTGTGTTTGATCGCTGCTGCTACCGAGCTTCAAAGTCCACGCCCCGGCAACGCCGCGATCAACTCTACTACGGCGATATAACTACACCGTAAACCTTTCGGAACTACCGATATGGCTACTTGTATCGGTGCTTACTACACAGACTCTACGTATACGTATTTGCTAGGGGGGGAAGATATACAGTCTCGAGCGTTCTGGGATTTATCGAAGGTTAATTAATTAGCGCGAGTACCATTATCGCTATAATTAACGATGTTGTACCTCTCTCTCTCTCTCTCTCCCTTTCTCTCTTATGCGGTTGCGCAAAGTCTGTAATAAAAACTGATTTCTTTTATTATTGTTTCTATTATTATTATTCTACGAGTTGTGCCCCGCGGTTTTACCTGCGTTAATTTTCCGTCCCCCGATTAAGGGGGGAAATAGGATTAGACGGTTAAAAAAATCAATTTTTTTTTTATTTCATAAATTGTTAGTAAAACTATTGAAAAATATGTTCCCAAAATTTTAAATGAAAATTCCCACTCGTTATATTGTTATACGAGGTCTGTTCGAAAAGTATCGCGAATTTTGAATTTCCGCGGGCTACGTATATTCGATTTTCGATTTTTTTGTGGCATTAGGTTGGTACTCATGTCCCTCAGTTATGCTGAAAAAATCGGCCATTTTGAATGTTTAGTTAATTGTCGACAGCTGTTTTGGTAAGACGTGTTTTGGCTTGTACTCGATTTTTGCCTATTCCAAAAAATGGATCAAAGAATCTGTATCAAATTTTGTGTGAAAAACAAAACTAAGTGGGCGAACGCATTCCGAATGTTGACTGTGGCATATGGTGAAGCTACCTTGGACCAGAGTAACGTTTATCGGTGGTATAAAATGTTCCCAGAGGGGGCCGAGAAGATGCGAACAACGAAATGCGTTCCGGACGCCCGAGCACATCAACAACGGACGAAAACATTGATGAAGTGAAGAAAATAATATTGGCCAATCGTCGAATCACCGTTAGAGAAGTTGCCGAGGAACTAAACATATCGATTGGCTCGTGCTATTCGATTTTTACCAATGATTTGAGCGTGAGACGGGTCGCCGCGGAATTCGTGCCAAAATTGCTTAATTTCGAACGAAAACAGTGTCGCGTTAATATTGCTAAGGAGCTGTTGGACTCGGTCCGCGACGACCCAAATTTGCTCCAGAGGGTCATAACTGGTGACGAATCATGGGTTTATGGTTATGACGTGGAAAACAAAGCTCAATCATCGCAATGGAAGCTGCTTTTTTGGAATAGGCAAAAATCGAAGACAAGCCAAAACACGTCTAACTAAAACAGCTGTCAACAATTAACTAAACATTCAAAATGGCCGATTTTTTCAGCATAAGTGAGGGACACGAGTACCAACCTAACGCCACAAAAAAATTGAAAATCGAATATACGTAGCCCGCGGAAATTCAAAATTCGCGATACTTTTTGAACAGACCTCGTAAGCCATTAAAGTGAGTAGCTCTCCTTCAGGCCCCGAGCGCGCCACGTGTTTCAAACGCGTTTTTCTGAAAACGACTTTTTTTTAACTTGCGTACACGCTAGTTTGAAAAGTTTTCAACCAATCGTTTTGAAAATTGGCAGTTACTTTCTTCATAGTATTGCGCTCTATATGAACCTAAAATCGAAATATTATCATTATTTAAAATAATTTTTTTTTGCAAATAAAGTTGTAAAAAACGGCAAAAAATCATGTTTTTTTGTTTTGACCCCTGTAAAAAATTCAATTTTCTATTTTTTTGATAGTATTTAGGTTCATGTAGAAGAGAGACATGTAATAAAAGTAAATTCCAACCTCGTTCGATGTCAGATGAAAATTGCGGCTTCCAGAATGTACACAAAATGCTGAGTCTGATTGTGACCTGCAATATGGGGTCGCTAATATTTTCGGTGTTTTTCAAGGAAATTCTTCAAAAATTTTATAGTATATACTTAAATATATTCATAAAATATTCTCAAAGTTTCAATAAATTATATTCATTTTTTATACTATAAAAAAATGCATGAAAATCATTGAGAAAACGCTGTCGTAACCTTATTTCCCCCCTTAAACGGGCCGCTGCTATTTCTTACGGTCATAACATAAAGTTATATGGCGCAAAGCCTTCCTGAATAAACGGGCTATCTAATGGAAAAAAATATTTTTCAAATCGGATTAGTATTTCCCGAGATTAGCGTGTTCAAACAAACAGACAAATAAACAAAAAAACTCTCCAGCTTTATTATAGTAGTAAGATTACTCTTTTAGTTCTTATTACTTCTATTATTATTATTATTATCATTATTATTATTATTATTATTATTATTATTATTATTATTATTATTATTAGAACCGTCTCACTTCGCGTGTTGGGGAGAGTGAGAGACGCAATCCGCGAATCTAATCGCCAGTACGTCATCCTAATCATTATGATCGTATAATTTACAATTATGTCGAAAGGGCTCTCTATTTTTGGGGGAGCGTAAGAGTGTTATTTTTACAACTCCTCGGTATTTGGATGCATTTCATTTTTATTTCTGATTGTCGCATTTATTTATTTTTCTATATGACCTTACACATACGAGAAACAAGAGAACGTCGTTGACAAAATCACATAAAAAGTACCAATTCTGTATTATTCATGAGATTAATATGAATTATAAAGATTCATTGAATTTGAAATTGAAAAGTTTCACAAAATCCTTCACAATAGTATTTTATTGTTCCAACTGCGACAGTGTTGAAATATAATTTATATTACAAAATTCACTCAACTAGTGTCACGCCCTAGTGTCATCGTTCCGCGTGTATACACGGTAAAAACTATTGTCACGTTGTAAGACAAAAAAATATGAAATAGAGTTAAACCGAAAGGAAAGGAGAATGGGTGGTGAAAAGTGTATCTTTAAAGTCAGCGAGCCGTGCAGACTTTTCACTTTGACATTTCTTCGGTCTTCTTTCGTCTGTTTTTTTTCCCCCGTTAGGAGAGATTCTCTCGCCTCCTTGTACACATTTTACCACCCCAACTCTTTCTCTTTCTCTCTCTGATATATTGTTTCTGACATTGCGAGAACGCAGCTCGGCAAAAAGGCGCGAGTGCGAGTAATCGAGTCGCGAGCCGGTTGGAAAAATAGGTGAAATGAAAATGAAGGAAGGAGAGAAAACCGAGCGAAGGAGAAAAGAATAAACGGGAAAAAAGGTGTGTGACGCGCGAGGAGAGAATGTAGCGTGGATTGGGGTAGTGAAAAAGGGAGGAACGGGACCGACAAAGGATACCATTTCTAATTTCCTCGTGAAGATAAATTCGGTGCCTTGGCGCAAGGCCTTACGGTAGAGGACGACAAAAAAAAAAAGAGAGACGGAGATGCAAAAATGCAAGAACTTGCAACAGCCGATGAGATTCATGTGTTGCACGCCTTGGCATTTCCTTAATACCCGAACGCGAGACATTTCGCGTGAGGTATTGTGCTCACAGTACACAGGCCTGTGACCGGGAGAGTTCGTGCAATCTCAAAGTGTACATTTACGTAAACATCGATTTCTAAAACTAAAGGACGCGTATGTAACGCAGTTTGAACACCAAAACGTTACTTCATACGTCCTTTTCATTCTCAGTAATCGATGCAGCCAACGAAATCATATTTCAAACTCTATGCTCTCGCAAGAGTGTAAAAAAATTATTGGAACTTCAGCTAGGAATTCACGGATCGGTAGAAAAAAAAGCTTGGAAATTTGCAGGAATTCCATTGGGAACTTCGACCAAACTGGAGGCAATTTTCGAAATTGCATTTTTGATACTGTAGGAGTATTACGTTTTTTTTATTTTATTTTCAACATTTATAGCTATGCTTGACAAAAATACCAGCTTGAAAACTTTACTTTTTTTTAATGAAAAAAAATATTAAAGAGCTTTTTTTGTATTCACATGTCATGTTAATATGACATGTGAGTGTTATTTTTACAATTCTTCGGTATTTGTTTGCATTTCATTTTAATTTCTGATTGTCGCATTGATTTATTTTTCTATATGAGCTTACACATACGAGAAACAAGAGAACGTCGTTGACAAAATCACATAAAAAGTACCAATTCTGTATTATTCATGAGATTAATATGAATTATGAAGATTCATTGAATTTGAAATTGAAAAGTTTCACAAAATCCTTCACAATAGCATTTTATTGTTCCAACTGTGACAGTGTTGAAATATAATTTATATTACAAAATTCTCTTAAGGGGGGGGGGGGGGTAGGGTTTTAAAATTATTTTTTGTGCATTTTTTTTAATTTTTTTTTCTGAATGAACAATATGTCGAGAATATTGTGTATAAATCTTAAGTAAATCGGAGTAAAACTAACGGAGTTACAGCGTTTCAAACGACCGGCCGTGATACGTGATACGTGAAAACTTTAAATCGATTTTTCCGAAAACGTCATTTTTGAAGTTTGTGAACATTAGAACTCAAAATCTACTGAACCGATCTTTTTGAAAATTTAAACATTACTTCTTCACATAAATCAACAGGTAATCAGGAGTTTTTTTTTTTTTCCAATTTTTTCACTTTTCTAATAACAAATTAAGCGCGATTTTTTGAGCTAAAATTGCGTTTTTCACTTCCAAGTGCTGCAAAAAATAGAAAAAAAAAAAAAAAAAAAAACTCTTCCTGATAACCTCGAGAAATACATCACCTTTAAAATGCATATCAATTTTTTTGTTTCGGATGATCCGGTAACGAGTTATAATGTTCACCGTAAAATCACTTTTTTTCAAGGCGCCTCTGGAGATTCAACGTCACCGGCTTACTTATCAATATTTTTCATTGAAAATTTTTTCTGAGATACTTTAATAGTTGTACAATAATATGTAATTCTATTTAATAAAATTATATTACTCGTGTCGCCGCAAAAAAATCATAAAAATATGCTTTTTTTCGCCTTTAAAACCCTACCCCCCCCTTAACTAGTGTCACGCCTTAGTGTCATCGTTCCGCGTGTAAACACGGTAAAAACTATTGTCACGTTGAAAGACAAAAAATATGAAATAGAGTTAAACCAAAAGGAAAGGAGAATGGGTGGTGAAAAGTGTATTTTTAAAGTCAGCGAGCCGTACAGACTTTTCACTTTGACATTTCATGTTAACATGATATGCGAGTACATGACATTTTCACGAATTATGAAAATGTCCTCTTCCAATATTGAATCAAATTTTTTGTTTGTTAGGTTTCTTTGGTCGTTCAACTATATTTCTTCGTGAATAAATAGATTAATCATTGTTTGAAACGAACATTGATCCATGAATAATTGAATGATGTTCGGTGAGAAATCTTCCAGAATTGAATTAATCCGGTGATTTAACGACAAGATGAATCGCCAGAAAAGTCGTTTGTAGAAAATTCATGAGCATAGGAGAAAAAAAAAATATATATATATAACGGGAAAAAAAACGTATCTCGATAATCCATATAATAGTAAGAGTTGAACGGAGAGTTCCGGGTTTAAGCCGCGAGCATAACGATGAAATATTGTAGCGGCGACATTTCGATTATTACCCCCGGGGCCACCTTTGTCCTATGTGCTCGTTCTTGATTAAACGGTCTAGCGAGAGACGATAATCTTCTCGTTCATTCGTGGACCAGTTTGGCCCGAGAATTCAACTACCCTGTACATGTACGAGTAGTATATGTATATGTATTACGTGGATGACAATTGCGTTGATATATACGTCCCAGTTTCTGTTTATTCTTCGAGTACATTTAAACGCTTAATATATAGTGAAATTTTCACTCTTTTAACCGGTTAATCAAAGTACACAAAAATTCCATTATGTTTTTTTGTTCGATTTGAGCGGGAAGTTCGAAAACCAAAGATTATTTGATAAAATCTTTAGATTAACGATGGGACATTTCGAAAAAGAATCTTCGTTTCGAACCTTAGCAATACGTGCTATTCATTGCCACTGAGTTTCCATTGCTTCAGACGCAATGGCAATGAAGTCACTTTTATGCTTTCAAAGCTAAAAATCCCATTGATATTGCCATTGCTTGTGCCTATGTGAAATTAAATGATAAAGTTTTATCCTTGGCCAAAATGCTTTGGAAGTTTATCCCAAAGACAAAAAGTCCATTAAAAACCCCAATGGTATTGCCATTGATCGTGCCTATGGGAAATTGACTGATAAAATTTTATCCTTGGCCTAAATGCCTTGGAATTTTATCCCAAAGACAAAAAGTCCATTAGAAACCCCAATGGCATTGCCATTGCTCGTGCCTATGGGACATTGAATGGTAATATTTATGCTTGACAAAAATGCCTTGGAATTTTATCCCAAAGACATAAAGTCCATGCAAAACCCTAATGGCATTGCCATTGCTTGTACTTATGAGAAATTGAATGATAAAATTTTATCCTTGGCAAAAATGCCTTAGAATTTTTCCCAAAGACAAAAAGTCCATGCAACACCCCAATGGCATTGCCATTGCTTGTACCTATGAGAAATTGAATGATAAAATTGTATCCTTGGCCAAAATGCCTTGGAATTTTTCCCAAAGACAAAAAGTCCATTAAAAACGCCAAAAGCATTGCTATTGCTCGTGCCTATGGGAAATTGAATGATAAAATTTTATCCTTGGCCAAAATGCCTTGGAGTTTTATCCCAAAGACAAAAAGTTCATTAAAAACCTTAATGGCATTGCCATTGCTCGTGCCTATGGGAAATTGAATGGTGATATTCTATCCTTGACAAAAATGTCTTGGAATTTTTCCTAAAGACAAAAAGTCCATGCAACACCCCAATGGCATTGCCATTGCTTGTACCTATGAGAAATTGAATGATAAAACTTTATCTTTGGCAAAAATGCCTTGGAAGTTTTCGCAAAGTCAAAAAGTCCATTAAAAACCCCAATGGCATGGCCATAGCTCGTACTTATGAAAAATTGAATGATAAAATTTTATCCTTGGCAAAAGTGCCTTGGAATTTTATCCCAAAGACAAAAAGTTCATTAAAAACCCCAATGGCATTGCCATTGCTCGTGCCTATGGGAAATTGAATGGTAATATTCTATCCTTGACAAAAATGCCTTGAAATTTTTCCTAAAGACAAAAAGTCCATGCAACACCCCAATGGCATTGCCATTGCTTGTACCTATGAGAAATTGAATGATAAAATTTTATCTTTGGCAAAAATGCCTTGGAAGTTTTCGCAAAGACAAAAAGTTCATTAAAAACCTTATTGGCATTGCCATTGCTCGTGCCTATGGGAAATTGATTGGTAATATTTTATCCTTGACAAAAATGCCTTGGTATTTTTCCTAAAGACAAAAAGTCCATGCAAAGCGCCAATGGCATTGCCATTGCTTGTACCTATGAGAAATTGAATGATAACATTTTATCCTTGGCAAAAATGCCTTGGAATTTTTCGCCAAGAAAAAAGTCCATTAAAAACCCCAATGGCATTGCTATTGCTCGTGCCTATGGGAAATTGAATGGTAATATTTTATCCTTGACAAAAATGCCTTGAAATTTTTCCCAAAGATAAAAAGTCCATTCAAAACCTCAATGGTATATACTGTCATTGGCATTGCTTGCTCATGGGGAAAAATCGTACGTGCCACTGTCTCTCATGTAAACTGCCACTGTCTCTCGATTCAAGCGATGCAAATTTTAGGTACGAAGCATGCCTATTTATTTATACCTGCTAAACGAGAGCAGCTTGAACATACAGAAAGATCATGGTAGAAAAATATTGCTCGGAGAAGAGGGAAGCGCATAAAATCGGAAGGTACTATTAGCCCAGCTGTTAGCGGACTTTAATAAATTACGTATGTCGCTAATATTTAATTAAAAATCTCAAGCAGTAATTAAGAGTTCGGTGAGGGAGCTGAAAAGTTCCCAGGGGACTTTAATAATAATAAGAAGAGGAAGAGAGAAAAAGTCGTCCTTCTCTCAGCAACAGTCTCTTCAGGAATTACCCTCCCTTCTGAAAATTACGTTCGGTTTTCATGGTTACACAGAGCTTTTGGATGACCCGGGAAAATCCAAAGAACTTAATTTCCAGAAACAAGAGAGAGAGAGAGAGAGAGACAGAGAGGTAGGTCACGCGTGACTAATTCGCAAATCTGATTATTCATGAAGGGAAATTCACTTTGCCATGTTAGAAATATAAATCCTCAATCATCCCTTCGAGCCCTCACTGCACCCCAATTTCGCGTATTATCCAAAAGATTTTATCGCGCTATCGTCCAACTTTGAGTCACTCGCGGCGATAAATTCTCTAAACTTTGATTCCCTCGCCTAATTTCAATTAATCCCGTCAAACGCTGCGTGGTTCGACTTTTTTTTTTCCAAATATTTCGGTGAAAAAATTTGCATAAATTATTTTTCCCTCTCAACGGCGCGTGGATATAGTTAATCTTATTATACACGAGCTCTGCCCCGCTGTTTCACCCGTGTTTCAATTTCCGTCGCTCGATTCAACGCGCCACCGCCGCTTCTCAGGGTCACAGCATAAAGTTATACAGCGCAAAGCCTTCCCGAATAAACGGGCTATGTAATGCAAAAAGAATTTTCCTGATCGGATAAGTATTTCCTGAGATTAGCGCGTTCAAACAAACATACAAACATACAAACTCTTCAGCTTTATTGTAGCAGTAAGATAATCGGAGGGTTTTTAAGAGTGGAAATAGGGTTAGACGGTTTAAAAAATCGATTTTTTTTTATTTCATAAATTTTGAGTAAAACTATTGAAAAATATGTTCCCAAAATTTTAAATGAAAATTCCGACTCGCTCTATTGTTATAAGCCATTTAAGTGAGTAGCTCTCCTTCAGGCCCCGAGCGCGCTATTTTTTCAAACGCGTTTTTCTGAAAACGACTTTTTTTTAACTTGCGTACACGCTAGTTTGAAAAGTTTTCAACCAATCGTTTTGAAAATTGGCAGTTACTTTCTTCATAGTATTGCGCTCTATATGAACCTAAAATCGAAATATTATCATTATTTAAAATAATTTTTTTTTTGCAAATAAAGTTGTAAAAAACGGCAAAAAATCATGCTTTTTTGTTTTGACCCCTGTAAAAAATTCAATTTTCTATTTTTTTGATAGCATTTAGGTTCATATAGAAGAGAGACATATAATAAAAGTAAATTCCAACCTCGTTTGATTTCAGATGAAAATTGCGGCTTCCAGAATGTACGCAAAATGCTGAGTCTGATTGTGACCTGCAATATGCGGTCGCTAATATTTTATAGTATATACTTAAATATATGTATACAAATTGTATAGTATACTTAAATATATGTATAAAATATCCTCAAAGTTTCAATGAGTTATAATCATTTTTTATACTATAAAAAAATTCATGAAAATCATTGAGAAAACGCTCTCCTAACCCTATTTCCCCCCTCAATCTATGAGCAGTATTTTTTATCCAACGATTGTTTTTTTTACGAGGGGGGACCCAAAAAAAACGGGAATTGCGATGCGGCGGGGAGGGAGAGTGGGGGAACCCATTGCTCGACCAGGTGTCCGTTGGGGACACGTCTCCTGAGTTAGTGTGCGAAGTTCTGTCGCCGTGAGTGCATCGGTTCGCCCGTGGGAATTTTTGTAGTGAAACAACTTTTTCCATTTCGGCGAAAACGTGATGATCGATTGTCGGGAGCAACGCGCGGCTGTGAAATTTTGTTTCCTGTTGGGGAAATCGGACGCGGAAACTACTATAATGCTTAAGACTGCTTATGGAGATGCTGGCCTAAGTAAAACCAGAGTCTACGAGTGGTTGTCACGTTTTAAAAAAAGGAGAAATGTCAATTGAAGACCAACCCCGTTCGGGACGCCCCTCAACGTCAAGAAGTGACGAAAACGTCGACAAAATCAATGCTCTCATTCATGAAGACCGTCGCCGAACCATTGATCAACTCTGTGAGATGTCTGGGTTATCATGGAGTTCAATTCAGGGGATTTTATCCAAAGATTTGCACATAAGCAGAGTTGCAGCCAAATTTGTCCCTCGCCTTCTCACAGACGAGCAAAGGGAGCGTCGACTTCAGGCATGTTTTGAACTTCAAAATCAGCTCGAAGAGAACCCTGAACTTTTTTCCAAGGTGATTACTGGTGATGAATCGTGGTGCTATGGATACGACCCCGAAACAAAGCAGCAATCAAGCGTTTTGCCACTGTGGAGGAAGTAAAACAAAAATCGCTGAAAGGCCTAAAGAACATCCCGATAAGTGCATTTAAAAAATGTTTTGAACATTGGAAGGATCGTTTGCAGAGGTGCGTTGTGGTCAAAGGAGAATACTTTGAAGGTGATCAAAATTTGGTGTAAAAATATTAAAAAATAAAGAAATTATGACGAAATTCCCGTCTTTTTGGGTTCCCCCCCGTATTTGCTGAATCTATCTCGTAACGATTGAAGTTTACAATTAATCTCGTGGAAAGTCTGGCGAAACTTAATTGACGGGGGGAGACCTTTGTACGCGCAATACTCGGACCGTTACGTTATATCTTTGCGTTAAGTAATAACATAATTCGTAGCTGCGTAAACAAGGCTTAGGATGATTTAGTATGCGTGCGGTTTGCCGCAACCTATCCCTCTCCTTTTCGTAGAGTCGTATAGCGTTTCTATCACCCTCTCTCCCTCTCTTAAACCTCTCTCGAGTGCAGATGCTCCAGTAAACCTCGTACTTTATGCAGGTTTTTCCCGCCGTACAATCTCCTCAATCAACTACTTACGTTCGCGCGAAATTATTTTAAATTTTAGGCAAAGAAAGGTGATGTCAATGTCGATGGATGAACTGTAAAAAATATGATTAGTCGTACCATAATTTCGACGATACCTGATTGCTCATAAAGGAACGAGATATCAGTTGGAAGGAAAGATATCATCGACACGAATAAGTATTTGATTATTTTGAGGTCTGGGACATTGGAAAATCAGAGGAAAAAGATATTCTCTGCTTTTGTTGACATAGCCAAGATATGTCAAATATTTGCTCCAAATTATGCCTGAAAATAATTGGCTCGAAACAATTCTGCTTTACATTACCAATCTTGCTTCCACGTCGGATCCTTTCCCCCGAATTAGGAACAATAAGAAGTGCCTTCACTAATTCTTTTTTCTCTTTTTTTTTCTCTTACCTGTAACACAATAAGAAAAATGTTCTCATTAGCCAACACGAAGAATATCCCTTGGGATTTAATAGAAAAATGATTTTGTCTTGACGAGAGATGAAAAATGAGAAGCCAAAGTCTCGTGAAGCATTTAAGCCATACAGTAAACTCCCGGAGGGCTTAATTAGCCGAGCAACGTGATTTTTCGCCTTAACCACCGGACTACTAATTATTCCAACACGATATTAAAAAATCTTTACGCAAAAGCGCTGTCACTTTCTCAACCCTTCTCTGTCTTTCTCACCGGTGTTTCATTTTTTTATGTCACGAGCTCGTACAAACGTTGACGTATAATATTTTAAAAAGTAGTGAGAATAGGACGTAATTTAAAAAATTGCGAAAATTATTGTAAAACACGAGAACACTTTTCCCAGTCTTGTTCTCTTTGTTATCCTTGGGTATTTTGGCTCCGGTTCTTCTGACGAGAATATTTGAATCCAACGAATATATAGTAGTCGCAGAATTGAAAGAGACCGAAAGAATGGCTTGTTTTGTTATATATTTATGGAAAAAAAAAAAATTTATATATCGAGATGAAACCGAAAGACAGGGAGGAAGTAATATCAGCGGAATTTCAAAGTACAGGAAAAGCCGATAGACAAAACCGGAGGACCTGAAGAGTTTCTGCTCCTTTCAAAATTATTCATCTCTCCTCAAATCTCTTTTCAGCCTGGGTCACTCCGAAGGTCTTAACGAATCAGCTTTGTTCTTCCTTTGGTCTTGATTTCCATGTCTCTGAGCTTTCGATAAGAAAAAAAAAAGTGGAAAAAAAGAGAGGGGGAGACGGGGAACATCCATTTGATTTCGGCGTATCTAGAAACCGAGCGAGAGCTTCACGAAGATATGTCAGAGAGGAAAGACACTGGGCTCTCTGCGAGACAAGCTTTTGCGAGTAAAAATGTGACGATGTACACGCCCGGGCCAATTTGCGTCTCTCGGTAAATAGACGGAGAATAAGATGAAGGAGTGAGGCGAAAGAACGAGATAGTGGAGTTTTATAGGAACAGAGTATGCAATCAACGGCGAAAACTACTCGAGCGAATCCATGGGATCTCGACGAGCCGAAAACGAGGTTCTTCTCGTTTACCTTCAAATTTCCAATCTCTACATCGCTCTCTCTCTCTCTCTCTCTCTCTCTCTCTCTCTCTCTCTCTCTCTCTCTCTCTCTGTCTCTTTTTAACTCGCAAGAACGACCTTTATAAAAGGGAAAAACCGTTAATTCGCTTTACAGAAAAGCGGCAAAGGAGCAAAGTAGCTTTGAAGTTTCGACAACTTTTCACGAATCGCCGGATCGAACGAGAGTTAAGAATCCTCATCGTTCAGTCATCCTATGTCCTCTCGTCATTCTTATCCTTTATTGCAAAATTCCTTTCTTTATTATTCATTAATTATATATTTATTATTTACGAGCTGTGCCCCGCGGTTTCACCCGCGTTAAATTTCCGTTCCCCGATTCAACGCGCCGCCACCACCACTCCTTAGGGTCATAGCATAAAGTATTATAGCCTAGAGCTTTCCTGAATAAACGGGCTATCTAATGCAAAAAGAATTTTTCAAATTGGATAAGTATTTCCTGAGATTAGCGCGTTCAAACTATCAAACTCTCCAGCTTTACTATAGTACAGTATAGATTTAGTAGTATGGTAGTAAGATAGTAATATTAGGGTTATAATATGAAGTTATATAGCCTAAAGCCTTCCTGAATAAATGGGCTATCTAATGCAAAAAGAATTTTTTAAATGGGATTAGTTTTTGCTGAGATTAGCGCGTTCAAACAAACAAACTCTCCAGCTTCATTATAGTACAGTATAGATTTAGTAGTATGGTAGTAAGATAGTAAGATTAGGGTTATAACATGAAGTTATATAGCCTAAAGCCTTTCTGAATAAACGGGTTATCTAATGCAAAAAGAATTTTTTAAATGGGATTAGTTTTTGCTGAGATTAGCGCGTTCAAACAAACAAACTCTCCAGCTTCATTATAGTACAGTATAGATTTAGTAGTATGGTAGTAAGATAGTAAGATTAGGGTTATAACATGAAGTTATATAGCCTAAAGCCTTCCTGAATAAACGGGCTATCTAATGCAAAAAGAATTTTTCAAATCGGATAAGTATTTCCTGAGATTAGCGCGTTCAAACAAACTCTCAAGCTTGATTATAGTAGTAAGATTAATTAGTTTCGCTTCCTCGTAGAAAGAGGTTTTGTTTTCGTGGAAAATTTTTCTCGAGAACTGTTTCATTTATCGGGCTGATAACTGAGCAACTACGATAAAAAATCATTCACCTTTCATAGTTATGGTTTTGGCGGAAACTGAAATTCATGAGAAGATTATAAAATTTTTTAATTTTTCGCAAAAATAATCTATAAATATCCTTAGGCCAACAAACATCGTTTGATCGATCGCTCGTTGGGTCTTTCTGCATTGATCTATTAGACCGGAAATCAATCAAACTTTCAATGATTGAAATTGCCAAAAGTTAAAAGAAAAAGCTCCGTAAATTTGTGATTTCCACATTCTCACCTCATAATTTATGAAGAAAAAAAAACGGAAATTATGAGAGTACAATGTTGAAATATTTAACATACAGGATTTTCTTCTTTTTTTCCACATTATTTTTTTTTTTTGTTATCTCGTCTTATCGCCGTTAGATAAAAATGTTCTCGTAGACCTTCCGAGATAGATAGCGGACCTATAAGACGAACGAGGAATTTTTATCTCATCGAGCGTTTCACGGTGTACACAGAGCGTTGTATACGAGAGAATGAATTCTGCGAGTTATTTTTATATATAACACGACCCAAATGTCGGATTCAACTTCGTTTTTCCAGAGCTTGGTGTATATAGGAATGATATACCCCAGTAAATTCTCGAAACGATCGGAAAGCTCGAAGCTTCCGGGCAAAGGGACTTACGAGCTTCTTACCAGAGTCTCTCGTACCTCCGTTTCCCGCGCGATTCTCCACTCGAGAATCTCGTGTGTGCATCCAATATATATTTTTGCCCCGTATAGTCGAATCGCTTGAACACATTTCCTTTGACCTGAATCGGCAGAAAAGAGGATATAGACTCGCAAAAGGGATTCAACCATCTTTCCGGCTTCCTATGGAGTTCGAGTCCAAATTACTCGAGCGCTCCCGATACTTTTTAGTCTATGAAGAAAAATTACGAAGAAAAAAAATTGTAATTATAGGACACTGCTGACATAAATAATTACAATATCTTTTTTTTCAAGTATAAAATACTTAAGGGAGAACACCACTGTGACCCCCTGTTTTTTTTCACATTTTTCAAGAATTTTTTTTTGTGGGAAAAAAAAGAGATATTCGAAAAATTTTGTTGGGTTTTGTTCCTTGATTATTAATGTATCAAAAAACATTTTTCTCACATTTTTCACGCCGCACGGTGGCGCTAGGGAAGCTCTCGCGTCAGGTGCTGTCATCTCCGCGGCACGCAGCAGAACTCTCTTCAACGTCGATCTGAAAAAAAATACCGAGTGTTTTCGTTAATAATATGATATTTTAAAGAGAAGTACATAGGGATTTGGAAAAATATTGTTTTAAAAAAAATAGGCACGCCTTTGAAATGAAAGTTAATTTCAAAGGCGTGCCTATTTTTTTTAAAACAATATTTTTCCAAATCCATATGTACTTCTCTTCAAAATATCATATTATTAACGAAAACACTCGGTATTTTTTTTCAGATCGACGTTGAAGAGAGTTCTGCTGCGTGCCGCGGAGATGACAGCACCTGACGCGAGAGCTTCCCCAACGCCACCATGCGGCGTGAAAAATGTAAAAAGAATGTTTTTTAATACATTAATAAACAAGGAACAAAACCCAAACAAAATTTTCGAATATCTCTTTTTTTTCCCACAAAAAAAAATTCCTGAAAAATGTGAAAAAAAACAGGGGGTCACAGTGGTGTTCACCCTTAAAGAAATCATTGTAAGTATTTATGTTAGCGGAGAGCGGATAAAAATGTTTTTTCTTCCTAATTTTTCACTAGTCGTCATCACACTCTTAGTTTCTTGACACTTCTGTTTGAGCACACTTTTTACTTTAAATATTAATTCTCCGGTTTCTTTGGGGCTTCAACTCTAGGGGCCAGACACTTGTTTTACGAAGGAAAACTTTGCGGAAAAGATTATTATCGAGAGAGAAAAGGAAAGAGAAAGAGAGACTGTGAGAAAGCCCTTTTTGCTTGGCACATCATTTTATACGTACTGCATTACCCGAAATCTACTTTCTCTCTACTCTCGTTTAACGTCGCAAAGTTATAGAAAATCAACTGTGGACACAATGTTTCATTAAAGTTTACTTCATAAATGCCACGAGCGGCAAAACTTATCTCCGGCTAACATTCAAAGTTTCCAACGGTCCTGAATGAAAAAAAAAAAAAACATAAATACACATCAATGTAGTATCAGTGTTGTGTGTGCGCGGCGGTAAAAAGGAGTATAATAAGTAAATAGTGGTGTGCATGTGAAAAGAGTACGATTATTGAATGAGCGGATGTGTGTCGCCAAAAGGCAATTAAAAAATATCAGAGACTAAGTAGAGACGATAAGTTTAATATCGAGTTTATCGTATTGGAGGTGGAGGTTTTGGTGATGCACGTGGCCTGTGGCTGCCTGAATGAAAGAAGTCGTTGTGTGTGACAAAGAGTGCGTATGGTGAGTGTGGGTGCGAGTGAAAGAATGCTAGAGAAAAGAGGAGAGAAATTAGAGTATGCTGAAGCGATTGAGTTTGGGAATGAATATCAGTGAAACAGTGTTGATCAGTGTCGAACGAGGAGAAGTGGCGTGCAGAGCAGGAGCATTCGAGCGCTATATATTGCTATCAATAAAGCAGACTTATTGGTTTGAAATGATTTTATATCTGATCCTATTATTAATCCAATAAAGTTAAGCATATTTTTTACAATCCTGTTTCTTGTCCAATGATCCTATATCAACCTAGAAGAAAGCCCTCGATAATTGTATCGAAGACAATTAGGCGTGATTAATGGACGAATTGAAAATTCTAAAACGATCACAGGGTCGAATTTTTTTTTTGCAGTCTGCGATGAAAGTAAATCGAACGACGGGAAGTAAAATAATCTATCGAAAAACTGTATTAATATTGCGACGATTGAATGCGGTAATGATGAAATTTCATTGATTTGAATAAATCTTTTTTCTGAGATAATAAAATGTTATCAAATCACGCCAGGACGTAAGGAAAGTTGCTCGTGACTGTTTTCAGTTTATTCATGTACCATCCAGCTTCATCCCTTTGTCCGTCTTGCCCGTGATGACGGACACGAGAGCGTATATCGAATTATGCATCGTACCGGGCTCTGAGTCTACGCTGTAATTCAATTTTACGTAGGGTCACGAGACAGGGGTGGTCGCCATGGGGCCGAAAGAGATTAACGACCATTCTAAACTCCATTCGCGTATCATTCGAGAGAGAGAGAGAGAGAGTTTCAACTATAAGATTATAAACTATAGTGATACTGTGATACTGTATTACGGGATATAGAAGCCAACGTGGTGGAGATCGGTTAAGCCACAGACTATATACAACAAGGGAGAAACTTTGTACCCGCGGCGTACATAACTCGTTGTAAACCGCTGGTTAAGTAACGAAATTAAGTAAAACTTTGTGAACCGAGGAAGGAAAAAAGGTGTATATAGAAGAAGGGTCGCCCTTTATTATTTGTCAAGGGGTTTTATCAAATATTCTTGAAACAAGCGGAAGGACAACAAAATCGATGATTTTGATACATGATAATGTTAAGGGCTCACATACCCCTGCAATTTTCAAAATATCGATTCTTTTTTAGAGATTTGCATTCTTTATAGTTTTAAGAATTTTTCAAAAAACAACTTTCAAGAAAATTCCACTCCGTTACAAATTTATAGCGATAAATGTGACTGGACATCGAATTCACGTTGTACCTACCAAAAACTTTAAACGCGTTTTTCTCGAAACTGTCTTTAGACAGTGTCAGCACGATAACTCAGTCAATTTTTTATATTTTTGAAACTTTTTTTTCTTTTAAATCTTCATCATTATCTTCTCTATAATCTGATGAGAGGTTTTTTTAATTTTCTGGTTGGACAATTTTTGATAAATTATTAAACACTAATTTTGTAGTATAAAATATGAATATAATTTGCTGAAACTTTGAGAATATTTTATTCATATATTTAAGTATATACTATAAAATTTTTGAATAACTTTCTTGAAAAACACCGCAGATATTAGCAACACCATATTGCAGGTCACAATCAGACTCAGCATTTTGCGTACATTTTGGAAGCCGCAATTTTCATCTGAAATCAAACGAGGTTGGAATTTACTTTTATTATATGTCTCTCTTCTATATGAACCTGAATGCTATCAAAAAAATAGAAAATTGAATTTTTTACAGGGGTTTAAACAAAAAAGCATGATTTTTTGCCACTTTTTACAACTTTATTTGCAAAAAAAAATTATTTTAAATAATGATAATATTCCGATTTTAGGTTCATATAAAGCGCAATACTATGAAGAAAGTAACCGCCAATTTTCAAAACGATTGGTTGAAAACTTTTTAAACTAGCGTGTACGCAAGTTCAAAAAAAGTCGTTTTCAGAAAAACGCGTTTGAAAAAATACCAAAATGCTGAGTCTGATTGTGACCTGCTATATGGGGTCGCTAATATCTGTGGTGTTTTTCGAGAAAATTCTTCCAAAAATTTATAGTATATACTTAAATATATGTATAAAATATTCTCAGAGTTTCAATAAATTATATTCATTTTTTATACTATAAAAAAATTCATGAAAATCATTGAGAAAACGCTGTCCTAACCCTATTTCTCCCCTTAATGGCTTATAACAATAGAACGAGTCGGAATTTTCATTAAAAATTTTGGGATCATATTTTTCAATAGTTTTACTAACAATTTATGAAATAAGAAAAAATCGATTATTTTAACCGTCTAACCCTATTTCCTCCCTTAACTGAAAACTCTAAAGTTTGAAATACTGTAATTTCTTAATTTTCTGAAAAAAAATAAAAATTCCCCTCGTCAAACTATTGCTACCACATTATTTTATTAGATTCTTTTTTATTTTTGGAGATTGGATAATTATTGGTGAAGTTATGATGTCAACAAGGAGGCGCCATGATTTTCATCAGTAATCCATTTATACCCTTAAAAAATAATGTTAATATTTAAAAAAAAAATGTTTCAATTTTTTTTCTTATAGTTGAAAAGTTAATAAAAAATGTGAAATGAACAATTTAATTTTTTTTTCAACATATAACCTTTATAAATATTTTTCAAATGTATTCGGTTTTCAGCGGGCGCAGCGGTACGTTAGCCCTTAAATGCAAATATTTATGAAATTGAAATATTAACTTTCGAACGACCAGTTAACCTACAGGCATCACAGACGATGACAATTCAATATGGGCCAATATTTCCAAAAGCTGAGTTTTCGCGCATACGAGAGAATTTTTAAATTCAACGCAGTTGATCATGGTAAAAACAAAAAGTGCCGTTCATCAGGTTCCATTTGTGCTCGATGAATAGCGAGAAGCGAAAAAAAAAAGAAAAGAAGAATTGACGTAGATGAAAGAAAACAAACGAAGCGTTGCAACCGAAGCTTTTGATGAAATGGAAGAGAGCGTGTTTTCAGAATGAATTTCAAAGGCTGACGATTCTAGGGGCCCAGGTGAGAGAGAGTGCCAACGAACGCGAAATTTTCTCGCGCGCTCGTCGACTCTCTGCCGCAACGCATTTTTTTTTCCCCATTGAGTTTTTTCCCCCGGTGAAAAGTGAAAAGTTCTCAGAATTTTTTTTTGCCACCGAATCGATAAGGTTTTTTTTTTTTTTCTTCCACCTCGTATTTGGCAGCAACACCCATTCCTCTCTTGGCTCAATCCCAGCTGGGTGTGTGCGCGGTGCTTCTATCTGGCTTTTGGTCCCCTGCTATCGACAAACAACGGGAATAACGAGACCGGGCAGCATCTGACGGATCTCTGTCATTTGCTGGACGGAGATTTTTAGCTCTTGGTTTCCGGGGACTCTTCGCACAATATCTAACACACATTCATACACATATATACGAGAGAATATATAGACGCAACGTGACATTCGTGCGGGAGTATGGGAAAGAGCGTGGAAGCGGGTGAAAGTGCTCCCGGTGTCCATTGTTCTCAAATAAAGGGAGAGACAACGAAGTAAACGCCGACACGAAGTGGACACGCGAGGTCCAGTAGGAAAATGGACCGAGTGACAATACGTACGTTTTCTCTCTCTCTCTCTCTCTCTCTCTCTCTCTCTCTCTCTCTCTCTCTCTCACTCTCTCTCTCTCTCTCTCTCTCTCACTCTCTCTCTCTCTCTCTCTCTCTCTCTCTCTCTCTCTCTCTTTGTTGTGAATGGGAAACATATGCGCTAACGATATTCTGAAACAGAGAGAGGGAGAGAGAGAGATAGAAGGAGCGAGTAATACCAACCAGAGTCGCGTGTATGTACGCGTGATTGCAGGACTTTGGTCATCTCTATTCTCCACCATGTGTAAAGGCGATAAAAACCGGGAATAGCGAACAATGAGAAGCCGAGGTGTCAAGCGAGTACGCGTTCACATAAACAATATTGATGGTAACTCGATCGGTTTATTATGAAAAATCGCCATACTTCGTCTGTTCCATTGACTTTTTATAATTATTCACGAGAATGCTGCAGCGCTGAAGCGGATAATTTGATAACAATGAACAATTTCAAATAGCATTTACGAGAAATGTTGAAAGGTATTTTTCACCAAATTTTTAGTTATTCCAAATATAGGAATTGATTCGTGAAAGTAAAACAATTGATAAACGTACGGACTTAAGAATTCAGTTATACTTTTATTATGGCGAAATGTTGGAATGTATTTTTGACCACATTTTTAGTTATCTTACTAGTATAATAAAGCTGCAGTTTGTTTGTTCGTCTGTTTGTTTGAACGCGCTAATCTCAGGAAATACTAATCCGATTTGAAAAATTCTTTTTGCATTAGATAGCCCATTTATTCAGGAAGGCTTTAGCCATCTCACTTCATGCTATGACCCTAGTCTTACTATCTTACTACTATAATAAAGCTGGAGAATTTGTTTATTTGTTCGTCTGTTCGTTCGAACGCGCTAATCTCAGGATATATTAATCCAAGTTGAAAATTTTTTTTTGCATTAGATTGCCCGTTTATTCAGGAAGGCTCTAGACCATCTAACTTCGTGCTATAATCCTATTCTTACTATCTTACTACTATAATAAAGCTGGAGAGTTTGTTTGTTTGTTCGTCTGTTTGTTCGAACGCGCTAATCTCAGGAAATATTAATCCGATTTGAAAATTTTTTTTTGCATTAGATAGCCCGTTTATTTAGGAAGGTTCTAGGCTATCCAACTTCATGCTATGACCCTAATCTTACTATCTCACTATTATAATAAAGCTGAAGAGTTTGTTTATTTGTTCGTCTGTTTGTTCGAACGCGCTAATATCAGGAAAAATTAATTCGATTTGAACAATTCTTTTTGCATTAGATACCCCGTTTATTCAGGAAGGCTCTAGGCATCTAACTTCATGCTATAATCCTATTCTTACTATCTTACTACTATAATAAAGTTGGAGTGTTCGTCTGTTTGTTCGTCTGTTTGTTCGAACGCGCTAATCTCAGGAAATACTAATTTGATTTGAAAAATTCTTTTTGCATTAGTTAGCCCGTTTATTCAGGAAGGTTCTAGGCCATCTAACTCCATGCTACGACCCTAATCTTACCATCTTACTATTATAATAAAGCTGGAGAGTTTGTTTGTTTGAACGCGCTGATCTCAGGAAATATTAATCCGATCTGAAAAATTATTTTTGCAGTAGATAGCCCATTTATTCAGGAAGACTCTAAGCCATCTAACTTCATGCTATGACCCCAATCTTACCATTTTACTACTATATTACTATATCTATGCTGTACTATAATAAAGCTGGAGAGTTTGTTTGAACGCGCTGATCTCAGGAAATACTAATCCGATTTGAAAAATTCTTTTTGCATTAGATAGCCCGTGTATTCAGAAAGGCTCTAGGCCATATAACTTCATGCTATGACCATAATCTTACTCCATTACTGTATCTATGCTATACTATAATAAAGCTAGTGAGTTTGTTTGTTCGAACGCGCTGATCTCAGGAAATATTAATCCGATTTGAAAAATTCTTTTTGCATTAGATAGCCCGTTAATTTAGAAAGGCTTTACGTCATATAACTTTATGCTATGACACTAAGGAGCGGCGGCGGCGGCGCGTTTAATCGGGGGACGGGAATTTCATGCGATGAAACCGCGGGGCCCAGCTAGTTCCAAATATAGAAATTGATTCGCGGACCCCAAACAATTGATAAACGTAAAGACTTAAGAATTCAGCTACACTTCTCTTATCGGTATATCAGATTTCGTCGAATTTCATCGCCACCCGTGTTATCTATGGATTGTTTCATTTATCTAGCGACAAACTATCGAATTGTTTCATTGTCTCGTTTGGCCATTATATAGATGTCTCCATCAATTATTCTCCTTTAACCTATAAAGCATTTATACGATGAATGTTCGGATATTGCCGTTTTAACAAAAGTGTAGCAGAAAATAGTAGTACGATTCGATGATATTTGTAAGCTATTTTTCCCTCCAATGAGTCGTAAAAGCTATTGGTAATATGCACATGACGCAGCAAAGAGATGCAGCATAGGGCTGTGTACAGCCGAAGGGAAAAGCGCGAATCCACCGAGAACGGGAATAGAAAATCGCGAAATGAAAAGCTCGGCTTGGAAAGTTGGTTGCACACAACATCGATAGCGCTCTCTCGGACCGTACACTGGGCCACGTGAAACGGAACAAAAAGCGATGTACCAGGAGTGAGGCGAAAAAAAAGGGCACTCCGCGCGAGCTTTCTTCGCAATCTGTGCCGAGGATACCTCGGCTAATGCGTGTGCGGAATCGCGAAATTTCAATGCCCCACAAACCAACCATCTGTGCCTACTCGAAAGGGGGAAAAAAAAAAGAATCGGTTCGTATATCTTCTTTTTTTCCAGCCCCGTCTTTTCGAAGCTTAGAGCACGATCAAACGTCTCTCTCTCTCTCTCTCTTTCTTTATACTTTTTCTTGTGCCGTTGGCCATACGAAAAAAATAAGCTTAACGAAGCTCTCTTTCAGCCTCGATTCCAGCATCATCGATCGATCAGTTTCACCCTCACACCACACATATAATCAATTGTTCGAGGAATCGCAAACTTTTTTTTTATACGCTAAAGAAACCCGATTCATTATTTCTAATGAGGATTTTTTTTTTTTTTTGGTATCGTTGCCTCCTTGTTTTATTTTGAGCTTTTAATTTTCATAATGAATATTCTCAATGACCACCGTGTCAATGATCGATTCATACGAAAGAGAGGAATCAGACAACGAGATTCGAGAATTTGCGGAAATTTTGATTCTCTATCGATCGATTCATCGATTGAGATACAAAGGCGTTGGAGCTGCTGAACCTAACTATATACAGGATGTCTCAAAACTAGCATGTCAGAGTGACACGGCGGTTAGATTGGCTCCGGACCTATCGGAATAAACAAATATGACCTCGGTAAAAGTCTCATGGTTTTCGAGAAAAATTGTCTCATTTTATTTCTCAAAAAATCACTACCTAATAACTGTTATCAGTACTTGTTGTGATGTTGAAGTTTGCATCGTTGGAACCCAACGAAAATAGGTTTTTCAAATTTTCATTCTCGGTATTGCTCTCGCATCCTTTGCACATTTAGGTTCAGGTCCTTAAAGGAGACCTCAAAGGAACGTTTTTACGATTTTTGTCTACGAAAATTCAACGTTAAGGGTGACGAATGGTATAAAAAAATATATTTTCGTTGAATTCCAACGATGCAAACTTCAACATCATTACTTGTTACCTAGTAATTGCTATGAAAGTCCAAATCGTAAGCAAATTAAAGTCCAAATTCATACCGAATTCTAAAGTGGTGAGAAACACAAACGAAAACAGCGGAATAACAAGAATAGCGATTTTCCGAAAAATTAAAAAAGACAATTTTCCTGAAAATCGTTATTCCTGTTATCTCGCCGTTTTCGTTTGTGTTTCTCACCACTTTAGGATTTAGTGTGAATTTGGACTTTGATTTCCTTACGATTTGGACTTTAGCAAATAGCGGTAGTCGGCCATTTTGTATGACAAAAAAAAACAAAAAAAAATATTTTTTATTAGTTTGATATTTACACTAAATAGATGTGTAATTAGTTTTATAAATAAATCACTTTTTCATGCAAAAAAAAATTGTTTAATGCGCGAATGATTTTATACCTGCTACCCTGGCCATATCCCTCAAAGGGGGAAATAGAGTTAGGACAGCGTTTTCTTAATGATTTTCATGAATTTTTTTATAGTATAAAAAATGAATATAATTTATTGAAAATTTGAGAATATTTTATACATACATTTAAGTATATACTATAAAATTTCTGAAGAATTTTCTTGAAAAACACCGAAGATATTAGCGACCCCATATTGCAGGTCACAATCAGACTCAGCATTTTGCGTACATTCTGGAAGCCGCAATTTTCATCCGAAATCAAACGATGTTGGAATTTACTTGTATTATATGTCTCTCTTCTATATGAACCTAAATGCTATCAAAAAAATAGAAAATTGAATTTTTCATAGGGGCCAAAACAAAAAAGCATGATTTTTTGCCGATTTTTACAACTTTATTTGTGAAAAAAAATTATTTTAAATAATGATAATATTCCGATTTTAGGTTCATATAGAGCGCAATACTATGAAGAGAGTAACTGCCAATTTTCAAAACGATTGGTTGAAAACTTTTCAAAATAGCGTGTACGCAAGTTCAAAAGTCGTTTTCAGAAAAACGCGTTTGAAAAAATAGTACCAAGAAAAACAAAGTCAAGGCAGTCATACATTTTTTTGGTGTTTTTCAAGGAAATTCTTCAAAAATTTTATAGTATATACTTAAATATATGTATAAAATATTCTCAAAGTTTCAATAAATTAGCTTCATCATTTAAACTATAAAAAAATTCATGAAAATCATTGAGAAAACGCTGTCCTAGCCCTATTTCCCCCTTAATGGCTTATAACAATATAGAACGAGTCGGAATTTTCATTTAAAATTTTGGGAACATTTTTTTTAATAGGTTTACTAACAATTTTCAGAATAAAAAATCGATTTTTTGAACCTCCTAACCCTATTTCCCCCCTTGAAACTGGATGGCAATTTTTTTGGATTTAAATAGAGAAAATAAAAACAAATCCGGTTTTATCGATTAAAATAGGTTGAAGGTTTCTACATTCAAATATTTGGTATGGCATCAGTCTGTGAAATTTAAATAATTGAAAAAGATGAAAGGATACACCACGTTTTGGACTTTCATAGCAATGGTAGCGGAATAACAAGTAGTAAGAAGCGATTTTCCAAGAAATCAAATGAGACGATTTTTCTCGAAAACCATGAGACTTTTACCGAGGTCATATTTCTTTATTCTGATAGGTCCAGAGCCAATCTAACTCCCGTGTCACTCTGACGTGCTAGCTTTGGGACAGCCTGTACGAGCACGTATAAGCTCGGCTATACTCGAATCTCACCAGGAGGTCCAACGAGTCTCGCGTTTGGGGGATCACCCTCGGAAGCCCTCGGGGGCGATTTCAGCATGATGATACAGATTCCTTGATACTATGCAATGTTAAAACTATATACATAGATAGACTATCAACCGGTTCGCACTCTCGTCTCGTGAAATTGATTCCGATCAATTCAACGAAGCTCTCCATTAGCATACTCGGTTCGGTATCCGGGTGGTTCTCGACAAAACTACCCTTAATTTGCCGGAAGTTCCACTGTTACGCTTGATGGACATTGACTTTGAACTTTGAAACATCGTTACAATAATCTTCTTGTTCCTCAATCACAGATTGATTTTCAAACGAATATAAATCGTTTTATCTATGCCGTGATGACTTTTCCAATAGTTCTAAGCTTTTTTCTTTCGCCCTCACAAAGTTTTTGAGATTTTCATGCTGTTAGTGAAACAATCTCTCACGCTGATGATCACGATATAAAGTAATCGGCCACAAAGTGTTGAGTCGTGGATATAAAAGAACTGGGGAACCTTCGACAAAAGTGCAGAAACGGAAAATCTTCTCGTCGATAAATTTACTACATATGCTGTACATAGGTACGAGGAGGGCGCGGTTACGGAATTCTGTTAATTGAACCGAAGCATCCGGGGAGCCGTCTCGTCGTTTCTGCGGGATGAAGCTCCCGCGATTGCGTTTTAGGTCGAGCCGGAATAACTCGCTACCCAACTTCAATCTAATTGAATTTCTCATGTTCGGAAATGTGTTTTCTTTGCGCTATTTTCCCTCGCAGTTCCGGCTTTCTCAAGGATTCTTTGCGTGATCGGAGCAAAGAAAAATGTACCAAACGAGTCTACAATTAACTGAAGCCCGAATGATTGCGTGTATTAAGGGGGGAAATAGGGTTAGACGGTTCAAAAAATCGATTTTTTTTTATTTTATAAATTGTTAGTAAAACTATTGAAAAATATGTTCCCAAAATTTTAAATGAAAATTCCGACTCGTTCTATTGTTATAAGCCATTAAAGTGAGTAGCTCTCCTTCAGGCCCCGAGCGCGCTATTTTTTCAAACGCGTGTTTCTGAAAAAGACTTTTTTTGAACATGCGTACACGCTAGTTTGAAAAGTTTTCAACCAATCGTTTTAAAAATTGGCAGTTACTTTCTTCATAGTATTGCGCTCTATATGAACCTAAAATCGAAATATTATTATTATTTAAAATAATTTTTTTTTTGCAAATAAAGTTGTAAAAAAGAGGCAAAAAATCATGCTTTTTTGTTTTGACCCCTGTAAAAAATTCAATTTTCTATTTTTTTGATAGCATTCAGGTTCATATAGAAGAGAGACATACAACAAATGTAAGTTCCAACCTCGTTTGGTTTCGGATGAAAATTGCGGCTTCCAGAATGTACGCAAAATGCTGAGTCTAATTGTGACCTGCAATATGGGCTCGCTAATATCCCCGGTGTTTTTCAAGAAAATTCTTCAAAAATTTTATAGTATATACTTAAATATACGTATAAAATATTCTCAAAGTTTCAATAAATTATATTCATTTTTTATACTATAAAAAAATTCATGAAAATCATTGAAAAAACGCTGTCCTAACCCTATTGCGGCTTCCAGAATGTACGCAAAATGCTGAGTCTGATTGTGACCTGCAATATGGGCTCGCTAATATCCCCGGTGTTTTTCAAGAAAATTCTTCAAAAATTTTATAGTATATACTTAAATATACGTAAAAAATATTCTCAAAGTTTCAATAAATTATATTAATTTTTTATACTATAAAAAAATTCATGAAAATCATTGAAAAATTTTATAGTATATACTTAAATATACGTATAAAATATTCTCAAAGTTTCAATAAATTATATTCATTTTTTATACTATAAAAAAGTTCATGAAAATCATTGAAAAAACGCTGTCCTAACCCTATTTCCTTCCTTTCCTTCCTTAATTCCTTAATCCTTCCTTATTTCCTTCCTTAATCGGCTTGACGATGATTGGAATGCTGCTCTGATTAATAATCTAACGCTGATTAACGTTAACGACTCGTAACGTTTGTTAATGTTTCGAAGAATTGTTTCGAATGAATTCCGAATAATATTCTCCAGCTCCGCATTAGGTGTGATATGGAATAACAAAAAGAGGAATAGAAGAGTCGAGTCTAGGCGAAACTATGTAATTCCGTTGGTGGGAAAGCGCACGAAACTCTCTCTGGATGAAATGGACTGAAGGAATATTCACCGCCCCGACAATCTATCACACATATTACTGTATATAAATGATATACAACATCAGAGCAATCCATCTTCTTCCTCCGTGTCTCGCTTTACATCGTACGCTCTTCCCACTACGAAAGTTGACGAGTCTCGTTGCAACAAACACCCTCATAAAGGCAGCGATGAACGTGCTCAGCTTCTCGTAATTTCACATTGTATCGTAAAGATGAGTTTTTCCCCTGTCGTGAAAAATCAGGGTTCAACTAATCTCGTTAATAAGCCGTGATGAACCCAGGACCCAACGAACTTTCATAAAATCCTTTTTTTATAAAAAGTTTTATTCACGAGCGTCAGAGTTCTATCAGTAGGCGTGCCGGTCGTTCTAACGTGATGGATACGTTTCGTTGATGAATGGAGTAATTATCGCCCGAGGCAAAGATCAGACTGATGTAGATCGAAGCTGCCGGAATTCGATATCCATTATAAGTATCCTATGATTTTCCGTTTCATCACTCTGCACACAAAGCTATACAGTAGCATCTGTATGATTTTGTTACATGTATCGTAGCCGGTATCCTCGATATTCCGGGATAGGAAAGCTCACAACCCCATCAGCAGCCTGCCTGAACCACCTCAAATTTTCGATGTAACTATACACTTGCTTAACCAATAATGAACATTCTAGGTGGGTAAGTTTAAACTAAAACTCTTCCGTGAATTCCTCAAGCTCGTCATACAACTCGGATCAAACAACCCGATCGGTACGAACTTGGTACACATAGTTCGTGATAAGTTCTAGTCATAATTGTAACTCTGAGAGTAGCATTTAGTACGAGACATCTACATCGTTAAATCGTTATTGGAATCAATGAGAGATCGTTGTATGCGCGCAAAGAAAAACCATAATTCCTATATACCTGATTCTTGAACATTTAATTTTGTAATAAACGTTATTCACTGAACAATGTGAGCTTCATGAAGCAAACATTGGGTAACATAAGGCATTTTCATGATAACCGTACCTATATATGCGCTGTATTTACCCATTATGGCCGTAGTCTGGTCTAGATCGAGATTTTTGACGTCATTTCTAATGTGCAATAACGTTTAAACCGTTGAAGTTGTCTTGATGAAAAGTTACACGTGCATTTATTGATCCTTAGAGAATACTTGTACATTAAAAAAAAAAATTATTTTAAATATTTTCATGTAGTTTTTTGCCTTGTGGCAACATGGTGCGCCGAAATCTTCGCCCACTCTGGACGATGTTGTATGCATCTGAAAAAAAAATATATATATATTCTCAATCTGTATGAGTATTCTGAGCACTGGTAGCTGAATTGGTACTTAAAATATTTTTTTATTGAGTCGAACAATAATTTTGTCGACATTTTATAACTCGTCAAATACCCGAAAATGTATGAAATATCATTAATGAAAGTTCAACAGGCCGCCATTTTGTCAAAAAATTTTTTTAAGTACCAATTCTGCTACCAGTGCTCAGAATACTCATACCGATTGAGAATATATATATATTTTTTTTTCAGATGCATACAACATCGTCCAGAGTGGGCGCCGATTTCGGCGCACCATGTTGCAACAAGGCAAAAAACTACATGAAAGTATTTAAAATAATTTTTTTAAAATTATGTACAAGTATTCGCTAAGTATCAATAAATGCACGTGTAAATTTTCATCAAGACAACTTCAACGGTTTAAACGTTATTGCACATTAGAAATGACGTCAAAAATCTCGCTCTAGACCAGACTACGGCCTTAAATTTGTTTAAAGTAGCAGCAATGAGCCAAGAACGGTTGGGTTTAAGGAGGGAAATAGGGTTAGACGGTTCAAAAAATCGATTTTTTTTTTTAATTTCATAAATTGTTAGTAAAACTATTGAAAAATATGTTCCCAAAATTTTAAATGAAAATTCCGACTCGTTATATTGTTATAAGCCATTAAAGTGAGTAGCTCTCCTTCAGGCACCGAGCGCGCCACGTGTTTCCGTTTTCTGAACCCGTTTTTCTGAAAACGACTTTTTTTTAACTTGCGTACACGCTAGTTCGAAAAGTTTTCAACCAATCGTTTTGAAAATTGGCAGATACTTTCTTCATAGTATTGCGCTCTATATGAACCTAAAATCGGAATATTATTATTATTTAAAATAATTTTTTTTTTTGCAAATAAAGTTGTAAAAAACGGCAAAAAATCATGCTTTTTTGTTTTGACCCCTGTAAAAAATTCAATTTTCTATTTTTGTGATAGCATTTAGGTTCATATAGAAGAGAGACCTATAATAAAAGTAAATTCCAACCTCGTTTCATTTCAGATGAAAATTGCGGTATCCAGCATGTACGCAAAATGCTGAGTCTTTTGTATATTATAGTATATACTTAAATTTAATAATATATAGTATATAGTATATAGTATACGAGTGTACCAATTTTATAGTATATACTTAAATATATGTATAAAATATTCTCAAAGTTTCAATAAATTATATTAATTTTTTATACTATAAAAAAATTCATGAAAATCATTGAGAAAAGGCTGTCCTAACTCTTTTTCCCCCTTTAAGACAGTCTTCTAGTCTAAACGAGAATTTTTTTTCGAGGTTTAAAAAAATTAAATTCATCGGTACTATTAAATATTTCGACATTGGTCTTTTTTCCATTTATTCATTAATAGTTGGAGGTACTCTGCAAATTTTTTTCGAGTATAAGAAAAATAAATTAGGGGTGCTAAGCGGTTTCAATTTAATTCCCCACCAAATTTGTTTCAAGTAACAGCAACGAGCCAAGAACGATTGGGTTTAAGTGAGTCTTCTAGTCTAAACGAGCATTTTTTTTCGAGGTTCAAAAAAATAAAATTCATCGGTACTATTAAATATTTCGACATTGGTCTTTTTTTCCAATTATTCATTGATACTTGGAGGTACTCTGCAAATTTTTTCGAGTAGAATAAAAATAAATTCAGGGTGCTACGCGGTTTCAAGTCGTCATGATTCCATGGCGACTGTGACCATGATACCAGACATTCTACTTATCTGGAACAAAAACGTTATTACGTTCATATTTATCGTTAAGCTGCGTTATGATAAAAGAGATGATTAGTATATCATTGCCTATAAATTTCAAACTTTATGGTGAAAGAAAACTGCCGCCAGGAAGCCGTCAATAAATTCGTTAGTTATATTTGGCCTTCCAATTGACTTTTGAGAATGGTTACATCTTTGCATACTGGATTATCGTTAGGGAAAGAACGTTCTGTGACGTTTTTTTTTTTCCCCCAAAGCTAAGAAGCAACAAGAGTCTACCGGTTTGCGCGAAGCAAGTACATCACATAAACCGATTCATCCTTTCACTCCGAACGCATTGCCATATAAGAGGCCTCGTGATCTGGTGAATAACACTCTCGATGCTCTCGACTAACGAAGAGAACGGACCCGTTGGCGTGTAAAATAAACGTTCAGCCGGAGATCAACGATCTAGTTTTCCGAGAGATGATTTTAACCTCGGAATCGCGTTCAATCTCAACGATTCTTTCACGAGAGAATTCCCACACAACGAGTGCCAGCACACATAACACGACAAAGACGTGGATTTTTCCTATCTCTTCGTAAATCGAAACGTCGAGTTGCTTCTATACTTGCTCCGCGAAACAGGAACAAGCGAGCATTTTAATATCACTTTAACCGCGTGCAGACCCCTTTTCACTGGAGTAATTGTCCTCGAAGATGCTCCGAATGAGCGGAAATTATGGAAAAGTTTGCGTAACTTTCGAAAGGTACCAGGTGCCCCAGGGGAGGATCCTTCGTTATACATCCTGCTCTTATAACGAGTGAGAGCTAATCGATTTTATCATCGCGTGTAAATATGATCTTACGTGGATCTTTAGATATACACCGTTACCATCTCTCTGGAGATTATCTTAATACAAAATTAATTGGCCAACTATCCGTCGAGAATGATAAACCGTCTATAATTATTTAATGACACTTTGACACCCGTCTTTATCCTCACATGATCCGGAATGATCAAGGTTGTTTGTCATTTGTGTATTTCGTCCTGTGATGTATTAGCAGGACACCACCAACAATCTCTAGAGGCCGAAAAAATAGGCTTTTTTGGAGATTTTTTTTTAGAAAAACTACAAAATAAATCGAGATTACAAAATAGAGTGTTTATCACGCATATCAGTGACTGTATAGAATAATTTTTTTGAAGCGATTAATTTCAAAATGGCGGCTGTGCAGCATTTTTACGATAACGTCTCCGTTTTTGTTGGCCTGAAAAATAACTCAGACGAATTTTCAACCGATTCACTTGAAATTTTGAATATACCTTTAAAAATACATCGTCTGTGGAATTACGTAGGATTTTTTTCCATATATTGATTTTTGGCCAAATGGCGCTCGTTCAAAGTGAAAAGTGCAAAAATTTGATTGAAAAATCGTCAGAAAATTGTTAAGAGTGGCCTAACCCGTTAAAACCCTCGTAAAGTTGAAATATAATGATTATTCTCTCAACTTAGGAAATGGAGATTGGGGCAGGGCTTTTTTGAAAACTTTTCTTTTAATTTCCCGTTGCGTCAAGACGGCTGACGCGTGTCTGATAACGTGTTCAGAATTCACGGTGGTTCTCACGATCATGCAACGAGTAGAGAGTGCCGAGAGCGAGTAAAAACGAAACGTGAAAAATAAACGAACCGATTGGAGTTCATCTTGCGTACGAATGGGTATCAGTTAGCGGGGAAAAAAAAAAAACTACAATCGCGATATAGAGAGAACGGGGAAACTCGGCCGACGGGGAAAAGAGGGCGTTATGCAAAATCCTTTCACTCCTCTCGTTGCACATCTTGGTCGTCCTGGTGGGAGAGCGCGTGTATTTTTTTTTTTTTTTTTGTTTACCAGAAGCGCATCGAGCGAGAAAGTGCAACGAGAATGCGACCGCCGCGGAGACGATGAGCGAGAGATGAGAGCCAATTAAACGTGCGGATCGCCGCAAATGTGTTAGCGGCATTTTTTGTCATACACGCGAGCTCATATCTTGCATGATTTTATTCGAGTACTTGCGAAACACTTCGATCTTTATCGGCGTTTCACGAAACTATGTCGTTCGACGCGCATGTTAATTAAAAAAATTAAACGTGGTTTATCCTTTCACATTTTTCAATTATTTAAAGTTTCACAGAGACTGGAAACGATACCAAATAATTGAATGTAAAAGCGTTCAATCTATTTTAATCGATAAAACCGGGTTTGTTATTATTTTCCCCATTGAAGGGGGGAAATAGGGTTAGGACAGCGTTTTCCCAATGATTTTCATGAATTTTTTTATAGTATAAAAAATGAATATAATTTATTGAAACTTTGAGAATATTTTATACATATATTTAAGTATAAAATATTTTTTATATATTTTATACATATTTTTTTTTTTTTATACATGTATTACTATAAAATTTGTATACATATATTTAAGTATATACTATAAAATATTAGCGATCCCATATTGCTTGTTTTTCTTGGTACTATTTTTTCAAACGCGTTTTTCTGAAAACGACTTTTTCTGAACTTGCGTACACGCTAGTTTGCAAAGTTTTCAACCAATCGTTTTGAAAATTGGCAGTTACTTTCTTCATAGTATTGCGCTCTATATGAACCTAAAATCGAAATATTATCGTTATTTAAAATAATTTTTTTTTCCAAATAAAGTTGCAAAAAATGGCAAAAAATCATGCTTTTTTGTTTTGACCCCTGTAAAAAATTCAATTTTCTATTTTTTTAATAGCATTTAGGTTCATGTAGAAGAGAGACATATAATAAAAGTAAATTTCAACCTCGTTTGATTTCAGATGAAAATTGCGGCTTCCAGAATGTACGCAAAATGCTGAGTCTGATTGTGACCTGCAAAATGGGGTCGCTAATATTTTATAGTATATACTTAAATATATGTATAAAATACTCTCAAAGTGTCAATAAATTATATTCATTTTTTATACTATAAAAAAATTCATGAAATTCATTGAGAAAACGCTGTCCTAACCATATTTCCGCCCTTAAATACAAAATAATAGCCAATAAGTTTTAAGGGGTATGGCCAGGGTAGTAGGTATAAAATCATGTGCACATTAAACAATTTTTTTTGTATGAAAAAATGATTTATTTATAAAACTAATTACACATCTATTTAGTATAAATATCAAACTAATAAAAAATATTTTTCGTTTGTTTTTTTTTGTCACACAAAATGGCCGACTACCACTATTTGCTTTTGGTATTTTTTCTTCGCGGCGTCGACAATTATTGACCTAGAACAAAACAAAAAAATTCTCGTTAATCTACGTCAGAATACCTAGAGAAGTACGTAAAGAATTTGAAAAATATTGTTTTATTCGAATATTGTAGGCATTTGAAGTTAACAGGTGAATTTCCAGTGAAAAATTTCGTATAAAACTGCTGATAAAATGAAAAGGATTTAATTAATCAGAAATTCCGTAGGTACTTATCTAGGTATTCTGATGTAGATTAACGAGAATTTATTTTTTTCGTTCCAGGCCAAAAATTATGGATGTCAAATGTCACGCCGTGGAGCGCCTCAAAAAAAAAAAGATACCAAAAGCAAATAGCAGTAGTCGGCCATTTTGTATAACAAAAAAAAATATTTTTTATTAGCTTGATATTTATACTAAATAGATGTGTAATTAGTTTGATAAATAAATTACTTTTTTATACAAAAAAAAATGTTAAAAGTAAACATGATTTTATACCCGCTACCGTGGCCATACTCCAATCGTCAGCCGATGACACCGTGAGGACTTTTACATTGGCCAATACGTAATAAGAGAACTGGAGGTAAATATCGCTGTAAAGCCTGCCTTTCACGACGAATCATCCGTCCCTTCGCTCCATTTAATTGCTCCGTCATGTAATGATGCAACACGCAAAGAGAACGCATTCTCGATCGCATCGCTTCTCGATACAGAGATTGAGAGTTTAGGTTTCTTTTCCAGAAGACTAGCCCATACTGTTACCGTTCATAATAAATGGACAACTTCACGATCGGTGTACATGACTCGGAAATTCTGCCTTCTCAATAATCTATCAAATTTGTTGCATCATACACAGTAGACGTTTACATCACGAAAATGTTAATTCATAGCTGGTTAATACTTTCATTGCCCTCGCTCGAGCATTTCACAAAGGATTTTCTTCTTTCTTTCTCCCCGTCTACATCAGACTTCCGCTTCTCTCCGGAGATAGAAATCTTCGCACAAATGAATTTCGTCTTCCGCGTTGCTGAACCTTGCGCGAACGAATTAGAATGTAATCACTCGAAACACGCGAAAGCCATTCTCGGTGAAGGGCAAAACCCCCGATCGATTTCTCCTCTTGGCATGAACGATCACAGGATCCTCCATGGGAAAAAGACGTCAGGAATATAAAACCAATATAAAAAATTGAATTTTAATCAATGGTGAATGGGGCATTGCGTCACTTGGTGAAAGATTTGCCTTGAATTAAATTCTTCAATTGTATATGGATTTCGTCGTTTTATTCTTCTTTATTCCGTGGACCATGCTTGAATTGACAAATGAACGAAATAAATGTATAAATTACCATCGTAAACAAAGCTTTCAAAGTTTTGTTTACGATGAATAGCTTATAATTCGTAATGGGTTGTCTTTAATACCGATAAAATACGAGTGGCTGCACGCAAATATTGTTTTTCTTTCCATTGACACAATGTCCGGAGAAATATTAGTTGAGTCATGAGGAAAAAATCGTCTCCGGTGAAAGCGAACATCAACAGTCAGCGAACGAAAAATCCAAAGCGATGAAACAGAGAGATTGACACGTAATGATCAGAATATTCTTAATGACCGCACTATTTCTATTGATCCTTCGAGATAACGAGTTGATCGATCAAATATTTGACAAGAATTTTGCGATCTAGTACTATTTTTCTTCCTATTTATCTACTTTCTCTTAAAATTCATTCAGGCGATCATGACGATTTAAGATAGTAGTCTGGTAACTTAAGCCGATTTTCATGTCTTTTTTGGAGGTCGTTTTTTTGTAGGAAAATAAAAATGAATCGTTTTGGATATTTAGGATGTTTTTATTTACATATTAAAGATACAAAAAAAAATTTTTTTGAAAAAATTTAACAGTTTATTATTATTATTATTATTATTGATCGAAGTTGGCACCTCGAAAAAAAGCGCGTGAGTGGCCCCGGTGATTTTTGCTCTTGATGTTATCTGAAATCAAAAATTCTTGATAATTCTTAATCTATAGACATGCCATTCTGGTCGGAACTACTGAAGTTAAATTTCATGGATAAATAATAAAATGGCGGACTTTGGAAAAAAACTTTTTTTTCCAAAGTCCGCCATTTTGTTATTTATCCATGAAATTTAACTTCAGTAGTTCCGACCAGAATGGCATGTCTATAGATTAAGAATTATCAAGAATTTTTTATTTCAGATAACATCAAGAGCCAAAATCACCGGGGCCACCCACGCGCTTTTTTTTCGAGGTGCCAACTTCGATGAATAATAATAATAAACTATTAAATTAAAAAAAAAAATTTTTTTTTTGTATCTTTAATATGAAAATAAAAACATCCTAAATATCCAAAACGATTTATTTTTATTTTCCTACAAAAAAATGCCCTCCAAAAAAGACATGAAAATCGGCATAAGTTACCAGACTACTACCTTAAGGGCTCACATACCCCTGAAATTTTCAAAAGATCGATTTTTTTACAGATTTTTATTCTTCATACTTTTAAGAATTTTTCAAAAAAAAAACTTGTAAGAAAATTCCACTCCGTGACAAAGTTATAGCAATAAATGTGACCGAACATCGGGTTCGCGTTGTACCTAGCAGAAACTTTAAACGCGTTTTTCTCGAAACTTTTAGAGAGTGTCAGCACGATAACTCAATCAATTTTCAATATTTTTTAACTTTTTTTTTCTTTTAAATCTCGATAATTATTTTCTCTATAATCTGACGAGAGGTTTTTTAAATTTTTTGGTTGGACAATTTTTTATAAATTATTAAACACTTTTTTTTTTTAAATTGCACACTAAAGTTTGAAATACTGTGATTTCTTTATTTTTGAAAAAAAAAAAAAAATTCCCTCCGTCAGACTATTACTACTGCATTATTTTACAAGATTCTTTTTTATTTTTGCCGATTGGATAATTTTCGGTGAAGTTATGATGTCGACAAGAAGGCGGTCATGATTTTCATCACTAGTCCCTTTATACCCGTAAAAAATTATGTTAATATTGAAAAAAATTTTTTTAAATTTTTTTTCTTGTAGTTGAGAAGTTAATAAAAAATGTGAAAGCGTGAATTTAATTTTTTTTTTCACCATATAACGTTTGTAATAATTTTTCAAATCTACTTAGTTTTCAGCGAGCGCTGAAATCCAAACGGTATGCGAGTCCTTAATCGGAGATATACATTTTATAGATTACACTGAATATCGGCAAGAAAGTCAGCGCGAAAGGGTAATAATGCACACGTATATACGAACTTTGTGAAAATTACAAGAAACTCGTAAGCATTGACCCGAGAAATGTGCAATTTCTGTACAGCCGTTCGGCAACATTAATACTGCACTAGCGTGTGCAGAACGTCCACTATGCATCTACATAACAAGACAGGACCAGCAACGGTGTTCAATGAGAATTTCATCAAATACACGTATACACGGTTAGGTACACAGAAATCATTGATATACGCTGACACACGAGTGTCTCCATCGGATATATGTACGAACCAGACCGTTATATGCATATATAGAAGCAAGCGTTTTGGCCTACGAACCCCTTCACGTTAATTGAAACGTCGCTTGATCGATCTCAATTAAATCGGCACTGAGTGCATATGTTTGTATGCATCTATATTACTCATGTACGGATATTCTGTGATTCTGTGTAACAGCGCAATGAGCTTCGTCGACCCACACGAGTTTCAACTCTCTCTCTCTCCGAGCTCTCACACTCGAACGTTCCATTTGTTGCACCGTCAAGAGACAAATGAATCTACGCAATCTGAATATACATTGCAACAAACGAGAAAAAAAGGTATTAGTAAAAATTTGGAAATCGTAGGATGAATGATGGATTGAGGACATTTTTCAATTTCCTCATTTCAATTTTTTTTTTATTATTAGTTTTTACGTTTTATCAATCCCTAATCGCAACTATGTGAAGTTAACTTAACTTCCGTTGCATCCGCAGCTACTTTTCAGCCAGAGTGTAAAATCCGTGCTGATACAGACAGCTTTTATTTTTATATTTATTAAGTTTCATTTGTAACCATCAGAAACTTAGAAAAATTGACTAAACAGTCAACTGTCCAAGTAATGACCATGACCAAAACTGCTTAACTTGGGTGATCGCCAGAACCATGCACCAACCACCCGTCTATTGTTTCCGTTTAAAAAATTAATCAATTTTTTGTTTTCTTTTCAGTATTATAATAACAAATTTTAACTAACGTTTTACACACTCAAGCGACGATGTTAATGTATACTGCTCAAGACTTGACCTTTAGTTTATAAAATCGTTATATGGCTATTTTATGATCGTGTGGAGTCTCGTGAAAGAATGCACGTACCAGTACGTGGGCAACCGCAAGGAATACATACAAATATACATGTATATATATCCTGTCCACCACGCCTTGGGATCGTCGACTTCTTCGATCTGGCACACATATCTATATAGTTATCGGTTCCGCCACTGCACATCAGAGAGTCCTTGCAAACTCGTTGGCCTTGACGAAGTTAAGACGCCCGCGCGCATTCTCGTGGACAACTTCTTCGAGGACAACGAAAAAGGAACAAAAAATAAAACGATGCTTTCAATAACGTGGTATTAAGGTAGTAGTCTGGTAACATAAGCCGATTTTCATGTCTTTTTTGGAGGGCGTTTTTTTGTAGGAAAATAAAAATTAATCGTTTTGGATATTTAGGATGTTTTTATTTACATTTTAAAGATACAAAAAAAAATTTGTTTGAAAACAAATTAATAGTTTATTATTATTATTATTGATCGAAGTTGGCACCTCGAAAAAAAAGCGCTTGGGTGGCCCCGGTGATTTTGGCTCTTGATGTTATCTGAAATCAAAAATTCTTGATAATTCTTAATCTATAGACATGTCATTCTGGTCGGAACTACTGAAGTTAAATTTCATGGATAAATAACAAAATTTATTTGCTAAAATAAAAGGACTTTTTCTTCCAAAGTCCGCCATTTTGTTATTTATCCATGAAATTTAACTTCAGTAGTTCCGACCAGAATGACATGTCTATAGATTAAAAATTATCAAGAATTTTTGATTTCAGATAACATCAAGAGCCAAAATCACCGGGGCCACCCACGCGCTCTTTTTTCGAGGTGCCAACTTCGATCAATAATAATAATAATAATAAACTATTAAATTTTTTCAAACTAATTTTTCTTTGTATCTTTAATATGTAAATAAAAACATCCTAAATATCCAAAACGATTCATTTTTATTTTCCTACAAAAAAACGCCCTCCAAAGAAGACATGAAAATCGGCTTAAGTTACCAACTACTACCTTAAAATGTTGATATTCAGACGCGAAAATATCAATAACTTACTGATAGGAGGAATTGTAATCAGTCCGAAAATTGTAAATCGATTTTTCACCATATCTCTACGTGTCAAATGATTGTCATTCAAATGATTTTGACATCTCGTTACAGTATCCTCGTTCTCTCCGTTCAATCATCATTTCCAAACTTCATTCAACGATTATCGCATCCAAAATGCTAGCCTAAAAGTCATGGAATCAAGATATTATTAAGGGGTTGTACAAAGTCTGGGATTTTCAAAAAAAAAATGTTTTTATTTCATTTTCGTAATGTACATATATTTCAGTATGTACACAGAAAATTTCATGTTAATACGACAAATATTCTTGAAGTTACACGCATATTTGTAAAGAGATTTTGAAAGTTTCAATGCGGTTTCTCTCAAAACTGGGTTTTCAAAGTCTGTGAGCAAGATTCCTCGGAAACGATCAGCCTCAAATTTTTACACAAGCTTTATAAATCTATTTTTTTAGTGATTAATCGAAGGTTTTTTCTCGGCCGATAAATATTTTTCATTTTATAAACAATTTAAGGCCAAAATGTTTATCGAATATCGAAATTTTTCTTTGAGAAGTCGACATTTTGTTAAAAATTAATATTTTCCTTGTTCCTTCGATTAAATACTAGTTAATACCTCATATCAACGAAATCTTTTTTGTTTTTTTTTCATTTTGAAAGACGCCTTTTTTTAGAGGAGCGCCCGGAGATCGGCTATAGGTGCTTTTAAAAAACGTTATTTTTACAAATAAAAAATATGAAAATAAAGTTAAAAGTTGCCACAATACGTATATAAATTTTTACGTTAATGAATGTAAAACGTCTTTCCAGGAAAAATTATTGAAAAATCGCTTTTTTTTGGTCTCCTGACTGCGTGATAATTCCTTACGGGATGAAATAGGGTTAGACGGTTCAAAAAATCGATTTTTTTTTTATTTCATAAATTGTTAGTAAAACTATTGAAAAATATGTTCCCAAAATTTAAAATGAAAATTCCGACTCGTTCTATTGTTATAAGCCATTAAGGGAGGAAATAGGGTTAGGACAGCGTTTTCTCAATGATTTTCATGAATTTTTTTATATTATAAAAAATGAATATAATTTATTGAAACTTTGAGAATATTTTATACATATATTTAAGTATATACTGTAAAATTTTGAAGAATTTATTCGAAGAATTTATTCGAAGAATTTATTCGAAGAATTTATTCGAAGAATTTCCTTGAAAAACACCGAAGATATTAGCGACCCCATATTGCTTGTTTTCCTTGGTACTATTTTTTCAAACGCGTTTTTCTGAAAACGACGTTCTTTTTAACTTGCGTACGCGCTAGTTTGAAAAGTTTTCAACCAATCGTTTTGAAAATTGGCAGTTACTTTCTTCATAGTATTGCGCTCTATATGAACCTAAAATCGGAATATTATCATTATTTAAAATAATTTTTTTTTGCAAATAATGTTGTAAAAAATGGCAAAAAATTATGCTTTTTTGTTTTGATCCCTGTAAAAAATTCAATTTTCTATTTTTTTGATAGCATTTAGGTTCATATAGTAGAGAGACATATAGTGAAAGTAAATTCCAACCTCGTTCGATTTCAGATGAAAATTGCGGCTTCCAGAATGTACGCAAAGTGCTGAGTCTGATTGTGACCTGCGGTATGGGGTCGCTAATATCATCGGTGTTTTTCAAGGAAATTCTTCAAAAATTTTATAGTATATACTTAAATATATGTATAAAATATTCTCAAAGTTTCAATAAATTATATTCATTTTTTATGCTATAAAAAAATTCATGAAAATCATTGAGAAAACGCTGTCCTAACCCTATTTCCCTCCTTAGAGGATTAGGAGGAGGGTTTTCCCATCTTGCGTACGGCGCTAGTTTGCAAAGTTTTCAACCAATCATTTTGAAAATTGGCAGTTACTTTCTTCATAGTATTGCGCTCTATATGAACCTAAAATCGGAATATTATCATTATTTTAAATAATTTTTTTTGCAAATAAAGTTGTACAAAATGGCAAAACATCATGCTTTTTTGTTTTGACCTATGTAAAAAATTCAATTTTCTATTTTTTTTATAGCATTTAGGTTCATATAGAAGAGAGACATATAATAAAAGTAAATTCCAACATCGTTTGATTTCAGATGAAAATTGCGGCTTCCAGAATGTACGCAAAGTGCTGAGTCTGATTGTGACCTGCAATATGGGGTCGCTAATATCTTCGGTGTTTTTGAAGAAAATTCTTCAAAAATTTTATAGTATATACTTCAATATATGTATAAAATATTCTCAAAGTTTCAATAAATTATATTCATTTTTTATGCTATAAAAAAATTCATGAAAATCATTGAGAAAACGCTGTCCTAACCCTATTTCCCCCCTTAGAGGATTAGGAGGAGGGTTTTCCCATCTCGAAATAAATCCGTATACACGCTCGTGCGACATAGTGAAATGCACAATAAACACGTAGGTACCGGCCACGTACGTTCGATAGTGCCACCAATGAGGGCATGATTAAATGCGCATAAATATATGGAACCGACCCCATGAATATATTTTCTATTCTCGGCCTCGTCAGGTACACTCGACCCGATGAGGAAATGAGGAAAATACAGAATGCAGATGCCTCCTATATCTATACCGGAATTTCGTGCTGACCACGCGTCGGAATATCAAACTATGCGAAACCTACTTTTACTTTGTTACGCGAGAATTGCTTGTTATTTCAAGGTTTTCCATTTATGAGCGATGAATTAAAAACAAAAAACGTTCATAATGTCGCGTTCCTCAAGTGGTGCACCAAGCTGTGTGGGCAACGCTACTCAAAGGTTTCTAATCCAATCTTGATATAACTGTACATCAAAGGAATCTCTCAACCGGCGAAGCAGACGCTGTGGGACTTAAAAAATTATACCACTAGGGTTAACTTCCGAAGCTCACGGAGATCATCCCTAATCCCTGCAATCTAGTGCGTGGCCCTTTCAGCGGAATTTTCCACGATTCATATACCTTACATTTCAATGAACTCTCTCTCTCTCTCTCTCTCTCTTGCCTCTGTATCTTCGAGTCACAAAGCCACAGAGTACAAGTGTTGCGAACACATGGTTTTCGAGTTGGTACGAATTTTAATGGTAGAGAAATTTCACGTTTACTCGTACGTGATCCTGGAACGAAATGAAGTCGAACGAGAAAGGTTATGACCGACTCGTGATGAGATTTAACTAGATCCTTTACGGATTCACTATCTGTATACTTTTAAATTGTACTTTGCGTGCCCGGGTTAGTTATTTTCCGAGAGAGGATGAACAAAGAAGGTTACTCTACTTGTCCCTGACGGACGATCCCTCAAGCCCTATTATTAATATACGGCGTTTGCGAATAAAAACGATATTTGACTCTTAGTAACGATACTTGAAATTTTCCTTTCGGTCGGATTTCATGCGAGGCTCATCTGACGATTGATACGTCGATGATTAATCAGGATATGACCAATACAGAAATTTTATCTGTGCGAGGAATAAGTAATGACCGATTTTCGCACGAGTTTCATCAACTTCGTCCTCATCTGATTTCCCAAAGGGCTGAATTAAAAGGGAAAGCGAGTGACCTCGTTACGAGAGAGGTGAGTCATTTTACGTTAGGCTCGGATATAGATGGACATATTTTCTCGACAGAATTGTTTTCTTTACTGACATATTTATCTCGATCGGGTATTTTCTCTACCTGGCATCGTGGGTCATTTCGAGTTACGAAGTATTATTGAATTGTTAAAAATATTATACAAATATTTAAAAAGTGTCAACGGGAAGTCGCTGTTTTTTTCAGGTAAGAAGATATTTATTGTTAATTATGTCAATATCATTAATATTTTTTTACATATGTATTGAACTTTCATCATTGTACTATGCATACCTCGTTTTTATTAACCGTGCACGCAGCGCAACATTGAACGCGTTATAACTTTGAGAATATTAACTATAGACAAAAAAGTTTTAAATAAAATTTGTGGGAAATGTATGGATTCAAAAGATAAGTTATTAGCTTTTTATTGTTTAAACAATTATTAGGAGAGATACGGGTCAAAAAGTGAAAAAACAAATTTTATCAGTGGTATAAGTCGTAAACGGTAAGTGATACAAAAAAATTATTCAGAAAAAAAGATGGGAAATTCAATTATCTACAAGAAAGGTTATTACCATTTTTGGCCTAAAGTTCACGGTAACGGAGATATTAGCCAATACGGTTTGCCTCTTAATAATAAAAAAAAATCCCTTTTATTTTTAATGCGCCACAATATTCTCTATTAATTGTACTATATTACTACAATAGCAATACTAGAATAGTTGAAGGATATTCTACTCGTGAACCAAGAGACGAATGTAAAATAATCCCGGAAATAAGGAATGTGAAGTGTTGATGAATAAATTGTCATTATTTGTTAATTTGTAGTGAACCTGGCCCATCTACCATCAAACAAGATTGCGGCCTAGCCGGAAATTTTATCAGGGACTGTTGTATCGGAAATATATTGTCGCGAGTGCTTCACTCTCACGGCTGTTATCCATCCGATACAAAGTCCGAGAGTTTTTGTGTGCGAGAAGAATCACCGAAGGTAAAATCGCTTCGTGATGCCATCAAGGCGCACAATACAACGCGACAACAGCACGGGCTTCTCTCTAATGCCACTTATAAACTGTTAGATCGTGAGAAAGATTACGCCACGTTTACAAGGTGAAGACGACGACTTGCTAAGCTGTGCTGAACAACCTCAAAACATGAGATTTCCCCGCTGAGCCAACAGACACTAAATTTTGCGTCCACATTGGTATGTGGTGGCAGGAAGGTGCGTGCGATACACATTAAAAAAAACAAACTTGTAAGGTCAAAGAGCAGCTCCCACGAATCGTGTCGTGAATTTATGCACTTGCGTGTATGAAGGTGAGAGAGAAAAACAGAAAAATAGAGACTTAGGTGGTATAAACACAAAGATAGAGGTCGGGTGCAAGCCACTGTGGCAATTATACTTGATTTATGCTTGTTGCTTCGTATGTACATCTGCTATGATATACATATATGCTCTTTACTCGCGGACCCACGGGAGGGTCGTATACGCTAGTTCGCCTCAATGACCTCTATAATACTCTCAGCTGACGACTGATCGTTGTAGTTCAAGCTGAGTATATTATTACCGATAAGGAACGCCATGCGGTAGTGCATACCAACGCGAAATGGACTCGCACACGCGCTCGAACATTTTGTGGCGACCGGGGAGGGATTAACCATTAAACGTGATTGACTCGCGACTTATAGTGCACCGAAAGAAAACCGTAACAGAAACTTATGACTCCACTTTAGTGGTATCAACGTTGATTAAAATGCGAGTATGTACGGAAACTCGAATCGAGCTTTTACACTTTAAGAAAATCGGCTAAAAGAGAGGAAGTATACTTTAGAAGATGGTGCATTACGAGATGATAATAATTCTCTTTTAAAGAGTAAACTCGCGTTCGCGAGTGAACTTTTAAAGTACAATGGAGCCTGGATAAAGAAATGTCGAAGTATCTCGGTGCATGTAAAATAAACTTCATTCGGTTGCTCGCGGATATCGACGAGAGCTCGTCCTCGCAACACAACACAAGAATGGAAAATGATCCTCTAGACTGTTTTTATTGAACAGCGATTTATCTTCCTGTCTCGTTGATTCGCTGTTCGATGGCTTCCCAGGAATTTCTTGTATTCCGTGCGCCCTGAACTCGAATATCTACGAAGTTCGCGAAAAAATTTCCCTCCTTTCCCTATTCTACTATACGATATATTAAGGACTCGCATACCACTGAAATTTTCAAAAAATCAATTTTTTTTTTACAGATTTTTATTCTTCATACTTTTGAGAATTTTTCAAAGCAAAATTTTTAAGAAAATTCCACTCCGTTACAAAGTTATAGCAATAAATGTGAGCAGACATCGGCTTGGGATGACTACCTACCAGAAACTTTAAACGCGTTTTTTTCGGAACTATGTTTTTAGACAGTGTCAGCACGATAACTCAGTCAATTTTTAATATTTTTTAACTTTTTTTCTTTGTGAATCTTGATAATTATTTTCTCCATAGTCTGACGAGAGGTTTTTATACATTATTTCGTTCGACAATTTTTTTATAAATTATTAAACACAAATTTTTTTTTAAATTGCATAGTAAAGTATGAAATACTGTAATTTCTTTATTTTTGAAAAAATAAATAAAATTCCCTCTGTCAGACTGTTACTACTACATTATTTTACTAGATTCTTTTTCATTCTTACAGATTGGATAATTTTTGATTAAGTTATGACGTCGATAAGAAGGCGCCATGGTTTTCATTCGTAGTCCATCTATACCCGTAGAAAGTAATGTTAATATTAATTAAAAAATTATTTTTTCATTTTTTTCCTTATAGTTGAAAAGTTACCACAAAATGTGAAATCAACAATTTAATTTTTTTGTCACAATATAACCTTTAGAATAATCTTTCAAACTTACTCGATTTTCAGCGCGCGCAGCGTTATGTGAGCCCTTAAATATCTACAAAGTAGTCGAAAAAATTCCCCTCCTTTCCTATTCTAGTATATGACATATTAAGGTAGTAGTCTGGTAACTTAAGCCGATTTTCATGTCTTTTTTGGAGGGCGTTTTTTTGTAGGAAAATAAAAATGAATCATATTAGATATTTAGGATATTTTTATTTACATATTAAAGCTACAAAAAAGAAGTTTTTTGAGAAAATCTAATATTTTTATATTATTATTATTATTGATCGAAGTTGGAACCTCGAAAAAAAAGCGTGTGGGTGGCCCCGGTGATTTTGACTCTTGATGTTATCTGAAATAAAAAATTCTTGATAATTCTTGATCTATAGACATGTCATTCTGGTCGGAACTACTGAAGTTAAATTTCATGGATAAATAACAAAATGGCGGACTTTGGAAAAAAAAGTCCTTTTATTTCAGCAAAAAGGGGTCCGACATTTTGTTATTTATCCATGAAATTTAACTTCAGTAGTTCCGACCAGAATGACATGTCTATAGATTAAGAATTATCAAGAATTTTTGATTTCAGATAACATCAAGAGCCAAAATCACCGGGGCCGCGCTTTTTTTGCTGGTGCCAACTTCGATCAATAATAATAATAATAATGAACTATTAAATTTTTTCAAAAATTTTTTTTTTTGTATCTTTAATATGTAAATAAAAACATCCTAAATATCCAAAACGATTCATTTTTATTTTCCTACAAAAAAACGCCCCCCAAAAAAGATATGAAAATCGGCTTAAGTTACCAGACTACTACCTTGATGTCATGATTTCCAAGTGCTTAGGTACGAATGTTTTATCCGGAGATCATACCTCTTAATTTCTCTGCGTATCTCGATTCAAATAGAACCGGCAGTCAAGGATCAAGAATCCATTGCGCCCAAAGCTAAGGTTGTAAGAAAAGGTAGATTAAACTAGGTCATGAAAAGTCGAATAGAGAAGGATACGAAAGACTGTTATTCGCAAATTAGCGTTCACAGAGTACAAAATTACTCTTTGTATAAATTCGATTTTCGCGTGTCACGGGTCGTACATTAATTTTATTTGCCGGTAAATCATCAGCCAAGTATTCGACCAACTTTGTGTTAAACAACGACCTATATCACGTGATAATGGCATAATAATACAATGATTGTGCGACAAAATCTCAATCAGCGTCCAACGGATTCGCACCCACTTAACGTGTATCAACGCAATTCCAGATTCAGAATCTGATGAGGGTGGTGAATCATCAACCAGCGGATCAAAGCGCTCACGTAGAACTACGCCGTCTCACGACGAGAACCGGCGCACTATTCTGTATTCCAACCAGAGATCAACTATTTATCTTCCCGATTAGCATAAGCAGTCACTCAAAGTGCAGGACGCACATGCAATCGTACGTCAGTTGCGACATGGGGTCAAACGGGTTAATGATCATATCGCTCTTCGCATCTATTATGTCATATACCCCAGGTATGTGTACTAAATTATACGTCCATCGATTATGTATAATTGTGAAAATGTTTGCTGGTTATTAATGAAAGTGTAAAAGCTCCGTGTATGCTAATAACAGTCTGTTACAGTGGCGAATCGAATCGTCGCACTCGTTGTTTGGTTTCACCACCACTCGTCCAACAATACGATAACACTGACCGAGTGTAATCGCAAATTATCATCATTCATCGTCACGAAAATGTTCATTGTTACAGACGAAAGTGTGATGAGATTTCTGTTACTGGCAGTGGTTTTTGGCGCAGTACCACCAAAACCCTGCATTGATTCGTGTTCGACAACTCTGTCAGATTCTACGACTCAATCATCCAACGGCAAGTATCCAGTAATTAACTCCATATATTTATTCCAATTGCGCATTAATCAATGTTTGATTTCTCCTCAACCGCCCTCTTCGTAAGCTTTTTCTGCTTTTTTATTGCACCTGTGTGCACTAGGGTGGCCCATTTTATAAAAATCTTCAAATTTTCGTGTTCACATATTTTCAAATAATAGTTGACTATAAAAAAAGACGTTAAGATGTTTTTTTCTAGATTTCTAAACTCAAATATGAGTCTGCGCTAATCATCCGAAGTTTAAGTGAAATATTTGACCTACTGGCAATTTTTTTATTGAAAAAAATCAGAGTTTGAAATGATGAAGAAATTAAATATTTATGGTACAGTTCGATGAGATATTGTTCTCAATTTTTTTGACTAGAATTAGTTATTATAATTAATGATTAAGATTCGAAATCATATTTTTTTCAGAAAAGGGCTACCCAGCCAGTTGACCATCTCACTTTCACTGTTTATGATACTTGCAAATGCACCTGATAATCCCAACACCTGATTCTTCTAAAAAATTCAAGAATTTTTCATCGCCTTTCTTTTAATAATGTAATGAAGCCAGATATTTCGTTTTTTGTGTAATGATAGTTCGACAGTTAAATAATCACTCAACGTATTTTGAATAAGATCCGTCCATTTTAAGCGGTCCGTAGAAGCCTTCAAAAACCCTTGATCTTCACCAAAATCGAATTTTTTATTTCAATAACAAATGGTAAAAAAAAAATATAAAAAAAACTTCATTATGTTCATTGATGTTTTATAAACAATTTCCAGAAGAAAGACATAAAGAATCTCAGCAATTATATCACCAAATTTTAATTAAAAAACTCATTACCCTCATAGTGGACTAAAGTGCATAAAGAATTAAAATCATTAGCGTAGACTCATATTTGAGTTTAAAAATCTGAAAAAAATCATAACGTCTTTTTTTTTATAGTCAACTATTATTTGGAAATATGTGAACGAGAAAATTTGAAAATTTTTATAAAATGGGCCACCCTAATGTACACTGTAGATAAAATGTGAATGGCATTTTCATCAAGAATCCGGAAGTCATAAACATTTAAGTGTCACATTCGTTTGTTACGTCTTGGTCATAAGATGATAATCCTGGAGAAGAATTTGCGATACGCAGACTGTGAGTACTAGAAAATTAGGATTATAATTGCCTCGTGTCAAACATATTGATGGTTAAAAGCAAAGGATCGTACAATGTACACGGGAGTGTACTACTATGTTTGTGGAATCAATGTTATCGGACGGGCTTAGTAGATCGAGCGTAAGCCCGGCTTAACCCTCTTGTTGCTGCTCGTTCACTAACACGGATGAAAACTACATACACTAAACATCACTCTTCACTCAATGCTCAAAGGCAATGGTGATCCCACAGCGTCTTGACATATATGTCCTTAAACGAAAGTGGCTAAATTGCATTCGGCTGTCCTGGGGACCTGTGTAGAGTTCAGAATCATAATATTTGAATTCTCGAGATGTCCATTGTTTTTAGTACTTTTATCTCGATTTTAATTAAGGACTCACATACTCCTGAAATTTTCAGATAAGCGATTTTTTCAGAATTTTATTCTTTATACTTAAAAAAAAAACTTTTAAGAAAATTCCACTTCGTTACAAAGCAATAAATGTGACCAGACATCGGATCGGGATGGCTACTTGGCCTAACTTTTGTTTGTTTGGTTTGGTTTGACAATTTTTATTAAGTTTTAACTTTTTTTTTTGTAAATTTTGATAATTATTTTCTCTATAGTCTGACGAGAGGTTTTTTCAATTTTTTGCTTGGACAATTTTTTATAAATTATTAAACACTAATTTTTTTGTTTTTAAATTATTTTTGACAACTTTATTTTTGAAAAAAAAAAAAAAAAAAACAAATGCAATTTCCCTCCGTCAGACTATTCCAACTATATCATTTTACGAGATTTGTTTTAACTTTTGCAGATTGGATAATTTTTGGTGAAGTTATGATGTCGATAAGGAGGCGCCATGGTTTTCATCCCCATTTATACCGATCAAAAATAATGTTAATATTAGAAAAGAAAATTTTTTAATATTTTTTTCACCATATAACCTTTAAAATAATTTGTTCAAATTTACTCGGTTTTCACCGCGCGCAGCGGTATGTGAGCCCTGAAAGTTTGCGGTTTGTTTCATTTTTTTCAAGGGCCCCAAGTGGTCCAGCTACGATATCCTGCTAGTATACATCCAATTGACACGATATGATTGCTTGTTTTATCCGTACAAGATTTCATAAACTATCAAACTCTAATCAACATCAGCATGTAAATAATATTGTTGATAAATCCACGTTATTCTCAACTGAAAAAATGCGATTTCGTCTGTGAAAAAAAAAAAAAACTGGTCGATAGTACAGAGTCACAAATCTCTAGATGGGCAAACAGAGAGTACGAAGGTATATTCTTCGTAGGATAAAACCGCACATAGTACCAAGAGTACTATCACTGTTGCAGTGTTTCAAGAGACGAGGAATAGTTTCCTATACAATGTGTGGTGGAAGCATTCGCGTTCGTTCTCGGGTCCTTGACAAAAAGTTTGTTCCCTCCTCCTCCTCCTCTCGTTCTCTCGTTGCGCCGATGCTTCGTTTTGCGGAAACAGCGTAATTGCCACCGCGGAACAATGCCCAAACTCGGGTGAGAGAGAGAGAGAGAGAGAAAAGCCCGTGGAAAACGGGCAACTTTCTGGCACTTCTCCAATTGCGCACACGTACAGTCCCGGCAATGGGCCATCATCAGTCTATATATCCCGTCCGTGTGTATATACGGTTGCACGTTTATACACGTGGTGTATAAACACCATACGGATCATATATATCTTCGACGTTTTCGTCTCTCGTGGATGGGGCTGGTGCAGCTTTCTGTGTGTAACTGTAATAAACTGTGCACCCGTACAGCTGGTAAGAGTCTTTTGAATCACGGAAATCTATGAATGTATGATGTTTTTATTTTATTTTTTACTTTATGACGAGACGTCGGCTACAGTGATGCTATGGAAACGAATCAAGTGTGTATTTATTCAGTGCACGCACATTTGAAAGAGACCGTCAGTGTACACTAACGGTACAGATAGCTGAATCGATGAACGTGCTCGCAAAGTATTTGAGCTAGAATATCGACATAGAAGCGTTCGTTGCGTATTTGGTGTTGCTGTTTCAACGCGGGGACATACTTTGAGGAAAGGTCATGGATACGCGTGCCGAAAACAACCGGCAAATAGACGTATGTGGGCTTATATTCGAAGAACAACATTTTTTTGCTCAGCGAGCCTTCAGAATACAATTTCACATGAAAAAGAACTCTAACTCCCTTACGAAATAATTCCAGGTATTATTGGCTTTTTCTGAATTTGGTTTTTTCTGATTTTCTGATGGTAATTCAACTGAAACTCATTAACGCTAAACGTACCGGCACATAAAGGATCATTTAACCCCTTACGAAATAAACGTTGATTTTTTAATAAATTTTCAATTTTTTCAAAGAAAATAATTCGCAGCATAACTTCTGATTTCTAATAAAATAATCAGACGAATTTACAGAAAGTCAGATGAGCGAAAGAAATAACAATGAACATAAGAATTTAAAGTAAATTTTGAAAAGGGTCATTTGACTCCTTACGAAATAAACGTTGATTTTTTAATAAATTTTCAATTTATTAAAGGAAATAATTCGCAGCATAATTTCTGATTTCTAATAAGATAATCAGACGAATTTACAGAAAGTCAGATGAGCGAGAGAAATAACAACAAACGTACGAATTTAAAGTAAATTTTGAAAAGGGTCATTTGACCTCCGCTCGGTACGTTTAGTGTTAAAGTGTAGCCGTCTGTGTCAGCTAGGTTTTCCGTAATTTCCCTGTGCCCCAATGAACGTGCGATACAGTAGTGCATCGGGAAAGAGTGGCTGCGTACAATACTAATATGGAAACGCTAATAATGAAGAATAAAAAAAAGAAAAGAAGTTTTCATGAAGGTAGTAGTCTGGTAACTTAAGCCGATTTTCATGTCTTTTTTGGAGGGCGTTTTTTAGTAGGAAAATAAAAATGAATCGTTTTGAATATTTAGGATGTTTTTATTTATATATTAAAGATACAAAAAAAAATTTTGTTGGAAAAATTTAATAGTTTATCATTATTATTATTATTGATCGAAGTTGGCACCTCGAAAAAAAAAGGGCGTGGGTGGCCCCGGTGATTTTGGCTCTTGATGTTATCTGAAATCAAAAATTCTTGATAATTCTTAATCTATAGACATGTCATTCTGGTCGGAACTACTGAAGTTAAATTTCATGGAAAAATAACAAAATGGCGGACTTTGGAAAAAAAAGTTTTTTCTTTCCGAAGTCCGCCATTTTTCCATTTTGTTATTTATCCATGAAATTTAACTTCAGTAGTTCCGACCAGAATGACATGTCTATAGATTAAGAATTATCAAGAATTTTTGATTTCCGATAACATCAAGAACCAAAATCACCGGGGCCACCCACGCGCTTTTTTTTCGAGGTGCCAACTTCGATCAATAATAACAATAATAATAAACTATTGAATTTTTTCAAAAAATTTTTTTTTTGTATCTTTAATATGTAAATAAAAACATCCTAAATATCCAAAACGATTCATTTGTATTTTCCTACAAAAAAACGCCCTTCAAAAAAGACATGAAAATCGGCTTAAGTTACCAGACTACTACCTTCAATGCGTTCTATCAAAGCTACTGTTCGGAAATTTCCAAACTTCCTAAAAAATGCTTCGGTTAAAAATTATTCCACTTCATCTGGAGCGGACCATACATATGGATACAGGGATGAAGATATATGGTGGAGGGTGGGAGAGCAGAACTAGCGAATAATTTATGCTCGATCGAGTGGCAAAAGTCCTATTATGAGAGTATCCTCTATGAGAATGGTGAACGAGGACATCCAGTCTGTTCTCTCGATTAATCGTTGCTAACGTGCAAGCCGGCTGAGATCTCGTATACACCTGTCTATACTTATATACATCAGCATAGTTGCATATATATATATATAGTTGTCTAGAGCTGCGTTCACGGTGGAAAGATCCTACTTGACACTTTTCTCGATTGAAACGTCGCTGGAGGGATCTCTCTCCCTCTCCCTCAAACCAGCTTATAAAACACGAGAAAAAGACAGAAAAAGAACGATGAGATTGAAGAGATCAAGCTTAAATCCCACCTTCTTTCATAAGATCGAAGACTCTCCGAAGATATCCTTCATTGCGACATAAAAGTACAAAGTATCATCTTCTATTAATTAAGTTTATTTATGTACGTTCGGAATCCTGACAAACACTTGCCCCGCTTTGCAGAAAATTAGTTGTGGAACCGTTAATGAAATTACGTTGGGAAAAAGTAAAGTCATGTGCCTAGACGAGTTCTATAAGTATACAGTAGGAAGTAAATGTTCGAAGAAACCAGAGGACTTTGCGGCAAAGAAGCTCCCAGTAGAGCTTTGCCGGAAAGGCCACCCGCAGTAGGAGTAAAATGCCACTGGTCTTCCTAGGATTCTCCGTCGGGTTTTCCTTCTCCCATAAGGGTCTGGACTACCCGCACGCTGCCGAATCCGGCGGGAGAGCAGTTAAGCCTTGGAAAATTGAGTGCGCATCGCCCGACGAAAAGAGCCGCAGAGCGAAGCCAACTCCCCGCCTACATACACGATCGCATATACAGCGCTTGAACGAGTAGAAAACGCTACCCTACGATCTCTCTACTGGGTTGAAAGCTCCGCAGGGTGTGCTCTCGTCTCTGGACCAGCGCGCACCACCACTATCATCACTGTCGAAAGAGCACAGACCACACAAAAGTCGTGCGAAAACTTTTCGGAGCAATCCCGTTGCCCTCTCTCTCCCTCACGCCAAATGTGCACCGCGGCTCAATTTCTTCTTCTTCTGCTCCTGTCTTCTTTTACTTCGGGGTTTTTTCCTTTTGGATCTCTCACCCATTCGGGTTCTCCACAACTCTTTACTTCCAGCAAAAAACTATCTTTTTCCATTCTGCTGGACTCTCCACCCACAGGCATAACAATCTCATCTGTTTTTGCCTTCGTTCTGCCTGTGTCCACATCCTTTTAAAAAAATTCTCCACTCTCTGCGTTACGGTTGGGAGGACGGGGATAATGAAGATCTCGAGTGAAACAAATATGAAGTATAAACGAAGTTCTGGATGAATTTATAGTTTTTTTTTTACTATAATGACTTTTGGAATGGATTCAGGACAATTATTGGTCGTCGCTTCCACACTGCTATGTACTTTTACTAAATTGCATCTACGGACCTTACCCACCGATTCTGTGTACGACCAAACTTCGAATTTCATCTACAAACCGTTGAACCGATGAATCTTCACGGAATTCACGGATACTCTATTAGAAATCCACGCCTTTCAATAAATTCACGAGCATTCTGTGATCTTCTTATCCACCGAGACATCTGATTTTGCCCGTGAGACTCGAGGAATGTCGGAAATAAACTAGAACGTAAAGAGCGATAACGATAAATGCCCGCAAATTTTTGTTTCATCTAGTCCCGGAGGGTACGAACGCGAGACAAACAGTCATACAGTCCAACAGCGCTTCACTTCTTCTTCTTCCGCGTACTACTCTCACCACCCTTGCTTTTGCACTCACCGAAAACGCAAATACTCAAGTGCTTACCTAAGTGGCAAGTTTTGCCCCAGAGTGCGAAAAGAGAATTAATGCAACGTAGCCAACGGGCAACTTCGTGGAGGTTGCACGGAGACAAGTGAGAAAGAGAAAACGGAACGAACAAAGTTCTCGCATGAAAAGTCTCGGAAGGATTATCCAAGCTGTCTCCCGATGTATTTTCTCCGCTTCACTGTGAATTCTAAAGAAACTTTTAATGTATAATATCTTACGGGAAACGTATAATTCATCGTCATTGTGTTGCGCGAGAAAATGATGAAGAAGGATTATTCGCGGACCATCCAAATGGATAGCCCATTTGGACTCATGGATATAACACGAGTCTGAAATCATTTAACGCGGTAGTCTGGTCTAGAAATTTGAAAAAATCGAACTTTTTTTTTTTTTTTCATTTTCTTATTCCTTCGACCTTTCTTCATACGCTCCTGAAAACCGTTTATTGATATTACAAAAATTAGCCGAGAAATAAAAATTCTAAGCAAGCCGTGCGCTCAGGTAGCGAGGTCGGGAAGCAGCTGCGCGGACGGTGTCAAAACTTTGAACGCGCTTATCTCAGAATTATGTTTTTCAAATCGGCGCCCACGATATCTCGATAACTAATGGACCGATCGTGCTCAAATTTTGCACGTACCTTAGGTAGCCTGTTTCTGAGGACTGGTAGCAGAATTGAGTCGAACAGTAATTTTGCCGACATTTTATAACTCGACGAATACCCGAAAATGTATGAAATATCATTAATGAAAGTTCAACAGGCCGCCATTTTGTGAAAAAATGTTTTCAAGTACCAATTCTGCTACCAGTGCTCAGAATACTCATACAGATTGAGAATATATAGATTTTTTTTTTTACAGATGCATACAACATCGTCCAGAGTGGGCGCCGATTGAGGCGACTTTCGGCGCACCATGTTGCAACAAGGCAAAAAACTACATGAAAATATTTAAAATAATTTTTTTTTTTAATGTACAAGTGTTCTCTAAGGATCAATAAATGCACGTGTAAATTTTCATCAAGACAACTTCGACGGTTTAAAAATTATTACACATTAGAAATGACGTCAAAAATCTCGCTCTAGACCAGACTACCGCCTCAAGGGCGGGGTAAGGGTTTTCACTTTCGAAAAATCGAATTTTTTTTTGTCTTATCTTATTGTTTAACATTTCAAGAATATGTCCTTAAAATTTCAAACCGATCTAAGCAATATTCTTGAAGTTATTGTCTTATTAATCTCCTGGCCTTTAACGCTATACCTCTAACAGCTGCGGGCGGTCGGGCTAGCAGTGCAGCTGTCGAACTGGTATACAGTTTATTCATTGCTATTGTGTATATAGTATTTAGTGTATACTATACACTACAATATTTTGAAAGAAGAAACGAGCGAAGAAAGGAGCTGAAATCGATGATTCTGTGTGAGTTGGAAAAAAAAATTTTTTCCTTCACTTTTTTACAACATAAACTTTTTTCTCAAAACTACTTTTTTAAAGTCCGTGTTCACTGCCATTTAAAAACTACTTGACCGATTCATTTCAAACTTTGTACACATTTTCTACATATAAAATACCTCCCCCCAACGTGTAGTAAATTTTTTTTTTTTTACATTAAAGGTGTTTCCCACCCACAAAATGGCGGAATTTTTCGTGGAAAATAACAGTTCACACTTTAGATGGCCGCCAAAAATTTTTAAATGAAAAAAAAATTATCAGAGAACGTTGGGGGGAAGATTTGATTATAATTTGACTAAATTTTCATAGTTTTTCATTTTCAGATAATTTCCGGCCGAGTTATAGTGAACACCGCAAATAGTTTTTTTTCCAAGACGTTCTGGGGAAAGCTCTGTTACGGGCTTATGCTTCAATATTTCTGCATGAAAAAATTACACAACATTGTCAAAAGTATGCTCAATAATGTACAAAAGGTTCGAATAAAATTGCTCAATCCATATTTGAGAAAAAAAATCGCAAAAAAAGTGTTTTTTTTTTACGCTGAAACCCTTACCCCTCCCTTAATATATCCTCTAGCTTTCATTGACCCTATCAAATTCAAAATGGGTTTGATCAACAAAAGCGTCACAGCAGGTGACGCTTTTTCCTGTATATCGTTGAATATATATTCATGATGCATGCGAAGGATAATATTTGTAGCCAACTAAAAAGCACTACATAGTTATATAGCTAGTCGGTATATATGCGACATTTGTATTTACGTTACAGGCTAGATTAATGCTAATTTATTCCCGCTTGTGCCACAGCTTGCAGAAAGCTTCCTTCAATGTGTGCGGAACACATGATTCTTCGCATGATTTAGGCAAAACACTTCGGGCTAAGTTCTAGAGTGTAGGAGTCTTGTGCTCTGGTACAAACACACACACAGACAACGTGTGCTGAATGTATGAAATGTTTGCACTGGCAGTAGATCTTGGGGCATGTGTCGTTCATTTTCGGATGCCAAAAAATCATCGGAATAATATAATCATTCACAGATGAAGATGAGACAGAGGCTGTTAGCGATTTTCCAATCGTAATACTCGTTAGAGTACTGAAAAATACATTCGTCATCATTATGACTTTCTACTCCACGTGCACTCATAAAAGAGTTTATAAATCTTCAGTTAAATATCCAGGATTTATTTAGATACATACGATGCTAAATAAATGCTCAGTTGTTATTACCAAATTTAATTGGAACCAAAAGTGATATATTCCAAATGAAAATTGCACCAATCGAGTCCCTCTCTCCCTCACTTCTGGTCTAAAATTTTTTACCTCCATTTATCTCGGAAATAAACGAGACAATCTAGTGCACTCATAATTGACACGAATCCCTCCGCTTCTGGTCATTTCATTTTCAATCCAATTTTTTTTTCTTCTATTTCCTCCATGAGAAAAAAAAACCCCTATCATTGGCTTTGGAATGAAAAAAATTATTTATTTCGACGATGCGTGTTGTATGAATCAAATCCGGATTCTGACGGGATAATTGGATCGAACGAATCCGAACAGTTTTTTTCGTCTCCGCCGCTCTTTCTCTTCGGCCGGATATGAAATCTACTACTTTCATTTCCGTCGTTGTAGAAATAAACAGTGAAATTCGCTAGTAATTAACGTGAATCCTCGGCACATTGATTTATTACATTTTCTATTCGATTTTTCTATTTTTGTTAAACGCGGAACAGCTTTTTCTATTAGCCCAATAGTTTTACGAATATTCATTTTGACACGAGATAGCTTATATCGCCAATACACAACAACTTTGTCAGACTAGAAGTTTCCTAATGAGGGATTTACGTACTGCGCTTCGACGCTGATGGGCGGAGGACGTTGGAGAACTCTGAACGATATTGGGAGTAAGTGACTCGGTGACAGAGGTACGAGATAAGGGCTATAAGACGAGAGGGGAGATCGGTGGATATAGAGAGGCAGAGAGGAGTACGGGGCTTGTGGTCCTCGGAATCGCTAAATCCCAGCGGGAAGCGATAATCTGCACGGTTCGTCGACGATAATTAAAGTTTGCCTTCGAACGTATACATCTTAGTCAGAGCGACCTTCCCGTTTGGTGAGATTTTCGGTATACAAGTGTGTTTAGGTATACATATCTGCGCTAAACTGATTTCATCCAACCTTAATGAAAGCCCAGAGGTCCATGCACTGTTTAAGGACTATGACCACCGTAGAATTTTCAAAAAATCGATTCTTTTTTGCTTAAACGATGCTCTATCATTATAAAAACGAAATGGGCAAAGTAATTTTTTGTCAGCTTGATATTTGTACTAAATAGATGTGTAATTAGTTTTATAAATAAATCACTTTTTCATACAAAAAAAAAATTATTAAATGTACACACGTGGACTTTACACCCGCTACCGTGGCCACGACCCTTAAGGGAGGAAATAGGGTTAGACGGTTCAAAAAATCGATTTTGTTTAATTTCATAACTTGTTAGTAAAACTATTGAAAAATATGTTCCCAAAACTTTAAATGAAAATTCCGACTCGTTCTATTGTTACAAGCCATTAAGAGTGGAAATAGGGTTAGGACAGCGTTTTCTCAATGATTTTCATGAATTTTTTTATAGTATAAAAAATGAATATAATTTATTGAAACTTTGAGAATATTTTATACATATATTTAAGTATATACTATAAAATTTTTGAAGAATTTCCTTGAAAAACACCGACGACATTAGCGACCCCATATTGCAGGTCACAATCGGACTCAGCATTTTGCTATTTTTTCAAACGCGTTTTTCTGAAAACGACTTTTTTTGAACTTGCGTACACGCTAGTTTGAAAAGTTTTCAACCAATCGTTTTGAAAATTGGCAGTTACTTTCTTCATAGTATTGCGCTCTATATGAACCTAAAATCGGACTATTATCATTATTTAAAATATATTTTTTTTGCAAATAAAGTTGTAAAAAATTGCAAAAAATCATGTTTTTTTGTTTTGGCCCCTGTAAAAAATTCAATTTTCTATTTTTTTTATAACATTTAGGTTCATATAGAAGAGAAACATATAATAAACGTAAATTCCAACCTCGTTTGATTTCAGATGAAAATTGCGGCTTCCAGAATGTACGCAAAATGCTGAGTCTGATTGTGACCTGCAATATGGGGTCGCTAATATTTGCGGTATTTTTCAAGAAAATTCTTCAAAAATTGTATAGTATATACTTGAGGTAGTAGTCTGGTAACTTAAGCCGATTTTCATGTCTTTTTTGGAGGGCGTTTTTTGTAGGAAAATAAAAATGAATCGTTTTGGATATTTAGGATGTTTTTATTTACATATTAAAGATACAAAAAAAAATGTTTTGAAAAAATTTAATAGATCATTATTATTATTATTATTGATCGAAGTTGGCACCTCGAAAAAGAAGCGCGTGGGTGGCCCCGGTGATTTTGGCTCTTGATGTTATCTGAAATAAAAAATTCTTGATAATTCTTAATCTATAGACATGTCATTCTGGTCGGAACTACTGAAGTTGAATTTCATGAATAAATAACAAAATGGCAAAATGGCGGACTTTGGAAAAAAATCTTTTTTTTCCAAAGTCCACCATTTTGTTATTTATCCATGAAATTCAACTTCAGTAGTTCCGACCAGAATGACGTGTCTATAGATTAAGAATTATCAAGAATTTTTGATTTCAGATAACATCAAGAGCGAAAATCACCGGGGCCACCGACGCGCTTTTTTTTTCGAGGTGCCAACTTCGATCAATAATAATAATAATAATAAACTATTAAATTTTTTCAAAACATTTTTTTTTGTATCTTTAATATGTAAATAAAAACATCCTAAATATCCAAAACGATTCATTTTTATTTTCCTACAAAAAAACGCCCTCCAAAAAAGACATGAAAATCGGCTCAAGTTACCAGACTACTACCTTAAATATAGGTATAAAATATTTTTAATATTTCAATAAATTATATTCATTTTTTATACATTTTTTTTTTTGAAAAAATTTAATAGTTTATTATTATTAATATTGTTATTGATCGAAGTTGGCACCTCGAAAAAAAAGCGCGTTGGTGGCCCCGGTGATTTTGGCTCTTGATGTCATCTGAAATGAAAAATTCTTGATAATTCTTAATCTATAGACATGTCATTCTGGTCGGAACTACTGAAGTTAAATTTCATGGATAAATAATAAAATGGCGGACTTTGGAAAAAAAGGTTTTTTCTCCAAAGTCCGCCATTTTGCCATTTTGTTATTTATTCATGAAATTTAACTTTAGTAGTTCCGACCAGAATGACATGTCTATAGATTAAGAATTATCAAGAATTTTTGATTTCAGATAACATCAAGAGCCGAAATCACCGGGGCCACCCACGCGCTTTTTTTTCCAGGTGTCAACTTCGATCAATAATAATAATAATAATAAACTATTAAATTTTTTCAAAATATTTTTTTTTGTATCTTTAATATGTAAATAAAAACATCCTAAATATCCAAAACGATTAATTTTTATTTTCCTACAAAAAAACGCCCTCCAAAAAAGTCATGAAACCGGCTTAAGTTACCAGACTACTACCTTAAATATATGTATAAAATATTCTCAAAGTTTCAATAAATTGTATTCATTTTTTATACTATAAAAAAAATTCATGAAAATCATTGAGAAAACGCTGTCCTAACCCTATTTCCTCCCTTAATCCATTGCCAAATGGAAGTTTTATCGGTTGTTTCGACGATGTGTATCGATGGCTTGAAGTCTTCCTGGCATTGGATCATCGATATACAAAAGTACATATACGAAAGTGATTATGTGCGTATGTATAGACGCGATAAAACGTCCGTAGGCATTATCAACGATCCGAAAATCCCTGACGTAAAATTCGCGAATTCTAAGGACATATACCGCTACGCAATCGTTATCCTGTGAAAGCCATCTTGATCAATGGGATTCGTGGCGAAGGGAGAGGCTGAGGGATGAAGGAAAGTCACAAACAATTCGGTTTTTACGAGAGAGATCACGATCACGCGGTCTTCTCGGCGCGGAAATGTTTCCTCAGTTATTCCTCGGTTATTCCTCGTTCTCGTTCCGAAATTTCATTTTCATTTTAGAAAGCCCAACGACAGCATCAGCCCATATAAAGCATATAATATCGGCTGTTATACAGCCATCGACTTTTGTCCATAACCGTCGTATATGCTCCATTAAGGTTGTAGCCCGTGCGACTCTTACATGCGAGATCGGCCCACTTTCGGCTCGTCTCTACCGAATCGTCTTTTTCATTCTCGCTAGTTAGTCCCTGATGTTATTGCTCCGAGAGAAATCGATACGCGGTACCAAAGTATCTCGTGTGAGAACCGACCGAAAGATCTGGGTGACAGACGCGTCAATAAGCCTCCCCCCCACCGCCGTAACGCGAGACTTTTCGCGAAATAACCAATTTCCCCCTGCTCTCGATATTCGTGTGTGTGTGTGTGCCACACAAGACTCCGGCCACGAAAAGATGATATCGCGGCAATGTGAGAAGCGTGGCAAATGAAACTTTCGTTAATTTTTCGAAGGACAACTCGCACGTTCGCTCTCTATTTTCAATGCTTCGTATTTTCCGGTGTAATTACATTTGTTGGTTTTCACAACTTTGTTAATTATTCTCATTGACAACCATAATTATAAAATCGCAATGAGCGGCGCAAAGTTTCGCACGGTTGTAAAGGCATTTTCTAAGGAGGCGTTTAGACTAAAAGACTGGCTTAAGGTCTCGAGTAGTCTGATAACTTAAGCCGATTTTCATGTCTTTTTTGGAGGGCGTTTTTTTGTAGGAAAATAAAAATGAATCGTTTTGGATATTTAGGATGTTTTTATTTACATATTAAAGATTTAAAAAAAAAATTTTTGAAAAAATTTACTAATTTATTATTATTATTATTATCGAAGTTGGCACCTCGAAAAAAAAGCGCGTGGGTGGCCCCGGTGATTTTGGCTCTTGATGTTATCTGAAATCAAAAATTCTGGGTAATTCTTAATCTATAGACATGTCATTCTGGTCGGAACTACCGAAGTTAAATTTCATGGATAAATAACAAAATTTATTTGCTAAAATAAAAGGACTTTTTTTTCCAAAGTCGGATCATAAAGGGGGGAAATAGGGTTAGGACAGCGTTTTCTCAATGATTTTCTTGAATTTTTTTATAGTATAAAAAATGAATATAATTTATCGAAACTTTGAGAATATTTTATACATATATTTAAGTATATACTATAAAATTTTTGAAGAATTTCCTTGAAAAACACCGAAGATATCAGCGACCCCATATTGGAGGTCACAATCAGACTCAGCATTTTCCGTACATTCTGGAAGCCGCAATTTTCATCTGAAATCAAACGAGGTTGGAATTTACTTTTATTATATGTCTCTCTTCTATATGAACCTAAATGCTATCAAAAAAATAGAAAATTGAATTTTTTACAGGGGTCAAAACAAAAAAGCATGATTTTTTGCCGTTTTTACAACTTTATTTGCAAAAAAAAATTACTTTAAATAATGATAATATTCCGATTTTAGGTTCATATAGAGCGCAATACTATGAAGAAAGTAACTGCCAATTTTCAAAACGATTGGTTGAATACTTTTCAAAGTAGCGTGTACGCAAGTTAAAAAAAAGTCGTTTTCAGAAAAACCGCGTTTGAAAAAATAGTGAGGAGAGCTACTGAAAGAGAGCTACTCACTTTAATGGCTTATAACAATAGAACGAATCGGGATTTTCATTTAAAATTTTGGGAACATATTTTTCAATAGTTTTACTAACAATTTACTAACAATTTATGAACTATTTCCCCTCTTAATAGTTTTCGTATTAATTATAATATTCCTTCGTAGAATAATTACACAGCTTGTCAATCGGAACAGAATATCATCATACAGCGAGTCTGAGATTGTATCAATTTCAGGCTGGAATAATAACAAAATTTCTCTCGAAAACAAAATTCTTAAATCTCTTTTTTAAACAGTATTTTCAATTTTCCATGGTAAAGCCAGTGTTGCGCACAATTTATTCCAATTTTTTTTACCGCTTTTTCTATCCACGTCGTCCTTCTTCTGGGACGTAAAAACGTTCTTGGCAATTATTAGCCTCTAAACGATTACCGCACGGTTATACGAATAACCGAGTGACGCACGCGGAAACGAGAAATTACATCGTTGGGCAATTTCTTTACTCGAATGTCGTTAAAAGCCCCGGGTAGAAATTCCTCCACCCAATGTCCCACATCCATCGCCCAAAGGCACTCGACGGAGAATCTTTACCGCGGAATCTTCTGGGTGAAACGAGAGCGTGCGGCACCCACGAAGTACCTTGCCGGGTATGGGCGACGGAGAGAGTGACGGGAACTCCACCCGAGAGAACGTGACTGCGACGGGAGTAATTGTAATTGGTTCTAGACGAGAAAAAAAAAATGCATATAAACGAATGCCTGGGGATCGGACCGTCCTTGCTCCTCTAGACTTCCGGTCGTTCACGGCGCTACACTGATAATAAAGTGTCGTTGGTATAATCATATCCGCGGTAACAGCCGTTCAATAAAATATTTATTTTTCAAACATTATCCTCGTTTACTCCAATTATATTTTGACTCATAAGGAGTTATATGCAGTCAGTTGACCGAAAAAAGGTGATTTTTCAAGAATTTTTTCTGCCAAGACATTTTAATTTATTAACGTACAAATTTATATACGTATTGTGGTAACTTTTAACTTTATGTTCATATTTTTTATTTGTAAAAATAATGATTTTTAAAGCTGCCATAGCCGATCTCCGGGAGCTCCTCTAAAAAAAGGTGTCCGGCGATGAGCACGATATCTCCGGTTTGGATTATCCAAAATGAAAAAAACCAAAGAAATTCTATTAGTGGATAGATAAATGTAGGTGTTGATCAAAGGAATAGTCGAAATTTTGATTTTTGACAAAATGGCGGCTCCAAAAAGAAAAAGTTCCAATTTTTAACCAAATTTTTTCGTTAAATTGTTAAAAAAAATAGAAATAATTATCAAAAATCTTATTCCTTCGATTAATACCCGAAGAATATATCTGAGAAGGGTGTGTTAAAATTGCAGACCAATCGGTTGAGCCGTTTTTGAGCAATCGCGCTCGCCGACTTTGAAAACACCGTTTTGAGAAAAACGCAAAGTTTAGGTCGCCCACTTTGTAACGCTCCGAGCGTCCTTACAAATATGCACGTATCTCCAAGAATATTTGCCGGATCGATTTGGAATTTTCAGAGAATATACTCAAATATATGTACATTCCGAAAATGCAATTAAAAATAATCGATGTTTTTTAATTTCCAACTGATTATGACCCCTCAAGGTAGTAGTCCGGTAACTTAAGCCGATTTTCATGCGTTTTTTTGGAGGACGTTTTTTTGGAGGAAAATGAAAATGAATCGTTTTGGATATTTAGGATGTTTTTATTTACATATTAAAGATACAAAAAAAAATTTTTTTGAAAAAATTTAATAGTTCATTATTATTATTATTATTGATCGAAGTTGGCACCTCGAAAAAAGCGCGCGTGTGGCCCCGGTGATTTTGGCTCTTGATGTTATCTGAAATAAAAAATTCTTGATAATTCTTAATCTATAGACATGTCATTCTGGTCGGAACTACTGAAGTTGAATTTCATGGATAAATAACAAAATGGCGGACTTTGGAAATAAAAGGACTTTTTTTTCCAAAGTCCGCCATTTTGTTATTTATCCATGAAATTCAACTTCAGTAGTTCCGACCAGAATGACATGTCTATAGATTAAGAATTATCAAGAATTTTTTATTTCAGATAACATCAAGAGCCAAAATCACCGGGGCCACACGCGCGCTTTTTTCGAGGTGCCAACTTCGATCAATAATAATAATAATAATGAACTATTAAATTTTTTCAAAAAAATTTTTTTTTGTATCTTTAATATGTAAATAAAAACATCCTAAATATCCAAAACGATTCATTTTCATTTTCCTCCAAAAAAACGTCCTCCAAAAAAACGCATGAAAATCGGCTTAAGTTACCGGACTACTACCTTGAGGGGTCATAATCAGTTGGAAATTAAAAAACATCGATTATTTTTAATTGCATTTTCGGAATGTACATATATTTGAGTATATTCTCTGAAAATTCCAAATCGATCCGGCAAATATTCTTGGAGATACGTGCATATTTGTAAGGACGCTCGGAGCGTTACAAAGTGGGCGACCTAAACTTTGCGTTTTTCTCAAAACGGTGTTTTCAAAGTCGGCGAGCGCGATTGCTCAAAAACGGCTCAACCGATTGGTCTGCAATTTTAACACACCCTTCTCAGATATATTCTTCGGGTATTAATCGAAGGAATAAGATTTTTGATAATTATTTCTATTTTTTTTAACAATTTAACGAAAAAATTTGGTTGAAAATTGGAACTTTTTCTTTTTGGAGCCGCCATTTTGTCAAAAATCAAAATTTCGACTATTCCTTTGATCAACACCTACATTTATCTATCCACTAATAGAATTTCTTTGGTTTTTTTCATTTTGGATAATCCAAACCGGAGATATCGTGCTCATCGCCGGACACCTTTTTTTAGAGGAGCTCCCGGAGATCGGCTATGGCAGCTTTAAAAATCATTATTTTTACAAATAAAAAATATGAACATAAAGTTAAAAGTTACCACAATACGTATATAAATTTGTACGTTAATAAATTAAAATGTCTTGGCAGAAAAAATTCTTGAAAAATCACCTTTTTTCGGTCAACTGACTGCATATAACTCCTTATGAGTCAAAATATAATTGGAGTAAACGAGGATAATGTTTGAAAAATAAATATTTTATTGAACGGCTGTTACCGCGGATATGATTATACCAACGACACTTTATTATCAGTGTAGCGCCGTGAACGACCGGAAGTCTAGAGGAGCAAGGACGGTCCGATCCCCAGGCATTCGTTTATATGCATTTTTTTTTTCTCGTCTAGAACCAATTACAATTACTCCCGTCGCAGTCACGTTCTCTCGGGTGGAGTTCCCGTCACTCTCTCCGTCGCCCATACCCGGCAAGGTACTTCGTGGGTGCCGCACGCTCTCGTTTCACCCAGAAGATTCCGCGGTAAAGATTCTCCGTCGAGTGCCTTTGGGCGATGGATGTGGGACATTGGGTGGAGGAATTTCTACCCGGGGCTTTTAACGACATTCGAGTAAAGAAATTGCCCAACGATGTAATTTCTCGTTTCCGCGTGCGTCACTCGGTTATTCGTATAACCGTGCGGTAATCGTTTAGAGGCTAATAATTGCCAAGAACGTTTTTACGTCCCAGAAGAAGGACGACGTGGATAGAAAAAGCGGTAAAAAAAATTGGAATAAATTGTGCGCAACACTGGCTTTACCATGGAAAATTGAAAATACTGTTTAAAAAAGAGATTTAAGAATTTTGTTTTCGAGAGAAATTTTGTTATTATTCCAGCCTGAAATTGATACAATCTCAGACTCGCTGTATGATGATATTCTGTTCCGATTGACAAGCTGTGTAATTATTCTACGAAGGAATATTATAATTAATACGAAAACTATTAAGAGGGGAAATAGTTCATAAATTGTTAGTAAATTGTTAGTAAAACTATTGAAAAATATGTTCCCAAAATTTTAAATGAAAATCCCGATTCGTTCTATTGTTATAAGCCATTAAAGTGAGTAGCTCTCTTTCAGTAGCTCTCCTCACTATTTTTTCAAACGCGGTTTTTCTGAAAACGACTTTTTTTTAACTTGCGTACACGCTACTTTGAAAAGTATTCAACCAATCGTTTTGAAAATTGGCAGTTACTTTCTTCATAGTATTGCGCTCTATATGAACCTAAAATCGGAATATTATCATTATTTAAAGTAATTTTTTTTTGCAAATAAAGTTGTAAAAACGGCAAAAAATCATGCTTTTTTGTTTTGACCCCTGTAAAAAATTCAATTTTCTATTTTTTTGATAGCATTTAGGTTCATATAGAAGAGAGACATATAATAAAAGTAAATTCCAACCTCGTTTGATTTCAGATGAAAATTGCGGCTTCCAGAATGTACGGAAAATGCTGAGTCTGATTGTGACCTCCAATATGGGGTCGCTGATATCTTCGGTGTTTTTCAAGGAAATTCTTCAAAAATTTTATAGTATATACTTAATATATGTATAAAATATTCTCAAAGTTTCGATAAATTATATTCATTTTTTATACTATAAAAAAATTCAAGAAAATCATTGAGAAAACGCTGTCCTAACCCTATTTCCCCCCTTTATGATCCGACGTGTTATCTCAAAATTCGCTCTTTGGATTCTCATTAAGACTCTATATGCTACGACGGTGCGGGGGTGGGGATGAGGGGAGGGGGGCATTAATACCGTAGACGATCGGGTTTCTCTTGAGGAACTCTCACTCAAAGGCCACATCCTCGTCTGTCCCGTTACGGAGCAATACTCTCGAGATAGAGCCCCGGTTACCGTATCGGTGAGCGCTTCCAGTATCGCCTTCGAAACTCATCCGAGATTATACACAGCAATCTCATGACCATATACATACATCATCCACTAGAATACCTTCGTGACGAAGTTTTGCCGTGTGCACGCACGTGAACGGCTTCTCGTCGAGACTGTACGTCGAAAGGCATTAACGAAAAGACAAAGAAAGTCTTACGAGATCACGAAAGAAAGTCCGGAGAGTGTTTTTATCATAATCTTGCCGTTGCACATGTACGAATCTGTGTTAAATTTTAACCAGAGCTAAAATTTAATACGGCAATTTGCTTCTAGCAATTATGAAAAGTCGTAAACGTGATGCATCAAATTACCATAATTTTTTATAAACAACTTTGGATACGATTCTTTGTTTTTCGTCAAATGAAAGAATTAAATACTTTTTTTCAAACTCTGGGTCGTGCCCTCCCTGTTAGTGATACATTAATTCTTAATAATGACGAACAATTATGAATAACTAGCTTTGCTCCGCGGATTCACTCGCGTTAAATTTCCGTCCCCCGATTCAACGCGCCACCGTCGCTTCTTAGGGTCATAGTATAAAGTTATATGGCGTAAAGCCTTCCTGAATAAACGGGCTATCTGATACAAAAAGAATTTTCCAAATCAGATCAGTATTTCCTGAGATTAGCGCGTTCAAACAAACAAACTCTCCAGCTTTATTATAGCACGAGCTGTGCCCCGCGGTTTCACCCGCGTTAAATTTCCGTCGTCGGATTCAACGCGCCATTGGCGTTTCTTAGAATCATAGTATGAACTTATATGGCGTAAAGCCTTCCTGAATAAATGGACTATCTAATGCAAAAAGAATTGTTCAAATCGGATTAGTATTTCCTGAGATTAGCGCGTTCAAACAAACATACAAACAAACTCTTCAACTTCATTATAGTAGTAAGATAACATATATAGTAGGGCGATTTTTTTTTTCGACTATTTTTTTTTTTCAGTCCCCACCCGAAATTTTGTTGGATATGCCGAAAAAGAAATTCCCTGAAAGTTACAGCCCTTAATATTAATTCTAAGTACTCTCCCAAAGCGTCAGAAGATTTTCCATCTAAAATACACGTAAATCGAATGTTGTTTTTTTTTTTTTTTTCAAATTTCTATAACTCAGCCGCATTTTATGCTATCATATTGTTCTTGGTTTCGATTTACTCAGAATAAAACAATCTAAAAAAGTGCCCTTTGCGGTAAAAGTGTAAATTGTACTGGTGAGTTGGTACGAGTCACTGAAGTTGATTTTTACCCAAAATTCTCGTTTTTTTGCTGTTATCTCCGAAACAATTAACTTTACGAAAAGAATGTAAATAAAAAATTTGTTGGAAATTTAATTTCCTACAAAAAAGGTCCTATCGACCCAATTGCTTAGATTGATATTTCTCGAGATATTGAACTTTAACTTATGAGTAGTATAAAATTTATAAAATATGGAATATTAAATAATAAAAAAAATAAAAAACAAAAAAAGTTCAGGCATTTTTTTAGATTGTTTTATTCTGAGTAAATCAAAACCAAGAACAATATGATAGCATAAAATGCGGCTGAGTTATAGAAATTTGAAAAAAAAAAAAATTCGACTTACGTGTATTTTAAATGGAAAATCTTCTCACGCTTTGGGAAAGTACTTAGAATTAATATCAAGGGCTGTAACTTTCAGGGAATTCCTTTTCCGACATATCCAACAAAATTTCGGGGGGGGACTGAAAAAAAAAATAGTCGAAAATAAAAATCGCCCTAATATATATAGTTGTATCGTAGTAAAATAGTAAGATTAAGGTCAAAGCATGAAATTGTACGGTCTAGAGCCTTCCTGAATAAACGGACTATCTAATGCAAAAAGAATTTTTCACATCGGATAAGTATTTCCTGAGATTAGCGCGTTCGAACAAACATACAAACTGTCCAGCATTAATATAGTATCAAGATCACGAAATGAACGACTACTAACTTCCTTACGTCTTGATTGAAATTAAAAAAACAGTTTTACATTAGTTTCCATTGGAACGGTGCTGGACACAGAGACAACAAGAATAATAATTTACCATTAAGTCCATCGTAAAATATTCACCCCATTCATCCTTCTCGATTACAGATCACGTATTACATAGACTTCGTGTGGTTATCAACGATCAGAGACAATTGACAGTTAACAGTGAAGCAAAACATGCGAGAGTAGATCATAAACTAGAGTTGACGGTTGGAGATGGTAGATAATTCTCTGGATGGATGCGAGTCATGAACGGATTCACTCGTAACATGTCAGTCGCAATAGAGCATTGGGAGCCAGAGATCTTGGTGTTTTTGGTTCACTGATTATAACCTACATACATGACAAATGGGTTTGAACCTTCTGCCATGTGTATATTTCGATAATAATGACAATATTAGCCGGAGAATCGTATGAGCCAAGTCAATGTCTCATCACTCGTATCTAAACACGCACACATCCACAATTGACTTATCAAGACAATACCCGGGTGTATATCCTATACACCCGAGTATTTCCTTTAATATTCTATTATCCGTATATCTATAGACACAGAATATACAATAACTACGAGTACAGTCTATAGTTTATGTCCTATAGAGACGTATAAACCCAGGGTGCACGGTACAATTCTCGTCTGGCTCTTGCCATCCTCGTCCCGTTCTCTAGCGTCTTCTCATTCGCCTCAATTTCAGGCATATACACCCCTCAAGCTTCCTCCCAAGAGTCCTTTCCAAGGCTTCCCAACGCTCTCGTCGACGTGTTGGCTTGTCGAGAGAGAGACGAAGAGAAGGGTTTGGTGGGTTCGTGGGCTCTAACCATTATCGTTAGGGACCGAACGTTTTCTCTCACTACTATCCCTATACTAGTTCTCGTTGACAAGAGAGACCCCCGACAATATCGGAGCGATAATACTAACGGCCAACAGCAGACTCTTCCTGTCGTCGTTTAAACATTCCCCAATCGACAGACGAAAATCGAAGATATACAGTCCGATAAAACGATTCTCTCCCTGGCCCTGGAGCAAACACAAAGTCTCGGTGCTCTTTTGTGAGTTTCTATGTTTTAGGCGTTGACGTTACATTTTCTTGAACAATAACAAAACAACCACCCTTGCACTTTTCATTCTTAGACATCGTTGACTATTTTTTTTATATCGCATACATTTTTTTGTAAAATTCTGCATTGAACATTTTATTCTATATTTTGTAAAATCTTTGTCAATTGAAATCGAACAGTACGCGTTTTTTTTTTCTCTGAATTTGAGATGCCACATGTATAAATGAAATTCATAAATATTATATGAAGATTTATTTATTTAGTTGCTCGAAAATTCATCAAACTGCTTTTTAACAAGACAAATTTCTCTAATCAATAGCAAAACCCGTCAGAGTTGTATATATCAATGTAAAAATGGGCAAATTTCATTTTTTCGCAAAATTGAATTTATGGTAGTGAAAAAAAAATGGTGGCGAAAAACGAAAAACAAAATACGAACCGGGAGGAAAAATATAAATGAAAAATGAATTATATCACCTCCTCCTATGTCCACTGCAATGACGCATTATTAGCTGGATGAGCACGTGCACTCGACCACGTAATGAAACGACCTATATACCAAATACAAGTACAAACGAGCGAAGGGAAAGGATAACAACATTTTTTTAATTGAAAAAAAAAAAAAAAAAAAAAAAACCGGCAGTAAAATAAAAAAACGAAACTGTATGAATAATAATGAAATTGTGAGGCCTTCCGTTGCCAGATCGTAAAAGTGATTATTAATCTTTTATTTCCGACCAATGTATCCTCCTCTCTTTCTCTCTTTCTCTCTTCCGCATTTCCGTCGCTATATGCCAAACCGCATTCACACCCTCATGCAAATTCAATGAATTCTACTCGTTGGAAATAACTCACCCACAGAATAGTTCCATAAATGTGAAATAAACGATATATTATATATTATATAAATGTCTATATACAGGGTTTCGCAAAACTAACATGTTGGAGTGACACGAGGGATTAGATTGGATCTGGACCTATCAGAAAAAAAAAAACAAATATGACTGCAGAAAAAACCCTCATGATTTTCGAGAAAAATCCTCTCGTTTGATTTTTCGTAAAATCGCTATCTACTACTTGTTATTCCGCTAACCATTGTTGTGAATTACTTTCGGTTTGAACAAAAGGTACTAAAACGGACTAAGTAGGTACCTAAGGCGATAAGCAAACGGGTTCTAAGAGGAAAAAAAAAGTACCATTTTTGGAGGATAAGGAAACAAAAAGAAATAATACTTAATGATTTATTCAATTTTTACATTTCTTCAAATTGTCTACCTTCAACCCTAATACACAAACGGCACATATTTCAGGAACAAAATATGAATAAACCCAAAGTAATTCATAGCAATGGTAGGGGAATAACAAGTACAAGGGTAGCGATTTTCTGGAAAATCATAAAAGACCATTCGAAAACCATTAGATTTTTACCGAAGTCATATTTGTTTATTTTGATAAGTCCAGATCCAATCTAACCCTCGTGTCACACTGTCGTGCTAGTTTTGGGACGTCCTGTATCCTAGGATTTCGTACGGTTTGTGTGCTACGTGGCCCTCGCATCAACCCAAACGAACCGAAACAAATCTGAACCCTTTTGTTTGAACAAAAGGTACTAAAACGGACTAAGTAGGTACCTAAGGCGATAAGCAAACTGGTTCTAAGAGGAAAAAAAAAGTATCATTTTTGGAGGATAAGGAGACAAAAAAAAATAATATTTAATGATTTATTCAATTTTTACATATCTTCAAATTGTCTATCTTCAACCCTAATACACAAACGGCACATATTTCAGGAACAAAATATGAATAAACCCAAAGTAATTCATAGCAATGATAGGAGAATAACAAGTACTAGGGTAGCGATTTTCTGTAAAATCATAAAAGACCATTCGAAAACCATTAGATTTTTACCGAAGTCATATTTGTTTATTTTGATAAGTCCAGATCCAATCTAACCCCCGTGTCACACTGTCGTGCTAGTTTTGGGACGTCCTGTATCCTAGGATTTCGTACGGTTTGTGTGATACGTGGCCCTCGCATCAACCCAAACGAACCGAAACAAATCTAAACCCTTTTGTTTGAACAAAAGGTACTAAAGCGGACTAAGTAGGTACCTAAGGCGATAAGCAAACTGGTTCTAAGAGGAAAAAAAAAGTATCATTTTTGGAGGATAAGGAGACAAAAAAAAATAATATTTAATGATTTATTCAATTTTTACATATCTTCAAATTGTCTACCTTCAACCCTAATACACAAACGGCACATATTTCAGAAACAAAATATGAATAAACCCAAAGTAATTCATAGCAATGATAGGAGAATAACAAGTACTAGGGTAGCGATTTTCTGTAAAATCATAAAAGACCATTCGAAAACCATTAGATTTTTACCGAATCATATTTGTTTATTTTGATAAGTCCAGATCCAATCTAACCCCCGTGTCACACTGTCGTGCTAGTTTTGGGACGTCCTGTATCCTAGGATTTCGTACGGTTTGTGTGATACGTGGCCCTCGCATCAACCCAAACGAACCGAAACAAATCTAAACCCTTTTGTTTGAACAAAAGGTACTAAAGCGGACTAAGTAGGTACCTAAGGCGATAAGCAAACTGGTTCTAAGAGGAAAAAAAAAGTATCATTTTTGGAGGATAAGGAGACAAAAAAAAATAATATTTAATGATTTATTCAATTTTTACATATCTTCAAATTGTCTACCTTCAACCCTAATACACAAACGGCACATATTTCAGAAACAAAATATGAATAAACCCAAAGTAATTCATAGCAATGATAGGAGAATAACAAGTACTAGGGTAGCGATTTTCTGTAAAATCATAAAAGACCATTCGAAAACCATTAGATTTTTACCGAATCATATTTGTTTATTTTGATAAGTCCAGATCCAATCTAACCCCCGTGTCACACTGTCGTGCTAGTTTTGGGACGTCCTGTATCCTAGGATTTCGTACGGTTTGTGTACTACGTGGCCTTCGCGTCAAACCAAACGAACCGAAACAAATCTGAACCCTTTTGTTTCGTTTCGTTTGGATTTATTTGAGTTTATTTGAGTATGAGCGGGTTCAGCTTCACCATACGGGTGAAAAATCGGCCCGTACGATGAAGCTGAACTTCTCGCAAACAAATTTGACGGTATCTCAAAAATGATTCGACAGAAAATCGTTGAAAATTGATATGAAATGTTGCATATGATAATAGAATTTTACACCTTGTATCCCCCTGCGCTCCATTTCTCTGTGTTCATATAACTCTCACGCCCATTATTCTCAAATCCGTTTCTGCAGTATTTAATGCCCGGGATATCTCGGAGCCCGCAACGAAATAACGCGTGTGTACGTTATACAGGGGCTTCGTTCAAGTGTACCACGTAAAACGGATGTGCATTCGGGCGAACAAATTTTGTTCCCGATATGCTATATACTATCGTAGAGATATCTCTGGTACATAGAATACAAACAAACAAAAGGTCGAAAACCCGTAAAATTTATCAGGCAAAGTATTACTCAGTTACGCCCTTTTGTTCGTTATCAATGAATTACATATGTGTATTGTCGAGGTAAATGTACCTCGGATTTACACCCGCACGAACGATATCACGGTTTATATTCTGCACACTCGGACGCATCAATTCTCCAACTATTTTCGTCCACTCTCCTCCACCACTCCAATGTACATAATACATAGTTTATACAACGAATTACATTTTCACCTGTTATAATAAATTGTTCCAGCCGAATCGAACGTGGCGAAAATTTACGAACGTAAATTTTATACCGTCGCACACGATACAAGAGACGACGAATATAGCGGATCGTTCGATTTTGAGTTCGTATAAAAAAATTAAAAAAAACAACGAAGAAGAAGAATGATTTGTCGATTTAGCGAAAATTGATTTACGAGTTTTCATTCGCGTGTTGCCGTGTGCGTTTGCACATAAAAATCGACAAATATTTGATCCTTCAATGGATACGTTGCTCACGATATTTTGCCCCGTTTATTCGTCAGCATGCAAGATTTTTCGGGGATGTTATATCTCTGGTGGATAAAAAGGAAATGGAAAAAAAGGCGACAGGGTCAGTGTCACGAAAGTGTACCGAACGTGAATAGTGTCCTTATGTGTGCGGCGGAAAAAGTGCATGGAAAGCAGACGAAGAGATGATCCGGTGGATTATAAAAAAAAAATTTACAACTAGCAACCCGTTATTCAATATATATATATGTAGATGTACGAGATTTAGCACATGGGATACGTTTTGCTCGAGGAATTTACGGTCTCTCTGTGCCGTCTCTCGTATTCCATTCGACATCTACAAACAATTCGACTCTTTTTATCATCCCTCGTTTTTTTTTCTCACCGATTCTACGATTACACGGGGTGTTCAAGCTTCGGTTTCAAGTGAAACTGTGAAAATATCACGTGAACGATTGAAAAATCTTTTTGGAATGTGGCAAATTGTTTAAGGGGGGGAAATAGGGTTAGGACAGCGTTTTCTCAATGATTTTCATGAATTTTTTTATAGTATAAAAAATGAATATAATTTATTGAAACTTTGAGAATATTTTATACATATATTTAAGTATATACTATGAAATTTTTATACATATATTTAAGTATATACTATGAAATTTTTATACATATATTTAAGTATATACTATAAAATATTAGCGACCCCATATTGCAGGTCACAATCAGACTCAGCATTTTGCGTACATTCTGGAAGTCGCAATTTTCATCTAAAATCAGACGAGGTTGGAATTTACTTTTATTATATGTCTCTCTTCTATATGAACCTAAATGCAATCAAAAAAATAGAAAATTGAATTTTTTACAGGGGTCAAAACAAAAAAGCATGATTTTTTGCCAATTTTTACAACTTTATTTGCAAAAAAAAAATTATTTTAAATAATGATAATATTCCGATTTTAGGTTCATATTGAGCGCAATACTAAGAAGAAAGTAACTGCCAATTTTCAAAACGATTGGTTGAAAACTTTTCAAACTAGCGTGTACGCAAGTTCAAAAAAAGTCGTTTTCAGAAAAACGCGTTTGAAAAAATAGTACCAAGAAAAACAAGCAATATGGGGTCGCTAATATTTTATAGTATATACTTAAATATATGTATAAAAATTTTATAGTATATACTTAAATATATGTATAAAAAATTTATAGTATATACTTAAATATATGTATAAAATACTCTCGAAGTTTCAATAAATTATATTCATTTTTTATACTATAAAAAAATTCATGAAAATTATTGAGAAAACGCTGTCCTAACCCTATTTCCCTCCTTAATGGCTTATAACAATAGAACGAGTCGGAATTTTCATTTAAAATTTTGGGAACATATTTTTCAATACTTTTACTAACAATTTATGAAATTAAAAAAAAATCAATTTTTTAAACCGTCTAACCCTATTTCCGCTCTTAAGGGTCGTGGCCATGGTAGCGGGTATAAAGTCCACATGTGCACATTTAATAATTTTTTTTTGTATGAAAAAGTGATTTATTTATAAAACTAATTACACATCTATTTAGTAAAAATATCAAGGTGACAAAAAATTACTTTGCCCCTATTTCCCCCCCTTAAATCCATCAACGTTTATCATCAAAAGGACGATTACAATAATAACTTCACCTTTCGATCTCTGAACATAAATTGAAACTGATTTATAACACGTTATCAAATAAATGTTATTAATCATTGATATTCGTCGCCTGAATAATAATTCCCTCGTGAACTCCACCCCGTATGACTTTTGCCGATAAAACAACACGTGCCTATATTCGCGACGACCATAAATTTTCTTTCTCAATTTGTACATACTTGTATATGTACGAGAGCACGTCACCAATCACTTTTTTTTCCCCATCCTTCGTCCTCCATCTCATTCCCCGAGGAAATCGTTCCACGTACAAACATCCGTGACTCCTGCATCTTTGCTGAGAAAGTAACACCGACGACAGGACATCGTGACATCTCGACAATCGAAGACCTCGACACCAGTTATTATATATCGAATCGACAAATCTCTCTTTCTCTCTCTCTCTCTCTCTATTCTCTTTCTCTCTCTGTCCTCTTTCTCTCTGCAATATCGATATCGAAAATTTCCATCATTTATACGTCCGGGCGTCTTCGAAGTGGAGCCGTTGTGTCGAGACATGCGAAACGTGAAAATGTTCATTCGCGATCGGAGAAAGGATAATGATACGTTTCCAGTGCCAAGCGCACAAAGTTTACACGATGTTCAGTGGATATTTTTTAACTGCATTTGTGTGTGCCGTGTATGTGTTTGTGGTAGCACACGATTTCGCTTATTATCCATTATTATAAATCCACTTACGATGAACGATCATAGCCGGGACATTGAAAATGAGCATGCCCCGTTTTCACGCTGAGCAGATTATGTATAGCGAATCCATCGTCTCGACTCTTTTCAAACGTAAGTACGAATACCATTATTATATTGTCGAGGAACAAGTGAGACGTGAGAAACCATACAAAAGTCTAACATTACAATGTTTAGGCGATCGTCCTACACCGTTGAATTATTTATCCTCGGTTTAACACTTCGCTGACGTGCAATGTCTGTCCACTTACCCGTGCGAAAATTTGCTGGGGTGTTCCTGCTTTCAGGCACCAGACCACGGTGCGCGCGCGGTACGAGGGTGTATTTTTCATAATTTTTTTCGAGCAAACGATGAATGGTTTTTTTTTATTATTGATACTAATATTCAATATATACATATAGAAGACACTACACAATTTTTTAAATTCGAATCTTAAGAATAGTTTGCGGTGTACGCCCGCTTCCAAAAGGAAACTCCGACGAAGTTGCTGCTTGGTGGTTGACAGCAATTAAAGGAGGAAATAGGGTTAGACGGTTCAAAAAATCGATTTTTTTTAAATTTCATAAATTGTTAGTAAAACTATTGAAAAATATGTTCCCAAAATTTTAAATGAAAATTCCGACTCGTTCTATTGTTATAAGCCATTAAGGGAGGAAGTAGGGTAAGGACAGCGTTTTGTCAATGATTTTCATGAATTTTTTTATAGTATAAAAAATGAATATAATTTATTGAAACTTTGAGAATATTTCATACATATATTTAACTATATACTATAAAATTTTTGGAGTATTTCCTTCATAAACACCGCAGATATTAGCGACCCCATATTGCAGGTCACAATCAGACTCAGCATTTTGCTATTTTTTCAAACGCGTTTTTCTGAAAACGACTTTTTTTTAACTTGCGTACACGCTAGTTTGAAAAGTTTTCAACCAATCGTTTTGAAAATTGGCAGTTATTTTCTTCATAGTATTTCGCCCTATATTAACCTAAAATCGGAATATTATCATTATTTAAAATAATTTTTTTTTGCAAATAAAGTTGTAAAAAATTGCAAAAAATCATGCTTTTTTGTTTTGACCCCTGTAAAAAATTCAATTTTCTATTTTTTTGATAGCATCTAGGTTCATATAGAAGAGAGACATATAATAAAAGTAAATTCCAACCTCGTTTGATTTCAGATGAAAATTGCGGCTTCCAGAATGTACGCAAAATGCTGAGTCTGATTGTGACCTGCAATATGGGGTCGCTAATATCTGCGGTGTTTTTCAAGGAAATTCTTTAAAAATTTTATAGTATATACTTAAATATATGTATAAAATATTCTCAAAGTTTCAATAAATTATATTCATTTTTTATACTATAAAAAAATGCATGAAAATCATTGAGAAAACGCTGTCCCAACCCTATTTCCCCTCTTAAGTCATACGGTTCATTTGAAAAATACAAAAAAAATATATTTATAAACTAGACATATAGGTTTATAGCATCACGTAGGGGAATTTCGATATCTAAAAAAAAAAAATATATGGCGGACCAGCGAATTTTATTTACCATTGTCACAGAAAATTTTCATCGTTTATAAAAAAAAAAAAAAAAATTGAAGGGGACCCTTTATAAAAAAAATCCCTACGTGGTGCCATAGAGACTGGATTTTCGAACATTTTGAGACCTGGTACATGCAAATCGGATGAATAGTTTTTTAAATAGGTTGTCAACCAGGTTGAAAAACTTAGTTTCGGGAAAAACGCGTTCAAAGTTTTGTTAAAGGATAATTCGACATACAAACTAAATTTTTAAAATGCTGTATCTCCGTCAATTTTACGAATTTCTTTACAAAAATTGGTGAGAGCATTCATAACAAATGCATCTTTCAGAAAATGAAAAAAAAAATGAAATTTTTTTTTTTTTACATGGTCTGGTGCCTTCAGCCAAACCCCGATCGAAGTTTCTTAGGGACTCCCTATCAAGGGATTCCCTTAGTTGCTTGAAAATTCATCAAATTGCTTTATACCAATAAAAATGTCTTTAATTAACAGCAAAAACCCGTCAGAGTTGTATATATTAATGTAAAAATGGGCAAATTTCATTTTTCGCAAAATTGAATTTATCGTAGTGAAAAAAAAAATGGTGACAGTGCAAGCTTGGCTAGCAGAAGTGGAGAATAAAATTTTGGGAAATTTGTTGATCTCCAACACGGTTGAACGAACCGCGGAGGAGAAATATAAATGAAAAATGAATTATATCACCTCCTCCTATGTCCTCTGCAATAACGCATTATCAGCTGGATGAGCACGTGCACTCAACCACGTAATGAAACGACCTATGTACCAAAAACAAGTACAAACGAGCGAAGGGAATCGATAACAACATTTTTTTAATTGAAAAAACCGGCAGCAAAGTAAAAAACTAAACTGTATGAATAATAATTAAATTGTGAGGCATTCCGTTCGACCTACCCATGCAAAAATTTCCTAGGGTGTTTCTGCTTTCAGCCAAACCCCGATCGAAATTTCTTAGGGACTTCCTATCGAGGGTCTCCCCTCAGGATTCCAGGTGAATCCCGGCTTGTACACCGATTAGCGCTGATCGACAAAACTTCAAATGTATAAATTGAAGTTTCTGCTTTCAGTAATTCACAATTGGATTCCGTTTTATCCGTAAAATATTCATCAATAATTTATCGGAATTTCAACAAAGAATATCCTTCCACGATTCCATCTGAATCCCTACCACAATATCTCCATGGGTCCAGGTAAACGTAAAGTTTCGATCGTAAATATCCCGGATGTTTCAGAGTTACTCTCGCATCCATTAAACAATTTATTTATACTTACAGAAGTATACAGAAGAGAAGTGGTATGCACAGGTGTATGATATTAGGGCGATTTTTTTTTTCGACTATTTTTTTTTCTGTCCCCACCCGAAATTCTGTTGGATATGTCGAAAAACAAATTCCCTGAAAGTTACAGCCATTAATATTAATTCTAAGTACTTTCCCTTAGCGTGAAAAGATTTTCCATCTAAAATACACGTAAATCGAATTTTTTTTTTTTCAAATTTCCATAACTCAGCCGCACTTTATGCTATCATATTATTCTTGGTTTTGATTTACTCGGAATAAAACAATCTGAAAAAAGTGCCTTTCGCGGCGAAAGTGTAAATTGTACTGGTGATTTGGTACCGGTCATTGAAGTTAATTTTTACCCAAAATTCTCGTTTTTTTTGCTGTTATCTCCGAAACAATTAACTTTACGAAAAAAATGTGAACGAAAAATTTGTTGGAAATTTAATTTCCTACAAAAAAGGTCCTATCGTCCCAATTGCTCGGATCAATATTTCTTGAGATATTGAACTTTAACTTATGAGTAGTATAAAATTTGTTAGGTTCATATTACCGTAAAAATTTTGTACTACTCATAAGTTAAAGTTCAATATCTCAAGAAATATCAATCTAAGCAATTGGGTCGATGGGACCTTTTTTGTAGGAAATTAAATTTCCAACAAATTTTTCATTTACATTTTTTTCGTAAAGTTAATTGTTTCGGAGATAACAGCAAAAAAACGAGAATTTTGGGTAAAAATCAACTTCAGCGACCCGTACCAACTCACCAGTACAATTTACACTTTAGCCGCAATAGGCACTTTTTAAAATTGTTTCATTCTGAGTAAATCGAAACCAAGAACAATATGATAGCATAAAATGCAGCTGAGTTATAAAATTAAAAAAAAAAAAAATTCGGTCCACGTGTATTTTAGATGGAAAATCTTTTCATGCTAAGGGAAAGTACTTAGAATTAATATTGAGGGCTGTAACTTTCAGGGAATTTGTTTTTCGACATATCCAACAAAATTTCAGGTGGGGACTGAGAAAAAAAATAGTCGAAAAAGAAAAAAATCGCCCTAATATGATATAGATGACTGGTAAAAAAACAAAATGTCGAAATAATTACATTCATATTTTATGCATGATATGTAAAGCGTTATAAAGTGTATACGTGAAGTAAATTACAATGTCATACGTTATAACTTTTCATATCCGTTCGTTCTCACGTACAGCTGCGTGATCTTTCCTCATCGTATATGTATATACATCCCGGTAATCCTGTCTGTATGTATAGTGATTGCTGGACCCGCACGTGCCGCGTTCACTTTCGGGGGGAGAGGCAGGAGAAAAGAAAAAGGAAGATCGTGCTTATGTCACTGCTCTGAGAAAGACCGGATGAGAATATAGAACGAGAGCTTTGCGGACACGGGGTGAACGACGAGAGATCGAGGAGACATGGACAAAGGGAAGAGAAACTTCCGGTCTCGAATATACCGTATATGTATATATTCAATGAGAGAAAGAAGAAGAAGAAGAAGAAGAAGAAGAAGCTTTCCCTCTCGCGAGAGTAACTTTTACAAAACCGAAACTTGCAGCATCCCTCTTCCCCGCCTGGCCGCCGACAATCACCGGTCATTTCATTGCGTCTAGTTTTCCTGCGCCTTCTTAAACTTTCCTAGTCCAACCGTGGGCTCTCAAACTATCCGACAGTCCGGTGCCATTTTGGCAAATTAAAAGTTTTCTCTAGTCCGTACAACAACAGTTGTGGCGAACGATGAATAAAAAATGAATTCCTAACAGGATCACAATTGAGACGTTTAATCGGAAAAATGTTCTATGTTCATAAATCATTGTGCAATTGTGATTATAATTAAGGGGTCAAACGCAGTCAGGAGACCGAAAATAAAGCGATTCTTCAAGAATTTTTCCTGGATAGACATTTTAATTAATTAACGTAAAAATTTATATGCATACTGTGGTAACTTTTAACTTTACTTTCATATTTTTTATTTGTAAAAATTATGATTTTTAAAACTACCATAGCCGATCTCCGGAAGGTCCTCTAAAAAAAGGCGTTTTGCCGTGAGCACGATATCTCCGGATTGGATCATCCAAAATGAAAAAATAAAAAAATTTCCATTAATATAAGGTATTATCTAGTATTTAATCGAAGGAATAAGGAAAATATTAATTTTTAACAAAATGGCGACTGCTCAAAGAAAAATTTCGATTTTCGATAATAACTTTCGCGTTAAATTGTTTATAAAATGGAAAATATTTATCGGCGAAAAAAAAACCTTCGATTAATCACTAATAAATATATTGACAAAGCTTGTGTAAAAATTTGACACTGATCGGTTTAGCCGTTTCCGCGCAATCTTACTCACCAACTTTAAAAACGCAGTTTTGAGAAAAAACGCATTGAAACTTTCAAAATCATGGTCAGACGCTCCGAGACGTTTTTACAAATATGCGTGTAACTTCGAGAATATTTGTCGGATTGACATGACAATTTCTGTGTATATACTTAAATCTATGTACATTAAGAAACTGAAATGAATTTTTTTTTTTTTTTAAATCCTGTCTGCGTATAACCCTTTAAGGGAGGAAATAGGGTTAGACGGTTAAGAAAATCGATTTTTTTTTAATTTCATAAATTGTTAGTAAAACTATTGAAAAATATGTTCCCAAAATTTTAAATGAAAATTCCGACTCGTTCTTTTGTTATAAGCCATTAAAGTGAGTAGCTTTCCTTCAGGCCCCGAGCGCGCCACGTGTTTCAAACGCGTTTTTCTGAAAACGACTTTTTTTGAACTTGCGTACACGCTAGTTTGAAAAGTTTTCAACCAATCGTTTTGGAAATTGGCAGTTACTTTCTTCATAGTATTGCGCTCTATATGAACCTAAAATCGGAATATTATCATTATTTAAAATAATTTTTTTTTTGCAACTAATGTTGTAAAAAATGGCAAAACATCATGCTTTTTTGTTTTGACCCCTGTAAAAAATTCAATTTTCTATTTTTTTGATAGCATTTAGGTTCATATAGAAGAGAGACATATAATAAAAGTAAATTCCAACCTCGTTTGATTTCAGATGAAAATTGCGGCTTCCAGAATGTACGCAAAATGCTGAGTCTGATTGTGACCCGCAATATGGGGTCGCTAATATTTTCGGTGTTTTTCAAGGAAATTCTTCAAAAATTTTATAGTATATACTTAAATATATGTATAAAATATTCTCAAAGTTTCGATAAATTACATTCATTTTTTATACTATAAAAAAATTCATGAAAATCATTGAGAAAACGCTGTCTTAACCCTATTTCCCCCTTTAAGTCGACAAAGTTTAGTGAAGTTATCGTGACGTCTGGAGGACTGCGAAATGAAAGGAAAACAGTGATGTGTCATATTTTCACTCACCGCGGAGTTGGACAATTATAATACCGAGTGGAAACCGGCTGAAAGTTAATTAAACGAGGAATTCCGACGATGAAAGAAAAACATTTGTGGTATAATTAAAGAAAGAAGCGTGTCGCGCCGGTTGTTGAGATGATAAACTGTGATTAACGCGCGCCGAGTCTTCGCGGACTCGTGTTCCGTTATGTTTTCGCCTCTCTCGCGAGATGTTCGTCATTCTCAATGAAGACGGGGCAAGATCATCAAGACGTTTATGGTTGGTAATTGAACGTGTGTGCACCTGAATAGACACGAGCTCAGAGAACTGTACTGAAACCTACCAGCCTAGCACGAACGTACGAAGAAGCAAGACGGGCGGCTTTGGGATTACATGAGTTAGCACGCGAGAAGGTGGTAATCGTCGTGCCCCATCAGCCACACGCCTCCGTACCACGAAGCGATGCTGTTACAGTAGGGTTGCTTGATTCATCGCCATTTTCATATAATATATCGAAGTTTTTTTTGGCTAAAATAACATCTAATGGAACATTAAAACATAAAGAACAATTACAAATTGTTGTTTATGCTTTAATCTTCAAATTCAATCCTCACGCCCTAATACACAATTTTTCAATGATATTCGTTACTTACATTGTTGTGGCTCAGCAGTTTTTTTCCAAATTTCTATTTTTAAGGGGGCAAATAGGGTTAGACGATTAAAAAAATCGATTTTTTCTTAATTTCATAAATTGTTAGTAAAACTATTGAAAAATATGTTCCCAAAATTTTTAATGAAAATTCCGACTCGTTCTATTGTTATAAGCCATTATGGGGGGAAATAGGGTTAGGACAGCGTTTTCTCAATGATTTTCATGAATTTTTTTTATAGTATAAAAAATGAATATAATTTATTGAAACTTTGAGAATATTTTATACAAATATTTAAGTATATACTATAAAATTTTTATACATATATTTAAGTATATACTATAAAATATTAGCGACCCCATATTACTTGTTTTTCTTGGTACTATTTGTTCAAACGCGTTTTTCTGAAAACGACTTTTTTTGAACTTACGTACACGCTAGTTTGAAAAGTTTTCAACCAATCGTTTTGAAAATTGACAGTAACTTTCTTCATAGTATTGCGCTCTATATGAACCTAAAATCGGAATATTATCATTATTTAAAATAATTTTTTTTTTGCAAATAAAGTTGTAAAAATGGCAAAAAATCATGATTTTTGTTGTGACCCCTGTAAAAAATTCAATTTTCTATTTTATGTATAGCATTTAGGTTCGTATAGAAGAGAGATATATAATAAAAGTGAATTCCAACCTCGTTTGATTTCAGATGAAAATTGCGGCTTCCAGAATGTACGCAAAATGCTGAGTCTGATTATGACCTGCAATATTGGGTCGCTAATATCTTCGGTGTTTTTCAAGGAAATTCTTCAAAAATTTTATAGTATATACTTAAATATATGTATAAAATATTCTCAAAGTTTCAATAAATTATATTCATTTTTTATACTATAAAAAAATTCATAAAAATAATTGAAAAAACGCTGTCCTAACCCTATTCCCCCCCTTAACGCGGTAAATAGGGGCGAAAGTCCCAAAGAGTGCAAAAAATAAATAAAAAATCTGTGGTTTCTCGATTCTAGCTGATTCCCGATCCTCTTAACCCCCCCCCCCCCCCCCCCCCCCCAAACTACTTTTTCGGCAAACGAATTTGTTTAAAGGGGAATCATTTTTTTCACCGTAAACAGATGTTTTGGGAATGTGGGCGTTCAGGAAGCGGTACTTAAACGCGCATATTAAATTGAGTCGAGGGTTGCAAGATTTAATGACTGGTAGCATCAACCTTCGTTCATAGAAATCTTTGGCAATATCAAGAGGATTATACATTTACGCAAAATGGTAGCAAACCTCTCTATCTGTCTCTCTCTCTCTCTGTTTCTTTCGTCTTTTAGCTCGTATAAACTCCCGTAGTATTCCCACAAGATCGTATATTAATAAGACCTGCCCCGCGTTCACGATATCTCGTTCAACCTCTCAAGGGAGCTTATGCATAAAGATTATCCGAGAGGAACTCTCTTGGGCTCTCTCGTCACTATGCAAAGTACATTCAGAATTTGTTTTACTTTTCAATATTTCTTATTATATTACACTGTATCTCGATTCGCGATAGTCCGCAGTCGGTTATCGGAGGAGAAAGAGAAATGACGTATAAATGGAGGGCGAAGGAAAAGATGAAATCTAACCACAAAGGGATGATTCACAGAGAGATCTTTGCGAGAGATAGAAGATGAGAAAAGTTACCAATTGTACTTAAGTTTCGTACGATTAGCCAGAGAGCGAGACTTCAGCATTTCCCTTCCACACACACACACACACACAGACGTTCCTTTACAACCCCCTACACTTTTTTTCAACCCACCTTTTCTCCTTTATTTTTTTTATTTTCTTGTGTTAGAAGATTTTTCTCCTCTTTATCTCGCTCGTAATTCACTCCGCGATACTGTGTTTAATTTTATACGAGCTCTCGGCAATTTAAGAGCGTAGCTTTTATTTTAGAAAGATTTGCTCTTGCGGCAAAAAGGAGCATTTCGTATTTATCCGCCTTTTCGCGTGTACAAAATTATGAAACTTGCTGAAGAATCTCGTAATTCGAAATACCTTAGTAAAACTCTTTGGCACCGGGAATTTATAATGTCTTCGGAAAAGCGAAAATGCAGCATCAATGAAACATTAGCGAAAATATCGCCTTTTGGTGTGTGATCTTATTGCCGAAACTTCCCTAGAATTGGAAGTTTCCGTAAGGGGGGAAATAGGGTTAGACGGTTCAAAAAATCGATTTTTTTTTATTTCATAAATTGTTAGTAAAACTATTGAAAAATATGTTCCCAAAATTTTAAATGAAAATTCCTACTCGTTCTATTGTTATAAGCCATTATGGGGGGAAATAGGGTTAGGACAGCGTTTTCTCAATGATTTTCATGAATTTTTTTATAGTATAAGAAATGAATATAATTTATTGAAACTTTGAGAATATGTTATACATATATTTAAGTTTATACTATAAAATTTTTATACATATATTTAAGTATTTACTATAAAATATTAGCGACCCCATATTGCTTGTTTTTCTTGGTACTATTTTTTCAAACGCGTTTTTCTGAAAAAGACTTTTTTTGAACTTACGTACACGCTAGTTTGAAAAATTTTCAACCAATCGTTTTGAAAATTGGCAGTTACTTTCTTCATAGTATTGCGCTCTATATGAACCTAAAATCGGAATATTATCATTATTTAAAATATTTTTTTTTTGCAAATAAAGTTGTGAAAAATGGCAAAAAATCATGCTTTTTTGTTTTGAACCCTGTAAAAAATGCAATCTTCTATTTTTTTGATAGCATTTAGGTTCATATAGAAGAGAGACATATAATAAAAGTAAATTCCAACCTCGTTCGATTTCAGATGAAAATTGCGGCTCCCAGAATGTACGCGAAATGCTGAGTCTGATTGTGAGCTGCAATATGGGGTCGCTAATATCGTCGGTGTTTTTCAAGGAAATTCTTCAAAAATTTTTAAGTATATACTTAAATATATGTATAAAATATTCTCAAAGTTTCAATAAATTATATTCATTTTTTATACTATAAAAAAATTCATAAAAATCATTGAGAAAACGCTATCCTAACCCTATTTGCCCCATTAAAATAGAAGTTTCACTATAATTGTTTTCAACATTTAAAGATATCCAATCTTTGAATCGTAGAAAAAAATTCTAGTGAAACTTCTTTTTCTGCCATTAACAAGAATTTCAACATAGAGTCGTATGAAAAAAAAAAAGCTCGGAAGATATTTCGAGCAACCCTGTGAGGCGCAAAGCTTCTGCCCATATTTTGTCATGGTTCAGAGTTGTTCCGCTTCTGCCAGAACTATATTTACGTCTGAGGCTGTAGAATTTAATCGAAAAACGAGATTCAGAGTGGCGCGAGCATGTATATATGTGTATGAGTAAATAAACCAAGGTATTCGTTGTGTGGCGTTGGGTCTTTGGTTGATTTTCCTCACACGAGATGCATCCAAGAGAGTGCATGGAAAAAGTGAAGAGGACTTTTGGGGCCGACACGAAGAGGGAAAAATAGCGAGCGAGGGAGAAAGAGAGAGAGAGAGAGAATTAGTGAGAGAATCAGAGAGGTATGAGAGAAGCGCCTAGGCACGATCTACAAGTTGCGGAAGGAGGCTTCGATCAAATCTTTCATGCACGAAGTTGAAGGATGCGAGAGAACTTCCGAGGAGTCTGCGGTGGTCTCTGTTGGTTGCTCTGGCTTTTGCTTGATGCTGCAAAGGCGAAAGCCAGGCGCACAGAGAGAGAGTTCTTGTGTAGATACATATATACAGTCGTGTGCAACCAAAAAACCGTCTGTGCCGTTGGCTTCTCGTGCAGGAGCAGCAGCAGCAGCAGCGGCAGTTCTTCTCAACATGTTGATTATATACGTACACCCATGCCAAGATACTTGTACGTGGAAGTACGTGGCTTTCCCGGCTTCCTTACATCCTCCCCGGTTTCCCTCCATCCTCTCACATGTCGATCTTTCTCCTCTCACCTTTCCTCGTTTCGTGTAACATTATTACAAAGTGTGGCTGAAGTTCCCGAGAGGTCGTGAGTCGATTAAGGAACGACCTGAAGCTTCCTATCACATTTCCCCTTCTTAAAGAGCATAACGATCGTGGATGCTACCACTAACATTTTACACGTGGTATGTAATCTTTTATTGACACCGATACTATTTTCGTATTTTATTTTATCAATTTCTAGCTTACAATTTCTAAAAAATTATCATTAGTACCCTCTTATTAACTATTGCTCTTCACGATTGTCGAAACTTCCAATCGATCACACTCTGAAAAAGTGCATTATAAAGGTGGAAAGAGTAGACAACAAAATTCCTAATCTCACTTTATGATAGATCGTCTATTTTCTCCGTCATCATAATGCCATGACATTTACGTCTGGATAATAAGGGAGGTATTTTATCAATTTATAATTTTCCATTTCTAAAAAAATTTTTATTAGTACTTTATTAGCTATGGCTCTTCACGATTGTCGAAACTTCCACTCGATCACACTCTGGAATATTGTATTCTAAAAATGGAAAGAGTAGACAAAAAATTCCTAATCTCACTTCATGATAGATCGTCTATTTTCTCCGTCATCATAATCCCACCACATTTACGTTTGGATAATAAGGGAGGTATTTTATCAATTTATAATTTTCCATTTCTAAAAAAATTTTTATTAGTACTTTATTAGCTATGGCTCTTCACGATTGTCGAAACTTCCACTCGATCACACTCTGGAAAATTGCATTATAAAGATGGAAAGAGTAGACAACAAAATTCCTAATCTCACTTCATGATAGATCGTCTATTTTCTCCGTCATCATAATCCCACCACATTTACGTTTGGATAATAAGGGAGGTATTTTATCAATTTATAATTATTCATTTCTAAAATTTTTTTTATTAGTACTTTATTAGCTATGGCTCTTCACGATTGTCGAAACTTCCACTCGATCACATTCTGGAAAATTGCATTATAAAAATGGAAAGAGTAGACAAAAAATTCCTAATCTCACTTTATGATAGATCGTCTATTTTCTCCGTCATCATAATCCCATCACATTTACGTTTGGATAATAAGGGAGGTATTTTATCAATTTATAATTTTCCATTTCTAAAAAAATTTTTATTAGTACTTTATTAGCTATGGCTCTTCACGATTGTCGAAACTTCCACCCGATCACATTCTGGAAATTTTATAAAAATGGAAAGAGTAGACAAAAAATTCCTAATCTCACTTTATGATAGATCGTCTATTTTCTCCGTCATCATAATCCCATCACATTTACGTTTGGATAATAAGGGAGGTATTTTATCAATTTATAATTTTCCATTTCTAAAAATTTTTTTATTAGTACTTTATTAGCTATTGCTCTTCACGATTGTCGAAACTTCCACTCGATCACATTCTGGAAAATTGCATTATAAAAATGGAAAGAGTAGACAAAAAATTCCTAATCTCACTTTATGATAGATCGTCTATTTTCTCCGTCATCATAATCCCATCACATTTACGTTTGGATAATAAGGGAGGTATTTTATCAATTTATAATTTTCCATTTCTAAAAATTTTTTTATTAGTACTTTATTAGCTATTGCTCTTCACGATTGTCGAAACTTCCACTCGATCACATTCTGGAAAATTGCATTATAAAAATGGAAAGAGTAGACAAAAAATTCCTAATCTCACTTTATGATAGATCGTCTATTTTCTCCGTCATCATAATCCCATCACATTTACGTTTGGATAATAAGGGAGGTATTTTATCAATTTATAATTTTCCATTTCTAAAAAATTTTTTATTAGTACTTTATTAGCTATGGCTCTTCACGATTGTCGAAACTTTCACTCGATCACATTCTGGAAAATTGCATTATAAAAATGGAAAGAGTAGACAAAAAATTCCTAATCTCACTTTATGATAGATCGTCTATTTTCTCCGTCATCATAATCCCATCACATTTACGTTTGGATAATAAGGGAGGTATTTTATCAATTTATAATTTTCCATTTCTAAAAATTTTTTTATTAGTACTTTATTAGCTATTGCTCTTCACGATTGTCGAAACTTCCACTCGATCACATTCTGGAAAATTGCATTATAAAAATGGAAAGAGTAGACAAAAAATTCCTAATCTCACTTTATGATAGATCGTCTATTTTTTCCGTCATCATAATCCCATCACATTTACGTTTGGATAATAAGGGAGGTATTTTATCAATTTATAATTTTCCATTTCTAAAAAAATTTTTATTAGTACTTTATTAGCTATGGCTCTTCACGATTGTCGAAACTTCCACCCGATCACATTCTGGAAATTTTATAAAAATGGAAAGAGTAGACAAAAAATTCCTAATCTCACTTTATGATAGATCGTCTATTTTCTCCGTCATCATAATCCCATCACATTTACGTTTGGATAATAAGGGAGGTATTTTATCAATTTATAATTTTCCATTTCTAAAAATTTTTTTATTAGTACTTTATTAGCTATTGCTCTTCACGATTGTCGAAACTTCCACTCGATCACATTCTGGAAAATTGCATTATAAAAATGGAAAGAGTAGACAAAAAATTCCTAATCTCACTTTATGATAGATCGTCTATTTTCTCCGTCATCATAATCCCATCACATTTACGTTTGGATAATAAGGGAGGTATTTTATCAATTTATAATTTTCCATTTCTAAAAAATTTTTTATTAGTACTTTATTAGCTATGGCTCTTCACGATTGTCGAAACTTTCACTCGATCACATTCTGGAAAATTGCATTATAAAAATGGAAAGAGTAGACAAAAAATTCCTAATCTCACTTTATGATAGATCGTCTATTTTCTCCGTCATCATAATCCCATCACATTTACGTTTGGATAATAAGGGAGGTATTTTATCAATTTATAATTTTCCATTTCTAAAAATTTTTTTATTAGTACTTTATTAGCTATTGCTCTTCACGATTGTCGAAACTTCCACTCGATCACATTCTGGAAAATTGCATTATAAAAATGGAAAGAGTAGACAAAAAATTCCTAATCTCACTTTATGATAGATCGTCTATTTTTTCCGTCATCATAATCCCATCACATTTACGTTTGGATAATAAGGGAGGTATTTTATCAATTTATAATTTTCCATTTCTAAAAAAATTTTTATTAGTACTTTATTAGCTATGGCTCTTCACGATTGTCGAAACTTCCACCCGATCACATTCTGGAAATTTTATAAAAATGGAAAGAGTAGACAAAAAATTCCTAATCTCACTTTATGATAGATCGTCTATTTTCTCCGTCATCATAATCCCATCACATTTACGTTTGGATAATAAGGGAGGTATTTTATCAATTTATAATTTTCCATTTCTAAAAATTTTTTTATTAGTACTTTATTAGCTATTGCTCTTCACGATTGTCGAAACTTCCACTCGATCACATTCTGGAAAATTGCATTATAAAAATGGAAAGAGTAGACAAAAAATTCCTAATCTCACTTTATGATAGATCGTCTATTTTCTCCGTCATCATAATCCCATCACATTTACGTTTGGATAATAAGGGAGGTATTTTATCAATTTATAATTTTCCATTTCTAAAAAATTTTTTATTAGTACTTTATTAGCTATGGCTCTTCACGATTGTCGAAACTTTCACTCGATCACATTCTGGAAAATTGCATTATAAAAATGGAAAGAGTAGACAAAAAATTCCTAATCTCACTTTATGATAGATCGTCTATTTTCTCCGTCATCATAATCCCATCACATTTACGTTTGGATAATAAGGGAGGTATTTTATCAATTTATAATTTTCCATTTCTAAAAATTTTTTTATTAGTACTTTATTAGCTATTGCTCTTCACGATTGTCGAAACTTCCACTCGATCACATTCTGGAAAATTGCATTATAAAAATGGAAAGAGTAGACAAAAAATTCCTAATCTCACTTTATGATAGATCGTCTATTTTTTCCGTCATCATAATCCCATCACATTTACGTTTGGATAATAAGGGAGGTATTTTATCAATTTATAATTTTCCATTTCTAAAAAAAATTTTATTAGTACTTTATTAGCTATGGCTCTTCACGATTGTCGAAACTTCCACTCGATCACACTCTGGAAAATTGCATTATAAAATGGAAAGAGTAGACAAAAAAATCCTAATCTCACTTTATGATAAATCGTCTATTTTCTCCGTCATCATAATGCCATGACATTTACGTTTGGATAATAAGGGAGGTATTTTATCAATTTCTAATTTTCCATTTCTAAAAAAATATCATTAGTACCTTCTTATTAACTATTGCTCTTCACGATTGTCGAAACTTCCACTCGATCACATTCACGAAAATTGCATTATAAAGATTGAGAAAGTAGACAAAAAATTCTGATCTCACTTTATGATAGATCGTCTATTTTCTTCGTCATCATAAACGTTACGATTTCAATGCCATCACCTTTACGTTTGAGAAATAAGGGATGGACGTTACAAGACTATATCAATTGATTAAATTATGAATTGTCGAACGTTCACTATATACAGTTCTCCCGAATAAGCCTTACGAAATTATTCTATTGCATACGTGAAAGAAACAAAAAAAAAACGATAATCAAATCGCAGAAAAAGCATCACATGGATTCTCCTCATTGAAACTCTGAAAAAACGTCACGTTTATCAACTATTTCTTCAATCGTTATCGCAATATCTAGACTATGGTGTGGCTCGCATTCCTTTTCGTTCTCTCATCGCATACCAAAGACTCGAGAGATCTCGTGGATCCGAAAATTCGGAATACCGAAACTCCTCGTTCTCCCGTGTACCGTTCGCACAGGAGTCTCGAGTGAATCGGGGTTTGAACCTCTCAGGTAAATGGCAACTCGCTGAGAGACGTCAAACTCGTGAGGGCTCGTTAAAGAGCCACCGGAAGAGTCATAACGAGAAGCTAAACACCACCTCAGCTTTTTGTGCTATAACGCTCGTCGCGTGAGCTGATCCATCAGGTGGCTCAGCGACATTTGCAACTTTTGGACAGTTAAGAAGCAAAGAGAGAGAGAGAGAAAGAGAGCGAGAGTACTTTCACCATCATATAATAACGCGATTGTTGGAACGTCAGTTTACGAGCGTACAAACGCCGTTTGTTCGTATGGACATATCAAATGCTATAAAAAAAACGGGCGTAAACTCACAAGATTTATCACTGGAATGTGAATGTGGTTACGCCCTCTTGCTTGCTAGCAATCGATTTATGAGTATGTATAGGGGGGGGGGGGGGGGGGGGGGGGGCTGTCATCGTAAAACGTGAGGCTAACAGCCGTCCGCCCGACCACCCGACCAAGTTTCGGTGTGGGCAGCTGCTCGCAACGTTCAGCAAGCCCACACGAGAGGAAGGCGATCAGGAAGCGAAGTCAGCGCGGCACAAGAGAAAAGCGAGACACCCATGCACATTTCACGAGAGACCGCGGGCAGGTATTTCGATGTGTCAGTTGCATACGTTGCTCAGAACAAGTCCTCGGTGGTGGTTACGCGGCTATATACGGCCACAACGAGATCAGAAGGTAATTGGAAGGGTAAAACTTGCCAGTGTGCAAAATTACGAGTCAAACGATGACTTTAGGAACTTCGAGGGGTGTATAATAAGCAACGATCATTGATTGCTAAGATAACTTTCGTTACAATCAATGAGGGACATGATTTTCCAAACAATCGATGAATGAGGACTTTATCTTCATTTATCACTGTTAATTTATCATTATATATCAGTATTAATCGATCATTATTCACGTTTAACTATATTAAGGCCTCGCACACCCCTTGGATTTTCAAAAAATCGATTTCTTTTTACAGGATTTTATTCTTTATACTTTTAAGAATTAAAAAAAAAATACTTAGCGGTAGTCTGGTCAAGAAATTTGAAAAAATCGATTTTTTTTTCATTCTCTTATACCTTAGACCTTTCTTCATACGCTCCTGAAAACCGTTTATTGATATTTCGGAAATTAGCCGAGAAATACAAATTCTAAGCAAGCCGCGCGGTCGGGAGGCAGCTAACGCAGAGGCTACTGAGTCGCTCATTTAACGGTGTCAAAACTTTGACCGCGTTTATCTCAGAACTATGTTTTTCAAATCGGCGCCCACGATATCTCGATAACTAATGGACCGATCGAGCTCAAATTTTGCACGTACCTTGGGTAGCCTGTTTCCGAGGACTGGTAGCAGAATTGAGTCGAACAATAATTTTGCCGACATTTTATAACTCGTCGAATACCCGAAAATGTATGAAATATCATTAATGAAAGTTCAACAGGCCGCCATTTTGTCAAAATTTTTTTTTAAGTACCAATTCTGCTACCAGTGCTCAGAATACTCATACAGATTGAGAATATATATATATTTTTTTTTTTCAGATGCATACAACATCGTCCAGAGTGGGCGCCGATTTCGACGCACCATGTTGCAACAAGGCAAAAAACTACATGACAATATTTAAAATAATTTTTTTTTTTTAATGTTCAAGTATTCTCTAAGGGTCAATGAATGCACGTGTAAATTTTCATCAAGACAACTTCAACGGTTTAAAAATTATTGCACATTAGAAATGACGTCAAAAATCTCGCTCTAGACCAAACTACCGCGTTAAAAAAATTCCACTCCGTTACAAAGTTATAACAATAAATGTGACCGGACATCGGGTTAGGACGGCTACCTGGACGAACCTTTAAGATGGAAATAGGGTTAGACGGTTCAAAAAATCGATTTTTTTTTAATGTCATAAATTGTTAGTAAAACTATTAAAAAATATGTTCCAAAAATTTTAAATGAAAATTCCGCCTCGTTCTATTGTTATAAGCCATTACGGGGGGAAATAGGGTTAGGACAGTGTTTTCTCAATGATTTTCATGAATTTTTTTATAGTATAAAAAATGAATATAATTTATTGAAACTTTGTGAATATTTTATACATATATTTAAGTATATACTATAAAATTTTTGAAGAATTTCCTTGAACAACACCGAAGAAAATTTATGACTGCCTTGACTTTGTTTTTCTTGGTACTATTTTTTCAAACGCATTTTTCTGAAAACGACTTTTTTTGAACTTGCGTACACGCTAGTTTGAAAAGTTTTCAACCAATCGTTTTGAAAATTGGCAGTTACTTTCTTCATAGTATTGCGCTCTATATGAACCTAAAATCCGAATATTATCATTATTTAAAATAATTTTTTTTTGCAACTAAGGTGTAAAAAATGGCAAAAAATGATGCTTTTTTGTTTTGACCCCTGTAAAAAATTCAATTTTCTATTTTTTTCATAGCATTTAGGTTCATATAGAAGAGAGACATATAATAAAAGTAAATTCGAACCTCGTTTGATTTCAGATGAAAATTGCGGCTTCCAGAATGTACGCAAAATGCTGAGTCTGATTGTGACCTGCAATATGGGGTCGCTAATATTTTCGGTGTTTTTCAAGGAAATTCTTCAAAAATTTTATAGTATATACTTGAATATATGTATAAAATATTCTCAAAGCTTCAATAAATTATATTCATTTTTTATACTATAAACAAATTCATGAAAATCATTGAGAAAACGGTGTCCTAACCCTATTTCCACCCTTAAGATGACGGGGTTCTTTATAATCTACACCGATTCTGAGTAACATAACTTTTCCTTCGAAAACTGTACGAAACACTTTAATTTCCATACATCGATACTCGATTGATCCCATTATTTATGCAGCCTCATCAGGAAAAGCCTTTGCCTACGACTCGGAGAATCTTCGACCAAATCTGCTTTAGGAGAGATTTGCATCTTTGCGAAAGTCAAACGTATCTCAGTTCGCTGTCCTTTGGAACTAACGCCGCGGAAAGTCTACATCCCAAAGTCAATTGAGGCACAGACACAAAATGGCCGGGTGAAACCATCTTCTTCGAGCTACACGGAGTGTTGTCTGTAATTACCGCGAATTTCCATTTACAATATCGGATCTTATTGTCGTTGTAACGCCCAAATTTATCAAGACACGGTTCACCACGAGGATTCCAACACCCTGTTGGCCCCATTAAACGCAATGTAATCGGAGCGTCCAAGAGCAGGAAGTCTTGAGGACGTACTTTCTCCGATAACATCGCTTGGAACAGCGGATTGTAGATTCACGCTGAAGTTTCGAGATGTTTGTTACAGTATTATATCTTCAACGCGATAGTGGGCTGCTCCTCATGTACTCATGGGTACTCACGAAAGTTCTTGTATACGTGTAATGGAGTATATAATGTGGGTTTATGTGTGTAACTGATGGTGTACGCACCGAACCGCACCTTGGATGCAGCTTCACCAAGAATGCTTCATCTTCCTTCTTGGCCTGTGTACTGTGAAGTAACTCCACTATTAGAGATTCAGGCACGAAGGAGAGCAGAGGGCACCCGGTACCAGAGAGTCGTTAGTGCGGTAAACAACCCGTTCGAGCGGCACACAGATGCACACTAGAGCTTAATGCCAAGGCACATATGTACGTGCGGGATAACTCACTCTCGATATATGATATATTTTGTCGTCCACGTTAATGGTTTACGACCCGAGTGACCCGGATACCCTATAACGATATGTCCTTGCACAAAGCTTGCTGTCAAAATAAATTACTTTTTTTCTATAAAAATACTTTTACCGAATGAAGTTCAATAAAACTGTTGATTTAGTTGCAAAGATAGTTCCATGAGTGATTCGGTAAGAATATTTTATTAAAAAAACAAAATATAATATTGGGGATGATGAAGGTAAAAAGGCGATTCAGAAAGCTTCTGTGATTTGAGGGAACACTAACCCCTTGGCGTGCTCGAAACGGCGTAAATTTCGAAAATTATTTTCTAAGGTAAAAAATGAAAAAAAAATCAAGTAGTGGTTTTATATTATTTATTGACGCTTTAAATATAAGGAAAAAATTTTTTTTAATTTGTGTTGAATATTATCATTATTATTTTTGGGCCGAAGTGCGGTACGGATGAAAAGGATGGCGCCTGCTGGTTGGCATGATAACTGAGTGAAAAAAAATCCAATCGGCAAATAAAAAAAAACCCTTGTAATATGATGTATTAGTTGTAGTCTGACGGAGGGATTTTTTGATTTTTTGATCAGACAATGTTTTATGAATTTTTAAACAGTTATTTTTTTTCTAAAAATCGCATGCAAAACTTTGGATCACTCTAACTTCTTCATTTGAAAAAAAAAAAAAAAAAAAAAAAAATCCCTCCGTCAGACTATAACTAATACATCACATTACAAGGGTTTTTTTTTACTTGCAGATTGGATTTTTTTTAAACCAGTTATCATGCCGATCAGGAGGCGCCATCCTTTTCATCCGTACCGCACTTCGGCCCAAAAATAATAATGACAATATTGAAAAAAAATGTTTTTCATTTTTTTCCTTATATTTAAATAGTCAATAAATAATATGAAACCACGACTTAATTTTTTTTTTTTTTTTACCTCAGAAAATAATTTTCGACATTTACGCCGTTTGGAGCGCGCCCAGGGGTATGTGTTCCCTTAAAGGGGGAAATAGGGTTAGAACAGCGTTTTCTCAATGATTTTCATGAATTTTTTTATAGTATAAAAAATGAATATAATTTATTGAAACTTTGAGAATATTTTATACATATATTTAAGTATATACTATAAAATATTAGCGACCCCATATTGCAGGTTACAATCAGACTCAGCATTTTGCGTACATTCTGGAAGCCGCAATTTTCATCTGAAATCAAACGAGGTTGAAATTTACTTTTATTATATGTCTCTCTTCAATATGAACCTAAATGCTATCAAAAAAAATAGAAAATTGAATTTTTTACAGGGGTCAAAACAAAATAGCATGATTTTTTGCCATTTTTTACAACTTTATTTGCAAACAAAAATTATTTTAAATAATGATAATATTCCGATTTTAGGATCATATAGAGCGCAATACTATGGAGAAAGTAACTGCCAATTTTCAAAACGATTGGTTGAAAACTTTTCGAACTAGCGTGTACGCAAGTTCAAAAAAAGTCGTTTTCAGAAAAACGCGTTTGAAAAAAAGATTAATATTTTATAGTATATACTTAAATATATGTATAAAAATTTTATAGTACATACTTAAATATATGTATAAAATATTCTCAAAGTTTCAATAAATTATATTCATTTTTTATACTATAAAAAAATTCATGAAAATCATTGAGAAAACGCTGTCCTAACCCTATTTCCCCCTATAATGACTTATAACAATAGAACGAGTCGGAATTTTCATTTAAAATTTTGGGAACATATTTTTCAATAGTTTTACTAACAATTTCTGAAATAAAAAAAAATCGATTTTTTGAACCGTCTAACCCTATTTCCCCCCTTAAGATAAATACCAATTCCAGATATCTTCTTGGTTATATACAATATATTGTTGCGACAGAATCTTATTCCATTAATGGACCGTCTTTCGTATATTAAGTGAAGCTGGAGAATCGATAATGGGAACGATCCAAGCCCATTAAGACGTACGCGCTCCAGCTTGAGCGCGAGAGGACAGCTTCATCTTCATCGACCTCGGGAGGGGTGGATATGGCGTCAAAGAGGCTGGGAACCACGTATCTCTCTCTCGCACACAAGGGGATGTATTATCCCCCATCCGTCTTCCGCTGGTTCGATCGATTACGTAAGGAATGACGGATGCAATTAACCGCTCGAACCGATGGTCTAAGCGAGCGATGCCATACGAAAAAAAAGTTCAACCGTCAATTTGCCTCCTCTAAGAATTAATTTCGTTCCAACCCCTTTGCATTACTACGTGTAACATAAAAGGCATCATACATGCACCACGACTTATTGTCGTGCACTCTTCTCCTTTATTCATCCAGATCCTAACGAGTCAAAATTCACCGTAAGAATTTCGCATGGACCAGTCGATAGAGCGACCATGAGATGTGGCCTCGGTTCACTTACCGGAGTATATATACGTGTGAACCCGCGAGAGCAGACTGCGGTCGTTGAATTTTCACCAAATTGGAGCGATCTCTCGAGACGTGTATACGTCGACACACCGGTTCGAGGTAGAGCACGGAGAGAGAGCCTCTCTGTGTACCAACTAGATCCTTCGTATATATATAAAATCCCCAGTTCACCAGACGATCCGAGATAGATAGGAGTGTGGAAAGCCACACGAATTGAAACTACAGAACTCACTCGCACGTTTCCCACGGGTGTGACACGACCGGATACCGGCCTGATTGGTATAGACGTGGTCCAGCTCTCACTCTGTCTCTCACCTGGACGGACGTTATCCACCTAATCGTTTGGTAAATTGTAGACGCGCTACACTATACTCGAACGTTCGTTGAGTTTCATGCCGCGAGACGGGAGATATCCTTCGTATCACCTTGGGGATGCGAATGACCCAAGAGTGGATAACATTCTCGATTGAAAGCTCCGAGGGGTTTCCACTATTATTTTCTAAGCAATTCGAAATTCTATCCTGTCGGATCGATGGCAAGTTCCATTCGGGATCCCTAGGTCACGATGATCCTTGATAGTTAAAGGTCGTACTCGGAAGACGATAAAGCGATTCCTGTAATTATTAAGAAGATGGAAGAACAGGTCCTTCGAGAGATAAAAATTCGTGTTCTGAAATAATGGATAACACCCCGTGAAACTTTGTGAAATTACTATGAGAGCTAGATGACAAATCGTTCTGAAGCTTTCGGTTACTTTGAGCCAAGTGACTTATTCAATGGACACCAAACCATACAGGCAACTCCAATCAAAAAAACTTGACGTTACACATCTGCAAAGTTGTAAATCTGTTGACTTACAATAGTTTTCATATCCACCAGGACCATAACGGTTGGTCCTTGCATGTTTGATCAACTAGGATCACAAACACCTAACTCTGGCGGTATCTCGACTTTGTAAAACTGCAGCTGGTTCCTTCGACCACGCACATTCGAGTTATCACAGAGTGCGGAATCCGGGGGTTCTCTTTACGTGCAAAAAACAACGATTCACTAATTGTGCTTCTTGCGCGCGTTAAAGGAATTTTCTTTACCGATTGAGGGAGTACCGGGAGTCAAAAGAGACCAGGAGAACGATATAGAGCCCGAGCGGAAATTTGGTCCGGCATAAATCCGGCCCATGTCAGGCTGCCCTATCAGCCTGGCACGACCCTGATCAGGATCCGTATCAGGACCACATCCGGCATGTAACGGAGTTGCGGATCCAGGCCTGATCCGGCCGTGATCCGGCACCGATGCGGCACCGATCTGACCTCGATCTGGCACTGAATTCCAATTTTCAAATTTCAAATCAATAAAATCTATTTATCTTCTGAGAATTAGGTTATTGGCCATCGTATGTTGTTAGCTGGCCTATTTAATAATATTTAACAAAAAAGAACAAAAACGGCCTCCACCGGGGTGCGAATCTGCAACCTCTCTCACTAGACTCCATTCTCAAATTGGACCAAAAAATATTGAAAAAAATGTTACTGTACTAACAGTAATTTTTTCGACGTTTTTTGTTGTTTAAACGATAATTGGGGTCGTTAAAAATTAATTTTCCAATGGGGAGTTGTGCTATTTAAACCTACCTATCTGTCTACCTACCGACCTAACGAACTAACGCTGTAACCACACTCTATCGAGCACTTGTGAATTACTTCGAGGAATATCTTATATGTAGTCCAACCACCAGAAATGAAGATGGTGAATTATATTAAAAATTGTCTTCGTAGTAGATTTAATTTTAAGGTGGTGTAGGTTCTCGATTGAAAAATCGATGTAGTAATGATAATAATGATATTAATAATAATAACAATAATAATATAAATACAATATTATAATTTCCTTTCATTATTAGTATTTCTAGCGTATATTTTTGTCGGTTGTTTGAAAAACTCAGAAAAAGTGCTTCCCGTTCAGTAGTGGGTAGACAAGCCAGGTCCTCATATATGCAATGTAAGGCTAGCCTGATAATTCACGCAGTATCAGAATATGATTCGGCCCTGATGTGGGGGTGATCCGGTTAACCTGATGAGGATTTGCCACAGATGCCATAGCCGCCCCTGATCCAGCCCTGATATATGTAATGTAAGGCTAGCCTGATAATCCACGCCGTATCAGAATATGATCCGCCCCTGATCTGGGCGTGATCCGGTTAGCCTGATCAGGATTTGCCACGGATGCCATAGCCGCCCCTGATTCGGCCCTGATATATGTAATGTAAGGCTAGTCTGATAATCCACGCCGTATCAGAATATGATCCGCCCCTGATCTGGGCGTGATCCAGTTAGTCTGATCAGACTAACCTTATCGATTCCTGAATGGGGCCTGATCCTATATCAGGCCAGCCGGAACAAATTTCTGCTCGGGAGAGAGAGAGAGAGAAAAGGATAGAGATGAGTCTGAATTGTACTATATCTACAGATTCTGCATTCTACGACAACCTACAGTGGAACAACTGGCGTTCTTGTCGTACAGTCGGTTTAATTCGCCCCTCGGAGTTTCGGCAAGTACTCCAGACCACCCCTATCGCTCCAGTATTCCATATATACTCATCTGAACAAATAACAATACACATATACTCGTACATAACACATCCATGTTCTCATACATAGTATACAATGGTCGGGGATGTCTCGTTGTCCAGCAGGATGTCTGTGTTCAACAGCCGAGTCGGCGAAACAAGGGTAGTTCTCCCGAATGCACTCTGTTCAGCATATACCAGGTGCGGTACTTATTGTTACACGGGTACTCGCCCAAGGAAGTCCTTAACCAGATCTCCTAAAATTTATTCGAGCGTTTCTCTGGCAACGGTGAAACGTGGTTTTTTTTTGTTTGTTTGCAAGAGGACAAGAAAAAAAAAAGAAGCGATTTCGTAATGAATAAACGACCGTGGAAAAGTTGGCTCGTAATGATTGAGCGAAACTTTTCGAAGCGAATAAAAGCTCGAAGTTTCGGGAGAGCGATAGCGCGGGGAAAACGGAAGTTTTCCTGTGAAGTCTCGATGGTAACTTGCGAGACTTTCATCTTCCTGGACGAGAAAACTATAAATCAACCGGGCGACTTATTGCCGAGAGATCTTTTGGTTCACATTGTAAAACATTTATGTGCTTTGGTTCGATGAATCTTGTAGATATCCTTTGAACGTCACTCTCACTCACTCTCTCTCTCTCTCTCTCTCTTTCTACTTCTATCTTTATTTATCTATATATGATATTGGCTTTTACTCCAAAGGCGTTGCGAATTGGTCCGAACTATACACTCTCTTGGGAGTGAGAACTTGTTCGACTTTCGACTTCCGTCTCCCATTCAAGCGAAAATATAAGGACGGAAAGAAGAGAGTGACGTGTAGAAAGAAGTAAAAGAGTTCTACTGGTACCGCGTCAGCTTTGGTTTCCTACAGCTTTCAGAAAAATATACCAAGCTTAGATCGACGATCGAGAATCCGAGATACTACTCTCTTCGTTGTCTCATTCTCTTCTCGTATTTTTCTTTCTACATAACGTGAGAAATCCCTTCGTATTCATTTTTCTTGCTCGTAAATTAGAGCGACGTGTATGTGTATCCTCCCATCCCTGTAACTTCATCTCTCACCCTCTCACTCTCTCACTCTTACTCTCCTCATCTCTTTCTCTCGTCAGTGCAAATTTTACAACGGGGGGGAACAGGGCGTGACGCATGACTCGCTGGAAAAGCCCGTGAGTTATGATAGTCGCGAATTTCGTACACGCACTCTCTCTCCTCTCGCGCGCGAGTCGCGGTTCCACACCGCGGCTGCTACTGGTAAATTCATCCAACGAACCGTAAACTTTCGTAGGTTACAAAAGTGACGTGAAATATTGGATAATTAAATGTCACGAATATCCAACGTTACGCGTTATCGTATGTACATATAAATATATTTTTCTACATTAGGGTGATTTTTTTCTTTCGACTATTGTTTTTTTTTCAGTACCTACCCGAAATTTTGTTGGATATGTCGAAAAAGAAATTCCCTGAAAGTTACAGCCCTTAATATTAATTCTAAGTACTTTCCCAAAGCGTGAGAAGATTTTCCATCTAAAAGACACGTAAATCGAATTTTATTTTTTTTCAAATTTCCATAACTCAGCCGCATTTTATGCTATCATATTCTTCTTGGTTTCGATTTACTCAGAATAAAACAATCTGAAAAAGTGCCTTTTGCGGCGAAAGTGTAAATTGTACTGGTAAGTTGGTACCGGTCACTGAAGTTGATTTTTACCCAAAATTCTCGTTTTTTTGCTGTTATCTCCGAAACAATTAACTTTACGAAAAAAATGTAAACAAAAAATTTGTTGGACACTTAATTTCCTACAAAAAAGGTCCTATCGATCCAATTGCTTAGATTAATATTTCTTGAGATATTGAACTTTAACTTATGAGTAGTATAAAATTTATAAAATATGGAATATTAAATAATAAAAAAAATAAAAAATAAAAAAGTTCAATATCTCAAGAAATATTAATCTAAGCAATTGGGTCGATAGGACCTTTTTTGTAGGAAATTAAATTTCCAACAAATTTTTCGTTTACATTTTTTTCGTAAAGCTAATTGTTTCGGAGATAACAGCAAAAAAAAACGAGAATTTTGGGTAAAAATCAACTTCAGTGACCCGTACCAACTCACCAGTACAGTTTACACTTCCGCCGCAAAAAGCACTTTTTTAGATTGTTTTATTCTGAGTAAATCGAAACCAAGAACAATATGATAGTATAAAATGCGGCTGAGTTATAGAAATTTGAAAAAAAAAAAAAAATTCGATTTACGTGTATTTTAGATGGAAAATCTTCTCACGCTTTGGGAAAGTACTTGGAATTAATATTAAGGGCTGTAACTTTCAAGGAATTTCTTTTTCGACATATCCAACAAAATTTCGGGTGGGGACTGAAAAAAAAATAGTAAAATAAAGAAAATCGTCCTAATCTGCATGTATATTACCATAACGTATTTTAATCATTGGCAATCGTGTAATGTAGAATCACGAGATTCCGCGAGATGCGCGCGATTAATTAATGAGGAAAAAATTGATTTGTGATTCTCGACAATTCCCACCAGCTTGATCAATGAACTGAGAGCTTCGTTGACCTAGAAATAAGTGCGGATATACTACGCCAAGTAGTTCTTGGCACTTGGTTAACAGACTCCGCGCATCGTACAAGCCAAGTACGTGACGTTGTCGTACAACGTCCGTTTAACCACACACGTTTCCCCACTATACTCGCTTCCCACCCACGCGCAAAGACACGACTCATTGAAACTCGGCAGCTTGAATGAACGATAACGCACCGGGACCGGATATCAGGTATGTGCATCGGCGACAATAGTTTAACGGCGAGATTGGTTGGCAATTTATTGTACATCAGTTTGGCGCTTTGTTTGAGAGTCATTTCAGGGCTCGCGTACCCCTGAAATTTTCAAAAAATCGATTTTTTTTAGAGATTTTTACTCTTTATACTTTTGAGAATTAAAAAAAAAAATTTTCAGAAAATTCCAACCCGTTAGAAAGTTATAGCAATAAACAGGAGACTAGCCGTAAGTTCACGTTGTACCTAGCAGAAACTTTAAGCGCGTTCTTCTCGAAACTACGTTTTTAGACAGTGTCAGCACGATAACTCAGTCAATTTTTGATGTTTGTTAACTTTTTTTGTTTTTTTTTAATCTTGATAATTAGTTTTTCTATTTTTTCTCTATTTTTTTAGTTGGAAAATTTTTTATAAATTATTAAACACTAATTGTTTTTTTTAAATTGCATACTAAAGTTTGAAACACTATAATTTCTTTATTATTAAAAAAAAAAAAATCCCTCCGTCAGACTATTACTACTACACATTATTTTACGAGATTCTTTTTTACTACGTTTTTAGACAGTGTCAGCACGATAACTCAGTCAGTTTTTAATGTTTTTAACTGTTTTTTTTTATCTTGATAATTATTTTCTTTATAGTCTGACGAGAGGTTTTTTTGATTTTTTGGTTGGTCAATTTTTGATCAATTATTAAACACTAATTTTTTTTTTTAAATTGCCTACTAAAGTTTGAAATACTGTAATTTGTTTATTTAAAAAAAAAATAATTCCCTCCGTCAGACTATTACAACTATATTATATTACTAGATTCTTTTTTTATTTCTGCAGATTGGATAATTTTTGGTGAAGTTATGATGTCGACAAGGAGGCGGCATGGTTTTCATCAGTAGTCCCTTTATACGCGTAAAAAATATTGTTCATATTGAAAAAAAACATTAACAAATTTTTTTGCCTCACAGTTGAAAAGTTAATAAAAAATGTGATATCAACAATATATATTTTTTTTCACCATATAACCTTTATAATAATTTTTCAAATTCACTCGGTTTTGAGCGCCTGCGCAGCGGTATGTGAGCCCTTAATTTCCAAAAGTTCGAGATGTTGGATTAATTTTTTTCTCACGTGAATGTAATATGTACTAAAGGATGATGGGTTTTGGAGTTTTGCATGAATCAGTGAAAGGGTTCAGATTCTGTTAATTTTGTAATTTTTAGGCATTTTCATATTCTATAAGAAATTGTATGCTTATTTAACGTTTTTTAAATTTTAACTATAGAGGTGGCACTTGTCATGAAAATAGGTTTGTGGATTACGATGTATTAATTACGATATTGGTAATTTATTATACATCAGTTTGGCGCATCAGGGAAATCTCGATTATTCGGAAAATGCATTATGAAAGATCGTTTTATGTGGCAGCATCGATTATTTCCTTTCGATTACTACACATTGGGTAATTAAGTCAGTGAGGAATTTGGCATTATCGAAAATTGTTAACAGCTTCTTTTTAATGTGTTTCGAATTTTCAAAGTCCTCTTTACGAAAGTTTGATTGAAATTTACGAAGTAAAGAAGGAATACTAAGAACAAGATGTATATATCCATTGTCAAAGTGATATAATGGAAGATTTAAGGACTCTCTTTCTCTCTCTCTCTCTCTCTCTCTTTCTCTGTCTCTCGTAACAACTTGGCAAGTATGCGGGATAGTGCAATATATATCCATGATGGACGGCAATGCCTTCTCGTCGAAACTTTTACCCCGTGGAGTTTCATCTCGAAACTCTTTAATTTTTTATTCGTTATGTATGCCCGGACTATGATGTTGAGGCAAAGTGGCTATATATATATATCATGAAGGTATCCTTAGTTCGGTCTAGTTTAGGGGTTCTTCAGGGGTTTCATCGACCCGAGAAACCCAAAACTTTTCTTCTTTGCTGCTATGAGAGAGAATCCCTTTCTCTCTCTTTCTCGAGAGAGAAAGATCAAGAAAGAACGAGCAAAACTCTCACCTCGAACATTGTATATATATAATACCCAAGGATACAATAATCGAGGATGAACAGTGGTCGAGCATTAAAAATCGTCGATTAACGAGGCCGTACATCCTTTTTAATAGAATAATTATTGAGTCGTTAAAAAAAATGTGTTAACGAGTCTTGATCGAGAGATGCAAAAAAATCTTGTCATATTCTTTTTCTACTACGTGCCGAAGAAAACTATTCAGGCGAGTACACTAACCAGAGGGAAAAGCCAACTAAAAATTATGCTGTAATAAACGAGAAGTTACTCTAAACTTCCCGTCAGTGTTATAACCGGAGTTAGCGAACGGCCCGATTAAAGCCCACGATGTTCTAACGACCGCAACACCCAATGGCAACGTTAAAACCTTTTATCGTCGTGGCGTGTGCTCGTTGGCTAGCCACGGAATTACCACTAGGAACCGACAAGACAGATAGATATTTTGTATTCCCTCGTTTTATAGCTTTTGTTATTAATGAAAACGTGTTAGCGTTAAATTTTAATGTTCATAACCTTGTGAAAATTCGTCAGAGTTAAATGTTAATCGATGCGATTTCGCACTTAAAATGCCAGATTATTGTTGTTGTGGAAGAAAAATCGCCGACTCTCACAGATACGACACAAACAGTCTAGAATCGTTTTGCTTTCTGATTTTACGAAGAGCATACTTTGCCGTAAAACTGACCCGTAATATAACAATTGACCGATTCTGCGATTCCAAGTAATCATTTGAAAATTATTTTAAAATTATCGCAAAAAATATAGTTAATTCATTTTTAATTCCCCGTTTCTCGCGCTCTACACGAGTTCTTTGTAATCCTGTAATCGTTGAAAATGTAATTACTTAATTTCACGCATTGCCCTCGTGATTTCTCATAACTTTCACCGGAGAGAGTCACACTTTTTCCTAATTAATTACAGATTTTCGCGCCCGATATAGATGGACTTTAACAACCGTCCCAAGTCGAACGACGTGACGAGACTATTTTTTTTTTTTCATCGCGAATTTCGCTGGACTCTTTCGTACAGATTCAAGGAGAGTGATAGATATAATTCTGTTGTGGGCCGAGAATATTGTACTATGATAATATTGCATAACGAGCTGTGTCCCGCGGTTTCACCCTCGTTAAATTTCCGTCCGCCGATTCAATGGTTCGCCACCGCCGCTCCTTAGGGTCAAAGCACAAAGTTATTTAGCGTAAAACCTTCCTGAATAAACGGGCTAACTAATGGAAAAAGAAGTTTTCAAATGGGATTAGTATTTCCTGAGATTAGCGCGTTCAAACAAACGTACAAACAAACTCTTTTAGCTTTATTACAGTAGTAAGCCGTATCCAAGCAATTTGCGAGCTAGAGAGTGGACGATCGTTAGCCGTGCGATTCCGAGCGTGGAAGGAATTCCGACATAAAGATTTTTCCTGCACCAAGTGCGCGAAATAACACTGCGAACAACCGAGGAACCGTGTCGACAAAAAATTCGGGGGGAAATAGGGTTAGACGGTTCAAAAAATCGATTTGTTTTTATTTCATAAATTGTTAGTAAAACTATTAAAAAATATCTTCCCAAAATTTTAAGGGGAAATTCCGACTCGTTCTATTGTTATAAATCATTAAAGTGAGTAGCTCTCCTTCTGTAGCTGTCCTCACTATTTTTTCAAACGCGTTTTTCTGAAAACGACTTTTTTTGAACTTGCGTACACGCTAGTTTGAAAAGTTTTCAACCAATCGTTTTGAAAATTGGCAGTTACTTTCTTCATAGTATTTCGCTCTATATAAAATCGGAATATTATCATTATTGAAAATAATTTTTTTTTTGCAAATAAAGTTGTAAAAAATGGCAAAAAATCATGCTATTTTGTTTTGACCCCTGTAAAAAATTCAATTTTCTATTTTTTTGATAGCATTTAGGTTCATATAGAAGAGAGACATATAATAAAAGTCAATTCCAACCTCGTTTGATTTCAGATGAAAATTGCGGCTTCCAGAATGTACGCAAAATGCTGAGTCTGATTGTGACCTGCAATATGGGGTCGCTAATATTTTCGGTGTTTTTCAAGGAAATTCTTCAAAAATTTTACAGTATATACTTAAATATATGTATAAAATATTCTCAAAGTTTCAATAAATTATATTAATTTTTTATACTATAAAAAAAATCATGAAAATCATTGAGAAAACGCTGTCCTAACCCTATTTCCACATTCAATGCCTTTTCTCTCGGCTTTTTGTCCCCTCATTTCATACTCTCAAAATGATCATTGGCGTGCGAGCAATTCACACGAATTTTACTCGTTATTGTCGTGACGTTTTAATAACGACAGAGTCAAAAGTTAATCGGTCATGCGCGTGCGAGTTCGAGAGTTGCTTGTGAGGTACTTTCGTTACTTGGGATTCTCAGAGTCGCTTAAAACTCGTTATAGTTTTTGTCAGTGAAAAACATCAATGTTATTTATTCTCCTGTCAAATGGGAATCTTCTCATTCCTCGTTTCTCCTCCCACGAGACAAAATTGACGCGCGTGACTTTGATTTTCCTCTCGCAACAACACAAAATCTTACGCTCTATATGACACGACGCATAATCTTAAATGTTGGTTCCTATAAATGGTAAAAAAGACGCGGACGGAAAAAAAAAAGAAACAGAAGGTGAAGACGAAGAACGAGTTTTCTGCTATCGGGGGGGATGATCCGAGCTCAGCCTGAGAACTATATGGCATGACGAGTTTTAAATTTCCCTTGTCGTTTCACGATCGGATATCAGATGGGATACTTTCGTAATGGCACGAGGCGTGGAGCATCCGCGAGATATCCAATATCATATTCAATAAGTAAAGCCTCTATACCCGCCACAGACGACTTCATCTCTTCTTCTTCTTCTTCTTCTTCTTATCCTTCTTCTCCCTTACTATATTAATAAAATATATCCACCGTCCCGTATAAACCAGAATCTCAAATTGCTGCTGGTTTCTCGTATGATTCTTCGTGTGAATGAAAGAAAGAAAGAGAGAAAGAAACAATCATGGAAACAATCTCATGATTTGAGGGATGCACGAAATTAGAGAAGGTCAATGAAGAAAGCCAACGACGGGAAAACAAGCGATGCGAGACGGAACCGAAAAGAGTCAAGAGAATACAAAACATTGGCTATAAAAAAAAGAGTATCGCATGAATGCACCAGAAGAATAGAAGGGTAAAAGTATTCTTTCGTGATTCTCTACTTTCGTCCGGTATAATATTGTTGTACCGCGCCCCCTGTCTTGGTTGACCGCTTAAATTCGATTTCATCTTATTTTCCCGGGGCAGGGGAGGATTTTTCCAGTTTCCTTTCATTCGCTCCGCTCATGCAGATATATATACACACGCGTGTGGTGTTTCTATGCTTCCTTATTCCCCGTGCCCTCCATTCTTCGGTTTCATCTCTCGTTGCCTTTTAACCCACGCCCTTCCTGCTTCAACCCCCCCTCGTGAGGGCCGCCGCAGAGTGAAAGATACAGAAAAAAAAACACTGTCGCGTTGGGCAATAGCAACTTTGTCATATATATTTATTTTTTTCATAATGCTAAGCTGGTAGCGTGCTGCAAGCTCGCGTTTCTCGTTTCGTGGCTCTGCAACCACCGAAGCATCGAGGGGCGGGAGGGAAATGAAAAGGTCGAGGAATATAATACCGTTATATACTGTGATCCTCGTGCGAGAGAGGATTCTACCTAGTGAGGGGGTGAACTGCCCAACAAAACGACGCCCACGGATGATGGAAGAAATACAAGGGAAACGAAATTTCGCGTGACTTAGCCGAGAATAAAAAAAACCTTTTGTGTTTGTTCCGCGTAACCTGTACATTTTTTTTTATACAATACACACCTGTCACCACCCACGGTGGTGGGAACATTTGCTCGCGCGCACCGACCCACGTAGAAATTGCCAGTATAATTCTACTGGCCAAGCTTTGGGCCAATATTGGCGGCCAAACTTTGGCCGCCAGTAATGGCCCCTTACTGGCTGACTATCTGGCCATACTATGGGCCATACTACGGGCCAGTATAAAATACAGTCTTATGCCAGTACCGGTTGAATTCTACTGGCCAAGCTTTGTGCCAGTATTGGCGGCCAAACTTTGGCAGCCAGTATTGTTTCAGTACTGGCTGACAATCTGGCCAAGCTTTGGGTTAGTATTAAATATCGTCTTGTGCCAGTACTGGTTGTCAATCTGGCCGCACTACGGGCCGGTATAATAACAAGATCTGGGCCAAAATAGGCTATAAAATACGGCCAAGCTCTGGCTTCGATACAGGCTTAGTACTGGGCTATGGAAAATGCCAATATTGAGAGTATTTCACTTTAACAGTTGCGTTCTGTAATGTAATTGTAGATTAGGTTATTCCGATCAAAAGTCCATTATTTTGCAAACAACCAAATTGTTAGATTATAATTTGGCCCGAACTTGAAATTGCACGATTAATACAATATTTTTTAGTGTAATATTTGCTTCATATAGCCTATATCTTATAAACACTGTTCTATAAACATTTAAGTACGCATTTTAGACCTGTATATGTACTTAGTCTCTTATTAATCAAAACTACTTCGAGTATTTAGTATATATCAAGTGCATATAATTATCAAACATTTATGCATAAACAACACAGACAACACAAACATCCAAAGGACGTCCTAAAAACATCCGAAGAACGTCCTTACGTTCAAAGTACATCCTTTGGACGTACGTGTGCTGCTTGGGAAACATCTGGTAATGTGGTAAAAAGAAATATAAATTACTCCCAGAGAGAAATGGAATTTGAATAGACATTGGATCGGCGTCCACTGGACGCCAAAAGTGTCTAAAAGACGTCGATTCGATATCTATTTAATTTGCCATTTCTCGCTGAGATGTAATTTGCACCGTCGGTAAAATCGTCTGCCAAGATCCGGCCCAATGGTATAACCAGTATTGGTACGACCGTTGGTGCCAGTAGTAAGCCAGAAGTTTGCCAGATCTGGGCCAAAGTCTGGGCCAAAGTCTGGTCCAAAGTCAGAACCAAAGTCCGGGCCAAAGTCCGGGCCAAAGTTCGGACCAATTAAATAACCGGTACTGGCCCGACCGTTGGTACCAGTACAACGGCCAGCTATTACACTCCTGTACCGAATCTGTACTGGCCCAATACTGGCAGCCAGTACCGGCACTACGGCAACCAGTATTGGTCCAACGCTCAGCCGTTACAATTTTTCTACGTGGGGAGGTAACTATGTTGTATTATTAGAGGATCATGTACAGTGCTGGGAATTTGAAGTGAAATGCGGATTTTCGCGAAAATTTGACGAATTTGATTATTCTACTTCGACGATTCATCTCCCTATCGTTTCCGGGGGGATGATAACGCCAATTTCTTTTCACAAAGTCACACACCCTCGTGAATAATGCGCCTAGGATAAAAATGAGCCGAATCGGTTCAGCAGTTTTCACGCTACCCCCGACGAAAGATTTTCATTTTAACCCCCTCCTCTGCCACCAGGAGGTTAGGCATGTAATTGCTCCTGGAATAGTTTTCATCCGTTTTGCGTATCCCTTCAGTTCGATAACCATATTCTCCCTCTGTCGCATCCGCAACCCTTAAATCAAAAGGTCCACGGATCACCCAATTTTCTACCCCTCCCACATTTTCGTTGCGCACGTGCGCAATCGTTGACCAATCATCAACGAGACCAAATGTGTTCGAAAGATTATCAAATTTCCTTGAATGTACTTTTTTGAAATTTTCAATTTCGTCCAACTTTCGCGAAAATCGCGCGAAGATTTCCGAATTTCACTTCAAACGCCCACCCACTGTATTTATCACGAGAAGACTACCAGTCTGAGAATTTTTCAATTTCAAGGTAGTAGTCTGGTAACTTAAGCCGATTTTCATGTCTTTTTTGGAGGGCGTTTTTTTGTAGGAAAATAAAAATGAATCGTTTTGGATATTTAGGATGTTTTTATTTACATATTAAAGATACAAAAAGAAAGTTTTTTTGAAAAAATTTAATAGTTTATTATCATTATTATTATTGATCGAAGTTGGCATCTCGAAAAAAAAGCGCGTGGCCCCGGTGATTTTGGCTCTTGATGTTATCTGAAATCAAAAATTCTTGATAATTCTTAATCTATAGACATGTCATTCTGGTCGGAACTACTAAAGTTAAATTTCATGGATAAATAACAAAATGGCGGACTTTGGAAAAAGACGTACTTTTCCATTTTGTTATTTATCCATGAAATTTAACTTCAGTAGTTCCGACCAGAGTGACATGTCTATAGATTAAGAATTATCAAGAATGTTTGATTTCAGATAACATGGAGAGCCAAAATCACCGGGGTCACCCACGCGCTTTTTTTTCGAGGTGCCAACTTCGATCAATAATAATAATAATAAACTATTAAATTTTTTCAAAAAAATTTTCTTTTTGTATCGTTAATATGTAAGTAAAAACATCCTAAATATCCAAAACGATTCATTTTTATTTTCCTACAAAAAAACGCCCTCCAAAAAAGACATGAAAATCGGCTTAAGTTACCAGACTACTACCTCAAATCTGTACTCTCAATTCGTATGTTCCATTGCGTCATTAAAAAAAAAACTATTCACAAAAGCCTGTGACTTTTTAGAAAATTAATATAACTCCAAGCAACAAAATTTTTGAGTCAATGAATTTTGTTGAAAACGGTCGAATACTAGCATTTATTTCGCCTCGCAATTTTAAAAGCTTATTCGACAGGAAATCTCCTACTCATTACGAATTTTAGTTTTTTTTTTTTCGATCAAAAACACGTACAAAATTGAAGTACGAAATTTCGAATAAATGAGGGAAAAAAAAAACCATCAAAATTGTATGTTTTGTTGAATATTTTTTAACGTTATTTCGTTCGCCAGCCGTTGATATATACGTACGAGGTCTGTTCAAAAAGTATCGCGAATTTTGAATTTCCGTGGGCTGCGTATATTCGATTTTCGATTTTTTTTGTGGCGTTAGGTTGATACCCGTGTCACTCACTTATGCTGAAAAAATCGGTCATTTTGAATGTTTAGTTAATTGTTGACAGCTGTTTTGGTTAGACGTGTTTTGGCTTGTCTTCGATTTTTGCCTATTCCAAAAAATCGATCAAAGAAACTGTATCAAACTTTGTGTGAAAAACAAAATTAAGTGCGCGGACGCATTCCGAATGTTGACTGTGGCATATGGTGAAGCTACCTTGGACCAAAGCAACGTTTATCGGTGGTACAAAATGTTCTCAGAGGGCCGAGAAGATGCGAACAACGAAATGCGTTCCGGACGTCCGAGCACATCAACAACGGACGAAAACATTGATGAAGTGAAGAAAATAATATTGGCCAATCGTCGAATCATCGTTAGAGAAGTTGCCGAGGAACAAAACATATCGATTGGCTCGTGCTATTCGATTTTTACCAATGATTTGGGCATGAGACAAGTCGCCGCGAAATTCGTGCCAAAATTGCTCAATTTCGAACAAAAACAGTGTCGCGTTAACATTGCTAAGGAGCTGTTGGACTCGGTCCGCGACGACCCAAATTTGCTCCAGAGGGTCATAACTGGTGACGAATCATGGGTTTATGATTAAGACGTGGAAACCAAAGCACAATCATCGCAATGAAAGCTGCTTTTTTGGAATAGGCGAAAATCGAAGACAAGCCAAAACACGTCTAATCAAAACAGCTGTCAACAATTAACTAAACATTCAAAATGACCGATTTTTTCAGCATAAGTGAGGGACACGAGTATTAACCTAACGTCACAAAAAAATCGAAAATCGAATATACGTAGCCCGCGAAAATTCAAAATTCGCGATACTTTTTGAACAGACCTCGTACGTATATTTGGGGGTAGTGGAGGAACGGAACCCGCGCTCCATAAAGTTTTAATGAGGCGATCACTATGCATTCGACGTTACGGATAAGATGCAGAACGCGAAGGCGTTGGAGAAATACAGAGGCTAGAGTAGGCAATGGCAAAGAGGGTAAAAAAAATGTATACCTACTATGTGGGTGCACACAATGTACATAATACATAACCTACCTGTAATACATATACCTAATATACGATGGCCAATGGCCTAATAAAAAACATCTATATATATATATATATATATATATATATATCGATCTATATGTATATGTTGTTATTGCAAATCGTGGTATACGTATATAGAACGATAAGAGAATAATGCCACGAACGCCCCGGGGCTTTTCTATTTATTTTGGCATCAGCGATACCACCGATGTTTTGGTAACACGACCGACACGCTTTATGATACAAGGATGTCTGACATTGAATTTGAGCAAAAATCGCTTATTCCGTTAGGATTTTACAAAATTTTCGATATTTTGAAAAATGTTTGATATTCATTTTATTTCCAAAGGGTAAAATACTTATAAATTTGTAATTAAAAAAAATGTTCATACTCTGTAACAAATTGTCTGTTCATTTAACTTTCGTAAATTTTGCAGAATGATAATGAAGGGTTATAAAATTTTTCAAATCGTGGTACCTTACAATTCTTTGAATCGAATATATAAAAAAAAAGATGTGCAAATTAGAAACATGCACATTGATTTCTCATTATTTTATCTCGCTCACAATGGTTTCCTCTATGAGGAAGCCAAAATCAAAGAACTTACTTGCTCATGGCCATTTGTGAGACAGCCAAAATAATTTTTTCCTTTTCTCTTTATTTACAACTACAATCTGTTAATAATATTAACAATAAATAGTTTTGAGTGATTTACAGTAAAAGGGGCAAATGGGAATCCATTGATTTTCCATTGATTTTGGGCTACGTTATTTTGTTTTAGAAATATTTTAGTTTTTAGATATTGGTTCCCTAGTTAAAACTTTGGAGTAGGTGTCCGGGTTTGAATCTCTGTAGTCTCGTTCTTCGGGAGTTGTTAGCAACTAGACTTGCGGCAAGCTGATTCGGGTGATCTTCTAGCCGGTCCTAATAGTTTCTGCTCCACTTTTTTATTTCTTCATGGATTGTGTTAATTCTGAGGTCTTTGTGGATTAAAGTAGTAGTCTGGTAACTTAAGCCGATTTTCATGTCTTTTTTGGAGGGCGTTTTTTTTGTAGGAAAATAAAAATGAATCGATTTGAATATTTAGGATGTTTTTATTTACATGTTAAGGATACAAAAAAAAATTGTGTTGACAAAATTTAATAGTTTATTATTATTATTATTATTGATCGAAGTTGGCACCTCGAAAAAAAAGCGCGTGGATGGCCCCGGTGATTTTGGCTTTTGATGTTATCTGAAATAAAAAATTCTTGATAATTCTTAATCTATAGACATGTCATTCTAGTCGGAACTACTGAAGTTAAATTTCATGGATAAATAACAAAATGGCGGACTTTGGAAAAAAGTTTTTTTTTTCCAAAGTCCGCCATTTCGTTATTTATAGATTAAGAATTATCAAGAATTTTTTATTTCAGATAACATCAAGAGCCAAAATCACCGGGGCCACCCACGCGCTTTTTTTTCGAGGTGCCAACTTCGATCAATAATAACAATAATAATAAACTATTAAATTTTTTCAAACAAATTTTTCTTTCTATCTTTAATATGTAAATAAAAACATCCTAAATATCCAAAACGATTCATTTTTATTTTCCTACAAAAAAACGCCCTCCAAAAAAGACATGAAAATCGGCTTAAGTTACCAGACTACTACCTTTTGCGTTCTTGACGTATCACGGCGGGTTCGTTATTAATCTCAGCGTTTTCGACTGGAATCTTTGGATTATTTCGAGGTTTGAATTGCTGGCTGTTCCCCAGAGTTGGATCCCATATGTCCATATTGGCTTTAGTATGGCCTTGTAGATGATGAGTTTATTATGTAGTGAAAGTTGGGAGTTTCGTTCGATGAGCCAGTACATTTTCCTCAGCTTGAGGTCCAGCTCCTTCCTGTTGGTCTTCATGTGCTAGCCAAAATAATGAGGAAACAATGTGCAAGTTTCCAATTTCCATTGTTCTTTAAAGCCCCGTTTTCGATAATCCGCGGACACACGTGAATTATTATTTACTCGATAAACTTTCCATATGTCATTAATTTCGAGACGTTTTTTTTTTTTTGTTGTTGTCGTTTGGTCCACGAGGTTTTACGTTGTGCCGTCCCGATTGTTCGAGTGGAGAGTTAGGGTATACGGTGGTAAACGGTTTGTTTGCTCGAGTGGAGAACACGGTGGTTTGACGTTTGCGGTGTGTATTTTGTCGCACCGTATATTCTCATGTGCTTGACCGCACGAACGAAACGTCCGATTCATCAAGGGTGGGGGGAGGGGGTTGGAATCAATTAACGAGGGTCTGTTCGAGAGTCGTTGTTCTCGTTGTGTTGTTGTTGGTGTTGTTGTTTCTCCGCAGAGGATGAATGACGGTATGAGAGGAATAAACGATCGATTATTAGAAAGGGAAGGACAGAGACAGAGAGAGGTATATAGGTGTATAACACACGTTAGTGTAATTAACGATTTTGTCAATCAAAATGGAGCACGATTATACGCGACGTTATATATACGCGTGTCAACGAAAAGCTTTAGAAAATAGACGTTATCCCATCCCCCAAAGCATTCGAGATACATCCAAGAAATGATTTATCAAGACAATTTTGTAATATCAATTATGTTCGTACTTCGAAAAGTCGACGGCACATTGAACTGTCGAAAATATTTTTTTCATCCCAAAATTAATCTATACGAAAGAAAAGCCGAAAGATAAAACGAAATTGGGAAATGTTTCGACGCTGTATCATGCCGAATATTTGCATTTAATAATTAAACGAGAACACTCTCAAACGCACTCGTTTAATCGTTTAAACGACAAAATTAAACGCAAATCATTGCAACTTGCTATCGTTTAATACTTCTCGTAATTTTCAACCGTGCGCTCAAACCGTTGTTGATTAAAATTCAATTCGTTGAATGCAAAATAGAAATTGCGAAAATAATTGTGCCACCCATTGAATTATAATTTTTGTTGAATAAAAAAGCCATTAAAAGCTCTCCTACGAATTGTGTAAAATAAATAGAAAAAACAAGTAAATTCTTTTTATAATATGCTCTTTTTTTCTTATCGGTTTTATCCACTTCCTTTTCTAGCTTCGTGAAATTTCTTTTCTCTTTTTTTCTCTCTCTCTCTCTCTCTTGCTATGCCATGGAATTCGACAGACTTTCGCGAAATGTGTTCTCGGCATTGAACGAGAGGAGAAAAAGTATTTCACAGCGGGAGGTAGGAATAAAAAACACATCGGTGCTCGCGCTGAGATCCGGAGAGTGTGAACCAGTTCACGTTCCTTCTAGTCTTGTAAAATTGTCGACTGGAGCAGACAAACATCGCGAGAACCTATATTCATAAATATAAATATATATATATGTATTTTAATATTATATAAGTATATCGTCGCCGTCGATTCAAAGGCTTTCTTAATACAAGCCTTTCTATAGTTGAATGTTTGGTAATTTTGTAACATGAAATTCCAGCCGTTACAAATATTGATCATTCCGATATTTGACCCTCACCCGGAGTCAGGAAAATAAGCGTCGTTGACCGATTAAAAAGTCCGCTGAATTACATTTTGTCTGTTTCAACATACATACCGTGCATGCAAAACTGTATACCCAGAGAACGTTGGAATGTATATGTATTAGGCTCATGTATGGAATCCATTGAATTTCAAAAAGTCTTTTGAAAGTCCGATGGGCGCCGCGTCTCGTGCAAGAAGGTATACACGAAGTTGACGACGAGAGGGTTAAGGTTACAAGATTCAGAAGGATAGTAGACCGGAGTCCCGCGTAAGTTGACCAGTCTGGACCGAGGCACTTAGCGTCAATCGGCGTTCGGCTCTGTCCCTTACTTTTTCCACTGACGATGAGCGACGCCGTTTCCGTGCGCATGCGTCGAACGCCGAACGTGCGTCGAAGGACACGTAGTGGGGGAACCTGTCGGCCGGGTAGCCGACTTAGAAGGGGCCAACTTACGCGGGACTCTACTAAGCGCTGAGTTCTAGAGGAATATGAATAGACACCGTCCAGTGAGAGAAGTAGGTGAGCCGGAAGCGAGAACGAAAGTGATATATGCGCAAGCGTCCTCGACCTCGAATTTGTAAAGACAGTCTCTATAACGTACAAGCTACCGTCCACACTCGATACCTCTCGAGTGTGCGAGGAATATAAAAGCCGTGACAATTTCTTCCCTAAGAAGGCCAAAAAAAATGCAGCATGCCTCAAATAAACTTGATCGATTCCGACAGACTTTGGTCGATGTAAGAGCGGGTTAATGGCGAATACCTGAGGGCAATGTTGAATTTTTTCATTACAATTCGTTCCGATAAAACGATCAAACTGCTCGACATATACTTAGCAACATTACTTATAACGCTGTTCGACCCGCAATAACAAATTATCTTTTATATTTCTTGTAGAAGAAATGTTTTGACCAAAACATCCAGAACTATCCAAAATGACATCTAAATTAATGTCGAATTCATCGATAAACTGTATTCAAGATAAAAATTAATTTACCGCTCTGTAAATCTTTATTTCATTGGGGAATAAATATAAGATAAAAAAATAGTGAAAAACGAACGAAACTTGTAACTAACAATAAATTGTTTCCCCACTTGGGAAATAACTTTTTGAATGACAAGATTAGAAAAAGAGAAAAAAGAGTTAAAGGTCATGTTTTCTATAAAAGTGAGTGTTTAGAATTATCTGCTATCCGCCATTACACCGTTTTTCCCTGTGGACAAGTAGAAACTGACCGTTCGAGTTCAGACATCGTTGGCAATCGCCAAAACGTTATTCAATTACAAATTAAATCTACTTGTGAACGTAAAATCTTGTTGCGCACAAATAAGTTTCATTTAATTTCCATACATTTTAAATTCACTCAACAATGTCAACCAACAATATTAATTGAATAAATCAATTTTTTGCTTTTATTATCCGAGGAATTTCTCATAATTTCATTAAAAACTCGATGGAGATGTAAAATGTTTCGTGAGAGGAACGAAGGTTGCGTTTATACCGGAGATATTTTTTTTTAAATGGATGTTCGCAGTACGAAAGATGACGTGAAAGGATCGTTGAGCGAGATTGAAAGTGATGAAACTGAATGTGATGAGAGTGAAAATGAGAGATCTCGATCTCAGAGCTAAAGCTTATATATCTATGAGTTTGCTGATTTTTATATGCTTGAAATACGATGACGAAACATTATTATATATTCTGACAATTTCACAACCGAACTGATGTATTTCGAGGCAAAGGAGCGAGCGAAGAGGGAGAGAGGGGGGGGCAGAGAGAGAGAGAGAAAGAGGCTGAAGTAGGTAAAACAACATTGAGGCTCCGAAGAACCTGGCCATCATGGTCGTAACCGCAATTACCGGAATAGAATATTCACAGAGAGCGAAAGACACTGGGCGGGATGCTGGATGTTCGAGATTTCGTTGAGAAAGCCAAGGACACGAGAGAATTGTGGAGCATCGTGAAACGGGATCGTGGAACACGAACACTTTTTAATAAACCTTGACTTATATAGCTATACATTTAGCCACTAATTGGAGAGAAAGAGAGAGAGAGAGAGGTCTTGGCCAATCAGAAGTTTCGTAGGAACACAATCGTGGTGTTAGCAATTTTCTAAGGATGCATCCAATTGACCATGAGATTTAAGTGTTTCACAAGATCTCGAACTTTCTAACGTTTCCATCAAACATTTATTTCAATCAATTCCGAGTGAAATTTAACTGAATTGGAAATTTCAACAGAAAAATTGATCTAGATCCAATTTCCTTTCGGTTAAATGACTCGAAAACATCCCTCTAATAGGCACGATTCAAATAAATATATATCAGCAAATCTGTGAACTTTGCTCGACATAGAAAGAAAAGAATGTAACTCGCGTAAACTGAGCGCGAGAAAACCGTGAGTGGCAAATTTTCAGGAGGATAAAAAAAGTGTCTTGGCGATCGAGAGTAAAAATAGTGGCAGGGCAAGTTTTATTTTATTTTGTTTTTTTTTTAATACCTTTCTCTCTCTCTCTTTCCCCGCTTTTATTCGTTTTTTTCCGTTCATCCAGCCGGCGAAACACTTAATGTCTTTGCGCGGCAGTTATTATTGTTACGATGGCAGTATAAAAGTCGTATAAAATTTAAAGCTTCGCGTCCGGTCTTCACCGCCTCTTGCGGTCTTTCTTGTCGCGCCCCATTACGCAACAGTGTAATGGTTCCTCGACTCTGCTATTATAAATGCATATACGTATAATGACGTATATACGTCGACGAAAATTTTAGACAGTGTTCACACGAAGGGACTAACGTCACGACCGAAAAGCAAGCTACACGTTCCGAGGTTTGTTCAAAAAGTATCGCGAATTTTGAATTTCCGCGGGCTACGTATATTCGATTTTCAATTTATTTGTGGCGTTAGGTTGGTATTCATTAGGGTGGTTCTTAATTTGGTGATGTTGGAAATTCTTTGGTGTTGTTCCTCAAAAGTAATCGACATATCTAGAAAAAAAATTGGGCGCGAGCGGAACTTTGTCCAATAATTCTAACCCACCCTACCGAGCTGTCGAATTTTTATATGAAAAAATGCATGCATTCAAAATTTTGTTAAGAAAATTGTTTATTATTTAAAAACTGTTTATGATAAAAGAATTTTATATAACGTTTTTGTATGAAATATAATGCTCTACAAAAAAGGTATCTTGTGAAATTCTCGTGAATCTAATATTTATCACGTAATTAGCAAAAAACTGTCATCATTTATTCCAAAAGTCGATCATTATGGTCAAAACAGGAGTTTGACGTCGAATAGCTGCAATTTATTTTTCGTATGCATATAAGATTATGAAGAAATACGTAGCGCACTCAACAATGAATGGTAAATAATATTCAAATTTTCAATTTTATCAATTTTATTGTGAATTATAATGAATGATGTCATATATTTTAAAAATCAACTTACAATAATGAATTACATCGGTTGGAGCAAAGTTGCTTTGTTAATATTAGGATATTTTTGTTTATATTCTTCAATTATTTGTACAATGAATTGTTTCTGATCTTCGTCATAAGTGAGACGATCATTGTTCTCTGTAATAAGTTTCACTCCTCTTTCTGCAACATCGTTAACCACTTTAATTCCTTTAACTATTTTTAAGCCTTGTAAATAATTTTCATTAGAAATCCACTCGCTCACATCTATATCAAAAAATGAGGAGTTGATTTCAAATCTTTCGAAAAAAGCCATCGATTTGGAACTGATAAAGAAATCAATGTCCTTATCGATCAAAGAAGAAAAATTTATCATGAATGATAATAAAATTGATAAAATTGAAAATTTAAATATCGTTCACATACTGTTATTGAGTGCACTACGTATCTCTTCATATTTCTAATTGCATATGAAGAATACATTGCAGTTTTTCGACGTTAAACTCCTGTTTTGGCCATAATGATGGACATTTGGAATAAATGATGACAGTTTTTTGCTAATAACGTGATAAATATTAGATTTACAAGAATTTTACAAGATACCTCTTTTATAGAGCATTACATTTCCGATAAAAACACAATATAAAATTTTTTTATCATGAATAGTTTTGAAATAATAAACAATTTTCTTAACAAAATTTTGAATGCATGCATTTTTTCATATAAAAATTCGACAGCTCGGTGGGGTGGGTTAGAATTATTGGATAAAGTTCCGCTTGCGCCCAATTTTTTTTCTGAATATGTTGATTACTTTCAAGGAACAATACCAAAGAATTTCCAACATCACCAAATTAAGGACCACCCTAGTACTCATGTCCCTCACTTATGCTGAAAAAATCGGCCATTTTGAATGTTTAGTTAATTGTTGACAGCTGTTTTGGTTAGACGTGTTTTGGCTTGTCGTCGATTTTTGCCTATTCCAAAAAATCGATCAAAGAATCTGTATCAAATTTTGTGTGAAAAATAAAATTAAGTGCGCGGACGCATTCCAAATGTTGACTTTGGCATATGGTGAAGCTACCTTGGACCAAAACAACGTTTATCGGTGGTACAAAATGTTCTCAGAGGGCCGAGAAGATGCGAACAACGAAATGCGTTCCGGACGCCCGAGCACATCAACAACAGACGAAAACATTGATGAAGTGACGAAAATAATATTGGACAATCGTCGAATCACCGTTAGAGAAGTTGCCGAGGAACTAAACATAACGATTGGCTCGTGCTATTCGATTTTTACCAATGATTTGGGCACGAGACGGGTCGCCGCGAAATTCGTGCCAAAATTGCTCAATTTCGAACATAAACAGTGTCGCGTTAACATTGCTAAGGAGCTGTTGGACTCGGTCCGCGACGACCCAAATTTCCTCCAGAGGGTCATAACTGGTGACGAATCATGGGTTCATGGTTATGACGTGGAAACCAAAGCTCGATCATCGCAATGGAAGCTGCTTTTTTGGAATAGGCAAAAATCGAAGACAAGCCAAAACACGTCTAACCAAAACAGCTGTCAACAATTACCGCGGTAGTCTGGTCTAGAAATTTGAAAAAATCGATTTTTTTTTGCTTTCATTTTCTTATTCCTTAGACCCTTCTTCATACGCTCCTGAAAACCGTTTATTGATCTTTCAAAAATTAGCCGAGATATGAAAATTCTAAGCAAGCCGCGCGCTCAGGTAGCGCGGCGCGCGCGCGACGGTGTCAAAACTTTGAACGCGTTTATCTCAGAACTATGTTTTTCAAATCGGCGCCCACGATATCTCGATAACTAATGGACCGATCGAGCTCAAATTTTGCACGTACCTTAGGTAGCCTGTTTCTGAGGACTGGTAGCAGAATTGAGTCGAACAATAATTTTGCCGACATTTTATAACTCGTCGAATACCCGAAAAAGTATGAAATATCATTAATAAAAGTTCAACAGGCCGCCATTTTGTCAAAAAGTTTTTTTAAGTACCAATTCTGCTACCAGTGCTCAGAATACTCATACATATTGAGAATATATATATATTTTTTTTTCAGATGCATACAACATCGTTCAGAGTGGGCGCCGATTGAGGCGGCTTTCGGCGCACCATGTTGCAACAAGGCAAAAAACTACATGAAAATATTTAAAATAATTTTTTTTTTTAATGTACAAGTATTCCCTAAGGATCAATAAATGCACGTGTAAATTTTCATCAAGACAACTTCAACGGTTTAAACGTTATTGCACACTAGAAATGACGTCAAAAATCTCGCTCGTTGTTGAATCTTGATTTACTTTTTTTTGTATGAAAAAAAAACGCTTCGTTTTCGAAACAGCTGTTTTTATCAAATGAGCTCTTTCATAAATTTTCTTTTATTCTCAAATATCAATATTTTTCAAGCAGTTGAGGATTTTTTTATTTTTATAGATTGTAGGGGTAGTATACGATCATAAAATATAAAACTTTCGTGAACCCCTTGGGGGGACAGTTCGAATACTTGCGAATAATATTTGAATTAACAAACGCACCACGTGCACTCCAAAGAATTGTGAACGAAATTTTCAATGATCTACTTAGAAGCGAGAAAATTGTCTTATATTAACATGATATTTTAATCGCGAGAAAAGACATAAAAAAAAATCACCTACACATACTTTACGAGACTTTTACCTTAGCTGCGCTTTATTCGCTCCAGTTTCGACTAGATAAATGTTCTTTTTTTTTATGTATTCGGAGATAACCTATATTGGATAACTTGGAGCGAACGAACTCGGTATTCGGCCGAAACGCACCACGTGCATTGCAAAGAATTGTGAACGAAATTTTCAATGATCTACTTAAAAGCGAGAAAATTGTCTTATATTTACATGATATTTTAATCGCGAGAAAAGACATAAAAAAAAATCACCTCCACATACTTTGCGAGACTTTTACCTTAGCTGCGCTTTATTCGCTCCAGTTTCGACTAGATAAATGTTCTTTTTTTTTTATGTATTCGCAGATAACCTATATTGGATAGCGAGTGAACGAACTCGGTAATCGGCCGAGTGAAGAAAATATTCCATCGGTGCTCGATTACTCCTTTACCACGGAATATTAAAGAGCTTCATCGATTGTCGAGCCCCGGGGGAAGGGAATAGAGCAAGACAGAGAGAATTAAATAAACGAGAGTACATAAGAACAAAAAAATACATTAAAGTGTTGCGTGTACATAGACACTCGAAAGAGACGATGCTCGCCTTTCTCTTCATCTCGTAAGACGTAGATGATTTAAGAGCAATAAAAACCGATGCAATAGATAATTACATTCAACGTAAATATCATTAAAAATAGCATCGTGAAAAAATGTATTTCAAATCTATCTCTCTCTCTCTCTCTCTCCCTCTCTCTGAAGATTTGAAATAAAATTCTTTTCATACCCTCCACAAAATTAAATGCTGGATTAATTATTTTTCGATGTATATGTGTATATTAGGGTGGTCCTTATATGCGGTCAAAATTTATTTTTTTCCCAACGGCCAAAAATCGTTTCTATGTGGTCCAAAAATAATGTCTGTCGAAGAGTTTTTCTTAATTTTATTATTAACCCGTGCCGCTAACCGCTTAAACTTATAAATGCGCAATTTAGATCTCTATAAATCGTGGCGATGAATTTAATTTGTTTTTCGTTCATAACTACAAAAACTCTGAATTCTCGAAAAAAATGTAAGAGAGCTTTTTTGTAGAAAATCAAATTCGCTGTATAAAAGTTTCGATATATTTTTTTCGAAAAATGCGTATTTAAGTCACAAAACATCAATTTGTTAAAAAAAATGAATTTTTCTCAATCATATTTCTGCAAAATTATTTTTTCTTATAGATATTTTTGGACAAAACATTATTATCATAATCGAATAACGAAATTGATGGAGAAAGTTTTCAACGAATCCAGATTTCATTGCCAGAAATTAATACCTTGTATGATAAAGAGATTGATTATTTTATAAAATCGCAATCACTGAATTTTTTTGAAAGATTCAATATTAATAAAGACTTTTCGACAATCGATCCTGCTATGTGGCTTGGAAATGAGTATTTTTAAAAGGGCCTGGAAATAGTAAAAAATTTGAAAATAGTCAACGATACTGCTGAAAGAGCTGTTTATCTCATGGAAGATTACAAAATGAAAAACAAAAACAGTTTCTACTAAAAGTTATTACAGAATATAGAAAAAAGTATCCTGATGCTAAAAAACAAACTATTATTTAGATTACTACTTTTACCACTAAAACTGTTCCTGATTTAAATAATTGAAAGTAATGTTAAATCAATTTTTTATAAACCAATATTATATTTTAGACAGCGTGATGAATCTTGTTCAGTTTCAACAAAATTATCTGATTTAAACTAAATAGACTAATAAAAAAAATCACTGTTTCATAGATAAACTGGTTATTGAAGAAAATGAATGAAAGATTTCTCGTTAAGAATTTATTTTTCTGAAAAAAAAACTTTACTTCGCTTTTTCCGATAATCTTGTATTTTACTAGATATTTGGAGAAAATTGATTCGATTAATAATATTGAGAAGGATTTAAATTCTCAGCTGAAAAATTGAATGGACTTAAATTTCTCGAAAATATTTTTTTTAAATAGAGCTTTTAACAACATTTCTACATGCACAAAATTCAATTTTTCGAAAAATATCTGAAAAAAAATTAATTTTTTCCAACAATTTGGTATTTTCCTACTGAAATATGCGATTTCGGGGAGTGATAATGATGATAATAATGTTTTGTCCAAAAATATCTATAAGAAAAAATAATTTTTGCAGAAATGTGTTTGAGAAAAATTCATTTTTTTTAACAAATTGATGTTTTGTGACTAAAATACGCATTTTTCGGAAAAAATACTTTCCACAATATTTTCTACAAAAAAGCTCTCTCACATTTTTTTTCGTGAATTCAGTGTTTTAGTAGTTATGAAGGAAAAACAAATTAAATTCATCGCCACGATTTATAAAGATCTAAATTTCGCATTTATAAGTTTAAGCGGTTACCGGCACGGGTTAATATAAAAATTAAGAAAAACTCTTCAACAGACATTATTTTTGGACCATATAGAAACGATTTTTGGCCGTTGGGAAAAAAAAAAAATTTTGACCGCATATAAGGACCACCCTAGTGTATATATAACGTGAGAAATGGAATGAATGTCGTTTGGGGAAATCGCGACGATTACACATCCCACGCGGATGTGTTTTACGGGGGAGGAAAGAGGAGGAGGAGGGGGAAATGAGCTGAAGTTTGTAGAATAAGAACGAGGGAATATCACGATGCGGAGAGATTGTAGCGTCAAGGAGAACGATTCTATGGAAGGAGCTTTTGCACGGATCGCGCTTTTCACCCGAGCTTTTGCCCGATGGCTGACACACAAATCCGCGAGCACGGTGATTATGTAGAGAAAACGCGCTACGGAGGATAGAGTTTTTCCTCGGACGTAGTGGTACGAGGAGAGAGTACAGGATTCTCAATTTAATTTTCTCGATTTATACAGCAGAATAATAACAATAACAATAGTAATAATAAAGCGTTTCAAATTGAGAATGTTCCAATTATTGCTTCTTAATTTTCAGCTCTTCAACAAGAGGAAACTTTGGCACGTTATCTTGAAATTTAATCGAGTTTGGACGTTCACATCATTTAAAAAAAAAGAAAACAATATCGTAATAAAAAAAATAAAAATAATCAGTAGCGCATTGGGAAGAAATATTAATAGTAATTATATAATAATTTGAAGAAAATAAAATTCATGATTTTCCCTAATATGTGAATACTGGAGGAAAATTATACGACAGAATTTTCCCTTTTTTTTTATGTCAACCCCAGTTCCCTCTACATTGGTAATGGGGCTCTTATACGTATGAGGATAGCACACGCGATATACATATATATATATATAAAATGCTTGTGCTACCCTTATATATATAGAGGCTGAGCTTAACAAAAGGATCAGCCACGATAAATCTCTCGACTCGTACGGAAAAGGGGTTAAAAATTAACCCCTGCAATCTCGTGGTGTTGTCCCCGCCTTTTATTATACATATATATATATATATATATATATATTTATATACCGTTCCATTGATGCACCCTCGATGCAGCATGATCTCCCCTCCCTCCACTTCCGGTGATTTATCGAATGTAACAAAAAAAAATCCGTTCATATCGCAATGAGAGAACGCGGCGAAAGGATGAAAAACGAAAAATCCAACACATACGTGAAATCAATTGCAATTGATATATAATTAAAAAAAAGGCCATAAATATCGTCATGTATAATGTCGGTGAAATATTTTCTATCAAAAAGCAAAAGAAAGGGAAACTGGTGTGCTTATTATATATTGCAAAACGAATATGAATAATTATTTGTCTTTAACGAATTTGATGTAAAATTGTAAAATATTTTAAAAAAAGTTAGAGTAAAGATGATCGACAAGATATTGTATTTTTTGGCTGTCTCTGAGTGAACCAAGGAGGAATTATCCATTAGAATTCGCGTGCATTATTCTCTCGGAAATCCGGAAAGACAGTAAATAGCATAAATATCGTTATAAATAATGTCGGTGAAGTATTTTCTATCCAAAACAAAAGAAAGGGTAAAAACTAGAGTGTTTATTATATATTGCAAAACGAATATGAATTATTAATTGCCTTTAACAAATTTGATTTAAAATTGTACAATATTTAAAAAAAAGTTAAAGTAAAGATGATCGACAAGATATTGTATTTTTTGGCTGTCTGAGTGGACCAAGAAGGAAGGATCCATTAGAATTCGCGTGCATTATTCTCTCGGAAATCCGGAAAGACAAAAGAAAGGGTAATCAAAAAGCAAAAAAAAGGGTAAAAACTGGTGTGCTTATTATATATTGCAAAACGAATATGAATAATTATTTGTCTTTAACGACTTGAGGTAAAATTGTAAAATATTTTTTAAAAAGTTAGAGTAAAGATGATCGACAAGATATTGTGTTTTTTGGCTGTCTCTGAGTGGACCAAGGAGGAATTATCCATTAGAATTCGCGTGCATTATTCTCTCGGAAATCCGGAAAGACAGTAAATAGCATAAATATCGTTATAAATAATGTCGGTGAAGTATTTTCTATCCAAAACAAAAGAAAGGGTAAAAACTAGAGTGTTTATTATATATTGCAAAACGAATATGAATTATTAATTGCCTTTAACAAATTTGATTTAAAATTGTACAATATTTAAAAAAAAGTTAAAGTAAAGATGATCGACAAGATATTGTATTTTTTGGCTGTCTGAGTGGACCAAGAAGGAAGGATCCATTAGAATTCGCGTGCATTATTCTCTCGGAAATCCGGAAAGACAAAAGAAAGGGTAATCAAAAAGCAAAAAAAAGGGTAAAAACTGGTGTGCTTATTATATATTGCAAAACGAATATGAATAATTATTTGTCTTTAACGACTTGAGGTAAAATTGTAAAATATTTTTTTTAAAGTTAGAGTAAAGATGATCGACAAGATATTGTGTTTTTTGGCTGTCTCTGAGTGGACCAAGGAGGAAGGATCCATTAGAATTCGCGTGCATTATTCTCTCGGAAATCCGGAAAGACAGTAAATAGCATAAATATCGTTATAAATAATGTCGGTGAAGTATTTTCTATCCAAAACAAAAGAAAGGGTAAAAACTAGAGTGTTTATTATATATTGCAAAACGAATATGAATTATTAATTGCCTTTAACAAATTTGATTTAAAATTGTACAATATTTAAAAAAAAGTTAAAGTAAAGATGATCGACAAGATATTGTATTTTTTGGCTGTCTGAGTGGACCAAGAAGGAAGGATCCATTAGAATTCGCGTGCATTATTCTCTCGGAAATCCGGAAAGACAAAAGAAAGGGTAATCAAAAAGCAAAAAAAAGGGTAAAAACTGGTGTGCTTATTATATATTGCAAAACGAATATGAATAATTATTTGTCTTTAACGACTTGAGGTAAAATTGTAAAATATTTTTTAAAAAGTTAGAGTAAAGATGATCGACAAGATATTGTGTTTTTTGGCTGTCTCTGAGTGGACCAAGGAGGAAGGATCCATTAGAATTCGCGTGCATTATTCTCTCGGAAATCCGGAAAGACAGTAAATAGCATAAATATCGTTATAAATAATGTCGGTGAAGTATTTTCTATCCAAAACAAAAGAAAGGGTAAAAACTAGAGTGTTTATTATATATTGCAAAACGAATATGAATTGTTAATTGCCTTTAACAAATTTGATTTAAAATTGTACAATATTTAAAAAAAAGTTAAAGTTAAGATGATCGACAAGATATTGTATTTTTTGGCTGTCTGAGTGGACCAAGAAGGAAGGATCCATTAGAATTCGCGTGCATTATTCTCTCGGAAATCCGGAAAGACAGTAAATAGCATAAATATCGTTATAGATAATGTCGGTGAAGTATTTTCTATCAAAAAGCACAAGAAAAAACAAAAGAAAGGGCAAAAACTGGAGTGCTTGTTATATATTGCAAAACGAATATGAATAATTATTTATCTTTAACGAATTTGATGTAAAATTGTAAAATATTTTAAAAAAAGTTAAAGTAAAGATGATCGACAAGATATTGTATTATTTGGGTGTCTGAGTGGACCAAGAAGGAAGGATCCACTAGAATTCGCGTATATTATTCTCTCAGAAATCCGGAAAGACAGTAAATAGAATAAATATTGTTATAGATAATATTTTTAAAAAAATTAAAATTGGAGTGCTCATTATATATTGCAAAACGAATATGAATAATTATTTGCCTTTAACGAATTTGATGTAAAATGGTAAAATATTTTAAAAAAAAGTTAAAGTAAAGATGAAGGACAAGATATTGTATTTTTTGGCTGTCTCTGAGTGGACCAAGGAGGAAGGATCCATTAGAATTCGCGTGCATTATTTTCTCGGAAATCCGGAAAGACAGTAAATAGCATAAATATCGTTATAGATTATGTCGGTGAAGTATTTTCTATCAAAAAGCACAAGAATAAGCAAAAGAAAGGGCAAAAACTGGAGTGCTTATTATATATTGCAAAACGAATATGAATAATTATTTATCTTTAACGAATTTGATGTAAAATTGTAAAATATTTTAAAAAAAGTTAAAGTAAAGATGATCGACAAGATATTGTATTATTTGGGTGTCTGAGTGGACCAAGAAGGAAGGATCCACTAGAATTCGCGTATATTATTCTCTCAGAAATCCGGAAAGACAGTAAATAGAATAAATATTGTTATAGATAATATTTAAAAAAAAATAAAAATTGGAGTGCTCATTATATATTGCAAAACGAATATGAATAATTATTTGTCTTTAACGAATTTGATGTAAAATGGTAAAATATTTAAAAAAAAAGTTAAAGTAAAGATGAAGGACAAGATATTGTATTTTTTGGCTGTCTCTGAGTGGACCAAGGAGGAAGGATCCATTAGAATTCGCGTGCATTATTCTCTCGGAAATCCGGAAAGACAGTAAATAGCATAAATATCGTTATAGATTATGTCGGTGAAGTATTTTCTATCAAAAAGCACAAGAAAAAGCAAAAGAAAGGGCAAAAACTGGAGTGCTTATTATATATTGCAAAACGAATATGAATAATTAATTGTCTTTAACGAATTTGATGTAAAATTGTAAAATATTTTAAAAAAAGTTAAAGTAAAGATGAAGGACAAGATATTGTATTTTTTGGCTGTCTCTGAGTGGACCAAGGAGGAAGAATCCATTAGAATTCGCGTGCATTATTCTCTCGGAAATCCGGAAAGACAGTAAATAGCATAAATATCGTTATAGATAATGTCGGTGAAGTATTTTCTATCCAAAACAAAAGAAAGGGTAAAAACTAGAGTGCTTAATATATATTGCAAAACGAATATGAATAATTAATTGCCTTTAACGAATTTGATGTAAAATAGTTAAATTGTTTTTTTAAAGTTAAAGTAAAAAAAATCAAAAAGATATTGTATTTTTTGGCTGTCTCTGAGTGGACCAAGGAGGAAGAATCCATTAGAATTCGCGTGCATTATTCTCTCGCAAATCCAGAGAGACGGTACCATCATCAATATTATCCTAACGCGGCGTGTGTACCATATTTATCCACCTCTCTCTCCCCCTCTCTCTCTCTTTCGCCCTTTCTCTCTCACTCTCTCTCTCTCTCTCTCTCTCTCTCTGGAATGCTTCGCCAGTGAAATATTTGACCATGTTTCTTACTCGTTACAGGAACCATCTGCAAATTAATTATCGTGTCTACAAGAGCTGGGATTTATGAGTAAGCAAGCTTCGTTTTTATAACACGCGAAAAATGTAATTAATTTTTATGTGAAAAAAAGTACCGTGACGTTCCAGTATTATATGCATATGAATAAACGATTGGTACGAGAGAAACTGTAAGGTTGGCGCGGTGGTTCGAGCATCAGTTCAGGAATGTCGCGGTTTTTTCTCTCACAATTATTGACCGAACGTAAATTGAAAAGAAAAAAGAGAAAAAAAAAACAACGAATTTATCTTTAATACATGCCACACAAGTGGCCAAAAACAATAACAGAGTACGAGCGTCAGTCTCGTTGCGAGGAATATCTTCTTTCATATCTTATCTACGAAGCGGACACCGAGAACGGGGCAGTACATATTCAGAGACCCTTGACGATACATAAAACACCGTGGAATATCAATCATTCAACCGTAGCGAGAGAGAATAGTCGCGACACACAAGGGCCACCTTTTGCATTATTTCGCGAAAAGTAGAGGGGAAAAAAAGCAATTTATTCAACCCGGTTCCCACGGATAGCTTCATATATATATATATATATAGATATTAAAAAGGTAAAGCTCTTCTGGAGGGCGTGGGTTGCAACAAACACGACCGAGTCGTTTATAAAAATGTCTCTCGTACTACGAATGCGTCCCTCTCTCTCTTTCTCTCTCTCTCTATCTCTTTCATATATCAGAATATACCTGTATAATATATTAAAGAGGATACAAACTGTTTCAAAGACAGAAAAGAGAATAAAAAGCTTTCGAAATGCACAATTTTTGTTCTCCGACCAATGAGCATAACGATGGAATTTCATCGGGCACATTTTCTTTGTAGAATTGATATTAAAATAAACACAGATATTTTCTTGTCATTAAAGTACCAATATCCTCTACAATATATAAAATACACGCGGATGTTTTTGTTTCAACGAGAGGAGGAAAACGAAAGAGAAAGAAAAATGGACAGCCCCTTCGTCCTTTTTATTCTCAATCTGTCCACGCGGGAGTGGAAAAAGAAGACAGAATGAATTTAATTGACGCCTTAGTAAAAGCTCTGACTTCTTTATATCTCGTCTTTTTCACCCCTTTCTTCACTCGTTTTAGAGGGAGAAAAAAGAAAAAGAGAGAGAAAGAGAGAGGGGGGGAGCTTGAGAGCTTCTGCCTCAGCGGAAAAGAATAAAGCTCTCGCGCGGGATCTACACCGGACGTGCCCGAGGCCAGTTGCCCTCCGTGTGGCCATTATTAGGTACCTCTATAACGTCACAAAGAGGTCGAAGGTCGGGGCCGCGGAAAACGGGCCTCTGCTCACTGTTATTCTTTGCGGGAGAGACAGAGAGAGGAAAGGAGAGCAAGAAAAAGGGAAGGAGAGAGATCGAGAAATCTCGACTAATTGAGGTGGTGTCCGCTATATGACGATGTGGACTCCCCGTGCGAGGGCACACTAAAATCTCGCTTCTTTCTCGCTACCCCTTCCCCACGAAATAAAACGAGCACGTATCACCCTCGTATACACTGGACATTTTTTATATCACTATATTTACGATCAACTTCATTATATGTTCTCGTAGATTTTTTTGTTGCAACGAATGTTTCATGTGACACGTGATTCAAAAAGTGAGTTTAAATTTTTTGTCATATTATATTACATTTAAGGCCGTAGTCTGGTCTAGAGCGAGATTTTTGACGTCATTTCCAATGAGCAATAACGTTTAAACCGTTGAAGTTGTCTTGATGAAAATTTACAAGTGCATTTATTGATCCTTAGAGAATACTTGTACATAGAAAAAAAAAATTATTTTAAATATTTTCATGTAGTTTTTTGCCTTGTTGCAACATGGTGCGTCGAAATCGGCGCCCACTCTGGACGATGTTGTATGCATCTGAAAAAAAAAATATATATATATTCTCAATCTGTATGAGTATCCTGAGCACTGGTAGCAGAATTGGTACTTAAAAAAATTTTTTATTGAGTCGAACAATAATTTTGCCGACATTTTATAACTCGTCGAATAATGAAATATCATTAATGAAAGTTCAACAGGCCGTCATTTTGTCAAAATTTTTTTTTTATGTACCAATTCTGCTACCAGTGCTCAGAATACTCATACAGATTGAGAATATATATATATTTTTTTTTTCAGATGCATACAACATCGTCCAGAGTGGGCGCCGATTTTGGCGCACCATGTTGCAACAAGGCAAAAAACTACATGAAAATATTTAAAATAATTTTTTTTAAAAATGTACAAGTATTCTCTGAGGATCAATAAATGCACGTGTAAATTTTCATCAAGACAACTTCAACGGTTTAAACGTTATTGCACATTAGAAATGACGTCAAAAATTTCGCTCTAGACCAGACTACGGACTTAAAGGGAAGATCTTTAAATTTTTAACAATGACGTAACCTCGAATGAAATTGTTTAACAGGGAAGCGACATAATAATGCTAAATTCTCCGATTCCTATACAAATTGTTCTTCATTTTTATTGTCATTTTTTTTTTCATCTCTATTCTCACGAGAAAATAATGTTTTAAACATTCAATTTCTCCTGGGAGGAGGGTAGCTTTCGGGCTGACCTAAGCAATTTTGCATCACTAGTCTAATTTTAATTTCGTGGATATCTTCATCGCGGTAGCACCGAACCGTCTCGTCCTTTAAATTCACTTTCTCGGTACACCATGAAGACAACCTTATTCGCTATCGATTGTCCCTTAGCGAAAAGTTAATTAATCGGGTTTTGTGCGAGAAGGTAATGGGGAAATTTACGGATAAAAGAGTGAAAATAATTCGCGAGAGTAAAGGAACGAGAGCCTGTCGATGATCGATAAAAGGATATATATATACGAGTATACTAGGAGGAGCTACGCCACCCTGAGTGCTTCGCGCGTTAACCCTCTGAAACCTAACCTGACCCAACCCGAGTTTTTGTTTTTCATTCTTTGCAATGTTTCCACACCCCATTCGATCGGAAATTTTCCGCTGATTACGAATAACACCGAGTTTTAGTCGAAATCTCAATATTTCAATAAGAAAAAGGCGAAAAACGAAAGAAATCACTTTTTGGACGATTTTCTATGAAAATTCGAGTTCTTCAGAGGAATGGCTACTGAATTAGTAATCAGCGAGTCAAAATACATCGATAAAGCGTCCTAAAAGAAAATTTGAAAATTCAAAATTTTTTTGCATTTCGGCGAAAAAGAAGTGGCTCCACTAAAATCGCTGTAACGTTGCTTCCCGATGGAGTTGGAACCCCACTCTGTGCTCATTCTTTTCGTGATCGAAAACCCTTTAAAATGGCGCTTGAATCATTGTGCTATCATTATTTTTCGATTTTTCACAGATTTTTAAAGTCGGACCATCGATTTTTGCGAATTTCTCCATACATACCCCTTCTCATTCTTTTCGCCGATTTTCAACCCGTTCTCACGGCTACAATAATTGAGATATCGGGATGATCCAAAATGCATCCTCTAAGTCTACTCGAGACGTTTTGAAAACGCTCTTCAAAACCCAAAATCGATGAAACGGGAGACCAGTTATGACCATTTGAAATTTCGAGATTTTTAGGTTTCCGAAAAGGTGGGCAAAAAATTACAAAAAATTTTTTTCTCTTTTTTCAATGTTTCGATATCCTATTCGATCGGAAATTTTCCGCTGATTACTAATAACACCGAGTTTTAGTCGAAATCTCAAAATATCAATGTGAAAAAGGCGAAAAACGAAAGAAATCTCTTTTTGGACGATTTTCAATGAAATTTCGAGTTCTCCAAAGGAATGGCTACTGAATTAGTAATCAGCGAGTCAAAATACATCGATATAGCGTCCTAAAAGAAAATTCAAATATTCAAAATTTTTTTCCATTTCGGCGAAAAAGAAGTGGCTCCACTAAAATCGCTGTAACGTTGCTTCCCGATGGAGTTGGAACCCTACTCTATGCCCATTCTTTTCGTGATCGAAAACCCTTTAAAATGTCGCTTGAATCATTGTGCTATCGTTATTTTTCGATTTTTCACAGATTTTTAAAGTCGGACCATCGATTTTTGCGAATTTCTCCATACATACCCCTTCTCATTTTTTTCGCCGATTTTCAACCCGCTCTCACGGCTACAATAATTGAGATATCGGGATGATCCAAAATGCAATTTCTAAGTCTACTCGAGAGGTTTTGAAAACGCTCGTCAAAACCCAAAATCGATGAAACGGGAGCCCAGTTATGACCATTTGAAATTTCGAGATTTTTAGGTTTCCGAAAAGGTGGGCAAAAAATTACAAAAAATTTTTTTCTCTTTTTTCAATGTTTCGATATCCTATTCGATCGGAAATTTTCCGCTGATTACTAATAACACCGAGTTTTAGTCGAAATCTCAAAATATCAATGTGAAAAAGGCGAAAAACGAAAGAAATCTCTTTTTGGACGATTTTCAATGAAATTTCGAGTTCTCCAAAGGAATGGCTACTGAATTAGTAATCAGCGAGTCAAAATACATCGATATAGCGTCCTAAAAGAAAATTCAAATATTCAAAATTTTTTTCCATTTCGGCGAAAAAGAAGTGGCTCCACTAAAATCGCTGTAACGTTGCTTCCCGATGGAGTTGGAACCCTACTCTATGCCCATTCTTTTCGTGATCGAAAACCCTTTAAAATGTCGCTTGAATCATTGTGCTATCGTTATTTTTCGATTTTTCACAGATTTTTAAAGTCGGACCATCGATTTTTGCGAATTTCTCCATACATACCCCTTCTCATTTTTTTCGCCGATTTTCAACCCGCTCTCACGGCTACAATAATTGAGATATCGGGATGATCCAAAATGCAATTTCTAAGTCTACTCGAGAGGTTTTGAAAACGCTCGTCAAAACCCAAAATCGATGAAACGGGAGCCCAGTTATGACCATTTGAAATTTCGAGATTTTTAGGTTTCCAAAAGGGTGGGCAAAAAATTACAAAAAAAATTTTTTCTCTTTTTTCAATGTTTCGATATCCTATTCGATCGGAAATTTTCCGCTGATTACTAATAACACCGAGTTTTAGTCGAAATCTCAAAATATCAATGTGAAAAAGGCGAAAAACGAAAGAAATCACTTTATGGACGATTTTCAATGAAATTTCGAGTTCTCCAAAGGAATCGCTACTGAATTAGTAATCAGCGAGTCAAAATACATCGATATAGCGTCCTAAAAGAAAATTAAAAAATTCAAAATTTTTTTGCATTTCGGCGAAAAAGAAGTGGCTCCACTAAAATCGCTGTAACGTTGCTTCCCGATGGAGTTGGAACCCTACTCTGTGCTCATTCTTTTTGTGATCGAAAACCCTTTAAAATGGCGCTTGAATCATTGTGCTATCGTTATTTTTCGATTTTTCACAGATTTTTAAAGTCGGACCATCGATTTTTGCGAATTTCTCCATACATACCCCTTCTCATTTTTTTCGCCGATTTTCAACCCGCTCTCACGGCTACAATAATTGAGATATCGGGATGATCCAAAATACATTCTCTAAGTCTACTTGAGACGTTTTAAAAACGCTCGTCAAAACCCAAAATCGATGAAACGGGAGTCAAGTTATGACCATTTGAAATTTCGAGATTTTTAGGTTTCCAAAAAGGTGGGCAAAAAATTACAAACATTTTTTTTTCTCTTTTTTCAATGTTTCGATATCCTAATCGATCGGAAATTTTCCGCTGATTACGAATAACACCTAGTTTCAGTCGAAATCTCAAAATATCAATGTGAAAAAGGTGAAAAACGAAAAAAATCACTTTTTGATCGACGGTCGGCAGGCTGATTCCCCGAGTGAGACACGAACTCTCGTAGTATCACGATCGTTCGTTTCACTCGGGGAATCACGCAGAGGTCCAGTCCAGGATCCCCGTCGGAATTCATTTTACGATCGTTTCATTACGCCATTCTCTCATCGTCTCATCCCATCTAACCTGGGCCAACCTAACCTGACCCAACCCAACCCACCTAACCCTCAACTCTTGTACACGAAGACGGCGGCGGCGGCAATGTATTTATATAATATAGAAAGATATATACGCTTGAGAAAAGAATACGTACATGAGGGAAGAATAAAAGAGCAAGAAGTCTCTTTCGGATATAAAAGACAGGATTGAAGTTGAAACAACGCGAAGAAAATGTGAGAGTCCATCAAGAGAAACAGCAGCGTGGGTCGCGCGTTGCTACGAGTGAAAGAATTATTGTTTTCTCGACTCTACATACCCATCAAGAAATAATTCACCACCCCTTTAACAGGATACTCTGGGGTATTGCGATCGGGGGTAAAAATCTTCTCTCTCGTTTCTAAATGCACCTGTTTTATACGCTGGAGAATCGTTTATACGCCTTTCCGTTACACGTTTCGACGTCGTATTCCCAACTAGAATTTCGAAAGGTCGAAAAACGAAAAAAAAACCATTTCATTGTACTCACAAATTCATCCCTTAATTTTTTTTTTGCTTAACAAACCGGGAAAAATCGATTCTAAGAATGGATCATTATTTTGTAAACACGACGAAAATCATAGAAACCAAAGAATAGTAATCATATACTTGAATCACTTCAATTCTTCTCTCCTTTTTTCTTTACTGGACATAAAAAACTAGTCTCAAATTTAACAATGATTTGGCCAAAGTTTGCAAACGAAATAATCAACGAATTACAGTGATCGGTATTTCCGATTAAGGGGGGAAATAGGGTTAGAAGGTTCAAAAAATCGATTTTTTTTTTATTTCATAAATTGTTAGTAAAACTATTGAAAAATATGTTCCCAAAATTTTAAATGAAAATTCCGACTCGTTCTATTGTTATAAGCCATTAAAGTGAGTAGCTCTCCTTCAGGCCCCGAGCTTGGTACTATTTTTTCAAGCGCGTTTTTCTGAAAACGACTTTTTTTGAACTTCCGTACACGCTAGTTTGTAAAATTTTCAACCAATCGTTTTGAAAATTGGCAGTTACTTTCTTCATAGTATTGCGCTCTATATGAACCTAAAATCGGAATATTATCATTATTTAAAATAATTTTTTGTTTGCAAATAAAGTTGTAAAAAATGGCAAAAAATCATGCTTCTTTGTTTTGACCCCTGTAAAAAATTCAATTTTCTATTTTTTTGATAGCATTTAGGTTCATATAGAAGAGAGACATATAATAAAAGTAAATTCCAACCTCGTTTGATTTCAGATGAAAATTGCGGCTTCCAGAATGTACGCAAAATGCTGAGTCTGATTGTGACCTGCAATATGGGGTCGCTAATATCCCCGGTGTTTTTCAAGAAAATTCTTCAACAAATTTATAGTATATACTTAAATATATGTATAAAATATTCTCAAAGTTTCAATAAATTATATTCATTTTTTATACTATAAAAAAATTCATGAAAATCATTGAGAAAACGCTGTCCTAACCCTATTTTCCCCCTTAATTAAATTCCGGAAAAGGTGCAGGAGTAAAATAAAAATATTCGATATATCAACTTGTTTAAGTTTTCTCTCCCAGTACAAATTTTTTCACCCGGGGATATTTTAGCCACTCGTCTAAGGAGCCGCACAAATGATAATGGAACGACGCCTCGAATTCTGTTCGTAAATTCTGTTTCGCCAACAGAGCTTTGTTTTTTTTTTTTTATTATTTTACACCAAAGGGATGTGTGGTAGCGAATTTTCTTGTCGCCGAGTTTCAAACGAGTCGCACAAAGGATACCTCCACGGATACACGTACGTACTTTCAGACTTTTCTTTTATACGTATATCTATAAAGATTTCAAAAGAATACTGTAAACCATTGAGTATTGGCAACTTCCCACTCGTTTTTACACAGTTCCCCAAGGAGTGGTGTTCCTCCGGGAAACACAAACACACACACAGGACGATAGGTAAATCGAAATTGTTCGCATTTACTTCCCACCTCCTTCTCTCTCTCTCTTTCTCTCACTTCCATATTCGGTTTTCCACACGATTTTCATTTCTCTTGTGTCGAACGTTTTCGTCCCTCAATTTTTCAGGAAAAAAAAAACATCGTTCCGCGACTATGTAGCAGGAAAATAAAATGGGAAAAAGAAAATCTGCCCACAGTAATAACGCGTTTGACGAATTCCCGAATGGTACGAGGTCTGTTCAAAAAGTATCGCGAATTTTGGATTGCGCGGACTACGTATATTCGATTTTCGATTTTTTTGTGGCGTTAAGTTGGTACTCGTGTCGGGCATTTTGAATGTTTAGTCAATTGTTGACAGCTGTTTTGGTTAGACGTGTTTTGGCTTGTCTTTGATTTTTGCTTATTCCAAAAAAGCAGCTTCCATTGCGATGATTGAGCTTTGGTTTCCTTGTCATAGCCATAAACCCATGATTTGTCACCAGTCATGACCCTCTGGAGCAAATTTGGGTCGTCGTTAATGCGACCCTGTTTTTGTTCGAAATTGAGCAATTTTGGCACGAATTTCGTGGCGACCCGTCTCGTGCCCAAATCATTGGTAAAAATCGAATAGCACGAGCCAATCTATATGTTTAGTTCCTCGGCAACTTCTCTAACGGTGATTCGACGATTGGCCAATATTATTTTCTTCACTTCATCAATGTTTTCGTCCGTTGTTAATGTGCTCGGGCGTCCGGAACGCATTTTCGTTGTTCGCATCTTCTCGGCCGTCTGAGAACATTTTGTACCACCGATGAACGTTGCTTTGGTCCAAGGTAGCTTCACCATATGCCACAGTCAACATTCGGAATGCGTTCGCGCACTTAAGGCGGTAATCTGGTCTAGAAACTTGAAAAAATCGATTTTTTTTTTCATTTTCTTATTCCTAAGACCTTTCTTCATACGCTCCTGAAAACCGTTTATTGATATTTCAAAAATTAGCCGAGAAAAAAAAATTCTAAGCAAGCCGCGCGCTCAGGTAGCGCGGCGCGCGCGCGACGGTGTCAAAACTTTGAACGCGTCTATCTCAGAACTATGTTTTTCAAATCGGCGCCCACGATATCTCGATAACTAATGGACCGATCGAGCTCAAATTTTGCACGTACCTTAGGTAGCCTGTTTCCGAGGACTGGTAGCAGAATTGAGTCGAACAATAATTTTGCCGACATTTTATAACTCGTCGAATAATGAAATATCATTAATGAAAGTTCAACAGGCCGTCATTTTGTCAACATTTTTTTTTTATGTACCAATTCTGCTACCAGTGCTCAGAATACTCATACAGATTGAGAATATATATATTTTTTTTTTCAGATGCATACAACATCGTCCAGAATGGGCGCCGATTGAGGCAGCTTTCGGCGCACCATGTTGCAACAAGGCAAAAAACTACATGAAAATATTTAAAATAATTTTTTTTTTTAATGTACAAGTATTCTCTAAGGATCAATAAATGCACGTGTAAATTTTCATCAAGACAACTTCAACGGCTTAAACGTTATTGCACATTAGAAATGACGTCAAAAATCTCGCTCTAGACCAGACTACCGCGTTAATTTTGTTTTTCACACAAAATTTCATACAGATTCTTTGATCGATTTTTTGGAACAGGCAAAAATCGAAGACAAGCCAAAACGCGTCTAACCAAAACAGGTATCAACGATTAACTAAACATTCAAAATGGCCGATTTTTTCAGCATAAGTGAGGGACATGAGTACCAACCTAACGCCACAAAAAAATCGAAAATCGAATATACGTAGCCCGCGGAAATTCAAAATTCGCGATACTTTTTAAACAGACCTCATATATCAAATATTTTCTTAACCTCGCTATACTTTCAACCGTGAGAAAATAATAATAATAATAAAACTGATATTAATAACAATGATATTAATTATATGAGGGGATAATTTTTGCTCTTAGGTTTCGAGAAGAATTCGCTTGATGATCTAATATAATATGGCGGGAAAGAGAAAACGTAAGATCACACGTGAACTCGTAGGAAAATATTCTATCGGGCTAGAATAGAATCGGCGATATAGCAACAGAGCCAAAAGTTTACAAAGAGACTAAAAAAAAAAATATTCCTAATTTGTATGGGCACATTTTGCTCGGTAATTCTCCAGGATACTGCTGATGTGCAAGAGAACAACCCTTAAAATTCCCGTGAAAAGCTATGCAAAGCCTTGTGCTCTTGTTCAGTCTGTAAAAAACGCGCACGAACCACTGTAAAAGAAAAAAAAGCAACGAATATACCGGGCGGTGCGCGACGGAATTTATTCGTTTTAATTTTATTTCCGGACATGAAGAGCGTTAATCACGATTAAACAAGGAACAGCGTGTTCTTCGGTCTGACTCCTCCGCAAACCACGCGTGTACCTCTTTTTTCCCGAGAATGACATGTCGAAAGAGAAGCAAAAAAAAAAAAACTTTGGCCAGAGCGTCGCGAAAAAATCTGTTCGGAAAATAGAGCACGGACCATACGAAACGATAAAAAATTACAACGAATTTTCACGCTTTGTTGAATAATTCTTCCGTTTCACGGAGCGTGAGATTCCGCGGGGAGACACGAGAGTCCCGTCAAGCTCGAACTTCGAAAAATGGTTAAAAAAATGGCAAATTTTTCTTTACCCTAAAATTATACATTTGAAATGTGAGAATATCTGAACTTTATTAGTTACCTCAAATTGAAACGACAAAAAATAATCGTTAGCAATTAATAAATGTGATAAATGAATTCATGTTCATAAGTTCATAATTTTGATTTTCCCACCGTGGACAGGAGAAGAGGAGGCGATTAAATTTCTCGCCTGTAACTCATCCCTTATCCACTTTGAACGTGACGATGGAAATTCGGTTCGTTCAACCGATATCGTTTATTTTATTGCGAATAAATATATATTTATTATATTTACGGATGGTTTTTTACGATTTTTCACGAAGGCAGGAACGCCTTGAAACGAGGACTTTTGCGGTGATGAAAAAAAAAGGCGCAACTGTTAGGAAAAATAAAAAAAATGGGCGAGAGGAAAGGATGGTAACGAGGTCGAGCGAACCGATTCGCTCCGTTTGCTATTTAGTTACAGTCGATATCTCGTATACTTTGCGCCGAAATCTCCTCGATGTTGGGGTGCCCCATTGTATACACACGAGATAGAAAGAGAGAGAGAGGTAAGTATCTGGGCAATTGGCACTTTGCCCAGTATGTATGTGGGCTACAAGACGCCCTCGTATTTTATCTTTGGAATGTGTGGGTGTTTATGGATTATATATGTATACGGACGGTATTGCCCCGTGATGCTGACGATGCATGACTAATCTTCCGGATATAACGTGAAAAATATTATCTCATCTTTCAACAAATTTCAAAAACTAGAATGTGCAAAAGCGCCACACATTTATGATGTTGAAGTTTGCATCGTTGGAACGCAACGATAATAACTTTTTTACCTTTTCATTTTCAGTATTGCTCTCTCGCTTCTCCTTGCCAATTTAGGCCCGGATCCTTAAAGGTGAGCCCAAAAAGACGTTTTAACGATTTTCGTCTTTGAAAATCCAACCTTAAGGGAGATGATGGTATAAAAAATCTATTTTCGTTGCATTTTAACGATGCAAACTTCAACATCATCACATTTTATATTTTCGAAAAAACAAGAACGCCACTGTATCTCTTACAGAATCTACGACTACCGCGTTCCAGTTGAATCAAATCAGTAATCAATTTTTTTTTCAACCATTTCCGCTAATTGTCGAAATGATTGAAAATCGGTTTTCTACTTTACCGACATCTGTGGGCGGTATATCATTAAATTTTTTATTATTGTCAACTGATACACGAATATTTTTTAACATTATTTGAAAAATTTTCCATCAATTTCTGGCAACTTTGGTTATCAATTTTAGGTAACTCAACAAATTCTTAAGAAAATTTCTGGAATCCAATGGGAGTCACAAACACTTCGTTGTTCAGTGTTTATATTCCCAATATAACTGGACGTAAGTATTAATTATATCGATTACTATGAACCAAAAGAACGTAACCCTCACGATTTAAGGGGGGAAATAGGGTTAGACAGTTCAAAAAATCGATTTTTTTTTAATTTCATAAATTGTTAGTAAAACTATTGAAAAATATGTTCCCAAAATTTTAAATGAAAATTCCGACTCTTTCTATTGTTATAAGCCATTGAGGGGGGAATTAGGGTTGGGACAGCGGTTTCTCAATGATATTCATGAATTTTTTTTATAGTATAAAAAATGAATATAATTTATTGAAACTTTGAGAATATTTTATACATATATTTAAGTATATACTATAAAATTTTTGAAGAATTTCCTTGAAAAACAACAAAGACAATGTATGACTGCCTTGACTTTGTTTTTCTTGGTACTATTTTTTTTAAACGCCTTTTTCTGAAAACGACTTTTTTTGAACTTGCGTACACGCTACTTTGAAAAGTTTTCAACCAATCGTTTTGAAAATTGTCAATTACTTTCTTCATAGTATTGCGCTCTATATGAACCTAAAATCGGAATATTATCATTATTTAAAATAATTTTTTTTTTGCAAATAAAGTTGTAAAGAATGGCAAAAAATCATGCCTTTTTGTTTTGACCCCTGTAAAAGGTTCAATTTTCTATTTTTTTTATAGCATTTAGGTTCATATAGAAGAGAGACATATAATAAAGGTAAATTCAAACCTCGTTTGATTTCAGATGAAAATTGCGACTTCCAGAATGTACGCAAAATGCTGAGTCTGATTGTGACCTGCAATATGGGGTTGCTAATATTTTATAGTATATACTTAAATATATGTATACAAATTTTATAGTATATACTTAAATATGTGTATAAAATATTCTCAAAGTTTCAATAAATTATATTCATTTTTTATACTATAAAAAAATTCATGAAAATCATTGAGAAAACGCTGTCCTAACCCTATTTCCCCCCTTAAGGGGAATAACAGAGTACATTTGAAAAATTATTATAAGGGTTACATGGTCAAAAAAAAAATTTAATTTTTGATTTCACATTTTTTATCAACTTTTCAACTATATGAAAATAAATTAATCATTTTTTTTTTTTTTTTAATATTAACATTATTAACACGTTGTTCTCGAAACTATGTTCTCAGACAGTGTCAGCACGATAACTGATTTCTCAGACAGTGTCAGCACGATAACTTTTTTATAAATTATTAAACACTAATTTTGTTTTTTAAATTGCCTACTACAGTTTGAAATACTGTAATTTCTTTATTTATGAAATATTTTTTTTAAATCCCTCCGGTAGACTATTACTACTACATTATTTTATGAGTTTCTTTTTTATTTTTGCAGATTGGATAATTTTTGGTGAAGTTATGGAGTCGACAAGGAGGCGGCATGGTTTTCATCAGTAGTCCCTTTATACCCGTAAAACGAAATGTTAATATTTAAGAAAAAAGTCTCTCAATTTTTGTTCCAATAGTTGAAAAGTTAATAAAAAAATGTGAAATCAATAATTTAATTTTTGTTTCCCCATATAATCTTTATAATAATTTTTCAAATTTAATTCAATCAAATTCGATCAACCGAATTTAATCAAATTCGATTTTGAGCGCGCGCAGAGGTATGTGAGCCGTTGATACGTAAAACGATCAGGTGATCATACATATACCAAAATATGTCGAAATTTTCCGGAAATATTCAAGAAACGACGCGTGATGATAACATGCTTTTTATGTTGGCAATCGAGCCCCCGAGGCACAAATGGGGCGCAGAGTTTAGTCATGAAAAAAAGTTCTTCTCGCTTCCGCCGGCGACCCTTTCAATATACCTTTTCCGAGCCATCAACACGAATATTTCTCCCCACATGTCAAAGAACCATTTTTCCTTTATGTATATGACACAAGAAAAAAAAATTGAAAAGAGAAACGTGCATCCAAAGCTCGTTTGGTCCAGAAAACCGCCCTAACAAAAAAGTTACACAATTCTTTTTTCAATCATTCCGCACATTTTACCGCCAGCGACCGATTATTTTTTTCCACACGCAACACAAACATTAGTGCCCATGTGCGTGTGCACTCCGGCACGTAGTTCCGGTCGAAAAATTCCGTATGGAATCAGCGGTCTCAGTAGGTCGTCGTACAGTCTCGAAATCACGAACGTGACGTTTCCAGCGAAACGTCACACACACGTTGGAAATCCGACGCTTTCTATTACCAAATCTGCCGTTTTCACATAAGGGTAAACCCAAGTGTGAATCTGCTGGTTTCACACTCCTCTTGAATATTTTTTTTCCCTTAGAGAATGAATGCAGCATTTATCGGAAAATGGCCTCGCGTCAATTACGAAGAGACAGATAAGAGAGGCAGGAGGATCGTGAAATACTAGCCTCGCTCTCTCTCTCTCGTTTAATCCGCCAATTACACTAATTGCACGCGGAAATTTTACAATTTATATTTATTTTTGCAACTCTCCAAAATTGCCACGAATACGCGTGTTACATAACGAGAATGTGAGAGCGATATAGAAGATGGGAAAATAAAAAAATGAGAGGCAAACATAAAAATGGCTTAAAGTCGTAAAGTTTTCTGTACCGGATTGCGAAAGAACAAACGATTCTTGTGTACTCGCGCGCGTAGTCAGTTGCACAAATAAAATGACGTCGAATGGCAGAATGTGCGCATTGTAGTATTTTTATCGAAATAAACTTTATATTGTAACGTACAAGTGTGTATCTGACACCTATCAAACGGAGGACTGTCACACGATTTGACAAATACAGTGACACGAGTTACGTTCTTTTTTTCTTCCAGAAGTGTCTGTAATATTTTACGGCTCAAAAGGCCGTATCGGACGTATTTTTATGAGTTAAATGATGTTGAATATGACTTTTTGATTCTGTAAGTTGCTTCGGGGTGCTGATTTTTCTTGGATGATTAGAATGGTCACCGAATGGCCACCGAATGGCCATCGAATGGCCACCGAATGACCAGTTCGCTGAGAATATTAACGCGTGTATCTGACGCCTATCAAGCAGAGGAGTGTTACTTAAGGGGGAAAATAGGGTTAGACGGTTCAAAAAATCGATTTTTTTTTATTTCATAAATTGTTAGTAAAACTATTGAAAAATATGTTCCCAAAATTTTAAATGAAAATTCCGACTCGTTCGATTGTTATAAGCCATTAAGGGGGGGATATAGGGTTAGGACAGCGTTATCTCAATGATTTTCATGAATTTTTTTATAGTATAAAAAATGAATATAATTTATTGAAACTTTGAGAATATTTTATACATATATTTAAGTATATACTATAAAATTTTTGAAGAATTTCCTTGAAAAGCACCGAAGAAAATTTATGACTGCCTTGACTTTGTTTTTCTTGGTACTATTTTTTCAAACGCGTTTTCCTGAAAACGACTGTTTTTTAACTTGCGTACATGCTAGTTTGAAAAGTTTTCAACCAATCGTTTTGAAAATTGGCAGTTACTTTCTTCATAGTATTGCGCTCTATATGAACCTAAAATCGGAATATTATCATTATTTAAAATAACTTTTTTTTTGCAAATAAAGTTGTAAATATGGCAAAAAATCATGCTTTTTTGTTTTGACCCCTGTAAAAAATTCAATTTTCTATTTTTTTGATAGCATTTAGGTTCATATAGAAGAGAGACATATAATAAAAGTAAATTCCAACCTCGTTTGATTTCAGATGAAAATTGCGGCTCCCAGAATGTACGCAAAATGCTGAGTCTGATTGTGACCTGCAATATGGGGTCGCTAATATCTTCGGTGTTTTTCAAGAAAATTCCTCAAAAATTTTATAGTATATACTTAAATATATGTATAAAATATTCTCAAAGTTTCAATAAATTATATGCATTTTTTATACTATAAAAAAATTCATGAAAATCATTGAGAAAACGCTGTCCTAAACCTATTTCCCCCCCTTAAACGATTTGACAAATACAGTGACACGAGTTACGTACTTTTTTCTCTTCTAGAAGTGGGTGTAGAATTTTACGGCTCAAAAGGCCGTATCAGACGTATTTTTATGAGTTAAATGATGTTGAATATGACTTTTTGATTCTGTAAGTTGCTTCGGGGTGCTGATTTTTCTTGGATGATTAGAATGGTCACCGAATGGCCACCGAATGGCCACCGAGTGGCCAGTTCGCTGAGAATATTAACGTATGTATCTAACGCCTATCAAGCAGAGGAGCGTTACTTAAGGGTCGGAATAGGGTTAGACGGTTCAAAAAATCGATTTTTTTTAAATTTCATAAATTGTTAGTGAAACTATTGAAAAATATGTTCCCAAAATTTTAGATGAAAATTCCGACTCGTTCTATTGTTATAAGCCATTAAGAGGGGGAAATAGGGTTAGGACAGCATTTTCTCAATGATTTTCATGATTTTTTTTATAGTATAAAAAATGAATATAATTTATTGAAACTTTGACAATATTTTATACATATATTTAAGTATATACTATAAAATTTTTGAAGAATTTCCTTGAAAAACACCGGAGAAAATTTATGACTGCCTTGACTTTGTTTTTCTTGGTACTATTTTTTCAAACGCGTTTTTCTGAAAACGACTTTTTTTGAACTTACGTACACGCTAGTTTGAAAAGTTTTCAACCAATCGTTTTGAAAATTGGCAGTTACTTTCTTCATAGTATTGCACCCTATATGAACCTAAAATCGGAATATTATCATTATTTAAAATAATTTTTTTTTGCAAATAAAGTTGTAAAAAATGGCAAAAAATCATGCTTTTTTGTTTTGACCCCTGTAAAAAATTCAATTTTCTATTTTTTTGATAGCAATTAGGTTCATATAGAAGAGAGACATATAATAAAAGTAAATTGCAACCTCGTTTGATTTAAGATGAAAATTGCGGCTTCCAGAATGTACGCAAAATGCTGAGTCTGATTGTGACCTGCAATATGGGGTCGCTAATATCTTCGGTGTTTTTCAAGAAAATTCCTCAAAAATTTTATAGTATATACTTAAATATATGTATAAAATATTCTCGAAGTTTCAATAAATTATATTCATTTTTTATACTATAAAAAAATTCATGAAAATCATTGAGAAAACGCTGTCATAACCCTATTTCCTCCCTTAATGAGTCGAAATCCCCAGAGTCGAAAGAGAACGAGACACACGTTGTCTCTGACATCTGAACGGCGAGATATTGTGGGTTTGCAAAATGCAAAACGTGCATTTTTTTGCACGATTTTGATCGGAGCGTCAAAACTCAATGATCGCCGCGGGAAATTACAAATGTTATATCGATCCCTTACGACTCTTAGAGGTCGATACACACCTTTTATTCTGAAAAAAGGTGTATCTCGCGATATTTCCCGTGACACATTAACTGTGACAAGCTATGCTGACTTTTAGAAAGTGATGCACGTGTGTACATAGAGATCAGGGGGTGCAAGAGGATAAGGGAAGGTACGCATAACACGTGTAACGCACATAAATGTTCCCAAATGGACGTGTAACGTGAAATCTCCGCCCTTTCGACTCTATCCTTCTCTCTCTCTCTCTCTCTCTCTCTCTCTCTCTCTCTCTCTCTCTCTCTCTCTCTCTCTCTCTCTCTATATCTCTGTCTCTCGGTGTTTCTCTCGACATAGAACATTGTGCCTCGGATGCTGTTGAGACTGTCGAACAAGCGCAGAGAGTACAGGCTGCGTACGACTCGGTTATAATTCGATAGTCGAGCAGAGAACGAGATACGAGAGTTTCGTATATGTCGACCAGAGATATATACCATATAACGATGGCTCACACAGGAAAAGGCGTTTTTACCGTATCCAATACTCATATTTGATGCCCTTTTAGTTCGAAAACTTCGATAGATGCGTGCATAAACCCGGCTTGTTCCGCAAGCTCGTATAAACTTATGTTCGGTGTACGAGAGAGGTGTGGATCAGATATACGAGTACATATAAAACGGACAGAGAGAGAGAGAGAGAGAGACCAAACATAGTATTTCACACAATGCTCGAAGACTCCACTATGAGGACGCCAAAATTAAGAATGACAGTTCCTCGTAGAGGGGGAATTGTCCTCTCAACGAGAGCGATCGTATGAAATTTTGAGGAATCAATTTGCAAGTTTAAATCTGCTTTTTATAATATTCTATATCTCTCTATCTCACTACTATAATAAAGCTGAAGAGTTTGTTTGTTTGAACGCGCTAATCTCAGGAAATGCTAAACCGATTTGAAAAATTCTTGTTGCATTAGATACCCCGTTTATTCAGGAAGGCTTTAGGCCATATAACTTCATGCTACGACCCTATTTTTACTATTTTACTACTATATCTATACTATAAACTATATACCATAATGAAGCTGGAGAGTTTGTTTGTTTGAACGCGCTGATCACAGGAACTACTAATCAGATTTGAAAAATTCTTGTTGCATTAGATAGCCCGTTTATTCAGGAAGGCTCTAGGCCATATTACTTCATGCTAGGACCCTATTTTTATTATCTTACTACTATATCTATACTATATACTATATACCATAATAAAGCTGGAGAGTTTGTTTGTTTGAACGCGCTGATCTCAGGAACTACTAATCAGATTTGAAAAATTCTTGTTGCATTAGATAGCCCGTTTATTCAGGAAGGCTCTAAGCCACATAACTTCATGCTATAATCGTAAGATGCGGCGGCGGCGTCGGTTTATTTTTTAGTGATTGGTCCTTTTATTTTCCGTCATAATTTCCGGATGGTATTTACAATCAATGAGATGCCCTTGGTTGTGTACTCATAATGCGTGTGAAACAGATATATAGTGCAAAATTAACGCGGGTGAAACCACGGGGCACAGCTAGTATTATATAAATATATCCCCGCCCCCGCCGTGTACAAGAGTTCTGAGATTCGAAAATTTTGCGAGTTAAATCGTATACGTGTCGTAATCGTAAGATCGTAATCGTGTAACCCCCCTAAGTTCCGAAACGTTTTCACGAAGAGGTTTTCTACGTACTTCATAAACCTTCCAAGGTGACAGTTAGTTCGTTCGTTAACTTTCCATCTCAATGTCACTTATTCATATATTCACAAGATATCAAACGATTATATATAAAAAAAAATTCTGCAAAGACATCCGATCGTCTTTCTACGTCTGGCAATTGTAATAGATGTCGATATTTGTCATTCAACCATTTCAGTGCACGTTATCCAACTGGCTAAGACGTGAAAACACCTGAACAGAATGTAACGACCAATGAAAATACAAATTCAATCAATATGAGAAATATAATATAAAAATTGATAGTTCTATCAAATAAAATATTCTGTCAATGGACCGCAAAATTTTTAGAACAAATTCGGAGGTCGATAAAATTCGTAACGGTCCGTTACGAATTGGAAATTTCAATAGAAATAAAACAGTAATATAGATGATAAAAATTAGAATATAAATTTTGCAAATTTATAATAAAAATATTTATATTTTGTAAATTTTGGAAAATTTCAATATTATTTAAAAAAACTGCATTTACAAATGCATTAAAAAATCATTCACCAGCTCGTATTACTGGTATGCAATATTTGATAGAAATTTATACTTTCATTCGTGAATGAGAAAATAACATTTTACCACATTTGTCCATTAGCGGAGATGGTTATTAAACCGATGAATTTAATCTCATTGGAACAAAGCGAGACGTGGCATATATTTGGATCTAGGTGAAGCGGATGAGCAACCCTTAGTGGATCGTCGGTGCATTATCATAACACTGTACGATACGAGGTTAATCTTATAACAGTTGCAATACGTTACAATTAATTGCGTCCTGGTAACCCGGGCGTATACACGCATATTACGGGAACATCCCCCGAATGTAATTATATGACGTGGACACTTGCGAACGAGAATTTAATGCGGGAACCTCCCCGCAATTTGGACATTGCACATGTGTGTGTGTGTGTGTGTGTGTGCTTACGTGACTTTGTATAAAATTTACGTTTGAACGTTTGGGCATTTTGCGATAAAATTCAATTTTAAAGCTCGCCCTCGTTTGTTCACGTTTCGTTGAACTTTATCCCGGTTTGGTAATTCCTCTCGTCATTCCACGATCCATATCCTTTACACGCGCATTATTAGCTCTGTTTGTCTCGACATGTGCAAATTTTAACATCCAGCAGGTTACCTTTTGCGAAGCTATAATGACCGCTAATTTGAGCTCACGTTCTATAAGCGCGATTGAATGCGCAGAATTACGAGGATTACGTAACAATTTTCTACGCATAACAAATTATATATTGTATGGGTATCGTATAATAATTCTTCTTTTTTTTGTATCTCTCACCGAAAATTAATGAACACCCGTGTAAACCCTCGGAAATCGTAAATTCGTTCGTAATTTCGTTGAACAACGATTGCCACTGATACCAATTAGCGATTCCGAATCTCGCAGTTGACGAATTCTCTTAGTTATAGGCAATTAATTGTTAATCCGTTCAATGATTTATCGACCGCAAGGTCAAGTTTATTAACCGTCGATCGACGTCAATGCTAATTGGTAATTAAAATTTCCAACATTCACCAAGTTCCACGTAGTAATTTAATGAATAATTAATTAAATCTTTGCCGAAATTACTGTGCCAATTAATTTTTTCTTTAACTACGTTTATGCATCCTCACGGAGGAAGCTTTATTTTTATGAAAAAAAAACATTGTGTTTTTAACGTCGGCGTGTTAAAAATGTTCCAAAGCATTGAAAAATCATATTTAGAAAATTTAAACGACCGTAACTTTGAATCGATTTGAGGTTTTGAGTTGAAATTTGGTACACAGGTGAATCAGTAAACGCCCTTTGTTCGCTACAATTTTTGTGACGATTAACAAATTTTTACGGATTTTATAAGATCTTGAACATTCTCAAAAAATTCTTTCACGAACATAACTCACACAATTTTCAAGCAATTGGTCTAAAACATTTTTCACAAACAGACATTGATAAAATACAGTTCGCTATTAAATTTGGAGAAAATCGATGGAGGCGTTCCAATGTTATAAAATTTCGAATTTTGTGTTACGCAGAGATAGAAAATTGAAACGACCCTAACTTTGAATCGATTTGAGGTTTCGGGCTGAAATTTGGTACACAGGTGAATCAGTAAAGGCCATTTTTTACTGATTAAACGTAACGTAATTTACGGATTTTATAAAATCTTGAACATTCTCAACAAATTCTTTCACGAACATAACTCACGCAATTTTCAAGCAATTGGTCTAAAACATTTTGCACAAATAGACATTGATAAAATACAGTTCGCTATTAAATTTGGAGAAAATCGATGGAGGCGTTCTAATGTTATAAAATTTCGAAGTTTGTGTTACGCAGAGATAGAAAATTAAAACGACCGTAACTTTGAATCGATTTGAACTTTTGGGCTGAAATTTGGTACACAGCTGAATCAGTTCACTACAATTTTTGTGACGATTAAGACATTTTTACGGATTTTATAAGATCTTGAACATTCTCAAAAAAGTCTTTCACGAACATAACTCGTGCAATTTTCAAGCAATCGGTCTAAAACATTTTGCACAAATAGACATTGATAAAATACAGTTCGCTATTAAATTTGGGGAAAATCGATGGAGGCGTTCTAATGTTATAAAATTTCGAAGTTTGTGTTACGCAGAGATAGAAAATTAAAACGACCATAACTTTGAATCGATTTGAACTTTTGGGCTGAAATTTGGTACACAGCTGAATCAGTTCACTACAATTTTTGTGACGATTAAGACATTTTTACGGATTTTATAAGATCTCGAACATTCTCAAAAAAGTCTTTCACGAACATAACTCGTGCAATTTTCAAGCAATCGGTCTAAAACATTTTGCACAAATAGACATTGATAAAATACAGTTCGCTATTAAATTTGGGGAAAATCGATGGAGGCGTTCTAATGTTATAAAATTTCGAAGTTTGTGTTACGCAGAGATAGAAAATTAAAACGACCGTAACTTTGAATCGATTTGAACTTTTGGGCTGAAATTTGGTACACAGCTGAATCAGTTCACTACAATTTTTCTGACGATTAAGAAATTATTACGGATTTTATAAAATCTCGAACATTCTCAAAAAAGTCTTTCACGAACATAACTCGTGCAATTTTCAAGCAATCGGTCTAAAACATTTTGCACAAATAGACATTGATAAAATACCGTTCGCTATTAAATTTGTGGAAAATCGATGGAGGCGTTCCAAAGTTATAAAATTTCGAATTTTGTGTAACGCAGAGATAACACTCAGCGTGCCACGGGCGTTCAAAGAGATTGGAGAGAAAAAGGAACGAGAAGGAAAAAAAAAGTTATGGCTGAAAATAAAACAGGAGATTAAAAACTACCTCGTTATTTCGATAGACGAAAAGCTGGTACACGCAGCGAGAGAAATCGCGTATGCTGTTCCCGACGGTCTAACGATTGGTTAAAAAAAATATATAACGAAGAAAGAAAATAATTTGTCGTTCTCGCAACTTGCATTGAAAAATTCGTTCACAAACGTGGCTACATCTCGATGAATTTTCAGAAAAAAAAAAAAACAAAACGAGAGTCAAAGGATATAAAAACGGAATGAAAAATAAATGAATAATCGTTTGAACTACGTGACGTTTCTTTTTCAATTTATCTCGACCGTATGTCAACAAACTTTTTTGTCCCACTACGATCGAGCAAGTTAACTGAATTTTCATGAATTTTCGTCGATTTTTGCATCTACGGTCGAATTAAAAATTGAATTCAACGATAATTAAAAATCGTAGAATGAAAATGGTAAAATCATTTATCCACACATTAAAAAATAATTCGATTTTACCGGAAAATTGGGCATTTTTTTACGTAGCTGACACAAACTTTAATATATCAAATGTTTATAATTAACAATGGAGAATAGTCAATCGACTCAGAACGAAAAAGATTATTCAAAGCGGAAATGTCGGATTTTTTAAATTCAATTAAACTCCTGCACAATCCAATTACCGTTTTTTTTTCTATTAAAAATCAACGTTTGTTGCTCCCGTCCCCGGGGTGAGTATATACGTCGATGAGTGAGAACGAGAGCTCGGAATTCAAGAATTTTGTAATTTATTTAACGGCACGGAGAGCGCGATGGTTAACGAGGATACCCCGGTGAATATAAGCCCCTGGAGGAAAAGACAAACAGCGCATTAAACGGGCTCGTTATATCGGCTGTTGAATTAAAAAGAAGAAGAAGAGAAGAAAAAAAAAGGATAGAAAAAGAAAGAAGGAATAAAAAAAATTCCGTGCGGTCAAATGATTGAACGTTGCGGAGAGGGCACGGTGAAAAGCTTGGCCACGTTAACGCGATTAGCTAGCTCTATTAGCGTGGCTCTCGCTTTTATCCACAATTCCGTAGGAGCATGTACCTTTGGTAAAAATAATTAAAAAAAACGTACTTCTTCTCCCGTGCGAGCTATACGAACGTGTAGAAAGTTGGCGCGTGTTTTCGCGTTCTGCTCCGAATCACTTTCTACGTGAATTCGGCAGGATGTATATACATATATATATATGTACATTGTGCCGAACATATATATATATGGCGTAACGTGCAATCACGAGAGATGAAAGAATCGAGAGATGCATTGTAATTTTCGTTCTGCAACGAACGACTGCCTCTCTGTAATTTTAGTCGAGCGAGAAACTTCGAACTTCACCACGTATTTCATTCTGTTTTATAGGGATTAAAAAAAAAAAAACCATAAAAATAGATTTTACAATTTATCGCAGTTGCGTTGGTTCTTTGGAAAAACAGCTTCGCAGTTTATGGAAGTATAGGAATTAATTATAGAAAATAGAAATTGGGAGAATATGAGTATTTATTATTCCCCAATTTACACTTTTGTGTCCCGGTTACTTTGACAAAAATCCTTAACAATAAGTGGCCAGTGGAAGCGAACTCGCGGTCAATTCAAAGATAAAGCCAGTAGAGATTTTACTAGCAATAAAAATAGATTAAGGGTGGAAATAGGGTTAGACGGTTCAAAAAATCGATTTTTTTTTAACTTTCATAAATTGTTAGTAAAACTATTGAAAAATATGTTTCCAAAATTTTAAATGAAAATTCCGACTCGTTCTATTGTTATAAGCCATTAAGGGAGGGAATAGGGTTAGGACAGCGTTTTCTCAATGATTTTCATGAATTTTTTTATAGTATAAAAAATGAATATAATTTATTGAAACTTTGAGAATATTTTATACATATATTTAAGTATATACTATAAAATTTTTGAAGAATTTCCTTGAAAAACACCGAAAAAATTGATGACTGCCTTAACTTTGTTTTACTTGGTACTATTTTTTCAAACGCGTTTTTCTGAAAACGACTTCTTTTGAACTTGCGTACACGCTAGTTTGAAAAGTTTTCAACCAATCCTTTCGAAAATTGGCAGTTACTTTCTTCATAGTATTGCGCTCTATATGAACCTAAAATCGGAATATTATCATTATTTAAAATAACTTTTTTTTTTGCAAATAAAGTTGTAAAAAATGGCAAAAAATCATGCTTTTTTGTTTTCACCCCTGTAAAAAATTCAATTTTCTATTTTTTTTAAAGCATTTAGGTTCATATAGAAGAGAGGCATATAATAAAAGTAAATTCCAACCTCGTTTGATTTCAGATGAAAATTGCGGCTTCCAGAATGTACGCAAAATGCTGAGTCTGATTGTGACCTGCAATATGGGTTCGCTAATATCCCCGGTGTTTTTCAAGAAAATTCTTCAAAAATTTTATAGTATATACTTAAATATATGTATAAAATATTCTCAAAGTTTCAATAAATTATATTCATTTTTTATACTATAAAAAAGTTCATGAAAATCATTGAGAAAACGCTGTCCTAACCCTATTTCCTCGCTTAAGGGATGAGGCCACTCCAGAGGCCGAAAAAATAGGCTTTTTTGAAGATTTTTTTTCAGAAAAACTACGAAATAAATCGAGATTACAAAATAGGGTGTTTATCATACATATCAGTGACTGTGTACAGTAATTTTTTGTAAGCGATTAATTTAAAAATGACGACTGTGCAGCGTTTTTGCGATGACGTCTCCGTTTTATGTTCACCGGAAACATAACTCAGACAATTTTCAACCGATTCACTTGAAATTTTGAATATATCTTTAAAAATACATTGTCTATGAAAGTGCGTAGAATTTTTTCGATACATTGATTTTTGGCCAAATGGCGCACTTTTAAAGTGAAAAGTGAAAAATTTGCTTAAAAAATCGTCAGAAAATTGTTAATAACAAATAAACTATGCAATATAAAGAAAAGTCCTACGCACTTCCATAGACAATGTATTTTTAATGATATATTCAAAATTTCAAGTGAATCCGTTTAAAATTGTCTGAGTTAAGCTTCCGTCCAACAAAAACGGTCACGTCATCACAAAAACGCAGCACCTTAATATATAATGTTTCTTTGTCAAGATATATTTAAGAATTGCGGAGATACAGGAATTGTTCGAAAAAGTTGTTTATTTGCGTTGACCACGATAACTCCGCCTTATCCGAACGATAAGAATAAAAAATAATTCAGTTAAAAGACATCAAACAAAAAATGACGAGGAAGCAATACGCAAATTTGTTTTGTATATTTCGGCATGAAAAGGTGATATGTCGTCGCGCAACGACCGCGAATACCACTTCTTAGCCCCGAGGGGATTGTTTAATCAATTAAACCTCCGCGATCCAACGACTTGGTCCTCTGTTATACTTGATATATTAAACGGACTGTATATCGCAATAGCCTGAGCATCAGAAGAACTTGAAATATGTGAATTCACAAACTGGATACGCCTTTTTGACTTCAAGCCATTGTTATATAGGTGGAAGCACGCGATCACGCGATATATACCCCGCGGAGTTACGTGCACGTTTATAGTGTACTCGCGAGTTCGAGAAGCTTTTATTAAGTAAGTACCAACACAGGCACACAGAAACACACAGAAAGATACGGAAAGGCACACAGGCATTGAACAGAGAGTCTAAGAGTCTGTCGAAGGGACAATGCCCTGCGGGATACTATCGTTAACGCGTGTGTGTTCACGGTATATACTTTTAAATATACATGTATATCGAGAGCAACGTTCAGCGTTCTCGTTATTTCCTAATCGCGTTAACTTTATCGCACGTGCGTTAATTTACTTAACGCGAGGACTGGAGCACAGCTCTACCGAGAATACTGGAAGGAAAATCCGAGACACAGAGGCACCATCTCGAAACGACTATCGTCCGGTGAAAAGCATTTTAAGGTAGTAGTCTGGTAACTTAAGCCGATTTTCATGTCTTTTTTGGAGGGCGTTTTTTTTGTAGGAAAATAAAAATGAATCGTTTTGGATATTTAGGATGTTTTTATTTACATATTAAAGATACAAAAAAAAATTAGTTTGAAAAAATTTAATAGTTTATTATTATTGTTATTATTGATCGAAGTTGGCACCTCGACAAAAAAAGCGCGTGGGTGGCCCCGGTGATTTTGGCTCTTGATGTTATCTGAAATAAAAAATTCTTGATAATTCTTAATCTATAGACATGTCATTCTGGTCGGAACTACTGAAGTTAAATTTCATGGATAAATAACAAAATGGCGGACTTTGGAAAAAAAAACTTTTTTCCAAAGTCCTCTAGTTAAATTTCATGGATAAATAACGAAAAGGCGGACTTTGGAAAAAAAAACTTTTTTCCAAAGTCCGCCATTTTGTTATTTATCCATGAAATTTGACTTCAGTAGTTCCGACCAGAATGACATGTCTATAGATTAATAATTATCAAGAATTTTTTATTTCAGATAACATCAAAAGCCAAAATCACCGGGGCCACCCACGCGCTTTTCTTTCGCGGTGCCAACTTCGATCAATAATAATAATAATAATAATAAACAATTAAATTTTTTCATAATTTTTTTTTTTTGGATCTTTAATATGTAAATAAAAACATCCTAAATATCCAAAACGATTCATTTTTATTTTCCTACAAAAAAACGTCCTCCAAAAAAGACATGAAAATCGGCTTAAATTACCAGACTGACTACCCTAATGTGTCGGCCAATATCCCGAGAGATAATGAAATTATGATGATCTCTTATGTACGGAAATTGGCGAGGAAACGTATTTATTTGTCGTTAACAAAAACTTTCCAAAAACTTTCCAAAAACTCTTTCCAAAATTAACGAATTGTTGGAACATTGGAAAACAATGGATTTTTATAAAATTAAATTTCCTCTCGTTGACTTTTTTCTTTTTGTTCTTGTGTACCTGCCCGTTCGCTACGTTCAGTTTCAATGGCAATAAAGGCGAGAGAAATCTAAATGAAGCGATTTAACAAAAAAAAAATATTTTCACCATTTAAAAGTGAGTAATTGCAGAACGCTGTCTGTCAAAAAATTCTTTGCGAATTTGTTGTTGAAAAATAAATCATTAAGAGCCAATTCTCGTTTTTTTTTATGTCATTAATTTTTCTGATGTTTCGTTCATTTATCGATATCCCATTAAATATTTAAATTGCGGAAAATCCGGTACGCGCCATTTTTTTTATTTCTGTGTAACGTTCGCTGTTGCCGAAGGGAAATTTCGTTCGGTCATAGGTACGATGGATCGTCGAGTCGCGTTCCTCGCGTTATAAATAATGGCAAAACAATGGAGGAAACAAGAAGAATGGGATTTGTTCGACGAGTCTCGTGTATATTGGAATATATGTGTGTAGATTTTTTTTTTTTTTTTTTTTTTTGAGGCAAAAGAAATCACATTTACTCTGTGTCTATGGCTGGGGAGCTTGCATTCACGATGTCGGATGCTGTAACGCAGTTGAAACTGAAACGTGTACGAAAACGGATATTTCAGGACGTTTCTGACTTATTTATAGTACGTATATATAACTGTGTATAAATGAAACTGCAAAGTTTCGCACAGCCAAGTTATAATTACGTACGTATCTAGGAAACTCGCGGGAACAAAGTTTTCCATTCATCTAATTAACAATGCGTCGACGATTATGCGACACCGAGTTAATGCGCGGTATGTGTAAAACATTCCCGTATCAATTCGAGCAGCCCGTATAATTTTCTTTCCCTAGAATCATTTAGTGAAATTAGAATTGGTTTAAGCACTTCGCGCGCTGCTTTTCTAGGTTAGGGTTCGTCGTGCGATCTGAAGTACGCGCATGAACGAACTCCGTGACACGACATCGACAGCCAATCATAAAGACGAGTTAGTCGGTTTGAGAAGTATATCGCATTTCGAGATATTTCGTGACGTGTCTTTTTTCTGAGCTTCTTATGGTACGCGTATTCTTACTACTATAATAAAGCTGGAGAGTCTGTTCGTTTGTTCGTATGTTTATTCGAACGCGCTAATCTCGGGAAATACTAATCCGATTTGAAAAATTCTTTTTGCATTAGATAGTCCGTTTATTGAGGAAGGCTCAAGACTACATAACTTGATACTACGACCCTAATCTTACTATCTTACTACTATATCTATACTACACTATAAAAAAAGCTGGAGAAATTGTTTGTTTGAACGCGCTAATATCAGGAAATACTAATCCGATTTGAAGAATTCTTTTTGCATTAGATAGTCCGTTTATTGAGGAAGGCTCAAGACTACATAACTTGATGCTACGACCCTAATCTTACTATCTTACTACTATATCTATACTACACTATAAAAAAAGCTGGAGAATTTGTTTGTTTGAACGCGCTAATCTCAGGAAATACTAATCCGATTTGAAAAATTCTTTTTGCATTAGATAGTCCGTTTATTGAGGAAGGCTCAAGGCTATATACTTCATGCTACGACCCTAATCTTACTATCTTACTACTATATCTATACTACACTATAAAAAAGCTGGAGAATTTGTTTGATTGAACGCGCTAATCTCAGGAAATACTAATCCGATTTGAAAAATTCTTTTTGCATTAGATAGTCCGTTTATTGAGGAAGGCTCAAGGCTACATAACTTCATGCTACGACCCTAATCTTACTATCTTACTACTATATCTATACTACACTATAAAAAAAGCTGGAGAATTTGTTTGTTTGAACGCGCTAATCTCAGGAAATACTAATCCGATTTGAAGAATTCTTTTTGCATTAGATAGTTCGTTTATTAAGGAAGGCTCAAGGCTACATAACTTCATGCTACGACCCTAATCTTACTATCTTACTACTATATCTATACTACACTATAAAAAAGCTGGAGAATTTGTTTGATTGAACGCGCTAATCTCAGGAAATACTAATCCGATTTGAAAAATTCTTTTTGCATTAGATAGTCCGTTTATTGAGGAAGGCTCAAGGCTACATAACTTCATGCTACGACCCTAATCTTACTATCTTACTACTATATCTATACTACACTAAAAAAAGCTGGAGAATTTGTTTGATTGAACGCGCTAATCTCAGGAAATACTAATCCGATTTGAAAAATTCTTTTAGCATTAGATACTCCGTTTATTGAGGAAGGCTCAAGGCTACATAACTTGATGCTACAACCCTAATCTTACTATCTTACTACTATATCTATACTACACTATAAAAAAGCTGGAGAATTTGTTTGTTTGAACGCGCTAATCTCAGGAAATACTAATCCGATTTGAAAAATTCTTCTTGCATTAGATAGCCCGTTTATTCAGGAAGGCTTTGCGGCATATAACTTTATGCTATGACCCTAAGGAGCGGTGGCAGCGCGTTGAATCGTGGGACGGAAATTTAACGCGGGTGAAACCGCGTGGCACAGCTTGTATACAACTAAAACTCGGTAAATAGGTACTGCCTGTGTCGGTCACGTTGCCCACATTTTCCCTATAGTGCGAAAGTGGGGGTCAAAATAGCGAAACACCATAAAGTCCTGTGGCGGAAATAGGAAAGACGACAAAGCCAAATGGTCGAAATAAGCGTAAGTCCGAAAAAGTCGAATACCAATGGGTGCGTTGTAACGATCCATTGGTATTTCTCTTTTTGATCTTTCGCTATTTGTACCGTGCAACTTTTTGACGTTTTCTATTTCACCCGTATGATTTCTTTCGATTTTCGCGTATTTCGACCGTTCGATTCTTCGGGTTTTTTTACCATTTCGATTTTCATCCCCTCGTACAAATGCGATGCAGTAGTGAAATTGGAGAAAAAAAATGGTTGCGGCCAACGGAACGGAAACACCATAATAATAATTAAAAACATCTTTAGCAGTTTTGTTTCTCTATTATTTTTTTCCCCGTACGGTATTCAATTGATAAGACATCTATTTTTAAAAAGTGAACTCGGGGCTATAACTACTGGTGTAATCGCGACTCGCCGTGACATTCTCATCGCATTACGACGACGATATCGATTTTATCACATTATTTTCATCACATTATGATGACAATATCGATTTTAAACGAGAGAGAGAAAGAGAGAGATAGTGAAAAAACGAGAATGGTGAGGGAGCGCGTGTGGAGATAAATCGAGCATGGCGGGGCAAAATCTGGAACACACAACGACCCGGGACATATTCGATAGTCAAACGCATTTCACAGGCTCACGAAAAGGCCGGATGAGCCGCGTGGCGCCTCGAAACTTCCCCATCCTTTGCCAAACAAACAACCCCCAGCGGGGCCAATGCACCCTCTCTCGATGCGCTTGGAGAATCTCGACGAGGGGGTTGCACACACGCGACTACGATATATAGAAATGTACACCGTATATACATAACGCATAAATATAATTTATAGTTATACATCGAATAGGGTTTATCGAAGTATAAACGTTAAAAACGGTTATTAAAATGTTTCGAAATTCGACGCGATTTTCGTAGCGTTTCAAATTCCCTTTTAACGAAATTTCAGCGTTAAAAATTCCTCTTAAAATATTTTGTTAAGCCCCTACAATTTTAATTGCTGCTGGAAACGAACTATAAAAAACAAAAACTACAAAAAAAAAATTGAAAGTCGTGAACTTTCGATATGTTTCTCTGCTATATCGAATCTACATATTTATTACATTACACCAGTAAAATGTCAAGGTCGTTAACTGAACATATATAGATTCATCATCCGCAAAAATGTCGAGAATATATTTTTTATTTTCACCCATAACTTACATTTTTCGCAGTTTAATTAAACGAAATTATAAAAACTAAAGAAAAAAATGGTATTCAATTCCTTAAATTGTCGCAAAGAGAGACAATTCCATTTTTTTTCAACAATTAACATCTAAACGATGAAAACAAGTTAAAAAATTAAATTATACGTGTAAAAACAATACGTTAACAAATAAGCGATTCAGAATATTAGGACTTTTTTAAAAACTCATTTGTTAGTAGCTCTATAACATTATTAACGTTAAAACTCACTGTTACCAGTTTCTTGGACACGGCCATTATTTTTTTTAGAAAATTTTATCTCATTCGCATTAAAATTAGCATTGATTTTCCCATTTTCTCGTACAAAATTCGCGGATAATTTCTGGAACGGAAAAAAAGTCTCCGAAACTATAACGATAAGTCGTAGAAAAATCCTTATGTCGAATGAAAAAAAAAAAATTAAACGATCGGATAATATTGAGAAAATTCGAAAAATAAGCTGGCTATGTTATCTCGCTTAAATTCACCAATAACACGGAACAGACATTATCTATATATTTTTTAAGTCCCTAATAAATATTTTTCAAGTCCCTACAATTTTTATTGTCGCTGGAAACGAACTAAGAACAACAAAAACTACAAAAACTACAAAAAATAAATAAAAAGTCTTGAACTTTTGATATGTTTCTCTGCTATATCGAATCTACATATTTATTACACTAGTAAAATGTCAAGGTCGTTAACTGAACAGATATAGATTCATCATCCGCAAAAATGTCGAGAATATTTTTTTTTTTTTCCCCCCTATACCCTTACCCCATTTTTCACAGTTTAATTGAACGAAATTATAAAAACTAAATAAAAAATGGTACTCAATCCCTTAAATTGTCACAAAGCAAGTTACATTTTTTTCGACATTTAAAATCTAAACGATGAAAACAAGTTTAAGAATAAAATTATACGAATTAAACAAAAGTCAGCGATTCAGAGTATTTGGACTTTTTTAAAAACTCATTTGTTAGTAGCTCTTTAAACATTAATAACGTTAAAACTCACTGTTACCAGTTTCTTGGACGGGGCCATTTTGTTTTTCAAAATTTTATCTCATTTTTAAGTTTATTTTTTGTCGACAATTAAAATCTAAACGATGAAAACAAGTTGAAGAATGAAATTATACGAATTAAACAAAAGTCAGCGATTCAAAATATTTGGACTTTATTAAAAAGCCATTTGTTAGTAGCTCTATGTACACTAATAACGTTAAAACTCACTGTTACCAGTTTCCTGGACGGAGCCATTTTGTTTTTCAAAATTTTATCTCATTTTTACGTTCATTTTTTGTCGACAATTAAAATCTAAACGATGAAAACAAGTTAAAGAATGAAATTATACGAATTAAACAAAAGTCAGCGATTCAGCATATTTGGACTTTTTTAAAAACTCTATTGTTAGTAGCTCTATAAACATTAATAACGTTAAAACTTAATGTTACCAGTTTCTTGGACGGGGCCATTTTGTTTTTTTTTTAATCTAAACGATGAAAACAAGTTAAAGAATGAAATTATACGAATTAAACAAAAATCGGGTATTCAGAGTATTTGGACTTTTTTAAAAACTCATTTGTTAGTAGCTGTATAAACATTAATAACGTTAAAACTCACTGTTACCAGTATCTCGGACGGGGCCATTTTGTTTTTAGAAAATTTTATCTCATTCGCATTAAAATTAGCATGGATTTTCCCATTTTCTCGTACAAAATTCGCGAATAATTTCTGAAATGGAAAAAAAGTCTCCGAAACTATTCCGATAAGTCGAAGAAGAATCCTTATGTTGGAAGAAAAAATAAATAAACGATCGGATAATATTGAGAATATTTGAGAAATAAGCTGGCTATGTTATCTCGCTTAAATTCACCAATAACGCAAAGAACGGACAATATCCATATACACAACGCTTCAAAAATACGAAATATAAAAAACACCAGGTATATAACCAGTTTGAATAAATGGCGGCAAAATTTCTTACCTTTGGATCCCTCGAGGTGTGATAATAGTAGACAAAGACGAACATCCACGCGCACGAAAGTACCAGCACTATTTTCACATTACGACGCATTTTGCGATGTATTTTGAATTAAATAATTTCCGTTATTCTCTACAAAAAGTCTTCATAAACGTTTTGATTATCACTTCTTTTATTCGCAATCGTTACTTTCGTCGTTCCCGTTTGTTACAGCACAACGATTTACGATATCGTAGGGCTAATGTCGATGAAATTTTGAGGTTAGTTTTTGTCCTTCTTTAAGCTTTTACCGTCCGCGGAAGAGCACGTTTTTCTTGCCACTATATCGCCGCGAGATCCTTTTCGTCCATTCTTCGCGACTCCCTAACCCTCGCACCGCGTTTATCGACCCTTAAAACCCGAGAACCTTTTTCTTCTGATATTTTCGAACCCCACTATATTAACTGTCATATATATTGATATATGTGTATATATATATGACTATAGATTTATTCTTTAAATTATCTTCGCATTATGTCAATCGAATTTTAAGAAAATCCGTCATCGGGAATTACTAGTCGCTATTACGATAAATGTGAGAGACGTTGCAACATACATGTGTGGGTGTTTGTGGATATCGTAGAAAAAGATGCAAAAATTAAAAAAAAGGGTGTCAAATGTGCCCATGGGGATGTATTACGATGTTGTTTGAGTAACAACCGCGAGTCCCCCACCGACGTTCACGTGCCGGCAGTCCAAGCCATACTGACGACAGCGCGGTGCTCTCACGGGCGCAGGCTATGAGGAGAGGCCCTACAGTCCGCCGCGGCGTCTCGCGCTACACAACGCGCCGATTATCAGCGCGCATCGCGGTGGTGTGTGCACTACGGAAGGAGCGCGCGGGCACCCTGATTTTGGCTATGTTGCCGAATTTAACCGCCAGATGTCGCATATAAATAAAGATACCCTTTATACGGGGCATTCGACGCAAAATCGACAGGTTTATGTACGGCAGCATTATTTCTGTCTCATCGCATATGAAGTTAGTAATGCCAAATAGTGTGTTTCTGTGTATTATCAAACGGCGCAACCATGCATTGAATAATATATCGTCTTGATGTCATGCAATGACATTTCTCTTTATATTATGCGAGCTGTGCCCCGCGGTTTCGTCCGCGTTCAATTTCCGTCGTCAGATTCAACGTGTTGCTGCTGCTCCTTAGGGTCGTAGCGTAAAGTTATATAGCCTAAAGCCTTCCTGAATAAACGAGTTATTTAATAGAAAAAGATTTTTTCTAATTGGTTAAGTATTTCCGGAGATTAGCGGGTTCAAACAAACAAACTCTTCAGCTTTATTATAATATAGTATAAAGTAGTATAGTAGTAAGATAGTAAGTTTAGGGTCGTAGCATAAAGTTAAGTAGCTTAAAGCCTTCCTAAGGAAACAGGTTATATAATGTAAATAGAATTTTTTAAATTGGATAAGTATTTCCTGAGATTAGCGCGGTCAAACAAACAAACTCTCCAGCTTTATTATAGTATAGTATAAATGTACTAATGTAGTAGTAAGATAGTAAGATTAGGGTTGTAGCATAAAGTTAAGTAGCCTAAAGTCTTTCTAAGTAAACGGGTTATCTAATGCAAAAAGAGTTTTTCAAATTGGATAAGTATTTCCTGAGATTAGCGCGTTCAAACAAACAAACTCGCCAACTTTATGATAATATAGTATAAATATACTAATGTAGTAGTAAGATAGTGAGATTAGGGTCGTAGTATAAAGTTAAGTAGCTTAAAGCCTTCCTAAGTAAACGGGTTATCTAATGCAAAAAGAATTTTTTTAATTCGATGAGTATTTCCTGAGATTAGCGTGTTCAAACAAACAAACTCTCCAGCTTTATTATAATATAGTAGAAATGTACTAATGTAGTAGTAAGATAGTAAGATTAGGGTCGTAGCATAAAGTTAAGTAGCCTAAAGCCTTTCTAAGTAAACGGGTTATCTAATGCAAAAAGAGTTTTTCAAATTGGATAAGTATTTCCTGAGATTAGCGCGTTCAAACAAACAAACTCGCCAACTTTATTATAATATAGTATAAATATACTAATGTAGTAGAAAGATAGTAAGATTAGGGTCATAGCATAAAGTTAAGTAGTCTAAAGCCTTCCTAAGTAAACGGGTTATTTAATGCAAAAAGAATTTTTCAAATTGGATAAGTATTTCCTGAGATCAGCGCGTTCAAACAAACATACAAACAAACTCTCCAATTTTATCATAGTAGTAAGATAAATATATCGCCGCCGCCGTGTACAACAGTTCAGAAAGTCAGCTTCACCGTACAGTGCGAACCTAAACCATTTGGTGAAACTGACCCCGCCGAAAATGACTGCAAATGCACCCTTCCATTTACGGTCATTTTCGACGGGTTCAGCTTCACCGTACGGAAATAACGTTGGCTGTTTAGTGAAGCTGACCGTTTTCCCTCTACGGTAAAGGGAAAACAGCTTCACTAAACAACCAGGGTAATTCCCGTACGGTAAAGCTGACCTGGTCGAAAATGACTGCATGAATTTTTTCATCGACTCATATCGATTCAATATTTTTTCTGCATCATTTAACATTTCATGGAATTGTCATAAAAATCACAAAAATTTACTTTAACAATTGATCTACATCAATTGCCTGTCCGATCATTCATAAAATAATAAAAAATCGATGAAAATAATTGCAAACGACAATTTCACCGGTGTACCAATATAAAATGTGTGCAAATATAACGAAAAAATTAATTCGATCTTTATAAATAACGAATTAAAATTTGTATTCCGTAGATTATACTTTCGAATTGCAATTGAGTGGACGTGGGTCGTTCGCGTGGAAAATCATGCAATTAAATACACGGAGGGTTATATCTCTTATAAAGGGAGGACGCGATCGGGACGAATAAATTTCAACAATTTCCAGACGACAGAAACACGAGAGAGATACTTTCACCGACTCGGAGCGTTGGTCAAACTCGCGTGTGGTACACGCTTCACAGCAAATGGTACCAGCGATGAAAAGACTTCGGTATTGGTTACAACGAAAGATCGTATATTACGGAGATGAATCGATGAGTCAGAATAAAAAGGGGCTTTATCGATTACGAACAAGCATAGTTTTTACTTCCTTCTCGCTTTGAGGTAGTAGTCTGGTAACTTAAGCCGATTTTCATGTCTTTTTTGGAGGGCGTTTTTTTGTAGGAAAATAAAAATGGATCGTTTTGGATATTTAGGATGTTTTTACTTACATATTAAATATACCAAAAAAAAATTTTTTTGAACAAATTTAATAGTTTATTATTATTATTATTATTATTATTGATCGAAGTTGGCACCTAGAAAAAAAAGCGAGCCTGTCGATACTTATAACTAACTTTGGAAAAAAGTTTTTTTTTCCAAAGTCCGCCATTTTGTTATTTATCCATGAAATTTAACTTCAGTAGTTCCGACCAGAATGACATGTCTATAGATTGAGAATTATCAAGAATTTTCGATTTCAGATAACATCAAGAGCCAAAATCACCGGGGCCACCCACGCGCTTTTTTTTCGAGGTGCCAACTTCGATCAATAATAATAATAATAATAAACTATTGAATTTTTTCAAAAAAATTTTTTTTTGTATCTTCAATATGTAAATAAAAACATCCTAAATATCCAAAACGATTCACTTTTATTTTCCTACAAAAAAACGCCCTCCAAAAAAGACATGAAAATCGGCTTAAGTTACCAGACTACTACCTTAAGGCATCGATATAAATTTATCAATGTATATATCAGTTAACTTAGAGCCAAGAGGTCGTATCGAGTGTTTGCGAGCGACGGACTCAGAGTCCTTCTGGTCTCAGAATTGTATCATTGAGATACAAGCAACTTTTCCAACCGGGGGTAACATCTGCCGCTCACGCTGCAGAACTCAAATCGCGATCGTTACTTTCGATAGAATTCCTTTCTGCTCTTGCACCATGTGCTCGTCCTATACGATCTCTCATCCTCTACCCGCAATAGTATCGATAGTCGAGTGAGGATTGGCATTCGGTCTTGTATAAATACGGTTTCTCTGTACCTCGTCGCACCACTCTCGTTACGACGAATATTTCTTTTTCTTTTTTTCTTTGCAATTTTCCAGAGACAATTTCTTTTTTTGTTATTTTGGGCCAGTGCTGAGATAACTCGGATTTCAGGAATGAAACGAGGACGAGAAAAATTTCGATTAGTGTGAAAAAAATCGTTAAATATTAGTAATTTTTGGAATTGTTATTTCATCGAAATTATTAAGTCTTCCTTTTTAAACGAGGATTTTTTTTCCCAGGTTTGAAAACAAAATTTCATAGGTACTATTTAATCTTTCAACGTCGATCTTTTTCCACTAATTTATTAATACTTGCAGTCACGATGCGATCACGATGATTCGCATTCGTGATCGTCGAGCCTGTCGATACTTATAACTAACTTTATTCGCTTTGTACTGGTCGGTCGTTCAACCGGAGAAAAGCGAATTCGCTCGAGGGCATCGATGCATTTCCGTTTCTTCTTCACTTAGACAGGAAGTTTAAAACTGCCCTCGTCGATCTCATTCATCAGTTTTTTTGCTGAAAGCTTTATTCGCAACGGGATTTAGAGTCGAACAATTTGTAAGGGAATTAGAACGAAAAACAATTGCCAACATATTTTGCACTTTTCGTTCTTTGAATTACATTTTTTTACATTGGCCAGTTCATCCAACTGACAAATCAGATTTATATACAATAAGATTTATATACAATTCGCTGATGTTATTCGAGAACAGGAAATTTATGGAAATTTACAATATTTGATCGAGTTGCAGTCAATTTTATTGTACTTAAGGGGGGAAATAGGATTTTTTTTTATTTCATAAATTGTTAGTAAAACTATTGAAAAATATGTTCCCAAAATTTTTAATGAAAATTCCGACTCGTTCTATTGTTATGAGCCCTTAAAGTGAGTAGCTCTCCTTTACGCCCCGAGCGCGCTATTTTTTCAAACGCGTTTTTCTGAAAACGACTTTTTTTGAACTTGCGTACACGCTAGTTTGAAAAGTTTTCAACCAATCGTTTTGAAAACTGGCAGTTACTTTCTTTATAGTATTGCGCTCTATATGAACCTAAAATCGGAATATTATCATTATTTAAAATAATTTTTTTTTTGCAAATAAAGTTGTAAAAAATGGCAAAAAATCATGCTTTTTTGTAAATCCCTGTAAAAAATTCAATTTTCTATTTTTTTTTATAGCATTTAGGTTCATATAGAAGAGTGACATATAATAAAAGTAAATTCCAACCTCGTTTGATTTCAGATGAAAATTGCGACTTCCAGGATGTACGCAAAATGCTGAGTCTGATTGTGACCCGCAATATGGGGTCGCTAATATCTTCGGTGTTTTTCAAGGAAACTCTTCAAAAATTTTATAGTATATACTTAAATATATGTATAAAATATTCTCAAAGTTTTAATAAATTATATTAATTTTTTATACTATAAAAAAATTCATGAAAATCATTGAGAAAACGCTTTCCTAACCCTATTTTCTCCCTCAAGAACATTTTTCGACTTTTTCCAATAGAATTTTTTACTAAATTCTCTAAAATCAATTGAATATCATTGAACGTCATTTTCACATTGTCGAGACTTTATTTTCCTAAATACACCATTTACGCGATTCAACGTAAATTCTACGACTTCGTACATTCGATAATTCGTAGATCTGTTAATTTATTGTCAATATATAATAATAATCATATTAATAATAATAATAATAAATTAATGGTCACGTTATAAACTCCTGTCTCTCATTAAAATTTTGTTGACTGACGAGAAAATATTGAAATCTTTCGACATCAATAGTGGTACCAAACAAAAGAGGATTTTTCTTCGTCGAGTCACCTCGCCAAAGAATGAAAAAAGAACTGAAAAAAAATTGTCGACTTATTCCAATACAATGTTTTACTAAATTCGCTTCTACTAAATTTACTAAAATCAATTGAATATCTTTAAACGTCATTTATCAATTATCGAGACTTTATTGAAGATGTTTATTTTTCCTAATACACCATTTACGCGATTCAACGTAAATTCTACGACTTCGTAGATTCAATAGTTCATAGATCTGTTAATCTATCGTCAATCTTTAATAATAATAATAATAATAAATTAATGGTCACGTTATAAACTCGTGTCTCTCATTAAAATTCTGTTGACTGACGAAAAAATGTTGAAATCTTTCGACATCAATAGCGGTACCAAACAGAAGAGGATTTTTCTTCGTCAAGTCACCTCGCCAAAGACGATCCTTCACTCTGACGTTTTCGTTTTTGTAAACCGTCAGTGTTCTTATCGGTATTTGATCCACTCGAAAGTTCGTTCGTTCCTCGCATGGTATTTCGTGTGAAATTTTTGTTTCGCGCGATTTTACGACAAAAGTCTCAATTAGCGAATTGTCGAAATCAATTATATCCTCGATTCTCATAACAGGAACGTCCTTGTCGATCTCGTAACGAGATTTTCGATCATTCTGATGACTCGATGAATCATCGATATTTTCGTCGCCTGATGACAAAATCTCGTTTATATAATACTCGATCGGATGATCATGGGAAATATCGTTTATACGAGATTCACGAAATTCCTGTATCGTCAGAGTTGAAACGATCTTCGATAGACGTCTCATCACACTCTCGAGGACGTGATCCTCATTTGCATTTCGTCTTATACGAACCTGAAGGGTACCAGCCTGTTTTGCAACGAAAAATAAACATTAATCATCGATAATTTAATTAATTTACGTTTATTTTAATTTTATTATTGTCAAAAAATGTCAAAGAATTAAATGATCGTTAAGAATTTTCGAAAAATGACTGATAATATCAGGAATATTTGAGATATGCGACAAATTTTTTTTTTATCATTAATACAGTGTCATCAAAAGATGTTCGTTATTGAATTTAGCCGAAAATCACTGGAAATTTGCAGAGTTATTATTGACAAAAAAAATAGAACATTGTCCAACTCACGAGTTTGCCAAACGACTTTGTCCAAAATCTCTCATTCCTGAATTCCAGTACCCCGTCTATTATCAAAGCTTCTCGAAGACATTTGTCCAATTGATCGCTCATGTGACGTGGTAATTTCTACAAGGAGGAATTTTAATAGATAAACAAAGGGTAATTATGAAAATTCTTATACTTTATTCTTTCCTTTTCTTTCTTCGTTCTTTTCACTTCATGATGCTGAATAATTTACCTGAAGTATGACATTTAAGGTGTAAAAAGCCAGTGGTAACATGGACGCCGCTGTGAGACCGAGAATGGCAAAAGCTGCAGCTGTATCGGATATGTGAATTTCCCTATGACAAAACAACAATTGTTATTTTTTAATATATTGATATTGTAAAGAAAATAATAGAATGAAAAATAAATGAGTAGTAAAATAATATTTAGATTTTTCAATAATTTCTGACATTTAATATGTAAAAAGCCAGTGGTAACATGAATGCCGCTGTGAGACCGAGAATGGTAAAAGCTGCAGCTGTATCGGTTATGTGAATTTCCCTATGACAAAACGACAATTGATATTTTTTAATATATTGATATTGTAAAGAAAATAATAGAATAAAAAATAAATGAGTAGTAAAATAATATTGTAATTTTTCAATAATTTATGACATTAAATGTGTAAAAAGCCAGTGGTAACATGGATGCCGCTATAAGACCGACAATGACAAAACCTCCAGCTGCATCGGTTATGTGATTTTCCCTATGACAAGAGGAAAATTGTTTATTTTAACATATTGATATTGTAAAGAAAATAATAGAATAAAGAATAAATGAGTAGTAAAATAATATTTAAATTTTCCAATAATTTTTGACATTTAATGTGTAAAAAGCCAGTGGTAACATGGATGCCGCTGTGAGACCGAGAATGGTAAAAGCTGCAGCTGTATCGGTTATGTGAATTTCCCTATGACAAAACGACAATTGATATTTTTTAATATATTGATATTGTAAAGAAAATAATAGAATAAAAAATAAATGAGTAGTAAAATAATATTGAAATTTTTCAATCGTTTATAACATTAAATGTGTAAAAAGCCAGTGGTAACATGGATGCCGCTATAAGACCGACAATGACAAAACCTCCAGCTGCATCGGTTATGTGATTTTCCCTATGACAAGAGGAAAATTGTTTTTTTTAACATATTGATATTGTAAAGAAAATAATAGAATGAAAAATAAATGAGTAGTAAAATAATATTTAAATTTTTCAATAATTTCTGACATTTAATGTGTAAAAAGCCAGTGGTAACATGGATGCCGCTGTGAGACCGAGAATGGTAAAAGCTGCAGCTGTATCGGTTATGTGAATTTCTCTATGACAAAACGACAATTGATATTTTTTAATATATTGATATTGTAAAGAAAATAATAGAATAAAAAATAAATGAGTAGTAAAATAATATTGAAATTTTTCAATAGTTTATAACATTAAATGTGTAAAAGCCAGTGGTAACATGGATGCCGCTGTAAGACCGAGAATGACAAAACCTCCAGCTGCATCGGTTATGTGATTTTCCCCATGACAAGAGGAAAATTGTTTTTTTTTAAATATTGATATTGTAAAAAAAATAATAGAATAAAAAATAAATAAATGAATAAAGAGTAGTAAAATAATATTGAAATTTTTCAATAGTTCATGACATTTAATGTGCAAAAAGCCAGTGGTAACTTGAATATCACTGTAACACCGAGAATGGCAAAAGCTGCAGCTGCATCGGTTATGTGAATTTCCATATGACCAAAACAACAATTGTTTTTTTTATATGTTGATATTGTAAAGAAAATAATAGAATAAAAAGTAAATCAGTAGTAAAATAATATTGTAATTTTTCAATAATTTATGACATTAAATGTGTAAACAGCCAGTGGTAACATGGAAGCCGCTGTGAGACCGAGAATAGCAAAAGCTGCAGCTGTATCGGTTATGTGAATTTCCCTATGACAGGATGAAAATTATTTTTTTTAACATATTGATATTGTAAAGAAAATAATACAATAAAAAATAAATGAGTAGTAAAATAATATTTAAATTTTTCCATAATTTCTAAAATAATATTTAAATTTTTCCATAAATAATGGATGCCGCTGTGAGACCGAGAATGGTAAAAGCTGCAGCGGTATCGGTTATATGAATTTCTCTATGACAAAACGACAATTGTTATTTTTTAATATATTGATATTCTAAAGAAAATAATAGAATAAAAAATGAATGAGTAGTAAAATAATATTGAAATTTTTCAATAGTTTATGACATTAAATGTGTAAAAAGCCGGTGGTAACATGGATGCCGCTGTGAGACCGAGAAGGGCAAAAGCTGCAAAAAATAATAGAATTAAAAATAAATGAGTAGTAAAATAATATTTAGATTTTTCAATAATTTCTGACATTTAATGTGTAAGAAGCCAGTGGTAACATGGATGCCGCTGTGAGACCGAGAATGGTAAAAGCTGCAGCTGTATCGATTATGTGAATTTCCCTATGACAAAACGACAATTGTTATTTTTTAATATATTGATATTGTAAAGAAAATAATAGAATAAAAAATAAACGGATGCTAAAAGAATATTGAAATTGTTCAATAACTTCATAATTGTTAAATATAATCAATTAATCCACTACACAACGAAGGACGTTTAACGTTACCAAAAGTGTATGACGAGGTGACTACCGATGAGAATCATTCCGCTCATCATATTTCCACCTAGTATCGGATTGCATCCTCTTAGAGTAGGACAGGGTAGAGCTTTGCACACAACGTGATTTAATCCAGCATCAGAATAGCCGATAATTGTGCCGAGATGAGCTAGGAATCCGAGAAGTGCACCAATGCCGAGACGTCCACTGAATATAATAGTGTTTATTATGGATAATTTATAATGAACAATATCTTAACGATGAAATGAAATTTCAACACCAATTTAAGATTATTACTGCGATCCAATTGAATATAATCGATGTTAACATATTTGAATCATTTTTTATATATTGTCGTGCATCAATTAACGATAATAAAAAAAATCGTTAATTGTTCCATAAATGTCAGTAACGAAGGAAAATATTTGTAACAATTTATTCGTTAAAAAAATCGAATAGTTTATGACAATTTACGACGAGATGTGTTTGTATTCCAGTTTTTTTTTTTTTAAATACTCCACAATATTGTCCCGATAATGACGAGCTCATTTCCTACATTGAAACATGCACTACCAATTTACCATCCAGGTTTTTAATAAACTTTAACCGAGTAGCATGGGTTTGTTTTTCAAATATCAATTTGAAAAAAATTAATTACCATTATTCGTACTTCGTTTTACACAATTCTGATTTTTATTTTATTTCTTAATGCTAGTAGTCTCGTGTTGGTTGCAAACGAAAAATCATCAGCAAAGAATGAACATCAGTAAGTTGAGTAAGATAAGAAAGCACGAGCTTGTATGTCTTTTGGAAGATATGGAACGAGTATAAGAGCCGATGGCTGAGCAGAGAAACGGAGAGAACTAATGTACGACCCGCCGACCCCGTAATTATATAGTCTTATCTTTCACGCTGGTTCAATCTTCAGCATGTACACTTTGTCCTCGTTGCGGTCCAATCTACAAGCTCAAAACGACAAATTTATCGCCCTGATGCGTTTTAAAAAAAAGTGCAATTGTTTATCCGAGATTGTGCTTTCGTAAATTTTCCTCTTGATTCTTTAACGATGTAAGAAAAATTTGTCTTGTCGAAAAAAATTTCGCTATTACCAAAAATCCAACAAAGTTCTTTCTCTAATATACAAAAGAGCATTTGAAAAAAAAAAGAAACTTTCATTATAATTTTTCTACTTCGATGTTCATTAAATAATGATTAAAAAATACCGCAAATCTCCGAGAGAACTTTTCCAAAAATCACTATAATTTCAATTGCAAATATACAAAATGAAAATGATGAAAAGTAAATATTTCGTTATAATCCTATCATGTGATTTTTAACTTTTCTTCCATTTTGTCACTTCTTTAATGGAAACAACATTTTTGCCTGTGTTCGAATTTTGTACTGTATTTTATTACTCACGTATGAACATTCGGTTGATCGCTCAAACGTGCGACAAGCTGAACGGAAATGAGAGATCCAGCCATGAGTGACAAGCAGGAAGACACGAGGAGAGCCAGAACCTCGTATTTCTCAAGACCGAGCGACGATATTGACTTGGAATCGACATTCTCATTTCTCTCATCCGCGACAAACTCTTCTTTATCAAATTTCTCATTGCACTCTGTTCCATCGCGATACGTGTTTGGATTTTCGAATTTATTACAACCAAAGTGTCGAAATGATATTTGCAACTGTGGACCAAAACTTTTATGATATTCCGGATGTCCCGAGGTCTTTCGCAATCTCGAGTTTCCAAAGATCGATGTCCCTTGTGATTCTTTGCGAAAATTTGCCAAACTGTTCTGCTCGACCCATATAGAAATAAGGCAAACCATCAGCGCAAAAACATTGAAGTATATCGTGTTTGCGTATGCACTCAATGCTGAAATGAAAAAAAATAAATAAAAATTGAAGTTTGTTCCGTTGTTCAATAAAAAGTGATTTTTATGGATTATCGCGTTTTTGACATTGAAATTTTGAGATTTAGACTAAAACTCGGTGTTATTCGTAATCAGCGGAAAATTTCCCATCGAATAGAGTATCGAAACATTGAAAAAAAAATAAAAAATTTTTTGTAATTTTTTGCCCACCTTTTCGGAAACGTAAAAATGTCAAAATTTCAAATGGTCATAACTTGGCTCCCGTTTCATCGATTTTGGGTTTTGACGGGGGTTTTCAAAATGTCTCTAGTAGACTTAGAGAATGCATTTTGGATCATCCCGATATCTCAATTATTGTAGCCGTGAGAGCAGGTTGAAAATCGGCCAAAAAAATGAGAAGGGGTATGTATGGAAAAATTCGTAAAAATCGATCGTCCAACTTTGAAAATCTATGAAAAATCGAAAAAAAATCGTAGCTCAATAAATGAAGCGGCATTTTGAAGGTTGAATGGTTACGAAAAGAATGAGCACAGAGTGGGGTTTCAACTCCATCGGGAAGCAACGTTACAGCGATTTTAGTGAAGCCACTTGTGTTTGGCCAGAATGCAAAAAAATTTTGAATTTTTAAATTTTATTTTAGGACGCTATATCCATGTATTTTGACTCGCCGATCACTAATTCAGTAGCCATTTTTGTAAGAAACTCGAAATTTCATTGAAAATCTTCTAAAAAGCGATTTTTTTCGTTTTTCGCCTTTCTCACATTGATATTTTGAGATTTCGACTAAAATTCGGTGTTATTCGTAATCAGCGGAAAATTTCCCATCGAATAGAGTATCGAAACATTGAAAAAAAATAATAATAATAATTTTTTAAATTTTTGCCTACCTTTACAGAAACCTTAAAATGTCGAAATTTCGAATGGTCATAACTTGGCTCCCGTTTCATCGATTTTGGGTTTTGACGGGGGTTTTCAAAACGTCTCGAGTAGACTTAGAGAATGCATTTTGGATCATCCCGATATCTCAATTATTGTAGCCGTGAGAGCAGGTTAAAAATCGGCGAAAAAAATGAGAAGGGGTATGTATGGAAAAATTCGTAAAAATCGATCGTCCAACTTTGAAAATCTATGAAAAATCGAAAAAAAATCGTAGCTCAATAAATGAAGCGGCATTTTGAAGGTTGAATGGTTACGAAAAGAATGAGCACAGAGTGGGGTTTCAACTCCATCGGGATGCAACGTTACAGCGATTTTAGTGAAGCCACTTGTGTTTGGCCTAGATGCAAAAAAATTTTGAATTTTTAAATTTTATTTTAGGGCGCTATATCCATGTATTTTGACTCGCTGATTACTAATTCAGTAGCCATTTCTGTGAGAAACTCGAAATTTCATTGAAAATCGTCCAAAAAGCGATTTTTTTCGTTTTTCGCCTTTCTCACATTAATATTTTGAGATTTCGACTAAAACTTGGTGTTATTCGTAATCAGCGGAAAATTTCCCATCGAATAGAGTATCGATTCATTGAAAAAAAAGAAAAAAAAATTTTTGTAATTTTTTGCCCATCTTTTCAAAAACCTTCAAATGTCGAAATTTCAAATGGCCATAATTTGGTTCCCGTTTGATCGATTTTGGGTTTTGACGGGGGTTTTCAAAACGTCTCCAATAGACTTAGAGAATGCATTTTGGATCATCCCGATATCTCAATTATTGTAGCCGTGAGAGCAGGTTGAAAATCGGTCAAAAAAATGAGACGGGGTATGTATGGAAAAATTCGTAAAAATCGATCGTCCAACTTTGAAAATCTATGAAAAATCGAAAAAAAATCGTAGCTCAATAAATGAAGCGGCATTTTGAAGGTTGAATGGTTACGAAAAGAATGAGCACAGAGTGGGGTTTCAACTCCATCGGGAAGCATCGTTACAGAGATTTTAGTGAAGCCACTTGTGTTTGGCCTAAATGTAAAAAAATTTGGAATTTTTAAATTTTATTCTAGGACGCTATATCCATGTATTTTGACTTGCTGCTTACTAATTCAGTAGCCATTTCTGTGAGAAACTCGAAATTTCATTGAACATCTTCCAAAAAGCGATTTTTTTCGTTTTTCGCCTTTCTCACATTGATATTTAGAGATTTCGACTAAAACTCAGTGTTATTCGCAATCAGCGGCAAATTTCCTTTACAAAATGTGTGCCTTTACGAAAATTCTTATCACGAAGAAAATGCTTGAACGTCAATTGTACGGCTCGGATATTTCCTCGTTGAGAATTAATTGGTCCGAAGATAAGAGGCTTTTTCTACCACGTGCGCAATTTTTTTTATTATATCGTTTTTTGTTTTTTCTTTCCCGCTAGTTTATTAGCCTCGTGTCCGACTCACGATTCCTATCATTCTACATTATATCACAAACCGGTTTTTAGTATCTTTTTCACCGTCGACAATAAAGTAAAGTAAAGTTATGAAAAAATACGAATTTTCTAAAGAAAATTGTTAAATCGTTCGACGTTGAAAAAAAAGTCACCGTTAAACATTTCAATAAGACGGTGAAACGATCATCGATATCCTCCCAATAAACTCTCTGTTTTATACATATGTCTGTATAAAGGTGGAGGATAATTTTTTTATTTTATTTTTTCTTGGAAAAGGAAAAAATACCGTAAGCGCGAAGACCGCGCGTACTCGCGAGCTCATTACACGAAAACTTTAGCACTCTCGTGAGATTCCAGGTCTCCGCGTATTCGTCGATCTTGTAGGAAATGGGGCCAATCTTTTTCTCTCTCTCTCTCTCTCTTCTTTCAAGCCGAAAAGTTTATATGAAAGAGAGAAAGAGTGAGAGATTGTGCGATGGTGTGGCGAAAGGGGTAAGAGGAAAATGGGCAAACCGTGCACCCACCGGTGATGCATAAAGTTTTGCCATTTTTATCGCGGCCGCGCATTTCACCGCGGCAATATATTTTCCCTTTTCGGTCCCCTCTCTCTCACGCGTCGACCCCCTCCCCACCTTCTCTCAAAAAGTCTCATCTCCATCCAGACTCTGGACCCTGTCTTGCGAACCGAAACGACTGGAGACGCTCATCTCTTCTCTCTTTTTCCACAACTATATCTTTCTTATCTCGTTTATAAATATATGTATATTGCATGTCGTATTCTCGTCTATCTCTCCCTCGACAGTTTTATATATTTCACAGTTTGAACAAAACTAAACTCACTCGCGTTTCTCTCAAGTGGGTAAAATAAAAGAAAGAAAAACATATATGGATACCGCGATGAAAAAAAGGTTTCCATGGAAATTTCGATAACGGATAATTGGTTATGCAAATAGTCCAACATTTTGTGCCATTTCTTCAACAAGATACGCATGTAATATAGCTGATGAACAAAATTTTGAAGTGATTATTATCAATATTAGTAAATAAATGTATTTTGTCGATAGTCAGAAATACAAATTTTGATGAGGACAAAAAGATTGGTTCTGGGTAAAAGAAAATCGCGTTTACACGACGAATTTCAATTGAAATTGCAAATATAATAATTCATCTTACTACTATAATAAAACTGGACAGTTTGTTCGTTCGTCTGTTTATTCGAACGCGCTAATTTCAGGAGATACTAATTCGATTTGTAAAATTATTTTTGCATTAGATACTCCGTTTATTCGGGAAGGCTCTAGGCTATATAACTTCATGCTACGATCCTAATCTTACTTCTATAATAAAGCTGGAGAGTTTGTTCGTTCGTCTGTTTATTTGAACGCGCTAATCTCAGTAAATACTGATCCGATTTGAAAAATTCTTTTTGCATTAGATGGTCCGTTTATTCGGAAAGGTTCTAGGTCATATAGCTTCATGCTATGAATCTAATCTTACTATCTTACTACTATAATAAAGCTGGAGAGTTTGGTTGTTTGTTCGTTTGTTTATTTGAACGTGCTAATCTCAGGAAATACTAATCCGATTTGAGAAATTCTTTTTGCATTAGATAGTCCGTTTATTCGGGAAAGCTTTAGGCTATATAACTTCATGCTACGACCCTAATCTTACTATCTTACTACTATAATAAAACTGGACAGTTTGTTTGTTCGTCTGTTTATTTGGACGCGCTAATCTCAGGAAATACTAATCCAATTTGAAAAATTCTTTTTCCATTAGATACTCCGTTTATTCGGGAAGGCTCTAGGCTATATAACTTTATGCTACGACCCTAATCTTACTATCTTACTACTATAATAAAGCTGGAGAGTTTGTCTGTTTGTTCGTCTGTTTATTTGAACGCGCTAATCACAGGAAATACTAATCCGATTTGAAAAATTCTTTTTGCATTAGATAGTCCGTTCATTCGGAAAGGCTCTAGGTTGTATAATTACATGCAATGAATCTAATCTTACTATCTTACTACTATAATAAAGCTGGAGAGTTTGTTTGTTTGTTCGTTTGTTTATTTGAACGTGCTAATCTCAAGAAATCCTAATCCGATTTGAGAAATTCTTTTTGCATTAGATAGTCCGTTTATTCGGGAAAGCTTTAGGCTATATAACTTCATGCTACGACCCTAATCTTACTATGTTACTACTATAATAAAGCTGGAGGGTTTGTTTGTTTGTTCGTTTGTTCATTTAAACGCGCTAGTCTCAGGAAATACTAATTCGATTTGAAAAATTCTTTTTGCATTAGATAGTCCGTTTATTCGGAAAGGCTCTAGTCTATATAACTCCATGCTATGAATCTAATCTTACTATCTTACTACTATAATAAAGCTGGAGAGTTTGGTTGTTTGTTCGTCTGTTTATTTGAACGCGCTAATCTCAGGAAATACTTATCCGATTTGATAAATTCTTTTTGCACTAGATAATCCGTTTATTCGGGAAGGCTCTAAGTTATTTATCTTCATGCTACGACCCTAATCTTACTACTATACTATTATATCTATACAATACTATAATAAAGTTCGAGAGTTTGATTGTTTGAACGCGCTAATCTCCTGAAATACTTATCCGATTTGAAAAATTCTTTTTGCACTAAATAGCTCATTTATGCAGGAAGGCTTTACACCATCTAACTTTATGCAATGATCCTAAAGAGCGGCGGCGTCGCGTTGAATCGTGGGACGGAAATTTAACACGAGTGAAACCGCGGGGCACAGCTAGTTGTTAATAAATCGCAAAGTATGAAATATAAATGTCGTTCATGGATGTTGCAACGAGAGGGGAACTGCTTTAAAAGAGTTCAAGATTCCATCTCTTTTTTCGTGAAAGTATGTAATATCTCTGGATAGCAAACTCGAGAAAACTATTTCTTATCCCCAAAGCTAATTTTGTCGACGAAATGTGTGATATTAATATTCAAATATTCAAATTATTATTATTAGTAGTAGTAGTATTATTATTCTGTGTAAGGAATGTTATCATTTTGTCCTTTGACATCCCCGAGTAGTTTACTGAACTTTGCTTTTGTACATTTTGGCCTATGAGTAGTACATGTTACTCCTGGAGTGATTAAATTCCTCACTGAAATATATATATGATACTATATATATATATATATATATATATATATATATATATATATATATATATATACGAGAGCACTAGTTGTCAAAATACACGGAGGGAATTTTGAATAACATTTAGTAGCTTTCAGAAAGGTTTCCTCCTCGTAACGGAAGTGTCCACAAACTCTCCCGCAAGTTATACTGACCTATACTGTTTGTCGAAGTTACCCAGTTGCGAAGATGGTAGATAATCACGATGTTGTAAGTGATCAAACATAGTATCCACTTGCTGTCTCGTACAACGAGAACTTTGACAATCTGTTCGACGAGAGACGTCGATTTTACCTCATCATAGTCTCCTGAGTGTTCCACAGAATCTTGATTAATGTGTTTCATTAAGGTATAGTGGTACAAGACTGAATGCAGTGAAATGTATTTTGATCAAGCTTCATTTTATCACGTTTAACATACATATGGACCGATGGAAAAATTGTAAATCATACAAATTGATATTTTTATGATTTTTTTCGATAATAAAAAACAATAAATCATAGTTACTACAATATTAAATATTTTAACATCGGTATTTTTTCCTCTTATTTATTGATACTTGCTGGTAATCTGTAAATTTTTACGAGTACAATAAAAATAAATTAAGGATGCTACGCTATTTCAAGTCGCCATGATTCCACTGGCGACTGTGACCACTATTCCAGACGTTCTACTTACGTGAAACAAAAAAACGAAAAACATTATTGATCAGTACGATTATGACTATCGCATGAATCGCTAAAGTTTCAAAGAATGTCCACGGATCATCGAATTTTGTTAAAATCTATGAATAATCATAAAAAAGGTTTCATTTTTTTTTTTCTTCGAAATTTTAAAGTTTCATGTGATATCACTTGTACTGATCAATAATCTCTTTAGTTTTTTTTTTTGTTTTCAGATGAGTAGAACACTCATCTGAAACAGAAAAAAAATCAAAGAGATTATTGATCAGTACAAGCGATGGCTATCGAAGAAAAAAAATATGAAACGTTTTTTATGGTTGTTCAAAGATTTTTTTTTATTTCAAAGATCCGTACACATTTTTTCGAAATTTTAGGGGTTCATGCGATAGTCATAATCGTACTGATCAATAATGTTTTTGGTTTTTTTGTTTTACATGAACGTCTGAAATCATGATCACAGTCGCCATGGAATCGTGACAACTTGAAAGAGCGTAGCACCATTAATTTATTTTTGTTGTACTCGAAAATATTTGCGGAGCACCTGCAAGTATCAATAAATAAGTGAAAAAAAGACCGATTTAAAAATATTTACTAGTACCTATTAATTTCTCTTTTTAAACCTCGAAAAACATCCTCGTTTAGCCATTCACTACTGTCACTGTAATTATACACTTAAATATATAATCGCAGTTACCATTTTCCACGTCGATAAACTTTTTACGTTTAATGTTCACACCTCCGTGACTTTGTATCAAAACCATGATCGCACACTTTTCCACCCCATTTTATTATTTTGTCTTAGCTCAAAATGCATATAATATTTCTTTGTATTTCGTTTAAAAGTAGCAATTCAATGACTTCTTATGTAAGAAGATATTGCGAGATAACAATGTGAGAGAATGACATTTTAGTTTTAGTGACAAGAGTGTTTTCAACGAGCGCGTTCGTCGCGTTAGTTGAACGACAACTGTTATGTATTTGGCTATGACGATGTGAAATTACTCCCTCGCGTGAGTACGATATAACGCTGATAAAAAAAAATATATCATTCGGACAACGATAAAGAACGTTTTGGTTCCCGCGGTCATTCGTTTATTTACGATGTCAAGGAAGATCAGAATCGTCCGCGAGGGTCTTAGATCTTTAGTTGAAAATTCGCGCAATCTATATCATTACTGTTATTATAGAGAAATGTCAATGGACAAAACTACTCGCCAATTGCTTCCTCGGAATTTCACACAGTGCCCGAAGCCTCTGTAAGAAATTACACATTTCTATATCATGGTTTTCTCATATACAGAGGAACCTTTCAACATTATGTGCAATTTCGAGGAAGCAACTGGCAAGCTTCTAATTGCAACTTATTTCCTGTACTGTAAATCCCAAATTTTTCGAATAATCTGAAATTTCATAAAAACTATTCTCGTGAAATTCAACGCTGATCATCCATCAATGACATTTTATGCCCATGTACAATAGTTTATCAGATATTCTACAAAGTTCAAAACAAATTACACAAGCTAGAGTCTGGACAAACGCCTAGAACATTTTCTTTTTTAAATACTAAAAGTCTCAATCAATTTTCTCCAAATTCCTTAGCCTACATAAGCATATTAAAGTTGCTCACAATATTGATTTAGTTTACTAATAACAATGCCAATAAGCTATTAATGAAATAGTTTAGAGGAAAAGAAAAAATCTTTCTAGCAATTATGGTAAGCCATGTTCTTTCAACTACCTTATTTATCTGGTTATCACCATTCACTAAGATTTCCTGTCTTATCATCCACAGATGTACAAAATTTCAAAATTGCTTGGGATATTGGGAGGATGTCAAAGTCCCGACAGTCAAACTCCCGACACGGCCCATCGCGCGTGTACCGACTGTTTTTGGTACTTGTACAGCCGCGAGATGGCAATAACGGTTAAAGCGCAAACACATCGCGGTTAGGCAATGAACGTACTTCCGAGTGTTGGGGTTCTCAATAAAACCGAGGGACGTGACTGACTAGCAAATTATTTAATCAAATAATACACGTGGGTTCCTCTTAGCTCGATTGGAGCGAGAAAAAGTTGAATAACATAAACAACTGTTTTTGGTTGAATTTCTTATAAACAATTTGTTAACAAAACCAAGAATTAATATTATTATGATTATTGCCGTTAATTGTTTAATGAACAAATGGTAAATGAATGAATAAATTGTCCAAATAAATTGAAATAATTGTTTTTATTGTCGTTGTTATTAATATTAATACATTTTGTCGCAAAGATTTGACCGGATAATACACGTGGGTTTCTTTTGACTATAGCGGAGCGAGAAAAAGTTGAATATCATATAGAAGTGTTGTTGTTTTAATTTTTTATAAACAATTTATTAAAAAACCAGGAATAATTACTATTATGATTATTGTTGGGTTTCGTCTAATGAACAAATGGCGAATGGATAGATAAACTGTCCAAATAAAATGAAATGATTGTTTTTATTGTCGTTGTTTTTATTATTAGGTAAAAAAAAAGTTAATTTTTGTGTAATCATCGAAAAATCTTCAGGGAACGGAGGTACAAATTTTTAAACGAAACCCAACAATAATCATAATACTATTTATTCCTGGTTTTCTTAATAAATTGTTTATAAGAAATTCAACCAAAAACAGTCGTTTATGTTATTCAACTTTTTCTCGCTCCGATATAGCCAAAAGGAAGCCACGTGTATTAATTGATTAAATAATTTGCTAGTCAGTAACGTCCCTCGGTTTTATTGAGAACCACAACACTTGGAACTGCGTTCATTGCCTAACCGCGATGTGTTTGCGCTTTAATCGTTATTGCCATCTCGCGGCTGTACACGTACCAAAAACAGTCGGTACACGCGCGATCGGCCGCGTCGGGAGTTTGACTGTCGGGACTTTGACATCCTCCCGCTTTTCAGATATGAAAAAAACAAAAAACAAACAAATACGTTGGGTCTACGAATTGTCAAACGTAGATCATATAATAATTTGATGATTTTTTAAGATCTCAAGGCACGTTAAAATAAAAATATATGCAACATTTTTGTTTTTAAAGTGGGAGAACATGTAGGTGGGGCTTTCACATATGGCGTTAAATTTTTCATATTTTTAAATCCATCTACGCTTTGAATGATGGTTAACCACAAAAATCCTTCGTACAATTACTCCGATATCGTGCGTTCGCTTTTGTCGCTATTTTTCCATATTATCTGAAAATTCGACAAATTCAACGTGGATCTTTTCATATATTTAATCTCTGTATATTTGACCCAAAATGATCAACAAAGGTAACGTTACTCGTATATCAGAGATTTTGGAAAGTTATGAGGGTCGAGACAAGTTTCTAAAAACGCTGTCCTATGCCGCGAAACTCGCAACATTATTCACAAAATCTTCGGAGATTTCGAAAAAATTCCGTCGTTTTGGTAGTAAGATGAGCGAGTGTCGAGTTATATTGAGACTCATGGACGATGTTCCAATATTGCACGAGACAATAACGTACGGATGGGGTAAACAGGTACGGGGATTTAGGACAATTGATCGACCGTTCAATGTATTATAGTGAAGAAATTCAAATTTTATATTTTTACAGGAACCCAACAGATACGTGAGATTGTTGAAATTATTAAGAAACGCAGTTGACGTTATTGCATCGCCGATTGAGCATATTTGTTGGGCGGGCGAACAAAAACTTTTAATAACAGACGAAAGTTTTTGGGATAATCTCGGCGTACGCTTGTGGGTCATTTATGTGTGGCTATCGCTGTTAATGTATGCGACTAGAAAATATTTTAGGGCCCTGTTTCGATTGGGATATTTGTTAATTCATGGAAAATTTCAAAGCGCTACTTACAAAAGCGTTCTCACATTAGAAAACAGAGTTCTCGCACAATTTACTATCGTAACATCTCGAAGGAATACAAGATACTAGTAGTTTCAAGCGACGAACTAAATCTTGTAAGAAAAACGCTGAAAATCTATTATATTTATCTTTCATTTTGTTTGAACGAATGGAGTGAAATATTTTTCCAATTAAATTAATCTGTGGAAGATACGGGAGATATAGATAAAAAGAAGATGAGAGTTAGTTAAATTGCTCCTGAAATCTCCAATTGACAATAATTGAAAAATTAAAAATATTCCAAGCGATAAAAAAACATATGAATTAAGAAATAAGCTCAGTTTCTCGTGGCCTGTTCAGCTTGCATACCCAAGCGATACAATTATATAACTTGCCAATACTTTTACAGATCATTGACAAAGCTCGAACGGATAGATTCTGAGGCTCGTCACAGTTCATCCGATAATCAACAATTTAGCCAAGAGCGCTACGAACATAAGAGGAAAAAAATTGAAATTATTCATGGACAATGGAGAAATCAGATACTCACTTGTTTGCGTTTGAGTCTGGATCTTAGTTACGCGATAAGTTATCTTCCGTCGAGTAATCACTGGGGATACCGTCTGAAAACGTGGCAGGTGGGATTACTGGGTACATTGTCCTCGATCATTGGGATCTATCAACTTTTTACAAAATCCAATTCTCAGTCTGTGATATCATCATTCTCGTTACGTTGCAGTTGTGACAGCACGCTTGCCAGTAATTCTGTCTGTACTTGTCTTTGATAGCGTTAATTAAATTGTTAAAGAATTCTTTATTGTCGTTAACAAGCTGACAGTTTGTTTTGTATTCTGTTTTTTTTTTTTTTTTCGTCACAGACAACATACATCTATCAACAGGATTATAGTATTATCGGCTGAAGCTTAAAAATCATTGTTAGTGCCTCCCCCCTTTGTGTTTAAAGCGTCATTATAACCCGGCGAGTTTCGTCGTACAGAACGAGTGCCTTAAAATGCAAATTTGCACGAGAGAGGCTTTTTTAGCATTTTATATTAGTAATGATGTTAATGTAGTTGTTTTCATTTGTTTTGCGTGAAAATCGCACTTAATACACGATTGTTAATAAAACTCAAATAATCGGTGTTACTTTCTTTTTTCTTTTCACAGACGAACGTAAAAACGAAATAAGAACGGTTCTTCGCATTTTGCCAATAACATTTTTTTTTTTTGCTTTCCGATCACTATTTTAAAACTTTCCACGAACACTCTCGACACTTTACCGTCATCTTCACAGTATATTCCTTATCAATATTACTTTTTATCACCCTGTTTTTTTTTTAGTTTTCATGCGTATTTCTTAATCGTTTAAAAATAATTTATATATTCAACGCTTGGAATAAAATTCATCGAGATTAAATACGTTAAAAGGCACGCGACTTATTAAAAGTTTGGTAAATCAAACGTTTTTCGGATAAAAGACGATGCTGTTTTGAAAAATCTTCTTGTTTCTCAATACCGTTACCGCATTCGCGATGAAAATAACATTTAAGCTCATTTTTTCAATGCATCAACGTTTCGAACTATAATATAATAATTTATATTCAAAGATCGTGTACTTTAAATAATGAATAGTATCGTCTGCTTTTTCCCACGTTATTTCTACTAATTTTAACGATTTATCCACAAATTTTTACTAATTTTCCGTATTCCGGTTGCGCGATACTATAAAAAGTACTTAAATTTTATAATCTTGGTGCATTTCACATTTTAATAGAAAGATAAATAGGGGTAATAATCAAGGGAAGCATATAGGCACCTGGGAGACAGCGAATGGAAGAAAACGAAAAAAAAAATTAAACAAACAAACATGGAAAATTGTTCCTGCAAAATTATGAATTTTAATTCAATTAACAAAATAATATCAAAAACATGAGAAACATGTTGCTATTTTTTTCCTTTTTTTTTTTTGTAGTTTACGGGGGAGGCGAAGCATTCGGATGAAGATCAGCTTTACAAAGTAGACGCGGGGGAGATATATTTGCTTTGTTTTTTTTTTTTGCTTTTTTTTCGAACGAAAAGAAGAAAAGACAAATATATGTGCGCAACGAAAAGGGAAAAAAAAAAATTAAAAAAGAACATAATTCACTACAATCCGCTCCAGAATCGTAGACCGTGTACAAATCCATTTCGTCAACAGTTAAACCAGTCGAATGAGCGCGAGCAGTTTATGGTCACGCCATTATAACAATTATTCTTTTCAACGTGACGTTATAACCGACCAACCCGCGGACTTATATGATTATTATTATAAATTAATAATTACAGTCGGGGCTGTTCCCGTTTCGAATTCCAGCCCTTGCACTGTACAATCTAATGTAAAACTAACGGGATACCGATTAAATTCACTATTGGCAAATTAAACTGTCTCACCGATTCGAACGACGGTGTAACGCGGGCTGGGCTTACGTTCGTTACTTTCTCTCATTCTAAACATAAATTATAATCAATTTATCGCAAACGAATTGACAACGTGGTTCTGTGAGCTGTTATTAATTCAGAAGTACACGCGTGATGGCTTTCATCGAACAACGATAACAAAGTTCAATTGTATCGACCGATTTTGTTGATACTTTTTTTTCTCCTTTCTTTCAATTTTTTTACTATTAAAAACATAATAATTAAGGAACAACGTCACGCGTGACTCTGTTTTAAAAAAAATCGTAGATCGAATAAATGAAGGACATTTCTTTAAACGTCTTCTCGTTATTGATTATCCAATTTCAACGGTTTTTTTTTTCTTTCCTCTGTCGTTCATAACGACGAATCTTTTACGGTTCTGGCGGCTTTGCACACGAAACACACACACACTCACCTTTAGCGCTAATCTCCCTACCGACCGTCTTCTCTATAGAATCTCTCGCTCAATCGCATAAAAAAAAAACCATAATTCTGTCAATGTAAAAACATCGTACCGTCGCGCTGTGTGCCCTGTTACGTTTTTTTTTCTTCCTCGAACGTACCCAAATAGCCCGTCCGTTTGCTGCGTTACCAAACGCCGCGGGTGTGATCTATCGTTTTTTTTTCTTTTCAAACCGGTAATAAACGTAGGCTTACATTTTACTTATAAATAACCGGTACACGCCCGTGTACCGATATTAATTAATAACTTTCGCGCAATTTTCATTAATCGTGGTAAAAAAAAATAGGGTAACGAGAAGAACCAGTCCCCAAATAAACATAAATAAATAATAATAAAAAAAAAAACGTACTAGTTTTGCCAACTTATGAAATTCACGTATCGGACATGATTTCCTTCGCATTTCAAGGCGATGTAACGATATTTTTTCCTTCTTTTTCCTTGCGTAACGCGATATTGATATCCCTTTTGGATCTTGGTATTTTTTTCGTGAAATTGCCTACGACCTCAGTTGTACGGATATATTTGCGGGATACTTTTCTTTTTTTTTTTTTTGCGGACCAGCCCCGTCCACGGGTCCCCGTAGCCGCGAAACCGCGTTCGTTATTAGCGTGTCCAAAAAAAAAAAAGAAAACAGAAACAAAAATTCAGTCGGTCCAATAACGTCCGTACGAAATTATTGATAACTTAGTCAGCTAAAGAAAGGAAAAAAAAAAAAAAGAAATCGGCTATAGTGCCGAACTTTTTGGAGATTCTAGAACCGTAAGTTCGCAATACGTGTTAACTCGGGTTGGCTTTTTTTTTTTTTTTTTTTTCATTGAGTTTAAATCAAGGCTCCGTCCCACGAGCGGTTCGCGCCGTTTATACCGGAATGCCAGCCAAGTGGTACGACCATGTTCATCTTTGAACCTCGGGACATTGGGAAATGATGGCGCATCGGCTCCGAGGCGTGCTGCCAGTGCCAGCAGCTACGACAGAAATAACGGGAGCAGATCTGTAAAGAAGAAATTTTTATTTAACAAACGGGGCAGCTAGAGAAATAACATCGCGGAATAATTGTGTGCCATTGTTGGGAACAATTAAACTGATCATTTTTCTCGGATAATTGAATCCCCAAATACCGCACAGATGGGAAACAGGATTTCGAGATTTTTATGGAGTGTAATTTAAAGGGCGGTTAAGGGTGGGGTAAGGGTTTTCACTTTTGAAAAATCGAATTTTTGTTTTTTTGTCCTATCTTATTGTTTAACATTTAAAGAATATGTCCTCAAAATTTTAAACCGATCTAAGCAATATTCTCGAAGTTATTGTCTTGTTAATCTCCTGGCCTTTGAGGGGGGGGGTAGGGTTTTTAAATTATTTTTTTTGCATTTTTTTTATTATTTTTTTTCTGAATGAACAATATGTCGAGAATATTGTGTATAAATTTTAAGTCAATCGGAGTAAAACTAACGGAGTTACAGCGTTTCAAACGACCGGCCGTGATACCTGATTTTAACCGTATAAAAAACTTTAAATCGACTTTCCCGAAAACGTCATTTTTGAAGTTTGTGAACATCAGAACTGAAAATCTACTGAACCGATCCTTTTGAAAATTTAAACATTACTTCTTCACATAAATCAACAGGTAATCAGGGGAGTTTTTTTTTTTTTTTCAATTTTTTCAATTTTTCAATAACAAATTAAGCGCGATTTTTTTAGCTAAAATTGCGTTTTTCACTTCCAAGTGCTGCAAAAAATAGAAAAAAAAAAAAAAAAAAAAAAAAAACTCTTCTTGATTACCTCGAGAAATACATCACCTTTAAAATGCATATCAATTTTTTTGTTTCAAATGATCCGGTAACGAGTTATAATGTTCATCGCAAAACCACTTTTTTCCAAGGCGCCACTGGATATTCAAGGTCACCGGCTTATTTATCAATATTTTTCATTGAAATTTTTTTCTGAGATACTTCAATAGTTGTACAATAATATGTAATTCTATTTAATGAAATTATATTACTCATGTCGCCGCAAAAAAATCATAAAAATATGCTTTTTTTTCGCCTTTGAAACCCTACCCCCCCCCCCCCCCCCCCCATTAACGCTATACCTCTAACAGCTGCGGGCGGTAAGGCTAGCGTTTTTCTCAAAACTACTTTTTCAAAGTCCGTGTTCACTGCCATTTAAAAACTACTTGACCGATTCATTTCAAACTTTGTACACATTTTCTACATATAAAATACCTCCCCCCAACGTTTAGTTAAATTTTTTTTTTTGCACATTAAGGGTGTTTCCCACCCACAAAATGGCGGAATTTTTCGTGGAAAATAACAGTTCACACTTTAGATGGCCGCCAAAAATTTTTAAATGAAAAAAAAAATTATCAGAGAACGTTGGGGGGATGATTTGATTATAATTTGACTAAATTTTCATGGTTTTTTATTTTCAGATAATTTCCGGCCGAGTTATAGTGAACACCGCATATTGTTTTTTTTTTTGCAAGACGTTCTGGGGGAAGCTCTGTCACGGGCTTATGCTTCAATATTTCTGCATGAAAAAATTACACAACATTGTCAAAAGTATGCTCAATAATGTACAAAAGGTTCGAATAAAATTGCTCAATCCATGTTTGAGAAAAAAAATCGCAAAAAAAATGTTTTTTTTAACGCTGAAACCCTTACCCCTCCCTTGAAGTTTATCAATTTTAGGGAATGGGAACGTGTACCCTAGGATGACTTTATCTTTTTTCATTTCAAGTACTGGAATCGATGTGAGCGCTTCCACGCCGATTACTGAGCGGGAGGCAATTTAGTCCTGAGTTTCTGATGATAATACGACTGAAACTCAGTAAAATAAAACCGTCTGTATCGGTCAGGTTTTCGATAGAGTAGTGCTAAAGCACTATATCGAAAAGACAAAGGAAGGGGGTTTCAAGAAACGGAATTAGCAGCAAAGTGGAAGGGACGTAAAAAATAAAAAATTTTAGATAATAAAAATGCGTTCGTTATCAAAATTTGTCTTTTATAAATTATTTACTTATTAATGACATTGTTTCTTACCGGTTCGCGACAGAAATAAGGTCCGTGCTGTACAGCGCATGCCGAGCATACGGAATCCTCGATGTACGGATCTATCTGAACCTGCAAACGTTGAATGAGACAAAAAAAGAGTATTAGATACAAAATTAAATATTTAATTTGTTATACGGTGAATTGCGAGTGGAGAATTTTAATTCTACCTTTTTCGTGAACAGATTAGCTTTGATCTCGACGAATGCTGCGGCGCAGGCTTTCTTGTAAGAACGTTTGCTACCGAATGTAACGCGAGCTGAGCCGATCGGATACTTCCATTTGTCCGTATCGATTCCTGTAATTATTTTCACGATTCTTATTGCTGAGTGTTGAAAATGAACTTGATAGCAATTTAAAAAAAAAAAAAATTAAACTGGGTTATTCATGCCAGGGTGTTCGAAATATTGAAAATAGTCATAGAATCACATTTACAAAAATATCTTGATTTATGTGGGTATGCGCGTATGAACTTAGAACTCAAGTTGAACGAGCATCTTTGTTCATGATTATTTCAATTTAAACGAGTGAGGGTGTTAACGATCTTATCAAATTTTCCATAAAAAAAAACCGTTCACGAGTTAGACACCTGTAACAGAAGGACGGACGGACGAGCGGACAACCGAGTTGTTTTCAACGTTCTATTTTTCGTGACGGAACCTTAAAAACGATAAAAATGCCAATATCTTGTGTAAACGCACCCGCATAGATGACTTCGTCAAAAAGATCATTCATGACTTTTGCGAGACCCTCGGCAGTTAGCATGCCATGGAGAGCACCGACAAATACCGTTTTCTCCGCGTCCAATTTTTGCGACGACGATTTCGAGTAGTTGCTGTCACTGATGTGCCACGGGATAACTTGAACCTTAATAATGAAAAAATTTAACAAAAATAAACACGCTCACAAACAAAAAACAAATGAATAAATAAATAAATAAATAAATAAATAAATAAATAAATAAATAAATAAATAAATAAATAAATAAATAAATAAATAAATAAATAAATAAATAAATAAATAAATAAATAAATAAATAAATAAATAAATAAATAAATAAATAAATAAATAAATAAATAAATAAATAAATAAATAAATAAATAAATAAATAAATAAATAAATAAATAAACAAACAAACAAACAAACAAACAAACAAACAAATAAATAAATAAATAAATAAATAAATAAATAAATAAATAAATGAATGAATGAATGAATGAATGAATGAATGAATGAATGAATGAATGAATGAATGAACGAACGAACGAACGAACGAACGAACGAATGAATGAATGAATGTATGAATGAATGAATGAATGAAAATAAATAAATAAATAAAATTGATTATGAAACGAATAATAAAAAAAATGTTCTTACATCCTTGGGTTTTGAGCGTTTCGGAGTGATCTTGTAGTACCAGCTTCTCTCATCGCCGAAACGATGAGTACAGCAAGACAGCAACGATTTCACCTGAATCATGACAAATATTAATGAACAATTGGACAAAAATGTAAAAAAAAAAAAAAAAAGCGTGCAATAAATTCGAAACATTTAGTTAAAAAAGAAGCTCACCTGCTTTTCCGACTCGAAGATAATGTAGCAGTAGCCCTTCGGTTGACTGTCCGATTGTTCTTTGCCCGGCCACTCGACGCGTATCGGTCCGAATTGCTTGAAAGTCGTGACGAGAAGTGACTCGGTCACGTCCCATGGTACACCACCAAGGAATACCTTCGACGAGTAACCCGACGATTTGACCGATCTTTTTGGCAATTCTCCGACCCAGGTGCACGTTGCTTCGCAAAGTGCTATTATAAATTACAACGAGAAAAATGAAACATAACGCATCCACAGATCGGACAATCCTCAGCGAAAACGTAAGATCGAAGAAAAATAAGAACTAAGTGAGAAAAAAAATCAAAAACACGTTCCAAGTTTTCGCTGTATATTATTTTAATTTGTTTACGTTTCATGAGAGATTTCGGTGTTTTATATTTACCTGCTGCATTACGATGACATCTGGCGGCACGATCCAGTGATACATAAGGCTCCGAAAGATTCGATGGTTTGCTTACCGACAGCGGGTAATTTCCGGAGGAACAACACTGATGATGATGACGCATATTCGAATGTTGTTGTTGCTGCTGCTGTTGCTGCTGTTGTTGATATTTCTTCATACCCATACGTTGATAAACGGCCACTTTATTTCCACCGTGATAGAGATCCAAGTCAGGTTGCATAAGGGCGTTGAGCGATCGTGGATAACACGAGTGACCGGATGAATTCATCGACAGGCAATTCTGATTTGAAAAAAAATAATAATAAAACAGGTAAAGAAAAAGATTGGATTATGTACGTGAGTTGATTAACAAAGAGAAAGAAAGAGCGATCGATAGTTTTTGTAAATTTTTAGTTGACTAGAATCGATACCCGCGCAATAATTTTGTGGCTCTGACCATAGGATTTGAGAGAGTTGTGAACAAAATTAAGAAATTCTCGTCAATGTACTCGTACCATAATGTCGGACAGTGAACCGTCAACGCTGCTGTAACCGCTTGTTTCAGAATCGGCCGGTGAATTCGAGCGCGTATCACCGAAACCGAGCACATGAGGATATTCCAAAGTGGGACTGCTGCAGTCGCTGAAAAATTCATTATTTCAATGTGAAACGTTGTTCGGAGCGAACATTTTATATATACAAACGATCGAGAGTATAAATTACAAATTCGAGAAATTTAATACACGGTTGGTTCGTAGTAGTTTGAGCAATGGATTAGAGCGAATGAGACCGAAATATCAAAGGGTGAGTAAAAAAAAACGGATTTTTTTAATTTAATTAATGTTGGAGCAAATCTTGAATCGAAACAAAATTTTTTTTTGTATACCATGAACAATCATTAGATATTAATGAATAACAAATTTATTTCTAGCTTTATAGTGGAATAATGAATGGCGAAAAATAGGACAAAGTCTCGAGATTTTATTGAATTTTTTTCGTCTTAATTCAATAAAACTAAAATGTATTAAGGTAGTAGTCTGGTAACTTAAGCCGATTTTCATGTCTTTTTTGGAGGGGGTTTTCTCGTAGGAAAATAAAAATTGATCGTTTTGGATATTTAGGATGTTTTTATTTACATATTAAAGATGCAAAAAAAAATTTTTTTGAAAAATTTTAATAAAATTTTTTTTTTTTATTTAAAAAAAAAAAAAATTTTTTATTTATATATTAATTTATTAATAAAATTTTTTATTTTTTTATATTAACTAATTCATTTTTCATTTTTTTATTTATTTATTTATTTTTTTTTCATTAAAAATTTTTTTTTTTATTCTATTTTTTTAATTTTAAAATTTTATTTTTAATTTTTTTAATTTTTTTATTTTACTTTTAATTTTAATTATCATTATTATTATTGATCAAAGTTGGCACCTCGAAGTTGGCAGCCCGGGTCCTAACTTTTTTTCTACCGAACCGATTGCTTTCAAATTTTAACAGGCTACTCTGCACACTTATAGTTCTGGTCGGAACTACTGAAGTTAAATTTCATGGATAAATAACAAAATGGTGGACTTTGTAAAAAAAAGTTTTTTCTCCAAAGTCCGCCATTTTGTTATTTATCCATGAAATTTAACTTCAGTAGTTCCGACCAGAATGACATGACTATAGATTAAGAATTATCAAGAATTTTTGATTTCAGATAACATCAAGAGCCAAAATCACCGGGGCCACCCCACGCGTTTTTTTTTTTCGCGGTGCCAACTTCGATCAATAATAATAATAATAATAAACTATTAAATTTTTTCAAACAAATTTTTTTTTGTATCTTTAGTATGTAAATAAAAACATCCTAAATATCCAAAACGATTAATTTTTATTTTCGTACAGAAAAACGCCCTCCAAAAAAGACATGAAAATCGGCTTAAGTTACCGGACTACTACCTTAAATTGAGTAATGATGGAGAAAAATCTTGCGCTCCTTATTAAAATACAATTAATTTTTTTGTTCACCTATAGGCTGGCGATCCTCTGATGGGTCTGCCATAATATGTTGAGCCAAGATTATAGTGTGACCGATTGGAGGGCGAGGGGGTCAAATGACCGGTGCTGTTACCACTGTTGGGATAAGTATAGGGATTGGAATAGACGCTACCGGGAGTGCTTGGACTTCCCGGTGTTGTTATTGAATTCGGTGTACTCGGCATGTCCATGGACGATGAACCTGAATAGTATCCATGATTTTCTTCATATTGCTGAAAAAATTAATAAAAATAAAATAAAATAAATTAAACATATGTGACGAAGCAAAGTTAATCTGAAAATCAAGAAAAAATTCAGATCTTACAAAAAATGTTACGTTCAAACCAGTGGTTATGGACGAAAAAGTCGAAAATGAACATTTTCGATTTCCTCTTCAATTGCCAGAAGCATTCTCACCAAATGAATCCTTTTGTTAGTAGAGAAAAAAAAAAGTTGCAAATCGATTAATGTAAAAAGAACGAATCGATTTAAAAATAATAATTCAGCCCCTATTTAGTAATATCTGATGTTTTGTTTATTTGCCGTTAGGATTGTAGCAGCAAAGATTTTTGGCATTTCGTTAAATGGCAAATCTCTGATAACGCCAAAGCCCATGACAATAATTCATATGTTCAAATCGTCTTTACGACAAGATGCTACTTTGGCATCTCGTAAACTCGTAAATTATTGTGTATATATGTTTTTTTTTTTTTTTATAGCCTCCCATTAAAGTCGCGACAAACGACCATTACCGCCAGAATCGATACAAATGTAAACTGACAAAATGGACGGGTGAGAAATAATCGTGTCTCGAAATGCGTAAGAAAGTGAGTGTAATGGATATGTGGAGCACACGAAAAATGTCTACATTAGGCATCGAACGGACAATGCGGTAATATATAAAATAAATTACGCAAAGTGAGATAGAGAGAGAGAGAAAGAAAGAAGAAAAAGGTTTTAGAGCGACCCCGATATCATCGTAGCCAAGATTTTGGAGGCTCGAGCCAAACAGCTCGATCACACAGCCACCAGACACCCATTCAGCCCTCTCAATCCTTCTCTCTTTTTTCTTTCATATTTTCTTCTTATTCCTCTTCTTTTTTATTGAGAGAGCGAGAGAACCCTTATGTATACAAAACCTTATGTGGAATCTTTCTGGTCGGAGGCCGGACAGACGGATTACAGAACGTTTGAACATTTCGCGAATATTATTTTGGATATAATCCAAACACTGAGCCACTGGAATAACGTTCCACCTTACAAGTGTAACAGCGGGACAAAAGGGCCCTTTAACGCATTGTAAAACTCGTTAAAAATACTTTTCGACCGAAACGCCAATGAAAAAAGGATCTTCTAATGATTTAACAAACGAAAAATTGTTTATTGGCAAGCTCCGGCTTCGTTAAAAAAAAAAAATAATGATAGATTCGAAAAATAAAAGGAATATTTTAAAAATCCAATTCCCCTCAGATTTTCTATCCGGGTGAATATTTTTTTTTTTTTGTCACATTATCAGAGAAGCGTTTCGAAGCTGAGATTGTTGATAACTTTATACGAAAAGAAAATGTTCGACGAGACTCGTGAAAATCACTTGGACGTCATTTATTCCAATTTTATTTGATAACATGCTACATTAGAGCGATTTTTTTTTTTCGACTATTTTTTTTTTCAGTCCCTACCCGAAATTTTGTTGGATATGTCGAAAAAGAAATTCCCTGAAAGTTACAGCCCTTAATATTAATTCTAAGTACTTTCCCAAAGCGTGAGAAGATTTTCCACCTAAAATACACGTAAATCGAATTTTTTTTTTTTCTTCAAATTTCTATAACTCAGCCGCATTTTATGCTATCATATTGTTCTTGGTTTCGATTTACTCGGAATAAAACAATCTAAAAAAGTGCCTTTTTGCGGCGAAAGTGTAAATTGTACTGGTGAGTTGGTACGGGTCACTGAAGTTGATTTTTGCCCAAAATTCTCGTTCTTTTGCTGTTATCTCCGAAACAATTAACTTTACGAAAAAAATGTAAATGAAAAATTTGTTGGAAATTTAATTTCCTACAAAAAAGGTCCTATCGAACCAATTGCTTAGGTTAATATTTCTCGAGATATTGAACTTTTTTTATTTTTTATTTTTAAAAATTATTTAACATTTCATATTTTATAAATTTTATACTACTCATAAGTTAAAGTTCGATATCTCAAGAAATATTAATCTAAGCAACTGGGTCGATAGGACCTTTTTCATAGGAAATTAAATTTCCAACAAATTTTTCATTTACATTTTTTTCGTAAAGTTAATTGTTTCGGAGATAACAGCAAAAGAACGAGAATTTTGGGCAAAAATGAACTTCAGTGACCCGTACCAACTCACCAGTACAATTTACACTTTCGCCGCAAAAGGCACTTTTTTAGATTGTTTTATTCTGAGTAAATCGAAACCAAGAACAATATGATAGCATAAAATGCGGCTGAGTTATAGAAATTTGAAAAAAAAAAAAAAATCTCGATTTACGTGTATTTTAGATGGAAAATCTTCTCACGCTTTGAGAAAGTACTTAGAATTAATATCAAGGGCTGTAACTTTCAGGGAATTTCTTTTTCGACATATCCAACAAAATTTCGGGTGGGGACTGATAAAAAAAAAAAAATAGTCGAAAAAAAAAATCGCCCTAATGCTACATAGAAAATTGTTGAAATCTGCGAAATCCATATTGTAACTGATAGAATTTTTATTGTCTTCATTAGAGATTTTACGAATTGGAATTAATTCCCTCGATTCATTTTTAACACGAACAGGCTAAACTAATTTTGTTTTTCCTATATAGAACTCTGTGGGTTACAAGCAAGGGCTATTAATCTCTTCTCTTCTTTTTCTTTGTGAAAGACCTTTCATTAAAAATGTCCGATCGATTCGTTCGTCTGGAGGAAAGGCTACACGAGTATAATGCACGTTGCACTCGTTTATAGTGCAAGGATCCGTGAAAAATGATAAGACCAGCTGGAATCGAACTCTTTCGATTCTTCTCTCTCTCTCTCTCTCTCTCGTCTTTTCGATTCGTTCTCCAGAGGCCTCAGTAGACTGATATCAACAGCAATTCTCAGATACTAATGTCCGATCATTGAAAAGAATAGAAAAGACATTCGTGGCCCTTATTGGAAAACGTTGTGTGCAGTTGTTTTTTTTTCTTCATGGATCGAAAACAGATTTTCGTCGCGTCTTTCTCCTGCCCACAGCCTATATAAAAACAAGAAAGATACAAAAATACATAAATCCGAGATAGATAATTTTCTTTAGTAGAAATGTCGCGTGCCAAGTAAATTCACGAGACAAACTGTTTTTTTTTTTTCTTCTCATCTCCTTGCGCCTCGAAACGTCAAAGATACTATGTGGCCCACGTGGAGAGGTAAATGACAAAATAGAATGAAGAAAGAAAAAAAAGCTTCTCGGAGATTCGTTCGGCAGACTATACTCGACGGGGTGGTTTTTGCTGGAATTGATCCAATGGGAATGACCATTGTTCCGGTTTATGTAGCCTATTTATAGCCTGACGTATCTTTCATCAACGTAATACTTCCTGTTTCAGGTTTTGGCATTACAATTTACGCCCTTGAGACTTTTGCATTACGGATCGAACTGTTTGCCAGTTGCAGAACGACAAAATGTCAACGACAAAGAACACTGAACAACGATGTGATAAATTATATTCATGAATATGTTTTTTTGATAATTCAAAGCATCGGAAAATGAATCGCTCGCATCCTCTATTGGAACATTTAAAAAAATTGTGCACCAAGAATTTTAATGATAGTTACGTTAAAAAAAACAAACTTTCATGAGCATCGATAAAATAAGTTTCACGAAAAAGTTTGCGATTCAACAATGAAATAATCAGCAAGAAAAGTAAAATGTTGAAGAAAAAAAACGCTAATTTTTAAGTTATCAATTTTGGCACGTGGAACAAAAAAAAAACATTAACATACATCGAGCTCAATCAGCTCATCATCTGTCGCGAATTAATGCAATTTTTTTTTGTGGTTGTCATAGATTTCTGTCATTCAAACAAAACGTTTTTTTTTTTTGTTATTTTCTCCTCTCACTGAAATCAACTTTTTTTTCGTGACTCGTTAAAGCCAGCCAGGATAAAGTTTATCCAAGGACGACAAATTAAGGGTCCAGATAGATAAGTGGAAAATCTCGAGCATCGATTCATTTGCCTCGAGGATTTCTACCATGAAAGTTTATCGGACTTGAGAAATGTTGAACTTTACGAATTATAATTGAAGTTTCGATGGGAAGCGCGTTTTCGCATCTTCGACCATAGAACATTTAATTTATCACGACCAATATTGATGCGAAGATAAAAATTTCGCGAGTTTCTTTTTTTTATCTAATTTTTTTCCCCCCTTAACACCACAATTGTCTTTCTGCTTAATTTTCTCTGATTAATTTTCCCGTATATCGAGCTAAGGACAGAATTTTCATGAGATCTGGTGAAATCTTTTTATCTCGTTGTTTCTTTTATTATTGTCGTTATTTTTCATTCGTTTAACGTAAATTTGTGTTTTACTAACCGGATAATTTGGATGTGACGAGCCATGTCCATGTTTTTGTGAATGATGCTGTTGACGATAGTTTGACGAGCCGATCGACGATTGACTGCCCATCAGTGATCCACGAGGTAGACTCAGACCAAAGAGATCCGAGATCGACATGTCACCTGTGTCGAGACGTTTAAATCGGAGAATTAAAAAAAGAGAAAAAAAAAAGAAGATTTTCCTTAAAATACGTATTAACGTTTCGCTGGTTGGGAGGAATCTGAATATATATTTTTCTTCTTATCGTTGACAAACGAAAAACAATTTTTTTTTTTTTTTCCCCCTATCAACAGTGAAAACGAGATTCGTCTCGGTCGTTGCTGCGACTAATACATAATCGATTCGTATAGAGGGTGGCTATTTAAAAAAAAAAAAAATTAGAAAAACCATTTCAACTCATTTTCTCTGGTATTTGTCATATTAACGTTTTCATTATTTTTCTTCGTTTCGCGAATTATCGTAGCAAAATGTACAATCGAATAACTTGGCGAATGAAATATCAAAAAAAAAAAAGACCACAATCATTGAATATTAAATTCAATTTCTTTTTTTTACTCCGTATACGAAAAAAATATGAAACAAATATTGGACAATTCTGATCTTGAGAATTCAACATAAAATGACTTTTAATATTGAATCCCGAATAAAAGGCTTGACTAAAATTAATTATATGGTTTGTAATTACGGGTTTCGGAAGAACGTTTATTCTTTGAGGTAGTAGTCTGGTAACTTAAGCCGATTTTCATGTCTTTTTTGGAGGGCGTTTTTTTGTAGGAAAATAAAAATGAATCGTTCTGGATATTTAGGATGTTTTTATTCACATATTAAAGATACAAAAAAAAAATTTTTTGAAAAAATTTAATAGTTCATTATTATTATTATTATTGATCGAAGTTGGCACCTCGAAAAAAAAAAAAAACGCGTGGGTGGCCCCGGTGATTTTGGCTCTTGATGTTGTCTGAAATAAAAAATTCTTAATAATTCTTAATCTATAGATATGTCATTCTGGTCGGAACTACTGAAGTTAAATTTCATGGATAAATAACAAAATGGCGGACTTTGGAAAAAAAAAACTTTTTTCCTAAGTTCCCAAAGTTTCCAAAGTTTCCGAAGTTAAATTTCATGGATAAATAACAAAATGGCGGACTTTGGAAAAAAGTTTTTTTTTCCAAAGTCCGCCATTTTGTTATTTATCCATGAAATTTAACTTCATTAGTTCCGACCAGAATGACATGTCTATAGATTAAGAATTATCAAGAATTTTTGTTTTCAGATAACATCAAGAGCCAAAATCACCGGGGCCACCCACGCGCATTTTTTTTCGAGGTGCCAACTTCGATCAATAATAACAATACTAATAAACTATTAAATTTTTTCAACAAAATTTTTTTTTCTATCTTTAATATGTAAATAAAAACATCCTAAATATTCAAAACGATACATTTTTATTTTCCTACAAAAAAACGCCCTCCAAAAAAGACATGAAAATCGGCTCAAGTTACCAGACTACTACCTTAAAAAGTACCAAAGTGCAATTATCATTGAAATTTTAATTAGAGTACTAATTAAAATTTTCAAAAGCACTGACAATTTAAAAAAAAAAACACATTAAACGTCGAATAAAAGGAATTTCGACTAAATACGTAAAATTCTGCGATTTTTTTTTACCATTCAAGAATTTTTGATTTCAGATAACATCAAGAGCCAAAATCACCGGGGCCACCCACGCGCTTTTTTTTCAAGGTGCCAAATTCGATCAATAATAATACTAATAATAAACTATAAAATTTTTTCAAACTAATTTTTTTTGTATCTTTAATATGTAAATAAAAACATCCTAAATATCCAAAAAGATTCATTTTTATTTTCCTACAAAAAAACGCCCTCCAAAAAAGACATGAAAATCGGCTCAAGTTACCAGACTACTACCTGAAAAAGTACCAAAGTGCAATTATCATTGAAATTTTAATTAGAGTACTAATTAAAATTTTCAAAAGCACTGACAATTTAAAAAAAAAAACATTAAACATCGAATAAAAGGAATTTCGACTAAATACGTAAAATTCTGCGATTTTTTTTTACCATTCAAGAATTTTTGATTTCAGATAACATCAAGAGCCAAAATCACCGGGGCCACCCACGCGCTTTTTTTCCAAGGTGCCAAATTCGATCAATAATAATACTAATAATAAACTATAAAAATTTTTCAAACAAATTTTTTTTTGTATCTTTAATATGTAAATAAAAACATCCTAAATATTCAAAACGATACATTTTTATTTTCCTACAAAAAAACGCCCTCCAAAAAAGACATGAAAATCGGCTCAAGTTACCAGACTACTACCTGAAAAAGTACCAAAGTGCAATTATCATTGAAATTTTAATTAGAGTACTAATTAAAATTTTCAAAAGCACTGACAATTTAAAAAAAAAAACATTAAACATCGAATAAAAGGAATTTCGACTAAATACGTAAAATTGTGCGATTTTTTTTTACCATTAGGACTGGATCCTTCGAGGGACGGTGAATAGGACGACTCGTAAGAGCGATTCGAGTGATAAGAAGGTCCTTTGGAGTTTGGCGGAAGATCAAGAAGTAAATTATTGATCGATTGCAACTGATGAATGTGCTCGCGCTGTTGCATCTGTATCTTCTCGCGATGTTGCAAAAATTGTTGCTCGCGTTCACGCTGATGCAATTGCAATTGATCGCGCTCACGGCGTTGCTGCAATTCCATTATTTCACGCGGTGGTTGCAATTGCAAAGGATCCGTGGCGAAGGATTGTTTCTGTTGCTGGAGAAGCAGAGAATCGCGTTCCTGTTGGCTCGGCAATTGAAGAGGATCTCGGTCCAAGTGAGACGAAAGCTGAAGCGATGGATCACGATTGAGCTGTTGCTGAAGTTGCAAAGGATCTCGCTGCTGTTCGGCGCGCTCGAGACTCTCGGCAGTCGTGTTTTCCGCGTCGTAGGACATTGCCAACTGAAGTATGATGAAAGAAGACAAATAAATTTAGTTTTGTTGTTGAAAAATTTAATTTTTAAACATTCCACAAGAAATGGATCAATACTTCTTAATGGTCGTTTTTTTTTTCTTATTGAAAGAAATTTAAATTTTGAATTTAATTGCAATCCACTTTTTGTTCATGATTAATTCTTTATTTACCGTCGATTTGACCGAAGGAGAGTCGTTCTTTCGTCATTGGTTGACGTTATTGTTGGCTTTTATTCGTTGACAAATCATAATCTATTATTTGCTCGATCTTCATAAACAAATGGCTATAATATTTGAACAATAAATATTATTTACAACAATTTAAGTGGTGAATCGATGAATCATCTTCTAGTTAACAAAGTGAGCTATGACGTGTCATAATCGGACCAATATTATGAATTACTAGCCGTGCCTCGCGGTTTCACCCGCATTAAAATTTCGTCCGTCGATGCAACGCGGCACCGCTCCTCCTTAGGGTCATAATATAAAGTTATACGGCGTTAAAGCCTTCCTGAATAAACGGGTTATATAATGCAAAAAGAATTTTTCAAATCGGATTAGTATTAACTGAGATTAGCGCGTTCAAACAAACAAACTCTCCAGCTTTATTATATTATAGTAGTAAAATAGTAAGAATAGGATCGTAAGATGACGTTATATGGTCCTAGAGCCTTCCCGAATAAATAAGCTATTTAATGCAAAAAGAATTTTTCAAATCGGATTATTATTTCCTGAGATTAGCGCGTTCAAACAAACAAACTCTCCAGCTGTATTACATTATAGTAGTAAAATAGTAAGAATAGGATCGTAAGATGACGTTATATGGTCCTAGAGCTTTCCCGGATAAATAAGCTATTTAATGCAAAAAGAATTTTTGAAATCGGATTATTATTTCCTGAGATTAGCGCGTTCAAACAAACAAACTCTCCAGCTTTATTACATTATAGTAGTAAAATAGTAAGAATAGGATCGTAAAATAAAGTTATATGGTTTTAGAGCCTTCCCGAATAAATAAGCTATCTAATGCAAAAAGAATTTTTCAAATCGGATTAGTATTTCCTGAAATTAGCGAGTTCAAACAAACAAACTCTCCAGCTTTATTATATTATAGTAGTAAAATAGTAAGAATAGGATCGTAAGATGAAGTTATATGGTCCTAGAGCCTTCCCGAATAAATAAGCTATCTAATGCAAAAAGAATTTTTCAAATCGGATTAGTATTTCCTGAAATTAGCGAGTTCAAACAAACAAACTCTCCAGCTTTATTATATTATAGTAGTAAAATAGTAAGAATAGGATCGTAAGATGAAGTTATATGATTCTAGAACCTTCCGGAATAAATAAGCTATCTAATGCAAAAAGAATTTTTCAAATCGGATTAGTATTTCCTGAAATTAGCGAGTTCAAACAAACAAACTCTCCAGCTTTATTATATTATAGTAGTAAAATAGTAAGAATAGGATCGTAAGATGAAGTTATATGGTCCTAGAGCCTTCCCGAATAAATAAGCTATCTAATGCAAAAAGAATTTTTCAAATCGGATTAGTATTTCCTGAGATTAGCGAGTTCAAACAAACAAACTCTCTAGCTTTATTATATTATACTAGTAAAATAGTAAGAATAGGATCGTAAGATGAAGTTATAAGGTCCTAGAGCCTTCCCGAATAAATAATCTATCTAATGCAAAAAGAATTTTTCAAATCGGATTAGTATTTCCTGAGATTAGCGCGTTCAAACAAACGAACTCTCTCGCTCTATTACATTATAGTAGTAAAATAGTAATAATAGGATCGTAAGATGAAGTTATATTATCCTAGAGCCTTCCCGAATAAATAAGCTATCTAATGGAAAAACAATTTTTCAAATCGGATTAGTATTTCCTAAGATTAGCGCGTTCAAACAAACAGACGAACGAACCAACAAGCTCTCCAGGTTTATTATTGTAGTAGGATTAAAAAAACAATAATAATTTATTTACGAATCCATTGACAGAAATATTATTCATTGTCAATGACAAATACGAAATTATATAATCGATCCTTTTTTTTACAGCCGAATAATCAACGATAATTAATAGAAATGATAAAAGAAAAAAAATTAGCAATATTTTGACTAGTGAGGATCACGGTAAATTATCTTAACTATCGAAAAGGCCTTATAACTTCTTTTAAAATTTCGTACAACACGTCGTGTAATTTCCGACGAAAACAACAAGTATCTTAGATACTTGTTTTTCGACGACGTCGACGAAAATTTTGAGTCTACACGTGTGTTCGTTGTGTCGAAGCGATGAAATTTACCAACGACGTCTCTTTCCATGCCATAAAATTATCTCTATATACATGCGGTGGTGAAATGGAAACAATAAAATGTGCGCGCACCAAATTTCAACTCTCGAGTTTGTATTATCCGCGTACACACTAAACAGGAGGATTACAAAAGAAATAGGGCTTGAAGGGCACGTGACTCGAGTTCCGAGAATCTCAGAGTAGCCAGGAAGAAAGACACGAGAGAGATAGATGGAAGAAGAAGAAGAAAAAAAAATTCTTCGAGAATCGGGATAAATAAGAAATTGTGCGAAATCGTAGGCTTCAGGCTCGATAATAAGTTCGCGAAAACTCACGGAGTTCCCAGAATCGAACGGTTCTCGTTCGAAATTCGAGAATTCAACGAAAAACACGAAAGAAATTTTCTTCCTTCTTATATAGAGACAATAAAAGCTTTCACAAGAGTTCGAAGATACGTTCGAGGGGAAAATTTCAGCTTCTAATTATTATCGAATTTTACAATCGAATAATACACGCCTAACTAACGATATATTTACGCCTTAACGATAATTCAAAGATTTTTATTCATAGAAGCGAAAAATCCGTTAATTCCGAACATAACGTTCTCTGTTCCGCGTGTTCTGGAACGTTTGAAACGAGATTATCAAAGTTTGTTTCGCCTGGTTAGCTCGTTCCTATCACAATAATAATTGATAACGTTTACAATTCATTTGGGATTTACGCACGTAACAAATTCTTTTTCTTTACAGAATTATTGTCTAATATTGAGAAATTTGATGAGAATAATATTGTTAATTATATTTGTCAGTAATTAATAACAATTTAGAGCTAATTTAGTAGCTATACGTTATTGAAGCGACGAGATAAAAATCTAGCATAATCATCTTTTTCGTTTGAACAAACGACTATTGAAGATTATATTTCTTCACAACATTTTCTCAGGAAAACATTGTAAAGCCGGAAACTTTAAGTAAACGCGTTTGTTAAGAGGGCGACGTAACAACATTGTCATCGTTTTTTTTTTTTCTTCATTTCAATGTAAAATATCTACGATTTCACGCGAGGAAAATTGAACAAAGAATTCTCGCTCGCGGTAACCACGTGTTTTTCGTGTACTACGTTTCGCTTAGCTGGTAACACAGTTCCTACTAGTGTTTATTTTGTTTTGAACGCGTACGTGAAGGGCATGGGATCGAGAGTTTTAAGCTAATTGTAAGTGCGCGTTACATTTTCGCAACAGCGGAGAATTTCGGGCAAGACGACAATTGAACACAAAGAGAAAATTTCGGAAATTACGATATGAATAACGAAATTCACGTACGAAATTTGAGATACCTCGAGGAAGCAAATCTTTTTTTCTCGTCAGAGACAGAAAAAATAAATGCACAATAAAATTCGACAATTTACACATTGCTCGAAAAACTTCATAAAAATTTTCAATAAATTCCTTCGACAATTGTTCAACGATTTAGAGAAAATTTCATTTGAAAAAAATTAACTTACCTGTTGATAGAGCGACGTCATCTTGGAATCGAAAAAATCTTCTTTACTCGCCGGGGATTTTTCTTCGTTCGGCAATGCAGTTTCACGCACGTGTGCAATAAATCGTTTTTATATTTCGTGATAATGCGCGCGAACAAATAATTTCTTTTCAATGTCGCTGGGGAGTGGTAAATTTCGTGTACGCACTATCAAAGTACATTAATTCAGAATAACGATATTATTACCATCGCGACGACAGCAATCAAAATAATTTCTTCAAAGAAAAACAACACGTTCAAACTCAAAAAAAAAACACTGTATTTTATTTTTCGAATAAATTAATATAAATTAACGACGAGTCACAGTAAAAAAAAGCAAAGGAAGGAAAAAATGTTTTACTCGATTAACGCTCAAAACGTGTATATTCAACTACCGATAGGGATTTTGCTATTAACGGTTTTACACAAATCGATCTTAAAGATTTATTTGAAGTCGTACGTTAATTTATCTCGAAAACAATGTTTCTATTTGTTATATAATTTCGTCGTAATGTCTTGTGTTGTCTCCTCTCGTTCGCCGTTACTGGTCCGAATGCCCGACAAACTAATACTCCGAGTACTTCTCTTTTGGTAATATCTCACGATACGCCCATTCTTCTTTGGCGTCCCTCGCGCCGCGAACTGAATTGAATATTTGCCGGTACAGCGGTTAGACTCGCGTGGGGAGACCATTAAGGGGGCGGAGTAGAAGGGCGGGGGTCGAGCGGGGGTGGAGACGGGAGAACCGCGCAAAACCATCGACGCGAAACTGAAAAATCACATTTTCCCTCCTCTCACTCGCTCGCTCTTGTAGAATAGCGCGAGAGATGCCATTTCATTTCGCCTCTAGAAAAGTGATTTCTTTGTTAAAATATTTCGATGAAAAATAACGATATTTTTGTCTCTTTTTTTATTATTATTATTCAATATTCTATGTGGGCCGTTGACGAGTCCATCATTGGATATTCGGGACTCATGTCGCGTGTCGAATAATTAACAACCACGTCGCGCGAACGTTCGGCCTTCTCCGACGTGTTTTCCTCTGTTTTGCCCGAATCCTCGCCCCATCGCGAAAAAAGATTTACGCGTAGTTTGTTGATATCGTGATCCTGAGAACCGGCGGGTAACCCACCGGAATGTTCCGCCGATTCTCCAGTCTCGAAGGCCGAACGACCCTCTGGAAATTTGTATTTTGGCGCTGTGCTCGGGGCGTCTGATGAAAAATAAAATGAATTAACATTGCTTCGCGATAGGAAGAGACATGGTTTTTTTTTTTTTTTTCAAATTTATTTGTTTAGATGTTGTCTGGTTCGTACCGGGAAACGGTGGAACTTCCTCGATCAGTTGTTCCATCACGTAACCGAGCATCGTGGTCGTGAATGTATCGTCTCTCCTTAGACCGAGAGCTCGGTGAAAAGCATCGACGGCCTCCTGGGTATTGCCAACGAGAGCGTGTATGAAACCGATCGCCGAATACGTCGACGGATTCAATGGATTAAGCACCATAGCCTAAAACCAAATTCAGCTGGAAACTTTACGAATTACGTCTTTTGGAATGCATGTAGATTGAACAAAAAGGCGGGAGGGAGGGGAAACTAATTTTACCTGTTGATGATACTCCAATGCCTCGTCGTATTTTTTCATTTTTCTACAAGCATGACCGAGATTATTGAGAAGAGCTTCCCACTTGCTTGGCAATATTACGTTCTTCATGTCGCTCTGAATCCTCTTCGTCGCTTCTTTAAACTGTCGTTCGGCGGTTTTGTAACTAAACGTTATAACCGGAAACGCGTATTAAATCACAAATTTCATTGTTACACGATTAACGATCGTGGATAATTTTTAAGATGTTGAAGTTTGCGTCGTTGGAGCGCAACGAAAATTGATTGTTTTATACCATTCATCCTCCTTGAGGTTGGATTTTTGAAGACAATAATAGTTAAAACGTTTTTTGGGGTCTTCTTTAAAGAGCTGGGCCTAAATGGGCAAAAGAAGCAAGAGCAGTAGTGAAAATTACGATTAAAAAAAATTATTTTCGTTGCGTTCCAACGATGCAAACTTCAGCATCATTAATTTTTTCTGTTATCCTCGATTTTTGCTGTTGTTATACATACTCAGAATTGTAAAACGATATTACGCCAGTTTCGTGAATGACAAAAGGATCGTTGGGCGCTATGCTCTGTGCCTGTTGGAAAAATTTATCCGCTAGTTTAAGATTGTTCGTGAGACCGCACTCGAGGCCGATGTAGAGTAGAGGAAGATGACAGCCTTTCATTAGCTGGGAAGCCTTGAAATACGCCGCCATAGCTTGATCGTGCTCGTTCTCGGCGGCAAACGAGTGGCCATAGGCGAGCCAAGCGGGACCAAAAAGTCTATCGAGAGCGGTTGCTTTACCCAAGTACCTTCGGGCATGATCACTTTTACCTGGAACAATGGGTGAGGAGCAAACAAAAGTGCAAAATTCATTCGGGTGAATTGGACACATTTTTTTAATTTTTATCAGTAATTTACCTATTCCGAAGTAGTAACATCCAACGGCGAACCAAGCGAGTGCCATGTCGGGATACAAATCGACCAATTTGTGCGCTAGGTAGAAAAGTGCTGAAAATATTTGCAAAATTACGATAATTAATTCACATTTATTGTTATTTATTTATTACGATCAGTTTAATTCCATTATGGATACTTCGTATATCGAATATCGTGCGATAATCCTTTCCTCACCGTTTGTTTTTTTTAATTCAACTAAACAAGCTATGTGTATGGGTAAGCACGAACTGTGGTAGGGATCCTTCTTCAATATTCTGTAACGGTATTAACAAACATTAAAATGTATAAAACATTTTTTTTTTTTTTACAAACGTTAAGATTAATCCGAACCTTTCCGTGAGCGAGAAACACTGATGATAGTCACAATTATAATACAATCTCTCCGCCTTGGAAACCTGCATGTCCAAATTGTCTTGAAGCCTATCGGTCACCACGATACCCGAGACGCTGCAGGTTATCAGAGGCTGATCCTCCGTAGGAACTTGATACTTTTTAAGCTTGCTCTCGTACAAAAGTCGCAAAAGATCGCGATCAGCTTCGGTACACTGTTCGTTGAACGGCAGCGAATCCAAAAGTTCTTTCTCTGCAAAGTACAGTAAAAAAAAAACATTTTACTTGCGCACGAAGAAAACTTTTCGGCAACGACGGAAGTTGGAACGGATATTTCGATACCTTCGGCGGCTGATAACATTTGATTTTGCACCAGAGCCTCGAAAGCCTGATAAGAATAGACGTCGCAGTGAAGAGCTTGCTTGTAACAGTCAGTCGCGACTGTTCTGTTGTCGGTTGCCTCGTAAACTCTTCCTTTCACATATAAAATGGAACTTTGGATCTGCGCAAGATTGAATGATCAAAAAAATAATCATAAAAATCGTCGTCCGGTTATCGAAAACATTTCTGTGATTGTACGGACATTAGCGACGCAGGTATTGTTTGGCACTAACGTTTTTTGGAGCGTCCTGCAGCACGATAGCGTGATCGACAAAACTAATACTGGACTGGGACATGGTTGTACATATTTCAGATTCTTTGATCACCTGCAGAGCTTCGTTGTAGTCTTTAGCTTCGAGCAAACTTCTTACCACCAGATAATGGCACATTTCGTCGCTCTGAGACGAGAAACAAAACAATGGACTATCGCCACCGGTCGAGGTAATAAAAAAGCTAGCGAATTTTGTAATACGATACTTTTTCCAGGCTACGACTCCTTATCAAATGAGCGGCGCGATGATACTGCTTCATCAGGTACATACATTGAGCGAGAGCGCATACGTCTTTTGGATCCTCGTTGCTCAACGAAACCACTTTGTCCGCCCAGAATAAAGCCGCGCTGTAAAGATGCTGCGTGAAAGAAGAAAAAAAAGAAGAAAATAACAAGATTTACGATTTGACGTTTTGGTCAGAGGAGTTTGATGAGACTCACCAGATCTATGTACGACTTGACGAGCTTACGATAATTATCAAGACTGACACTCTTCGCGTCCGTTAAACTTTGCATACCGTTGGAATCGACATCGCTCTCTCGACGCGCCATAATACTATTCGAAATTTCTCGCGATAACGCCGCAGACGATGATAGTCACGGAAAGGTTATGTTTATGGTTCATCAATGATCGAACTTGCTCAAATTGCTGCCAAATGTCAACCATCTTGGCGAGAAAAATGGAGGGAACGCGAGATATTTTTTTTAGTTACTCGTTGACGGCACTTACTCTTGGTAAAGTAGATTTCTGGATGCGAGGTCCATGTGTGGGGAGGATGTCAAAATCCCGACAGTCAAAATCCTGACAGCACGTATAAACAAAACAGTATAGGTATACACGAGCGTGGTGTCAGGATTTTGACTGTCGGGATTTTGACATCCTCCCCGTGTGTGAGAGAGAGATGAAAAGCGTCACGTAAGGCGAAGAGTTACCCTCCGTCGGTAAGGAAATTTTTCAAGAATGACCGTTACCTTCTCCAAGCGGGAGAATGGAGAACTAGGGTTTCATGTTATTGCTCATCATTTTTGGAGTAACAAAACACGAGTGAGTAAGCCTACTCCTACATTGTAAAACATGTAGTAAATAGAGAATTTATTTCATTTTTATCACCTGATGGTCGTCTAGACGAACATCATAAACTCTGATACCGGGCCGAAAATCCACTGCCCTTGATCCCTGATAAACATCATCGATCGTGACTAACAATGAGGCTATCTATAATGTTTGCAATGTTTATCTTTTTTAATCAACTTTTTAATATTCTGTCTCTGGCGCACACATTTAATTAAAACGAGATACGACGATGATAAACGATGAAAAGATGAATTAACGAACGTACCCATAGTAAATGTAAGCTCGTAAAATGAAAAATCTGTTTTAAAAAATGATGTCAAATGACGATCCTCTCGATGTCATTTGACTGATAATGAGAATGACCGTCTTTCTTCATTTTGACACACTTAAAATGACGCCGATAAGACAGTAAAATAATAGCCTTGTGCGTTATTTTCGTTAAACATTTTTTTTTATAAATGCAATAGCAGTCATTTTTGTGTTCGGTCATTTGACCGTAGTGGTGACAGTGAAATGATGCTCAATGGTTATATAATTAATAAATAATGGTCTCTTTCTTGTCGGTCAGTCTTGCTTCTTTTTTTTTTTGCCAGTTGAACGGACAATCACGAAACTTTTATTGCGACCGCGTCGGTAATTTTTATGGCGGTCCTGTGACCGTGAAAGGACCGTCATAAACACATTACTATTACCCTTGAATGCCTCAATTATTTTTCTCGGAAATGTTTGAAAAAAGAAGCACAAAATGTCTGCCTAAATAGAATATGATTAAGGATAATTGGTTTTGAATATAACGAGAATAAGATGATGCAAAAAACTTTATAGCTTTATAGCTTCCGCAAATAATAAGATATGGGAATAAAATTCTTTATATGGAAACCGGAATATCATTAAAGGGGCGTTAATATATCGAGAATCAATCGGCGGATAAATCATCGATGAAAATATACCAACCAGCAATTGATAAGAAACGTAGGAAACGATCGCGCCAGTGCCGATTTCATGAAATTATTTCGCAAAAAATGTGAGTTTAGGAATACACGTACACAAAGGAAAACAGTTTCAAGTTGAAAGTTAAAACTTGGACGCTATGCTTCCTCGAAAAACTTCACAACAATTGAGAAAGATACCGTGATCGTAAAATATCCAAACCGCGAGTTAAACCGCAGTTTTGACCAATCAGGGACGGCCCTATGACTGTACAGGTGTAGGGTGAGGGCATGGTTAAAGCGAGTTTCCATTGTTTCAACAATAAAGGACTAACCTGACCGGTGCGGTCGGAATTCCCGCTCCACGAAAGTTCTTCAATAGACGCAAACAAAAGTTATTGAGAATACTGAGGTGTGACAAATATAGGTTTATTGGTTTTCATAGAAAATCCAGGCCCCCCGGTGTTTCGGGCATAGGAAACATGTTTGGTTGCTTTATTTATTACGGATATAAATTTACTGACGGTCGGTGTGAGAAACTAGACACTTAACCTTAATTCGATCATTTCAATTGTCATTTTAGGTTACGGCCTAAAATTATATCAAGAATGAGAATAAAGATGAGGAAGAGGAAGAGATATCGTCACGTGGTTTTTAATTAAATTTCCGCATAGGAGGATGATATGCCTGTTACAAACAACGATTTATAAAATTCGGGTATATATATATATATATATATATATATATATATATATTCTTATTTATATATACATTAGGGCGATGTTTTTTCTCGACTATGTTTTTTTTAAGTCCCCACCCGAAATTTTGTTGGATATGTCGAAAAAAAAATTCCCTGAAAGTTACAGCCCTTAATATTAATTCTAAGTACTCTCCCAAAGCGTGAGAAGATTTTCCATTTAAAATACACGTAAATCGAATTTTTTTTTTTTCCCAATTTCTATACCTCAGCCGCATTTTACGCTATCATATTGTTCTTGGTTTCGATTTACTCAGAATAAAACAGTCTAAAAAAGTGCTTTTTGCGACGAAAGTGTAAATTGTACTGGTGAGTTGGTACGGGACACTGAAGTTAATTTTTACCCAAAATTCTCGTTTTTTGCTGGTATCTCCGAAACAATTAACTTTACGAAAAATATGTAAATGAAAAATTTGTTGGAAATTTAATTTCCTACAAAAAAGGTCCTATCGACCCAAATGCTTAGATTAATATTTCTTGAGATATTGAACTTTTTTTATTTTTTATTTTTTTTATTATTTAATATTTCATATTTTATAAATTTTATACTACTCATAAGTTAAAGTTCAATATCTCAAGAAATATTGATCTAAGCAATTGGGTCGATAGGACCCTTTTTGTAGGAAATTAAATTTCCAACAAATTTTTTATTTACATTTTTTTCGTAAAGTTAATTGTTTCGGAGATAACAGCAAAAGAACGAGAATTTTGGGTAAAAATCAACTTCAGTGACCCGTACCAACTCACCAGTGCAATTTACACTTTCGCCGCAAAAGGCACTTTTTTAGATTGTTTTATTCTGAGTAAATCGAAACCAAGAACAATATAATAGCATAAAATGCGGCTGAGTTATAGAAATTTGAAAAAAAAAAAATTCGATTTACTTAGATTCGAAAGTACTTAGAATTAATATTAAGGACTGTAACTTTCAGGGAATTTCTTTTTCAACGTATCCAAAAAAATTTCGGGTGGGGACTGAAAAAAAAAAATAGTCGAAAAAAAAAATTTCGCCCTAATATACATATATAATCTTTGCTATGCTCCCATGTCCCAGCTGGTCCACCTTCCTACAAAATTTTCAATGCAACATACGGCCATAAAATTCGGGGATCGAAAATCGAACTGAAACGGACTAAAAAAGGTTCAACAGCCAGGTCAATTTCTCGCAAAGAGGGGAACCAAAGCGGTTAGTCTACGGGTTGTCAACACCTGCATACATGCAGCTGAGATTTTTAGCGTTTTATATATGGTCGTGGCCGAATATTCCAGTAGCCATAAAAAAAAAGATGCAATATATAACTCAAGCTACATCGACTCTTCGTTAATATTGTTGGTCCATATCCGTAGTTGATTCTCGCAATAATGAAGAAATATTTGGATTCTGGCAGTTATAAGGAAATTGTTGTATTACAATGAAAAGAAGGTGCAGATAAAAATTGACAGTACTTTTCCTATGAGTACAGGGAACACGATTCGTGCAAGTTAATCTACTTTTGTGTATATCGCGATCAAAAGATTTTAATGTGTTTCAGAGTATACCCAAGATTTTCATGGAGGAAAGGGACCAGTGACAATTATCGAACTACAATATGCATCCTACCTGAGGAATTGTAGAAAAGCGTGTTCACGATAGGTTGCATCGATTTGTACGATAATCGAATGTCCTTTATGCCCTTTGAATAGTAGTAGAGGATCCCCACTCTCGCGGTTCCAAAAATTAACGAAGAAGGGGAAAGAAGAAGAAAACTAAGCGCCTGACCAACCATCGGAAATGTCTTCCCCTTCTTTTTCCTTCTATTTGACCAAAACTCTTCGAAACCACAGATATATAATTTTACAATTTTCTGTCATTTAGTTCGGTCTATGGCTTCGTACGATTCTACACGTCGATGAGCCAAGATCGCATTGTCCTTAAAACGATTACTCTAACAGCAGTTTTCCCTACTATAAGGGATCTTCGACTTTATCAACGTAGAAAACATTTTGCTTATACCGTACGTTTAAATGTATTTGTCGTTTATCGTGACCTAGTGCGAATGAAGTAAACAGAAAAATAGGGTAAAATAGTGCATAAAGACTTTCGTAATCTTTACGATTAAGCGTCAATTATTACTCATTCGTTGTCTCATTATCCAACAATAAAAATTTCAAATTCGTCATCAACTTTTCGAGAGTGATCGGAGAATAAACTTCTAAATAGTTCTCTCAGGATACGTCAGAGGCCGTCACGATCGTAATTTTTTCAGGTACCTCTTCGATCAGCCTCCCCCCTTATGCCTCCGTCCCTGCACTATCGAACAAATTCCGGTTTCTTCGCCATTCACCCCATTGCCCCCATTCACGCGAAGAGAATTGAACACCGAGTTCCTTGCGCGTGTTTGCCGTTAATTAGAACCTATAAATCTCCAGGGGTTCGTTTATTTCATTAACGAAAAAGAAAAACGATACTGAGCGGTTGTGCGTCGAGTGGAAGTGTAAAAGAGTGTTTGATTCATTTATTCATCGCTTAATATGGCAGACTTTTTGGATTCCGAGGCCGAGGAGAGTGAGGCAAGTATAGGTGCATCGATAATGCTCGAATTATATAGTTTGATGATAAAAAAAATCTGTCAAGGGTTTTTATCGTCGTCTCGTTCCACATTAGCACTGCCAATCTCCGCTCTCTTATTATTCCTCATTCTTGTAATTACACCGACGACGATGCTTTTATGATTTAGGACGAGCAAGAATTAGATCACGGCGGCAAGAAAAAAGCTAAGAAAGCCAAGGCAATGGAGGAGAGCGACGAGGAGGAAGATGGTAATGAAAAGGCCAAGATACTTTTATTTTTGTAATTTAAAACTTTTTGTTGACCTACTAAGTACTTCGGAGCATTTATCTAAAAACTGACGCTAGGAATTTCACTTTTGCGCTCCAAAATTTTTTCATTCCTCAAACAGTCCCATAGTATCGGCTTTTTCCCATTAATTCTCACTCTTTACCTCACAGACGACGAGGATAGATTGCGCGAAGAGCTCAAAGATCTCATAGACGACAATCCGATAGAGGAGAGCGACGGCGAGGACAGCGACGCTTCTGGAACTTCGAAAAAGAGAAAAAAAAGCGACGACGAAGATTTTGACGATCGACTCGAAGACGACGACTACGACTTGATAGAGGAGAATCTTGGTATAACGGTCGAGAGGGTAACATCATTTTTTTTTTCTTCATAGTCTAAATTGTTTTGACTTGTTATTTTCTACGTATATGCTAACTTCCTGTGCGCGTTGCTTGCTTAGAAACGTTTTAAACGTCTCAAACGTATACAAGATCGGGAATCGGACGAGGAACAGGAGCAGCAGGTCGGAGAAGAGCGAGATGCTATTGCCAATGAACTATTCGACGGAGGCTCCAATGATGTAAGAATTTTATTTAGTTCACATTTTAATGTTATTTTCGGTCATTTCACACTTACTCAGAATGCATGGAAAGCAAATTTTGTACACAGTATACATAGTGTGGCACTTTCTGTGGTGTGGAGAAATTTTATAGTATGATAATAAGTCTTAACACATAATGGAGTAAATAAATACGTGGGATTTTGGAGTAGATTTTATAAAAATACAAATAAAAATTTTGCTTGTCTTCCACTAAGTCTACAAGACTTTTCAACGAATTTATAGTGTTGAAAATAAATAAAAAATCTATAGTTAAGGTTTAATACTTTAACGATACATTATACGAATATTGTTGTTATTGCTTTGTTTGATCATTTAATTGTTGAATTGGTGATATAAAAAGACAGTAGTACTTGCACTTATACACGTCGTAACCCCGTTATTTTTAATGCTATCAAAAAAAATTAAAGGAACGGGATGCACCGGTGGTACGTGTGGAAGCTTTGAAAAATCTAATTCTCAACATTATGAAAATAATTTATCCACATTTATTTATTTTCGATCGATTGACGGCATTACATAACGATATGTTGCATCACAGGAGGACGAGCGAAGAAGCGAACGAAGTCAAAGACACGAGCCTGAGACATTCGACGAGGAGGGTAGCGAAGGAGAATATTCGGATGCGGATGATTTTATCGTTGACGACGATGGACGACCGATTACCGAGAGAAAACGAAAAAAGAAGCCAATATTTTCCGACGCGTAAGTGTGAATATTCATAATTTTACCATATCAGCTCTCTCGGAATCTTTCAACGAAATGCTTTTCCTCGATTTTCCAGTGCTCTCCAAGAGGCTCAAGATATTTTCGGAGTTGATTTTGATTACGACGAGTTCGACAAGTATGGCCAAGAGGATTACGAGGAGGAGGATGAGGAGGAGGAAGACGAGTACATGGACGACGATGGTGATGGCGAAAGAGCTCGTCGTCCCAAGAAAACACCCAAGAAAAGAGCAACGAGAAAAAGTATCTTCGAGATTTACGAGCCCAGCGAGCTGAAACGTGGTCATTTCACTGATATGGACAACGAGGTAAATATTCATCTACTTTCATAATTATTCGAAAAAAAAAATTTATCATTCCGGTTTAACGCACACTAAAAACTATATTTTTCGGGCAGATTCGTAATACCGACATACCGGAACGTATGCAACTTCGTTCGGTTCCCGTGACTTCGGTTCCCGAAGGTTCCGAGGAGTTGGATCTCGAGGCCGAGTGGATATACAAGCAAGCGTTCTGTCGTCCGACAATATCAATTCAAGATGCTCATTTGAACGAGGAGGCTAAAGAGCGCGCACGCAAAGGTCCTCAGACGGTTGGAAAAATCAAGAAAGCGCTTGATTTCATGCGAAATCAACATTTCGAGGTACCTTTCATATCGTTCTACAGAAAGGAATACGTTCTTCAAGAATTGAACATCAACGATCTATGGAAGGTGTACAAGTACGACGCTAAGTGGTGTCAGTTGCGTCAGAGAAAGGAAAATTTATTGACGCTCTTTGAGAAAATGCGAAATTATCAATTGGACGAGATAATGAAAAATCCGGATGCACCGCTGCCGGACAATGTGCGCGTTATCAAGGAGGAAGATATCGATCGTTTGAAGGGTGTACAAACGAGCGAAGAGCTAAACGATGTTCATCATCACTTTATGCTGTATTACAGTCATGATATACCGAGAATGCAAGAGGCGGTGCGCCAGAAGGAGAGGGAAACGAGACGCGAGGCTAGAGTACAAAAGCGTAAACAGCAAATAATGGAGGCCGAGGAAAATGGCGAAGAGCCACCACCGGACGACGAGGGAAACATCGACGAGGAGGACGAGGCCGATGATACGTTGAAACAAGCTGTAAGAACGGGACCTTATTCGATATGTCGAAAAGCTGGTCTCGATACATTTGCAAAAAAATTTGGTCTAACGCCGGAACATTTCGCGGAAAATTTACGCGATAACTATCAACGTCACGAGGTCGATCAAGAACCCATCGAACCGGCGGTCGTTGCGCTCGATTTTTGCGGTCCAAAGTTTCAAACTGCCGACGAGGCGGTCAAAGCCGCACAATTGATGGTCGCTTTTCAATTAGCGCGCGAGCCACTCGTACGGAAATGCGTACGCGAGATGTACATGGAGAGAGCGAAAATAACGATACGTCCGACGAAAAGGGGAATAAAAGAGATCGACGAGAATCATCCGATTTTCTCGATGAAATATCTCAAGGACAAACCCGTGCGCGATCTCGTTGGCGATCAGTATCTCAAACTTTCAATGGCCGAGGAGGATAAACTCGTGACGCTAAGTTTTAGCGACGTTATCGAGGGCAATACCAGCGGTAATTACGTCGATGAGATGAAACAGCTCTATTACAGAGACGAATTTAGTAAAAATGTGCAAGATTGGAACGCTTTGAGAGTCGGTAGCGTCGAGATGGCGCTAAATCGTATGGTGATACCCGATCTTAAGAAAGAGCTCAGAGCTAATCTCGTTACGGAATCGAAAGAGTGCGTTATGCGCGCTTGCTGTCGTAAAATGTACAATTGGATCAAAGTTGCGCCTTACGTCTGTGAATTTCCCGAGGAAGAGGACGAAGAGTGGGACACGAGCAAAGGTATACGCGTTATGGGTATAGCGTACGTGCCCGATTATTCACAAGCTGCGTTCGCCTGTATCGTATCGCCGGACGGCGAGTGCACGGATTATTTGAGATTGCCACATCTGTTGAAACGTAAAAATGGCTTTCGCGAAGACGAGAAAGTAATGAAAGAGGCCGATTTACTAGCGATTCGACATTTCATCGCAACGAAGAAACCGCACGTGGTCGTGCTTGGCGGCGAATCGAGAGAAGCGACGATGCTCGTTGACGATATCAAAGAGTGCATTGCGACGTTAACCGAGGAAGAACAATTTCCCGCAATACAGATTGAAATATGCGAGAATGAGCTTGCCAAAATTTATTCCAATAGTAACAAAGGAATTTCGGAATTTCGCGACTATCCGATATTATTGCGCGAGGCTATATCACTGGCGCGTCGTTTACAAGATCCGCTCGTTGAATTTTCACAATTATGCACGCCGGACGATGAAATTTTGTGTCTGAAGTATCACGCCTATCAGGATCAATTGCCGAAGGAGGAATTATTGGAAAATCTTTATCTCGAATTTGTCAATAGAGTGAATGAGGTCGGCGTTGACATTAACAAAGCCGTGCAACAAGCTTATTCGGGAAATCTCGTACAATTTGTCTGCGGTTTGGGACCGAGAAAGGGACAGGCTTTGATAAAAATGTTGAAACAAACAAATCAGCGATTGGAAAATCGTACGCAACTCGTAACGGCCTGTCACATGGGTCCGAAGGTTTTTATAAACTGCGCTGGTTTCATTAAAATCGATACGAACAGCCTCGGTGATAGTACCGAGGCTTACGTCGAAGTGCTCGACGGTTCGAGGGTACATCCCGAGACTTACGAATGGGCGAGAAAAATGGCCGTTGACGCGCTTGAGTACGACGACGAGGACGCTAATCCGGCTGGCGCGCTCGAGGAAATTCTTGAATCGCCCGAACGTCTCAAGGATCTTGATCTTGACGCTTTCGCCGAAGAACTCGAGAGGCAGGGCTTTGGCAATAAGTGCGTTACGCTTTATGATATCAGAGCTGAGCTTAACAGCCGTTACAAGGATCTTCGCGCTCCATACGCATCGCCGAGCCCCGAAAAACTTTTTGACATACTCACCAAAGAGACGCCCGAAACCTTTTACATCGGTAAATTAATATTGGCCACTGTTTCCGGCATAAGTCATCGTAAACCACAGGGCGAACAATTGGATCAGGCAAATCCCGTTCGTAACGACGAGACGGGTCTCTGGCAATGTCCATTCTGTCTTCAAAAAGATTTTCCCGAACTTTCCGAAGTGTGGAATCATTTTGACGCGGGTGGCTGTCCTGGCAAAGCTACCGGTGTCAGATTACGTCTCGATAATGGTATATCCGGTTATATTCACATAAAAAATTTGTCCGACAAACACGTCGCTAATCCCGAGGAGAGAGTCGGCGCTGGACAAATTATACATTGTCGCGTTATTAAGATCGAGGTCGATCGTTTTAGCGTCGAATGCACGAGCAAGAGCAGCGATCTCGCTGATAAAAATCACGAATGGAGGTAAATATTTGTTTTTTTTGAAAATAATAATAAATGTTAGGCATTTCACGCCAAGGGAGCCACGCTTATTTTGTATGTTCAAAAATGACAAGCAAATTTTTATAATATAAACTGACTTTTAATGACCTTGACTTTTAATGAGTTTAAACGTTTGAATCATAAAAAAAAAATCTATATTTTGTAAAATCATTTTGTCGATTCTCGCGAGATTTCCGATCGAATATCATCTAAGGTATGGGTAGCACCATTTTTTTCTCCTTTAGATCGATAGTGTGCGTTTTGCTTGATTTTTAATGAGTTTAAACGTATGAATCATGAAAAGAAAAAAATCTATATTTAGTTAAATGATTTTATCGATTCTCGCGAGATTTCGCAAAATGACACGCAAATTTTTATAATATAGTTTAAACTATCAAGAAATAAAGGGCATTCTTTTCAAATTCTCAATTACACATATAGACAAGGACTATAATATACGCGTCATAATGTGAAAAAAAAATGACGTGGATATCCTCGCGTATCTGTAATACAATATTAGACTGAAAGTTCGGTCTTTTATTTTTTAGTCTTCTCTTATAACGTTGATATTTCTGTGAAAATATATTTTTTCACGCATTATTAAATTATTTCAAAAATCAAACAGTCTCTACGTTCTCGCAACTCAATTTTTTTTCTTCATATTTTTATTTCGCGCTCCTCCATTGTCGAATTAATTTTCAGACCTCAGCGAGATCCGTTCTACGACACGGAGGCCGAGGAAAAAGATAAGAAAGTGGAGGAAGACGCGAAAAAGGTGAAACAACGACAGACATACGTGAAACGCGTGATCGTTCATCCGTCATTTCACAACATCAGTTATTCCGAGGCTGAGAAAATGATGAAATCAACGAAACAGGGCGACGCCGTTGTACGACCGAGTAGCAAGGGTGCTGATCATCTGACCGTAACTTGGAAAGTTACCGACGATATATATCAGCACATTGACGTGAGAGAAGAGGGAAAAGGAAATGCTTTTTCTCTTGGTACGAGCCTGTGGATTGGTAACGAGGAATTCGAGGATTTGGATGAAATTCTAGCTCGACACGTTAATCCAATGGCGTCATACTCCTCGGAATTGTTGGACTATAAGCATTACAAGCCAAGCGTAACGGGTCTCAAGGATAAAGCCGAGGAGCTGCTCAAGGAACAGCAGAGAGAAAATCCAGGCGGAATTCCATACATTATTAGCGCGGCTAAGGTAAAGAAAAATTGTCATTTATTTATTTATTTATTTTTTCGAAAAAAATAACGTACATTTTCTAACGAGTTTTACGATTTACAGAATTATCCGGGAAAATTTTTGCTCTCGTACTTGCCTCGTTCGAACTGCCGTCACGAATACGTGACCGTGTCGCCCGATGGCTTTCGATTTAGAGGTCAAATGTTCGCGAGAGTTGGCGATCTCTTTAGTTGGTTCAAAAAACACTTTAGAGATCCCGTGCCCGGGCAAATTACACCGAGCACACCGCGCGGTGCTGTCACTTCCAGAACGCCGTATCACAATACCCCGGGTGTCGTCAGCAGTAAGTTATACCATAGATTTTGGCTTCGATATTTTTTTAAAGGACATCAGCGCCTTAGTTGCAAAAAATGCATTATTTTTATAATGCATTATTGATTTCATTAGTGATTATTCTAGTAATGAGTAATGGGACTTGAATTCCATTGCGCATCGTTCATTTAATAAATAATGCGGTCAAGAAAAACATTGCATCAATCTTTTAATTAATAATACCAATATCAGACCATTAAGCATTACATAAGTACTGGAAAATGAAAAAAAAACATATCATTTTGCATTACGTTATTAATGGTTTATTGGCACAGCGTTACATTGAACATGACTAAAGTAATGGGTAATGTGGAAAACATTACGTTACTCATTACTGAAGTAATGGGTATTGTAATGCTTCGCATCACCCATTACTTCAGTAATGGGTAATGCATGACAATGCTATTTTTCCATTTATATAGAAATAAATAATGCAAAATATAAAAATGGAGCATTACTTCCAGTGCTGCATTGTGTCGAGTAATGCATTAGTTGCATTATTGGAATCGAAATTCTTTATTAATTTATATAACAATGTCAATGAAATCACATGGTTTGGTTGAACACAAAACGCACGACCGCTATCTTTGTCGTCATTTACTTTCCTTCACGAACGACGTGCTTTAAAGAGACGTTGAGACAGCAACACCACAAAGTAAATGAGCAGACTATTCCAATAGTTCGGATATTCGCTCTATATCGTTTATATGAAACCCAGCGTTGATAATATTCGCTTCTGAAGCATTATTAACTTCATACTTTATGCCAAAATCATCCAAATAAAACTGCGAGATGTTTCATTTAAAATTAAAGATGCAAATATCATTAACTTACATTAATTTCAATCATCCGTAGTTTGAAAAAAGATTTTCTTTTTACGACCTTCAACATCAATAGAAGTAACGCGCAACTCCAAAAAGATGTGACGCGGTACTCTATTACCACACAGATAGAGGAGATGTGATGTTCTTGTGTTAACAGAGTCGCGCGTAACTTTGCCCGTTTACTAAATGCCCGGGAAAAAGTGGTTGGATACGATCTTATACAATCATATACAATCTTATAAGATAAGATTTTATACAACTTGATCAAAAATTGAGACGATAGAATCATATGGAATCATATAAATTCTTATAGAATTATATCCAATTGTATGCGACAATTGTTTTCCATATGACTGTATATGATTCTATAGAATTTGATAATACTATATAAATTTGTATATGACTCTAAAAAAAATTGGCTATTTTGTATAAAATTGTATATGATTGTATATATTGTTATATATAAGACTCATATAGATGTTTTAGGATTGGATCGGAAGATATATGATTTTATACGATTGTGTATTATTGCATTAAATTTTCTCTTATTTCTTGTTAAAGTATAATAATAAATTATTGTATTCGTATTTCGATAATGCATTACTCGAAGTAATAATGCATTAGTCGAAGAAATAATGCATTACTCGAGGTAATACATTATTCATCATTATAGTAATGGAAAGTTAATGCTGCTCCGCATTACCCATCATTATAGTAATCGATAATGGAAGTATTTTGCACTACTTATTACTATAGTAATGGATAATGGAACACTTTTGCATTACCCATTACTTCAGTAATGGATAATGGAACACTTTTGCATTACCCATTACTTCGGTAATGGAAAATGGAACACTTTTGCATTAGCCATTACTTCAGTAATGGATAATGTAATGTTTTTCGTATTATTCACTATTAATGCAATGCATAATGGTCGTCTTTTACATTTCTCATGACCAATGTAATGCTTAATGTTTTTCTTCATCCAATTGTAGTTATTTCTGTAATGGATAATGCATTATTTTCACATGATAATTTCGGCAACCCTGGTTACCACACAGATAGAGGAGATGTGATGTTTTTGTGTTAACAGAGTCACGCGTAACTTTGCCCGTTTACTAAATGCCCGGGAAAAAGTGGTTGGATACGCTCTTATACAATCATATACAATAAGATTTTATACAACTTGATCAAAAATTGAAACGATACAATCATATAGAATCACATAAATTCTTATAGAATTATATCCAATTGTATGTGACAATTGTTTTCCATATGACTGTATATGATTCTATAGAATTTTATAATACTATATAAATTTGTATACGACTCTAAAAAAATTGGCAATTTTGTATAAAGTTGTATATGATTGTATATATTGTTATATATAAGGGTCGTATAGATGTTTTAGGATTGGATCGGAAGATATATGATTTTATACGATTGTGTATTATTGCATTAAATTTTCTCTTATTTCTTCTTAAAGTATAATAATAAATTATTGTATTCGTATTCCGATAATGCATTACTCGAGGTAATACATTATTCATCATTATAGTAATGGAAAGTTAATGCTGCTCTGCATTACCCATCATTATAGTAATCGATAATGGAAGTATTTTGTACTACTAATTACTATAGTAATGGATAATGGAACACTTTTGCATTACTCATTACTTCAGTAATGGATAATGGAACACTTTTGCATTACCCATTACTTCAGTAATGGAAAATGAAACACTTTTGCATTAGCCATTACTTCAGTAATGGATAATGTAATGTTTTTCGTATTATTCCTTATTAATGCAATGCATAATGGTCGTCTTTTACATTTCTCATGACCAATGTAATGCTTAATGTTTTTCATCATCCAATTGTAGTTATTTCTGTAATGGATAATGCATTATTTTCACATTATAATTTCGGCAACCCTGATTCAGCGCGAGGTAAAAAACTTGTGCATAATTCGAGCTATCGGACCAAAAATTTCTACACGAGTGGAGACGTGATTATGGATCTTTGGTGTTTCGTTAGTATCGAAATAGAGTTTCAAATTATATGCACGCTTTTTATTTTTACTTTTTACAAAATCACTACAAACGCTTTTACTCCTATAAACACAAGTTCGTTCGGGTAAATCTGCATTGATAGATTAACAAATGAAAAAATCAATCTGAGAAAAAAAAACCCGCAAAGTTTATTCCATGAGAGAAAGAGAACCTCTCGGTTTCCTCGTGAAAGCGAACCGAATTCTTTGATTCTATATAAAAGAAAATACCAATGAGAAAACAATGTGAAATTTTGAATTCTTCATCTTAATTATTCTAAAACTGTATTGTTGACTTTTTATTTCCAGGCATGAATCAAGAAGCTATACAAAGAGTAGCTCAAAATCTTCCACATCACATGCTTCATTCGCTCTCGCAAGTAGCCAATCAAACGCCGCACCATTATCCGCCTCATACACCGGGAACCGCTGCAGCCGCTGGTTACGGTGGAATTCATACGTATCCAAATACACCGTACACACCATCGGGACAAACGCCATTCATGACACCGTATCAAACACCTCATCATACGCCGCATCACTCGCAGCCAACACCGCGATACGGTCAACAGACACCGAGTCAGCATCAGGGACAATTTGTGCATCCGACCGTTCCGCCATCAACGGGTGTGCATCACAGATCGACACCGTCTCATCGGCCTACGCCTCCGATATCAAATTCCGGCGATCCAATGGATTGGAAAAAAGCCGCCGAAGCTTGGGCACGATTGAAGCAAACTGTGCCGAGAGTCTCGTGAGTAAAAAATGAAATTTCCCCGAGCGCTCTTAACGTAAAATATCGAAAAAGTCCGTTGCTCATAGATGAATTTTTGTGAATGAACAAAAATGCACGACGAAGTAATATGCTAGTTTAAATTTTCACTTTTCTGTTCAATATTTCAATAATGTTTTGTGAAAATTGTGTTCAACTTTTGATAGTCTTTTTTTTTTATTCGCTTCTGCTAAAACTGTATTTCACGTTTTTCGAATAATTCAGAAGTACGACACCGAGATACGATGATTCTCGTAAAACTCCGAGAAGCTACGAGGATTCGTCGGGACGTGTAACTCCGCGAAGTCGACCGCCTCCAGCGCGAACACCCTCGTACAAATCACCGCGCGGAACTCCTCATACGAATTCCAGTCCGCGCAGTATGTCACTCAGCGGTGACGGCACTCCACTCTACGACGAGAGCTAACAAAGTAATTCGTTCTATTTGTTCATAGTGAATGATGAGTATATATAAATCGTGTTATTTACTCAACGTGCGGGGACAATATCCATTTGATCGTAAGAGCGTGATAATTTGCTGTCCCCGAAATTGTAATGAAAATTCGGCGCGGAAGCGCCAAAAAAAAAATTCGATTTAACAGCGTAAATCGAATTAGTTTTTATCAGTGATTTTACATCGAGTAATTCGTTCTTTTTACATTTATTTCATCGCAGCTCCCATGCTATTCCATTTACGTGTGTACATAATATTTACGTACAAAAGGGGCAATTGCCCGTGTGGAACGGAGCTATTTTACTTTTTATCATTATTATTATTTATTTGTATCAGGCGGAGACTGGAGTGAGTTTTGTACTTCCCCCGGATATTGGTGCATTTAACAAAAAAAATTGCAATATCAATCGATTTACCATCGTATCGCTTCTTTTTACGTTTTATCTGTATCCGAAATTTTAATCCGCCGCGTGGATACATAAAAATTGCGAAAATTCATCACAATTCACTAGTCCGTTTTATTCAAAGGCATTTAAACATTGAAAAATGTACTTTTACGAATGTTCGTCCAACAATATTTATTGTTTTATTTCGATATTTATGTATTCAGGCATGACATTTTGTCAATTGCACTCGTTTTTATGTGGAAAATTCACGCTTGCATGTGCAATGGAGAAAAAAAATTTAATTTTTTTTTTACAATTTCGCCTGCAATAATTGTTTATACATAAAATTCTCCATCATGATTGTGAACAATGCGCATAATAATTTACATCACATTTTACATATGTTGCGCTCAAAATACCATGCGGTTTTGTTTTTAAATATCAACAAAAAAAAAAGACACATCGCGATGTAATTTCCGTGATGTAGCTGCAAAAGCTCCAATTAGATCATTTCTACTGACTTTATCGACTTTTTTTTCGGTATCTTGTTTGAATGGAAAGAAAAAAATCATGAAAATAATAAAATTTAACACCAACAAAGTTCTGGTGGCTCTTTGAGGAATGCAAAACTCTCTAGTCTCTCCGTATGCGAGAAAACGGTATTCGGAAGAATAATTTAAAAAAAATGGACTGATATATATTGTGAAACTTGTAATATTGCGATGTCGTCCTGGTTATTGGTCTAGACCAAAATGAAGGTGGAAGGAGAGAGAGAGAGAAGCGACGAGTATAATTTCTTCCTCTAACGCTTCCCGTAAAGACGCGGGTTTTCATTGGAATATTTCAAATGAATTGTTAAATGTTTGTTACGTTCGTTTACACCGTAAGACAACATTCACATATATTTTGTACAATGGCTTGACAGTGATATTAAACAACATATACTCGAAGAATTAGGACGTAATCAATGTCTTTTCCATTATTTTATTTTTTCCCTTAAATAATAATCTTTCGAAAGATACGCAATGTTTTATTGTCAATGTAAATTCTTATAATCAATGTTCTGTTTTTGAATTATCTCGTTCATATTGTTGATAACTGATCCTCCGATAAGTCGTCATTGCGCAAAGGAACGTTCTTGTAAAACGTACACATTATGTTTGACAATCCTCTCGTCTTCAAGCTGATTGAGCACGAAAAAAATATATATATAGAAAACATATACACGATAGACGATTAATTTTTTTACAAACGTTTCTCAACAACTTAATGCAAGCACGTAATTTTGCGAAACTTACTCCGTCGAAGGTCCGGTCACGACACTTTGTGTTTCACCCTCATCGATCTTCTGGCGTTTGCGTAATTTTGATTTAATCTCCGTTTCGGCCGGTTTTTCAAAGGAGCGCGAGCTCGTGCTCTGGAAGATTTAAGGGGGGAAATGCGGTTAGACGGTTCAAAAAATCGATTTTTTTTTTATTTCATAAATTGTTAGTATAAAACTATTGAAAAATATGTTCCCAAAATTTTAAATGAAAATTCCGACTCGTTCTACTGTTATAAGCCATTAAGGGGGGAAATAGGGTTAGGACAGCGTTTTCTCAATGATTTTCATGAATTTTTTTATAGTATAAAAAATGAATGTAATTTATTGAAACTTTGAGAATATTTTATACACGTATTTAAGTATATACTATAAAATTTTTGAAGAATTTCCTTGAAAAACACCGAAGATATTAGCGACCCCATATTGCTTGTTTTTCTTGGTACTATTTTTTCAAACGCGTTTTTCCGAAAACGACTTTTTTTTAACTTGCTTACACGCTAGTTTGAAAAGTTTTCAACCAATCGTTTTGAAAATTCGCAGTTACTTTCTTCATAGTATTGCGCTCTATATGAACCTAAAATCGGAATATTATCATTATTTAAAAAAATTTTTTTTTGCAAATAAAGTTGTAAAAAATGGCAAAAAATCATGCTTTTTTGTTTTGACCTCTGTAAAAAATTCAATTTTCTATTTTTTTGATAGCATTTAGGTTCATATAGAAGAGAGACATGTAATAAAAGTAAATTCCAACCTCGTTTGATTTCAGATGAAAATTGCGGCTTCCAGAATGTACGCAAAATGCTGAGTCTTATTATGACCTGCAATATGGGGTCGCTAATATTTTATAGTATATACTTAAATATATGTATAAAAATTTTATAGTATATACTTAAATATATGTATAAAATATTCTCAAAATTTCAATAAATTATATTCATTTTTTTATACTATAAAAAAATTCATGAAAATCATTGAGAAAACGCTGTCCTAACCCTATTTCCCCCCTTAAGATTGGCCATGTTTTTGTTGTTGCTCGAATTAACTGTTATCATAATGATTTACACAGCGATGGTACCGTTAAAAAAAAACTAATTAAAATAAATTTCTAACAAAATAATCATGAAAAATATTAATACTCTTAATAATGCTTGATAACTTGATAAACGAACAAAGTATTATGTAGTAATCTTGGCGACATCATTTTTAATGGTTTTTTTCGTTCAAACGTTGCCCATCACCGATGTGCTCCAAAAACTAGCTACTAAATAACATCGACACTTACTTGCTCGGGACTCTGGAACGACATAGTATTTTTGTTAGTGTATCTCAATTTTCTCGATGACGTTGTATTCGTATTCAGCGCGAGATCGTGCGTTCTTGTTTTTCGTTTCTGTAAAGAAAAGTAAATAATACGTCGTATGCAAGTTTCAATCAGCACCTTTTTTTTTCTCCTCTAGATCGATAGTGTGCGTTTTGCTTAATTTTTTAATGAGTTTAAACGTTTGAATCGTGAAAAATAAAATCTATATTTTGTAAAATCATTTTGTCGAATTCTCGCGAGATTTCCTATCAAATATAATATACGGTATGGTTAGCACCAATTTTTTTTCTCCTTTAGATCGATAGTGTGGCGTTTTACTTGATTTTTAATGAGTTTAAACGTTTGAATCATGAAAAAAAAAAATCTATATTTTGTAAAATCATTTACAAAACGCGATTCTCGCGAGATTTCCTATCAAATATCTAAGGTATGTGTAGCACCAATTTTTTGTCTCTTTTAGATCGATAGTGTGCGTTTTGCTTGATTTTTAATGAGTTTAAACGTTTGAATCATGAAAAAAAAAATCTATATTTTGTAAAATCATTTTGTCGATTCTCGCGAGATTTCCTATCAAATATCATCTAAGGTATGGGTAGCACCAATTTTTTTTCTCCTTTAGATCGATAGTGTGCGTTTTGCTTGATTTTTAATGAGTTTAAACGTTTGAATCATGAAAAAAAAAAATCTATATTTAGTAAAATGATTTTGTCGATTCTCGCGAGATTTCCTATCAAATATCATCTAAGGTATGGTTAGCACCAATTTTTTTTCTCCTTTAGATCGATAGTGTGCGTTTTGCTTGATTTTTAATGAGTTTAAACGTTCGAATCATGAAAAAAATCTATATTTAGTAAAATCGGTCGATTCTCGCGAGATTTCGTATCAAATATCATCTAAGATCACTTGTCGTGAAAAAAAGACAATAGCAATGAGAATAGTGGAAAATGTCAAAAGTTTTAATACTCTAAGGCGCCTCACCCTGAGCACAGATTTCGTTTCTTCTTCCTCCTCCGACTCGCTCGAAGAGTCCTGCATCCTTCTCGCAAGTCTTCTTTTGCCACTTCTACCTTTTTGTGCACCATTAGAAATTGGTGGTTTTTTCGCTGATGATTTGTTCGCATTCGGTGATATTTTTTCCGCTTTCTGAGAGCAAATCAATCCGTTAGAACCCGAAAATTATGCGAAGCGACAAATTCGGAAAAAAAAAAAAACTGCATTCACCTTTTTCTTAGTTCTAGTCTCGTGATTCGCACCGCGACTCGCGTGTCCTCTGGGCGAAGTTCTCTTATCCGCAACTTCGATCTTTTCGAACGTCGAGTGGATCAACGATTCTTCACAATTTCCCGGATTGTAAATCGCCTTGTTGTCCTTCATAGTAACTCTTTCGCCTGTAAACGACAGACAATATGTTTATGAAAAATGAGCGAATTGATTTTAATTATTAAAGAAATGGAGAATAAATACCAGTCCAATAATTCAAGGGCGGTAATATGCGTCGTCCTCGCGAGCTTGTTGGCACACCGAGACAGTCAATCGATGTGTTTTGTAATCGTTGCTTCGTTGGAGATACGTTGTTTTCTAAACGGATCACGTTATTCTTGCATTAGTTTAAAAAAAAAAAAAGATCCCAACAGCACGGGCAAGCTCCTTACCTGAAGACAATAATTTCCATTTTTCGCAGAATTGATTTATTTTCATCGGACAACCGGCGCGACATTGTTTGACCAAATCTTTCGGTACAACTAAGAATACGAAAAAAAAAAAATAGTGATTAGTTAACGCTGCAGCTTGCATACCGAATCTTCATTAGTTTCAATGTATTCATATACCGTGTTTGGTATCATTCAAATCGCCGACGAGTCGATAGACGACATGATCAATGGTTTCAATCATTTTGGCACTTAGTCGACGCTTTACAAAATCAGTTGTGAATTTTCGATTTACAACGTGGCCTGCCTCGCTGTAAACATTAAAAAGTGTAACACCGTTTATTAAAAGTATAAACAAGTGCTACTGAGCGTCAGTAGTATTTCAAACATCCGCTACAATCGAAAACACATTTTTTTTATTCGATTAAGGAGGGTGCATACGTTCGTCCAAATGTTAGGACATCATTCAAATGAAATTCGACAATTGAATATAAACCTTGATAAGAAAAATTAATTTTTTTCATTGCTATTTAGAAAGCATCCATTATATATTTTTTTCCTCCGATTGTAGTTCAGTCATTATATACGTTTGGAAATGCATGTGAACCGAAAAAGCTGATTTTTGGATATTGTGTGGGGGGGGCTTAGAAAAGCTTAACTTCAAATTGTCGACTAAGATGTCCTATGTGCGTTCTTCGCCATCTTGAAATAAGTGTAAAATTTTGTTTTTTTTTGCAATAACTCGGCTCTCCGTCGAGATACGAAAATTGCGATAGGATACTTTTTTGTTGCATCTTTTACGCTCTACAATTTGGGTCATGTGCATTTTTTACCTACCGTTCATCGTTTTTGAGATTATCGAACGAGAAAGTAAAAAATTCAAGTAGTGAAACTTGTTTTTGGCTGTTTTCTTCTTTCTCGTGATAGATATCGAAAAAATGTCTATTATCAAACTTGTAGAGCATGTTAATACCTGCGATGTCATTTTTTTTTTTTTTGTATATCTCGTCATTCTACAGAGTGAGACCGCTGACACCTACGAGAGCCGAAAATGAAATGCATTGCATCGGACTAATTTTATTATACTAAATGCGAATCACCGCACAAAGAGGAGACGGCAAGAATGAGGCGCGACTGTGAAACATATGAATATATATATATATATTTTTTTTTTTCCATATGTTTGCTTTTTTACTAACTTACTTTTTTCTTAGATACTTTTTTACCGTAGATTTGACAAAAAACTGTAAAATTATATTTAACAATCTTTAAAAATACAGGATGAGGCACTAACTGTTGCCACGTAGAATAACTCCGAAAGTACGATGGTAGTAGAAAATTTTTTGAAACACAGGGTGAATTAAAAATACAGGGTGAGGCACTAACTGTTGCCACGTAGAATAACTCCGAAAGTACGATGGTAGTAGAAAATTTTTTGAAACACAAGTTCCATGGGACAACGGGGGCTATCATATGGCGTTAGTTTTTTGTTGCTAGGTGGAGTCGCATCGGAGATTTCAAGGTCAACTCTGTTTTTTTAGATAGAATGGTATGTTTTGGTACTTATTTTCTGATATGGGCTATCGAGACGAATCCAATGATATTAGAAAAAAAAAATTTTGATTTTTTTAAATTTTAACATTTTTTATTTTTTATTTATTTTTTTCGAGGCAAAAAAGTGAGATGAACTTTATTTACAGAAGGTGTTCAAAGTGATTGCCATTGGAATCAATGCAGTACTGCAATCTCCTTATCACGGATTGTGTAGAATTTCTTATCACTTCGGCACTTATCGAATCACATGCTCTAACAATTCTCTCTCGCATATCATCAGGCGTAGTTGGACGTAAATATTTACTAAATACGGCGTTTTTCATCAAACCTACAATGTACCGTGTAAATACACGGTGAAATTTTGCACGATATGCGAGAGAAAAAAATTTTTTTAAACAAAAAAAAATCAAAAAAGATAAAAAAAAAACATCATTGGATTCGTCTCGATAACCGCTACCGGAAAATAAGTACCAAAACATAGCATTCTATCTAAAAAAAACAATGTTGACCTTGAGTCTCCGATGCAACTCCACCAAGCAACAAATAACTAACGCCATATGATAGCCCCCGTTGTCCCATGCAACTTTTGTTTCAAAAAATGTTCTACCACTATCGTACTTTCGGAGTTATTCTACGTGGCAACAGTTAGTGCCTCGCCCTGTATTTTGGTGGTTTTTGTGGAAAAAAAAAATTTTTACTTTCTCGTTCGATATCTCAACAACGATGAACGGTAGGTGAAAATTGTATATGACCTAAATTGTGGAGCGTAAAAGAAGCAACAAAAAAGTATCCTATCGCAATTTTCGTATCTCGACGAAGAGCCGAGTTATTGCAAAAAAACAAAATTTGACACTTATTTCAAGATGTCGGAGAACGCACATAGGAAATCTTGGTCGACAATTTGAAGTTAAGCTTTTCTAATCTCCCCCGCCACACAATATCAAAAAAATGAGCTTTTTCGGTTCACATGCATTTCTAATCCGGTTTTTTTCGACGTAACGACTGGACTATTACATTTTGTTTTTCATTACCATTTTCACATTACAATGCAACGTTATCTAACGAATGTACCACTGAAAAAAAAGTGTAATATATTCGCGAACGATATTTTACTTTGGTCGTAACGTACTTGAGTAATTTTCCCTCGAAGCTTAAACGACACTTGGATTCATCGTTTTTGTCGCAAATAACGGCCGGTACCCAGCCAGTAAGTTGCTTCGGATTGTCTTCGGATCCAAATCTTCCAATCGACAATTCCTTAGGATGGTCTTTCGTCTCGACATCATCAGAATTTGTCTCTCTTCGTGTCTTTCCATCCTGATCCTTGACGTTAGTATTCGCTTCTTTTTTCGTTAATTTTACGTTAATCTTTTCCGTGGACTTCACACGCTCGGGAACAAAATTTTCCGGACTCCTCTGGCTTATCGGATTATTCTTTGCCTCGTTAAACGATTCATTGGATTCCGAACGTGCATTATTATTCATGTTTACGTCATTTTCATTTTTGTTTCTCTGCTGATCGTATCCCCGAATGTTTATATTCACGATCTCGGAGCTTACAACGACAGGCATCTTCGTGACTTTTTGAATTTTCATTTTTGCCGATGGTAATTCGCAAATCTGCGGATTTTTTTCGAATTCCGTTTTCGTCGAGATGGGAATCTTGGACGATTCGTCGGATTCTGCTTCCACGACAGTGCGAATAGAATCGATTTTTTTCTGGAGCTTCGGATCCGATGACGCGCGATTCAAATCCTCCGGTTTCTCAGTCACGAAATTTTCCGTGCAACCGTTATTCACCCGGTTATTTATCGTCGGATCGGGAACACTTGGAAATCCATGATTATCGTCAGTCACGTCGGGTCTGACGAATGTCGAATTATGCCGGGAATTCCTGAGACCGGAAGTGTTACGACCGATGTTGGAATCGACGGGGCAAGGTATCGTTTCCGGATAATGTTGAAAAGTTTTTTTTCCATCATCGCGAAAGTCGCTAGTTTTACGTGAGTCATTGTCAATAGAATGTTGACTTGTTTCGCGATAATATTTCATAGTTTCAAAGATCTTTCCGCCAATTCTTCGATCTGGCCTTTCATCCTCAGTTATACTGACACTCGAGTCATACTGTGCTGTTCGCGTGTCTTGAACTTTAAATTTTTCCCTTTGACATTTCTCGTTGTCGTCCTCGGTTATACTCACGTTCGAGTCACTTGGATCTACTCGTCGCAAATCTTTTTCCGCGACTCGATTTTTCCTCGGACTCGCGAATTTTCGTTCACGCAACTCTTTCCCAACGGATCTCTCGTTCGTCGAAAATTCCTCTTCGCTCAGACTCGAATCGTGCACTTTATCTCTTGGCGCACATTCTTCAGCAAATTTTACGGAATCTCGCGCTTCTCCGAGCGTTCTGTAGTCCTGAAATCTCTGAGATTTCCGTATTTTCTCGTGCGACCTGTAAAGTGAAACGTTCGATGTTCTTCTTCGCGTATCGTAATAATCGTTCTCCGGCTCGGAACTCTCGTAATCGTCTTTTGATAATTTTCTTCGAACTTCCAAGCCGTACCAATCGTTGCGCAATTTTTTAGCAACATTTCTCTTATCACCGCTAGCACCAGCCTGCTGATTCTCGCAACGTTCCAGTTTTACGAAAGAACGTTGCGAAATGTTCGGGCTCGTTTCTACGGCCGATCGATTATTCATTGGAGTACGAGACGAGTCTTTGAGGCATTTCGAAACATCGCTCTTTTCCGTGTTGTCCGATTCCGCGGATTGATAAGACACCACGTACTTCATGCAGTCAAACATTTCAACAATTTTTTGTATATACTCGATCGAACAATTTTTATTCGTTAAATTATCAATTATTATGTTCAGTTTGTCTTCCTGTATAATATCCTTCAATGAATTTCCAACAAATCTTTGCTTACCGTCCGTACTCGCGATGCTACTGTCGTGCAACGACTTGCTCTTATCGCACGTCGCATTTACCGCAGGACTTTCCACGCTCTCTGTATCGTTCGCGCGACTTTTCGATAAATTCATCGAATTTTCCAGTGAATTTCCAACCGACGGATTGTTCATTCGCGAACAAGCGCATACATTTTTCTCCAAATGATTTTCGTTATGCACCTGGCACGGAGTCGTTACGGTGGATTTTATGGATCTTACACGTTTTCGGGGAGATCTTGACCTCGTGCGTTTTTCAAAACGTTGGTAGCACGATAATTCCGTTATTTCGCTCTTGAGATCCTCGTCGCTGTCGGTTATTGGTGTTGGCCATCGAAAACTCAATCTGCTACCGTCACCAACGAAATTACGCCATACCTGATAAACGTTTTCCCAGTCGTCCGGAAAGCCATTGTAAAATTTTCCTCTCACGTAATCCGGTAGTTCTGTGAGATTGAATAAATACATTGTAACACGTGGGTATCGTCGAGTATTCGGAGAAGACTAATAATGTGCGCCTCGTATAAATTTGCGCCAATTTTTCCCAGTAATGCACGTTTTTAGTTATTTCTCGAATGCATCTCATTGATTGTGCCAAAGATATTGTAGTTTGTATATTGTTTTTTCGAAATAACATTTTCCATAAAATCTCTATCCGTTTGTACAATGAAAAAAATTAATATTGCCAATAATTATTTTGCTCCAATTCTGACTCGCGAATTGTACGACCAGCATATTTTGACAAAAGATCTTACCGCCGCGCTCGTCGACGAGAATGCCTCGAAGATGATAAGTGTGTTTGAATATGGACTGAACACTAGTGGCCGTGAGTCTTCTGATGACGGGCTTGCTTCTCGCGACTTTTCCACATTCCAGTGTCCCCTTAATGATCAGTTGTCCCTTGTCGTTGATTAAGACTCTCCAACGTGAAAATATTCTATCTTGAGCTTTGGCGGCTGATTGAGAATTGCCGTTAGACTTGTTGTAAGTCGTTCTGCTGCGATATTCGTTGTTCTCTTTGAACACCGAGCCTGAATTAACGTCCGTGATAGCGGCGCATTTGGAATTGGAGGAATTCCCTTCGCGATTCAACGACACGTTCAACAGAGGTGTACGTCCGTTGTCAATGCTGGATCTTGTGGATTTTCCGAAGGTAAGAACGGGCGTTCTTGGCGGAGGCATCATGGCGCTGTCGTTGACGCAATTCTTGTTTAAAGGAAATTGCTTTTCGCTCGAAGTACAAATGCTGTTGCGAGCGACGACGGATTGTTTATTTTGCAGCATATTGCGAAGATTGGAGCTCGACGAAACAACCACGCTTCCGATACGCGACGATTGTAAGGACATTGCCGCGCAACTTGTGTCGAGATTATCGCCGTTGATACTCGATATACTCGGCCATGTACAGCTGTTACGCTCGTCGGTGTTTCTGCCGTCGGCATTTTTCAACAAAACCATTTTCAACGTACGCTCTAATCGTTTGTAACGCTCGTCCATTTGGAGATCTTTGAACGTTTTCTGCACGTTGGGAAAATAAAAAAGTTTTATTACTGTCGAGAATGGATAAATTTGTATTTTTTTTCTTTTTAATTCGATCGTATCATACCTCACTTGCGTTTTCCATACTTTTCGACCTAATTTTGTTTCGCAAAATGTTAACATAATCGACATAAACAAATGAACGGAGAAAAAAACCACTCTTAACCACAAAACGATATATGAACAATGAATTGCTCGAAATCTGTGAGTCTTAATTGTAAAATCTTTTTTTTTTATGATCAATTTCTCTTCGCTCATCCATATCTATTTAGTCATTTAATTTTTAGTCAAGTAAATATAGTCATTGTTAATAGTATCTTATTTTTATTTATAATGTCAACGATAAAGGACACTTGTGCGTATTTGAATGCCCTTGAAGTGTGCAGAACTGCGCAGAACATCTTTTTTGAGCGGGAAAAAAATTGAGACAATGCTCAGTCGGTTGATGAACAATGAAATCAATTTATGAGTAGATTTAATGTTTCTTTCTCGATTTCTACTTGACCGATTATCAATAATTCATCACCGAGTATTGGTTAGATAGAAATTACGCGGTAATCGTGGAAAAGTAGTTTTGGTTTAGTTCGTTTATATTCCACTGGCGCTACTTGCAGACCCGAACGCGAGATTTTCTTTACTCAATTTTCAATTCGCAGACAATTTTCGAGAGTTTTTGTGGTGCTATCTGGCAAATTAGAAGTTACAAAACCAAAATATATAGTAAATTGTTTCTGGTACAATTAACTTCCATATTTGATACATGTTCCTTCAATGTTACCAAGATCTCAAAGGATCCCATTACACCGATGCTGTTGAAATTTTTCATCGTTTATCTGCTCTTAAATGCCATTGTAAATAATATCTTATTTTTATTTATAATGTCACGATAAAGGACACTTGTGCGTATTTGAATGCCCTTGAAGTGTGCAGAATTGCGCAGAACATCTTTTTTGAGCGGAGAAAAATTGAGACAATGCTCAGTCGGTTGATGAACAATCAAATCAATTTATGGGTAGATTGAATGGTTCTTTCTCAATTTCTACTTGACCGATTATCAATAATTCATCACCGAGTATTGGTTAGATAGAAATTACGCGGTAATCGTGGAAAAGTAGTTTTGGTTTAGTTCGTTTATATTCCACTGGCGCTACTTGGAGGACCCGAAAGCGAGATTTTCTTTACTCAATTGTCAATTCGCAGACAATTTTCGAGAGTTTTTGTGGTGCTATCTGGCAAATTAGAAGTTAAAAAACCAAAATATATAGTAAGTTGTTTCTGGCACAAATAACTACCATATTTGATAGATGTTCCTTCAATGTTACCAAGATCTCAAAGGATCCCATTGCCCTTGAAGTGTGCAGAATTGCGCAGAACATCTTTTTTGAGCGGGAGAAAAATTGAGACAATGCTCAGTCGGTTGATGAACAATGAAATCAATTTATGGGTAGATTGAATGTTTCTTTCTCGATTTCTACTTGACCGATTATCAATAATTCATCACCGAGCATTGGTTAGATAGAAATTACGCGGTAATCGTGGAAAAGTAGTTTTGGTTTAGTTCGTTTATATTCCACTGGCGCTACTTGCAGACCCGAACGCGAGATTTTCTTTACTCAATTGTCAATTCGCAGACAATTTTTGAGAGTTTTTGTGGTGCTATCTGGCAAATTAGAAGTTACAAAACCAAAATATATAGTAAATTGTTTCTGGTCCAATTAACTTCCATATTTGATACATGTTCCTTCAATGTTACCAAGATCTCAAAGGATCCCATTACACCGATGTTGTTGAAATTTTTCATCGTTTATCTGCTCTTAAATGCCATTGTAAATAATATCTTATTTTTATTTATAATGTCAACGATAAAGGACACTTGTGCGTATTTGAATGCCCTTGAAGTGTGCAGAATTGCGCAGAACATCTTTTTTGAGCGGAGAAAAATTGAGACAATGCTCAGTCGGTTGATGAACAATCAAATCAATTTATGGGTAGATTGAATGGTTCTTTCTCAATTTCTACTTGACCGATTATCAATAATTCATCACCGAGTATTGGTTAGATAGAAATTACGCGGTAATCGTGGAAAAGTAGTTTTGGTTTAGTTCGTTTATATTCCACTGGCGCTACTTGGAGGACCCGAAAGCGAGATTTTCTTTACTCAATTGTCAATTCGCAGACAATTTTCGAGAGTTTTTGTGGTGCTATCTGGCAAATTAGAAGTTAAAAAACCAAAATATATAGTAAGTTGTTTCTGGCACAAATAACTACCATATTTGATAGATGTTCCTTCAATGTTACCAAGATCTCAAAGGATCCCATTGCCCTTGAAGTGTGCAGAATTGCGCAGAACATCTTTTTTGAGCGGGAGAAAAATTGAGACAATGCTCAGTCGGTTGATGAACAATGAAATCAATTTATGGGTAGATTGAATGTTTCTTTCTCGATTTCTACTTGACCGATTATCAATAATTCATCACCGAGCATTGGTTAGATAGAAATTACGCGGTAATCGTGGAAAAGTAGTTTTGGTTTAGTTCGTTTATATTCCACTGGCGCTACTTGCAGACCCGAACGCGAGATTTTCTTTACTCAATTGTCAATTCGCAGACAATTTTTGAGAGTTTTTGTGGTGCTATCTGGCAAATTAGAAGTTACAAAACCAAAATATATAGTAAATTGTTTCTGGTCCAATTAACTTCCATATTTGATACATGTTCCTTCAATGTTACCAAGATCTCAAAGGATCCCATTACACCGATGTTGTTGAAATTTTTCATCGTTTATCTGCTCTTAAATGCCATTGTAAATAATATCTTATTTTTATTTATAATGTCAACGATAAAGGACACTTGTGCGTATTTGAATGCCCTTGAAGTGTGCAGAATTGCGCAGAACATCTTTTTTGAGCGGAGAAAAATTGAGACAATGCTCAGTCGGTTGATGAACAATCAAATCAATTTATGGGTAGATTGAATGGTTCTTTCTCAATTTCTACTTGACCGATTATCAATAATTCATCACCGAGTATTGGTTAGATAGAAATTACGCGGTAATCGTGGAAAAGTAGTTTTGGTTTAGTTCGTTTATATTCCACTGGCGCTACTTGGAGGACCCGAAAGCGAGATTTTCTTTACTCAATTGTCAATTCGCAGACAATTTTCGAGAGTTTTTGTGGTGCTATCTGGCAAATTAGAAGTTAAAAAACCAAAATATATAGTAAGTTGTTTCTGGCACAAATAACTACCATATTTGATAGATGTTCCTTCAATGTTACCAAGATCTCAAAGGATCCCATTGCCCTTGAAGTGTGCAGAATTGCGCAGAACATCTTTTTTGAGCGGGAGAAAAATTGAGACAATGCTCAGTCGGTTGATGAACAATGAAATCAATTTATGGGTAGATTGAATGTTTCTTTCTCGATTTCTACTTGACCGATTATCAATAATTCATCACCGAGCATTGGTTAGATAGAAATTACGCGGTAATCGTGGAAAAGTAGTTTTGGTTTAGTTCGTTTATATTCCACTGGCGCTACTTGCAGACCCGAACGCGAGATTTTCTTTACTCAATTGTCAATTCGCAGACAATTTTTGAGAGTTTTTGTGGTGCTATCTGGCAAATTAGAAGTTACAAAACCAAAATATATAGTAAATTGTTTCTGGTCCAATTAACTTCCATATTTGATACATGTTCCTTCAATGTTACCAAGATCTCAAAGGATCCCATTACACCGATGTTGTTGAAATTTTTCATCGTTTATCTGCTCTTAAATGCCATTGTAAATAATATCTTATTTTTATTTATAATGTCAACGATAAAGGACACTTGTGCGTATTTGAATGCCCTTGAAGTGTGCAGAATTGCGCAGAACATCTTTTTTGAGCGGAGAAAAATTGAGACAATGCTCAGTCGGTTGATGAACAATCAAATCAATTTATGGGTAGATTGAATGGTTCTTTCTCAATTTCTACTTGACCGATTATCAATAATTCATCACCGAGTATTGGTTAGATAGAAATTACGCGGTAATCGTGGAAAAGTAGTTTTGGTTTAGTTCGTTTATATTCCACTGGCGCTACTTGCAGGACCCGAACGCGAGATTTTCTTTACTCAATTGTCAATTCGCAGACAATTTTCGAAAGTTTTTGTGGTGCTATCTGGCAGATTAGAAGTTAAAAAACCAAAATATATAGTAAGTTGTTTCTGGCACAAATAACTACCATATTTGATAGATGTTCCTTCGATGTTACCAAGATCTCAAAGGATCCCATTGCCCTTGAAGTGTGCAGAATTGCGCAGAACATCTTTTTTGAGCGGGAGAAAAATTGAGACAATGCTCAGTCGGTTGATGAACAATGAAATCAATTTATGGGTAGATTGAATGTTTCTTTCTCGATTTCTACTTGACCGATTATCAATAATTCATCACCGAGCATTGGTTAGATAGAAATTACGCGGTAATCGTGGAAAAGTAGTTTTGGTTTAGTTCGTTTATATTCCACTGGCGCTACTTGCAGACCCGAACGCGAGATTTTCTTTACTCAATTGTCAATTCGCAGACAATTTTTGAGAGTTTTTGTGGTGCTATCTGGCAAATTAGAAGTTACAAAACCAAAATATATAGTAAATTGTTTCTGGTACAATTAACTTCCATATTTGATACATGTTCCTTCAATGTTACCAAGATCTCAAAGGATCCCATTACACCGATGTTGTTGAAATTTTTCATCGTTTATCTGCTCTTAAATGTCATCGTAAATAATATCTTATTTTTATTTATAATGTCAACGATAAAGGACACTTGTGCGTATTTGAATGCCCTTGAAGTGTGCAGAATTGCGCAGAACATCTTTTTTGAGCGGGAGAAAAATTGAGACAATGCTCAGTCGGTTGATGAACAATGAAATCAATTTATGGGTAGATTGAATGTTTCTTTCTCGATTTCTACTTGACCGATTATCAATAATTCGTCACCGAGTATTGGTTAGATAGAAATTACGCGGTAATCGTGGAAAAGTATTTTGGTTTAGTTCGTTTATATTCCACTGGCGCTACTTGCAGACCCGAAAGTGAGATTTTCTTTACTCAATTTTCAATTCGCTGATAATTTTCGAGAGTTTTTGTGGTGCTATCTGGCAGATTAGAAGTTAAAAAACCAAAATATATAGTAAATTGTTTCTGGCACAATTAACTACCATATTTGATAGATGTTCCTTCAATGTTACCAAGATCTCAAAGGATCCCATTACACCGATGCTGTTGAAATTTTTCATCGTTTATCTGCTCTTAAATGTCACGTAGTTAGAAAATAGTGTTCGTGTGTACACTAAAAAAAAGTCCCTCACAAAATGTGTGATTGGGAGAAGAAGAACGGGACAATTTTCAACCAAGTAATTCTTTCCATTTATTCAACTACAGTACAACTCAACTCTTCTTCTTTCCCTTTGCCTTTGTTTTCTTCTTGCTCTTTTTCTTCTTCGACGATTCCCAAATTCTCTTATACCGACCCAATTTGTGTCTCACCATGTATCCTCTCCAGAGACTTTGAATGATCGTCGCTGCGTTGTTTACAGCGTCCCAGTACTCGGCCTCCCGATCAAGAAGTTCTCTTTCCTCGTAACATTTGTCCAGAAATATTTGTCTCTCGTCTCGTAAATCTTGAAGATTTTGTAGGTCCAATTTTTGAAACTCGATTTTCTCCTGACGAGTAGATTATACAATGAAAAATATTCATAAAATCAATTCGTTCGACAGATAACAATATATCTGTAAATTGGAGAAATCGAAAAACCTTCGTCTCATTTATCTTTTGCTGAAGATGTTCGATCTCCTTGTTGTAACGGCTCTCCCAAGCCACTATGTTTTCCTCGAGTTCTTTTGTATTTGCCTGAAGAAAAGTTCTCACTTCTCCCGAGATAATTTGATCCGCTTTTTCCATCGTGGCACAGCTTTCAAGTGCATCGTTCAATTTTTGCTCTTCAATATCAACAAGTAACTTTTGCTGATCGAGTCTAGCTTCTTCCCATCGCCGAACGTATCCTTATAATTAATTTTCATAATTAGTATAAAGAATTTGAAATGTAAAAAAAAAAATTCAAGTGTTTGTAAAGGTTTTTGAGGTAAATTAAATCCATATTTACTAAATCCAAATTGTTTGCATAATACTGGCATATATTATCGTACCATCCATCGTTTATTACATTCAATTAATGGGTAGCACGTCTAAATATCACGTTGCAATTACTTTACTGATAATAACATCGCAGGCGAAAAATACACAGCGCATATTTATACATCCGGTTTAGTAGGTTTTGTTCGGTTTTGTTGCGTTTTGGGTTTTGGGTTGGGTTTGGGTTTTGGGTTGGGTTTTGGGTTTTGGGTTGGGGTTTGGGTTTTGGGTTGGAGTTTGGGTTTTGGGTTGGGGTTTAGGTTTTGGGTTGGGGTTTGGGTTTTTCCGTTGGGGTTTGGGTTTTGGGTTGGGGTTTGGTTTGGATTGTGGCGATCAAAACCCAATAAAACTCAACAAAACCCATTAAACCGGATGTGTAAATATGCGCCGTGTAGTTTTCGCGTGCGATGTTATTATCCGTGAAGTAATTGCAACGTGATGTTTAGACATGGAACCAATTAATGTACAAGAATTTGTAGAAATGATTCGAAAAATTTAGCACTCTGTTGATCGAACTGGATCGTGGTAATTATCACAAATTACAATAGTACATTGTTACCCAGCTTCGAATTGTTCGAAAGTATGGCATTGTCAACTTCAGCGTTCATTTCTTGAGCCAACAGTAGCAAATTTCGTGCCTCTTGCTCGTTCTTCATTCTGTCGGACTCGATCAATTCACGCAATTGTTTCACCTGACCCATCCAAGTCTCGTGATTGATCTCGAGATTGTGCTCACCTTCGAGAATTCGTACGATATCGTCGACCTCGGTTTCCAAATGATCGTACCTTCGTAGACACTGAATATCTCGAGCTGTACACTTCAGAATATTGTACACGTAAGTCCTGTGATGAAACAAAATATCAATGCAAGAAAACGAAAAAGAAAATTACTACAATGAAAGTTTGCACGGATATAGGACGGACCTGTCTCGTTGAATTTTCTCTGAAATCGTTGGTATCAGAGGCAACAAACCCATGTCTTCTCTGAACATTATTTTTGGCTCATCCTCTACACCGTACTTTTCATCGATAGTCTTGTAACTCTCGTCCCAACGTTCGTCGACTTTTGCCGTTATAACGTGCTCTAAAATTCCTAAATGATCCAAAGATTCCTGTAGAACAATGGCAAATGCCGTAGCTTCAAGATGAGGAAGACAATCCGTGAGTGGAACTTCGATAAGCATACTCTTAACGTCGATGTTGTCGGAAACTTGCATGCGAGCACTGGAAATCGTTGAGTTTTCGATCGCCGTTGGTAAAACAGATTCGAGCTCGTCGTGACGATAAGACTGAAGGATTTGATACGAGTACAATTTACTGTTTTTTTTTTTCGTAAAATTTCCCAAAAACCATCATTTACTAGTGCTAATTAAATAAAGAAATCCGTCCGTTTGAATTAATTCTTTGAACAGCCTCTTTTGCTTCCTCGTGCAGGAATGCATCATTTTCGTGGAAGAAAAATCGCGTTTTTAATTTCATAGAGTTTCAAGCTTTCTTCGAGAGGACACCAAAATTGAGATAGATATACTTCTTTAGGGCGATTTTTCTTTTCGACTATTTTTTTTTTTTCAGTCCCCACCCGAAATTTTGTTGGATATGTCGAAAAAGAAATTCCCTGAAAGTTACAGCCCTTAATATTAATTCTAAGTACTTTCCCAAAGCGTGAAAAGATTTTCCATCTAAAATACACGTAAATCGAATTTTTTTTTTTTCAAATTTCTTTAACTCAGCCGCATTTTATGCCATCATATTGTTCTTGGTTTCGATTTACTCGGAATAAAACAATCTAAAAAAGTGCCTTTTGCGGCGAAAGTGTAAATTGTACTGGTGAGTTGGTACGGGTCACTGAAGTTGATTTTTACCAAAAAATCTCGTTTATTTGCTGTTATCTCCGAAACAATTAACTTTACGAAAAAAATGTAAACGAAAAATTTGTTGGCAATTTAATTTCCTACAAAAAAGGTCCTATCGACCCAATTGCTTAGATTAATATTTCTTGAGATATTGAACTTTTTTTTATTTTTTTTTTTTTTCATTATTTAATATTTCATATTTTATAAATTTTATACTACTCATAAGTTAAAGTTCAATATCTCAAGAAATATTAATTTAAGCAATTCGGTCGATAGGACCTTTTTTGTAGGAAATTAAATTTCCAACAAATTTTTCGTTTACATTTTTTTCGTAAAGTTAATTGTTTCGGAGATAACGGCAAAAAAACGAGAATTTTGGGTAAAAATCAACTTCAGTCACCCGTACCAACTCACCAGTACAATTTACACTTTCATCGCAAATGGCACTGGTTTTTTAGATTGTTTTATTCTGAATAAATCGAAACCAAGAACAATATGATAGCATAAAATGCGGCTGAGTTATAGAAAATTTGGAAAAAAAAAAATTCGATTTACGTGTATTTTAGATGAAAAATCTTCTCACGCTTTGGGAAAGTACTTGGAATTAATATTAAGGGCTGTAACTTTCAGGGAATTTCCTTTTCGACATATCCAACAAAATTTCGGGTGGGGACTGAAAAAAAAAATAGTAAAAAATCAAAATCGCCCTAATACTTCTTCATAGAGGACGTTTTAAGCAAGCAAGCTTCAATATGCAGCTGTTTTTGTACAGCGTAATTTTCCATAAGACTGTAGAAATTTCGAGTGAGACTCGATATTGTAAAAGAAAATGAATGCAAGTGAACACAGTGAATCTGGGTATATCGATTATTATATCTATGTTAGATTTGATAGTACAAAAAATGTATTTATAATTGACGTACACGCGGTCGAGGAATTACTCTACTGAATCTCGTACTTTCTCGTGCTGTTTCACCGCCAAGCTCATCGCCCTTTGGGGAGCCAGTCGGTAGTAGAACGACCTCAGCCTGTGATCCCAAATGTTTCTTCGTTCGGACTTCGATATCTCGCAGAGCGTCACGACCGTCAATAATCTATAAAGGTACATAATTATTTGGAAGATCAACGATATAAATTCTTGAAAATGAGATATAACCTTGACCTTCGCTCAAGTTTAAACAGATCGCGAAGAACTCCTCTCTTAATTTCACGTTGATTCAAAGATATATCGAAACTAAAAACTTGCCGACAGCTCTTTCTCCACTTTTGTCGTTGTTACCGTCTCAATGTTTCCGGCATCATTTAAGTCGCTCTGTTTTACCGACACTCGGTCGAGAGAAACTTCCGATGTATCTAACAAGATTCTTTTTGATTTATCAAAACTATTTCCCGTTGATCATTGACACGAGTATCAGACTTTGCGTAAGTAAAGTATAAACTTTACTTACGTTCCTCATCGGCAAAAACAACTCTGGGAATTTCTGAGGTTCTTCGTCGCAATTTTTTCGATATCGAGATTATCGTGTTCCGAGATTCATTATCGGGTCTCCTTGGGACTTGAGTTTTTTGAATTCTCATTCTCGACGTTTCTTCGTCCATAATGTCAAAAATAATACTTTCTCACGTAGTGTTCTTAATAATAATTTTTCAATTATGAATTATCGATTGAAATTTTAGTTCTCAAGTCGTTCTCTTCGTTATTAAACGTACGATTTTTTTCTTTTCGATTTCCATAATAAATTTTACATTTAATATTTGAGTATTCTTGACTTTCGATCATTTCTTCACATTTCTGGCATCTGAAGCCAGCTGCGAGTGAATTTGTCGTTCTTGGGAATTAGGATGAAGGTTGTGTTGAAAATTTAAAAAGTAATAATAAATATAAAGACTTTCAAAAGAAATATTTACTCGATATTATCGACAAAATTCTTTACAATTTTAACATCAGCTGCCACTATTTGTTCGTCGATGCGGAAGATAAAGAGAACGAAATATCGTTTTTCTCGTCGAGACGGAAATTCAATGAACAAGTTTTCTTCGAGACGAGTCAGGTCGCTTTTCATCAGCGAACGTACATTGAAAACGTTTCTTTCATTTTACACACTTTTTCGATGAAACTTCCGGTAAAGAGTGCTCGAGAGAATGTTTTTTTTTCTTTCGATGCCTATGTGTCGATAAAAGGTACACCTGATATCCGAGTTTTTCTAAAATGGCACTTAAGGTTCACTTAATACATTTCTGGCTAAATTCTAGATTCGAAACTCGTATCGAACATTTTTTTTTCTCTTCATTATCACATCAGAATGACGAATTAATTTCCATCAACGAATCAATATTCGCGAATACAATAATATCATTTTGAATGCCGTTTGCGATATTAATTCGTTTATGAAGATTGGCTTAATACATTTTTCGTTATATTTTTTTAAATACGTAATCTCATTTGTCGTTAACCATTTTGGTTATTCGTTATTGGAGACTGATGTTTTTTTTTTAACACGATCTGACAATACCTCATCCATTATCCGCATGGTTCGTCGAAACGTTAAATAAATCACGCATACTTTTCTTTTTTTTTTCTTTTTAAGGTAATAGTCTGGTAACTTAAGCCGATTTTCATGTCTTTTTTGGAGGGCGTTTTTTGTGAGAAAATAAAAATGAATCGTTTTGGATATTTAGGATGTTTTTATTTACATATTAAAGATACAAAAAAAAAATTGGTCGAAAAAATTTAATAGTTTATTATTATTATTATTATTATTGATCGAAGTTGGCACCTCGAAAAAAAAGCGCGTGGGTGGCCCCGGTGATTTTGGCTCTTGATGTTATCTGAAATCAAAAATTCTTGATAATTCTTAATCTATAGACATGTCATTCTGGTCGGAACTACTGAAGTTAAATTTCATGGATAAATAACAAAATGGCGGACTTTGGAAAAAAACGTCCTTTTCCATTTTGTTATTTATCCATGAAATTTAACTTCAGTAGTTCCGACCAGAATGACAGGTCTATAGATTAAGAATTATCAAGAATTTTTTATTTCAGATAACATCAAGAGCCAAAATCGATCAATAATAATAATGTCAACTTCGATTAATAATAATAATAATAATAAACTATTAAATTTTTTCAAACAAATTTTTTTTCGTATCTTTAATATGTAGATAAAAACATCCTAAATATCCAAAACGATTCATTTTTATTTTCCTACAAAAAAACGCCCTCCAAAAAAGACATGAAAATCGGCTTAAGTTACCAGACTACTACCTTAAAAAGTACCAAAGTGCAATTATCATTGAAATTGTACTACCTTAATACGAATGCTTCTCGAGGAGGAATTCATATTGAGTCTATTTACAAAGGATTTTTTTCTTCCACGAGCATCAGTTTTCACGTACTTCAATGTCGTCAAAATCTACGAAAATTTTAACGCGATCAACCTTGAATTAGGAATTGTAGCGTCTTTCGAATGAAAAATCATAAAAAAAAAAGATACTTTAGCAAAATAATAGTTAATCATTTCTGCGAATGAGTTTTTTTTTTTTGTTTTCTTCTTCGAATAATTGAGTATTATTACATAAAGTAGCTGATGTACTCGTGAGGCATAACGCCTCGTCTTGGATAAAACGTGTGTGTCATCGAGTAACCGAGCAAATTCGTAATAGAGCTCATGTATATGTCGGCGAAGCGAAACAAACGTCTCGAGAAGTACGAGGGATTGTGATATGTCCGAAATACCGAGCCAAATTGTTGATTGAACACACTCTTTATTTCGTTCCGTAGCTTGTCCCTCTCCTGCATCCACTCGTCGAGCTGTGTCTGAACCTCGAGACCCTCGTAATCCTGATGATCCTCGATCAGTGTCGTCAACATTTGTAGCCAATTGGCATTTTCCTTGAATCTCGGATCGTTCAAGTTCGATATCTCGTGCTGAAATTTTTTTTTTTTCTCAATCAAAAGAATGACTTAGCTCAAATGTTTGGGAAATCTTGTTAACAAAAAATTGGATATCACGATGGATAACGTGAAATGTTACAGCGTACTTCAGAACGAATAATGTGAATAAATTAAATTAATTTTTCCGTTAATGATCAATAATTTTCGACAATCTTACATTATTTTTTGTACAACGATAAAAAAATATTCTAACTAAATTTTTTTTTTGCCATCGTTCGATAAAATGCCGTTTGCAAAAAAATTTATATATTTCTTTCATCCCACCGTTAATTCCTTGATTATAGCACCGGTTCGCCAACCGTGCTCCAACGTGACATCCGCCAAATCGCTGTAGGGATGATCACCGAAATAAAGAACCTGATGACCGCGCCAACCCGTCATGTCCTGAAGTTGTTTTACAGTACCCTAAAAAAAAGAAACGAATTAATAACAATGTAATTTTTGTTAGTATCATTATCGAATAACGTTAATAATGGCAATAAAATTTTTTTAATTATCATCCAATGGGTTAATTTAATTAAAAAAAAAAAATTACACCTCTTGATATATAACGCCCTTTTCCAGTTTCGTGACGCGATCCCAGAGTTGCGTTTGCCTAGTCTCGTCGTAAACCCTCAATGGTCTCGTTTCGTCAGTGAAAAATCTTGGTTTTCTCGCTTGTACGACAACAACGTCGAAGTAATCCTTCCAATCTTCGCCAACTAGAAATTTCATTCCTTTGTCCCTGAATAGACAAAAATCCAGAATTTATGAGAAAAAAAAAACAAGAATTAATTCTCGACGACTATAATTTTTACACTGGCTAACCTGGTTCGCCGATAACTTACACAAAATGAAAGGGACTATTCGTCACGAGAAACAACTTTTTTTCGATTGATTTCAGACGATCGAAAAATTTTGTCAAGTCCTTGTTTGGCTCGAGATATTCGGAAACGTTGTTCACCACCATTTGATGCATTATCGGATGACAACTTTGTACGGAATTCTGTAAAATTGTCCAATAATTCAAAATTGATTAAAAAAAACAATTTAACCGAGTAATTTTCATTTATTTTACATATTGTAGACGATATTTATGATCGTTCGAACCTTAACATCCCTGAATAATATCTCGGGATGATAATCAATGTGATTGCGAAGGAAATACTCGGTCACGTTGCACAAAAGTCCCATTTCCGGTACCGAGAATAAATCAGCCAGTTGTACCATTTTCGTGCGTTGCGGTCCGTCCTAAGAATGGCGAAAGCTTTTTTTTCATTAATCGAACGACCGTCGAGAAGCGTATTGGTGTTATTTTTACATTTCAACAGTGAAAAATCACTCACCTTCTGCAGATTTTTCAACCCGGTGTGTCGGAGTGGAGGGGGGAGGAATTGGCAAAAACCAAAACGAGTGTAGCGGATCGTGCGAAGAGAGAGAGAGAGAGAGAGAGAGAGAGATTGAGAAAATTAAATAGAAAACAGACACAATTATCGGTAATCGATAAAAGTTAGTGTCCCGGTTTATCGATTTTGGCAGATTAAGCAGATTAAGGTAGTAGTCTGGTAACTTAAGCCGATTTTCATGTCATTTTTGGAGGGCGTTTTTTTGTAGGAAAATAAAAATGAATCGTTTTGGATATTTAGGATGTTTTTATTTACATATTGAAGATACAAAAAAAAAATTTTTTTTGAAAATATTTAATAGTTTATTATTATTATTACAAAATGGTGGACTTTGGAAAAAAACTTTTTATTCCAAAGTCCGCCATTTTGTTATTTATCCATGAAATTTAACTTCAGTAGTTCCGACCAGAATGACATGTCTATAGATTGAGAATTATCAAGAATTTTTTATTTCAGATAACATCAAGAGCCAAAATCACCGGGGCCACCCACGCGCTTTTTTTTCGAGGTGCCAACTTCGATCAATAATAATAATAATAATAAACTAATAAATTTTTTCAAACAAATTTTTTTTTGTATCTTTAATATGTAAATAAAAACATCCTAAATATCCGAAATGATTCATTTTTATTTGCCTATAAAAAAACGCTCTCCAAAAAAGACATGAAAATCGGCTTAAGTTACCAGACTACTACCTAAAGCGGTGGAATATTGAAATTGAGAATTCTTGCCTATACTATTTGCCATTTGGATGAAAATCTTTAAAAAAATATAAAATTATAGTATCAATTAATTAATTGTTACTGTAAATTATAAATAATTATTTAAATCATTAATAAATTTTAGCGAAGTTTTTCTGTACGCTAGCATTGACCAATATTTATTAGTGACAAAATAAAAAAATAAAAAACGTCCTGAATTAAATCATTTGTCCGCTTAAATAATTATAGAATGAAATGAAAAATTCGTAAATAATTTTTTTACAGATTTCACTGGATCGATCGACGAGCCGGGAGACTTCCTTTCGCATGAAAACAGTGTGAGAGATGCGTGCGAATATTTGAAATGGGAAAAATATTAAACTCAACAATAATGGACATGGAGGTTGAAAATGAGGCGAGTACGAATTGTTCTTTTTTTTTTTTTTCCAACGAGAAGAAAATAATTCAAAAACTTACGTGTTTGTGCTGTGGCTCAACGTATGCGAACGGTATTATACGATTTTTGTAGATCCTGAGAACTTCGTCGTCGGGTACGGGATGATGACCGCGATACACGGAGCCAAGTTGAATTTGTAAAAAGGTATCGAGCTTGAGAAGAAGTCCCTTTTCGATGTCGTAGTGAAGACCACGAACGGCAAAGTCCTCTCGGTACTCGAGCCTTCCTATTCCCTCCGGATACTGGCGGATACATCGTTTGCATGAAAATTTCTTATTTTATCGAAATTCTCGAATTTCTACGCGGTAAATCTTTTTTTCGGATTCGATAAAACGAACTTTTAATTCTCGACTCGCGCTCCGCACATTTTTGTCTTTTTTGGAGGGCGTTTTTTTGTAGGAAAATAAAAATGAATCGTTTTGGATATTTAGGATATTTTTATTTACATATTGAAGATACAAAAAAAAAATTTTTTGAAAAAATTTAATAGTTTATTATTATTATTATTATTATTGATCGAAGTTGGCACCTCGAAGTTGGCAGCCCGGGTCCTAACTTCTTTTCTACCGAACCGATTGCTTTCAAATTTTAACAGGCTACTCTACACACTTATAGTTCTCGCTGGAACCACCGAGAAATTTTTTCACCCCTAACTTTTTATTTTACAACCCCTTCTTTGCTAAAATAAAAGGACTTTAGCAAAGAAGGGGTTGTAAAATAAAAGGTTAGGGGTGAAAAAATTTCTCGATGGTTCCAGCGAGAACTATAAGTGTGTAGAGTAGCCTGTTAAAATTTGAAAGCAATCGGTTCGGTAGAAAAAAAGTTAGGACCCGGGCTGCCAACTTCAATCAATAATAATAATAATAATAAACTATTAAATTTTTTCAAACAAATTTTTTTTGTAACTTTAATATGTAAATCAAAACATCCGAAATATCCAAAACGATTCATTTTTATTTTCCTACAAAAGAACGCCCTCCAAAAAAGACATGAAAAACGGCTTAAGTTACCAGACTACTACCTTAAGGGGTATGGTCACGGATACGCGGGTATAAAATCATGTGCACATTTAACAATTAGTATAAATATCAAGCAAATAAAAAAAATTTTTTTTTGTTTTTTTTTCGTTACACAAAATGACCGACTACCGCTATTTGCTTGTGGTATCTTTTTTTTTTTCGGACGTGACATTTGGCATCCACAATTTTTGATCCAGAACAAAAGAAAAAAATTCTCGTTAATCTACGTTAGAACACCAAGAGAAGTACGTACGGAATTTGAAAAATACTGTTTTATTCGAATATTGTTGGCATTTGAACTTAAAAGTTGAATTTCTAGTGAAATTTTTGTATAAAACTGCTCATAAAATGGAAAGTTTCTAATTAATCAGAAATTCCGTACGTAGTTCTCTGCGAAATGCAATTAGAAAGATAATTTTCAAATTTGAAGTCAATCGGGTAAAAATTGTCGAAGTTATTTAGCACGCGGTGCGCTCGGAGACTTTATGACCGTGCCAGAGGTAGGTTTACGTTATACGCTCCAATTCGGTGAAAAAAAAAACTAACTACCTTAACTTAACTTAACTTATTATTATGACGATAAAGCATCGTTTAAGCAAAAAAAAAACCTCAATTTTTCGAAAATTCTACCGTGGCCATACCCCTTAAGGGGGGAAATAGGGTTGGACGGTACAAAAAATCGATTTTTTTTTAATTTCATAAATTGTTAGTAAAACTATTGAAAAATATGTTCCCAAAATTTAAAATGAAAATTCCAACTCGTTCTATTGTTATAAGCCATTAAGGGGGGAAATAGGTTTAGGACAGCGTTTTCTCAATGATTTTCATGAATTTTTTCATAGTATAAAAAATAAATATAATTTATTGAAACTTTGAGAATATTTTATACATATATTTAAGTATATAATATAAAATTTTTATACATATATTTATATATATACTATAAAATATTAGCGACCCCATATTGCTCGTTGCTCTTGGTACTATTTTTTCAAACGCGTTTTTCCGAAAACGACTTTTTTCGAACTTGCGTACACGCTAGTTTGAAAAGTTTTCAACCAATCGTTATGAAATTTGGCAGTTACTTTCTTCATAGTATTGCGCTCTGTATGAACCTAAAATCGGAATATTATCATTATTTAAAATAATTTTTTTTTGCAAATAAAGTTGCAAAAAATGGCAAAAAATCATGCTTTTTTGTTTTGACCCATGTGAAAAATTCAATTTTCAATTTTTTTGATAGCATTTAGGTTCATATAGAAGAGAGACATATGATAAAAGTAAATTCCAACCTCGTTTGATTTCGGATGAAAATTGCATCTTCCGGAATGTACGCAAAATGCTGAGTCTGATTGTGACCCGCAATATGGGGTCGCTAATATTTTCGGTGTTTTTCAATGAAATTCTTCAAAAATTTTATAGCATATACTTAAATATATGTATAAAATATTCTCAAAGTTTCAATAAATTATATTCATTTTTTATACTATAAAAAAATTCATGAAAATCATTGAGAAAACGCTGTTCTAACCCTATTTCCCCTCTTAAAGTACTTCGGAGTGATGAAAATGATCGAAACGTTATCTCGATTCGTGATTCGGTTAAAAAAATTTGTTTACCTTGTATTTTTTTATCAGCATGTCACGTCCAAGATTGTAAAGAAGATAATCGAGTGATGGTTTGTAACAGGCCAGTGTGTAATCGTAATCGAAGCCATAGACCTGAACTTCTTTGAGATCGAGCTCGTTGCAGGCAAAAACGCCTTTTGGATTGACATCACGAGGCAATTTTTTCGCTGCACATGAGAGCATTCGACAAAATTATCTTTCTTTTCTTTGGCATCTTTGGGAAAATTTTGAAATAAAAAAAAAAAATGAAAATTCTAGTTACAATGGAACAAGGGGAAATTTGTATTCTTACGGAGAAATGTATTCGAACTTTCTCTATGAGTCAGCGAGAAAGAATATCACATTGTACATGTATAACGGCGCTCCCGTTCATTTGGGAGCCGGATGCGAGAAAGTGAGAGCGTAGAAGTCGTGCTCGGCTCGTAAAGAAAATCGACCGAATTGAATTGTCGAAATTTCGTACTTTTTTTTTTTTGCTCATCATTGTGTCACCCGCACAACTTTCGCTTCGAATATGAGTAACAGTATCGTGGAATGCGGGTCTGCGTCACAATTTTTATTTTTTTTAATAATTTTTCACACATTCGAGTAACGAACGAGTGGGAATGAATGATTTTTTGCTGCGGAGTAAGCCTTGGGACGGTGCAAAATTTTTTTGTCGAGTTTTCAATGTTTCCAAAATGCGCCAAAACGTCGGAAAGTGGTAAAACGTATTTTATATTGTTCCTCCTAGACGTGACTTTGAGCATTGTGCGAAATTTCGAGAAAGCAATGAAGCAGGTTTCAATTTGGAGCTTTTTTTTTTAAATATTTATCGACGGAGATACGAGCACCCGATTGTTACGTTCGTGACATTAAATCAGGTTGCCAAGTATCACTCTTTAACGCTGTTGAATTTATAAATGTATCTGTCTATGTATTTTCAAGGTATATAAATAGCGACCGAAACGTTTCAAAGAGTGTCTCTATTATTATTCAAGAGACCTTTAGGAATGCCAAAACGACACTTTTGCAATCGCGACTAACGGGCTTCCGGATCATTTCATGCTTTCGTGAAGTGTAACATTTTCACGATTGCATTGCAAGCAAAAAAAGTGGTAATACCATTAAATTTCGTACAACCGAAGTATCAATATATATATACGTAACATTACGAGTGGAGCAAACGCCGATGGTAATGTAGTGTTCAAGTCGTGAGAGCGAATTTGGCACGTTTGGCTCACGTATAAAGCAATTCGTAAGCACCACGAAATATTTCGATATTCCATCTAACGACTATAATATACATTTTTCGTACGTCCCGTATACGAGGTATTTCACAAGAGATGGCGTGTTTTTTTTATCGCCAAATTTTTCGCGAAGAGTGTCTGCAAATAGTAAATAACAATAGCAGGTTCTTACATCCGCTTCTTAACATTGCTCGACAATTTTATTCTTAGAAGTCATCGTTTGCGAATTAAAGTAATTACCGCTATCAAATAGCGTCTAATCAGCGTAAAATTTGTCGTGTATCTTCGAAAAATGAGCATGTGAGAGCTCTGTCTTACCGACTCGGTATTACCGACCGAGCATTGAAATGTTCGACCGAATATCAATCCTAAGCGACACATATTCTTGCAATAGATTTACCCCGTAATGCATTCCCGAATTTATCACATATTAAACGATTTTCCGAGTCTTATAAGCGTGAATTACAACATTAAATACCTTAGAACACATACATATGTGTGTATGCCTATCAAGTTTATTTATCGCGTACGATCAGCACCTATAGGAGAAGTAGAGAAGCGAACTAGTTTTGCCTCACGTACCATAGGCCAGTATAATGGGACACGAAGAGATTTTCACCGTTCCAGATCTTGCTCATTCTCAACAGTCATGTTTTCATGCTCACTCGGATTGTAAATAAACTACATATACGTCAGTTTATACCCGCACCTGTATGATATACAGTATCGATATGAAACCATGATTTCCGATCTCTCCATATATATATATATAAATATATATATTGCAACATAGTTGTTTAATCGCTTACTCCGTTCATCCTCAATTTATTAAATTGACCATTTAAGGATTTACGTGCATTTCGATCGGATACCATGATGAAATTGCACGAGATTTATAAATATGTATATATGTTACGTTTTGTATGGAGGAAGCGATTCATTCATTGAATTAATAAACTATAGAAATACGACCGTGTACATAGCTATTATAATTTATCGTTAGATCGAGAGTAGCCTTGTCACGCAAATACAATATATTTTAACGGTACTTTTATTAATAGAAAGCTAGATGTCATGTTGTGACTGGGGGGGGAGAGATAATAAAATAGTGGAGTAGTTATATTATAGATATATTTATATATATGATTGGGATGAATCTCCCTCGCGCCAGGGTCGCAATTAATTTCTGGCTCAATAAGACTCAATTGAGTATCGACCTCGAGAGTTGCGAGACACTCGTATATATAGAGCATTTCGTACGTTACACAAATCTATATCACATCGTGATAATAAAAGTACGTTACGTTAGATGAAGAAAAATATAATAATTCGGCCAAAGGATCATAGGAGACAAAAATAATATCAGGGCTAAAATAATATTTTACTCCTTTCATGAGATCATCAACTTCCGCTCAATATTATGACTTTACAGTAAATATGGTAGAAGTTTCGATCTGACTCACGTCGTACTTTTCGCTTTTTTTTGAAAGTTCGACAAGGTGAAATGTTCTCTTGCGGTTTTTTTTTATCCTAATCAACGATTAGCGTCAAATGTGAGGGAGTAAAAAATATAGTTTGTACATTTTTCAAAACAAAATGTTTTTAATGACATTTTGCAGTAATAAAAATGACCGCATATTACTCAGGTACTTTCTCTCGAGCTATCAATTTCTCGATATTTCAATTTTGTAATCTTCGAAGCCGCCATCTTGTTTTATTTAAAAATAACAACGCCAATGCTGCGGAGTGATAGTAAAAAAAGTTGTATCCTCAGTGTGTGCGGAAGTTAGTTTTTGGGAAAACAAAGAGTTTTCGTAAGAAGTCCAAAAAAGCTTTTTTCTTTGTAAATATCCCAATATCTGCACGTGCTCGACCGTTAAACGGACGCGATGGAAGCTTTTGAAATACGTATACGCACGCACAAATGCATGCATACGGGGTCTGTGAAAAAAGTATCGCGAATTTTGAATTTCCGTGGGCTACGTATATTCGATTTTCGATTTTTTTGTGCCGTTAGGTTGGTACTCGTGTGCCTCACTTATGCTGAAGAAATCGGCCATTTTGAATGTTTAGTTAATTGTCGACAGCTGTTTTGGTTACACGCGTTTTGGCTTGTCTTCGATTTTTGCCTATTCCAAAAAATCGATCAAAGAATCCGTAACAAATTTTGTGTGAAAAAGAAAATTAAGTGCGCTGGACGCATTCCGAATGTTGACTGTGGCATATGGTGAAGCTAGCTTGGACCAAAGCAACGTTTATCGGTGGTACAAAATGTTCTCGGAGGGCCGAGAAGATGCGAACAACGAAATGCGTTCCGGACGCTCGAGCACATCGACAACAGACGAAAACATTGACGAAGCGAAGAAAATAATATTGGCCAATCGTCGAATCACCGTTAGAGAAGTTGCTGAGGAACAAAAACATGTCGATTGGCTCGTGCTATTTGATTTTTACCAATGATTTGGGCGTGAGACGTGTCGCCGCGAAATTCGTGCCAAAGTTGCTTAATTTCGAAGAAAAACAGTGTCGCGTTAACATTGCTAAGAAGCTGCTAAGAAGCTGTCATAACTGGTGACGAATCATGGGTTTATGGTTATGGCGTGGAAACCAAAGCTCAATCATCGCAATGGAAGCTGCTTTTTAGGAATAGGCAAAAATCGAAGACAAGCCAAAGACATATAACCAAAACAGCTGTCGACAATTAACTAAACATTAAAAATGGCCGTTTTCAGCATAAGTGAGGGACACGAGTACCAATCTGACGCAACAAAAAAAAAATCGAAAATCGAATATACGTAGCCCGCGGAAATTCAAAATTCGCGATACTTTTTGAACAGACCTCGTGTGTAGATAGCGATTAGGTACATTCGGAGGCTACTACAGTTCTCGGCTACGGTTTCAAGAGCGAGAAAGCTTCGTGAAGGTGAATATAAAACCCATATTGAAAGAGGATAGAGAGAGAAGCAGCTGTGAATAACAGGCGACAGTGACGTAGCTACTAATTCGAGAAACCTTCGGCATTCACGAACGAACATACCCAAACAAAAAATCAGTGAAATAATAACGACAATAATCTTCAATTAAAACATCAATCTTTGCATCTTTTAATTCAAAATAAGATGAAAATAAATTGAAAATTAATTTCTTTACAAGTCACACATTTCACAGTGAATTCATTGTCGTAGCCCAAGGAAAAATTTAACATGTCCTTGCCTCTATCCCTACTACTTTTCCGTAAAAAATCCTTCGTTCCATTCTAAAATTATATGAAATTTCATTAAAAAAAACAATTAATATAAATCGTCAAAAAAATTCGTAACTCACATCTGCATTTTTCCTTCATCTTGGCATAATTGTCGCACATTCTTTCGCGCGAAATTTTACGACCATTGGTATGAGCGGCGGAGCCATGACGAAACAATAGCGCCTTGACGGCCGTGGCAATGGAACGCGAATTTGTGGGAATGCGTGATGAAATATTTTGTGACAACAGACCGGAAGCGTAATCGCGAGAATTTTTCAGACTAGCTATACGACACGCGGTCATTTTTGATACGGCATTACAGCCGATACTTCAGCTACAATGAGACCAGCTGACGGTTGACGAGAAACGCGAATCGAGCGGGTTTCTATTACATAGCACGGATCTTACCCGCGCTATCCAACACACTTGCGAATAATATCGGCGTTACGTTTGCCCTTGCGGTTCCGAGCTGAGATTTTTTTCCCGCAGCTCTCACTATCTTCATTCTCTGTTATACATATGCATGTATATTGGTTTGTGTGTGTTTGGGTATGTGATGTATGAGAAAAGAGACGCGAGAGCGAGTAACATCGAACGTCGCACGCGCGGCTCAATTTTCGTTCTTTACCGCGCAACACTGCCGTAAGTAGTGAGCGCGATTTTGTTGCGCTTAGACAACTTAAATTTACTTACTTACTTTACTTAAGTTTACTTTAGTCCGCCAACAATTCTTTATACACTGTGTAGATAATAAAAGCTCGTTAGTAACAAACAGTTTAAATTAATTGGTAAAACATGAATTACTTTGCTTCTCAAATGGAATTGCAACTTCACTCTGTGCTCGTTCACATCTTAATCCTTCAAGTACTAAAATAACGCTTCATTCATTGAGCCACGATACTTTTTAAATGTTCTACAAATTTTTCACATTCAGACCATTGATTTCGCCGAATTTTTTCATATATCCTTCTTGAGATGTTTTTCCTCGACCATTTAGAAAATCCTTCCGTGTCTACAAATAATAACGATCATGGGACGGATCAAATGGGATTTTCCAGCACGTGGACGGAAGGATTTCGTAATCAGCTGATGCCCGGCGTTTGCGAAATCCTCGTACTTAGTTTGCTTTGAAATTAATACCGTATTGTACGCCATGACGAATACGTATATATATATTAGGTACGCAATAGATCGATATGTATATAAAATCGCCGCTCCTCTATCCTGTCCGTCAGTAAAGGCCACGGTATTTATTATTATAATGTTATTGGGTTCTCGAATTTCCGTCAAGTGAGCGTTCGGCCTTCACCGATAACCGCACACCAGCACCCGGCGAAATTGTGTATCACCTGGTATCACCATTATGTAAATTTCTGTAGGAACAAATTTTCTCGGTCGGACATTGGCCTAACGGACATACCGACTGTCGATAAGAACTGTCGAAAAAGGTAATGAGAGAGAAAACGAAAAAAATTCGTCGAGTACGATGACGAAAATAGGAGACACCCTATGGTATGTAGCACGAAGACGATGCCCGTTGCCAAAAGCGAAATATACCGACCCCATTGGGCACGAAAAAAAAAAAACCGGATTCCCCGAGTGTTCTCGTGGCCTCACTTTGTCATTTCGTATAATGAGTGATACCTGATGCATACTTGGTGCATAATTCAGATTTTGTGGAATCATGTTTTTCACACAGTCAAATAAAAATTGCCTCTTACTCGATATTTAACAGCCTGCAAAAATCTTTGCCGTTGAAATTTCATTATTGAAGGAAAAAATATATTATGCGATGGAAAAGTATGAAAAGGTAGTTCATAAATATTCCCTTTAGGAAAAAGACACGTCACGAATTATCTCGAAATACGAATTATTTCTGAACCCGGCTAACTCGTCATTACGATTGGCCGTCGATGTCGCGCTTGAAGTTCGTTCATGCGCTTACTTCAGATCGCACGATCGTAAACAACGAACTTAACCTAAAAAGTATCGCGCACGGCGCGTACACCGATTCTAGTACTATAAAAATAATAATTCATCGAATTTCTACACAAGGGTCATCCTCGTCTTTCAAAAATTGTAGCCTGAACAGTGTGTTGGCTTGCCAAACATTTTTCGAAATATTGTTCTTCGTATCTAAGAAAAAAAAGTGAGCCTTCATGGGACGCCTGGTAGATGTGAAACATCCAACGTCTTGAGAATACCGTGTGGGATATGTGGCGTGGAGAATTTTTAAAGAATAACTAGAAAAGTAGCTTCTGATTTTCTTCTATAATTTGTATTTGGTTGCTTCATCTTTTACTTCGGTTATAGTAGCAGTCGTTGCTGCGTTTGATTCGATGAAATTAACAATCGTTCGATGATAGCTGAAGTACGAAACGAATGTTTTAGATGTCTTTTGTTTTTCAAGATGTCTGTAGAACACTGCATCTATAGTCGTGCCATACCTTGTAGTAGGCTCATTTGCGTGGTTGTTCATGATCAACTGAAATTCATTTTGGAGAACATTTATGATTGGCAATGATTCAGCTTTGGCAAAATTAACATTGAAATCCCCTAATAAAATTAATGGAAGTTGATGTAAATTTTCTCCTAATAGCATTGAACCCAGCTGGATTATATTTGAGTAGTTCTTCGTGTAAATATCGTATGATATTGTGAATTTTTTTGGTTTGGGCAAATATATACAACGACCATGACCAATTCCCTTCCATCGTCCATAACAATTTGTGCCGCACATAAATCGCCAAAATCGTCTTGACCAAAACCAAGTCCCCTTACATTTCTCAACCTAACGATTATGCGAGATCTAATAACATCCAATGAATTTCTATTCTGAAAAATAGCTGCACCACCAGCTCTAACATTATTGCGTTTGAAGTGAAAAATACAATGAACGTTGGGGATGTCGACGTTTTCTTCATTACCAAGCCATGTTTCACTCAATAATAAGAAATTACTATTGTTAACGATCGAATCTTGTACATCTGGGACATGCTCTGTGAGACTTTGACAACTCAACGTGAATAACGACAATCCCTTTCTTGATGTTATGACATTTGATACTAATCCTTGGAGTGTCTCGAGTCTATTGAGCGATAATCTTTTAAATTCTTCTTGCAACGATACAACTGATGGATCAATTCGTCTACCGTGGTAGAATTTTAGATCAATATTACGTGTATACATATATGTATAAGCCTTCGATACTTGTTACTCGCGATAGGGCTACATATAATAATTGTATAGAATGAGTTTTCTTATATTCATAAACAATTTCGCTGTAAGTCCCTCCTTGAGACTTATGGATAGCACATCCAGGGCTAGGATTCTGTACTTGTCTACCGACAACTATCGGTGTCGTTAGCGAGCGACAGCCAATTGCAAGGAAGATTCCAGCGGAAAGGCGCGACTCTGATAGGCTATCGCTCGCTAACGACACCGATAGCTCTCGGTAGACAAGTACGAATTTCAGCCCCCTGGGCCTGGATTCCGTACTCGTCTACCGACAACTATCGGTGTCGCTAGCGAGCGGGGCCTATGGGAGTCGCGCCTTTCCGCTGGAATCTTCCTTGCAATTGGCTGTCACTCGCTAACGACACCGATAGTTGCCGGTAGACGGGTACGGAATCAGGGGCTGAATTCCGTACTTGTCTACCGACAACTATCGGTGTCGTTAGCGAGCGATAGCCTATGAGAGTCGCGTCTTTCCGCTGGATTCTTCCTTGCAATTGGCTGTTGCTCGCTAACGACACCGATAGTTGTCGGTAGACAAGTACGGAATTCAGCCCCAGGCCCTGAGATTCTGTACTTGTCTACCGACAACTATCGGTGTCGTTAGCGAGCGACAGCCAATTGCAAGGAAGATTCCAGCGGCAAGACGCGACTCTCATAGGCTATTTCGGTTTTGCATCAGACACTATGATATTGCGCCTGGTACAGAATCGCCCCTCAGGTATCAATGGGAAATGAACTTGTCTACCGCACAAATGTCTATGCTATACTATGTATGGTATAGACATTTGTGATCTACCTATAACTATCGGTGTCGTTAGCGAGCGATAACCTATGAGAGTCGCGCCTTTCCGCTGGAATCTTTCTTGCAATTGGCTGTTGCTTCCTAGCGCCAGACGCTATGATATTGCATCAGAGGGGCGATTCTGTACCAGACGCAATATCATAGCGTCTGACGCAAAACCGCGACACCCAGTTACAAGGAAGATTCCAGCGGAAAGGCACGGCTCTCATAGGCTATTTCGGTTTTGCGTCGGACGCTATGATATTGCGCCTGGTACAGAATCGCCCCTCTGCATGCGCAATCAACTCGTGCGCAGAGTTGAGTGGAGGGGAGCGTCACCACGACGTGCCATCGACGTTCCCTATCGACCGATTGACTCCCAACGCGCGTAAAGATGTTTAACCTAAAAAATTCTCTTGGTTTCCAAATCTCGAAATTCATATTTAATCTTGAAATTTCACTACAGCCTGCCCACAATGCTTCGAACCCATAATAATTACGAAGTAAAAAATATGAGCCGTAAAAACATCGTTTCTGTAATTTTGCACCAGTCCGCGGACGATAAGTCGTCAATCGTTTCACGCTACTGTTCACGCAAAAGTATACTCGTTCTCTCTCTCGCGTTTACGCGAGAGAGAGAACGGTACCGGTACTCGTACACGATAATTTCTCCGAGTCCGTGAGCTTTTAGCGAACGACGTGTATCACGATATACACGTGTACTCAAACTCGGGGTTACCATATATCATTTTTTATACAATCTTGTGTGCGGTATATTTGCTTTAGTGGCAAAAACGAATGTGCGTAGAAAGAAAGTCAACGATGATTGGAGTGGCGTCTGCTCGAACTAAAAAGAATAAGATGAAAAGCAGGTACGTACGATAAGACATACGTATAGTGGTAATTATATAGTGTAATATGTGTATAATATAATACGAGTTGGTCGATGAAGTTTTCTCTTTAGTTTGTGAGCTCAGCTCGCTACCGGGTGGCGCACACCATGACCCCGTTGCCTTAATCTAGCCGTCTCAGGCGGTTGACTACGTCACGCGTATCGTATATACGAGTACATCTGTGTGCATCTTTAGAGATTATCCTATTTAAGAAATAAAGAAACAAATCATAAAATAATATTTCGAAAAATCTATCGGTCGTCAATTACGTCTACACGCTTTTATTTAAATCCGAATCGTGAGCAATTGGAATGTCGATTTTCTTCAAGAATTTTCAGGTTAGGTCTATAAGTTAAACATTTTTTTTTTCTCCATATCCTACTTTGGGTTCCCTGTGCGATAACAATTAAGATGATTTTCAAAGGTGCCGCGAGACATCTCGTATATCGAAAGAGGAATTTGATTAATTTGGCGTCGCCGAGAGGCTGTGGAACGCGATCGCGAGATTCTCCCGTGAGGCACGCGAACTGGGTCGCCATATTGCGCGTTTCGAAACAGTCGCACACCGCGGGGACAGTATATATATATGTATATATATATATATATATATATATATATATATATATATATATATATTTAACGTTGATATTCGAAGGCTCGTATGCTCGCGTTATACTTGGTTTTTCTCGCGGGAAAGCCGTACCGTCTTACAAGGAAACGCCATCTTTTTTTTTTCTCCTATCCTTCTTTGTGGTATTTACCTCGTCCTTTGTATATTATATTATACGTATATGTAGACCCACAGTCGCCATTTATCTAAACGATTATCGGCCGAACGGATAATATATAATTATGAAATTGGAAAAAAGAAAAAATTAACATTACAGAAGATCGATTTAATTGAAGGGGGGTGAATGAGAAATGGCTTTTCGAACAACTGTAACAATTTAAGTTTCTCTTTACGTTAATCCTGGTGAAAGTCGCGATATTAAAGTATTCTCAATACGTTTTGACTACGTACATCATTGAAGAGATGTATTTTTTTACAGAACAGACAATGTCGCGCCATCTATCATATGTTTTCGGTGGCAGGTCTCGTTCTATCTGTGCAATATCATTCAACGTGATGCACTTGACTCTAGGCGTACTCGCACACGATTCACGTAGTATATACGGACTATACAAACTCTTTTATACGTACAAACACACGTGCCTCGTCGGATAATCGTATCGAAGACGCGCCCATATACTATCCACACTTCATAGCCATCCTTACTCCCGATTGCTATATACATCAAAAGCCTTATTCGTCACCGTTTTTTTTTGTCCCGCAACGCGACGACAACTGTAAGACTGGGATAGTACGTCGCCAGGGTTCGTTGCACTTTGCGTTTTCTTTACCATACTACACTAGGGCAATTTTTTTTTTTCGACTATTTCTTTTTTTTTCAGTCCCCACCCGACATTTTGTTCGATATGTCGAAAGAGAAATTCCCTGAAAGTTACAGCCCTTAATATTAATTCTAAGTACTTTCCCAAAGCGTGAGAAGATTTTCCATCTAGAATACACGTAAATGGATTTTTTTTTTTTTTTCAAATTCCTATAACTCAGCCGCATTTTATGCTATCATATTGTTCTTGGTTTCGATTTACTCGGAATAAAACAATCTAACAAAGTGCCTTCTGCGGTGAAAGTGTAAATTGTACTGGTGAGTTGGTACGGGTCACTGAAGTTGATTTTTACCCACAATTCTCGTTTTTTTGCTGTTATCCCCGAAACGATTAACTTTACGAAAAAAATGTAAATGAAAAATTTGTTGGAAATTTAATTTCCTACAAAAAAGGTCCTATCGACCCAATTGCTTAGATTAATATTTCTTGAGATATTGAACTTTAACTTATGAGTAGTATAAAATTTATAAAATATGAAATATTAAATAATAAAAAAAATAAACAATAAAAAAAGTTCAATATCTCAAGAAATATTAATCTAAGCAATTGGGTCGATAGGACCTTTTTTGTAGGAAATTAAATTTCCAACAAATTTTTCATTTACATTTTTTTCGTAAAGTTAATTGTTTCGGAGATAACAGCAAAAAACGACAATTTTGGGTAAAAATCAACTTCAGTGACCCGTACCAACTCACCAGTACAATTTACACTTTCGCCGCGGAAGGCACTTTTTTAGATTGTTTTATTCTGAATAAATCGAAACCAAGAACAATATGATAGCATAAAATGCGGCTGAGTTATAGAAATTTGAAAAAAAAAAAAAAAAATGTTCTCACGCTTTGGGAAAGTACTTAGAATTAATATTAAGGGCTGTAACTTTCAGGGAATTTCTTTTTCGACATATCCAACAAAATTTCGGGTGGGGACTGAAAAAAAAAATAGTCGAAAAAAAAAATCGCCCTAATACTACACATAAACCTAGTTATACTTTTGGCGTCAAGGAACAGCGTCGCAACGCCATCTATTGAAAAAAAAATCTAATGAGTCCGACTCTCGTTACCCCATAAAGATACATGATGCATTTTAAGGAAATTTATCGTAAACACCTTTAGAAAATATTCTGATTGCAATAAAAGTACATGAACGATCATAAATTCACGTTTACTCGTAAGATGGCGTCGAAAGTGTCTAAATAATTACGACGAAGTATCTAGACCACGAAGAATTCCGCAACTATATCCTCACGAGGCAAAATCTTGTTTGGCATCATTTTCTAATCATGCGATAATCATTCACCGATACTAGAGTAGAATAAGTCGATCGTTTAATGACCGATGTATCATTATTTTCAACGTTCAATTGAAAATAAAATATAAAAATGCTGATCATATAAAACTTACTCTGAGTTAGATTTTTATTTAACGTCATGAAATATGCGAGACTAAGAGTATTAATCAGAATTAAGAAGAAAAGAGAAAGAAATATTTCGACATAGGAGAAACGATAATTAAAATAATAGATCGATTATCGAGTATTTTCAATCGACAATTAAGATGCATCGGTTAAATATCAATTCTTCAATAAATAATTATAACCTGAAATCTTTCAATCAATATTAGGAGATAAAAATATTGTTATTCTAATAGATAAAGAACTCAATGTAATATGTAAGTCAGTAGAATTTCCAACAATTGAATACATTAGGGCAATACGAAAGATCAATGTTCGTCGGTGATTCATGAGCACTTAAAGTCTCACAAGACGAACAAACGCGTGTACATATGAGCAATGAGGAGAAACGATTATATCCAGTCGTATTTATCATCCTGGAGCTCGATCTTTTTCTCTTCAGTTCGATGTACAACATCAAGAGAGGAGAGGAAAATGGCTAGAGAGAACGTTCATTATATCCACACTGTCTGGCTACCGTCTGACTGAGCGAGTCAGTTATCTACGGCCGAACCTCTCGTCGGGAGATACTCCGAAGCTCGTTTATATCTAAACATATATATCTATATGTACGTACTACAAACGATACACGCATTATACATTTATCTCTCGCGTATATATAACGCTCTTTCCAACACCTGTGACTACTTTAACCCAACAGGCGGATAGGAAATACCGGGTTATTGTAAGCTATGAAGGGGGGAAAGCGAGGAGGAAAAGCAGCCGGTAACTTTGGATAACGAAATAATAAACGTTTTCGTTCGATGAACTGTCAGCAGCCTCTATTTCTTCCTTGGATTGGACCAGTCGTCGTAAATGAACGAGAATTTTCGAGCCTGTTGCTGATTTGACTTTGACCTTTTATCTATACCAGAATCGGTGTGCAGCGCGTGCAGGTTAAGTTTTTGAGGTTAAGTTCGTCGTCTACGATCGTGCGATCCGAAGTCTGCGCATGAACGAACTTCAAGCACGACGGCTTGAGAAGTAAATCCCATTTCGAGATATTTCGTGACGTGTTTTTTTTGTGGGAGAGCATTAGAATCGGTGTCCGCGGTTCGTGCGCTGATTTGTAGGTTAGGTTCGACGTCTACGATCGTGTGACTTGAAGTATGCACAAGATCGAACTCCGAGCACGACATCAATAGCCAATCATAACGATTTAGACGAGCTAAGGGGAAAAATAGGGTTAGACGGTTCAAAAAATCGATTTTTTTTAAATTTCATAAATTGTTAGTAAAACTATTGGAAAATATGTTCCCGAAATTTTAAATGAAAATTCCGACTCGTTCTATTGTTATAAGCCATTAAGGGGGGAAATAGGGTTAGGACAGCGTTTTCTTAATAATTTTCATGGATTTTTTTATAGTATAAAAAATGAATATAATTTATTGAAACTTTGAAAGTATTTCATACATATATTTAAGTATATACTAAAAAATATTAGCGACCCATATTCTTGTTTTTCTTGGTACTATTTTTCCAAACGCGTTTTTCTAAAAACGACTTTTTTTTTAACTTGCGTACACGCTAGTTTGAAAAGTATTCAACCAATCGTTTTGAAAATTGGCAGTTACTTTCTTCATAGTATTGCGCTCTATATGAACCTAAAATTGGACCATTATCATTATTTAAAATAATTTTTTCTTTGCAAATAAAGTTGTAAAAAACGGCAAAAAATCATGCTTTTTTGTTTTGACCCCTGTAAAAAATTCAATTTTCTATTTTTTTGATAGCATTTAAGTTCATATAGAAGAGAGACATATAATAAAAGTAAATTCCAACCTCGTTTGATTTCAGATGGAAATTGCGGCTTCCAGAATGTACGCAAAATGCTGAGTCTGATTGTGACCTGCAATATAGGGTCGCTAATATCTTCGGTGTTTTTCAAGGAAATTCTTCAAAAATTTTATAGTATATACTTAAATATATGTATAAAATATTCTCAAAGTTTCAATAAATTATATTCATTTTTCATACTATAGAAAAATTCATGAAAATCATTGAGAAAAAGCTGTTCTAACCCTATTTCCCCCCTTAAGGGAGGAAATAGGGTTAGACGGTCCAAAAAATCGATTTTTTTTTATTTCATAAATTGTTGGTAAAACTATTGAAAAATATGTAACCAAAATTTTAAATGCAAATTCCGACTCGTTCTATTGTTATAAGCCATTAAGGGGGGAAATAGGGTTAGGACAGCGTTTTCTCAATGATTTTCATGAATTTTTTTATAGTATAAAAAATGAATATAATGTATTGAAACTTTGAGAATATTTTATACATATATTTAAGTATATACTATACAATTTTTATACATATATTTAAGTATATACTATAAAATATTAGCGACCCCAAATTGCTTGTTTTTCTTGGTACTATTTTTCCAAACGCGTTTTTCTGAAAACGACTTTTTTTTTAAACTTGCGTACACGCTAGTTTGAAAAGTTTTCAACCAATCGTTATGGAAATTGGCAGTTACTTTCTTCATAGTATTGCGCTCTATATGAACCTAAAATCGGACCATTATCATTATTTAAAATAATTTTTTCTTTGCAAATAAAGTTGTAAAAAACGGCAAAAAATCATGCTTTTTTGTTTTGACCCCTGTAAAAAATTCAATTTTCTATTTTTTTGATAGCATTTAGGTTCGTATAGAAGAGAGACATATAATAAAAGTAAATTCCAACCTCGTTTGATTTCATATGAAAATTGCGGCTTCCAGAATGTACGCAAAATCTGATTGTGATCTGCAATATGGGGTCGCTAATATCTTCGGTGTTTTTCAAGGAAATTCTTCAATAATTTTATAGCATGTACTTAAATATATGTATAAAATATTCTCAAAGTTTCAATAAATTATATTCATTTTTTATACTATAAAAAAATTCATAAAAACCATTGAGAAAACGCTGTCCTAACCCTATTTCATGACATGATTTTGTTATAGGGGTGAGGATTTTTTTTCAGTTGGTTGCGAAAAGGATTGTAGCATCACTAAAATTGAAAAAAAAGGCAACACAGTAACGAGGATTCGATTGTTTTTCCGTTAAAGTACCTGTGTCTTCCCCGTTTACCCGTCGTGTTCACCTGCTCACACTCATTTCTGCCACATATTAAAGTGCCTGTGTGTTTATGTGTGTGTCGACTGAACGGAGGAAACTCGCGGAGGCGACGTACGCGAAGAGAAAGAGGTAAAAAAAAGAGGGAGAGAAGCTGAAGAACGCAGATTGCTAGAGGCGCTGTTCCGGTGACCTACTCTACGATTATCACTCACTATAGTTAGTAGACGCGTACGAGGAAGCATCGGGACGTATGGTGCCCCTATACATTAGTTGCGTTACCATATATACTCTTGTCAATATCTATGTCAACTGCTGACAAAGACAAGGGCGTAAATTGTACAATTTAAAATCGAAATTTTCGTGTGCGAGTACTTTTCCTTGTTAACAGTCGATATAATCGTTAATTGTCAACCACGAGGACGATATACGCACTTCTAAAGAGGCTTCAGGTCAATTGGTCGTAGTGAGGGTTCAAAAATTATTTGCATTAGTTTACAAAATGAGAGCAATGTTAATCGCGGTGAATCTCGAGTGAGCAACGTCTACTTGGACCAAATAAAAATTAACAATGACGAAGGGACGATAAATGATGGTCTAGTTTAAAAAAATAAACCACAAAGTGTGTTTTACGTTATTTTACTTTAAATTGATTGATACTTTTTGTTCAGATATAAATTGTTATATAATAATAATGTTTTTAATATTATTATTGCATATTGTTTTGTATTTATTTTTTCATTACACTTTAGATACCTATATGGCTGTGATGCTGATCGTACAGTTTCTCAGCGAATGTACGGAGGAAGGAAAGCTGTGCGGCTCACGCCGGGACAACCTTGACCCAGTGAACGAATAGGGGCCTTAACGCGCGTGCATCATTGCTTAGCTATGGGCCCAATACATATACGTGTCGCGGGGGGGGGGGGGGGGGGGGGGGGGGCATATGAAACGCCGGCCTATTGGAGAAAATACGGTTTCAAGACCTTTCCGGCCTCTCATTCGCGACCACAAATTCTCATTGCTCTTAAATAATTCTTAAGAAACTATCCTTTAAGACGCCATCTTCGTATTTTTCTCCTTTCTTTCGTACATTTTATTTGTCTCTCACCGGGTCGTCTTTATTCCCTCTTCGCCACGTAATGGAGAAAGCAGAGTGACGCAATTCGGTCTATGACTTGACCGACACCGTCGCGAACCGTCATGATCTTTTTTTTCCCCATCGAAATCCATGAAGAAAGCATGTCGGCGAATAAATGAATTTAACGTGACAAATACTGAAATGTGAAATGTATACATAAAAATAAATAAAAAAGAACCTTTTTAACATATTTTTTAATTAATTAATTTTATCTTATTATGAAAAATGCTGTGCCCCCTTTCACCCGCGTTAAATTTGGATCACATATATGTCTCATACGCATTGTGAGTACATAACCAAGTGCATCTCATTAACTATAAATACCATCCGGAAATTATGTGGAAAAATAAAAAGCCTCTAATTACTAAAAAATAAACCGACGCCGCCGCCGTTCCTTAGGGCTATAGCATAAAGTTATATAGCCTAGAACTTTTCTAAATAAATGGGCTAGCTAATGCAAAAAGAATTTTTCAAATCGGATTAGTATTTCCTGAGATTAGCGTGTTCAAACAAACATACTCTCCAACTTTATTATAGTACATAGTATAGTTATAGTAATAAGATAGTAAGATTAAGATCAGAGCATGAAGTTATATGGCCTAAAGCCTTCCCGAATAAACGGGTTATCTATTGCAAAAAGAATCTTTCAAATCGGATTAGTATTTCCTGAGATTAGCGCGGTCAAACAAACAAACTCTCCAACTTTATTATAGTATATAGTATAGTTATAGTAATAAGATAGTAAGATTGGAGTGATAGCATAAAGTTAAATAGCCTAAAGCCTTGCCGAATAATCGGGTTATTTAATGCAAAAAGAATTTTTTTAATCGGATTAGTATTTCCTGAGATTAGCGCGTTCAAACAAACAAACTCTCCAAATTTATTATAGTGTATAGTATAGTTATAGTCTAATAAGATAGTAATATTAGGGTTATAGCATGAAGTTGTATGGCCTAAAGCCTTCCCGAATAAACGGATTATCTAAGGCAAAAAGAATTTTTTTAATCGGATTAGTATTTCCTGAGATTAGCGCGTTCAAACAAACAAACTCTCCAAATTTATTATAGTGTATAGTATAGTTATAGTCTAATAAGATAGTAATATTAGGGTTATAGCATGAAGTTGTATGGCCTAAAGCCTTCCCGAATAAACGGATTATCTAAGGCAAAAAGAATTTTTCAAATCGGATTAGTATTTCCTGAGATTAGCGCGGTCAAACAAACAAACTCTCCAACTTTATTATAGTATATAGTATAGTTATAGTAATAAGATAGTAAGATTAGGGTCATAGCTTGAAGTTATATGGCCTAAAGTCTTCCCGAATAAACGGGTTATCTAACGCAAAAAGAATTTTTCAAATCGGATTAGTATTTCCTGAGATTAGCGCGTTCAAACAAACAAACTCACCAACTTTATTATAGTACATAGTATAGTTATAGTAATAAGATAGTAAGATTAGGGTCATAGCATGAAGATATATGGCCTAAAGCCTTCCCGAATAAACGGGTTATCTAATGCAAAAAGAATTTTTCAAATCGGATTGGTATTTCCTGAGATTAGCGCGTTTGAACAAACATACAAACTCTCCAGCTTTATTATAGTAGTAAGATTAGTGCTTTTCATTTTTATTATTTAGCAGTTGAATTAATAGTTATTAATCTTCGTCATTATAAATGCATATTACTGATTAATGATGTATAAATTTGCTGATGCATTAGATGCATAAACTCGTTCTTTCGTAATGAACGTTGAAGGAGGTTGGAGCGACTCGAATCGGATGATTTCATTAGAGTCCCTTGAGTAAAATTACTCGTCGTGTGTGATCTATCTCACGAAATAGCTTAATAATGATTCTCGCCCCAAATTAGTCCAGGGGACGAAGGCGTGAATTAACAAAGTCAGCCTCGTTCTTTAAGACCATTTTTTTAAGTTATGACTGTCACAAATCATAGAAGAGGGCGATGCAAAGAACCATATATTAATTCCGACGTTATACATTTTTCATTAATGTTTTTATATCTTATTTTTTATATTGAGGATATACGAATTCTGGTAAAATTAGCGTTGAACTAAAAGAAAATAGATTTTTTTATCACATTTAATTTTTTTTATGTTAATAACATGTTATTTGAACAAAATACGGCATGTCCAACGATGTCCGAGTATTCAAAAATGATTTTTTGTTTTTTTCAACTTTAACACAGACTTGATGATGAAACAATACTTCTCGTAAGTCCCCAATCTTTCGATCTACCATAAAAATGGATTTCTCCCACTCGTTGTTCATAAATAACGTAAATACTATCGATGCGAATGATATAAATGGTCGCGGATCGATTTAATTATCACTTCAAAAAAAAATCTCGTACAGTAAGTTTTTCGCCAAAGAGAAACGAGACATTCGCACTCTCCGCGATCGCGAGGAGAAAAAAAAAGGCACGACGACGAAGAAAAAAAATGGCTCAAACAATAAAATATCAACCGGTTGAGCAATTTCGCACACGAGAAATTCAGGCACACGCGTTGTGTGGTTTCCCCGCCGCCTTCTTTTCTTTTTCTCACTCGTCTCTCATATCCTCGGAACCGCGACGATTCCTCTCGAAGCCGCGGCAAACTCAATTAACCGGGTGTACCGACTTAACGGAACGTAGAGAGATCTGGGCATGATGCTGGAGAAAAAAAAAAAAAAAAAAAAAACTTACACCAACAAAAGCGTCGTTGGACTGTCTGCATTTCGGCATATTCATTCCTGTGAAACACATTGGCATCCGAGCTTATTTTGAATTCGCTAGTGTGGCACGTCTGTTCGCGAGTGAGAGGAAAATAATGTAGGACGATGGGCACGCGATTTGCGAGGTTTATATACAATTTCATACAGTTATTTAGTAATGTGGATAAACGCGTTACAAAATCGTTTTTTTTTCTCGCAACACTAATCGTCAGTAATTAATCGAACTGATATCTGTTTTATCTCAAACTTTTATTTGTTTGATATTTCGTTTTGTCCGTGAGTCTGGGCTCACGCTTACGCGGATATATAAGGCCTAATGAGTGAACGATTCAACAAAAGTTTTGATGCATATCGATAAAAATATAGATCGCTACATTTTTTTTTAAATACATTTTCAATCCTTAAAGTGATCACTTTCAAACGATACCCCACTCGCTAGAATAGACTCATTTTTTCGTTTCGAGCTCACACTCTTTTAACCCGTCCAAACTCAAAAAACATATTTTTTAAAAAATGACCCGGGTCCTATCTTCGGAACATCATACTATAACTGCCTTCCAAATTTCAAATTAATCGGTCAAACCGTTTGAGAGTTAGAGGCTTGTGACTGACCGACGGACGGACGGACAGACAAAGGAGTTTCACGGAAAGGTCCCGTTTTGTTCGATATTGAACGCTAAAAAAAGATTAAAAATTACGGAAAATAATGTGAATTAAATTGGAACTGATGCGTCGAAAGCTTGAAAATTTACGCCGCAATCCCAATAACAATTATTTCATTAAATTACCGTTAATTGCCGAATAAATTACGACAATAATTCATTAATTTATTTAACAAATTTCAATAAATACTTGATACGTAGAATTTTTACGGTGTAACATATATCGACTCTATATGTTTCAGATTTCTTACGAAAATAAGCACGCTTGATATCTGCGTGAAAACTACCATGTTTCGGCTTTTGCCACGAAAACTAGCACATTTCGATATTCGCCGCGAAAACTAGCATGTTTCGGCTTTTACCACGAAAACTAGCAGTTTTCGACTTTCACCGCGAACATTAGCATGTTTTAGTATCACCGGAAGCGTTTCTCATTTTTTACTCCACGTTTTTTGAACATCCTTTTTTACTCCAAATTGACGAAATATTTATGCTTGTCATTTTACACTGTTTTATTTTTTGTTTGAATTTATTTCATACATATTTTACCGTTTGAATTTTGGTCTGCCAGGCTTATCATAAGATGGCAAACGGCAAATGGCTCGTCATTTTGGAGTAAAAAAACTATGATCAAAAAAATTAGAAAAAATAAAATCGAAAACAATTGCGGTGTATGCAAAGTTAACAATGTCAGTTTTTTTTCCCTCTCGCTACTTCGTCCAAGACCTGACATTTCTCGAGACATCTCAATCGATTGTTTCGAAGATTTTGTCAACTGTACTTTATACTTATACTGTACTTTACACTTTAGTCGTTGATCACTCCAAGATTGTGTTTTTTTTAATGAAATAAAAACACAATGAACGATTCTTTAGACTGCAACTAGAATATGCTTTTTATAAACAATAATTTTGTTCAATTCCATCGCTGACTCCGAAACTTGAAGTCATGAAAAATATCATTGATGAACAATTTTAGTTTTTGAGTGGTGAAATATTGCGTATCGTATTTGCGAATTGTATTTTCAATAATGTTATTATTTTTTAAAATAGAAAACGAATATAAATGTTCAAGGGTTTACGGGCGATACACCCTTAATGTTTTGCATTTATTCCTCATAGTGCTACCGAAAAAATTATTAAAACATTTGTGAAAGTTCTGAATCTTATTCGATTTAGTTTGGCAAATATACTACTTTTTCCAGTGCAAATCGAAATATGCTAGTTTTCGCGGCGGAAGCCAAAACATGCCACTTTTCGCGGCGGAAGCCGAATCATGCTAGTATTCGCGTCGAATATCGAAACGTGTTGATTTTCGTGGTGGAATTCGAAACGTGTTAGTTATCGTAGGAAATTTGAATCGTGCTACTTTTCGTATACTGTTATAAATCGAAAAAATCGTAAATCATCATATACACCGATGTTATCCCGTCACTATTAACCGTAATTATCATCGCTACAATGCCCGCTGTCATCATACGATTATGATCACCGCATACGTGGTATAATATACATAGAAACTGGCAGGATCATATCGTCGTCTATATATATCATGTGGAAAGGTTTAAATACTTTTCCAATCGTTAAAGTAATCACTTTCAAACGATACCCCACTCGCTAGAATAGACTCATTTGTTCTTTTTCGAGCTCACACTCTTTTAACCCGTCCAAACTAAAAAAAAATATTTTTCCAAAAATGACCCGGGGCTTATCTTCGGAACATCATACTCTAACTTCCTGCCAAATTTCAAATTAATCGGTCAAACCGTTTGAGAGTTAGAGGCCCGTAACTGACCGACCGACGGACGGACAGACAAAGGAGTTTCACGGAAAGGTCCCGTTTCGTTCGATATTGAATGCTAAAAAAAGATTAAAAATTACGGAAAATACTGTGAATTAAATTGGAACTGATTTTCAAGCCAAAAGCTTGAAAATTTACGCCGCAATCCCAATAGGAATTATTTCGTTGACTAAGTTACCGTTAATTGCCGAATAAATTACGACGATAATTCATTAATTCATTTAACAAATTTCAATAAATAAAACATAGAATTTCTACGCTGTAACGTGTATACTGTTATAAATCGGAGAAATAGTAAATCCTCATATATACCGATGTTATCCCGTCACTATCAACCGTAATTATCATCGCTACAATGCCCGCTACCATCGTACGATTATTATCACCGCATACGTGCTATAATATACATCGCTGCGACTGGCACGATCATATCGTCGACTATATATATCACGTGGAGGAGAGCCCATCGGGCATTTCCTTCCAACGAGCTTTGCCGGAGCCTGATGGCAAGAGGAGGTATGGACCTTGCGAACGGTCAAAGTCGTGGCCTACTTCACTTCCTGGCTTCGAGAAACTTTCTCCTCGCGGCCGAGAGGCACACAAACTCGCATACACACACACACACACAAACACACGTGAGAATTCTAAAGTCTCGTGTGGCACACGAGACATTGGTTCTCGTGATGATTCCTCGAGAGAACCGAGCAATCTTCGTGCAATATAAAACAAAACAAAAAATGATTATTGTTATTATAATACGTCGTGTGCGAGTCCATCGCGCGAAACATGAGCTTTTAATCGTCGTAACTATTACATTCTTTCATTAGCGTTGAGAATAGGAATAAGATGAAAAGGATTGATTGCACGACTCTACTAAGTAAATTCTTTAAATTCTCGAATGAAAAAAAAATATTTCTGCTTCGCCACACCACAAACACACATTTTCATACCACTTAGACAGTGTTTTATCTGTCTCAGGTCTTCTAGCTCGGTTGACCTACTTGAAAAACCGTACTGGCGCATATTCGAGAGTGGAAAATGCATCATTATTACTATCATTATTATTATTATTTACATGCTCAGATGAATAAAATGTAAAAGTGCATTTGGTGCATAATAAATTCTGCGAGTTATTGTTGTGGCCGTTTATGGTTTTTTTTTTATTGTTTCCGGAGCTTTCACCTAGGAGAATGAGAGGAATGAGAGTAAATGGGGTTTTTTTCTTCTTCTTCAATCCTTCCTTTTCTGTAGCTTTGTTTTTTTTTTTTTTTTTTTTTCATGCGTGTTATGATCAAACCTGAACATGTGCTAATGGAGGATGAAGCGTTGATCCTGAAATACATATATCGGAGTAAATAACAGTTTCACTGATACCGCAGCCTCGCCAATCGGTCAGAACCTCACAACTCGCGATCAATTTTCATCGGCAAAATGATGTTCTCTTTTTTGGCACAGGGGAGGTATATCGATAATAACGTTTATATATATATATATATATATATATATATATATATATATATATATAAACGTTACAAGTTAACAATAATCGTGTATATCCGTGGCGAGAGGTCAGTGGAACAGCAAACGAATTGAAATTGACTCGTTCGAAACTGCTGCTCTCTCGGGATATGTGACTCGAAGAGCGGCAATACAAAACTGAAGGGAAGTTATCCTCGGTGTGCTCGCACACTTTCGGGTTTCTTTATTCCTGTTCTTCTTCTTCTTTTTTTTCATCTCTTCCTCATCAACTTTCTGTACCTCTTCATATATCTTCCTCCCTCGAATAATAAACGCGTGTACTATAAAATGAAGACTATAATATACCGTACATATAGTTGTATATTTTATCCCTATCCCTCTGACCGGTATATAAATATATATATGACGTGGGATATAATAAGACATTTTTACGATCGATGGCCCACATAAGAATTACCATCGTCGTATAAAATCATTTGGCGATTCGTGCGCGAGCAAAGAATCCTCGAATGAAGAATAAAAAAGAAACGGGCGTATTAAAAAATTGTCAAGACACGTTGCATCGGAGTGAAACAGGTGAGTGAGAGAATGAAAGAGTTTACGGATTTTTTTCTCGATAGCCCATCGCGCGACATCGTAATGAATAAAAGTCTCGTTTGTTCGAAAAGATGAGAATAAAGCGCCGAGAGATAGCGGACCTGTCGTGATAAATACTCGAGTGATACGTTGAGAAATTGATTGTTTGTTCAAGTACTTTTACCGTTGTATCCTATGTGCACTATTTTCTTCACGCAGGTCCTTTTTAAAGGAGCAATAATTGCAAGTGTGTCGATGAAGTTCGGGCAAGTGCGAAGTGGTTAATTCAATTAAGGGAGGAAATAGGGTTAGACGGTTCAAAAAATCGATTTTTTTTTATTTCATAAATTGTTAGTAAAACTATTGGAAAATGTGTTCCCAAAATTTTAAATGAAAATTCCGACTCCTTCTATTGTTATAAGCCATTAAGGTTGTAGTCTGGTAACTTAAGCCGATTTTCAGGGCGTTTTTTTGTAGGAAAATAAAAATAAATCGTTTTGGATATTTAGGATGTTTTTATTTACATATTAAAGATACAATTTTTTTGATAAAATTTAATAGTTTATTATTATTATTATTATTGATCGAAGTTGGAACCTCGGACTTTGGGAAAAAACTTTTTTTTCCAAAGTCCGCCATTTTGTTATTTATCCATGAAATTTAACTTCAGTAGTTACGACCAGAATGACATGTCTATAGATTAAGAATTATCAAGAATTTTTGATTTCACATAACATCAAGAGCCAAAATCACCGGGGCCACCCACGTGCTTTTTTTTCGAGGTGCCAACTTCAATCAATAATAATAATAATAATAAACTATTAAATTTTTTTAAATACATTTTTTTTTGTATCTTTAATATGTAAATAAAAACATCCTAAATATCCAAAACGATTCATTTTCATTTTCCTACGAAAAAACGCCCTCCAAAAAAGACATGAAAATCGGCTTAAGTTACCAGACTACTATCTTAAAGTGAGTAGCTCTCCTTCAGGCCTCGAGCGCGCAACGTGTATTTTTTCAAACGCGTTTTTCTGAAAACGACTCTTTTTGAACTTGCGTACACGCTAGTTTGAAAAGTTTTCAACCAATCGTTTTGAAAATTGGCAGTTACTTTCTTCATAGTATTGCGCTCTGTATGAACCTAAAATCGGAATATTATCATTATTTAAAATAATTTTTTTTTTGCAAATAAAGTTGTAAAAAATGGAAAGAAATCATGCTTTTTTGTTTTTACCCCTGTAAAAAATTCAATTTTCGATTTTTTTTATAGCATTTAGGTTCATATAGAAGAGAGACATATAATAAAGGTAAATTCCAACCTCGTTTGATTTCAGATGAAAATTGCGGCTTCCAGAATGTACGCAAAATGCTGAGTCTGATTGTTACCTGCAATATGGGGTCGCTAAAATCTTCGGTGTTTTTCAAGGAAATTCTTCAAAAATTTTATAGTATATACTTAAATATATGTAGAAAATATTCTCAAAGTTTCAAAAAATTATATTCATTTTTTATACTATAAAAAAATTCATGAAAATCATTGAGAAAACTCTGTCCTAACCCTTTTTCTGTCCTTAAGAACAGTTTGATATGTACTTTGTTGAATATCTTCACGCTGAAGTATGGATTTGTTTCGAATTGATGAATTAATGGAGAGAAACGATATTCACAGTCGCGAGGGAAAAAATTTGGCAAGCGGGATTGTGGTAAGTTCCATTACAGTTTCATATGTACTTTGTTGGATGCTTGATGCTGAACTATGGATTTGTTTCGAATTGAAGAATTAATAGAGCCACTTGACTTCAGCAGCAAGACACATAAATTCAACAAAGTCTTGACTCGATTCATATACGTTTAAAAAAAAATGGAGTTCCACGAATTCCAAAGTTATGAACAAAAATTAACGAAGAACGGACAAACATCGTGGAAACTTGGCCTGGAAGCTTTCTTAAAATCGAAGATGGTTGAAGCTGTGTACCAATCCCGCGTCCACTGCTCTATGTACTTTAAATATACTCTCCCTTACTTCTGTACCACGTTCGATTAATTGAAGCGTAAAAGCCAAACACTTATCGCGACCACAATTCAATTTCTCTGAGTGGACGCATAGGCGCGAATTATCTCGAGTACTTCGGCGGGAATAAAAGAAGTGAGAGGTACAAGTGGCATACTGGAATTCGATAAATGTGGTAGCGTCTCTGAGGAGAGAGATTGGCGCGTCTTTAATTCGTGAATCGAGACGCAAGGATTCCGAAGGAGCGTCTCTTCTCAGCGTCCCCGCCATTGTAACATTGAGTTTTGATGCACCGCGGATTTTTTAACTTTTATAAAATGCAGCTGACGGTAGGTCGGTGTTCGCCAGTAGCGAGATCTTTTACTTGTGACGATACGGTATAGAGAAAAGCGAGTATATAGACGCCGCAGCTCCCCCGAACTCATTACTCGCGACGTGCAACGAGAAGTATTTGGAACGTTCCATTGGCCGAGTCTCGTGACTTGGCGCGTATGGGCCGAGAAAGAACGTCAGAGAGACCATAAACCGTGTGGTCACAAGCAAAACTCCATAGCCTGCTTCGTTACCTGACAACCGAACCGGTACCGCCCCTCTACGTTAATCGACTTCTGTCGAACAAAACGCCACAAAACACGTCACTTTACCATCTTAATTCTCGTAGGTTACGCCGTTTTACTTGCTATTAGTTAATATGTAGAAAATGATAGCAATGTGCCGCGCACCAGCTATGTCGGATAATTTGCAACGTAAAAAATACACGAGAAACATTGCTGATAGAAGGAATTGCTCTGTATCACTGGGGCAGGCAGTTCTCGGTTGAGAGCCTCGTTTTTCCACAACGATTTTTCTTCATTTTCTTTGCCCATAAGTCATTTTGTTTGGGGAATCAAGCTTGAATATATTTATTTCTTCGACATTTTGTAAAGGATAAGAACCGAAACGATGACCTAAAGGGTGCATTTCCTACGTAATGGGGGACCAAACCTTCGGAAGCAATCGTGGGATGTAGGGAAGAAAAAATCGCGAAAAGTAAATGTGGGACTAAAAGAATTAGCCTCAAGTCGTTTTGTTTGGGGAATTAAGCTTGAATATTTGTTTCTTCAACATTTTGTAAAGGATAAGAACCAAAACGATGATCCAAAGAGTGCATTCCATACGTAATGGCGGACCAAACCTTCGGAAGCAATCGTGGTATGTAGGGAAGAAAGAATCTCGAAAAGTAAATGTGGGACTAAAAGTATTAGCTTCAAGTCGTTTTGTTTGGGGAATAGAGCTTGCATATTTGTTTCTTCAATATTTTGTAAAGGATAAGAACCAAAACGATGATCCAAAGAGTGCATTCCATACGTAATGGCGGACCAAACCTTCGGAAGCAATCGTGGGATGTAGGGAAGAAAAAATCGCGAAAAGTAAATGTGGGACTAAAAGAATTAGCCTGAAGTCGTTTTGTTTGGGGAATTAAGCTTGAATATTTGTTTCTTCAACCTTTTATAAAGGATAAGAGCCAAAACGATTATCCGAAGGGTGCATTCCCTACATAATGGGGGACCAAACCTTCGGAAGCAATCGTGGGATGTAGGGAAGAAAAAATCGCGAAAAGTAAATGTGGGACTAAAAGAATTAGCTTCAAGTTGTTTTGTATGGGGAATTAAGCTTGAATATTTGTTTCTTCAACATTTTGTAAAGAACAAGAACCAAAACGATGATCCAAAGAGTGCATTCCATACGTAATGGCGGACCATACCTTCGGAAGCAATCGTGGGATGTAGGGAAGAAAAAATCGCGAAAAGTAAATGTGAGATTAAAAGAATTAGCTTCAAGTCGTTTTGTTTTGGGAATTAAGCTCGAATATTTGTTTCTTCAACCTTTTATAAAGGATAAGAGCCAAAACGATTATCCGAAGGGTGCATTCCCTACATAATGGGGGACCAAACCTTCGGAAGCAATCGTGGGATGTAGGGAAGAAAAAATCGCGAAAAGTAAATGTGGGACTAAAAGAATTAGCTTCAAGTTGTTTTGTATGGGGAATTAAGCTTGAATATTTGTTTCTTCAACATTTTGTAAAGAACAAGAACCAAAACGATGATCCAAAGAGTGCATTCCATACGTAATGGCGGACCATACCTTCGGAAGCAATCGTGGGATGTAGGGAAGAAAAAATCGCGAAAAGTAAATGTGGGACTAAGAGAATTAGCTTCAAGTCGTTTTATTTCGGGAATTAAGCTTGAATATTTGTTTCTTCAACCTTTTATAAAGGATAAGAGCCAAAACGATTATCTGAAGGGTGCATTCCATACGTAATGGCGGACCAAACCTTCGGATGCAATCGTGGGATGTAGGGAAGAAAGAATCGCGAAAAGTAAATGTGGGACTAAAAGAATTAGCTTCAAGTCGTTTTGTTTGAGGAATTAAGTTTGAATATTTGTTTCTTCAACCTTTTGTAAAGGACAAGAACCAAAACGATGATCCAAAGGGTGCATTCCCTACGTAATGGGGGACCAAACCTTCGGAAGCAATCGTGGGATGTAGGGAAGAAAGAATCACGAAAAGTAAAGGTGGGACTAAAGGTATTAGCTTTAAGTCGTTTTGTTTGAGGAATTAAGCTTGAATATTTGTTTCTTTAACATTTTATGAAGGACAAGAACCAAAACGATGATCCAAAGAGTGCATTCCATACGTAATGGCGGACCAAACCTTCGGAAGCAATCGTGGGCTGTAGGGAAGAAAAAATCGCGATAAGTAAATGTGGGACCAAAAGAATTAGCTTTTTCACGTTGACGATTTTTTCAACTGCTTTTTTGGTTCGTGTCAATGAAAAAAAAAAAGGATTATCGTTAATGCACTACTTTCCAGGCGTGTTGGTATAAAATGGCGTATATTCAGGGGGACTCGTAAAAGAGACCGGACATGGTTGATCGATCGCTTTTACGACGACAACTCGCGAGGTCGCCACTAAGGGAATATCGCGAGAGGATTTTTTTTTTTTTGGCGTTATAGACGCCGGGACATTCGCTTAAGTATATATGTATATATATATATGCGTGTGTGTGGGACAACACGAGACATTTCTGCTGCGATTAAACGTGGCTTCGTTCGATATGCCGCAAACCTTGCGGTATCCTGTTTACGAGAGCCAAAGACGAAGACGCAAACTGACGACGATAGTTTCCGGATGCAACGGGCGAAAGCGAGTACTCGAGGACTATAATCTCGTGAAGCTGAACGAGCGATTCTCCGGTAAGTGGGAGAGCACTGAGGGGGGAAGCGATACAGAGAATAGTGAGCAGCGGAGCATCTGTATGTTTCTGAACGGATTCCAAGAGGTGAAAAGAGATCTGAGAGACTATATAATACCGTATATATGTACAAGGAATACTTGTTCAAACGTACATTCTTAATACACGTATAATCTTATACATTAAAACCTCAAGTACGCACGCTTAGGTACTCTTGGCTCAACGTCGTTGTTAGAAAGTACACACGTGGATGCTGCACAGTTTCATTCTGATACACGTTTTCTAACGTACCGTACAGGTATATTCTAGATAATAGATACGGTGCGGATAGTATCCAATAGTAGTAACACTAAACCCGATACGTTTGGTCCGGCAGGTCGACCGAGAGATAATAAAAGTCGAACGAACCGAACAATTCCGTGGTACCCAAGGCACATTTTCCAGCAATCTCGTAAAAAGAGAAATTTTCACAGAAGGAGAATCGATCGATCGATTAGCGAACAAAGACTCCAGTCGATTTAACACTTGGTTTTGTTCTTTCATCGGGGAGGAGCGGCTTAAGGGCTCACATACCCTTGAAATAAAAAAAAATCGATTTTTTGTTTACAGATTTTTATTCTTTATACTCTTAAGAATTAAAAAAAAAATGTTTAAGAAAATTCCACTCCGTTACAAAGTTATAGCAATAAATGGGAGATTAGCCGTAAATTAACGTTGTACCTACCGGAAACCTTTAAGGGGGGAAATAGGGTTAGACGGTTCAAAAAATCGATTTTTTTTTATTTCATAAATTGTTAGTAAAAGTATTGAAAAATATGATCCCAAAATTTTAAATGAAAATTCCCACTCGTTCTATTGTTATAAGCCATTAGGGGGGGAAATAGGGTTGGGACATCGTTTTCTCAATGATTTTCATGAATTTTTTTATAGTATAAAAAATGAATATAATTTGTTGAAACTTTGAGAATATTTTATACATATATTTAAGTATATACTATAAAATTCTGAAGAATTTTTTGAAGAATTTCCTTGAAAAACACCGAAGATATTAGCGACCCCATATTGCTTATTTTTCTTCGTACTATTTTTTCAAGCGCGTTTTTCTGAAAACGACTTTTTTTAACTTGCGTACACGCTAGTTTGAAAAATTTTCAACCAATCGTTTTGAAAATTGGCAATTACTTTCTTCACAGTATTGCGCTCTATATGAACCTAAAATTGAAACATTATCATTATATAAAATAATTTTTTTTAGCAAATAAAGTTGTAAAAAATGGCAAAAAATCATGCTTTTTTGTTTTGACCCCTGTAAAAAATTCAATTTTCTATTTTTTTGATAGCATTTAGGTTCATATAGAAGAGAGACATATAATAAAAGTAAATTCCAACCTCGTTTGATTTCAGATGAAAATAGCGGCTTCCAGAATGTACGCAAAATGCTGAGTCTTATTGTGACCTGCAATATGGGGTCGCTAATATTTTCGGTGTTTTTCAAGGAAATTCTTCAAAAATTTTATAGTATATACTTAAATATATGTATAAAATATTCTCAAAGTTTCAATAAATTATATCAATTTTTTATACTATAAAAAAATGCATGAAAATCATTGAGAAAACGCTGTCCTAACTCTATTTCCTCCCTTAAACGCGTTTTTTTCGAAACTATATTTTTAGACAGTGTCAGCACGATAACTCAGTCAATTTTTAATATTTTTTAACTTTATTTATTTTTTTAATCTTGATTATTATTTTCTCTATAGTCTGACGAGAGGTTTTCTCAATTTTTTGGTTAGACAATTTTTTATAAAGTATTAAACATTAATTTTTTTCTTTTAAATTGCATACCAAAGTTTGAAATAGTGTAATGTCTTCATTTAAAAAAAAAAGAAAAAAATCCGTCCGTCAGACTATTGCTACTACATTATTTTATTAAATTCTTTTTCATTTTTGGAGATTGAATAATTTTTGGTTAACTTATGATGTCGACAAGGAGGCGCCATGGTTTTTATCAGTAGTCCATTTATATTCGTCAAAAATAAGGTTAATATTGAAAAAAAAATATGTTTTAATTTTTTTCCTTATAGTTGAAAAGTTAATAAAAATGTGAAATCAAGAATTTAATTTTTTTTTCACCGTATAGCCTTTATAAAAAAATTTCAAATTTACTCGGTTTTCAGCGCGCGTAGCGATAATATGTGATCCCTTAAGTTGGTCTCAATTTCTTCTCAGCTTCATCTCAACTTGGTCTTCCAGAATGTACGCAAAATGCTGAGTCTGATTGTGACCTGCAATATGGGGTCGCTAATATTTTTGGTGTTTTTCAAGGAAATTCTTCAAAAATTTTATAGTATATACTTAAATATATGTATAAAATATTCTCAAAGTTTCAATAAATTTTATTCATTTTTTATACTATAAAAAAATTCATGAAAAGTCCTAATCCTATTTCCCCGCTTAAACGCGTTTTACTCGAAATTATATTTTTAGACAGTGTTAGCACGATAACTCAGTCAATTTTTATTATTTTTTAACTTTATCTATTTTTTAATCTTGATTATTATTTTCTCTATAGTCTGACGAGAGGTTTTCTCAATTTTTTGGTTAGACAATTTTTTATAAAGTATTAAACATTAATTTTTTTCTTTTAAATTGCATATTAAAGTTTGAAATAGTGTAATGTCTTCATTTAAAAAAAAAGAAAAATTCCGTCCGTCAGACTATTGCTACTATATTATTTCATTAGATTCTTTTCCATTTTTGGAGATTGAATATTTTTTATATCCGTCAAAGATAATGTCAATATTGAAAGAAAAAAATGTTAAAATTTTTTTCCTTATAGTTGAGAAGTTAATAAAAAATGTGAAATCAAGAATTTAATATTTTTTTCACCGTATAGCCTTTATAAAAAAAATTTAAATTTACTCGGTTTTCATCGCGCGCAGCGATATGTGATTCCTTAAGTTGGTCTCAATTTCTTCTCAGCTTCATCTGAACTTGGTCTTTCCCCCGTTCGACCTACATATCTCAGAAAATGCAATAAATAAATATGAAAAATGTCGATGTTACAAAGTGAATTCAACGAAAAAATACAATTCAATATTACAGCTTACATTGTGGTAGAATTCTTTCTGATTATTGAGAAAGTTGAAATTTTATAGCCTGCCCTTGAAGGCCGAATAAATCGTCGATCTTACGTTTGAAATTTTGCTCCGTGATAGCCTAGTTAGAGGCAAAAAGGCGTCGACCCATACCGGATGCGACGTGAATGCCGTGCGGCCGCTGCTTCGGGTGAAAGTGAGTCTTTCACTACCCGAGGAAGAAGGATCAAGGCAAAAGCCGGAGTGGACCACGATCAATGGAAGGAAACGAACGGAGAAAGATGTATGCTGAGAATCAGTGCACTTGAGAAGGTGTGGTTAAATCCAGAAAGCAGAGAACGATGAGTAATAGAGAAAGAGCCAAGGAGAGGTAGACACCCTCTTTCCCTTCCACCAATTCAACCAGGACGATGTGGAATTAACTTTCTCGTTGTATTCTTACAGTGGGCGCGATCCTGCGAAGAATTCTCAGAGATTTCGTCTTACCAACGTCACCGTCCACAGAAGGATGTGGGGGTTTTTTTCTTCTTTTTTTTAGTATGCTTCATGAGAGTCGACGATAGAAAATACATGTGCACGTGCGTAGGAGGTGAAAGTGATCGAGTGACTTAACGAATATCCGGGACCACCATCGTCATAGTGATTCTGTCTGGACTTGGAAATTGCTACGGACAATATTTCTGCTGATGTATTCCTTTGTTCTAATCCGTTATGAAAGTGATCTCACTCCTGGGAGGAAATTTGAAGCTTTCGATTATTGGGAATTCATTCAATTCTCACTGAAACCGGATGTAACGGTCGTAATTTTCTTCTAGTATAGAGACCATGAAAATTGGTTTTCCGGCTGAAAAAGTAACGTTCTGGAGGCGCGAAAAATCTTTCAATTTTTACGGATGGAGTATATTACGACATATCACTGTAAACTTGTTATCTTACTACTATAAGAAAGCCGGAGAGTTTGTACGTTTGTTCGAACGCGCTAATCTCAGGAAATACTGATCCGAATTGAAAAATTCTTTTTGCATTAGATAGCCCGTTTATTCGGGAAGGCTCTAGGCTACATAACTTCATGCTATGACTCTAAGAAGCGTCGGCGTCGTCCGTTTATTTTTTAGTGATTGGTCCTTTTATTTTTTAACATAATTTCCGGATGGTATTTATAATTAATGAGATGCACTTGGTTATGCACTCTTAATGCTTATGAAACAGATATTTAATCCAAATTTAATTCGGGTGAAATCGCGTGGCACAGCTAGTATTATATATTTGTGATTATAAACTTCATCACTGTGAGGCTGTTTATTAAAATTATAAAATAGCAATTTGTCATGAACCCGTCATAATATCCTAATCAACGATCGAAATTTGTGAATCGTCGTAAGCTTCTAGAATTTATCTGGCTTTGCAGCCTTTTTTTTTGTGTTCGATGGAGGAATTACTACAATGGAACGTTTATTGTGAAGCTGGGATAATAAAAAAATGAATGACAACGATTACAATGAGTGTTTGTATTGGTCGAACGACCCGAATCGATTGAATTCATTGACCATGACTGCGCGCGGGCGGCAAAAGGCTGAGGAATCATATATTCAATTGTCCTGACAAGGTCACGTCAAAGTCGAATGCTCTACGAGGCGGCAAATCCTCCCGTCACCTATAATGTCTCATTTAATCGTTCAACTGTGTGCATGTGCACACATCGTCTTTACTTGACGATGTTAATGCTGGGGATGTCACTCCAGATTGTCTTAAACCAACGTTTAATAATTTTTATCGAGGACGTGCAGGTATCCGGGACCGGTAGTTAATTCCATTGAAAATTTAGTAATTTAGTTATTTGAGCTGCTCTTTTGTAATATTTTAAGGGAGGAAATGAGGTTAGGACAGCGTTTTCTCAATGATTCTAATGAATTTTTTTATAGTATAAAAAATGAATATAATTTATTGAAACTTTGAGAATATTTTATACATATATTCAAGTATATACTATAAAATTTTTGAAGAATTTCCTTGAAAAACACCGAAGATATTAGCGACCCCATATTGCGGGTCATAATCAGACTCAGCATTTTGCGTACATTTTGGAAGCCGCAATTTTCATCTAAAATCAAACGAGGGTGGAATTTACTTTTATTATATGTCTCTCTTCTATATGAACCTAAATGCTATAAAAAAAATAGAAAATTGAATGTTTTACTGGGGTCAAAATAGAAAAGCATGATTTTTTGCCATTTTTTACAACTTTATTTGCAAAAAAACAATTATTTTAAATAATGATAATATTCCGATTTTAGGTTCATATAGAGCGCAATACTATGAAGAAGGTAACTGCCAATTTTCAAAACGATTGGTTGAAAACTTTTCAAACTATCGTGTACGCAAGTTAAAAAAAAGTCGTTTTCAGAAAAACGCGTTTGAAAAAATAGTGACCGCTCGGTTATACACGTAGCGTGCTCGGGGCCTGAAGGAGAACTCCTCACTTTAATGGTTTATAACAATGGAACGAGTCGGAATTTTCATTTAAAATTTTGGGAACATATTTTTCAATGGTTTTACTAACAATTTATGAAATTTAAAAAAAATCGATTTTTTGAACCGTCTAACCCTGTTTCCCCCCTTAATGTATAAGTTTGATGAGGATATCCTGAAGGATGTTTGAAAAAAATTAAACGAATTAGGAATCATTAAAACAGGACAATTGTTGGGGATTTTTCTAGCAAAAATATTATATGACAATTTTCATTTAGGGTAGCTGAAAGTATTTTTGAGTTAATTAAAAAAATAAAAATTTTTTTAGTATATCGAAGTTGTACTTTGACCTAAAACTCTTGTGTGGAATTATTGAGACGTTCATTAATCGTTCAATTCATCGGACATTGACTGTCATGTAATGTGCGTGTATTTATCATTATGATTCCCATTAACAAAACCGGTTTCCTCTTCAATTTGATGTCTTGGACTTGAGATGATTTGCAGTGAGTCGATACCTTACCTTCCCTCTCTCTTTCTTCTTCTTTCTTTTTCATACACATTATCAGAAATATAGGAGATTCCTTATCAAAAATTAAGACAGCAAATTGAAATTCTCATCTCTTCACATTCTCCTAGCCAATCTCATTTTCCCCTCAATCGTTACTCCGTTCGTACTGCAAAACTCGTTCGCGAAACAAATTATATTTGGAATGTTCGCAAGCGATATTGGATTGGCTGATTGTGAGTATATGATTTGCAATTAGCGGTTAGTATAAGTTCTGGATCAAGAGACACGGCAGCATCTTGACGAAAAGCAATTAAAGAAAAGAAAAAGAAGTTTTTAAGATCTCTATACACGAACGGGTTTATTATTCTATATAATATTTATCAGTGTAGATAAAGTTGTACAATATATACGATGCAACGTCGGCATTAATATACGAAATACGGTCATTTGGTTCTGACGAAGAACACGGGCTACGGTCCATGAGCATTTGTAATTTCTTGCTTTCTAAATAAACACACACACGCACGCACACACGCGAGAGAGTCCTCGAAACATCTGGGTCTTTGCTGTAGGGGAGAGTGTAGTGATGCGAATTGACCGCCATTTTGGGTCGCTGTGAGACGCCACCGATATGACAACAAAATGGCGGTCGTATGACGTTAATTCATTGTTTTTAAATGTTTTGAGTATTAAATTATAGTTTTTATGTGCATTTATGTGCTCGGTCATTTTGTCGTCTTTGTTCGTCGGTAATTTTTTTCTTACGACGGTGAAATGACGCCCAATGGCTATATAGTTGGGAAAAGACCGTGATTCTGTGGCAGCAGGAGTCTAAATATTCAGGAATAAAAATTTTTATTTGAAAATCATAAAAATGTACGCTGATGGTTTTGCGTGACAAAGAATGATATACCCTATCGCTCTTTGTCTTAACGTTTATAAGACGAAAGTATTTTGTTATTTTATTAATTTATACAATAATTTTACAACGGTGTTCATTGTCACTTTATTTTTTTGTATATTTTAATCGTTTAAATAACGTGACGCAAGCTCGATATTTTAGTTTCTCCTTATCTCATATTCCGGTAAAATGATAATTTGTAAACATCGACTGATCATTGTCTATTCTTGTGTTTCGTCGGTCCCGTTAATCGCATGTTTTTACGGACTTGCGAACGGTCGACAATGTTTATATATCGATAATGCATGATTAAGTGTTACGTATAATGTGTACACACATGCGTTAAAAATAATTGTTAATGTGTGTGTATGCGAGATGCCAATTCGTGAAATATAAAACGGTCGTTCTCGTGCGGGGCTGACGTAGCCTTTTAAACTGTTGGAGGCTGGGGCATCAGGCACGATTAGCATATAGGCACACTGACACACTAAGATCCCCTATCTATTTTGTTCATCTTACTTCTTCGGATCCTCGAACTACCACGGCTGCGAATATTCCTTCGTAAAATTTTACGACGCATTGATAAATTATAAATGAAAAATAGAATGAGAGGAACGGAGGGAATTAATAAAATGATGAGTTACACAAAATTATTGAACTTTTTAAATTTATGTATAATTTTTGTTGTAATCGAATTTTACAAATAAAGAAAAGTTAAGGAAATATCTCTGTGTATTATATAAATATATTGCCGGCCGTGTACAAGAGTTGAGGAGGTGGGTTAGGTTGGGTCAGGTTGGGCTGGGTCAGGTGAGGTTGGGTCAGGTTAGCTGGAATGAGACGACGAGAGAATGGCGAAATGAAACGATCGTAAAATGAATGCCGACGGGGATCTTGGACTTCATCTCTGACTTTGTCCAGTTGCGTGGTTCCCCGAGTGAAACGAACTCTCGTAGTATCACGATCGTTCGTCTCACTCGGGGAACCAGCCTCTTGACCATCGTCCAAAACGTGATTTTTTCGTTTTTCGCATTTTTCTCATTGATTTTTTGAGTTTTCGACAAAAACTCGGTATTATTCGTAATCAGTGGAAATTTTCCGATCGATTAGGGTATCGAAAACATTGAAAAAAAAAAAAAAAAAAAATTGTTATTTCTTTTTTTGCCCACTTTTCGAAAACCTAAAAATCTCGAAATTTCAAATGGTCATAACTTGGCCCCCGTTTCATCGATTTTGGGTTTTAACGAGTGTTTTCAAAACGTCTCGAGTAGACTTAGAGAATGCATTTTGGATCATCCCGATATCTCAATTATTGTAGCCGTGACAGCGGGTTGAAAATCGGCGAAAAAAATGAGAAGGGGTATGTATGGAGAAATTCGCAAAAATCGATGGTCCGACTTTAAAAATCTGTGAAGAATCGAAAAATAATGATAGCACAATGATTCAAGCGCCATTTTAAAGGGTTTTCGATCACGAAAAGAATGAGCACAGAGTCGGGTTCCAACTCCATCGGGAAGCAACGTTACAACGATTTTAGTGAGGCCGCTTCTTTTTGGCCGAAATGCAAAAAAATTTTGAATTTTTAAATTTCACTTTAGGACGCTATATCGATGTATTTTAACTCGCTGATTACTAATTCAGTAGCCATTTCTTTGAATAACTCGAAATTTTATTGAAAATCGTTCAAAAAGTTATTTTTTTCGTTTTTCGCCTTTTTTACATTGATATTTTGAGATTTCGACTAAAACACGGTGTTATTCGTAATCAGCGCAAAATTTCCGATCGAATAGGGTATCGAAACGTTGAAAAAAGAGAAAAACATTTTTTTGTAATTTTTTGCCCACCTTTTCGAAAATCTAAAAATGTCGAAATTTCAAATGGTCATAACTTGGCTCCCGTTTCATCGATTTTGGGTTTTGACGAGCGTTTTCAAAACGTCTCGAGTAGACTTAGAGAATGCATTTTGGATCATCCCGATATCTCAATTATTGTAGCCGTGAGAGCAGGTTGAAAATCGACGAAAAAAATGAGAAGGGGTATGTATGGAGAAATTAGCAAAAATCGATGGTCCGACTTTAAAAATCGGTGAAAAATCGAAAAATAATGATAGCACAATGATTCAAGCGCCATTTTAAAGAGTTTTCGATCACGAAAAGAATGAGCACAGAGTGGGGTTCCAACTCCATCGGGAAGCAACGTTACAACGATTTTAGTGAGGCCGCTTCTTTTTGGCCGAAATGCAAAAAAATTTTGAATTTTTAAATTTCACTTTAGGACGCTATATCGATGTATTTTAACTCGCTGATTACTAATTCAGTAGCCATTTCTTTGAATAACTCGAAATTTTATTGAAAATCGTCCAAAAAGTGTTTTTTTTCGTTTTTCGCCTTTTTTACAGTGATATTTTGAGATTTCGACTAAAATACGGTGTTATTCGTAATCAGCGGAAAATTTCCGATCGAATAGGGTATCGAAACGTTGAAAAAAGAGAAAAACATTTTTTTGTAATTTTTTGCCCACCTTTTCGAAAATCTAAAAATGTCGAAATTTCAAATGGTCATAACTTGGCTCCCGTTTCATCGATTTTGGGTTTTGACGAGCGTTTTCAAAACGTCTCGAGTAGACTTAGAGAATGCATTTTGGATCATCCCGATATCTCAATTATTGTAGCCGTGAGAGCAGGTTGAAAATCGACGAAAAAAATGAGAAGGGGTATGTATGGAGAAATTAGCAAAAATCGATGGTCCGACTTTAAAAATCGGTGAAAAATCGAAAAATAATGATAGCACAATGATTCAAGCGCCATTTTAAAGAGTTTTCGATCACGAAAAGAATGAGCACAGAGTGGGGTTCCAACTCCATCGGGAAGCAACGTTACAACGATTTTAGTGAGGCCGCTTCTTTTTGGCCGAAATGCAAAAAAATTTTGAATTTTTAAATTTCACTTTAGGACGCTATATCGATGTATTTTAACTCGCTGATTACTAATTCAGTAGCCATTTCTTTGAATAACTCGAAATTTTATTGAAAATCGTCCAAAAAGTGTTTTTTTTCGTTTTTCGCCTTTTTTACTGTGATATTTTGAGATTTCGACTAAAATACGGTGTTATTCGTAATCAGCGGAAAATTTCCGATCGAATAGGGTATCGAAACGTTGAAAAAAGAGAAAAACATTTTTTTTTAATTTTTTGCCCACCTTTTCGAAAATCTAAAAATGTCGAAATTTCAAATGGTCATAACTTGGCTCCCGTTTCATCGATTTTGGGTTTTGACGAGCGTTTTCAAAACGTCTCGAGTAGACTTAGAGAATGCATTTTGGATCATCCCGATATCTCAATTATTGTAGCCGTGAGAGCAGGTTGAAAATCGACGAAAAAAATGAGAAGGGGTATGTATGGAGAAATTAGCAAAAATCGATGGTCCGACTTTAAAAATCGGTGAAAAATCGAAAAATAATGATAGCACAATGATTCAAGCGCCATTTTAAAGAGTTTTCGATCACGAAAAGAATGAGCACAGAGTGGGGTTCCAACTCCATCGGGAAGCAACGTTACAGCGATTTTAGTGAAGCCACTTCTGTTTGACCGAAATGCAAAAAAATTTTGAATTTTTAAATTTCCTTTTAGGACGCTATATCGATGTATTTTGACTCGCTGATTACTAGTTCAGTATTTATTTCTTTGAGAAACTCGAAATTTCATTAAAAATCGTCCAAAAAGTGATTTTTTTCGTTTTTCGGAAATTCACGCTTCGATTATCTACGTGAATATTCAATGATTTTATTTTCAGCTCGAAAGGATAATACAGTGTATCTCTCTCTCTCTTTCGGGAGAGAGACGCGCCTAGAAGTTGATTCTTCCGGGTGAGTAATATATAACCGAGATGCGAATGTCGTATTCAGTGACCCAAAAATATCATCGTGTCATTCTATAATCTCGAGGGAATCGACCGATGGTATATGTGCGTATTACATACGTCATAACGTTGAACGCCCACGCGTGGGCATTGTCTTTAGCAAATGTGCCGCGAGCGTGAATACCGAGAGATTAAATGATCATCCCAAAAGAAAGATGAAGAGCGGGAAGGGAAAGAAAGAGAAAAGGAAATAATGAGCGCGAGCATCGATCATCGGTCTCGAGAGTCTCACCAAGTACACGGGTATGTTCCCGCCGGCAATACAGGTACTTGTATATATTTATATGCACTCAAATACCGCGTATAGAGTACAGAAGTATCAATGTATAAAATATAGATAATATACAAATTTGGCACTGACTAATTTTTGTTTCCTGATTTTTCAATTGTTGTTACAATCGAAGAGAAAACCTATGATTTTTTTTAGACCTTCTCCTGTGATTTTTTCAGACTTTTGGTTTTTCTCCATTCGTTGGTATTCCATAAATTATTGAACAATAACGAGGTTTGAAGCATAAAAAAAATCTAATGCCGTGAAAAAAAATGTTAACGAGGCAAACGACCACATAGATTTTTCGTTTGTACTCCACATCATGATGCATTAAATCTCACGAGAATTGGATCCCGCTTACTTGATGTCATACTATTCGCGCGAGGGATTTCGTCGTGTAATTTGTAATGTTAATTTCGTGGGCGCAGTTTGACTGAATTAACTATTCTTAATGCCATAAGTCGACAGAGTGCAGGCTAGAAAACCCGAAAGGGCGAGAGAGAGGAGAGAGAGAAGTACTTGAAAAAAATATCGGAAGTATGTCATCTTACGTTCAACTTAGTCGTTCGACCGGTTGGCAATGAGGACCGAGAATCACCCGTAATCGAAAACTCGAAATCCAGTGGTTCCGCTATATATGTGTATATACGAATACGATATAATACAGTCATTTAATAAATTCGAAGGAATATAGATAACTTTATCCTCTTACAATTAAGTCTTACACTTTACGGAATCAATTACGTCTGAGAGGTAACAAAAAAAAAAAATCGATCAACCTGCTTCAAAGATTCGATCAGATTTCTTGGAATCTAGAATTTCCGTTGTACCTTCGTACAAACACGTAAATCGATTGGCAGGAGCGACCGGCTGTCGGGCACACGATTTGATCCTTGAAGTAATGTCTCTTATGTCCTTGATTTCCCTAGCAATCAATACCCAAATGTATTTTATTTTTTCTTTGTTGAAACTTATATCCTTTTGGATTTTTACGTATGACCCTTCAGACTCATATAAATATTGTATGGGATCCTGTCAGATCCCATACAATAAGTATCCTGTAGTGTCCGGATTGGATGAAGAGAGAAACCTAGTCGGCTGTACCCATGGGAATCCAATTAACAAACGTGACGTTTCCGTGTTGAGATCCGATCCGATATCTGGTCGGATCATAACAAAAGATTAGCGATAATCACGGAAATCCGCAGCTGAATCCCCACCGTAATTTCAGCACGGGTCAGTTGTATTATCATCGGAAACTAAGAAAAACTGTCTCCCACTCAATAGCCCGGCGCGTTAGCACGGCTAAGCCGTCACCCATCCTATTGACTGCAGCCAGTAATGGGATGGAAGGCCGCCGAAGTTGCGCATTCTCCGCGCTTCCACTGCTGTTGATGACAGTTTATTTAAGGGGGAAAATAGGCTAACCATGACTGCGCGCGGGCGGCAAAAGGCTAAGGAATCATATATTCAATTGTCCTGACAAGGTCACGTCAAAGTCGAATGCTTTACGAGGCGGCAAATCCTCCCGTCACCTATAGGTCTCATTTAATCATTGAACTGCGTTCGTGTGCTCTTTACTTGACGATGTTAATGCTGGGGATGTCACTTCAGATTATCTTAAACCAACGTTTAATAATTTTTATCGAGGACGTGCAGCTATCCGGGACCGGTAGTTAACTCCATTAAAAATTTAGTAATTTAATTATTTGAGCTGCTCTTTTGTAATATTTCAAGGGGGGAAATAGGGTTAGGACAGCGTTTTCTCAATGATTTTCATGAATTTTTTTATAGTATAAAAAATAAATATAATTTATTGAAACTTTGAGAATATTTTATACATATATTCAAGTATATACTATAAAATTTTTGAAGAATTTCCTTGAAAAACACCGAAGATATTAGCGACCTCATATTGCAGGTCACAATCAGACTCAGCATTTTGCGTACATTCTGGAAGCCGCAATTTTCATCTGACATCAAAAGAGGTTGGAATTTACTTTTATTGTATGTCTCTCTTCTATATGAACCTAAATGCTATTTTAACTGAACCTAAAAACTACTTTAAATAATGATAATATTCCGATTTTAGGTTCATATAGAGCGCAATACTATGAAGGAAGTAACTGTCAATTTTCAAAACGATTGGTTGAAAACTTTTCAAACTAGCGTGTACGCAAGTTTAAAAAACGTCGTTTTCAGAAAAACGCGTTTGAAAAAATAGTACCAAGAAAAACAAAGTCAAGGCAGTCATAAATTTTCTTCGGTGTTTTTCAAGGAAATTCTTCAAAAATTTTATAGTATATACTTAAATATATGTATAAAATATTCTCAAAGTTTCAATAAATTATATTCATTTTTTATACTATAAAAAAATTCATGAAAATCATTGAGAAAACGCTGTCCTAACCCTATTGGCCCCCTTAATGGCTTATAACAATAGAACGAGTCGGAATTTTCATTTAAAATTTTGGGAACATATTTTTCAATAGTTTTACCAACAATTTATGAAATTTAAAAAAAATCGATTTTTTTAAGGCTAAATGCTAAGGAATCATATATTCAATTGTCCTGACAAGGTCACGTCAAAGTCGAATGCTTTACGAGGCGGCAAATCCTCCCGTCACCTATATGTCTCATTTAATCGTTGAACTGCGTGCGTGTGCTCTTTACTTGACGATGTTAATGCTGGGGATGTCACTCCAGATTGTCTTAAACCAACGTTTAATAATTTTTATCGAGGACGTGCAGCTATCCGGGACCGGTACTAATTCCATTGAAAATTTAGTAATTTAGTTATTTGAGCTGCTCTTTTGTAATATTTTAGGGGGGGAAATAGGGTTAGGACAGCGTTTTCTCAATGATTTTCATGAATTTTTTTATAGTATAAAAAATAAATATAATTTATTGAAACTTTGAGAATATTTTATACATATATTTAAGTAAATACTATAAAATTTTTGAAGGATTTCCTTGAAAAACACCGAAGATATTAGCGACCCCATATTGCAGGTCACAATCAGACTCAGCATTTTGCGTACATTCTGGAAGCCGCAATTTTCATCTGACATCAAACGACGTTGGAATTTACTTTTATTGTATGTCTCTCTTCTATATGAACCTAAATGCTATCAAAAAAATTGAAAATTGAATTTTTCACAGGGGTCAAAACAAAAGAGCATGATTTTTTTGCCATTTTTTACAACTTTATTTGCAAAAAAAAACTATTTTAAACAATGATAATATTCCGATTTTAGGTTCATATAGATCGCAATACTATGAAGAAAGTAACTGCCAATTTTCAAAACGATTGGTCGGAAACTCTTCAAACTAGCGTGTACGCAAGTTAAAAAAAAGTCGTTTTCAGAAAAACGCGTTTGAAAAAATAGTACCAAGGAAAACAAAGTCAAGGCAGTCATAAATTTTCTTCGGTGTTTTTCAAGGAAATTCTTCAAAAATTTTATAGTATATACTTAAATATATGTATAAAATATTCTCAAAGTTTCAATAAATTATATTCATTTTTTATACTATAAAAAAATTCATGAAAATCATTGAGAAAAAGCTGTCCTAATCCTATTGCCCCACTTAATGGCTTATAACAATAGAACGAGTCGGAATTTTTATTTAAAATTTTGGGAACATATTTTTCGATAGTTTTACCAACAATTTATGAAATTAAAAAAAAATTGATTTTTTTAACCGTCTAACCCTATTTTCCCTCCTTAAGAGACTGATTTAGTAAATCCAACTAATATTTCTTAGTCCACGATAGGAGAGACATAACTCGGAATATTATCGCGATTTCGTGTTTGCACTCATTAGCAAATTGGGTCATTCAAATTAACACGAGATACGAATCGGCGACGGTCTCACACAAAGTGTCATACTACCGCAAATAAGATAACAAATGAAACAATTTGCGCGCAATTGTCGATTCTAAGTTTAGAGAAAGTATGCTCTCTCATTACGGAAACTCGTTAGAGGAATATTCGGGAATCTCGTCGTAAACAACAAAATATACAATATAACGAGTGAATTATTCGATCGCGGATAATTCCATCGGGCAAAAAGGATGCAGTCGAACGTTCGAAAGGCACGGGCACAATAACGCCGCCTCAGAGACAATAAATATCTTTGGTTTTTCAATTCCGGTCTTTTTCACTCGCGCGAGAGAGCGCATTCTGTCGTTCGTAACAAAGCAAGATCCGTGTGAAAGCCAGCGGCATAGCATACCGCCGTCAAGAATTCACGCAAGGAAACGCAGGGGAAAGACGCGAGCGTTAACACGCTATACAGACGGAAGCTCTATCACTCGGATACACATCATGAATGGCCGCTGACGTCAAAGAGAGCTCACCTGGGTAGGGGGCTTTCGGAAAAATTGCGCAATTTCACCATTCTCCTATCTCACGGATATGACTATATGTATATATACTATAATGGATAACTACATTTATATAGAAGTACGCGATGGAACGAGCGAGAGCCCCGAGCGGAATCAGCGCGCGCTTCGCTCGGGAGCTCGCTATAATAAATTCAGCTTTCCTTCGCGGTATATCGCCGGGGAAAAAAAAAAGAGATTTGATGACGCGCGAAAAGTTTCAACGATCTTCTCGTCATACCCATCACCTTGTGAAAAAAAAATTGATCGAAACGGATCTTCAAACTTAAATGGCGCTTTTACTTTCGGACATTTGATGAAGAAAATGTTTCGTTACTTTTCTAAGAGTTCTCGGGGTTTTTTTTTGGCATCAATGCGTCAAGTATTTCTGACATGAACGAGGATATAGATCAATTAGAGTTTTTGATGGTCAAGTCTTCGACAATCTCTGAATTCGTATTTTCATTTATTTACGAACTGAATTTTATTGTTACGAATGAAATTTTATGAATTCTATTTTCCTTCATTTTGAGAATGATTTATTATGAATTCAAAAAAACTTCATTGTTATTAATGACACATTGTATTGCTGTCATTATTTTCAGTGTTCTTTTTTAATGGTCGAATAATGCTATTGATAGTTTAAAAAATTAGTATACCAGCCTCGATTCAGTGAGTACTTAGATAACATTTTTAATCGAGGTTATTATTAATTACTCTGAATTGGATGTTGATTACTCCAAAATCAATTTTTTAAGAAATCATTCTCATTCTTGGGTTAACGATTCCCGTACTTGTGGATGAGATCGTGGACGTCAATGAGAATATAAATCGATTAGAGTTTTTGATGGTCAAGAACTTCGACAATCTCCAAATTCGTATTTTCATTTAATTACGAACCGAATTTCATTGTTATGAATGAAATTTTATGAATTCGATTTTCCTTCATTTTGAGAATGATTAATTATGAATTCAAGAAAACTTCATTGTTATTAATGACACATTTAATTGCTTTTATTATTGTCAGTGTTCTTTTTTAATGGTCGAATAATGTTATTGATAGTTTAAAAAATTAGTATACCTGCCTCTATTCAGTGAGTAATTAGATAACATTTTTAATCGAGGTTATTATTAATTACTCTGAATTGAATGTTAATTACTCCAAAATCAAAGTTTTTTTTATTAGCAATATAATAATTCAATCATATACATACACAACATCCGCAAACATTTGAGAAATCATTATAATTCTTGGATTAACGATTCCCGTGACTGTGATTGAGGTTATAAATTTTTACTTCGTATCTCAATTACGATTCCTAAATCCAAATATTATTCCAACTATTATTTGTCCCTGTAAATGCACGAGATAACGTACAATCGTTTAGTTTCGATGCTAATGAGAAATTTAAAAAAAACATTCTACTTAAACGACAATACTAAGTTTTTTACAATGAGATTATTATTAATTACTCTCATTTGATATTAATTACTCCAAAATCAATATATTTTATTAGCAATATAATAATTCAATCACGTACATACTGAAACATTTGAGAAAACATTCTAATTCTTGGATTAACGATTCCCGTACCTGTGGATGAGATTATAAATTTTCACTTCGTATCTCAATTACAATCACTAAATCCAAATATTATTCCAACTATTATCTGTCCATGTAAATGCACGAGATAACGTATAATCGTTTAGTTTCGATGTTAATGAGAAATTAAAAAAAAAACATTCTACTTTAATGACAATACTAAGTTCTAATGAGATTATTATTAATTACTCTCATTGGATATTAATTACTCCAAAATCAATTTTTTTTATTGGCAATATAATAATTCAATCACATACATACTGAAACATTTGAGAAAACATTCTAATTCTTGGATTAATGATTCCCGTACCTGTGTATAAGATTATAAATTTTCACTTCGTATCTCAATTACAATCACTAAAGCCAAATATTATTCCAATTATTATCTGTCCCTGTTAAATGCACGAGACAACGTATAACCGGTTAGTTTTGATGTTAATGAGAAATTTAAAAAAACATTCTACTTTAATGACAATACTAAGTTCTTTACAATGCGATTATTATTAATTACTCTCATTGGATATTAATTACTCCAAAATCAATTTCTTTTATTAGCAATATAATAATTCAATCATATACATACTCAAACATTTAAGAAATCATTCTAATTCTTGGATTAACGATTCCCGTACCTGTGGATGAGATTATAAACTTTTAATTCGTTTCTCAATTACAATCACTAAAAAAAAAAAAAAATATTATTATTCCAAATATTATTTCAACTATTATCTGTCCCTGTTAAATGCACGAGACAACGTATAACCGGTTAGTTTCGCTGTTAATGAGAAATAAAAAAAAAAAACATTCTACTTTAATTACAAGTTCTTTACAATGAGGCTAATCAGGGATTGTAAATGTTTTCCCGTTCAATGGTAACACACTAATGTAATGAAACATAGCGTCAAATTAATTTGTTATACAGCGCGCAATGTAATCATGATTCAACCTCGTAACACGCTCTCGATAACCCATTGTGGTGTCTCTTGATGATTAAGCAAAAAAAAGAAAGTTAACACAAGCGATATGGAGGATAAATAATTGTCCAATAGATCCGGTTCGGGGGCCGAACTCCTTACATTATCTCGGACGAAAATCTCAAAAATCCCTTACTATGATCGATTGAACCAAAACTTCCGCTCCGCCATAATTGATCGAATTTCATTCAAAGCCATTTTCCTCAATTCCTCCGACATTGGAGTCAGCTGTTCGTTTCAGAAAAGAAGAAAAAACCAACAAAGATTCTTCAATGAACGTGACAATAGTTTATCCGGCTAATGGCAACGCGGGTCTTTTGCATTCGTTGGAGCGTCCGCGGTGTGAGGCACTTTTCGGGTGAAAGCCACAACGACGAGACAGAGAGAGGTGTAATGTTATATCCGTGAAAAGAGCGAGGGTATACCTTTTGATAAGATGAGACGAGAGCGAGTGAGACAAAGTGAGAGATAAAGAGGGGGAGAGAATATATAGCGGACGTTTCGAGGCCGAAAGGCTCAGAACGAACCACACTCTTCGAGAAAGTCGCGAGACAAAAGTATATGCAATAAATCTCAAATCGTTTCTAATCTTATTAAAAAAAATTTTTTCCTACAATTCGACGAACGTTTATTGTTGTTTCTTTTTGTCGAATATTTAATAAGCCGATTCGACGAACGGGGGTAAAAAAACAAGAAAAGTGCCAAAGTGTGTGTGCCATAGGATTATATCGCTAGCAACGACAAAAGGTTTGTGATTTATGAAACGAAAAGATTCAATATTTAACGAATAAAAAAGAAAGAAAAAGGTTTAAATTAATCGTGTGTCTCCAATGAGTGAGCCAAAGTGGAAACGAGAGTCTCAAAAGTGCACGTCGATTTTTCACGAAATTTGCCGACGGTGATCGTTAATTTCGCAATGTGATTTTTTTTTGCTCCCAACACGAATGCATGTATGTAGAAAGAAATGGTTTTTTTTGTTAACCCACTCGAGGGATTGATACCGTCGTTTTGTGGAAATGAAGAATTTCTCTAATGAAAATTTCCACCGTCACGAGTCACAGGGTGCAACTACCTGTGTGTTTACACATATATCTTTATAAATACATGTGTCACGATCTCGTAAACGTATCGAGAAGGTAAAAGGGTATGTGGGGTAGGGAGTCAGTGTGTCAACGTTCTTCACATCTTTCTCTCTCTCTCTCTCTCTCTCTCTCTCTTTCGTCGAAGAGCTCTTGAGCTTGGCGTTTTACCTCCTCCGGTACCAGGCTGAAGAATAAGGCCGTGGGCACGAGCGAGAGAAGGAGAGGAAAAAAAAGAGAGAGGGAGGAAGAAAGATCATTGAAGCGCGGAATCGTCAAAGAGTGAGGAAGGTAGAGAACGTCTTGTACCTTGTTGGATTACCCATAGGCTCGAATCTCCGGTACTCGGTACCCATCGTCACGTTTCAAACATTCCCAAGACTCTTATCTGACCCCAAAAAAAAAATACGAGAGTTCTAATTGCTAATCTCACTGATTAAATTTATTGCAACAAATACAATGCGTTCACTTCGCAGCGAATGCAATTAAGCTAGTAGTCTGGTAACTTAAGCCGATTTTCATGTCTTTTTTGGAGGGCGTTTTTTTGTAGGAAAATGAAAATGAATCGTTTTGGATATTTAGGATATTTTTATTTACATATTAAAGATACAAAAAAAAATTTGTTTGAAAAAATTTAATAGTTCAATATTATTATTATTATTGATCGAAGTTGGCACCTCGAAGTTGGCAGCCCGGGTCCTAACTTTTTTTCTACCGAACCGATTGCTTTCAAATTTTAACAGGCTACTCTACACACTTATAGTTCTCGTCGGAACCACCGAGAAATTTTTTCACCCCAAACTTTTTATTTTACAACCCCTTCTTTGCTAAAGTCCTTTTATTTTAGCAAAGAAGGGGTTGTAAAATGAAACAAATTTTTTTTTGTATCTTTAATATGTAAATAAAAACATCCTAAATATCCAAAACGATTCATTTTTATTTTCCTACAAAAAAACGCCCTCCAAAAAAGACATGAAAATCGGCTTAAGTTACCAGACTAATACCTTGAAGAGGGGTTTCCACGATTAACTGTGGAAGGAGACGTGGCTTATTCTTTTACCTTTTGAATAAAAAATCCTATCGAAAATCAGAAATGAGAAGTTAATTGAAACGCGTTGTTGGTTATGCCATCAAATATTCGGATCCGGAAGACAAGTCGAACGATGTCGAAACAGACGATTTAAAATTTTTTTTAAATTCGAATCCTTTAAGCGATTTTCGTTAAATTCAATAACAAACGTTCTTGCACTCTAACTCATGTTCGGAGAAAGTTTTGAGTCGATAGCACGAAATTCACCAAAGTTAGGCCAGAGACATTTTAGGAAAATTTTCAAAATTCAACTAACATCAGGGTGATCGATGTACAAAATTCGTGGAAGATTTGCGACAAATTAATTAAATTGTTCTCGAGATACAAGTTAAATTTTTCAAACTTTTCACACACACACACACACGCATAAGTGCGCGTACGTACATTGTTTTTAAATGTGATTTTTGGATGTTTTGGTACATTTTAAGCAGATTGACAATTAAAAAGTTGAAATTTTTTTTCCACAAAATTAAAGCTTGCTCTAGGAGAAAGTAAAAATATAAGAGGAATCTTATTTTTTCAAATTGTTTTATTTTATTCCGAAAAAAAATGACAGTTTACTTTATCTCAATTTTCTAATCTTATTCATTAAAGTTCATAAACGGGAGACAATTATTTAACATAAATAAATAAAAAATGTCAAAAAATGAAATATATTTATAAAAATGCATCTCTGCTACGTTTTCCGGTAAAATTCTTTAGCGGCGTTCAACGAGTGTGGCTCGGAAAAACTTTCGCGTCTCTCGAGCAGAGCAATAATGTAACCACTCAGGTGCAATTTTGTGAAAAAGAAACGCACAAGAGAGATACCGGAGGAAAAGCGAGAAAGGTGAGAGAAAAGTATAGAAATTTATGAGATGGAAATAGCTCAATTTCGCGCTTTCTGCTCTGCGTTAGAGAAACACACGGCTGTTACCGTTCGAGTCTCCTGGTACTATCTTTATACATTTCCTGAGTGACGAAGCATTCCACTGCACGATGTATGAATATAAAAACGTCAACAAGTTCATAAAAAAGCTATTTGAAAGAAAAAAAAGTTTTAATTGCATTGATGCAATCCAAACTTTTATCAATCATCAATTAATTACTAATTGAATAGTAATTAATTGATGATTGAAAAAGAAGTTCGAACATTTCAGAGCAGTCTATAGTGAAATTTGTATTTTTGTTAGAGTCAACAAAACATTGCTAAAAAATTGTATCTTATCATCAATTCCGGCGTTTATAAGTAATTTTATCTCACACCATAATCACAAGATAAAGGAAAAAACATTTTGACGTAAATTTAAAATTCGATGGACAGTTGTTGCACCCTGTTTATTCTGTAGAGATCTTTCAACGATTTTAGCAGAAGCAAAGCTCAATAATTATTCAAAATATTTCCTCCACATGACTTGTGACCACATTGAATTGGAATTGAAAAATAAGCATAATAAAGCATCAATTAGTTAATAATTGATTGGTAATTAATTGATGATTGAAAAAGAAGTTCGAATATTTCAGAGCAGTCTATAGTGAAATTTGTATTTTTGTTAGAGTCAACGAAACATTGCTAAAAAATAGTATCTTATCATCAATTCTAGCGTTTATAAATAATTTTATCTTACACCATAATCACAAGATGAAGAAAAAAACATTTTGACGTAAATTTCAATTTCGATAGACAGTTTTTGCACCCTGTTTATTCTGCAGAGATCGTTCAACGATTTTAGCTGAAGCAAAGTTTACTAATTATTCAAAATATTTCCTTCACATGACTTTTGATCACATTGAATTGGAATTAAAAAATAAGGATAATAAATCATCAATTAGTTACTAATTGATTGGTAATTAATTGATGATTGAAAAAGAAGTTTGAACATTTCGGAGCAGTCTATTGTGAAATTTGTATTTTTGTCAGAGTCAACGAAACATTGCTAAAAAATTGTATCTTATCATCAATTCTAGCGTTGATAAATAATTTTATCTTACACCATAATCACGAGATGAAGAAATAAACATTTTGACGTAAATTTCAAATTCGATAGACAGTTTTTGCACCCTGTTTATTCTGCAGAGATCTTTCAACGATTTTAATCGAAGCAAAATTTAATAATCATTCAAAATATTTCCTCCACATGACTTTTGATCACATTGAATTAGAAATAAAAAAACAGCATAAATAAAGCAACGGAAAATTAGGAGTGAAGAAAAAATTCACCACATACAGTGATCCTTCAAAGGATTTATTCGATAGACAGGATCTTTCTCTTTGCGGATCCCACCTCGATCACTTTCCCGAATACACCGAAATCGGTGGCCTCTCAACCGTGTTGTTTCGCACACTGTGCAACATAACTGTATGCACCTATACATACACAGACAATATTGGATTCTTAAAGGGTTTCACGATTCTCCTTGTACGTTCTCCGGGCAGTGTTACGTATAACGGTAAACTCGTCGACGTTTACGTCACGACGGTGCACCTGTCACGCTTCGAGCGAGGACAAAGGGCTGCTATAAAAATGAATAAAAAAAAAATGGGAAAAAAAACGGTAGCAGCAGCAGGAGTGGCGTCGAGAAAGAGTGAGAAAGGACTACTGAAAAGGGAGGAGATAAAGAGAGAGAGAGCGCGATTATTACAATGTATATCCCTTCGTAGCTAACAAAAGGACGCAATCCACATACACTTTTTGTATTAAATCTTCCGAGTTCAGGCCTTTTATTCGTCAGCTATTTGATGTAAAAAAAAAACTCAAAACAGCAGCCCTTACGGTATTGCAAGAGGCTACCTGATATCTAATTTCCGCAACGAAGAAACCAGACTATGCGGATCTCTTTGATGCTTCCTGGTCGTATATTACATGATACAACGGTGCACCAGTAGGAATCAAGATACACATACAGTAACTGGAGAAATGTGACTGGATATCTCGTAGTGGCTATTTATATTTATATACAAATAACGTGGGTATGTAGGGCTTGGGATGATGGACGTATGGTGAAAGAGGTGAAAGCAATAGATAGACTGGAATGTTAACTTACTACGGATCAATTTCATATTACTGTATTGTCTATCTATATGGGAGATGATAACCTCTCGTTACATTGACGTCTGCACCTTATGTCCAATTATCCCACGATTTATTTAATATTAATTGTTTAACCGATCTACATCGATTATCTGAGGAAAAAAACGTAGTAAGATTGAACAAACGAACGGTTGTGCGAGCTGTGAAATGAATTTTTAATCAGTACAAACGTTAGTTTTCGTTTCTTCAATAATCATTTGTTTCAGAAGAAAAAATGCTGTTCTAACCAAAATATATTTGACAACTATTCAAATTTATTGGTGAATAAGAAAAAAAGGTTTTTTTTTTAACACTAAGATATGGTGTATAGTGAAAATGTATGTATGTACTGGTTGCAAACAAAATGGTATCATCAAAATCAATTTACGTTTTAAAATTTGTGGATTAACTTTTTTTTTATTAGCTAGTAGTCAGTATTGTTTATTTAATATCGATTTATTCCATTCATAATCAAAGTGCAATATATAATAATCGTAAAATGTTTGTTTTCATTTCTTCTAAAGTCATTTGTTTCAGGGTAACGAAATATGCTTGTAGTCAAGAAAAAATGTTGTTCTAACTAAAATATTAGGGCGATTTTTTTTATTTCGACTATTTTCTTTTTCAGTCCCCACCCGAAATTTTGTTGGATATGTCGAAAAAGAAATTCCCTGAAAGTTACAGTCCTTAATATTAATTCTAAGTACTCTCCGAAAGCGTGAGAAGATTTTCCATCTAAAATACACGTAAATCGAATTTTTATTTTTTTTCAAATTTCTATAACTCAGCCGCATTGTATGCTATCATATTGTTCTTGGTTTCGATTTACTCCGAATAAAACAATCTAAAAAAGTGCCTTTTGCGGCGAAAGTGTAAATTGTACTGGTGAGTTGGTACGGGTCACTGAAGTTGATTTTTACCCAAAATTCTCGTTTTTTTTTCTGTTATCTCCGAAACAATTAACTTTACGAAAAAAATGTAAATGAAAAATTTATTGGAAATTCAATTTCCTACAAAAAAGGTCCTATCGACCCAATTGCTTAGATTAATATTTCTTGAGATATTGAACTTTATTTATTAATTTTTTTTTATTATTAAATATTTTATATTTTATAAATTTTATATTACTCATAAGTTAAAGTTCAATATCTCAAGAAATATTAATCTAACCAATTGGGTCAATAGTACTTTTTTTGTAGAAAATTAAATTTTCAACAAATTTTTCATTTACATTTTTTTCGTAAAGTCATTGTTTCGGAGATAACAGCAAAAAAACCAGAATTTTGGGTAAAAATCAACTTCAGTGACCCGTACCAACTCACCAGTACAATTTACACTTTCATTGTTTTATTCTGAGTAAATCGAAACCAAGAACAATATGATAGCATAAAATGCGGCTGAGTTATAGAAATTTGAAGAAAAAAAAATTCAATTTACGTGTATTTCAGATGGAAAATCTTCTCACGCTTTGGGAGAGTACTTAGAATTAATATTAAGGGCTGTAACTTTCAGGGAATTTCATTTTCGACATATCCAGACAAAATTTCGGGTGGGTACTGAAACAAAAAAATAGTCGAAAAAAAAAATCGCCCTCCTAAAATATATTTGACAGTTATTCAAATTTATTGGTGAATAAGAAAAAAAGGTTTTTCTTTTAACACTAAGATATGGTGTACAGCGAAAATGTACGTATCTACTGGTTGCAAACAAAATGGCATCATCAAAGTCAATTTACGTTTTAAAATTTGTGGATTAACTTTTTTTTTTATTAGCTAGTAGTCAGTATTGTTTATTTCATATCGAATTATTCCATTCATAATCAACGGTGCATTATATAACTTTCCGTTTATTATATACTAGAAAGCATACATACGTTTGTGCATTTTTTAATCCAATCGGTAAAATACCATCATAAATTCATTCCTCTGCTCTTGCCAATCAATATTACGTATATTATTATGTTTCTCATTTCACGTGAGATAACAGATCTTTCAATCTTCATTACCTTTTACTTATAATCGATTTAATTTTAATGCTATTTCTTACTCCACTTTGAATTCTCGACGACGAGAAAACACGTTTTCTCGGATTATTTACGTTTAATGCCCCAGACGAGCTCGAGCATTATATTCCAACTTTTTTTTTCTCCTTCCTCTATTCTTTATCCGGATTCTGAACGCATACACACTCGCTGATATTAATTCTCATCTTTCACCCGCTCTCGTTTGTCATCTCGTACGTGGGACTACGAAGAGTTCTTTGCGGTTTTCACGCGAACGTCCGTACTTTCACATTCAGTCATTACAACAACTATATGATTTTGTCAAGCGATGTACACTGCATCAGATCTCTCCGTCTCAAAACTGCTTCTTTGTACAGCAACGTGAATTATTCTTGAAATCTTTGTTACTACGAAATATCGTGCTCGCACGCTGTTGAATTATTCTCACGATAAGAGATTCATTCAAAACAGCTTTTTTTTGTCGACCTTAATTACGTCGTTATACGTAAAAAACGTGGAGTATTCGAAGCAATACTATTTTATCATTAATCTCGTGACGATTAATCTTCTATCGCGTGCTCATTTATTTTTTTTTATTTTTTTATTTTTTTTGGGAAATTCAAGGCTTACCCCTTTTCCGCAATGACCCACATTAAATGCGTGTACCTTTCTTTTTTTTGTCCCCCCGAATTCTTCGAAATTTCCGTTCGTGTCTTTGAACATTGATATATTCTCGTGTCTTACCGGTTTTTATGAGGTGGGAGAGAGCGAGAGGAGAGGAAAAATTCGTTGCCCTACTGTCTAGAAGTTGAGACTAGAGACGTGGAAAAAAAAAAAAAAATAGTCACGAAAAAGTAGGCGATCGAGAACGAGACGAGAGAAGTGCACGAATTTTTCGAAAGTGTTCTTTCTCAGACAGAAATTTGGGTCCCCGTCACAGCGGTTCTTTGGGATCAAGGCCGTCGATCACACTTGACATACAAAATACGAGAATTTAACATGTATGGGAAGAAATCAATTTGACGGTGGGAGAGAGAGAGAGAGAGGAGCAGACAGAGAAATGAAGAAGCAATGAACGGAGCATTGGAATGGTTTATCGAAAAAACAAACAAAGATAATTATATACCATGACAACAATTTGATTAGATCGAATACAAAATCTCGTACACTATCATTACTTATCCACCTTGTCACACCCTTCACTGAACGCTTATCCGTCCAGTGTCCAGAATTTCTTCACATAATATTTTATAATTTCTCGACGACCGATCGAGTCACGATTTTTGATCATAGGCAAAATGAATAAAAATAATAATATGATAATATGTTTTTCCATCGGTGACAAGGAGCGGAAATATTCGGTGAGACTATTTTCTACGTAAATGTTGGCATCGTCCGTTGTACCGTCACGGCGGTTATGTCTGGAGAACGAATTTTCTTTAATGATCCAAACTTCCACTCGATTACCAAGTTCCACCCTCTCGTAGATATATATATAGTTTTCAATTGCTACGAAAGGCAAGCGTTTAAACTCAACGAATCATAATGATTACGTTAAACGAGTATTTCAATGACAGTTCCATTGTGTTAAACGACCATTGCTTTGACACCTGGTACATTTCATGAGAGTAATAAATGGTTGTCAAATTGTTTGGAACTGAGGAAAACTTTATTGTCTCGATTAGCAATTGAATTGTCAATCATTGAAATTGTAAATCATATTACAAATATCACTCTGCAATTTGAGAATCAAAAATAGTATAGGTTTCACCTAAAAAAATTTAACTAGCAACGCATTTCTTAGAATCATTATAATTTCGATTTTAAACGTTCCCAAACATCATTCCGTAAGTTCAGAAAAATTCGGATACCTGAAATATGATTAGAGAGCTTTGTATTCAGATTAAAAAATTTCGACATGAGTAATAAATGTTTGTAAAATTTTGTGGAAATGGGGAAAATTTGATTGTCTCGTTTAGCAATTGAATTGTCAATCATTCAAATTGCAAATGATATTACAAATATCACTGTGCAACTTGAATATCCAAAATAGTATAGGTTTCACCTCAAAAATTTTAACTAGCAACGTATTTGTTGGAATCATTATAATTTCGATTTTAAACGTTCCCAAACATCATTCTCTAAGCTCAGAAAAATTCGGATACCTGGAATATGATTAACGAGCTTTGTATTCAGATTAAAAAATTTGGACATGAGTAATAAATATTTGTAAAATTTTGTGGAACTGAGGAAAACTTTGTTGTCCCGTTTAGCGATTGAATTGTCAATTATTCAAATTGCAAATGATATTACAAATATCATTCTGTAACTTGAATATCAAAAATAGCATAGGTTTCACCTTAAAAATTTAAACTAGCAACGCATTTGTTAGAATCATTATAATTTCGATTTTGAACGTTCCCAAACATCATTCTCGATGATTAACGAGCTTTGTATTCAGATTTTTAAAATTGGACATGAGTAATAGATATTTGTAAAATTTTGTGGAACTGAGGAAAATTTTGTTGTCCCGTTTAGCAATTGAATTGTCATTTATTGAAATTGTAAATGATATTACAAATATCATTCTGTAACTTGAATATCAAAAGTAGCATAGGTTTCACCTCAAAAATTTTAACAAGCAACGCATTTGTTAGAATCATTATAATTTCGATTTTAAATGTGCCCAAACATCATTCTCTAAGTTCAGAAAAATTCGGATACCTGGAATAAGATTAACGAGCTTTGTATTCGTATTTGAAAAATTGGACAGGAGTAATAAATGTTTGTAAAATTTTGTGGAACTGAGAAAAATGTTATTGTCACGTGACTTTAGCATTTGGATTGTCGATTATTCAAATTGCGCTTATTGTCCCGATTAGCAATTGAATTGTGAATTATTTAAATTTCAAATAATATTACAAATATGACTCTGTAACTTGAATATCAAAAATAGTACACGTTTCACCTCAAAAATGTTAACGAGCAACGCGTTCGTTAAAATCATTATAATTCGATATTAAACGTTTCCAGACATCATTCTCGAAGTTCAAAAAAATTCGTATACCTGAAAAATGATTAACGAGCTTTGTATTCAAATAAAAAAATGCATTCATTATTTCGTTGGAAATGTGTTTAAAAAAAATCATTAGGGAAGAGCCGTTGGTTGAAAAATCTAAGAAAAATATCTTAACGCTTTTCCGATTTGTACGAATGATGTAAAGAATCATTGAACGAATCTGAGACGTTTCGATTCAAGCGTAAGACCATTTGGAGTGGAAAGTCTCGTACAAAAAGACAGCGAACTCGAGCGAGCTACTGGGGCATGTATATACGCTCGTGCTCACAGCTCAGGTATTTCTACAGCGGCGCTAAGTTCATCGTCGGAACCTCCTTCTTTTTCCTTCCTTTCTACCTCTTCTTTTTTTTTATATTTATTTTTTAATTCGCCGGAGATTATTTTGGGCCGCTTTCTCCTAAGAGAAGCCTCCGACCTTTCTACCAATGGGTTCGATGTCGCTGCGCGACGAAGCAACGTGAAGCGTTCTTTGGTGTACGGTTGATTAAAAAAAAAAAAAAAAACGATATTGTAATAAAGTTTGCGCTGATTCCGTTGGTTCACTCGTCGCGTCGTGTGTATCCATCGCGTCACGCACGCGGACCGTTTTAATTAGTCACTATTGCTACGAGATAAATCACTCGCGCGCTTGCGCGGCAGCGAGAAGAAGGGACGAGGGGAGGGGAGAAAAGACATCATGCAAATTGGTACTCTACTGTTGCGTGTCTGTCGGCCGTCTCACACGTCTCTGATACGTTTTGTGATCAAGACGTATCACGTTAACAGTTAAATTTGATTGGGAATGATGAGATAAAAAAACAACATCACTAACAACTTCGTTCACGATATTGGGGATTATCGACGAGGGAATAATTACGATTTTGAGATGGATATATTCGACAATTCATATCAATTATTATTTATATCAATTTATTATTATTATCGTTATTATCCACATCATTATTGTTTATTGAGTCGAAATGAAATTAAGGGATGTGGCCACGGTAGCGTCTATAAAATCATGTGCACATTTAACAATTTTTTTTACTATGAAAAAGTAATTTATTTATAAAACTAATTACACATCTATTTAGTATAAATATCAAGCTAATAAAAATTTGTTTTTTTTGTTTTTTTTGTTACATAAAATGGCCGACTGTCGCTATTTGCTTTTGGTATCTTTTTTTTGTGGCGCTCCACGGTGTGTCATCTGGCATCTGCAATTTTTGACTTAGAACAAAAAACGAAAATTCTCGTTAATCTACATCAGAATACCTAGATAAGTACGTACGGAATTTGAAAAATATTGTTTTATTCGAATATCGTAGGCATTTGAAGTTAAAAGGTGAATTTCCAGTGAAAAATTTCGTACAAAACTGCTTATAAAATGGAAAGTTTTTAATCATTCAGAAATTCCGTACGTAGTTCTCTGTGAAATGCAATTAGAAACATAATTAAAAAATTTCAAGTCAATCGGGTAAAAATTGTCGAAATTATTTAGCACACGGCGAGCCCGGGTACGCTATGGCCGTGCAAGAGGTGGACTTACGTTATAAGCCTTCCTTAATAAACGGGCTATCTAATGCAAAAAGAATTTTTCAAATTGGATTAGTATTTCCTGAGATTAGCGCGTTCAAACAAACAAACTCTCCAGCTTTATTAGTGTAGTATAGATATAGTAATATAGTAATAAGATAGTAAGATTAGGGTCATAGCATGAAGTTATATAGCCTAGAGCCTTCCTGAATAAACAGACTATCTAATGCAAAAAGAATTTTTCAAATCGGTTCAATATTTCCTGAGATTAGCGCGTTCAAACAAACAAACTCTCCAGCTTTATTAGAGCGTAGTATAGGTATAGTAATATAGTAATAAGATAGTAAGATTCGGGTCATAGCATGAAGTTATATAGCCTAGAGCCTTCCTGAATAAACGGATTATCTAATGCAAAAAGAATTTTTCAAATCGGTTTAATATTTCCTGAGATTAGCGCGTTCAAACAAGCAAACGAACAAACAAACAAAGTTCCCAGCTTTATTGTGGTAGTAAGTTGATAAACAATTTAAAAAGAAGGTTTAATCCAATGTTTGCTTGATTATGAAAACTAGGGACGTCTAAATAAAAATTAATATAATGAAAGAACCGAATCTAATGACTTCGGGAGTTGAAAAAAAAAACTACCACCTTAACTTAACTTAACCTATTTTTATAATGATAAAGCATCGTTTAAGCAAAGAGAAAACATCGTTTTTTCGAAAATTCTACCGTGGCCATATCCCTTAAGGTAGTAGTCTGTTTAAGCCGATTTTCATGTCTTTTTTGGAGGGCGTTTTTTTGTAGGAAAATAAAAATGAATCGTTTTAGATATTTAGGATGTTTGTATTTACATATTAACGATACAAAAAAAAAATGTTTTGAATAAATTTAATAGTTTATTATTATTATTATTGTTGATCGAAGTAGGTACCTCGAAAAAAAAGCGCGTGGGTGGCCCCGGTGATTTTGGCTTTTGATGTTATCTGAAATAAAAAATTCTTGATAATTCTTAATCTATAGACATGTCATTCTGGTCGGAACTACTGAAGTTAAATTTCATGGATAATTTTTTCGAGGTGCCAACTTCGATCAATAATAATAATAATAATATACTATTAAATTTTTTCAACAAATTTTTTTTATGTATCTTTATTATGTAAATAAAAACATCCCAAATATCCAAAACGATTCATTTTCATTTTCCTAACAAAAAAACGCCCTCCAAAAAAGACATGAAAATCGGCTTAAGTTACCAGACTACTACTTAAAATAAAAATAAACAGGGATCAAATCGTGAAACACATTATTCTCTCAAGTTGAAAATTCGTTGGACAGATTTAACGAGGCTGGAGATGAATGATAAAAGAAAAAAGAAGAAGAAGAAGAAGAAAAAAAAATGAATAAAACTCACGCACGTTAATCCCATTAGCCAGACAACAAATTGATTAAATGATGATTTTTTATTTCCTTCTTCATCTATCGCGAGTACGAGTGGAAACGAGGCAGTGAAGAGATTTCGATGATGATACAGAATGTATATATACGAGAGAGAGAGAGAGAGGGTGGAGATTCGACAAACGGAAAATCTCTAATGATTTGTATTGAAAAAAAAAAAGAAAAAAGGATGGCTGTTTGTGTGAGTCTGAAGGGGTTTGACGATGGGACGCGGTTTGTTAGAGAGAGTATACCGAGGTGTCTGAAGCGAGAATATTGGTACCGATCAAAATGGTAACGTAATTGAATTTGTACGACTATATAGACGCGTCATCTCGCCGAGGCTTCGATAGATATTATAGTGTATATATCGAAGCCTCGCGAGAGTTCTCTCGCGGCCAAGTTGCGCGAGAGAGAGTGTGAGGATTCCCCGGCTAAAGTATTGTCGGCGTTATGAAACGTATACACCTGTCGGCGGGGCCGACGTTATCGCGGGTTGTTGAATTTCCTTCTTTTTTTCTTTCTCATTTTTCCTCCCTGTCCCGTCGATCGTTGGGACTCTCCCTTGCTTTTAGGCTGGTAGTTGGAGGGAAAAGAAATTCTCCGATACACACGCGCCTCGAGAGCAGCCCACGGGTGGAGGTGGATAAAACTCGGCTTCATTGAAGAGAAAAAAAAAACGGCAAAAAGTGTTATTTCATCGTGACTGTGTTGGAAAAAAAAAACAAGAAAGAAAAATCTTTGGTGGGGATTCCTTCTCTCGTCTTTCTTTTCTTTTCTTTTTTTCCCGTCACTGCCTGTTTCTCCTTTCCCTCTTTTCCTTCTCGCAACAGTTTCATCAGGGTTTCACGACCGGAGAACAGACACGGGGGAGTCCGCGTGATGTTGAACGATTTTTTATCGCAGGCAATTTTTTAAGAAGGATTTGATTCGTTAAGGTCGACGGTGGAGAACAATATCGAGGAAAAAAAGGTTCTTTGAAGCTGATTTTTTGAAATTTTCTTAAGCGAATTCAGCGTTTGCTTACTAAAGAGAATTGAAAAATTTTGTCGACTTAAAATCATCCCGATTCACGTGGAATATCCCATGTATTTTGTTTTACTGACTTTTGGTGCTGTAATTGGCCGGCGCATACTTTTCAACGAAGAAGCCAAAGATCGAGAGACAGGTTGGGGGAAAAAAAAAATGTTGGTGCTAGAGAAGTCGGCAGAGTGAAAGGGATGAAGCCGAAAAGTCACTGGACCATTACCGGGCATTTATGTTTATTATATATGGGAAATAGTAGTCTTTTGGTAACGGGTCAAAGTAAATCGAGACACGAGGTTGAAATTCGTGAAAGGCGCGACCCTTTTTTTTTTCGAATTTCATGGTCCCCAAATCAACCTTTATTCTCGCTTCCGGTACTACCGATCAACTTAACATGGCGCGAAATCTCAAGACTCTCGTTTTCACAATAAATGGAAAAAATTCCTCCAACTCGCGTTCACTTTGGCTCGTGCGAACTCCCGAAGTCATTAGATTCGGTTCTTTGATTATGTTAATTTTTATTTATACGTCCATCGTTTTTATAGTCAAGCAAGCATTGAATTAAACCTTTTTTTTTAATTGTTTATCAACTTACTACCACAATAAAGCTGGAAACTTTGTTTGTTCGTTTGTTTGTTTGAACGCGCTAATCTCAGGAAATACTGATCCAATTTGAAAAATTCTTTTTGCATTAGATAGCCCGTTTATTCAGGAAGGCTTTACATCCTTACTAACTTTATGCTATGACCTTAAAGAGTAGCGGTAGCGCGTTGAATCAGAGGAAGGAAATTTAACGCTGGTGAAACCGCGGGGTACAACTAATTACGTTATAAAGGTGAAATTAATTTTTGACAACGTGTGAAAATGACGACCGTATACGAACAATACGTGCGGCCCAATTTATGCTCATCATTTTGCAGCGATAAAAATACGAATTGGCAAGATATGCACCTGCCTCTTAAGGGGGGAAATAGGGTTAGGACAGCGTTTTCTCAATGATTTTCATGAATTTTTTTATAGTATAAAAAATGAATATAATTTATTGAAACTTTGAGAATATTTTATACATATATTTGAGTATATACTATAAAATTTTTTAAGAATTTCCTTGAAAAACACCGAAGATATTAGCGACCCCATATTGCAGGTCACAATCAGACTCAGCATTTTGCGTACATTCTGGAAGCCGCAATTTTCATCTGAAATCAAACGAGGTTGGAATTTACTCTTATTATATGTCTCTCTTCTATATGAACCTAAATGCTATCAAAAAAATAGAAAATTGAATTTTTTACAGGGGTCAAAACAAAAAAGCATGATTTTTTGCCATTTTTTACGACTTTATTTGCAAAAAAAAATTATTTAAAATAGTGATAATATTCCGATTTTAGGTTCATATAGAGCGCAATACTATGAAGAAAGTAACTGCCAATTTTCAAAATGATTGGTTGAAAACTTTTCAAACTAGCGTGTACGCAAGTTCAAGAAAAGTTCAAAAAAATTGCGGCCTCCAGAGCGTACGCAAAATGCTGAGTCTGATTGTGACTTGCAATATGGGGTCGCTAATATCTTCGGTGTTTTTCAAGGGAATTCTCCAAAAAATTTATAGTATATACTTAAATATATGTATAAAATATTCTCAAAGTTTCGATAAATGATATTCATTTTTTATACTATAAAAAAATTCATGAAAATCATTGAGAAAACGCTGTACTAACCCTATTTCCTCCCTTAATGACTTATAACAATAGAACGAGTCGGAATTTTCGTTAAAAATTTTGGGAACATATTTTTACTAACAATTTATGAAATAAAAAAAAAATCGATTTTTTGAACGAATTTTGAATTTTTCTAACCCTATTTCCCCCCTTAACAGATGTGTACCGAGCGTTACGTTAGTACGTGTACAAAACAAAAAGAACGACAAAAAAAAAGACAAGAGAGAACACGAAGAGAAGCAAAAGGCGTTCACTTTCACGAAATACCTACCGAGACGCGTAGCCCCTTTACATTCTGCATATCTTTCGTATTTGCTACTGGCGTTCCTGAACATCATTATACTCGTCAACCGTACGTGTATTACAATGTACAAGTCGAGTCTAAGTACTCGGTGCGGGTGCTCGATGTAACTAGGTCAGTCTGTTACCAGTTCCTCCTATGATTGCCGCTCTTTTTCCAAGCGATAAAATCGCGAATAAGAACCCGAGCGAATTTTTATCGTCTGCAAGCGACTATGTAAATTTATTTACAACACCGCGAGACGCGCCTATATATGTCCCCGCCTCTCACGAACATCTATCCGTAAATATCTACCCTAAATACCAAAAAAAAAAGAGGTTAAGACTGACAAATTTTGTATACAATACACGTATACCATCGTCATGATCCGACGAAATTAAATCGATCGCGGGACCGCGATCATCGTGCATTTGGCGACCGCGATCGTCGTTCCGAAGTTATTCGGTCTTAATTCCCCCCCTCCCCTCTTCTTACTTATCGTTTCTTACCGGAGTTTCGATACCGTTCGAATGAATAAATAAAAGTATCTCGGGCTTCCCGAGAATCGGTTATTTTCTTCTCGAATAAAAAACCCTCAAAAATCATACGAATAATTATTGCGATAAAATAAAAAAACCTTATACACGTGTTGATTTTTTCAAATATCCTCTGAACGGTTTTAGAAAAAAAAATTATTATCCATAATTGGCTTCAATCAAATGACAATCTGCAGCATAAAATTTGCTTGTTTGATTGCAACGAATTTATCATAAAGTAATTTAAAACGATTATTGCCGCCATTATATTATTTCATTGTTAAAAATGTTCTTGAACTCGGTGGGCAAGTAAAATGAGTTTAATTTCAATTTTTTTAAATTACCAATCATTTTTTTATCATTAATAATTTGAAATAATAATTCCTATGTAATGAATGAATACTATGTCCAACAATAACTCCTTCCTTTAGTTACAAATTGTTATCAAATATTTTTTTTCAGTAGAAACGTGGTACAATCGTTACTGCACACGCTCATTCACTCCTATCTCTCTCTTTCTTTCGTGTACTATCTCTCGTAACTCGAGGAAACCGAGGCGCGAACGCGCGTCGTCGGGCCCGCAAGTCTCTTTCACCTGTGCCCGTGGGAGACGCGGGGAATCGCGAGAGCGAGCCGGCGAACAAGTACTATACGCACAAGGCGAGACGTACGTATGAAATCTATCCCCTCCACCTTGCTCGGTAAGCGAGTCCCCTGGGCACGCCGTAGCGAAGACGCGGGAGGGAGAGATAGAGAGATCGGGTGGGGGCAAGGCCCATTTCGTTGTGTTACAGTCTGCCACCGCTACCGATACCACAAATTGCAACTTTATTGTGTTAAATATATATGTATACATGAAAAAAAACACACGCGCGCGCATCGACACACGTGCATCTATGTGTAAATCCGTTTTTATACTTGTGTACATTGAACGAGTCTGGTTGCCGGTTGAATGATATGAATGTACGTGTGGTGGGGCCTCACACGAACTTATCCGAGTGTTATATTCCATGAGTAGGTCACTGGGACGCGGCTCGTTGCCGCGACGAGTTGTTCACGCAGGTTCAGTCAGTCCCCGCCGGCCACGACAGCCACTCTCTTGGGCCCTCCAAGTCCCAATACGCGACGACTCGCTGGGGCCACGACCCAATGAGGAACAATCGATAAACCAAACAACCTCGTCGTCGTCGTGTCCTCGTGGTCCGGAAATCGATCGATAACGTTATATACCTTTTCTTTTTTTTTTTTATAAACACTTTCTACACTCGCCGGTGGTGTTTTAGGGCAACGTGTGAAATCGTATTTTCCGGAAGTTCATCGCGACGCGGCACTCTGTTATTTTGTTTATTTTCTTAATTTTTTTTGTCTTGTAATTAGTGAAGGAGATTACGAGCGCGGAAGTAAGGTGAAGAAAAGTGTGTTACTCGTACGAGCTTATAAGCTGTAATTATAGTGATTGTGTGACGCTGAATAGGACTCTTTTTTTTTGCTCTATTAAATGGCGTGGATTTTTTTTTTTTTTTTAATTGAATCGAAAGTTTGGCTACTTCCGCTATTGTTTTAATTTTTTTTTACTGTGCAAATTGAGTGATGCCTTCAATTGTCGTTCGTCAATCGTTGTCGCTGTTTATCCGGACTTCGCAGTGATGCAAAATAGAAGAAATGAAAAAAACAAATTGTCGTTTTTTTTTAACATTACAGAATTTTATTCGACAGTAATTCATTGATAGATTTCGAATCGTCCGAGATGCATGATCGCGGGGGGATGAAAAGGAGAGAGGCGTTGAGAAAAATTGTGTTAAAGCGGTCCGACAGACCCACCAAGAAGCGTGAATTAAAAAAGAATTTTCTTTTCGTTTTTCTTTTTCTTTTACCCCCTACCGACAGAGTCGCCTGTCGTAAGGTGAAACCCGTGGAGTTTCAATAAAGAATCACTCGGTAGCTCGCGCTTCCCCTTCAGTTACGGGGGGTAATTGTTGACCGGTGTCATGGCTCTCAACCCCAATGAATTATGATCTTTATGATCTCACGATGTTTCACGATGTCGTAACGTCGAATTAAGAGCTTTTCGACTGACACGGAAAAAAATTAATGTGTCCGAGTGTTGAAAACTAATGAGCACGAGTGTGTTGGCTCAAGGGATTCTTCTCTATATAAATTTGATTATTATTTTTTTTCTTCATCCAACGTCCCTTTTTGATCGTTGAAAAAGAATTCGAACGAACGTTTCAAAATTTGAAGAAGTCCCCATTGAGTTTGAATCTACTTGACGAACGTGAAAAAAAATGTCTCTTCTCCCATGAGAATGTCGAAAATATCATCAATAATCTCGAATCTGTTTGATTAATCGTTAAAAAAAAAAAAAAATATTTTTTTGCCACAGAATTTTGTAAAGACTCGTCAACAATCTTCGAACGAGTGTGATTGGTCGGAAAAATCCTCCTGCCTTCGTCCGTTTGAGCGATTGTTGAAAACAAATTCCCTTGCCACATCAGGATTCCTTAAAATCTCTTCGATACGGTTGAATCTGTTTGACTGAACGAAAATAAAATTTCCTCGTCATCCCAGAATTTCTAAAAAAAAAAAATAAACAAATTCAAAATCTAATTTATCAAACTGTTCGACCATCCGACGGTTGTACGAAAACTCGTCGTTCTCGCGAAATTTCTAAAAATATATAAATAAGTCTAAATTTATTTATCTCATTGCAGAAATCACGAGCACACAATGGAGAGAACGCGGAGGAGCATACGAAGGACGATTCTCAGCTTGTTATTGTCCTTTCTACTAGGCGTTGTGAGTACAATTTTCAAATTAAACAAATAATTATTTTTTAATATCAAATTACGAAAGTAAAATTGTGATTAACGTTACGCAAACAGAAATTAAAGTTGTAATTATCTTAACGTAACTGATGAATGTAACGAAAAAAAAAATCGCAATCATAATTAATATTAATTATACATCTCCTTCTCTCTCTTCACACTTATACCCGTTCGTAAAGGCGTGAAAAGCCATTCAATGCCCTGAAACAAATCTCCAAATTTTAACGCTTCGATCCCCGAGAAAAAAAAACATAAAAAACAAGGATCAAGTTCATAAAAAAAAGGCATCCGTTAAATTATTTTCACGTTAAGACGAGTCATCCATCCGGTAGGATTTATCGAAGCGTATGATCCTCATCGGATTATCACCACATCATTTAATCTAAAAAAGAAAAAAAGGAAAGACAAACAATAACTAAATAATTACACGAGTCTAATTATCTTAGCTGCATTCCTAGACGTATAAATCCTTCGTAAAGGAGCTTTTTATTCAGATTAAAAAATTTCGACATGAGTAATAAATGGTTGTGAAATTTTGTGGAACTAAGAAAAATTTTATTGTACCGTGACTTTAACAATTAAATTGTCAATTATTAAAATTGCAAATAATATAACAAATATCACTCAGTAGCGTTAATATCAAGAATAGTAGACGTTTGAGCTCAACAATTTTAACGAGCAACGCGTTTGTTGAAATCATTATAATTTCGATGTTAATCATTTCCAAATATCATTCTCTAAGTTCAGAAAAATTCGGATACCTCGAACATATTTAACGAGCTTTGTATTCAGATTAAAAAATTTTGACATGAGCAATAAATGTTTGTAAAATTTTGTGGAAGTAAGGAAAATTTTATTGTCCCGTGACTTTAGCAATTGAATTGTCAATTCTTGAAATTGCAAATAATATAAAAAAAATTACTCTGTAACTTGAATATCAAAAATAGTATACGTTACACCTCAAAAATATTAACTAGCAACGCGTTTGTTAAAATCATTATAATTCCTATGTAGGATTTATCGAAGCCTATGATCCTGATCGGATTATCCCTACAAAATTTAATTCAAAAAAGATAAAAAGAGAAGACAAACAGAACTAAATCATTACACGAGTCTATTTATCTTAGCTGCATTCTTAGACGTAAAAATCCTTCGTGAAGGAGTTTTTTATTCAGATTAAAAAATGTTGATATGAGTAATAAATATTTCTAAAATTTTGTGGAACTGAGGAAACTTTTCTTGACCCGTTTAGCAATTGAATTGTCAATTATTGAAATTGCAAATGATACTACAAATATCACTCTGTAACTTGAATATCAAAAATAGTATAGGTTTGACCTCAAAAATTTTAACTAGCAACGCGTTTGTTAGAATCATTATAATTTCGATTTTAAACGTTCCCAAACATCATTCTGTATGTTTAGAAAAATTCGGATACCTGGAATATGATTAACGAGCTTTTTATTCAGATAAAATATTTTTGACATGAGTAATAAATGTTTGTAAAATTTTGTGGAAGTAAGGAACATTTTATTATCCCGTGACTTTAGCAATTGAATTGTCAATTATTGAAATTGCAAATAATATAAAAAAAATTACTCTGTAACTTGAATATCAAAAATAGTATACGTTTCACCTAAAAAATATTAACTAGCAACGCGTTTGTTAAAATCATTATAATTTCTATGTAGGATTTATCGAAGCCTATGATCCTGATCGGATTATCCCTACGAAACTTAATCTAAAAAAGAAAAAAAGAGAAGGCAAACAGAACTAAATCATTACACGTGTCTAATTATCTTAGCTGCATTCTTAGACGTATAAATCTTTTGTAAAGAAACTTTGTATTCAGATAAAAAAATGTTGACATGAGTAATAAATGTTTGTAAAATTTTGTGGAAATGGGGAAAATTTGATTGTCCCGTTTAGCAATTGAATTGTCAATTATTCAAATTGCAAATGATATTACAAATATCACTCTGTAACTTGAGTATCAAAAATAGTATAGGTTTGACCTCATAAATTTCAACTAGCAACGCATTTGTTAAAAATCATAATTCCTACATAGAATTTATCGAAGCCCATGAACCTGACGGGATTATCCCCACAAAATTTGATCTAAAAAAATCAAAAAATAAAAGACAAACAACAAAATCATCACACGAGGCCAATTCTCATAGCTGCATTCCTAGACGTATAAATCCTTTTCAAAGGACGAGTTCTCCACCTTCCTATGTAATTTTTTCCGGCATTAGATTCCGGGTCAAAATCCCTCCCCGCCGTTGTGCGAGTAGCAGCTGTAAGAGCGGAGGCTTCTTCGCGCCGTACGTTTTATATTTGCAATCGGGCACGTACCGCTCATTAACCATTGTAAATCGTGGAATGAAAAAACAATATATCTATATAGAATTTGTCCGTTTGCGTGTGTAAGACAACGACGGTGCGTCGGGATATCGCACAGACATAAACACAGACACAAACACTTAAAAATGTATAACACATACAGCGACTGCTGTCGTAACAAAAAGGTCGTAACTCGCGTTAAAAAGATTGTTCGAGAGTTCCTTTTGTTAGTGAGCGGTCTGTACGGTGTTTACACACTATAAGCGAGCCGCCGAACCGAAGATAGTAGGTCACTGCGCCGGACGCACTGCCCTCCTACTCCGCCATCTTCATTTCGTTGCCCCTCGTTTGCCACTTCTTTTTCTCCTTCCCCCTCGACAATCCTGTACTCCCCTCGACTGTGTGCACTTTCGTGGGACACACATCACACAGTGCACTTTTCTGGGACGGAAGGGTGTAGAGATGGGACGATGAGAAGGGAAGAGTTGAACACACGTTTGCAAACAAGTGTGGATCGAGAGACTGATGGCAGTAGCAAGCGGATCAACTTCTTCTTTTTTTTTTTTTTGTTATTCATTTCTTTCGACGACTCTCGGAGCAGCTTTCTTTCCTGAGAAACATCTCCCGGTCTTCCATATTATACTCGTCACCCTGGTCTTACTTTATCCACAGGTAATGGCACCTTTGGTCCCATCGGCCTCTCTCTCGCTCTCTTTTTCTCTCTCCCTTCATTCTTTCTCTCTTTATATGACTCCTCTCATCTGTCTCGCGACTTGTCTTCCGAGACGTCTCGCTCAGAAGAGACGGGACGACGCGATCACACGTAGGCTTCAATCGTGTCTCTCTGAATCTTTCTCGTTCAACCTTTTGCTCGAAACGCACACCCGTCTAATCCACTACCATTTAAAGGGGGAAATAGGGTTAGGACAGCATTTTCTCAATGATTTTCATGAATTTTTTTATAGTATAAAAAATGAATATAATTTATTGAAACTTTGAGAATATTTTATACATACATTCAAGTATATACTATGAAATTTTTGAAGAATTTTCTTGAAAAACACCGGGGATATTGGCGACACGATATTGCAGGTCATAATCAGACTCAGCATTTTACGTACATTCTGGAAGCCACAATTTTCATCTGAAATCAAACGAGATTGGAATTTACTTTTATTATATGTCTCTCTTCTATATGAACCTAAATGCTATCAAAAAAATAGAAAATTGAATTTTTTACAGGGGTCAAAACAAAAAAAGCATAATTTTTTGCCATTTTTTTACAACTTTATTTGCAAAAAAAAAATTATTTTAAATAATGATAATATTTTAGGTTCATATAGAGCGCAATACTATGAAGAAAGTAACTGCCAATTTTCAAAACGATTGGTTGAAAACTTTTCAAACTAGCGTGTACGCAAGTTCAAAAAAAGTTGTTTCCAGAAAAACGCGTTTGAAAAAATAGTACCAAGAAAAACAAGCAATATGGGGTCGCTAATATCTTCGGTGTTTCTCAAGGAAATTCTTAAAAAAATTCTTCAAAATTTTATAGTATATACTTAAATATATGTATAAAATATTCTCAAAGTTTCAATAAATTATATTCATTTTTTATACTATAAAAAAATTCATGAAAATCATTGAGAAAACGCTGTCCTAACCCTATATGCTCCCTTAATGGCTTATAACAATAGAACGAGTCGGAATTTTCATTTGAAATTTTGGTAACATATTTTTCACTAGTTTTACTAACAATTTATGAAATAAAAAAAAAATCGATTTTTTGAACCGTCGAACCCTATTTCCCCCCTTAATAGCACGATGACATTTATCGGCCGATTCGCGTGCGATTTATTTCGAGAGATCGACAACATAAATGTAGGAATGTAGGTTACGCGAGCGAATATCAATGAAGGTGTAAATTGATGACGATCATTTCATTTCTCTTCTCTGTGTCCAACAGAACTTGGAAACGAACTCGTAAACTAGAAATTTACCATTTATGACAGCCGCACTACTAGTCTAATAAGTACCAAATTTTTTTTTAATTTTTTTTCACCGATTAGTCAAAAGTATATTTTTTTAAAGTTATAATCTGTACGCATATCCTTTCAGGTTTTTAGGTACGACCCTTGCCAATTCCATATTTTCCATATTTCCTCCTTTTTTACGTTTAATTGTGGTGAAAATAGTGATTATTTATTTTTCACGACAATTCATATTGCGAGTTTTTATCAAATGAAAAATAGGAAAATTCACGAATTTTCGAACGACGTGACAAAAATATTACTCAGTCGAACTGCTCTCACCGAATTTGTTTCTTCATGCTCATAATCGTTTTTTTTTCTTCCGTTTCCAACCCCGCCTAATTTCAATACTATATAATCTCTTCGAGATAGTTTGAAGAAAAAAAGAAAAGAATATCAAAGCTCACGGGACAGCGACGCCTGTAGAGCGAAACGACTTCATCGATCTTCCACGGGCAAACATTTTGACGCTCTCGATGTATGACGGTGTAGAAGGGATTTCTAATTATGAAAGTCGGCCCGTTCGCGTTTGCCCTTTCATCGTCGAGCCCTCTCGCGTCTCGAGAAATTCGAGAAAAACTTCGTCCCGTGAGCTTCCGTCCGAAATATAATTCTCCTGGTCGCGCCCTCTCTCGCGGGAAGGCGCTCTTCTCCGCACGGTTTTTCCCTCGCTTCTACAAAAACGAGGTACGACCCGGGTGGAGAGATACCTGTGGCCGTAACGAAATCGCTTGTATTCCCGTGGGAAGAGCTCTTCCAATGAGAAGTATCTTTATGTATAACGTCATATATGTATATAATACAATATTATGAAATGTTGTCAAACAAAAGGGCGTAACCGACGTCAATTAAACTTGGTAAATCGCGTGGGGGAAACGTCCTTTCGTTTTGCTAATAGTTGATATATTCATATGGCATTCCACAACAACTGGATTCACATATATATTTAATAACGATTTTTTGAATGTGCATTTGACATGAAATGAGAATAAAAATTTTTATTTATATTACGTTTTAAGGGAGGAAGTAGGGTTAGGACAGCGTTTTCTCAATGATTTTCATGAATTTTTCTATAGTATAAAAAATGAATATAATTTATTGAAACTTTGATAATATTTTATACATATATTTAAGTATATACTATAAAATTTTTGAAGAATTTTCTTGAAAAACACCGGGGATATTAGCGACCCCATATTGCCGGTCACAATCAGACTCAGCATTTTGCGTACATTCTGGAAGCCGCAATTTTCATCTGAAATCAAACAAGGTTGGAATTTACTTTTATTATATGTCTCTCTTCTATATGAACCTAAATGCTATCGAAAAAATAGAAAATTGAATTTTTTACAGGGGTCAAAACAAAAAAGCATGATTTTTTGCCATTTTTCACAACTTTATTTGCAAAAAAAAAATTATTTTAAGTAATGATAATATTCCGATTTTAGGTTCATATAGAGCGCAATACTATGAAGAAAGTAACTGCCAATTTTCAAAACGATTGGTTGAAAACTTTTCAAACTAGCGTGTACGCAAGTTAAAAAAAAGTTCAAAAACATTGCGGCTTACAGAATGTACGCAAAATGCTGAGTCTGATTGTGACCTGCAATATGGGGTCGCTAATATCTTCGGTGTTTTTCAAGGAAATTCTTCAAAAATTTTGTAGTATATACTTAAATATATGTATAAAATATTCTCAAAGTTTCAATAAATTATGTTCATTTTTTATACTATAAAAAAATTCATGAAAATCATTGAGAAAACGCTGTCCTTACCCTATTTCCCCCTTTAATGGCTTATAACAACAGAACGAGTCGGAATTTTTATTTAAAATTTTGGGAACATATTTTTCAACAGTTTTACTAACAATTTATGAAATAAAAAAAAAATCGATTTTTTGAACCGTCTAACCCTATTTCTACCCTTAAAGAATCATCATTAAATAGCGGCCGTGGAAAAACAATGTAAAAAATTCAATGGTTTTGACAATCGTAGAAATAATATTTTTTTAAATTCATGAACCAAATTCGAGAGAGTGTGAGCTACTGTTTGTCGAATTAGTTTTGCAATGCTTCGTATCTTACTACTATAATAAAGCTGAAGAGTTTGTTTGTTTGTTCGTTTGTTTGTTTGAACGCGCTAATCTCAGGAAATACTGATCCGATTTGAAAAATCCTTTTTGCATTAAATAGCCCGTTTATTCAGCAAGGTTTTACGCTATATAACTTTATGCTTCAACCCTAAGTAGCGACGTGCAGCGCGTTGAATCGCGAGACGAAAATTTAACGCAATTGAAACCGCGGGGCACAGCTAGATAATATAAATGTGTGTGAGAACAACCGAACTTGACGGACAAGAAACGAAAAGTCTCACGAATTTTCGGCAGGTGCGTGTTCTAATGCGTATATCAACTCGTACTATTTTCCTTTACACTAAACCCACTGCCAAAGGTGCGGTTTTGTTTGGCGAGAGATCTCATAACGATTTTTTCCTGTAATATTTTCGATCCCAAAGAAAAATGAAGCCGAGAACAGACACGGAGAGAGAGGGGCGAAGGAGATCCCGAGTAACCCTGTATTAGCTGTAATTACCTCGGCGGGTCATCTCATCTTACACCAAAAGAGTCAAAGAAATTCCTTCGAATACTTTAGAAGAATTTTCCTCGTTCCATTCATTTTTTTTTCTCCCGATTCTCCCGAGGGTTTTCCTGTCGTAGGCGGTATTTATCGGTTAATGGAAATTCTGCAAAACACCTGTCGACGTCATCATTTTCACATTTGTAATTTACGTAAGAGCCGAGGCGAAGTACCACCGAGTCACGAGACTCGAAAAAAGTATAAATTTCATGATAATCATTGTACGAAGAAATGTGGCATTTAATGAAATTAATGTATTACGTTAATGCGATGGAAAAGAAGAAAATTGTGTACGAATTGTGTAGAGGCCTATCAAATTTTTTGGCTATTTTGAAGTTGAACTATTTTGACTATTTTGGAATTAAACTTTTGCATGTATTCATTGACTTTACAGGTTTTTCACATATAAATTAAATTATTAATGGTCTCAATTTAGTCGTCATCCAGATTACAAATAAGTGAGATAATTTATCTTGAAAGTTAAAAATTTTTGGATATTAAATCGAATTACAGTGTCTTTTAATTCGTTTCATTCGATTCGATCTGGAAAACTTTTTTTTACAATCCCCATTCGTAATTTCACGTTGTAATGAATTTTAAATTTCGATCGTTTATCGACAACCATTGACAATTTCGTTCAACGAAACGAGAAGAACAGTGGAGCGGAAGAACAAAAAAACGGTATAGAATGAAACATAGTGACGCGTCATTCATCATGGTGTATTGTAAGGCGCCTCTGTGGTTCACCTACCGTCCTTGCCGCTCATCTCTAGTATTATATATATATATATATATATATATGTAGAATCTTGCGGTCCACCACGACTCATCTCCGCCTACTCACATTTCTTCCTTTTCTCTTCTTATTCTTTTTTTTTCAAACAGACGCCCACCACTTAGGCTGATGGTTTTCATAAGATTCTACCACCCTCTATTTCTATGCCATTTCCACGACTACAACCGCAGCCACTTGCAGTCGTATTCAATTCATTATATGCCAATAGCCCCCGTGGACTACTACACTCATATTAATGAAGTGAATGCGGCAGCGAATGACTGGTTAAAAAAGTTGAAGAATGCGCTGTTGAAAAATTCTTCATACACTTTGTAGATTACCTATAGTTTGTGACAATGTCCCTGTCATTCGGTAATAAGTCAGTAAATCGTTGGAAATGTGGAAAAGAGGCATCGTCAAACCGGAAATAAGTGATGAAATAAAAAAACATTAGCAAATTGGAGAAAACGATGAAATAAATAAAACTGTACAATTAATTATTATTGCTTCTGGGACCACTTCCAAAATTCCACTAGCTAGAAAAGTTGAAAAATGGGCTGTTAAAAATTCTTCAAACACTGTAGATTATCTATAGTTTTTGACAATGTCCCTGTCATTCGGTAATAAGTCAGCAAATCATTGGAAATGCGGAAAAGAGACATTTGCAAATTGGAGAAAACGATGAAATAAAAAAAACTGTACAATTGATTATTATTGCTTCTGGGACCACTTCCAAAATTCCACTAGTTACAAAAGTTGAAAAATGGGCTGTTAAAAATTCTTCATACACTGTAGATTATCTATAGTTTTTGACAATGTCCCTGTCATTTGGTAATAAGTCAGCAAATCATTGGAAATGCGGAAAAGATACATTAGCAAATTGGAGAAAATGATGAAATAAAATAATTGTACAATTAATTATTATTGCTTCTGGGACCAGTACGAAAATTCCTCATCAACGTAATTTTCTTCAACCATGATACACTGTGTTTCCTAATATGTGGCTCGTCTAGCTGTTTTCTGTTACACGAGAGAATCTTTCGTCCGAACACGGTAAACGCGGTCTTTTTCAATTGAAACAGTTCTACAATTAAAATATCCGCGACTTTTATTCGCAAATGGGTTTCTACGTGTTACAACAGTATCATGCTGTACACAGCACAGATTCTATTATCCGTGCGGCTCATTTTCTTTTCTTTTCTCTTTTTTGATCAGAGAAATGTCAGTGCGCCGTCAGCCCAATTCTCACGGCTCTCCACTGCTGTCTCCCTCGCGTTATATTTTGTTCTTTCATTCATCAACTTTTCTTTTTTTCTTTTGTAATGTTCACCCGCTTCTATCGCGGCAATCGTGCGACTTTAATTTCCCGACAAATGTCGTATATAAAAGAGTGTGGGTACGAGCAGTCATTGAAATTTCTAACTCTATATGGAACTTTTCACCACAATGAGAATGTAATATGAATTATCTTGTACATTAACCTGCGATAATGTCCCGGTGCACCCGTATATGTCAGAGAGGGAATAGACGAACGTATGAAAATTTTGCGATGAGACTTGCAACCGATAAGAGAATTATTGATCAAATACAGCGAGGTCTTTGGATTTGTTGAAACGTGAGTTCTGTTTGTCGCGTGATTACGGTTAAATTACCAAATCAATTCTCAAGAACCATGAAAAAAACGGCAAAATTATCGTATTTGAATGAAAACTGCCACCTGGAGATTTTTGGGTTTGTTAATTTCGAATTTAAAGTACAAATTTGGAAATTCATAACGTTGATCTCAACATGTCATATGAAATATCAAAAAATCATTTGATTCGAACGAAAATTGGTATCTGGATTTTTTTGAGTTTTCCAATTATCGATTCTAATGGAAAAATCTAGATTTTGATCTCTGTGTGTCGCGTGATTACCGTCAAATGTGTAAAGCGATTTTTAAGGAACTCGTGAAAAAAAAATCAAAATTACCATATTTCAATGAAACCTTCCACCTGGAGATTTTTGAGATCGTTAATTTCGAATTTTAAGTACAAATGTCGAAATTCATAACGGTGATCTCAACACGGTCTACAAAATATCAAAAAATCATTTGATTCTAACGAAAATTGGTATCTGGATTTTTTTGAGTTTTCCAATTATTGATTCTAATGTAAAAATCTAGATTTTGAGCTCTGTTTGTCGCGTGATTACCGTCAAATGCGTAAACCAATTTTCAAGAAACTCATGAAAAAAAAGCAAAATTACCATATTTGAATAAAAACTTCCACCTGAAGATTTTTGAGCTCATTAATTTCGAATCTGAAGGGGGGAATTAGGGTTAGGACAGCGTTTTCTCAATGATTTTCATGAATTTTTTTATAGTATAAAAAATGAATATAATTTATTGGAACTTTGAGAAAATTTTATACATATATTTAAGTATATACTATAAAATTTTTGAAGAATTTCCTTGAAAAACACCGAAGATATTAGCGACCCATATTGCAGGTCACAATCAGACTCAGCATTTTGCGTACATTCTGGAAGCCGCAATTTTCATCTGAAATCAAACGAGGTTGGGATTTACTTTTATTATATGTCTCTCTTCTATATGAACGTAAATGCTATCAAAAAAATAGAAAATTGAATTTTTTACAGGGGTCAAAACAAAAAAGCATGATTTTTTGCCATTTTTTACAATTTTATTTGCAAAAAAAAAATTATTTTAAATAATGATAATATTCCGATTTTAGGTTCATATAGAGCGCAATACTATGCAGAAAGTAATTGCCAATTTTCAAAACAATCGGATGAAAACTTTTCACACTAGCGTGTACGCAAGTTAAAAAAAAGTCGTTTTCAGAAAAACGCGTTTGAAAAAATAGTACCGAGAAGAACAAAGTCAAGGCAGTCATAAATTTTTATCGTCGTAAACCGATTTTCAAGAAACTCATGAAAAAAAAAGTAAAATTACCATATTTGAATGAAAACTTCCACCTGAAGATTCTTGAGCTCATTAATTTCGAATCTTAAGGGCGGAAATAGGGTTAGGACAGCGTTTTCTCAATGATTTTCATGAATTTTTTTATAGTATAAAAAATGAATATAATTTATTGAAACTTTGAGAATATTTTATACATATATTTAAGTATATACTATAAAATGTTTGAAGAATTTCCTTGAAAAACACCGAAGATATTAGCGATCCCATATTGCAGGTCACAATCAGACTCAGCATTTTGCGTACATTCTGGAAGCCGCAATTTTCATCTGAAATCAAACGAGGTTAGAATTTACCTTTATTATATGTCTCTCTTCTATATGAACCTAAATGCTATCAAAAAAATAGAAAATTGAATTTTTTACAGGGGTCAAAACAAAAAAGCATGATTTTTTGCCATTTTTTACAACTTTATTTGCAAAAAAAAAATTATTTCAAATAATGATAATATTCCGATTCTAGGTTCATGTAGAGCGCAATACTATAAAGGAAGTAACTGCCAATTTTCAAAACGATCGGTTGAAAACTTTTCAAACTAGCGTGTACGCAAGTTAAAAAAAAGTCATTTTCAGAAAAATGCGTTCGAAAAAATAGTACCAAGAAAAACAAAGTCAAGGCAGTCATAAATTTTCTTTGGTGTTTTTCAAGGAAATAAATTCAATAAATTATGTTCATTTTTTATACTATAAAAAAATTCATGAAAATCATTGAGAAAACGCTGTCCTAACCCCATTTCCCCCCTTAATGGCTTACAACAATGGAACGAGTCGGAATTTTCATTTAAAATTTTGGGAACATATTTTTCAATAGTTTTACTAACAATTTATAAAATAAAAAAAAAATCGATTTTTTGAACCGTCAAACCCTATTTCCCCCTTTAAGTACGAACGTCGAAATTCATAACGGTGATCTCAACACGGTCTACAAAATATCAAAAAGATCATTTGATTCGAACGAAAATTGGTATCTGGATTTTTTTGAGTTTTCCAATTATCGATTTTAATGTAAAAAAGCTAGATTTGAAAATGATGTCCATTGCGTGAGGTTTACTCATTGTCGAACGATTTGTATATTCGTGTCTCTTGATACGAGGCGAATCGACCTACTTTTTTCCTCGTCCGTGGTGGCAAACATCGGAAAAACATCGTCACGGTCTTGTCTCTAATACAATTTAAATAAAATGACTTCGTTTCGTCCTGTCTTTCTCGTAAGTTCTTTTGGCTCTACGTTAATCGTGGCACGGGCTAGAAAACGTAAATCCCGCGGAAATGCCCCGCCAAGCGATTACGGAAAGGAGGACTCGAGAGTTTGATTGCGAGTATATAAGAAAGAGAGAGGAGACGGAACGCGGATATGGCTCGTGGACCCGCACGCGTACTCGCGAAAGATGTTCGCTTTCTAAACACGAAACGGGTCACGTTCGATCAATTGTCTTTCCCGTGTGTCTACCGCAGGCAAAGGACGTTGCCACTGTTCTCGCAACATAACCGATGGAAGCTTCCGAACACCCCGCTACCATTTGTTCATCTTTTTTTTTCCCCCTACATTGTGGGCGAGTAGCCTTCAACCATTCTCTCTTTTTTCCCTTCGCGGAGTGACGTTTCGTTCACGCTTTACTTTCTTTTCTTGCCCATTTGCTTTTTTTCCGCATCTCTCCGCGGTCAATTCTCTCACGCAATACACTCTCGTACGTTTAACGATCCTACGAACAGACCGGGCAAATTGAAAAAAAATTAATACCCGAGCATTGTATCCACCGAAATAAGATGAAAATGATCCTGCGAAATGAAGAAAAAAAATGAAATAAATGGTACGAAAAAAATCAACAACAAAAAACGTGTAATTAAAAACGAATAATTTAAAAAACGCCTCGTTGGTTGTTTCACGGTAGTATCAAAGTAGTATTCAAAGTGAAAGCGACGCGTGGGAGGAGACAAACGAGATTCATTTTTGTCTCTCATTTCTCGTGGCCTATGTAAAAGTGAAAATTCACGAGGTTCCTCGACCCGTTCTCTCTTTCGTCTTTCGTTTAGACAATAAAAAAAAATTATCACCTTTCCGTAAGCGTAAATTCTAATTTACTATTAAATACTCCAAAAAGCTCGACTCTTCCGTTATTTTTCAAAGCATATTTTTGTTCTGTTCCGTTAGAATATCACGCAATACAAAATAACAATCGTACCGGAAAAAAAAGGGCCAAACCGACGACCCACTTTCGTCATCAACTATGTAAATTCAAGAAGATCGAGGTTACTTACGTGTCGACAGTTATTCGAGAATTTCTCGTTTGTTGACGCGCTTACGAAGAATCCATGAGGTGAAATTTAATAGGAAATAAAAATAAAATAATATCAAAAGAAAAGTTAAAAAAAAGTATGATAATGTAAAATCGTCGCTACTGGTTAGTTCGCATGCAGTCGCGTAGCTGTCAGAGAACATGACAAGTGTACGTCGAGGAAATTCTTGACGCCTTCGTTGATCTTATCAGATCACATGTGATGGGGAGCTCGATCGAGCTAGTCACGTTCTTCCAAGAGAGGAAAGGCTTTAAGTTGTATCGCCTCTCGATGAGCTCTTTAAATCCACGAGGCTTTATCTCCCTACGGGAGCGAGCGAGAGAGAGAGAGAGAGCTTTTTTTTTGTTTTCATTTCTACGATCATCCTCATCTCGCCGGCTTTCTAATTCGATCTAATTGTGATAACGATCGAGAGATGTCAGCAGATGTTCAACGAAGCTACGGACTCACGTCGTCCGGTGCGTGTGAAAATACATTCCCGAAAATTCAATAATGCAATTCCGGAATTTTTTTCGTTGAGGGTTATGGCCACAGTAGCGGATCTAAAATTGTGTGGACATTTAAGGGAGGAAATAGGGTCAGGACAGCGTTTTCTCAATGATGTTCAAGAATTTTTTTATCGTATAAAAAATGAATATAATTTATTGAAACTTTGGGAATATTTTATACATATATTTAAGTATATACTATAAAATGTTTAAAGAATTTCCGTGAAAAACCACGAAAATATTAGCGATCCCATATTGCAGGTCACAATCAGACTCACCATTTTGCGTACATTCTGGAAGCCGCAATTTTCATTCGAAATCAAACGAGGTTGGAATTTACTTTTATTATATGTCTCTCTTCTATATGAACCTAAATTCTATCAAAAAAATAGAAAATTCAATTTTTTACAGGGGTCAAAACAAAAAAGCATGATTTTTTGCCATTTTTTACAACTTTATTTGCAAAAAAAAATTATTTAAATCAATGATAATATTCTGATTTTAGGTTCATATAGAGCGCAATCCTATGAAGAAAGTAACTGCCAATTTTCAAAACGATTGGTTGAAAACTTTTCAAATTAGCGTGTACGCAAGTTAAAAAAAAGTCGTTTTCAGAAAAACGCGTTTGAAAAAATAGCAAAATGCTGAGTCTGATTGTGACCTGCAATGTGGGGTCGCTTAGATCTCCGGTGTTTTTCAAGGAAATTCTTCAAAAATTTTACAGTATATACTTAAATATATGTATAAAATATTCTCAAAGTTTCAATAAATTATATTCATTTTTTATACTATAAAAAAATTCATGAAAATCATTGAGAAAACGCTGTCCTAACCCTATTTCCTCCCTTAATGGCTTATAACAATAGAACGAGTCGGAATTTTCATTTAAAATTTTGGGAACATATTTTTCAATAGTTTTACTAACAATTTATGAAATAAAAAAAAATCGATTTTTTGAACCGTCTAACCCTATTTCCTCCCTTAACGCAAGTAGGCTTAGAAAATAGTCGTTCGGCTTGCTTCGATGCCTCAATTCTATTTATAACGTAGAAAAAACTTTGAAAATCGTCGAACTTGAATCCAAAGGGTTACTTTTTGGCAAACTGTCCATCATTTTCAACAGTGAAAATCTTGAATGAAATTCATGATCAAATGCATAACATCGTTGTTTCTTCGTCGTATAAACGATCTGCCACAACCATCGGTCTACAAACCTATATATGGTTATTGTACATCAACAGATATATCGACGAGACAGTTTGATGGTTAAAGATCACGAGACCGTACGAGAAATCAGGTTTCTATTCCAAAAGACACGAGACAACGAGATCGTCGATCGACCTGTCCTAATCCTTGGATACATGAGCGCAAACTTGTTGTATAAACGTATATAGATAGTGAGATGGGAGGGATGAGGTTAACCCAGAATGCGATTGAAGTCGCCCAGGGCGTTGCTCGTCTCGGCACGTATATCCGCAGTTTGTCGATGTTCAACACGTCTTAAACATACACGAGAACATAAATATGTGTGTGTGTCTGTGTGTGTATGTGTTTATGTGCTATCTATCAACAAACGCTTCTAGAGAACCAGCAAATCGAGTAAAAAGAGAGATGGAAAGAAAGCGAGGAGTCTGGTATCCACGATTAACTGTTCGCAACCCATTAACGAATTTTTATTTTTATAATATATTCATACACCATATTTTCTCTTTTTTATTTTTACTGTATGACGTCAAAGTCCGGATGAGTGGAATTTTTTTTTACACTCACTCGTTAAAATATTCCCGCGCCCTCGATCGATTCCAGTCCCAATCAGGACAATTCTGTAATGAATTATCAACCCAATTTCAATCGAGACTCGTCATACGATCGACATAATCTGGATTTAACATACTTTTTACTTTTACAATTTTTTTTCGTTCGACAATCCTGGAATTTTTCGCTCGATTCTTCAAGATCGAGAATAGTGCGCTTCAATAACGTACTAATGTATCGAGAAAACGATTTATTAAGCGTGTAAATTAGATCGACCTTCGTTTAACGGAAACAAAATTTGATTCGCATTCTTTATAGGTGAACGAGCTGTGCCCCGTGGTTTCATCCGCGTTAAATTTCCGTCTCCCGATTTAACGTGCTGCCGCTTCCGCTCTTTAGGGTCATAGCATAAAGTTATATAGTATTAAGCCTTTCTGAATAAATGGGCTATTTAATGCAAAAAGAATTTTTCCAATCGGATTAGTATTTCCTGAGATTAGCGCGTTCAAACAATCAAACTCTCCAGCTTTTTTATAGTATAGTATAGATATAGTAGTATCGTAGTAAAATAATAAGATTAGGGTCAAAGCATAAAGTTATATAGCCTAAAGCCTTCCCGAATAAATGCACTATCCAATACAAAAAGAATTTTCCAAATCGAATTAATATTTCCTGAGATTAGCGCGTTCAAACAAACAACCACTTCAGCTTTTTTATAGTATAGTATAGATATAGTAGTATAGTAATAAGATAGTAAGATTAGGGTCATAGCATGAAGTTATATAGCTTAGAGCCTTCCTGAATAAACGGGCTATCTAATGCAAAATGAATTTGCCAAATCGGATTAGTATTTCCTGAGATTAGCGTGTTCAAACAAACAAACTCTCCCGCTTTATAATAGTAGTAAGATTGGAATAAATTTCATTTCAGTCGATATCGGCCAAATTCGATTGATTCAAAAATACAATTTCTTTGAGTGCCTACCGTGGAAAAATGTTAAATTCTTTCCGATGATAAATAAAGCTTCGTTCATTCGCATTTCGTCGAATGTATATAACTATAAATAGCAATGTCGGGTCTAAAACGCGCGAGGAATTTGAAATGCAACGAGTGGCAGCGCGTTCGGTCGAATGTTTCTTTTATCGCCTTCTCTTCAACGTTCGTATGTCCTTATTTTTGTTGTTCTGGTTTTTTTACATACATATATATACGCTCGTATATACAAGTATAATCATAAGAATAATGTGTATGGTCGGGACATGGAAAAACTACGAAAGAACGAAATTTCATTGAAATTCCTGAAACATCCGACTTTCCTCAGTGCTGACTCGATGTGAAATTCGTTGGAAGCGTTTATGGACATCAGTGTACAAGTTTTTCAATCTTTCTGACCTATTTTACTCTCATCGTGAAATAAGAAACGTTAGATAAAACATTTCAAAAGTTGCGCTTGTCTCGTTTCAATCTGAATTTATGGACGAAATTGTATGCGGGTACACGCTCTCTCCTAACCGTTTTTATTTCCGTTATAACGCCACCATTTTTTGTCAGTCTTTTGAAATGAGATTTTCATCGGATTTCCACGTCTGTTCGCATGTGCGTATGACGTAAATCGCTAATAACGAAGGTGTTACACGTTCCTCGAGCTCTTTTTATTAACCGTACTTCCTGCTTCACGCGATAGCTTCATAATTCTACATTTAACGAGCTTGCGAAAGCCAAAAGAGAGTAGTTGCTTTAACGCCTACGTGTCTCGAGTACAACACGCCGCGAACTTAAGAAAGTACTTATTAACAAGCAACTACAATTAAACTGTCGGATTTTTTTTTACGAGATACGTTGACAAAGTATTAATTTCGAAAGACAATGTTCCATAATACACTTAATGTGAATATCGCTGGTAGTTCTGTGAAGATTTGTCCTCGCTCAGTTCCACCATTTTGGATCTTGGTATTTTTGTCAAATTTTCACTTCACTGTTATTTGAGGGAAGAATTCCACGATTATTCACAATTTTCTATAAGATCCCGAATATTTTTAGGGATTTAAACAGAGGAAAATGATATAAAGTCCGATTACCGAAACCTGAAACTTCAATTTATACATTTTAAAGTATTGCCGATTAGCGCTCATCGGTAAACAATCCATCTGGAATCCGAAAAGGAATTCCTTGATAAGGAGTTCTGACAAATCCCAATCGGGGTTTGTTTGGAAGCGGGGATATCCTAGCAAATTTTTGCATGGGATATGTTTAAAAAAAATGCATTTTTCAATTCGTGCATTAAAATCCAACTCAATGAGATTTTTCAAATTTTGCTTGCAATGCCTCAGAGAGATTTAATGGAAAAATGTATATTTTAACATCAGGGCTAATCGGAAAACAACCTGGAATCCACCCGGGATCCGGAAAGAAATCCCTTGATAGGGAGTCCCTGACAAATCTCGATCGAGGTTTGGTTGAAAGCGAGGGTACCCTAGCAAATTCTTGCATGGGATATGTTTTAAAAAAATAGAACTCATCTTAGAATTTTATAATCGTGGAGTCCCACCCCCTCAACCCTTCTCTGTGAAATGAACATTTGCTCATAACTGAATACGTGAAACCATGTAAATACATGAAGAATGCATTTTTCAATTCGTGCATTATGCAATGCATGATGATATTTCTCAATGATTTTCATGAATTTTTTTATACTATAAAAAATGAATATAATTTATTGAAACTTTGAGAATATTTTATACATATATTTAAGCATATACTATAAAATTTTTGAAGAATTTCCGTGAAAAACACCGAAAACATTAGCGACCCCATATTGCAGGTCACAATCAGACTCAGCAATTTGCGTTCATTCTGGAAGCCGCAATTTTCATCCGAAATCAAACGAGGTTGGAATTTACTTTTATTATATGTCTCTCTTCTATATGAACCTAAATGCTATCAAAAAAATAGAAAATTGAATTTTTTACAGGGGTCAAAACGAAAAAGCATGATTTTTTGCCATTTTTTACAAATTTATTTGCAAAAAAAAGTTATTTTAAATAATGATAATATTCCGATTTTAGGTTCATATAGAGCGCAATACTATGAAGAAAGTAATAGCCAATTTTCAAAACGATTGATTGAAAAATTTTTAAACTAGCGTGTACGCAAGTTCAAAAAAAGTCGTTTTCAGAAAAACGGGTTTGCAAAAAATAGTACGCTCGGTTATACACGTGGCGCGCTTGGGACCTGAAGGAGAGCTACTCACTTTAATGGCTTATAACAATAGAACGAGTCGGAATTTTCATTTAGAATTTTGGGAACATATTTTTCAATAGTTTTACTAACAATTTATGAAATAAAAAAAAAACCGATTTTTTGAATCGTCTAACCCTATTTCCCTCCTTAACAATTTTTTTTTGTATGAAAAACTGATTTATTTACAAAACTAATTACACATCTATTTAGTATAAATATCAAGCTAATAAAAAATATATTTTTTTGTTTTCTCGTTATACAAAATGTCCGAATAGTGCCATTTGCTCTTGGTATCTTTTTCTAAGGGGTGTGACAAATAACTTCGACAATTTTTGACCTAGAAGAAAAAAAAAAAATTCTCGTTAATCTACATCAGAACACCTAGAGAAGTACGTAGGGAATTTGAAAAATATAGTTTTATTCGAATATTGTAGGCGTTTGAACTTAAAAGGTGAATTCCCAGTGAAAAATTCCGTATAGCACCGCTGATAAAATGGAAAGTTTTTAATTAATCGGAAATTCCGTAGGTACTTCTCTGCGAAATGCAATTAGAAACGCAATTTGAAAATTTGAAGTCAATCGAATAAAAATTGTCGATGCTATTCATCACGCAACGCGCTCGGGTACTTTATGGCCGTGCCAGACGTTGTACGATCAAAGTCGGTGAACAAAAATTTTATTTTGTTCATCTAGCGTGTACGCAAGTTCAAAAAAATTCGTTGTCAGAAAAACGCGTTTGAAAAAATAGTACCAAGAAAAACAAGCAATATGGGGTCGCTAATATCTTCGGTGTTTTTCAAGGAAATTCAAAAATGTTTCAAAAAATTTTATAGTATATACTTAAATATATGTATAAAATATTCTCAAAGTTTCAATAAATTATGTTCATTTTTTATACTATAAAAAAATTCATGAAAATCATTGAGAAAACGCTGTCCCAACCCTATTTCCCCCCCTAATGGCTTATAACAATAGAACAAGTCAGAATTTTCATTTAAAATTTTTCGAACATATTTTTCAATAGTTTTACTAACAATTTATGAAATTAAAAAAAAATCCATTTTCCGAACCGTCTAACCCTATTTCCCCCCTTAAAATGAGACTCCCCTTAAAATGAGAATTTGAAAACTCAATGTGATTTTTCAAATTTTGTTTACAATGCTTCAGAGAGATTTAATGGAAACATGTCAATTTTTCATTCATATTCTATCAACTATCATTCGTATTTTACTAACAAAATATCTACGAACTTGTTTTCTTGCAGAATGTAAAATGCGAGTCACCATTGGTCGACAGTAGTGCATTGCCACTTGAGCACAGATCAGTATACGGTCCACCGTCACAATATGGACCGCCGCAGTCTCACGGTGCGGAGGAAAATTGGCCTCTCGCATCGCCCGACACGCCACAGATCAAGCATCTTCAGGTTCAATGTGAAAAGACACACATGCGAGTAAACATTGAATTTGATCGTCCGTTCTACGGTATGATATTCAGCAAGGGTTTCTACTCGGATCCACACTGTGTTCATCTTAAACCGGGAACCGGTCATCTTAGCGCGACTTTCGAGATATTTTTGAATTCATGCGGAATGAGCAGTTCGGCAAATCACAATGTGGCGGCTTACGGTGCACCGACACCATCGGGAAGTTACGTCGAGAACACGATAATCGTTCAGTACGATCCGTACGTTCAGGAAGTGTGGGATCAAGCGAGAAAGTTGCGCTGCACGTGGTACGATTTTTACGAAAAAGCCGTAACCTTCCGACCCTTCCAAGTCGACATGCTTCACGCTGTAACGGCCAATTTCCTCGGTGACAATCTACAGTGCTGGATGCAGATTCAAGTTGGCAAAGGACCATGGGCTTCCGAGGTTTCGGGTATCGTGAAAATTGGACAAACAATGACTATGGTCCTTGCCATCAAGGATGACGAAAATAAGTTTGATATGTTGGTGAGAAATTGCGTTGCTCACGATGGCAAGAGGGCTCCTATTCAATTGGTCGATCAGTACGGATGCGTTGTCAGGCCAAAGATTATGTCGAGGTAGGACAATTTTTTTCAAGCGATAAAACAAAAATGTCAATCACGCAATTTAATCGTTAAAACTGTCCGCTTACTCAGAGGATATCTTTGAAAAATAATACGACCTAACAATTGTATTCCTCGGTTCGAAATTTTCGCTTCTATGTTTTTCTTTTGTCGTTATTTCAGGTTCCAAAAGATCAAGAACTTTGGACCAAGCGCGTCTGTCGTCAGTTTCGCGTACTTCCAAGCTTTCAAATTTCCTGATAGCATGAACGTCCACTTCCAGTGCGTTATACAGGTGTGTCGTTATAATTGTCCGGAGCCAAAGTGCGGACATCCGGGTCTCGAGTACGGTGCGGCTTCGGCATCGATACCTCAAGAATACGGTGCACCGGTTCATCAGGGACTTTCCGCGGATTATGGCGCCCCACCTGTTCCCGAATATGGAATATCACCGGCTTATCCTGATCCACGTCATCCCAGTGGACCGGCTGGTGCATACAGGTATAAATAGAATTTTTTGGAAAACGAGAAACAACATGGCTTTGCTGAAAAGTCATTGAAAACGATTTTCTAACTGATAATCAATTAGAAAATGAATTTGATTCCGAGGATCTTTTTGAGGGGATCATGTTTTTGTTTTTTCTTCTAAAAAGCACGATTTCAATGTTAAGCGGCAAACGGGAGATTTGCAAAAAATTACACTTAACTATACGTGCCAATTAATTTCATTTCAGCGAACCAAATCCCGACGTAGTGCCAGCACCCCAAGCACAGACCTCGTCATCATCGCCAAGTTCGACTCCGGGCGACTCGACAGCAGCGTCGAGTTCGCCACAGAGTCAGACACAGGACAATATACACTTGCCGCCACCTCCGCTTCCGGGTCATCCGGCTGGTGCTTATCAGACCGTGAAGAGAAAGGGTACGGTGGGCCCGGACGAGCTCGAGGGTAATCTCGCAACCCTCGGTGGTCGACCGAGATCCGTCGAGGGTTTGCCCGCCGAGCTTCGAGGTGCCAGAAGGCGAAGGCACGACGAAAAGGCTGATAATGTACCCGTGAGTAATTCCGTTCATTTCTATTATATTATGCGAGTACATTTTAACAAACAAAATTGCTATCTCAATGAACTTCCGATGAGATTCGTTGAGGTAAAAATGGGAAATTTATAAAACGATGAAATTCATTATAAAAAGAACTGCTAAATTGAGCAAGATGATGTGCTCTGTTTGGAAATATTCAAAATTTGACATAATGATGATTTTGTTTGTTGTAAAAAATGGTTTAAGGTCTCACGTACTCCTGCGCGCGCTGAAAACCGAGTATATTTGAAAAATTATTATAAATGTGAAACAAAATTTAATTGTTGATTTCACATTTTTTATTATCTTTTCAACTATAAGGAAAAAAATTAAAAAAATTTTTTTTTCAAATATTAACATTATTTTTTACGGGTATAAATGGACTACTGATGAAAATCATGGCGCCTCCTTGTCGACATCATAACTTCACCAAAAATTATCCAATCTGCAAAAATAAAAAAGAATCTAGTAAAATAATATACTAGTAATAGTCTGACGGAGGGAATTTTTTTTTTCCAAAAATAAAGAAATTACAGTATTTCGAACTTTAGTATGCAATTTGAAAAAAAAATAGTGTTTAACAATTTATAAAAAATTGTCCAATAAAAAAATTAAAAAAACCTCTCGTCAGACTATAGAGAAAATAATTATCGAGATTTAAAAAGAAACAAAGTTAAAAAATATAAAAAATTGACGGAGTTATCGTGCCGACACTGTCTAAAAACATAGTTTCGAGAAAAATGCGTTGCGCCTCCTTGTCGACATCATAACTTCACCAAAAATTGTCCAATCTGCAAAAATAAAAAAGAATCTAGTAAAATAATATAGTAGTAATAGTCTGACGGAGGAATTTTTTTTTTTTTTTCAAAAATAAAGAAATTACAGTATTTCAAACTTTAGTATGCAATTTGAAAAAAAAAAAAAATAGTGTTTAACAATTTATAAAAAATTGTCCAATAAAAAAATTTAAAAAACCTCTCGTCAGACTATAGAGAAAATAATCATCGAGATTTAAAAAGAAACAAAGTTAAAAAATATAAAAAATTGACGGAGTTATCGTGCCGACACTGTCTAAAAACATAGTTTCGAGAAAAATGCGTTGCGCCTCCTTGTCGACATCATAACTTCACCAAAAATTGTCCAATCTCCAAAAATAAAAAAGAATCTAGTAAAATAATATAGTAGTAATAGTCTGACGGAGGAATTTTTTTTTTTTTTTCAAAAATAAAGAAATTACAGTATTTCAAACTTTAGTATGCAATTTGAAAAAAAAAAAAAAAAGTGTTTAATAATTTATAAAAAATTGTTCAATCAAAAAATTAAAAAAACGTCTCGCCAGACTATAGAGAAAATAATTATCAAGATTTAAAAAGAAACAAAGTTAAAAAATATAAAAAATTGACAGAGTTATCGTGCCGACACTGTCTAAAAACATAGTTTCGAGAAAAATGCGTTGCGCCTCCTTGTCGACATCATAACTTCACCAAAAATTGGCCAATCTGCAAAAATAAAAAAGAATCTAGTAAAATAATATAGTAGTAATAGTCTGACGGAGGGATTTTTTTTTTTTTTTCAAAAATAAAGAAATTACAGTATTTCAAACTTTAGTATGCAATTTGAAAAAAAAAATTAGTGTTTAATAATTTATAAAAAATTGTCCAATCAAAAAATTAAAAAAACCTCTCGTCAGACTATAGAGAAAATAATTAACAAGATTTAAAAAGAAACAAAGTTAAAAAATATAAAAAATTGACAGAGTTATCGTGCCGATACTGTCTAAAAACATAGTTTCGAGTAAAACGCGTTGCGCCCCCTTGTCGACATCATAACTTCACCAAAAATTATCCAATCTGCAAAAATAAAAAAGAATCTAGTAAAATAATATAGTAGTAATAGTCTGACGGAGGGAATTTTTTTTTTCTTTCATAAATAAAGAAATTACAGTATTTCAAACTTTAGTATGCAATTTGAAAAAAAAAATTAGTGTTTAATAATTTATAAAAAATTGTCCAATCAAAAAATTAAAAAAACCTCTCGTCAACTATAGAGAAAATAATTATCGAGATTTAAAAAGAAACAAAGTTAAAAAATATAAAAAATTGACAGCGTTATCGTGCCGATACTGTCTAAAAACATAGTTTCGAGAAAAACGCGTTGCACCTTCTTGTCGACATCATAACTTCACCAAAAATTGTCCAATCTGCAAAAATAAAAAAGAATCTAGTAAAATAATATACTAGTAATATTCTGACGGAGGGAATTTTTTTTTTTTTCAAAAATAAAGAAATTACAGTATTTCAAACTTTAGTATGCAATTTGAAAAAAAAAAAAATAGTGTTTAATAATTTATAAAAAATTGTCCAATCAAAAAATTAAAAAAACCTCTCGTCAGACTATAGAGAAAATAATAATCAAGATTAAGAAAAAAATGAAGTTGAAAAATATAAAAAATTTACAGAGTTATCGTGGCGACACTGTCTAAAAACATAATTTCGAGAGAAACGCGTTAAAACAATGTTAATATTGTTAAAAAATGTTTACAATTTTTTTACTTATACTTCAAAAGTTAATAAACAATGTGAAATCAACAATTTCATTTTTTTTTAACCATATAACCTTTTTAATAATTTTTCAAATTTACTTGGTGTTGAGCGCGCGCAGGGGTACGCGAGCGCTTTCGATTGTCAAGCTGACTAAATCCATCATCGAATAAAAAGTGCCACTTGCATTCACTCCAATAAATTTTTCTTTCTTTTTTCTTGCAGAGCCTATTCCACACCGTGACTCTGGTCTCGTCGCAGGTCTACAAGCGTGCCGCCCAAGAAATGACGGACGTAAATACATCGAGGATAATACAAGTGGTCGCGCCCGGCGACGTTAATTTTGCTCTCGGTACGACAAACACGAGTAACGACACGACCGTTGTGATACAGAACGCGAGTGGGTCGTCCGATCCCGAAACGATTTGCATGTCATTACCGGGTTTCGTTGGTGGTCTCGTTATGTTGCTCCTCGTTATTGTCGTTGCGTCTCTCGTAGCCGCATTTTTGTTCGTTCGCGTGCGCGCCGTTGATCGAAAAAATGCCGGTATAACGAATACCGGTTTTGCGCATCCGGTCTACGCACCGGAAAATTGCAGTATGCCGAATCCCGAGTATGTGAAAGTCGCCAATTGATCGTACGATATTTCGAGAAAAGAAGGATAAAAAAAACAGAGAGAGAGAGAGAGAGAAAGGGGGTAGTAAAGTTGAGAGAGAAACGATGATCGTGACAATGACGATTGGTCGACGAAAAAAAAAAGAAAACGTAACGATAAATCGTTTAATGACTGACTCTCGATTTTTCGCTCCTCCCTTCAAAACTCTTCGTCGTTCGAGACATCTTTTCTCTATTTTTTCCCTTCGTTTCGTTTTCTTCACGTTTCGCGCAAAGAGTTTAAACGAGAAAACGAGTGATTTGATCGGGAAGTCTTCGACGGTTTGAATCGGCGTTAAAATTCATGTAAATATAAAAACGAAAAGAGGAAAAAAAAAAGAAATACACGAAATAAGTGGTCGAAGTGGTAGAAAAAAAAAAGAACGCGATATGTGAAAGAGAGAATGAAATAGAGAGACGATGACTCGTAGTCCAGCTTCACGAATGAATGCCTGCACCTTTTTTTTTAAATCCTGTAAATCCTCAATTTTTATTTTTTTGTGTAATATCTAGAAAACGTGACGAGAACGCGTTGTTGATATATTTTCATTGTTATCCAACGAACTCTATGATTTTTTTGTTTTATTGCAATGGTAACGAGGATCGAGTGAAGCTGGATCGATCATCGTGGCTTTGGGTAACGATGTACATAAAGAAAAAAAGAGAGGAAAAACAGATGAAAAGCGAATCTTGCGCAGAGATCTAACGGAGAGAACCGTTGCACAGGACGTTCGTCATTTTATTCCCTGCGATTCCATTATATTTTCTTCTCCCCCCCCCCCCCCAAGTCCCTTCGCACCGTCACCATTATTTAATAATAATTGTTATTATTAGTATTATTTATGCTCACTAATAAACCTCGTAACATTTTCCACTGCCTTCATAAGTCCAGAGTTCGATCTCGTTAATCTTTTGATACTTTATTTTTCGTCATGGTCATCTACATCTATTTGTAAAAAATTATTTCTGCAAAAATTCTGATGTCGTTCATAGAAGAAAAATTTTATCAAATTTTTGATTATTAAATTCGTGTACTAATACTGGAAAAGCCATGACAACGAGAAAAGTAAAGAATACGAGATACCGTAACATTTTATTTTCTTTGTATCGGGATTTTATTCTCTCTTTCACTTTGTCTTTGATCTCTCGTTCACTTTTTCTCACATTCGCACCGCGTCAGAAGCGGGTGAAGAAAAAAAAAAGCTTTCTGGCTACCCTCTCTTTGTTTCATTTAAACTCGTATAGTTCGAAATTTTCCCTCGCGACTAACTCGACGATGCCGCGTATTTTTCGAAGCGACGCGGCGTCAAGTCGATTCTAACTTAACTTATTGCTCGAAATCACCAAGTCAACAAACCAACCCCAACCTCGCGAGAGTCGAAGAGAAATTTTTCAATTTTTCTCTCTCTTCTCTCTGATTCTTTCGCCCCAACTGGATTCCATTTTCTTCCTATCTCATTTCCCTGTCCTCAATCATCATCATTATATTCCCCGGTTATAGAGGGAATACGTTTTACGTACGTGTCTTAAGTACACAACCACACGAACAATATACATGAAAAGTGGAGAAAAAAGAAAGATTAATGCACACGCTGACTCGTACAGACGAGCACGTGAGCGTCAAATGTAAGTTGAAAAAGAAAATCATACATTCACACAACGTTACCTATACATAGGAGACAAAAGAGTGGATCGTCTATTGGACGATCACGATTCGCCTACGCGCAACAACATTCATTATAATTATATTTTGATATAAATATCTTGAGTAAATGATAGCTTTTATTTATAAAAAAAAATGAGCATTTCTTTTATTTTCCTAACCTGCCTCGAAATTTTTACAATACTATGTTTCATTATTTTACGAACGACAGTGTCTTCCTTTGCATGTACGATTTTGAGGTTTGCGGCTGATCATCGGGACCCAGAGGGGGTCCAAGGAAAATCGTCGGGAGAATTTACCGAGTAAGAGGAAATTGGCTTTTCGAAATTTAACACTGTTCCCAATTCTTTTCTATAATTGTGAAAAAACTAGATATTACTGATTCAAAAATCGAGCGAAAAATCATTAGAAAAATATGATCATGTCGTAAAAAAATTAGAACTGTTTTTTAATATTTAATAAATACATTTACAATTTTCTTTTTCTTATAAATTTTATGCGATTCTTATAAATTATGCGATTTCTTATAAATTTTATGGATTCACATCCATAGGTAAGATTTTTTTTTTTATTGAGGCAAATTCCATGAATCTGATTGTAGGTCAATCTCATTGTGAACCACGACTATTAGTCATAATGATGACAACAGTAACTCTTGTAACTGAAATGTTACCAAGGAAAATCGTCGGGCAAATTTTTCGAGCAACAGAAAATTGACTTTTCGAAATTTAACACTGTTCCCAATTCTATTCTGTAATTGTGAAAAAAAGTAGATATTACTGACTCAGAAATCGAGCGAAAAATCATTAGAAAAGTATGATCAAGTCGTAAAAAAATTAGAACTGTTTTTTAATATTAAAAAAATACATTTACAATTTTCTTTTTCTTATAAATTTTATGCGTGTTGTATCGATTGGTTCGATCTTTAATTGAATTCTTCACAGTCATCACATCCATAGGTAAGATATTTTATTATCGAGGCAAATTCCATGAATCTTATTGCAGGTCAATCTCAATGTGAACCACGACTATTAGTCATAATTATGGCAACAGTAACGCTTGTAACTGAAATGTTATATTTCACCAGCAGATCTCGAATCTTGATTCATATCTATTGTAATTAATTTGCGAAGAGACACGCCCAAAACAGTCACGCGATATATGTTCATCTATAATGGCTACAGGGTATAGAGATACCTTGTATCCTCGTTTAGGACAATACCGTTTCCTAAACGATCGAACACAGTCGAGCATCTGTTTCGCTAGATGACGTCTCATGAGGTCGCTTCCTCCTAGCATGAACTACACTATTACATATTGTCCTGGAATGAATTACAAATTCACGAGTGAATGTCAAGGTTTGGATATAAAGAAAATTAATATCAAGAAAAAAGTCCCAATCTTTAAAGAAATTTAAAATAAATACACACACAGAATACTATAGAGCAATATCATACAGGCGTGATATTTATAGATGTTTTTATGACTTCGGATGTAATAATTTATCTTGTGCTAGCTTTTATTCACTGACTCATATCGCGCACGCCGGCAACCCCTACCACGGGGTAACTGTAACGATATTCATTTGAATATGAGAAGAGGGAGGAACGCGAGACGACGAAGAAAAAAATATAAAACACCGAAAGAGCAAGAGAGAGAAACCGTTGGTGTCAGCACAAATGTACAAGGCATGCCAGCACGCGTATAGGTTTATTACCCTTCCTATATCAGAGAACATTACATCGAGAGGCATAAAACGTACGATACATAGAAATATACATATACATGGGGTATTTCACATAAAATTTAACGTTTTTTTTTGCCAAGGAATTTTTAATTAAACAAAAACGTATGAAAAAACTTACAAAATAAGACGAAAGATGAATTTGGGAAGACATTCTTGATTACATTGTTTAGAAATTTTTTCGTGATGTTTATATCGCGATCCATGAATTGAAAAAAAAACATTTCAAAAATGTTCACATGTGCAATCGGAAATAAAATTTAAATGCAATAAGAATTTGAATACATCGAGATGTTAAGGGGGGAAATAGGGTTAAGACAGCGTTTTCTCAATGATTTTCATGATTTTTTTTATAGTATAAAAAATAAATATAATTTATTGAAACTTTGAGAATATTTTATACATATATTTAAGTATACACTATAAAATTTTCGAAGAATTTCCTTGAAAAACACCGACGATATTAGCGACCCCATATTGCAGGTCACAATCAGACTCAGCATTTTGCGTACATTCTGGAAGTCGCAATTTTCATCTGAAATCAAACCCGGGGTTCGAATTTACTTTTATTATATGTCTCTCTTCTATATGAACCTAAATGCTATCAAAAAAATTGAAAATTGAATTTTTGACAGGGGTCAAAACAAAGAAGCATGATTTTTTGCCATTTTTTACAACTTTATTTGCAAAAAAAAATTATTTTAAGTAATGATAATATTCCAATTTTAGGATCATATAGAGCGCAATACTATGAAAAAAGTAACTGCCAATTTTCAAAACGATTGGTTGAAAACTTTCAAACTAGCGTGTACGCAAGTTCAAAAAAAGTCGTTTTCAGAAAAACGCGTTTGAAAAAATAGTACCAAGAAAAACAAGCAATATGGGGTCGCTAATATCGCCGGTGTTTTCCATGGAAATTCGTCGAAAATTTTATAGTCTATACTTAAATATATGTATAAAATACTCTTAAAGTTTCAATAAATTATATTCATTTTTTATACTATAAAAAAATTCATGAAAATCATCGAGAAAATGCTGTCCTAACCCTATTTCCCCCCTTTATGGCTTATAACAATAGAATGAGTCGGAATTTTCATTTAAAATTTTGGGAACATATTTTTCAATGGTTCTACTAACAATTTATGAAATTTAAAAAATTGATTTTTTGGATCGTCTAACCCTATTTCCCCCCTTAACACTAAACGTACCAAGCGGGGGTCAAATGACCCTTTTCAAAATTTACTTTGAATTCGTACATTTATTGTTATTTCTTTCGCTCATCTGATTTTCCGGAATTTAAAAAAATTATTTCATAACAAATCATTTAATAATTAAGAATTTCTTGGTGAAAATCAGCGATTATTTCATAAGTGATCATCCCTTATGCGCCGGTACGTTTAGTGTTAAAAATCTGAAAAAAATCAAGGATGCCGAAGATACCAAGAATATTGATCCAAAAAAATGTTAATATTTAAAAAACCACCCTGTCTACGAGATTATAGGGATGGTTAGTCGTTACAAAATCTCCTCGACTGGGAACCAGCGATTTTTCTTTTATAACTTCGTCTCAATTAAAAAATATTTAATGAACACAGATCGAATAAACGAAATAGTGAGAATTAAGGGTTTCGCCGAGTTGACACGATGTGCCCCATATATACGTGTAACAGTGGCCAATGTTTTAGATTACAAAAGTGCCATAGGACGAATTTTTTTTTCCCCCCTTCGCGATAAGACCCTTACCGCGGTGGAGAAAAACTAGCGTGGAAGGAGTGAAATGTATTTCTCCACTGAAACTCGGAGCTTTACCGAGAGGGCTCTTATTCAAAGTGTAACAATAGGACTCTACGACATTTCCTTTCTCATTTTAACGAGAAGAAATGAGTATAATTCTGCGGAATTTTTTTTTCTCACGTCTCAACGGCTCCACTATCGCACACTTTTCGCCCTCTCAGTCTTTTTCTGCAATTTACCGTTTTTTTCCACTTTTTCTTCCTCGCCCAACCCTCGTCGACCTATGTATTAATAATAATTACATTTCAGAATGTACGAGAGTGTGCTATGAGCGTTAACACTATTTGAACGTCATATATGCTAGGATATTCTCAATAAGAGAGAGAAAAGTCCTTACTACCTCGTATTATACTCCTGTTCGACGGTCACCACGGGAATGCGAATTATTTTAAGCTTCCTCCAACTTCCCAACACTCCTCTCTTCATATTTCATTCATAAGTAATTTACGATATAAACGCTCGCGTTAACTTTCCGAGCTTTTACGTGAGAGAATGTCGAACAATTTCGAAATACTGTTTTCCATAATCGCATTATTGTTTGGTCGCATAAAAACACCATTACAGAAATATATTTGCTTCCTCAAAGATAAAGTTTTGTTTTCGTGAAAAAAAAACTTGAGTTCTTGAGGTTAAAATATTTATAACGTTGAAAAATATATGAAAATGTCTAGATACAATATTCTTGTGTGTAGGTGTTTGTGCGTGGGTTTCTTTGGGTTTGTTTGAATAAATTTTTCGAAAAATGTTTGAGATTCATTTAATTTCCAACAATTTTGAGATTTCACGTTAATTATTCATGGATAGGGTATTTTTTAAACGATGATTGGTATTGAATTTCGTATGAATCGGTGAAAGGGTTAAACTTATATTAAACTAGCTGTGCCCCGCGATTTCACCCGCGTTAAATTTTGATTATATATCTGTTTCATACGAATTATGAGTACATAAACAAATGCATTTCATTAATTATAAATATCATCCGGAAATTATGTGGAAAGATAAAAGGAACAATCACTAAAAAAATAAACCGTCGCCACTGCCGCTCCTTAGGGTCATAACATAAAGTTATATAGCCTAAAGCCTTTCCGAATAAACGGGCTATCTAGTGCAAAAAGAATTTTTCAAATCGGATTAGTATTTCCTGAGATTAGCGCGTTCAAACAAACCAAACCAAACCAAACTCTCCAGCTTCAATATAGTAGTAAGATTTATAATTTTTTAAATCTTCAAATTCTATGCGAAATTGTATCTCTCTTTAACTTCCCTAAATATTCAATTACAGAGGTGGTACTATAGGTTAGGGGATGGGCACGTTGAGTATTGAGGTTGTGTGAAATTTCGAGGAAGCAACTATCCAGTTTCTCGTTGCAGTTTGTTTTCTCATTGCGAGTAAAACGAATACCTCCATTGACACGAATTGTCAAAGGCATTTTGAGCGTTGTTGGAAATTCTGGAAACACGATATAACTTTCGGCTGTCCCGCGTGAAACGACAAATATCCAAGAGATTAAAGGAAGAAACGAAAAAAATCAATTCTTCAATCAATGCGTCTGGCCGTGAAATTGTGGCGTAACTGTGATGTTAAGAAAAAAAAAGACGGTTTCGAACACCGTTTCCTGAGCCTACCGAGTTTCCGGGACAAACGCCAAATTCGGTGCGAGAGCGAGCCTTCGAGGTACGCTTGCGGCCTGAACGAAGCACGAATATGAGCCGGCTAAGCCAAAGAGAGGACACCCTTTGATCCTGTAATTGGAGGTGTCTGGCCTAGCTGGATTAAACAGAGTTACTCGCTCTTCCCATTTTCCTCACCGCCGACATAGTATTGCGAATTGCGTATATATACCTATACATTCGACATTCTAGCTAAAATCCACACGCTCCTAAAGCCTCCAACATTTTGTATGTTTTTGAAAAAAAAAAAAACCACTTTTTTCTTGTGGAAATTTCTAAAATAATTAGTCTGATTAATTTTTTTTTTAAAGAATAATTCATTTAATGTTTATGAAACTCAGCGTATAGTTTATTTATATTTTTAACTATTACAAACCATTTTTTTTTTTTTTTACAATTAAAAATGGCCGATTTACAGTCCAGTCCTCCGAGAAGGTCGCAGCGAGAGTTGTTTATTGGCGTAACTTCTAGCCTCTGTTGTATTTACCTGAAATTAAGAAAAAAAATTTCTGAGCGTCTGTTAATGTTATATTTTGTAGATGAACCTAAAAGAAAATGAAAAAAAAAAAAAATTTGCGGATTGAAACACTTAACAAAAATTATTTAAATTTTAAACCAAATTTGTCAATTGTTTTTGCTTCGAAAAAAATCATTTTTTCAACAAATTTTCTCAAAATAAGTGGGTTCATATAGAAAGTAATACCGATTAGTCAGCAATTCCAGCGCCATATAATAGTCCTTCGGTATCCTTTAAGAACTCATTTTTCTTAACAAGTTCCTGGATGAAAATTTTACATGTATTTCTACCCTCAAGGGAGAAAATAGGGTTAGACGGTTAAAAAAATCGATTTTTTTTTAATTTCATAAATTGTTAGTAAACTATTGAAAAATATGTTCCCAAAATTTTAAATGAAAATTCCGACTCGTTCTATTGTTATAAGCCATTAAGGGGGGAAATAGGCTTAGGACAGCGTTTTCTCAATGATGTTCATGAATTTTTTTATAGTATAAAAACGGAATATAATTTATTGAAAATTTGAGAATATGTTATACATATATTTAAGTATACACTATAAAATTTTTGAAGAATTTCCTTGAAAAACACCGAAGAAAATTTATGACTGCCTTGACTTTGTTTTTCTTGGTACTATTTTTTCAAACGCGTTTTTCTGAAAACGACTTTTTTTAAACTTGCGTACATGCTAGTTTGAAAAGTTTCCAACCAATCGTTTTGAAAATGGGCAGTTACTTTCTTCATAGTATTGCGCTTTATATGAACTTAAAATCGGAATATTATCTTTATTTAAAATAATTTTTTTTTTGCAAATAAAGTTGTAAAAAATGGCAAAAAATCATGCTGATTTGTTTCGACCCCTGTAAAAAATGCAATTTTCTATTTTTTTGATAGCATTTAGGTTCATACAGAAGAGAGACATATAATAAAAGTAAATTTCAACCTAGTTTGATTTTAGATGAAAATTGCGGCTTCCAGAATGTACGCAAAATGCTGATTCTGATTGTGACCTGCAATATGGGGTCGCTAATATCCCCGGTGTTTTTCAAGAAAATTCTTCAAAAATTTTATCGTATGTACTTAAATATATGTATGAAATATTCTCAGAGTTTCAATAAATTATATTCATTTTTTATACTATAAAAAAATTCATGAAAATCATTGAGAAAACGCCGTCCTAACTCTATTTCCCCCCTTAAGCCACTTTCATCGATCGACTATCTAATGCAATGGCAATACGAATTAATCGCGACAATAGAAATTATTGGAAATTCATAAGAGTCCAAAACCCTCGACAGTCTCTTTTCGAGACTTTTTCCTCGTACCTCAACAAAAGCTGACAGAGATGAGTGGAGGATCGAACAACGATCGAGATGGAATTGCGGTTAAAGATAAAATTGTTTGGTTTTCTTCATAGAAATAATGACAAAGCGAAGAGTTCTCCACTCCCGGCATTTTTAGTCTTTACGAGGGCTGAAAAAAAAAACGAGACAAAGGACAAGAACACGAGAACGATTGACATTCGTAGTGTCGTGGTATATGAACGAGAAATGAAATGGCTAATAGGCGAGCAGTATCGTAAAAATAATACTGGCGCCCGTAAAAGTATTCCTGAGTCAATAAACGCGCGATAAAAAGCCATCGTAAAGTATTTTCTCCCCCTTCACCCAAGCCCCTTCCCGCGTTTGTCCGTCGAGAACGTTTTATTCGAACAGTCGTGTATCTTTCGTGGTAAAATTTTTCCTCTTTCATCTTTTTAACGTTCGATCTCACTCGTTTTATTGCTGTATATTAATGTTTATATTCTCACTGATTCGATTCTCGTTGATGATCTTTATGGTCGACCAAAAGTCGACCAGGTTCTATTTTCGGGAAGATGAAAAAAAAAAAAAATACAATTTTTTTTCGAGTTTTCCATTGTAGTTTGTTAAATATTTTTTCAATAACCAATTTAGCAATAATATATTTAGCAAACAAATGTCCTTATAGATGAATCCCTAAACTATTGTTCAATTTAATTGTTCAAAAATATTTAACATTGGAATAAAAACCGTTAAAGAAACTGATTTATTTTTTCCGATATACCTTTATGGTAGTAGTCTGGCAACTTAAGCCGATTTCCATGTGTTTTTTGGAGGGTCTTTTTTTGTAGGAAAATAAAAATGAATCGTTTTGAATATTTAGGATGTTTTTATTTACATATTAAAGATACAAAAAAAAAATTTTTTGAAAAAATTCAATAGTTTATTATTATTATTATTATTGATCGAAGTTGGCACCTCGAAAAAAAAGCGCGTGGGTGGCCTCGGTGATTTTGGCTCTTGATGTTATCGGAAATCAAACATTTTTGATAATTCTTAATCTATAGACATGTCATTCTGGTCGGAACTACTGAAGTTAAATTTCATAATGGATAAATAACAAAATGGCGGAAAGTTTTTTTTTCCAAAGTCCGCCATTTTGTTAAAACTTTGGAAAAAAAAGTTTTTTTTTCACCGGGGCCACCCACGCGCTTTTTTTTCGAGGTGCCAACTTCGATCAATAATAATAATAATAATAGACTATTAAATGTTTCCAAAAAATTCTTTTTCTGTTTCTTTAATATGTGAATAAAAACATCCTAAATATCCAAAACGATTCATTTTTATTTTCCTACAAAAAAACGCCCTCCAAAAAAGACATCAACATCGGCTTAAGTTACCAGCCTACTACCATAAAGGTATATCGGAAAAAATAAATCAGTTTCATTAACGATTTTTATTCCAATGCTAAATATTTTTGAAAAATTAAATTGAACGATAGTTTAGGGATTCATCTATAAGGACATTTGTTTGCTAAATATATTATACCTTATGTCCTTTAGTACTTTTCGTCGTTTTACAAATTTCAACAGATAAATGACATTTCTTGGGTGGCAAGTTGGTCCAAATATTACAAAGAAATAAATAATGAAAAATTGGTCGAGACCCTCGAGACGATTATGGAAACGCAGAGAGCAGAAAATGTTCGTACTTTCAATGTGACTTTTTATATTTTCAGCGATGATCGTAGCGGAAGCTGATCGTTGAAAAAACCAGGTCAGCCAATCGAACGCTTCAAATATGTACATATATATTGACTATACAGATAAACATAAAATCTAACTGTCCAGCCCGATCTTCCTGCTCTCTATGCCCTCTTTTTTTTGCGATTTGAGCGAAAATTCTCGATCTCATATATACTCTCTGTTGCACTGTAACACACCAAAAGCGTTGCTCGCAGCTTCCTACCGTCGGGTAAACGAGAGTTTCGCTTTTGATCGTTCCTCGACTCGTTTACAACGATACGGAGCACTTTACGGAGATGAGATTTTTCGTCCAAGCTCAACATTGCCTCGGATTATGTTTGTTTTTATTCTCAGTTTTTCTCCCTCTCTCTTTTTCTCTCGCGGTCGATGGAAAATCCTTTCGAGACTTTTCAGATTCTTCCAAAAATTAAATTCAATCAGATCTTTACTGCATTGCGATATAATAAAAAAAATTGAAAAATTAATTTATCATACTGAGGACACAAAGAACATTAAGTCTAAACAATAATGATATCAAAAAGATATTAATAATTTGATTTTAAAAAGTTGGCTTATCAATGAATTAGTATTGTGTGCTATTAAATGTTTTTTTTCAATACGCAGAACCCTTCAAATAAATTAGTCTTCACTTTTTTTTATTCCAACATAGATTCAAATTTCATAAATTTCTCTCAATTCTCGAATTGACTAATACTTTAAAATGACCAATAACAAATTAAGCCAATGTTTAACTTCACTCGTTTTATGATGAAATTGTGCTGTTTGACTTTAAGAATTTCGCATCAATTCCATATCACTCTCTTGGTTTCGATCACCCCAGCCAATGAGTCTCCAACAGCGCGGCGTCTTTACTTTGAGATGGGGTAATATCCTTCTTGGCTATATGAGGCTGGCTCAGACAGTTTTGGATATCCGATTAAGCGACGCCCCTGACGGGCTGACGGCCCTTCGGCGCTCAATCTCCACGTCATTATCAGAGGATCCTCTAATCAAAGCGTCTGTATATAATATATACGAACGAACGAGCCCTTTTCGTCAAACTTCGAAAGCTCCTTAACGCGAGCAGGGGTCGTGTTTTCGATGTCTTATGAAAAACGTCCCTTTCCCTTCTTCGTTATATGCGTGTCATTAGTATGTACGAAAGATCAGAGGGCGTGCGTCAACTGTTTACATATATTGGACGCACGAAAACAAAACAGTATAGCAACCCATATGATTTCAGATGTAAATTAATGTGATTCAGACCCTTTTGTTCCTTAGCAGTCGATAAACACGTTCGCAAATGAGAATTAAGGATCATCGTACTACTATAATAAAGCTGGAGAGTTTGTATGTTTGTTCGAACGCGCTAATCTCGGGAAATACTAATCCGATTTGGAAAATTCTTTTTGAATTAGATGACCCGTTTGTTCAGGAAGGCTCTAGGCTATATAACTTCATGCTACTACCCTAATCTTACTATCTTACTACTATATTACTATATGTATCCTATACTGTAATAAGGCTGGAAAGTTTGTTTGTATGAACGCGCTAATCTCAGGAAATAATAATCCGATTTGGAAAATTCTTTGTGCATTAGATAGCCCGTTTGTTCAGAAAGGCTCTAGGCTATATAACTTCATGCTACTACCCTAATCTTACTATCTTACTACTATATTACAATATGTATCCTATACTGTAATAAGGCTGGAAAGTTTGTTTGTATGAACGCGCTAATCTCAGGAAATACTAATCCGATTTGAAAAATTATTTTTGCATTAGATAGCCCGTTTATTCAGAAAGGCTTTAGGCTATAAAACTTTATGCTAGTATCCTAAGGAGCGGCGGTGGCGACCCGTTGAATCGGGGGATGGTAATTTAACGTGGGTGGAACCGCGTTTCTATATTCTTGAAAGACGCTCTGAAAATCTTATTTACGGGCGCATATATAAGTGAATTGGAATTTAATTAATCCCTTCATGGTAATAACCCTTTGAATTATTGTATCCAGTTCGCTAGGCCGTAGACACCATCATTTAATACATTCATTAAATGTATTCCGAGCCACTGCTCTCCCTTTAAACGGAAAAAATTTTTGATGAATGAATAATACGCGAACAATACTTACGGAAAAATTGTATAATCGTTATATGGAGCGAAATTTATTTCACGGATATAAAAATTGGTCCGTTGAATGGGGAAATTGAGTATTAAATAAATATGGTTGGACGGAAAAAGTGTTATTTATTTGCATTCAATTTTGTTAAATTGAAGGGATCATTTTTAAGCGGCAATACATTTTCTTTCACTCGAATAAAAATCTTCTTTTTTTTTTAATATCGTCATTCCATCGTTTGCTCATAATGAATATTTATCCAATTATTTTCCAACAGTTCGTGGATTAATTATGAGCCAATTAATCATCCAGGGGCCAAGCGATCATCGATATGACCAATTTATTAATTATCCAATACGTGTAATCGTCGTCCAATTAATTGGATGATTATTGTCATATCTTTTTCGTCATTAGAATGGCGATCAAAGACTTACGTTATTTCGTACATCGATTTTTCACAAAGAGGGGAGAAAGAGAGTGAGAGAGAGAGAATAAGTCTACTCTTTGGTACAAGCAGGAAATGATGAATGTTTCAACAAGCTCGCGGAATGACGGAACGCTCGGAGGGTGAATAGGTTGCGAATCGGAAGGAAGGTCGTCGAAGACGATGGGAACTAGGGTGCATTACGAAAAGAAGAAATATATCTGACTTTTATCCTGGATATAAATAACATTTATACTTGACAGCGAGAAAAATGAATTGATTCAATTTTAGATAAGCCTTCGTCGAAAAAAAAAACCAAAATATATTTGGCCAAGCTGTCAATCGCTAGAATAGCAGCTTTTATTAATCAATAAGTTCTATTATAATTAAAGCAGGTACATTTTTATGAAATTCAGAAATTGACACTCTAAAAAATGGCCTTTGGTCAAAAAAATTGTTGTTGCAGTAAAATAAACTGTATCTCACTAATACTAACTAGTATTTTCATTATAAATTGAATTCGGTGCACCAAAAAAATCCAACGATACGTGAGAATAAAAACCGGAAAGAAGAATATTCTTTTTCACGAAATTCATCAATTTTTTTTAACGTCGCATATATTGATCTTTTTGTGAATCATAGACTGTGTGTCGTTTTTACTGTTTCGGAGAAAAAGTCAATACGATATCGAGTCGTAAAAATACATTTATTTTTTTCAATGCGACTTTCACGGACGCAAGCGACTGGCTTCGGCTTTCCCATATTCGCATACCTTTTCCACATTTTGTTTTTCAGGGGAATATATCCCATTTATCTCGCGTTTCGCAAAACACACTCGCGCACTCTCTGTACACAACCCCGTTCGACGTTACCCATATCGTCACTGAAAAGCGTACCTATCGGGAGGCCAAAAGTATCAGGGGCCGGGGGGGGGGGGGGTAACTCGGTAGCTACGGAAAAAAAAGCAAGAACGCTTGAGTAAAAAAAAAAAAAAAAAACGTTGTAACTGCTACCATTCAACGAGAGGAGATGCAGTTTCGGGGATGTACGAACGCGATGGCAGGGGGTTGTTGTATGCTCTTCCCAAAACTGCAGCTATTTCCTGGAAACGATAAAAAAATAAAACGCCCAGGAGAGGGAAAAGTGTGACCGTATCAGGTGAACATTCCTCTCTCTCTCTCTCTCTCTCACACATATACCCACACAAAAATTTTTTTTCTGCGTTTTTAGTTATATGCTTCCACATATCGATATACCAGTCCCTGACCAACGAACGGACGATAACGAGTGGGATACAAGCAACGGGAAAAAAAGCTTCAGAAAAATCGTCGAAGCATTGGGCCATATACGAGGTCTGTTCAAAAAGTAGTAGTAAGTTGACGAATCATGGGTTTATGGTTATGACGTGGAGACCAAAGATCAATCATCGCAATGGAAGCTGCTTTTTTGGATCAGGCAAAAATCGAAGACAAGCCACAAAACACGTCTAACCAAAACGGCTGTCAACAATTAACGCGGTAGTCTGGTCTAGTTTGAAATTTGAAAAAAATCGATTTTTTTTCATTTTCTTATTCCTTAGACCTTTCTTCATACGCTCTTGAAAACCGTTTATTGATATTTCAAAAATTAGCCGAGAAATAAAAATTCTAAGCAAGCCGCGCGCTCAGGTAGCGCGACGCGCGCGCGACGTTGTCTAAACTTTGAACGCGTTTATCTCAGAACTATGTTATTCATATCGGCGCCCACGATATCTCGATAACTAATGAACCGATCGAGCTCAAATTTTGCACATACCTTAGGTAGCCTGTTTCTGAAGACTGGTAGCAGAATTGAGTCGAACAATAATTTTGCCGACATTTTATAACTCGTCGAATACCCGAAAATGTATGAAATATCATTAATGAAAGTTCAACAGGCCGTCATTTTGTCAAAAATTTTTTTTAAGTACCAATTCTGCTACCAGTGCTCAGAATACTCATACAGATTGAGAATATATATAAATTTTTTTTTTTCAGATGCATACAACATCGTCCAGAGTGGGCGCCGATTTCGGCGCACCATGTTGCAACAAGGCAAAAAGTACATGAAAATATTTGAAATAAATTTTTTTTTTAACGTACAAGTATTCTCTAAGGATCAATAAATGCACGTGTACATTTTCATCAAGATAACTTCAACGGTTTAAACGTTATTGCACATTAGAAATGACGTCAAAAATCTCGCTCTAGACCAGACTACCGCCACACACAACAAAACATTCAAAATCGCCGATTTTGTCAGCATAAGTGAGGGACACGAGTACCAACCTAACGCCACAAAAAAAATCGAAAATCGAATAAACGTAGCCCGCGAAAATTTAAAATTCGCGACACTTTTTGAACAGACCTCGTATAGAGAAATCGAAAAAAAGGGATAAATAGAAAAAATTGTGAAAAAAAATGAATTGAAAGCAGAAGAGACTGGTTTGGCAATCGTGAACGCGGAAAATATATCCTTCGGTTTGCCCGCTCATCCTGCGTTTTCGTTAAATGTGTGTATAGGTAAATTCATGCAAGAGAGTAGAGTACAAGTACGTATGCGTTATAGAAGTGGCTCGGCCGCCTAAAGTCGATACTCACGTTGTGCTGGAAACTAAACTTGTATGACAAGAGCCGAGGGAATACGACGAAAAGTGCTGCATTACGACTGACCCGTGGGAGCGAACTCGTAAAAACAATCTTAAAAACATAAGAATGAAAAATACAAATTTCCAAAAGCTGTCTCTACATTTTCACGTCGTTCGCTGGATCAGTTTGCGATCATGTAATTGATTACGAAAATTCGCTGGAGCATTTACGATTTGTAATCGATTTGTAACATTACGATAATCATTACATGAACATTATTATTATATTTATAGATTATTTTATTGAACGTGCATTATTTTATTAAGTAGCCCTCGTTGATACACGAATGGCAGCCAGACGAATTTCGCGAACGACGAGACAAGCTCGTAAAAGCGAGGGCTAAGGTCTGTGAGCGCCAAGTTTGAGCTAATAGGGGTGGGGGCGCGAGGGAAAATTGCCTCGACGATACGACGCAAGGAAAAAGGGAGACTAGCCAGGAAAATAGATAGGGTGAATGTGAGGATCTCTGAAAAACTCACCCCCTTCGAGTCTAAACGCACCCTTGTCTCACACGATCGTTCACCACTATTTTTCTTTTCGTTTTTTTTTTTGTTCATTCCTCCCTCTCGCTCTTGTATCTTGCGCATCCTGTGGCAGCGTCTTTTTCTTTTCGCGGCATTCCTCTCTTTTTATTTTCTGCAATACTCCCTCCACCGACGTATATATTTTTTTTTATTGTCCCACGAACCCCTCGAGCCAGAGAACTTTCAATGGACTTTACTTAACAGTCCATACTTCCTATACAAAAAAACACACACGCACACACTTCTTTCTCTTTCACCGCAGGTTTCTCGAAAAGGCTAATAAACAATAAATCCACAATTCTTCTCCTTTCGCTTTCTTTATATACGCAGCTTCGTTGCCTCGTCGTCGTGAAACCGGTAGTTTTCCCAGTTTGAGTCTTTATGATATTTTGTTAACCCTTAACCGCCCTCGCCAAACGACCTCTTTCCGAAACTCGAATATATGAATTCGTATGTGTATATCTACGAAATGCTTTACCGATTGGATTTCATACGATGTTTCTACCACCGGTGCAGCACCGGATGAACAAAGTTTTTCTCCTCGTACACACTATTATTTGTCGTCGGCTATTTTCCTAGACGATTGAGTTGGACGTGAGTCAGAGCGTAGACTCGAAGACGAGAGGAATTTTTTTGTCTTCTATCCTCGGCTACATAAATTGCAATTTTTCTCGATCTTTACTAATGGCATTTTCATCATGCTCGAATAAACCACAGAATTTTATATATCCTTTTTTTTGTCAGTACGACAAAAAGCTCGTTTTAATTCTAGGAATTGCGAGCCACGATACAATGACTGAAAAAAATATGTTTCGAGTGAAATAGGAAACGAAACTTAGAGATGATTCCGGAAGTGGCGAGGTGTATGTACATTAGGGCGATTTTTTTTTTCGACTATTTTTTTTTTCAGTCCCCACCCGAAATTTTGTTGGATATGTCGAAAAAGAAATTCCCTGAAAGCTACAGCCCTTAATAGTAATTCTAAGTACTCTCCCAAAGCGTGAGAAGATTTTCCATCTAAAATAGACGTAAATCGAATTTTTTTTTTTTTTTCAAATTTCTATAACTCAGCCGCATTTTATGCTATCATATTGTTCTTGGTTTCGATTTACTCAGAATAAAACAATGTAAAAAAGTGCCTTTTGCGGCGAAAGTGTAGATTGTACTGGTGAGTTGGTACGGGTCACTGAAGTTGATTTTTACCCAAAATTCTCGTTTTTTTGCTGTTATCTCCGAAACAATTAACTTTACGAAAAAAATGTAATGAAAAAATTAATTGGAAATTTAATTTCCTACAAAAAAGGTCCTATCGACCCAATTGCTTAGATTAATATTTCTTGAGATATTGAACTTTTTTAATTTTTAATCTTTTTTATTATTTAATATTTCATATTTTATAAATTTTATACTACCCATAAGTTAAAGTTCAATACCTCAAGAAATATTAATCTAAGCAATTGGGTCGATAGAACCTTTTTTGTAGGAAATTAAATTTCCAACAAATTTTTCATTTAAATTTTTTTCGTGAAGTTAATTGTTTCGGAGATAACAGCAAAAAAACGAGAATTTTGGGTAAAAATCAACTTCAGTGACCCGTACCAACTCACCAGTACAATTTACACTTTCGCCGCAAAAGGCACTTTTTTAGATTGTTTTATTCTGAGTAAATCGATACCAAGAACAATATGATAGCATAAAATGCGGCTGAGTTATAGAAATTTGAAAGAAAAAAAAAATTCGATTTACGTGTATTTTAGATGGAAAATCTTCTCACGCTTTGGGAGAGTACTTAGAATCAATATTAAGGGCTGTAAATTTCAGGGAATTTATTTTTCGACATATCCAACAAAATTTCGGGTGGGGAATGAAAAAAGAAAATAGTCGAAAAAAAAATCGCCCTAATGTACATATACAGAAATATAAATGAAACGACAAGTTGATTTTCATCTTCTCTTGCAGAAAGTCCGTTTTTCGCATTTCTCATCAACGCGGTGTCACGGCGAAATAAACTCGACTCCTGGATGTTTATACGGTTAAGAACAAATTTATATAGCAGGACGAAATAGAAATGAGATTGGGGAGTGGGGGACGGTAGGAAGTGGATGGAAGAGACTTCCGAGACGTGGATGAATGTCGAAAGTTTGCGAAACGTTTGCATTACGACTATTTGCCTCGCGTGATTGGTCCCAGCAACGGAAGTAAGCCGACTACCCCGAAGGAAGTCACGCAGAGAGGCTTAGGGGTAAACAACCACCAAGCAACCTACACCCCTCTTTCTCTCTCTCGCTCTATCTCTATCAACTAGATTTATATATATATTTCTTTCCCCGATAAAGTCTCAACGTAGAAAAGCCTTATTTCCCTGTTGTCTTGTGTCCACAGGCATCCATTCACCCCCAGCCCCTGAAAGATCGAGTAGTGGATCTATTAATTTAATATAATCCGGGGACAAGTCGCATTATCAATTTTGTTCGATGAAAAAAAAAATCTATCAACCCCTATCAACGTAATAGATAATTTTGTTTCGATTGCGGAGCATGGGGTAGAAAAATTAAAAAAAAGAAATGGTTCCTTGGTTTAATTTATTTTCCGTACAATAAACAATGTGCCAGTCTTGTGTACCCTCCAATTGCATTTAAAAACTGAAATTTCGATTCTATTAATTTAATTACTGTTTTCATTTACATGTTACGCCATATTGCATTTTTATCAGAAATTTAATGCACCAAGGAGTTTACTTAAAAAATGTTCTATTTCACTCCCCTTTAAATTGGATTTTTAAAAATGGTATTCAAGTGTAGCAACGAAAATATTCTTTTTCCCTTTCTATTTTTATATATTCCGGAAAATTTACTATAGGAATACATACGGCCAGTACAAATGCGTGTGAGGGTGATGTGCGATGGTTGTGTATGCTCTCCGGGATCGAATTCGCTCGAGAGCGTTCGAATGCCGTCGGGAATTTCTCTATCTCCCTTTATCCAACCGTTGTCATCCTGGGTGTAGGATTCAACAATAAGCATTGCACGCCGGTAGCCCTGGGATCCGGGCGAGTGCTCCCGGTGTGCGCGCAATTATCGGTACCGAGTTTTCGAGAGAGAAAAGCGAGAGAGAGAGAAGAAACAAAGTGCGCGGATTCGTATTTCGGCGTTTAGTCAACGTTTGCGCTAGGGCACCCGGCCGAGGGGTGATAAGAAAAGGTTCTATAGATACGATATATATACGTATATATCTATACATAATTGAAGAACCCTCCGCACGCCCTGACATCCCTCGTCATTTCTATGTGTATATATATCGAACGTTAACAAACAAAATGGCATAATCGACGTGCCTTTATACGTATTAAATCACGAGGGTTATGCCCTTTTCTTTGCTAGGACTCGATTCCCTTTCCCTTTCGAGTCTAAGGGGCGCCTACCCTTACATACGACACCGTTTCACTCATGGTCTCTGATAATGCAAACGGAATATATCGACTTCTAGCAAAAAGCCCGTGACCTCTATGATTTAACACTTTACAGGGATGTAAGTTACGACCTTTTGTTTGGTAGCAGTTTACATATTATACATAAAGTATTCCATGCCAAGTCGACAAACGTCTCGACTAATTATACTACGTTTCATCCCTTAAATCCTGAAAATTTGCAACGTTATCGCAACTCACAAATCGACGACTTCAAAGAATCAAGTTTTCCGTATGAAACTTGGATTCAGGACTCACAATGATTGCTTCTCTTGTCTTTGTCATTTGGAATTTTTATAAATATTAAAAGCCTCATCGTATAGATTGAAAAACTTAGAAAAACGTACGATTTTCCCCGGTTCTTTCGTATTTAAGGGAGGAAAGAGCGTTAGGACAGCGTTTTCTCAATGATTTTCATGAATTTTTTTATGGCATAAAAAATGAATATAATTTATTGAAACTTTGAGAATATTTTATACATATGTTTAAGTATATACTATAAAATTTTTGAAGAATTTCCGTGAAAAACACCGAAAATATTAGCGACCCCATATTGCAGGTCACAATCAGACTCAGCATTTTGCGTACATTCTGGAAGCCGCAATTTTCATCTGAAATCGAACGAGGTTGGAATTTACTTTTATTATATGTCTCTCTTCTATATGAACCTAAATGCTATCAAAAAAATAGAAAATTGAATTTTTTACAGGGGTCAAAACAAAAAAGCATGATTTTTTGTCATCTAAATAATGATAATATTCCGATTTTAGGTTCATATAGAGCGCAATACTATGAAGGAAGTAACTGCCAATTCTCAAAACGATTGGTTGAAAACTTTTCAAACTAGCGTGTACGCAAGTTCAAATAAAGTCGTTTTCAGAAAAACGCGTTTGAAAAAATAGTGACCACTCGGTTATACACATAATTTTCAATAGTTTTACTAACAATTTATGAAATAAAAAAAAAATTGATTTTTTGAACCGTCTAACCCTATTTTCACCCTTAACACTTTACAGGGATGTAAGTTACGACCTTTTGTTTGGTAGCAGTTTACATATTATACATAAAGTAATCTGTGCCAAGTCAACAAAAGTCGTGACTAATTATACTACTTTTCATCCCTTAAATCCTGGAAATTCGCAACGTTATCGCAACTCACAAATCGACGACTTGAAAGAATCAAGTTTTCCGTATGAAAGTTGGATTCAGGACTCACGATGATTGCTTCTCTTGTCTTTATCATTTGGAATTTTTATAAATATTAAAAATCTCATCGTATAGACTGAAAAACTTAGAAAAACGTACGATTTTCCCCGGTTCTTTCGTATTTAATAAATACTTTGAATACATTAACTAGAATTTGTTTAATTCTCAAATCGTATAAATAATTGTTTACTAAATTGACATAGAAAGTCCCGTGGATACCGAAAACGTATATTATCTTCGAAACCATGTGGATCCGAGTATCTCGCGGTGTGAGGGAAGTCTTTCTGGAGCGTTTGACAAGGGTGTGGGGTCGAGACCGGCGTTGGTAGCATATTGTAGGAACCTTTCGAAGCACAAAGAGGGTTGGCCACATTGGCATCGCGCACCCCTTATCTTTAACGGGCCAGAAATTCCAATCGAAGTCTGACTATTACGGACTTGGACTACTACTGTACGACGATATGCCGTTCGTATATTACCTCTTTTAGGTAGAAACGAGATGCATTCACGTGTGTGACATACGCTTAGGGCAGAGGCACTCCCTACTCCCCATTATAAACAACCCTCCTGGCGAAGACGTAAACCCCCCGCTGAACTTTGGGCAAATGAAATCAAACTATATATAGATGTTGTACGTAGTGCACTTTACCGAAGTATATATATATATATATATATATATATATTGTGTATTGCGTGCAGCAACCGACTTTATATACAATTGCTAATGAATGGACGGTTAATGAACGTCTCGAGTCAGTACAGCTGCAGTGGTGCACGATGTAGTACGACGTGAATCTAATCTTGCGGGGAATCGAATCCGAGACGTAGGGGGACCTGTTCCCGTCAATCAACTATATGTATATCTATACATGTACATATACTAGGGGGTTGCGCGCCCCTGCGCACTTCGCGCGCTAACCCACTGAGACTCAAACTTTCTTGCAATGTTTCGTTACTGATTACGAATCGATGTGAAAAATTCCCATTGATCTGAAAAATGAATGGGATAAATGCGAAAAAATCACTTTTTGGACGATTTTCAATGAACTTTCGAGTTTTTCAAAGAAATTACTACTGAATTAGTAATCAGCGAGTCAAAATACATCGATATAGCGTCCTAAAAGTAAATTTAAAAATTCACAATTTTTTTGCATTTCGACGAAAAAAAAGTGGCTTCACTAAAATCGCTGTAACGTTGCTTCCCGATGGAGTTGAAACCCCACTCTGTGCTCATTCTTTTCGTGATCGAACACCCTTTAAAATGGCGCTTGAATCATTGTGCTATAATTATTTTTCGATTTTTCACAGATTTTTAAAGTCGGACCATCGATTTTTGCGAATTTTTCCATACATACCCCTTCTCATTTTTTTCGCCAAATTTCAACCTGCTCTCACGGCTTCAATAATTGAGATATCGGGATGATCCAGAATGCATTCTCTAAGTCTACTAGAGACCTTTTGAAAACCCCCGTCAAAACCTAAAATCGATGAAACGGGAGCCAAGTTATGACCATTTGAAATTTCGACATTTTTAGGTTTCCGAAAGGGTGGTCAAAAAATTACAAAAAAAATGTTTTCTCTTTTTCAATGTTTCGATACCCTATTCGATCGGAAATTTTTCGCTGATTACGAATAACACCGAGTTTTAGTCGAAATCTCAAAATATCAATGTGAAAAAGGCAAAAAACGAAAAAAATCACTTTTCGGACGATTTTCAATGAAATTTCGAGTTTCTCAAGGAAACGGGTACTGAATTAGTAATCAGCGAGTCAAAATACATCAATATAGCGTCCTAAAATAAAATTCAAAAATTAAAAATTTGTTTGCATTTTGGCCAAACAGAAGTGGCTTCACTAAAATCGCTGTAACGTTGCTTCCCGATGGAGTTGAAGCCCCACTCTATACTCATTTTTTTCGTAACCGTTCAACCTTTAAAATGCCGCTTCATTTATTGAGCTACGATTTTTTTTCGATTTTTGGCAGATTTTTTAAGTTGGACCATCGATTTTTGCGAATTTTTCCATACATACCCCTTCTCATTTTTTTCGCCAAATTTCAACCTGCTCTCACGGCTACAATAATTGAGATATCGGGATGATCCAAAATTCATTCTCTAAGTCTACTAGAGACGTTTTGAAAACCCCCGTCAAAACCTAAAATCGATGAAACGGGAGCCAAGTTATGACCATTTGAAATTTCGACATTTTTCGGTTTCCGAAAAGGTGGGCAAAAAATTAAATTTTTTTTTTTTTTTTTTTTCAATGTTTCGATACCATAATCGATCGGAAATTTTCCGCTGATTACAAATAACACTGAGATTTAGTCGAAATCTTAAAATATCAATGTGAAAAAGGCGAAAAACGAAAAAAATCATTTTTCGACGATGGTCGACAGCCTGATTCCCCGAGTGAACAAAGTCGTAGATCCAGTCCGAGATCCCCGTCAGAATTCATTTTGCGATCGTTTCATTTCGCCATTCTCTCGTCGTCTCATCCCATCTAACCTGACCCAACCTCACCTGATCCAACCCTACCTGACCCGATCTAACCCATCTCCTCATATCTTGTATACGGCGGCGGCGATATACTTATATAATATCAAGATTAGGGCAATTTTTTTTTTTCAGTCCCCACCCGAAATTTTGTTGGATATATCGAAAAAGAAATTCCCTGAAAGTTACAACCCTTAACATTAGTTCTAAGTACTTTCCCAAAGCGTGAGAAGATTGTCCATCTAAAATACACATTAATCGATTTTTTTTTTTCAAATTTCTATAACTCAGCCGCATTTTATGCTATCATATCGTTCTTGGTTTCGATTTACTAAGAATAAAATAATCTAAAAAATTGCCTTGTACGGCGAAAGTGTAAATTGTACTGGTGAGTAGTTGGTACGGGTCACTGAAGTTGATTTTTACCCAAAATTCTCGTTTTTTTGCTGTTATCTCCGAATCAATTAACTTTACGAAAAAAATGTAAATGAAAAATTTGTTGGAAATTTAATTTCCTATAAAAAATGTCGTACGACCCAATTGCTTAGATTAATATTTCTTGAGATATTGAACTTTTTTTATTTTTTATTTTTTTTATTATTTAATATTTCATATTTTATAAATTTTTGACTACTCATAAGTTCAAGTTCAATATCTCAAGAAATATTAATCTAAGCAATTGGGTTGATAGGAACTTTTTTGAAGGAAATTAAATTTCCAACAAATTTTTCATCTACATTTTTTTCGTAAAGTTAATTGTTTCGGAGATGACAGCAAAAAAACGAGAATGTTGGGTAAAAATCAACTTTAGTGACCCGTACCAACTCACCAGTACAATTTATACTTTTACCGTAAAAGGCACTTTTTTAGATTGTTTTACTCTGAGTAAATCGAAACCAAGAACAATATGATAGCACAAAATGCGGCTGAGTTATAGGAATTTGAAAAAAAAAAAATTCGATTTACGTGTATTTTAGATGGAAAATCTTCTCACGCTTTGGGAAAGTACTTAGAATTAAGATTAAGGGCTGTAACTTTCAGGGAATTTCTTTTTCGACATATCCAACAAAATTTCGGGTGGGGACTGAAAAAAAAAATAGTCGAAAAAAAAAATCGCCCCAATTAAGTTATATTCGTTATTTTGTCACACTTTGTCGCTAAGTCATTTCGTAATATCTTTTTGTCATTTCTCAATAACTCGCACTTTAATGGGATCCCGTTTCGTAATGTATCATCTCACGGCTTACGATAAATATAACCATCGCTGGAGTCCTTTCATGATTGATGGTACATATTTCCATAATTGATACATCCTGAATTCGGACACGGAGAGAGCGAGACGGCAACACAGAAGTGATGAATGAAAGGGATGGAGTTTCTATCGGCTAGTGGATATCGTAATGATACAAAGCTCGTGTGCAATCGGTCGCTGTTATCCGCTTTTCCAGAATATTCGGCGTACCTTTCGCATACGTATGTGTTATACATATTGTATCATCGTACCGTAATCGCATACGAGACATTCCACCACAATACGACTTTCTGTATATTTTAAAAAAATTGGCAATAAATAAAATCGTTAAAACCATCCTCAGAAATGGTTATTTCGATGTAACCAAACTGTCAAAATATTATTTGTTATCCGGGGAAAGATAATCTAAAAACTTTAAGCTCGACTAATTGGACTTTGCTCCAGATATAACATTTCATATTATTCACTTAAAAAAACTCAACATCCTACGGAATTTTCATCCCTGCCAATTTCGGAAACTAATAGAATTTAGAACCATTTATATTTTTTTCTTATGGAATTTTTATTCTTTTAGTAATCCTTGCGGAAATTCAAGAGCCTTTTTTACACATAGTAAAAAGTGATTTTTTTAACACTCTACACGGTAAGTTCGAGGATTCTATGGAAAGGAGTTGTATGTAGGGCTGAACATCGAACGATTTCTCGTCTCGCTTCAACCGCATTATCGATTTTCGATCGATATTAATTATCGGAGTTAATGATCTGGCTGATTGGCGGACGGGTGAGTGAGAGACATACCGAGGGGTCCACGCCGAGCAGTGTCTCGAGGACCTCGTTAGTTTCGTGCCAGAATCAACGAGGATTCAGAGATGTATACAATACAGAGAGTGTGAGATTAAATGATATATCAAAAGAGAAAAAGGAGAGCAGATTGCGTATTGTGTATTTTACCGAATACCGTGTCGGGAAAGGCACGGTACTCAAATGATAAATAAATTCGACTTTAATTGTTCGTTCGCACAGCGAAGCTAAGTATTTATCTGGCCCCACGCCCAAGAGAAGTCGTTATTACCGTGTCTCTTTTCTTTCGTTCGTTGGCAGTTTAGTTTTCCTTCCACGTTTTTCCACCGTTCTTATTTTTAATAGTCCCTACAATCGTTCCTCTCTCGCACATGCATTCTCCCATTTTCACGCAAATTTTCGAACTTCATAAATTTAACACCGAGTGTCGTTAAGCTGAGTGGAGTAAATAAATATTGTTGATAGCAAAATGAATTTCAACCTCGTTTAAGGAGGGGAAATAGGGTTAGGACAGCGTTTTCTCAATGATTTTCATGAATTTTTTTATAGTATAAAAAATGAATATAATTTATTAAAACTTTGAGAATATTCGATACATATATTTAAGTATAGATTATAAAAATTTTGAAGAATTTCCTTGAAAAACACCAAAGATATTAGCGACCCCATATTGCAGGTCACAATTAGGCTCAGCATTTTGCGTACATTCTGGAAGCCGCAATTTTCATCTGAAATCAAACGAGGTCGGAATTTACTTTTATTATATGTCTCTCTTCTATATGAACCTAAATTCTATCAAAAAAATAGAAAATTGAATTTTTTACAGGGGTCAAAACAAAAAAGCATAATTTTTTTACCATTTTTTACAACGTTATTTGCAAAAAAAAATTATTTTGAATAATGATAATATTCCGATTTTAGGTTCATATAGAGCGCAATACTATGAAGAAAGTAACTGCCAATTTTCAAAACGATTGGTTGAAAACTTTTCAAGCTAGCGTGTACGCAAGTTAAAAAAAAGTCGGTTTCAGAAAAACGCGTTTGAAAAAATAGTACCAAGAAAAACAAACAATATGGGGTCGCTAATATTTTATAGTATATACTTAAATATATGTATAAAAATGTTATAGTATATACTTAAATATACGTATAAAATATTCTCAAAGTTTCAATAAATTGTATTCATTTTTTATACTGTAAAAAAATTCATGAAAATTATTGTGAAAACGCTGTCCTAACCCTGTTTTCCCCCTTAATGGCTTAAAACAATAGAACTAGTCGGAATTTTCATTAAAAATTTTGGGAACATATTTTTCAATAGTGGTGACTAACAATTTATGAGATTTAAAAAAAATCCATTTTTTGAACCGTCCAACCCTATTTCCCCCCTTAATTCTTTCGTCGGACCTACTTCGAAATGATGTCGGGGCAAAAATTACAATTAGGTAATTTTTCCACAATGAATATTCAAAATTTCGAGAATAATTTTACTCAACTGTTTAACTTAACGTTAATTTCGAATCTTATCTTTTACCGATAAAGAATTATTCAAAACCTCATTATATTCGTTATCTGAACGAAAAGTAATAATAGTAAAAGTCCGTAATGATTTAATTGGTGAATTCTCGGATCATCACCAAGAGAACTTTAATTATATTTTTCCCTAATTGTTCAACCCTTTGGCGCAATAGTTCCGTTCCCAGCGGATACTTTCCCGAAACTTTCTACTGAATTGTTTTCAGTTTGGTCGATGAGACACAGAGGGAAAGAGAGAGAGAGAGAGAGAGAGAAAGGGAGAGTACGAGAGACAGAGCCAAAGGAAGCTTTTCTCTTTGCTTCTCCGGGTATATCGTGTTACAAAGTCTTTGACGAGTTCACAGTCGTCGATCGCAATTTAATTTGTGTCTTACCGTCACCCTTTACAAGCTTTCCGGGTGTTTGGTTCTCGCGCGTTTAAAAGTTCTTCGATATCACCCGCGGGGACTTTCGCCTTCGTCCCTCATCAAACGATCGACAGGACGCGCAGAGACGTATTTCTTTGGTCTCTCTTTGTATAAACCTATTTTTTTTTCCCGCGATATTTTCTGTGTCTGTAGTTCAGGACAGTTGTCTTTTTTTGTTCTTTCGTTCCCCTCTTGAGTTCGAATCGATGGATGACGATCGACTAATGAGAAAAGTTTAAATAATTAATCGAGTCCTCGATGGCCCGACGAGGCATCCGCGCCGGTGAGTCTGCCAACGTGGCGAGCCTCTCTGCTTTCTGATCGATACCAAACGATATAGATACATATATATATATATATATATATATATATAGATAGGTTATAAGTATATATAAGTATCTCCAATCGTGTCTCTCTCTTTCTCTCTCTCTCTCTTTCTCTCCAGACCTTCCCTTTGTATCGTTTCACGACACACCGCGAGACACCCTCGAGTCGTTGCCCCTACGTTTCTTTTCCATGCTAGATAGCCCCCGGTACACGTAAGGGGGAAAAAAGATTTCTATTATTGATGGTCGTGAATGCACGAGAAAAAAAAGTCGAGTGAACACGAAATAAAATGAAAATTAAATTCAATAAAATTTAATCTTCCCCCCACAACCTCATGCTTCATTATAAAATGAACTGCAACGAAATTTCTCGAGCATATGATACTAAAATAAATATATTGATCAGAACGAAATAAAGAATAAAACAATGTCACGTCGAGAATTTGAACTTCTTTTTTCCTATTGTGTTTATTCATTTGTCGCTTTAAAACCTTTTCAATTTTTAACTATTAAACGAACAAACCACACAAACGTCATATTTAAGGGGGAAAATAGGATTAGGACGGCGATTACTCAATGACTTTCATGAATTTTTTGATAGTATAAAAAATGAATATAATTTATTGAAACTTTCAGAATATTTTATACAGATATTTAAGTATATACTATAAAATTTTTGAAGAATTTCCTTGAAAAACACCGAAGATATTAGCGACCCCATATTGCAGGTCACAATCAGACTCAGCATTTTGCGTACATTCTGGAAGCCGCAATTTTCATCTGAAATCAAACGAGGTTGGAATTTACTTTTGTTATATGCCTCTCTTCCATATGAACCTAAATGCTATCAAAAAATAAGAAAATTGAATTTTTTACAGGGGTCAAAACAAAAAAGCATGATTTTTTGCCATTTTTTACAACTTTATTTGCGAAAAAAAAATTATTTCAAATAATGATAATATTCCGATTTTAGGTTCATATAGAGCGCAATACTATGAAGAAAGTAACTGCCAATTTTCAAAACGATTGGTTGAAAACTTTTCAAACTAGCGTGTACGCAAGTTCAACAAAAGTCGTTTTCAGAAAAACGCGTTTGAAAAAATAGCAAAACGCTGAGTCTGATTGTGACCTGCAATATGGCGTCGCTAATATCTTCGGTGTTTTTCAAGGAAATTCTTCAAAAATTTTATAGTATATACTTAAATATATGTACAAAATATTCTCAAAGTTTCAATAAATTATATTCATTTTTTATACTATAAAAAAATTCATGAATATCATTGAGAAAACGCTGTCCTAACTCTATTTCCCCTCTTAATGGCTTATAACAGTAGAACGAGTCGGAATTTTCATTTCAATTTTTGGGAACGTATTTTTCAATAGTTTTACTAACAATTTATGAAATAAAAAAAAAATCGATTTTTCGAACCGTCTAACCCTATTTCCCCCCTTAAACGAGTTTTCCCCCCTTAAACAATGAAATAAAATTCTCAAGTTATTTAGCTACAACAATAAAATTATTAATAGCAAAATAAAAAATAAATTCTACACCCTCAATCTTGAATAGCTGAATGTTTATTTATTTGTTTGATTTTCGCTGTAACCCTCTTGGATTTCTCTCTCCTTTCTCAATTACATCACTCGTCCTTACCCAGCTTCCGGAAACATGACGAAGAATGGGAGAGACCAAAAAAAAACAAAAAAAAAAAAAAACGAGTGGCAATTATTTGCCAATCGTCTCGACACGCTGTTTGTATATACGCGCGTGTATGTGAGAGAGCACCGGAGTTGAGGTTCGGTTGGATTTGATGGAGTTAATTAATCCCTCGGTTCCTAATTAAAGTCCCGTTCTCTCTTTTCTCCCGTTCTCCTTCATTCTTTCATCCCCCCTCTCGCACCCAAACAAAAGCTAGTCCGCTGCTTTTCCCTCGGAGCATCGCGGGGCAGAATTAAACTTTCGTAGATCAAATCGTGAATTCGGGAGAACTGTCCGCGGCACAAAAGGGAAACGGAAAGGTTGCTTATACGCATTACATACATATATATATAATCGAATATGCGAGGCAACTACAGGCAGCATCCATGAATTTTACTTTCACTCCAGTATCCTCCCTGTCTCTCGCTCTCTCGCTTGGTCCTATTTAATTAAATTCTACCGTTCACAAACCGGGTAGCGCGTTCGTGCGAGCAGCGTTTATACCTCGGTGTGGCGTATGTGGTGCTATATGGCAAAGAGCAGGAGCACAAACATAGAGGGGTTGGCTAGGATAACCCTCCTGTATATCTGTTGTGGCTTCCTCTCTCTCTCTCTCTTTCTGTCTCTCTATCTCTCTCAGCCTCCGTTTGTCCTCTCGCTCAAAGTACCAGAGACCAATATTGAAAATCCAGGATTGTCCCGATAAATTAATACAAGAATCGAGGGACTCGTGGAATTTTAGCGAGTGCAAACTCCGACCTCGCAAATACCACCTCGTGCATACACATCATACCAATGGCAAAGTGCCAGAAAGGAGTAAAATCTACGTTTTTTTTATAGAATTCTCACACCTTTTTTTTTTACAGTTAACCATCGATTTATCGATATATCGATTGCTAGGAAGCAAAGTGACGTGACCCAGACGATTTAATATTTAGAATGACGTCGATTAAGCCCGTTTGTTTGCTAAGAATCTATATTTATCATATATATATATATATGTATATGTAGATTGTATTCCCAGGTGAGATCCTTTTTATTGCTTCTCTTGTAACCTGCTGATGATGCTTTTCGATGTTTCGCTCTGAACATCGTGCGGACAAACTCCATCACAATTCTCTGCTGATCTATACCTATACCGTTTTTTCGTACACACTGCGACGTTTTTTTTTTCTACCCTCGTACAAATTCTCTGTGCTCTGTCTGTGGTCTATTCGGCTCAGTCACCATAGTGCACGAAAAATTCAAGGGAGATGGAGAAAGAGTTGACAAGTTGAGAAAATTGAAATACGAACAAAAAAAACGGGAAAAGAAGAGTTGAACACAATCCAATTAACTCCGCTGCAGTTGAAGTTTACGGTATATATATTCTTTTAATAATTATGCGACGAGCTGACGGATCAGACTGCATGCTGTGGATATAGGATTCATTTACTGTTTTTATTATTATTATCATTGTTGCTGTTATCATTATTGCGAAAGTTAAATTCGCGTTCCAACGAAATATCACTATGAGGCGAATGGGGTAGAGTTCCAACGGGGAATGGTTACTTCGATGATATATTCACACTTAAGGGGGAAAATAGGCTTAGGACAGCGTTTTCTCAATGATTTTCATGAATTTTTTTATAGTATAAAAAATGAATATTATTTATTGAAACTTTGAGAATATTTCATACATATATTTAAGTATATACTATAAAATTTTTGAAGAATTTCCTTGAAAAACACCGAAGATATTAGCGACCCCATATTGCAGGTCACAATCAGACTCACCATTTTGCGTACATTCTGGTAGCCGCAACTTTCATCTGAAATCAAACGAGGTCGGAGTTTACTTTTATTATATGTCTCTCTTCTATATGAACCTAAATACTATCAAAAAAATAGACAATTGAATTTTTTACAGGGGTCAAAACAAAAAAGCATGATTTTTTGCCATTTTTTACAACTTTATTTGCAAAAAAAAAATTATTTTAACAATGATAATATTCCGATTTTAGGTTCATATAGAGCGCAATACTATGAAGAAAGTAACCGCCAATTTTCAAAACGATTGGTTGAAAAATTTTCAAACTAGCGTGTACGCAAGTTAAAAAAAAGTCGTTTTCAGAAAAACGCGTTTGAAACACGTGGCGCGCTCGAGGCCTGAAGGAGAGCTACTTCCTTTAATGGTTTATAACAATACAACGAGTCGGAATTTTCATTTAAAATTTTGGGAACATATTTTTCAATAGTTTTACTAACAATTTATGAAATAAAAAAAAAATTGATTTTTTGAACTGTCTAACCCTATTTCCCGCCCTTAATCTTTTTTTTTTTTTTTCGTGAAGTGGAAAACCGATGCGTTTTGTACCCTAAAACGAACGAGTGAACCCAGTCGGTCAGTCACGTACGTACGATTTGCGGAAATTCGTCATTTATCCGTTCATCCCTGTGGTCAGAGTTCTATAACTTTCTCTCTTACACTTTCCCGTACCTGTGCGTTTCGCTATCGCACGTTTTCTCTCTGTTACACCGTCGTACGGTCTGGCGGGTCGGTGGCCCGCCCTTGCGACAAGTCCTGGCGGGGTGGTTGTGAATGTGCGACGCCTGCGCTCAAGACCACACCAACCCCCTCGTCGGGGCGTTATTCTCATCTCTCTTTATCGCTCGTTGTCACTAGCTAGCCGAAAACCGCACTCCGAGTATCGTTTCAGTCTCGCGTCACGACGCAAACGTCAACGACGTGTATCCAACTATCATCCCCCTTTTATAAAACTACCCGCTAGTCACGATATCGTAAATTCCCGAGTCCTCTACGTTCAGCCACGTGACTCGAGAACGAACAATCTCTTCCTTTTAAATCACCAATAAAATAAATAAAAACTGCTAGAATCCGTCAAAAACGTGATTCTACTCTCTATCGATGTCAATGAAAATAACAAAAAATTCACGAAACATTCGGTAAATTCGAGAGGAATAAAAAAAGGGGCTTGAATTGTTTTTTTTTCTTTTCCCCACTGTAGTTGTGATAAATCATTCGCGAACTGCCACCTGGTGATGTGCGACAAGCTGAAATGATAAAACCTGGATCGACGCGATTGTTTTGTCTTTTTCTCTTTTTTTTTTCGCAAACCCGTCACGGAGAGTTAACGGCTGGCCGGATGAGGAGATAGAGGTATCCCCGCGGAAATCAAATACAGGATAGTAGGCGAACAACGGGGTTTTGATAAATGCTGACTGTGCGACGAGAAAGAGGAGAAGGTTAACATCCGGCGTGGTAGTTGCCTTCCAAAAATAAAAATTTTACAGAGGGGCAAAGGAGCGAGGGTGTGAGAGATAAAGGAAATTTTTGTGTTGGGCTGCGAAACGTATATTCTTCACGAGATGACATTTGTCAGTTCGTCGGAGCATGTGCTCGCTGTTTGTATCGTTGAAACCGAGAAGACCCTATCAACCGTTGATGTCGAAACGTGATAGGGATGATGGCGCGAGGTTTTATTGCCGGCTAACGCGATATTACCGTTAGACAAACGTGTGAGAAAATAAGCGAGCGTGTCAATTATTAAAGGATTGTTCACTTGAGATTATTATTAAGCGCGAGACGGAAGAAGTTTGGGGCGCAGGGGGTAGCGAAGAGAGAAGGGTGGATTTGTGTGTGTTGTGTGTGTGTGTGGTGTTATCAAGGTTCGCGGGAAATTACAATGACGTGACAATGCGGTCGGGTGAAGGATTCATCGAAAATCAGCGTCTCAAGATACTCGTTATCCTTGTACTCGTGGGCTTCACCGATGGATATCTCAATTTGTTTATCAGCCAGTCACAGGTCATGAAACTCTTGGGTGAGTTCACTCTCAAACGTTTATTAGTTACAATAATTGCTCGAAATCAATTGCAACACTATTTTCCATCCATTTGTAGTAAAGTATGCGATGATTTGAAGGGAGGTTCCGATTGAAGTCACGTTTACTTTGGGTAATTAAGAGGGGAAATAGGGTTAGGGCAGCGTTTGCTCAATGATTTTCATGAATTTTTTTATAGTACAAAAAATGAATATAATTTATTGAAACTTTGAGAATATTTTATACATATATTTAAGTATATACTATAAAATTTTTGAAGAATTTCCGTGAAAAACACCGAAAATATTGGCGACCCCATATTGCAGGTCACAGACTCAGCATTTTGCGTACATTCTGGAAGCCGCAATTTTCATCTGAAATCAAACGAGGTTGGAATTTACTTTTATTATATGTCTCTCTTCTATATGAACCTAAATGCTATTAAAAAAATAGAAAATTGAATTTTTTACAGGGGTCAAAACAAAAAAGCATGAATTTTTGCCATTTTTTACAACTTTATTTGCAAAAAAAAATTTTTTTAAATAACGATAATATTCCGATTTTAGGTTCATATAGAGCGCAATACTATGAAGAAAGTAGGTGCCAATTTTCAAAACGATTGGTTGAAAACTTTTCAAACTAGCGTGTACGCAAGTTAAAAAAAAGTCGTTTTCAGAAAAACGCGTTTGAAAAAATAGCAAAATGCTGAGTCTGATTGTGACCTGCAATATGGGGTCGCTAATATCTTCGGTGTTTTTCAAGGAAATTCTTCAAAAATGTTATAGTATATACTTAAATGTATGTATAAAATATTCTCGAAGTTTTAATAAATTATATCCATTTTTTATACTATAAAAAAATTCATGAAAATTATTGAAAAAACGCTGTCCTAACCCTATTTTCCCCCTTAATGACTTATAACAATAGAACTAGTCGGAATTTTCATTTAAAATTTTGGGAACATATTTTTCAATAGTTTTACTAACAATTTATGAAATTTAAAGAAAAATCGATTTTTTGAACCGTTTAACGCTATTTCCCCTCTTAAGGATAGAGTGGAGTGAATTTTTTCTTCAATCAGCAGTAATTACTACCATCAGTGAATTAGTACTTTGTTTCATATTAATACTCCTAACGTTAAGTTTTAATTATTGAAAGTTGGGTACTGCGAATTGAAGTAATATTCTCTGATCTCTAATTCACTTAAGATAAATTAAATATGACTTTAATTAACAGTTGCTCACATGAATTATGTTTGGCATCATCGAAGCCACCAATAAGCTATTTTTAAGAAACTACAAATCAATAAATCTCGAGTAAATTTGGCTGTGTAAAATAAAGAATTCGCGACTTTTGTGTATGATTATCTGCGATTGTCCGAAGAAAACGGTTTGTTCGATCGCTTTTTTATAATTGTTTTTATAAACAGCAAAAAACAGGATAAAAGCTCAACGCTAGCACTGCACATTGTTCGCTTAAGCGAGATTATCATTATTATCTTTTGAAAGATTACTGTTAAATCCTAATTAACAAACAGATTCTGCGTTTTTAGTGGAGCGAAATTGAGAGATAGTCGAGGTGGTAAAATAGAAATAGTAAGGGTGTGGAGAGAGAAAAAGATACAAAAAGAGCGAGGGAAAACGAAAGAGAAGGATATAGAGAGCGTTGAATCTGGCAGAGAGAGTACAAAGTCCTTTTTGATTCTCGCAAGCCCTCAATTTCTCTCCTCCACTGTGAAGTGGCCTCGAACACACATCCCCTTCGGGCCAAATTTCAAACGTTTCGCGTACACTCTACATCCTATTTGTCGGGTACATCAGCCGCGCCAACGTAGCCCCACACAGATATACATATTTTGGCGGTTCGAGAGCAACTAAAAGTGTGGAATTTTTCTTTGATTTCGCTCTCACTCGCTTTCTCGCTTTTCCCTTCATCTCCGACAATAAAAAAAATCTCGCGCTCCCGTCCCTCACTGGCAAGAATCCAACGTTTGTGTAATAAATATTAAATATATTCTCGCACCACTCAACTCGCTGCTGTTGAACTTTCCACCTCGACTCTTATTGTTAACCCGAGTTGGGTTTGTAAAGATTGCTAAAAAGTGACAGCTACCTCTATAATAAGAGAACGACGTCTGGCAATTAAATAATGTATTTTTGAACACACTATTAATATTGTTGAGAATATAGGAATTTTATCATGAATTTCTCTTTAATTCTCTTCGTAAAGAACCGGAAGAGGTTGAAACGTACCCGAAAATCGTATATACAGCACTATCGACAATACCGCTGATGCTAGTGCAAAAAGTATGAACTATCGAATCGATTTTTTTCTATTCTCGTCCGAAAACTCATTCGTTACATTTTTTTTTCAACTCTCGTTCGTATTCCATTTATTTATTCATCGAATCTACAATTGACTTTGCGACCAATATTCATTGGAAGGTGTAAGCACGTGGGGAGGGTTGCGCGCGTGTAATCGAAAAAGCTCCGACATCACAGCCTCGAGAATTGAACGTTGGCGTGTCTGTGGCAGCATAGAATGCTTTCATTATCGAAATATGTTCTGAATATATTGAATTTATGTGCATACATACGTATATAACATAATCCAATATGAATTGGACATATATGTGAGTACAAGTTGGTGAAATATGTTGGTACAGTATGTTATTAATCTATCTATACATTCCGTCAACCCTTCGAAACCTCATCTCGATTGCTCGTCCAGTTCGAGAGTAGCACGCTTTTTTTTTCATCCCTTTCCCTTCACCAGCGCATTTTGCACCTCGTTCGCTTCATTAGTTAGGATCGCGCTAACTGTCCAACGGACTGTGTGCGGATCGCTATAACGTGTCAGACGAAATTGGAACAAACCCACCGTAAAATCCCGAAGAAATATACGTGTGTGTTTTGCGCGCGTGTCATGAAAAACATTTCCATCACGATCCCGTCGTCATTCTCTCTATATCTCTGCGCGCACGAACCAATGAAATTGTCTCGCTTCAACACCGGGTATTATATAATCGAATCGAGTTGCGCGTCCTTCCATCGCGCGAAGAGATAATTAACGAGACAATCCTGAAATAAATTAACGAAATGCGAGGAAAAGTGGTGGATTTTCATTCAATATGAAAATCGTATTCGTGATCATTACCGCAGTAATCGTAATACAAATAAAGTAATTACTCGGTCGAATGACGAATTTTCATTCGGCAATGACAAACGGCCATTCGAATAAAATAATCGTTTCACCTTCAACCACATCCCCGCTTCTTTTTCATTACAATCCATATACGAGGTCTGTTCAAAAAGTATCGGGAATTTTGAATTTCCGCGCGCTACGTATATTCGATTTTCGATTTTTTTGCGGCGTTAGGTTGGTACTCGTGTCCCTCACTTATACCGAAAAAATCGGCCATTTTGAATGTTTAGTTAATTGTTGACAGCTGTTTTAGTTAGACGTGTTTTGGCTTGTCTTCGATTTTTGCCTATGTAATGAATCTTTTTTATTTTATTTAAAATTCGTTACTTATTTATTGTATTTATTTGAAAGGTTGTATGAAATAATTCGTTAAACAAAATTGATATGGAATTATACTCGAGGATCTTCAGATCGCGATTTAAATGATGTTGAAGTTTGCATCATTGGAATGCAACGAAAATAGATTTTTAACACTATTAATCGCCCTCAAGATTGGATTATCGATGACAAAAATGGTTAAAACGTTTTATTGCGGTGACCTTCAAGGACCTGGACCTAAATGGCCACGAGAAGCAAGAGCAATACTGAAAATGAAAATTTAAAAACCTCTTTGCGTTGCATTCCAACGATGCAAACTTCAGCATCATCGATTTAATAAAAATTGATATTTCGAATACAATATATTGTTGTGTATATATGACAAAGAGCGCCGTAATTATCATCGATATCGCAGTTGGAATTATTATGTATTCATCCACAAGATTTTCCCGGGTATGAACAATGCACAAGATGGTTATTATAATTACAATGATATCTGGTATAATGATATAAAATTGGTCAAACATCATTTACAGGGAGACGTGTGTGACATTCTCATTTCACAAATTAAATTTTATATAAACTGTGTATTCGAAAAATAGGTCCACCGCAGCTTGATGATCGCAATCCCGCACGAATGCGTACAATTAAACAAATGTTCGGACTTAGCTTTTAATATGGAATCGATGTCAATCCGCAGAAACGCTGATGTTGAACCAGATCTGAGTTTTTTCTCTGGTGGTTGACGCTTTATCCTTTTAATGCTCGAGAAGAGCAACGCTGAACCAACGATAATACGATCGATGTCAGTTATTCAGCGTTAGATGAAAATACGTATATAAATGTATGAGTAGCAATCGCGTCTTGCCTGAGCTTGCGATCGCTACGGCGGATCGATGATAACTCTCTTGTGGTGTCCGAGATACTACTGAACGTGAGACCGAGAATCCACGAAAATCGTCGAGGGGAAACGACGGCGACTTTCGGTGACTCTCGTGGCTTTTCGTACCTCGTCATCACCTGTACAATCATAAATTAAGTTATCCAGCACACCTATTCCAAAAAAGCAGATTCCATTGCGATGACCTTTGGTTTCCACGTCATAACCGTAAACCCATGATTCGTCACCAGTTATGACCCTCTGGAGCAAACTTGGGTCGTCGCGGACCGAGTCCAACAGCTCCTTAGCAATGTTAACGCGACACTGTTTTCGTTCGAAATTGAGCAATTTTGGCACGAATTTCGCGGCGATCCGTCTCATGCCCAAATCATTGGTAAAAATCGAATAGCACGAGCCAATCGTTATGTTTAGTTCCTCGGCAACTTCTCTAACGGTGATTCGACGATTGGCCAATATTATTTTCTTCACTTCATCAATGTTTTCGTCCGTTGTTGATGTGCTCGGGCGTCCGGAACGCATTTCGTTGTTCGCATCTTCTCGGCCCTCTGAGAACATTTTGTACCAGCGATAAACGTTGCTTTGGTCCAAGTTAGCTTCACCATATGCCACAGTCAACAATCGGACTGCGTCCGCGCACTTAATTTTGTTTTTCACCCAAAATTCGATACAGATTCTTCGATCCATTTTTTGGAATAGGCAAAAATCGAAGACAAGCCAAAACACGTCTAACCAAATCAGCTGTCAACGATTAACTAAACATTCAAAATGGCCGATTTTTTCAGCATAAGTGAGGGACGCGAGTACCAACCTAACGCCACAAAAAAATCGAAAATTGAATATACGTAGCCCGCGGAAATTCAAAATTCGCGATACTTTTTTAACAGACCTCGTACATTAATGGTCATTGTGAAGCGGGACAATAATAGTTATTCGCAAATTTCGTCGAAACCTGCACCACTGTCGGGAAAACAACAAAAAAAACATTCGAGGAAATTTAATAATTTTCATAACCCGTGAATTTAGTGAAGGGTTAAGATTATAGCTTCTAATTAAATAATTAGGTAAATGTGGAGCAAAGGGGACCCACTTCCGATTGACTTGCCTTCAATATATGTTGTCTAGGGACCCTTTCTGAACAACTTTTTCCTCTGACACAATTGGGGGTCGTTATTTATTAAAAAGTTATTAACAAATAATGTTAATAATTCATATAACTATTTTCCTTATCGCAGCCCGTCCCAATCATCTTGTCATTCACATGTGTTGTTAAGAATACCCCCCTGAGTAACATACCAAAAGTTTTATCCGTTCTCATTGTTTGTTAAAAAGTTATTAACAAAAGAAAATTCATAAATAGAATATGAAATACTTGCATGGTGGCCAGTACACGTATGACCGGAGGGGCTGCAGCCCCCTGCCCCCACCGCATACCAGCCCATAGACAAACCAAAAACAACCTAAAACAACGCCAGTAACCTAAAGAAACAAATAGACAAACCCAGCAAACGAACAAACAAACCCAACAAACAAACAAACCCAAACCAAACCCAAAACCCAAACGAACAAACCCAACAAACAAATCCAAAACAAACCCAAACCAAAAACCCAAACCCAATAAACAAACAAATCCAAAATAAGCCCAAACCAAAAAACCCAAACCCAATAAACAAACAAATCCAAAACAAACAAAAAACCCAAATAACCTAAACAAACCAAAAACAACCGAAATAATCCAAACAAACAACCCAACTCCCCCCCCCCCCTTTCTCATGCGTGTGCTGTTCACCATACACTAGAACAAGTAGTTCATGTTTGATTTATGAAACTTTTTTTGTTAATAACTTTTTAACAAACAATGAGCGACGGATAAAACTTTTTGTATGCTACTCAGGGGTGTATTCGCAACAACAAATGTGAAGGACAAGATGATTAGGACTGGCTGGTATAAGGAAAATAGCTATATGAATTATTAACTTTATTTGTTAATGACTTTTTAATAAATAACGAACCCCAATTGTGTGAGAGGAAAAAGTTGTTCAGGAAGGGTCCCTACATAACATATATTAACGACAAGTCAATCGGAAGTGGGTCCCCTTTGCTCCATATTTACCAATCATTATATTGAATAATTATTATGAGAAAAGCTGAAATTTTGTCGGTCAATTGTTTGTTCATGTAAAGAAAATTAATATTTCTTTTTCGCGTGATTAATCACAACTATTTTGTCGAAAAACTATTTTTAATATTTCAACGAGGGTTCTGTGCGCGACAGAGAGCTCTTTATCATTTTTTTTCCACGCTTCGTTTCGCACTATCCTCTTTTTTAAACCGGCTCTGTTTTTTTTCCTGCTTTTGACGAGAAGTTACGAGAGAGAGAGAGAGAGAGAGAGAGAGAGAGAGAAAGCTCGAGAAGGGGGAAAAATGGTTGTACTCGAAGTTTCAGGATGGGCGTGGTGAGCCCTAAAGTGTCGTTTGGGTAATACGTTTTTTTTTTTTTTTTCACCATGCAATGTTAACGCGTTTCTGGTCTAGCGATGCATCCTCAGCGACTGTACCGGCTGATGCTCTCGATCAACTTTCGCGCGTTTACTGGGTTGCGCGAGGTTCCCTTTTTTTTTTGTTTTTAATATCCCTACGCGACACGCGGTCGTTCCCGCTCACGTGCTATATTCACTTTACGACCCCATGATTCATAACTCTCTCGTGACTCGGCTAAAGGTGGGAGGAGTTCTCGCGGGCCATTCATTAGACAGAAAACAAAATATTGTTATTGAAATAGCACGTGTGCACGTGTGTGTGTGTATCTCTGTACGATTCATAGCCCTGTCTGTATTAATCTTTCAGCGAAAACGCCCCAGCACAGATATTCGAAGCTCCGTGTTGGAGAAGATAATAAGAAGAGGGCAATCGCGAAATAAAATAATATGCTCGTGCATATGTGTCCTCTTTTTTTCATTCGCTCTTCCGGAGGAGCGAAGGAATTGTCGTCCTCGAAGAGACAAAGGAGAAAAAGGTTTTTGCAGTCCAAAGTTAATTTTCCGAATGGTATCTCTTACAAGCAATAAGAGAAAAAAGAACAAACGGAAGTAGAAGATTTGAGAACGTACAAGGAAAAGTTTTCGCTGACTTCTGATCACTTCTATCTACGTAGTTCATTCTCAGGTCTCTTTGGCACTCTCCTATTTATCGCTTTTTTACTATGTTCTTTGTACGGCGTATTCCATGGAAAGTGGGCTGTTGTTTTACGGGCATGTTCTCGGGCACTACGCGCATCAATCAAATCCAAACAAACCCAAGTGAATTCCCCCAACGCCCTGAATGACCGAAAACGACCGCAAAGGCACCTCTAAATGTTTGTGTTTTGTTTAGATCGCTCAACTCTCGTACACGGCAGCGCCGGTGGCGATATTACGACCTATAAAAAAGACAGGTCACGAAATATCTCGAAATGCGATGTATTTATGAACCCGGCTAATTCGTCACTGTGATTGGCTGTCGATGTCGCGCTCGGAGTTCGTTCGTGTGCATACTTCAGACCGCGGGATCGCAGGCCACGAAACTAACCTATAAAGTAGCACGCGAAGCACTCACGTCGATTCTAGTATTTATATAATATCGACGCTGCTTACAAAAAGTAGCACGATTCAAATTTCTTACGAAAACTAACACGTTTCGAATTCCACCACGAAAATCAACACGTTTCGATATTCGACGCGAAAACTAGCATGTTTCGGCTTTCATCGAGAAAACCAGCATGATTCGGCTTCCGCCGCGAAAAGTGGCACGTTTCGGCTTCCGTCGCGAAAACTAGCATATTTCGATTTGCATCGGGAAAAGTAGTATATTTGCCGAACTAAATCGAATAAGATTCGGAACTTTCACAAACGTTTTAATCATTTTTTCGGGAACACTATAAGGAATAAATGAAAAACATTAAGGGTGCACCGCCCGTACACCCTTAAACATTTATATTTTATTTCCTATTAAAAAAATAATAACATTATTGAAAATACGATTCGCGAATTCGATACGCAATATTCCACCACTCAAAAACTAAAATTGTTCATCAATGATATGTTTCATGACTTCAAGTTTCGGAGTCAGCGATGGAATTGAACAAAATTATTGTTTATAAAAAGTATATTCTACTTGCAGTCTGAAGAATCGTTCATTGTGTTTTTATTTTATAAAGAAAAACACAATCTTGGAGTGATCAACGACTAAAGTGTAAAGTACAGTACGAGGGGGGACCCAAAATAAACGGGAATTTTGTCATAATTTCTTTATTTTTTAATATTTTTACACGAAATTTTAATCACCTTCAAAGTATTCTCCGTTGACCACAACGCACTTCTGCAAACTATCCTTCCAATGTTCAAAACATTTTTTAAATTCACTTATCGGGATGTTCTTTAGGCCATCCAGTGATTTTTGTTTTACCTCCTCCACAGTGGTAAAACGCTTGATTGCTGCTTTGTTTCGGGGTCGTATCCATAGCACCACGATTCATCACCAGTAATCACCTTGGAAAAAAGTTCAGGGTCCTCTTCGAGCTGATTTTGAAGTTCAAAACATGCCTGAAGTCGATGCTCCCTTTGCTCGTCTGTGAGAAGGCGAGGGACAAATTTGGCTACAACTCTGCTCATGTGCAAATCTTTCGATAAAATCCTCTGAATTGAACTCCATGATATCCCAGACATCTCACAGAGTTGATCAATGGTTCGGCGACGGTCTTCACGAATGAGAGCATTGATTTTGTCGACGTTTTCGTCACTTCTTGACGTTGAGGGGCGTCCTGAACGGGGTTGGTCTTAAATTGACATTCCTCCATTTTTAAAACGTGCAAAACCACTTGTAGACTCTAGTTTTACTTAGGGCAGCGTCTCCATAAGCAGTCTTAAGCATTACAGTAGTTTCCGCGGCCGATTTCCTCAACAGGCAACAAAATTTCACAGCCGCGCGGTGCTCTCGACAATCGGCCATCGCGTTTTCGCCGAAATGGAAAAAGTTGTTTCACTATAAAAATTCCCACGGGCGAACCGATGCACTCACGGCGACGGAACTTCGCACACTAACTCAGGAGACGTGTCCCCAACGGACACCTGGTCGAGCAATGGGTTCCCCCACTGTCCCTCCCCGCTGCAGCGCAATTCCCGTTTTTTTTGGGTCCCCCCTCGTATAAGTATAAAGTACAGTCGACAAAATCTTCAAAACAATCGATTGAGATATGTCGAGAAATGGCAGGTCTTGGACGAAGTAGCAAGAGGGAAAATACTGACATTGTTAACTTTGCATACACCGCAATTGTTTTCGATTTTCTTTTCTCTAATTTTTTTGACCATGGTTTTTTTATACCAAAATGACGAGGCATTTGCCCTTTGCCATCTTATGATAAGCCTGGCAGACCAAAATTCAAACAGTAAAATATGTATGAAATAAATTCAAACAAAAAATGAAATAGTATAAAATGACAAGCATAAATATTCCGTCAATTTGGAGTAAAAAAGGATGTTCAAAAAATGTGGAATAAAAAATGAGAAACACTTCCAGTGATACTGAAACGTGCTAACTTTTGCGGTGAAAGTCGAAACCAGCTAGTTTTCGTGGTAAAAGCCGAAACATGCTAGTTTTCGCGCAGATATCAAGCGTGCTTGTTTTCGTAAGAAATCTGAAACATGCTAGTTCTCGTAAGCAGAGTCGATATATAGAAATATATATTTCCAAGTGAGTTCCTCCAGAGAGTAAGCTGTCTCCAGTTTGCAGGATCTTCTCCTCGAATTGTCTTTTTTTTTCATATCCCCCGACGAGTATTACGAGAGAGTTATACGATCTCAATTTTCCGTGTTCCTCACATGTGTGCGTCACTCCACCGAGATTGGATGAACTTCGGATGATATTTCTTCAGCGTCATCCGAAGAACTAAGAGAGAAAAGAAGAAAACAATTTTTCGGCAAATTCAGTGCTGTTATGGAACATTTATTCTCCGGCCGAAGTATCGTCGAGAAAGAGAAAACGTGATTTTTTTCCCATCAGTACTGTTGACCCAAGAATTGAACAAACAGAGCGTATTTATTTTTCAACTTTCGCGTTTCAATGTGTACACGAATTTCCAATACCCGATCGGGACTTTTGTTATTCTTTCCCAATCCCTATGCAATGGCCCTATCTATTTTTCTACATCCAGTGCTTATATACTCGTTGTACTTCCCGATCTTCTACAATATAGAAGAGCACGCTCTACACGCAGAGATTGCGGTTCCGAATAATATTTTTCCTCTTCGTCATCATCTAACCCTCCTTATCAATGGCTGAGAGCAGGGAAAAAAAAGTATACGCACACACTTTTTACATATACATCTATGTATATTAGAGGAACGACGTTTTGCTACCCTTAGACCGCATGGGGTGGTACGCAAGCTGCTCTCAGGTTTTCCTCCTTCTCTCTTACTTTCCCCCCCTCTCTCGCCCTTGGTTTTGACGCTCGACACTATACACAGCGATCCCGGGGAAAGTCTTGGGTACCAAGTTTCACGGGTTCGGCCTAAGCCTCTCGAAAGTCACTTAACTTAGATTGCACGAGCGAAATGACTTTACTTCGCTTCCAGAAAGTTGTCCTCTGCGAGGATTGACCGAGCGAGACGGAGAAACAGGATAAGGAGACCCACGAGAAAACGAAGAACAAAAGAAGAAACACACTAAGAAGCAAGAGTGAGAGGAAAATAGAGAGAGAGAGAGAGAGAGAGAGAGAGAGAGAGAGAGAGAGAGAGAAAGAGAGCAACGACGAAAGCGAAAGGAAAATAATAAAAATAAATGAGAAAATAGTTTATACTCGGTATCTCTGACTTTCTGCAATGCGCAATGTTGTAAATATAAAGGTATTTAAGAAAAATTGCGAACAGCAGGTGTTCACAAACTTTTCGACCGTGGCCAAGAGTTAGTTATAAGACAAAAGGTTGTCTTTCGTTTTGTATATAACTTTTTTATACAACTTTTAGTGTTATATTAAGAGTATAACTTTTTTTGACAGCATGTCTCTGTCTGGAGAGCACGGAGCACGATATTTGCAAATCAAAAGTTGCATATGACGAGAGTTTAATTATAAATATATAATTATTAACAGCTAAACGAAAAGTAAATGTTTAATGAAGAAAATATTATACCTGCTCGTTTCACGTATTCAGAATGCAATTTAAATGAAGAAATTTTTATGTTTCATAGTAAATTGACATATGAAATATTATAAAATGTGTCTACAGGAAATATATTCGTGAATATCCACTCGACATAATCGATTTGCTGAGAATTGTGTACCGGCTGTGTATTTAGGTGTGTAACCATCAGCGCGTCATGTCTATCACTCCGAGTGAACCGCGTCAAGTGCATCGACGTCATGTCGCGTTCACGCGCGAGACTCGTATGTCTCTCGATGTCATTCTCGATCTCGCGTTCAAATTTGTTTGCTATTCGCAAATTCAACGCGAGATTTAAACGACAAACTCTCGATAGAACGAGTCGAATTTTATTGGGAGAATTTATGAAAAAACTCATTTCGAAAGACCAATGGTTGGTTTTGTAAGAATGAGCACAAACTGAAGTCACAAATCATTCAGAAAGCACTCTCATATTGGGAAGATTGAACATTTTCAGGATACGATATACGAGGTGTGTAAATTAAGTAATGAGACTGATTTTTTTCATTTTTTTTATTCAAATAGAATTATAATTTTATATTGTCACCCTCAAAATAACTTCCTTCTGAATGGTACTGGAATAGCCTTCAGCTGGTCGGTTACAGCCGTTTGAATGTTTTCGAGTGTCCGAAAATGAGTTCCCTTGAGGTGATTTTTTAATCTCGGGAAGAGAAAAAAGTCACAAGGACTCAAGTCAGGCGAATAAGGAGGCTGAGGAGCCACAGGAATGTTTTTACTGATCAAAAACTCGTTTATTGAAATTGCTGTGTGACAAGGAGCATTATCGTGATGCAACACTCAGTTGTTCTTGATGTTTGGTCTCATACGAATGACCCTTTTTCGAAGTTTTTCAAGAACCTCCCGGTAAAAGTGTTGATTGACCGTTTGGCCTTGAGGTACAAATTCTTTGTGGACGATTCCGTGGGCATCGAAAAAACAAATCAGCATGCATTTGATCTTCGACTTGCTCATTCTTGCTTTTTGGGCCTTGGAGAGGTTGAATTGTGCCACTCTATGCTCTGACGCTTGGTTTCTGGGTCGTACTCAAACACCCAAGACTCGTCACCGGTAATGAGACGTTCCAGAAAATGGGGGTCATTTTCAATCGAATCCAAAAAGTCAAGGCACCTTTCCCTCCTGATGTCCTTTTGCTCTTGCGGAAGGTTTTTTGGAACCATTTTTGCGCAGATTATTTCTCATCCCCAATTCATTGGTCAAAATCTGATGAACGGTGGTGTGAATCAAATTCAACTCTTCCCCGATCATTCTGACTGTCAACGGACGATCTGAACGCACAAGATCCCAGATTCTGTCGACATTTTCATCGTTTCTTGAAGATGAAGGCCTTCCGCTTCGTGGTTCATCTTCAATCGACTCTCTTCCTTCTGAAAATGCCTTAAACCACCGAAAAACGTGGGCTCTAGACAAAACACTGTCTCCGTAGGCCTGCTGAAGTTTAGCAAGAGTTTCCGTTGCACTGTGCCCAAGTCTGAAGCAAAACCTGATGGCACACCGTTGCTCGAAATTGATGTCACTCATTTTTAGAACACAATAGAAAAAACTGCTTGACAAAAAAAATCGCTACGGACAACCAAATGACTCGAGCGAGTTCAAACCCGTACTGAAGGCGTATCACATGTTCCCCTGCTGCCCCTCCAAGCCCAGCGCCTCAAGTGTTGCCAGATCGAACGCTACGTTGCCAGTCTCATTACTTAATTTACACACCTCGTAGAGAAACTGCGGATGCATGGAAATGATTTTTAATCTGTTTTTTCGAACGAGAAATAGCAAGGGAAAAGCAGACGTCGCACTAATATACGATAAAAGCTGACAGTTTGCATAAACAGCTCTGTGCATCGCGACGGATTTACTATTATACTCGTGCAGAACATTCACCGTGCGTCATAAACGCGTATCCAGTGTATTCACGTACGATATAGTACGTAAATATAGGTAGGCGTGTACCGAGAGGGTTTAGAGAGCGTACGTGAAACAGGATTGTTTGCGATGCAGTCTGGACCACGACTTCACACAGTCCGACCAGCAAACACCGACCAGCTAACACCGACACTAACCAGAATCGCGCGGTACATGAGTGAGAATCTCTATATTGATGTACCAATAAGCGCTTGTGTGTGATCGGAGATGTATCGTGTACGAGGTGTGTAATGAGACTGGCAACGTAGCGTTCGATCTGGCAACACTTGAAGCGCTTGGTTTGGAGGGGCGGCAGGGGAACATGTGATACGTCTTCAGTACGGGTTTGAACTCGCTCGAGTCATTTGGTTGTCCGTAGCGATTTTTCTTTGTCAAACAGTTTTTTCTATTGTGTTCTAAAAATGAGTGACATCAATTTCGAGCAACGGTGTGCCATCAGGTTTTGCTTCAGACTTGGGCACAGTGCAACGGAAACTCTTCCTAAACTTCAGCAGGCCTACGGAGACAGTGTTTTGTCAAGAGCCCATGTTTTTCGGTGGTTTAAGGCTTTTTCAGAAGGAAGAGAGTCGATTGAAGATGAACCACGAAGCGGAAGGTCTTCATCTTCAAGAACCGATGAAAGTGTCGACAGAATCCGGGATCTTGTGCGTTCAGATCGGCGATTGACAGTCGGAATGATCGGGGAAGAGTTTAAGATAGTAGTCTGGTAACTTAAACCGTTTTTCATGTCTTTTTTGGAGGGCGTTTTTTTGTAAGAAAATAAAAATTAATCGTTTTGAATATTTAGGATGTTTTTATTTACATATTAAAGATACGAAAAAAAATGTTGTTGAAAAAATATAATAGTTTATTATTATTATTATTATTATTGACCGAAGTTGGCACCTCGAAAAAAAAGCGCGTGGGTGGCCCCGCTGATTTTGGCTCTTGATGTTATCTGATATCAAAAATTCTTGATAATTCTTAATCTATAGACATGTCATTCTGGTCGGAACTACTGAAGTTAAATTTCATGGATAAATAACAAAATGGCGGACTTTGGAAAAAAGTTTGATTTTCCAAAGTCCGCCATTTTGTTATTTATCCATGAAATTTAACTTTAGTAGTTCCGACCAGAATGACATGTCTATAGATTAATAATCATCAAGAATTTTTGATTTCAGATAACATCAAGAGCCAAAATCACCGGGGCCACCCACGCGCTTTTTTTTCGAGGTGCCAACTTCGATCAATAATAATAATAATAATAATAAACTATTAAATTTTTTCAAACAAATTTTTTTTTGTATCTTTAATATGTGAATAAAAACATCCTAAATATCCAAAACGATTCATTTTTATTTTCCTACAAAAGAACGCCCTACAAAAAAGACATGAAAATCGGCTTAAGTTACCAGACTACTACCTTAATTTGACTCGAACCACCGTTCATCACATTTTGACCAATGAATTGACTTGACTTTTTGGATTCGATTGAAAATGACCCTTATTTTCTGGAACGCGTCATTACTGGTGACGAGTCTTGGGTGTTTGAGTACGACCCAGAAACTAAGCGCCAGTGCATGGAGTGACATACTTCAACCTCTCCAAGGCCCAAAAAAGCAAGAATGAGCAAGTCGAAGATCAAATGCATGCTGATTTGTTTTTTCGATACCCACGGAATCGTCCACAAAGAATTTGTACCTCAAGGCCAAACGGTCAATCAACACTTTTACCGGGAGGTTCTTGAAAAACGAAAATGGGTCATTCGTGTGAGACCAAACATCAAGAACAACTGGGTGTTGCATCACGATAATGCTCCTTGTCACACAGCAATTTCAATAAACGAGTTTTTCGCCAGTAAACAAATTCCTGTGGCTCCTCAGCCTCCTTATTCACCTGACTTGAGTCCTTGTGACTTTTTGCTCTTCCCGAGATTGAAAAATCACCTCAAGGGAACTCATTTTGGGACACTCGAAAACATTCAAACGGCTGTAACCGACCAGCTGAAGGCTATTCTAGTATCGGAGTTCTAGCACTGCTACGAGGATGGGAAGAACCGTCTCCAGCGCTGTGTGGCTTCAGAAGGAGGTTATTTTGAGGGTGACAATATAAAATTGTAATTCTATTTGAATAAAAAAAATGAAAAAAAATCAGTCTCATTATTTAATTTACACAACTCGTATCTCCTATAGCGCGAGGAGTGACCTATTTTATTGGAGAGCCACTTTGAAAGTGATTTATGAAACAAGCGGCAAAGTGAGTTGAGTATATAAATGTAGGGGGTGAACGCCATTTTAATTAGTGAATTCTTTTTCCATACATATATAAATATTAATGGATATACATTTGGTAAAATAACCGGGGTATTATCCCCTCAATTGAGTATAATCATTTCGATGATTTACGAATGTACACAATACTGAATATGGAGAGATGGGTTTTGCGTGGGGCGTGGGAGAGGGTGGTGCATATATTTTCTGGTATATCCGTTTGATACACCGCGATGACGGATGTCGTGATTCAATCCATTATCATACGGATTACAATGTAGCGAGCGAGATAAATCCTCGCGAGATTGCAAAAGGGAGTGAGAGAGAGAAACGAGGGTTGAAAGGTTAGTGACAAGTTTGGTGCGATATAGAGATGAGAGAGAAGCTATAAACCGATGTTGAAGGGAAACTACACAGAGGCAAACCAAGAGACGCCTAGGTTGAATGGAATTTCCGTCGACCGTACAGTGACGCGATGGTACATACAGTACTTAGACATACTAAGTACTACCCGTTACCGTTAGTAGCATTCATATACGTACAGTGGATATATAGGGGGGTTGCTGCTATAACACCACGAGGAACAAGTGTTCGCCGGCCCATAAACCACGCCGGTTTGCGTTATCGTCCGGCCAGATCTCCCTAGTCGGTGCGCAAACTACTGCAATTTGGCTAACGGGGCGAGCACCCCTCTCCTGCCCCCTTTTTCATCCCTACTCGACGTGTGTCTATGTGTGTGCCACACTGGTAAAATTGATGCCGGAATCGAGGAAACACGGTACCGGGGGTACTTTGTTCGAGAGAACGAGGAAGGATATATTAGGTAAGGTATACAAACCACGCACGGAACTCAGTCATTAAAACGTTGAGGGTCAAAGCCATTGGGATTCACGAGTTATATTTGTCGTTGACAGTTTGTATACAGTGAAGAAAACGCCTGGGAAATTGTTGGTAAATTTTAACTGCAGTTGAGGCTCGCAAGAGACAAAAATATTCGGTAAATGAAAACTACTATGACTTTTTTCCTTTTAGATACACGTTCTGATTTAAATTTCCCGCCATTTTACTACTTTTTCCCCAGAGGGTGAAAGAAAGACCGAGAAAATGCGCGAAGGACAAAGAGAGGGAGAAAGAGGGAGGGAGGGTCTGCATAATATTAGCTGCTTAAGGGAGGAAATAGGGTTAGGACAGCGTTTTCTCAATGATTTTCATGAATTTTTTTATAGTATAAAAAATGATTATAATTTATTGAAACTTTGAGAATATTTTATACATATATTTAAGTATATACTATAAAATTTTTGAAGAATTTCCTTGAAAAACACCGAAGATATTAGCGACCCCATATTGCAGGTCACAGACTCAGCATTTTGCGTACATTCTGGAAGCCGCAATTTTCATCTGAAATCAAACGAGGTTGGAATTTACTTTTATTATATGCCTCTCTTCTATATGAACCTAAATGCTATAAAAAAAAATAGAAACTTGAATTTTTTTACAGGGATCAAAACAAAAAAGCATGACTTTTTGCCATTTTTTACAACTTTATTTGCAAAAAAAAATTATTTTAAATAATGATAATATTCCGATTTTAGGTTCATATAGAGCGCAATAGTATGAAGAAAGTAACTGCCAATTTTCAAAACGATTGGTTGAAAACTTTTCAAACTAGCGTGTACGCAAGTTTAAAAAAAGTCGTTTTCAGAAAAACGCGTTTGAAAAAATAGTGAGGAGAGCTACTGAAGGAGAGCTACTCACTTTAATGGCTTATAACAATAGAACGAGTCGGAATTTTCATTTAAAATTTTGGGAACATATTTTTCAATAGTTTTACTAACAATTTATGAAATAAAAAAAAAATCGATTTTTTTAACCGTCTAACCCTATTTCCCCCCTTAATGCAAATCGCATCGAGACTTTCGTCCCATACCGACATAAACTGCTGGTTACAACCGACAACGACGACAACGTCAACATGAACGACAACAAGTGCTCGCATTTTCCTCTTTCTCTCTTTCTAGCTCTGCTTTTCCTTCCATCTTCTCGTCCTCTTCTATATGTTATTTATCCTTGGATTCTCGTCCCCGTTTTCCAAGTCTGCTAAAACTCCGTGTACGCTTTTCGCAAACGACGACGAATATCAGAATAGAGGAAATGTCATTCGTCCTCGTTGTCGTCGTCGAGCGAGCGTAGAATTTGTTTGGCCAACTTTAGTATCGTTAATGATGCAACTTGAGTTTCGCATCGAAGCACAACGCAAATTTTGCTCTCCTCTACTTAACTCACTCTTACTTGAAGTATATAAGGATATGGAAACTTTCTCGTATTGTATGAATGAGGAAAACGAGAAATGGAGAAATATATACATCGGGAAAAACTCACCAGTAAAGTCCAAAGTGGTGAAACCTGAAAAATCAATAGTTCTCTTATGATTTACATAAAATATAGTAGAATTAGTAAAATTATTGGAAGCGTGGTGTGTTTATATAATAATTTGTATAATAAATAATGTGAGAAAAAAAAAGTTAAAGAATTGCGTGGAATTTTCTATGTGCGTAGAATTGTTCCTCCGGATAGATGGTCGATAACGTCGCAGCAAAGACTATACATACAATATTTATATAACCCAGGCAGGATATAAGAATCCTGGTGGATCGTCTCTCCCTGGCAATCGGATCCAATAAACGAATTCCTGAACCGAAGCTGAATTGCGAGGCTTCACGTGGCCCGCGTGATTCGTGACGAATTCCCAATTAAGGACAGAAAAAAAAAAGTATGAGAACGACGTGCCTCCAGAGCGGAGGTATGTGCACGGTAGCTTATAAACTTCGAAGGATAAACGATTCTTCATCTGCAATAACATACAAAAGCCACCGTTAAAAAACGATTTAATTCACTAGAAATAAACTTTCTCTGAAATAACGTTAAACGTACCAAGCGCGGGTCAAATGCCCTCTTTTCAAAATTTACTTTAAAGTCGTACATTCATTGTTATTTCTTTCGCTCATCTAATTTTCTGCAAATTTGTTCGATTATTTTATTAGAAATCAGAAGTTATGTTGCGAATTATTTCCTCTAATAAATTAACAATTTCTTTCTAAAAATCAACGTTTATTTCATAAGAGGTCAAGTGACCCCTTATGGCAAGAATAGGTATACAGTGGGTCAAAAAAGTATTCATACATCTTGTTTTTTTGCGATAACTTTATAGACATAAGCGATACGCAAAGAAAGCCAATTTTATTTAATAGTACATCAGGTGTAGAGATAAACTGCAAATGGAGAATTTTTCCCCAGGAATAATAGAAGAGTTATGCTAAAAAAAACGAAAATTTTTGGGCAAAAAAAGTATTTGTACACTTACGATTATAGTGAAAACCTACTTCATCATAGTTGTTAATTATAACTAATATTTGGTGTGCATCCCTTTTGCTTCAATTATCGCCTCGAGTCTCTTAGGCATGGATTCTACTAGCTTTTGCGTTGTTTTGGCCCGAAAATTTTCTTTTTTTTTTCCATAATTCTTCTATTATTCCTGGAAAAAAATCTCCATTTGCAGTTTATCTCTGTACCTGATGTACTATTAAATAAAATTGGCTTTCTTTGCGTATCACTTATGTCTATAAAGTTATCGCAAACAAAATAGGTGTATGAATACTTTTTTGACCCACTGTATGTAAAGTGCCGTTACGTTTAGTGTTAAATCAATGAAAAACGGGGTTTGGCTGGAAGCTGAAGACACCCTAGCAAACTTCTGAATGGGAATTCAAAAAAATCCTGCATAATTATTTTTTTCTCCTCAACGTTTATTCACTACGTCTCACCACTCAACAGCCCTTTGCTCTCGCTACAAAATTACTCCGGATACCACCTCTAAAAAAGCTCTTAATAATTAAACGAATTTTTGAACATCGATGCCTCGTTCCCGAGTGGATTCAATATCTCGAGAAATCGATTCTTCCCGAACTTGCTTCCTTCATTTGGAGAAGGGCTCGGAGGGGGATAGTGAGAGCTTTAAATTTTCAATCAAGAGGAGGCAATTTTCGCGTAGCTCAGCAAGAAATAGAATAAAGCAAAATAGAATAAAAGCAGAGTGAAGAGTGGTGGCTATGGGAGGATGCGCAGCGGTGTTACATACACATAAAAGCGAAGAACCGTTGTTGAGTGAAGGGAAAGGTTGGCGCAAAGCGGAAGATCGAAAGCAACGTAATCGAGTTTTCTCGGGGCTAAAACCGCTCGGGCACACGGTTTACCGTCCCACATAGATTCCTGACAAAACAAAAGGGCCTATGTCACTTTATTTTACGTAGTAAATTCCGTGAATTACGCTCTTTTACTTCCTAGAAGTTATACATATATATATACACGTGCATACGAGAGGCAATTCTCGTTCCTTGGTCACGAGAATTGCCTCTCGCTGCGTACAGCAGGGTCGAGGAGTAAGTACTGGAATAAGTACTAGCGCGTCGACTGTTACGTTTACTGGCTGTGGGACAAAGAGGGCGCGAAATATAGAGAAGAAAGTGCTCGAAAAGATAGTTGCCAAGTCGTCGTCGGTGTCGACGCTTTCCTTTCTCGTTCTGACGGACACTTGGACTCCACTTCGCTCGATTAACTACCAAGGCGACTAACCGTCTCGTTCACCGCCAAATTGCGCCTGAGAATAAGAGTCGAACGTGTACTTAAACTCCCGGGTAATCGACTACTTGGAAATGCATCTTTCTTGCAAATTACGAAATTATTCACACCCACGATTTCTTCGACTTGAAGCAATTTGTGAATGGACGAATGAAATTCATAAGACAATCTCATAAAATACGTTTTTAGTATTCTTCATTGGAATTTCTGCTGGTTTTTATTTTCCTGCTGGTCGATGGGACTAATGATTTTCCACTGTTAAGGGGGGAAATAGGGTTAGACGGTTCAAAAAATCGATTTTTTTTTTTTTTCATAAATTGTTAGTAAAACTATTGAAAAATATGTTCCCAAAATTTTAAATGAAAATTCCGACTCGTTTTATTGTTATAAGCCATTAAGGGGAGAAATAGGGTTAGGACAGCGTTTTCTCAATGATTTTCATGAATTTTTTTATAGTATAAAAAATTAACATAATTTATCGAAACTTTGAGAATATTTTATACATATATTTAAGTATATACTATAAAATTTTTGAAGAATTTCCTTGAAAAACACCGAAGAACATTTATGACTGCCTTGACTTTGTTTTTCTTGGTACTATGTTTTCAAACGCGTTTTTCTGAAAACGACTTTATTTTAACTTGCGTACACGCTAGTTTGAAAAGTTTTCAATCGATCGTTTTGAAAGTTGGCAGTTACTTTCTTCATAGTATTGCGCTCTATATGAACCTAAAATCGGAATATTATCATTATTTAAAATAGATTTTTTTTTTGCAAATAAAGTTGTAAAAAATGGCAAAAAATCATGCTTTTTTGTTTTGACCCCTGTAAAAAATTCAATTTTCTGTTTTTTTGATAGCATTTAGGTTCATATAGAAGAGAGACATATAATGAAAGTAAATTCCAACCTCGTTTGATTTCAGATGAAAATTGCGGCTTCCAGAATGTACGTAAACTGCTAAGTCTGATTGTGACCTGCAATATGGGGTCGCTAATATCCCCGGTGTTTTTCAAAAAAATTCTTCAAAAATTTTACAGTATATACTTAAATACATGTATAAGATATTCTCAAAGTTTCAATAAGTTATATTTATCTTTTATACTATAAAAAAATTCATGAAAATCATTGAGAAAACGCTGTCCTAACCCTATTTCCCCCTTTAAGCGAGATAATTACCGGACGACACCGATTTTATCGATGAATTAATTAACAATCGTTACTGAGCTTTAGTGAACCGTAAAATTTCATTTTATCACATTCGTATATTTTGCAACGATAATCCGATGAACAGGTCTTTCATGAAAATAACGAACAGGCGAATAACGAACACAATTTAGTGAATAAAATTATGAGTAAAATGTTTTAACGTTCCGAAATTATTCTGCGAATAAAAATTAGATTTCCTGAACACTTGAATAAAAAAAGAATGTGGGAATAGTCTTCAGGCGAGTGATGTCAGTAGATGACAGTGAAAAAATGACATTCGTGTGCAAAAACTTGAAAATCATTGGATGAGAATGATTCCCAAACGTTTAGGTATGAATTTCGGTTTTTCCGGACTTATTCCCGATCTTTTCTCTGTTAAGGTTATTCCGTCTTGTTACGTTTCATTCAGGCTTCAACGACCGGGCGTTTTTTTTCGCCTTTCATTTCGTCCCATCGGGTACATTCAGGGTTTTATTTTCGCGGCAGTTTTTTTTCCTCATTTCCCGCGACTATTGCCAAGTATTCGTCTGTCGCCAGCTGTGTGTAAAGAGACCTCCTTTCAGACAGTAGTCATGGTCATTTTCTCTCCTGCCAAGAAATCAGAAAGACCGTCTTACTTGCCACTCCAATCTCTCTCTCTCCTCCCACCCTTTTTCTCGCTCTCTTTTCTCCACACCTCTTCCATATTTCATTCAATAATTTGTTCGCAATTAATTTTTTATCCCGTAAGGATAAAGAGCTCCGGAGCTGCAATTGGCATTCACGGCGTTTCTCGGTGTATTTCAGATGCCAGACTGAGCTCGTCGGAGCGAGTCTCACGCAGCGTCTCGTGGATTGTCGTGGTATATTGAAAAATTCAACTGAGATAACTTTTCTCGTAATTTTAACGAGAGTGAGATAAGCAACGGCAATTCATTATTATCTTATTGGCCTGCGAGAGCCACCTCATCTTTTCAATTTTTTTTCTTTTACTTCCTCTTCTCATTCCATCGTTTCTCGCCTTCGCTCGATCTCCCCTTGAGTTGTGGCTCCTCGTCACGGTTGAACACAATCGGACGAGTTTTCTCAGCTGTCCTATTTTATTTATCGAATGTTAAAAAATAAAAGGACGCAACGCAGACAACTTGATGTACTAAATCGTGTGGGTAGTGCCCTTTTTTTAACTAGCTACAACGATATAGTACTTGATACCATTTACTCGTTCACGTTAATTCAATTTTTTTTCCTATTATCCGACCATTTTTCCAGCCTGCTTCTTCTTCTTCTTCTCTGGAAATTCGCTCGTCGGAAAAACGTCACGCTCATTTTCCTCTTTCGAATTTCACCTTACAGAGGCCCTCTCTGGGAAATTCAACAAAGGGGCGAGAGGGTTTCTGAACAATAAACAATTCCACGAAACAATCGGTTCGTTTACGCGATGCGTAAGCTTTCTCGCCTCTCTCTCTCTCGCTCTTTCGTTGTTACCAGAAAAGCATCCAACTGGCATTTTCCCCGCTTTCTTCTCTCTCTTTCGTTTCGCGCCCTGATTCTGTTTTCGTCATCCGTTTAATCGAGATTTTACCTAGTACCGGTGCAACCAAGCGCTTGAACGAATGTGTTGAAAATCCGAGAAATTGTGAGAAATACGAATTCTCGTTTTATTACGACTCGGTTGTTATAAAGAGCTGGGTGCGTTGAAAATAAAGAGTCACGAGATTTTCGCGTGGGAGTGAAAGAGTGAGTCGGTAGAAGTGACGCGAGCGTCAGGCACATGAGCCCCTGCAAAAGCTCTTTCCGGTTTTAACTGCAGAATTCACATCTATGAATACGTTTATAAATCACAATGCGACCCTTTATAGAATACATTTTTTTTCGTTAACCGCAGAGAGTTTAAAATCCATGTAAAGCGACGAAAGGAGCTGGAAGAAAACAATTCGTACTGAGATAATAACAATTATGGAAAATTGGCCAGTTAAAAATAACGCAATGAAGGAATGAAAATGTCCGGATCGTCATTTAAAGGGTGAAATAGGATTAGGACAGCGTTTTCTCAATGATTTTCATGAATTTTTTTATAGTATAAAAAATGAATATAATTTATTGAAACTATGAGAATATTTTATACATATATTTAAGTATATACTATAAAATTTTTGAAGAATTTCCTTGAAAAACACCGAAGATATTAGCGACCCCATATTGTAGGTCACAATCAGACTCAGCATTTTGCGTACATTCTGGAAGCTGCATTTTTCATCTGAAATCAAACGAGGTTGGAATATACTTTCATTATATGTTTCTCTTCTGTATGAACCTAAATGCTATAAAAAAAATAGAAAATTGAATTTTTTACAGGGGTCAAAACAAAAAAGCATGATGTTTGCCATTTTTTACAATTTTAATTGCAAAAAAGAAAATTATTTTAAATAATGATAATATTCCGATTTTAGGTTCATATAGAGCGCGATACTATGAAGAAAGTAACTGCCAATTTTCAAAACGATTGGTTGAAAACTTTTCAAACTAGCGTGTACGCAAGTTCAAAAAAAGTCGTTTTCAGAAAAACGCGTTGGAAAAATAGTACCAAGAAAAACAAAGTCAAGGCAGTTATAAATTTTTTTAAACTACTTACAGGTTAATCTGCTATTCCAGCACCATAAAGCAATCCCTCTTCTATTTGAAATTCCTTATTTTGAGCTCGTAGCTCGTCTTTTCGGGCTTTTCGAGCTTCTCTGGTCTCCAAAGCGCTGCGTCGATTTGGAGACCAGACTCACTTTAATGGCTTATAACAATAGAACGAGTCGGAATTTTCATTTAAAATTTTGAGAACATATTTTTCAATAGTTTTACTAACAATTTATGAAATAAAAAAAAAATCGATTTTTTGAACCGTCTAACCCTATTTCCTCCCTTAACAAATCGCAATATTTTATACCTTCTTATCCATTTTACGTTAAAAGTATTCGGCATCTTACGAATACAACCAACGAATATTTTTGCATTACGAAACTTTACAATCTATAAATAAACGATAGTAAACGTGAAAATGAATTAACATAGATATTAAAAAAGCTTAACAAAGCGTGTACACCTCTACATCGAGTAACGAAACTTTTCGTATATAAATCCGGATAATACAAAGAGGGAGAGAGACAGAAAGAAAGAGAGAGAGAGAGAGTGAGAAGGGGATAGAAGGATAGAAATAGAGAATTGGATTAAATGTCAAGTGAAAAAAATGTGAATACCTCGGACGGAGTTACCGACGAGAGCTGACGGTAAAAACCCCGAGAATTTACGAATCCCCGAGTACAAAGAGCAAGGAGAGGAAAAAAAAACGAGAAGAGAGATTCGGTTGGATACAACCGCGATGAGCTTTAGGAAATGCGGTGGGCAAGACTCTTGGGCTGCATCAGCGAAGAGAAAAAAATGTTTAAAAATAAAGGAATAAGCGTATAAAGATAAAAACAAAAAACGAAATGATGAAAGCAGATGAAACACACACAATCGTTTGTGTAAACGTTGGCTGAGATCTTGCGGAAAGAGTTTACCGTGCACTATGCACATACACGAGCTAAAGATGGGAAAAATATAAAAAAATCGCCTCTTTTTTTCCTGTAAACATCGAGTAAAAAAAAGCAAAGCAAAACAGAGACCGTTCGCTGGAATAGGATAGCGGGAAACTCGAGAACAGAGAATGCATAGTGGCTATAGTGTAACACAGCAAACAAGCTGACTCGTTGAAAGGGAGAAAAACTGGGAAAATGCCTTCCAGTGGAAAGGGCTTATTGTTTATGCTTACAGACAGAAAACGCGTCCTTTCCACGTCACATCATCGATGTATATATATGTAATGAAAAAAAAAATCGCAAATGAAACGTAGACTAGAGGAAAGAGCAATTGGGAGTGTCGTCTGAAATTGCTGTAGGAAGCGTGAGAGAGAGAGAGAGCTTGGACGAGGTTGGGGTGTTGGAAAAAGCCTCGGGGGTGGTTAAGAGAGTTGCGCCGAGTTGACGACTACAAGGACACGAAGCCAACTATATACACGTTATAACGCCTCTGCTCTCGAAAATCTACCCCTTCGGTTAATGAGCTGAAAAGAGCTTTCTCGCGTGCAAAAGCGACGTTTGTTAACCGGCACGAAAATTACACCATTTCGAAACACAAACGCATAAACACTGACAATAATATTCCTGCATCTCATCTATTCTATTGGGATGCCTCTCTCCATCTGTATAGTTTTCCCGAAAATAATTAGTTCGTCCTTTTCATTTATCACTGACGCTTTAACTTATCTCGTGAATTACAAACTCCGTGTGATTCATTACTAAATTCACTGTTTTCCACTTGTGTACATAGCAGACCGATGCATACAACATACTTTATACTTTTTGTTTTATACATCGGTCTGCTGCGCTAAAGCTCCGAGAATTGAGGGAAAGTGCAAAAGAAAATGCTATAACTCTCGTTCGCAATTCAGGATAAAAAGTGTTTCAGTATTGTTTTCGTTCGCATATTGCGGAACCAAACAAAACACTTGAAACGATTATGAGCCGGGACGTAAGGGTAGCTGGGATTTGGTGGAAAAGAGGGAATTTGATTCGGAGCGAACATTCGATTTCACGTTATAATTGCTACGGTTTTTAATATCTGTGTATGCTGTTAGTAAGCTCTGTTGTACATTCGTTAATTACGGACTTTGGGTCGAACGTTAAGTGCTTGTACGCCGCCCCGGATTAAAAGAGAGAGGAATGCCCTCAATTCTACCCCTTCCATGACAAACCTAACCCCTCTATAGATCTCGTTGCACCGGACTGCTTCTCCCGATAGTTGGGCAGGCACAGTTGATCGAGACCGCATTATAAAGCCTCGTATAGCTGATTAAAAGCGCGACTGGATAATTGAATATTAAAAACTGCCCACTCCACAAATTGATGAGAGGAGCCCTTTCGCGCGGTTCCTGAATTTCCCGCAAGAGCTGCTCCAAACCCTCTCTTACTTTTAACCCTCGCTCCCTTTCTCTTCACTTCCTCGCTCCACTATCCTGTGTATTTTCTGTGCACCCGAAGCCTCCAGCCACCGTAAAACGGGTTGATTTTAATTAAAGACAAACATCCCTTTTGCCTCCTTTCGTGCACTATCCTCTCCCTTCCCTCTCGACTCTACCGAAAAGCAACCTTTCATCAATTCCTCACTCTTTTGCTCGGTCCACGAAGATGCCACTTTTCGTTCGTCCGTAGAACAAAGATCTTCTATCTCCGGCTCTGTTTGCAGTTATCGTATGCATATAGTTTGGGAGAAGGAAGATCGTGGAGAGTCGTTAAAGGGGGAAATAGGGTTAGGACAGCGTTTTCTCAATGATTTTCATGATTTTTTTTATAGTGTAAAAAATGAATATAATGTATTGAAACTTTGAGAATATTTTATACATATATTTAAGTATGTACTATAAAATTTTTGAAGAATTTCCTTGAAAAACACCGCAGATATTAGCAACCCCATATTGCAGGTCACAATCAGACTCAGCATTTTGCGTACATTCTGGAAGCCACAATTTTCATCTGAAATCAAACGAGGTTGGAATTTACTTTTATTATATGTCTCTCTTGTATATGAACCTAAATGCTATCACAAAAATAGAAAATTGAATTTTTTACAGGGGTCAAAACAAAAAAGCATGATTTTTTGCCATTTTTTACAACTTTATTTGCAAAAAAAAAATTATTTTAAATAATGACAATATTCCGATTTTAGGTTCATATAGAGCGCAATACTATGAAGAAAGTAACTGCCAATTTTCAAAACAATTGGTTGAAAACTTTTCAAACTACCGTGTACGCAAGTTCAAGAAAAGTCGTTTTCAGAAAAACGCGTTTGAAAAAATAGCAAAATGCTGAGTCTGATTGTGACCTGCAATATGGGGTCGCTAATATCTGCGGTGTTTTTCAAGAAAATTCTTCAAAAATTTGATAGTATATACTTAAATATATGTATAAAATATTCTGAAAGTTTCAATAAATTATATTCATTTTTTATACTATAAAAAAATTCATGAAAATCATTGAGAAAACGCTGTCCTAACCCTATTTCCACCCTTAATAACTTATAACAATAGAACAAGTCGGAATTTTCATTTAAAATGTTGGGAACCTATTTTTCAATAGTTTTACTAACAATTTATGCAATAAAAAAAAATCGATTTTTTGAACCGTCTAACCCTATTTCCCCCCTTAATGCTAGGACGTTGTTCTTTTTTTCATCCCTCTGGAAACATCACTTTAAGGCAGTCGTCTGGTCTAGAGCGAGATTTTTGACGTCATTTCTAATGTGCAATAACGTTTAAACCGTTGATGTTGTCTTGACGAAAATTTACTCGTGCATTTATTGATCCTTCGAGAATACTTGTACATTAAAAAAAAAAATTATTTTATATATTTTCATGTAGTTTTTTGCCTTGTTGCAACATGGTGCGCCGAAATCGGCGCTTACTCTGGACGATGTTGTATGCATCTGAAAAAAAAAAATATATATATTCTCAATCTGTATGAGTATTCTGAGCACTGGTAGCAGGATAGGTATTTAAAAAAAAATTTTATTGATTCGAACAATAATTTTGCCGACATTTTATAACTCGTCGAATACCCGAAAATGTATGAAATATCATTAATGAAAGTTCAACAGGCCGCCATTTTGTCAAAAAATTTTTTTAAGTACCAATTCTGCTACCAGTGCTCAGAATACTCATACAGATTGAGAATATATATATATTTTTTTTCTTCTGATGCATACAACATCGTCCAGAGTGGGCGCCGATTTCGGCGCACCATGTTGCAACAAGGCAAAAAACTACATGAAAATATTTAAAATAATTTTTTTTTTTAATGTACAAGTATTCTCTAAGGATCAATAAATGCCCGCTTAAATTTTCATCAAGACAAGTTCAATGGTTTAAACGTTATTGCACATTAGAAATGACGTCAAAAATCTCGCTCTAGACCAGACGACTGCCTTAAAAAGCGTCAACAAAGTCTTTACTTCGTTCAATTGGTTTCTTTCCTTCTATCGACTGCTGACGATGAGAAGGGCATATCTGCCGCAAAATCCCACAAAATCCTAACTTTCAACACAAGAGGGCGTACCCCACATCGAAATTGAACAATTTCGACCTGTGGTACGCCGGAATTTTGTTTTTATCAGTCATCGAATCTTGAATGAATTTCAGACGGACACAAGTTTGAAGTTGAAAGGGGGGAATGTGTCTTATATTATATGGGATATGAGATGAGAGAGAACGAGAGGAGTTAAGAAATGAGATGAGAGAGTTGAGACGCGGAACCGAGCGTGCTGATAATTTGTAACGGAACGGAAGCTCCCGAGCCTGGAGGCGAGCTGTTCTAAGATAATTTGCAAGGTTTAACTCTCCTCGTTCACGCTTCGGGCGAGCTTAGTTCCTTTCCTCTCGCTTCCCATTTTCAACATTACGAATTGAGGAGTTAAGGGTATATATGGATATAACAACCTTACCAAAACTACTATCGCTACGCCACAGCGGCATAATAATTTCCGAGAATTAACATATTCATTCTTCAACAACATTTGCAAAGTTACAAACACAAAAAACGCTGGGATTTTTCTCGAGAAAATTCTCATTCGAGGGGGAAAACTATTTAGTATCCGGATAAGAAAATTTCATCGATACATGCAAGAATTGAAAAGTAATCAAGAATATTAAATGAAAGTGGGACAAAAGTCATTAATATTAATACTCGAAAAGAGAATTCGTAATTCATTCCTTTAATCAGTTGATTCACCGGAATATATAAATATAGCGATATCGACTGCTTGAAAGCAATAGGTCGCAATCCACAAAATTTACCACACACAGTCGTGTGGCGTTACGCCCTTTGTTCGATAACAGTTGAGTCGTTGCACTGTGTTCAGTCGCATTGAGAACAAGAGTTGTTTCACCGGAGTCGAAGACAAATAGCTTTTCCTTGTCGAGACTTTCTCTCCTACCGAGTACTTATTAACAGAATGAGAGTGGATGAAAACAAATGGACGATGATTTGTTTGATGATAGGAACGCCCGCGGGAAGTCTTGAGGGTGTATTAGTGGATTGATTGACGAAGAAGGAAAGGAAAAAAATCTTTGTGTGTTTAACGATCATATGAATGTCGATTCAAAAAAGAAACAACTATCAATTACAATTCCATTGATACGACAAAAACTTCAATGGATCAAAATTTTTGTCGCAAGGATCAAAATTGCATTTGCAATTTATGACACTTTTACTTATCGTTACGTGCCTCTTAATATAATTATCGAAAGACTCCGTGAGTTGCTGAAGTTTGCTTTAAACCTGAAAATTCTCCTTCCCTCGACGCCCGTTATCCGGACGTAAATGTGCGAGTTTGAGTGGTGAGCAAGCCAATGGAAAGCATCGCTTGAGTCTAGAAAGCTCGGGGTATTGGTCCGTTCGTGCAAAGTTTGCGGGAGAGAGAGAGAGTGAGAGTAGTGTATACGAGAGATGGGTACGTGGCCATATCGAATCTCGTCCCCAGACAGGATGTTCTCCCTCAGGATGTTGTATCCTTAATGTATTTACCTTAGCTCCTAACCCCGATCGAACATCGCCTCTCTTCTTGCAATTTTCCCTCTTTCCACTACTCTACCATCCTCTTTCTCATCCCTCTTTCCCATATATATATATATCTTTGGGTTCTCCGCTCAAAGCTGAAGCTGTATTGCTACCATTTAGTATATACGTATATATATGTATCTACGATACGTGCTTGAAACTTCCTCAACCATTGACGTCGTAAAGATACGTTTAGCCGCTCGTACATGCTGGATTATAGATAGATATATGAATATAATCCAACATGATACGTGTGGATATAAACCCAGCCAAAAACTCATCCTCTCGTCCTGGAAAATTTCGATTCAATAAACCAAGACAAAAAAATCTACCTAATCCTCGCTTTGCCGAAAAAATTGTTTAATTTACATTCAATAAATACTCCCGATAAAACGAATAAAATGATTTTTTCTCAAGTATACAATTTTACTTTATCGAAGTAGACATTACTTTCCAAACTTGGAGGGTAAAAGTTCACGAAAACTCGCATATTCACTGATATAACAGTTGCGCTATATATTCCTCAAGAATTAACCTTTCCGGTGTGCTAATTCCTCGAGTTCATTAGCATGTGGCACGGGGCTCGTCGACGGAGATTTTCCTCAAAGTTCTTGGGGTGGGAAGAGGGTTGCGTGTTGTATGTGTATGTATAGATGAGTCGGGGAACATTCCACCACCCGTTGCGGTAGTTTCCTTCCTCCGAGGAGGAGAACACGGAAGGAGGAATGTAGAAATAGCGCGGGGTGGGGTTTTGGGGATACTACAACCCCTCCATTTTCCATCCTGGCCCTTTCCTTTCTCCGGAACGAAGCTGCGGACTCGTGCCGACGAATATGTTTAAAGGAGGGGCTGCTTCTTCCCTTTCCACTTCCTCTCGCAACCACCCCATGCCCTTCACACTTCGCATTAGCAGTCGGCGTCTGGCAGTGGCAGGGTGCTTACCGCTAGTGCGTCGCCAATGTGCCAGCATACACGAAAAGCAAGGAGAAACCGAAGCGTAGTTTGTGTGGGCGTGTGTGTGTGTGTCTCTACATATACCCCATGCGCGTTCATACGCCAGACACGATTTTCTACTTAGCACCAGTGGAGAAGCTCTCGTACAACTCTCGTGCTCTTCGCACTCCCACCTTTCCCCGTGAAGCAGCTCGTGGAAAACGTTTCTACAGGGGTTTAGGATCTGGTACACCTTCGAGAGGTCGTCCTCCATCTATAGGATCGAAGACCACCCCCTCGCTCGTCTTTGTCTCTAGGGAAAAAAATCCTAAGGGAGGATATGACAATCGAGCTAGGGAGGATAATGTTTTTTTTTTCGGTCGATCTCTCGCTCTAATGGATTCCGAATGAATTTAACCTCCGATCACTGTCGGGGGAGTTACTCGGAGAAAAATATGAAATTATATGATTTAGGGTAGTATTTCAGGATATGGACAAAGTCAATGTGATCTCCCCGTATTATTTCGTGAAGGTAATAGAAATTTTGCAAAAAATATGATCTACCCCTTGGACAAATGTGCCTTTCATTGCCATTAATAAATGCCATTGAATTTTCAATGGTCGAGATGCAATGGCAATAAAGGCACTTTTGCCCAGGATAAAAAATGTCAATCCCATTGGTATTACCATTCCTTGTGCTTGTGGGAAACAAATGGTAAAAAGTCCATTCAACACGCCAATTTTATCCCTGGCATAAGTACCTTTGTACTTTTCCCAAAGACATGCAACGTTTCGAATCCATCCTTAACTGTTTATTGTTGGGTACCCTTAGCCAACAAGTTATCAGCCATTTTGGGGAAAAAAGCGTTGCGAAACTCAGAGAAGCATATACTTTGCAAACGTAACATTTATACTCTTGTGCGTGAAATATATTCGTTGTCCTCTTTAATAGAGGAAATAGGGTGAGGACAGCGTTTTCTCAATGATTTTCATGAATTTTTTTATAGTATAAAAAATAAATATAATTTATTGAAACTTTGAGAATATTTTATACATATATTTGAGTATATACTATAAAATTTTTGAAGAATTTCCTTAAAAAACACCGAAGATATTAGCGACCCCACATTGCAGGTCACAATCAGACTCAGCATTTTGCGTACATTCTGGAAGCCGCAATTTTCATCCGAAATCAAACGAGGTTGGAATTTACTTTTATTATATGTCTCTCTTCCATATGAACCTAAATGCTATCAAAAAAAAAAAAAATTGAATTTTTTACAGGGGTCAAAACAAAAAAGCATGATTTTTTGCCATTTTTTACAAATTTATTTGCAAAAAAAAATTATTTTAAATAATCATAGTATTCCGATTTCAGGTTCATATAGAGCGCAATACTATGAAGAAAGTAACGGCCAATTTTCAAAACGATTGGTTGAAAACTTTTCAAACTGGCGTGTACGCAAGTTAAAAAAAAGTCGTTTTCAGAAAAACGCGTTTGAAAAAATAGCGCGCTCGAGGCCTGAAGGAGAGCTACTCACTTTAATGGCTTATAACAATAGAGCGAGTCGGAATTTTCATTCAAAATTTTGGGAACATATTTTTCAATAGTTTTACTAACAATTTATGAAATAAAAAAAAAATCGATTTTTTGAACCGTCTAACCCTATTTCCCCCCTTAAAGTCTTCTTATCATTGGATGAATAGAAGTAAAAAATAGTAGAAGACGAAAAGAAGAGAAAAAAAACGAATGGGAAGAACGCAGACGAAGATGTATAAGAGGGATAGGAGGAAATCGTGCGTCTGACTACCGTCGCCTATATCTACTAACAGCTACTTTTTCTGCTTCTATCCATCTCTGGCATTCACTGGCAAACGCATATGTTTCCTGGCTTTCGTCTTTTTTTTCCTCTGGGCTTGTACATTCACTCGACGATATTTTCCTTGTATGCATGTAACATATAGACATATGTGCCTATATATATATATATATATATATATATATAGATGCTATATAGAAGTATCTACTGAAGTATATCACTGCGAACGATATGGGAATCCACAGCGCCAGAGCCTAGATATCGAATTGCGTAGTCATCCGAGAAGACGGACGGATGACGCTCGAATCACACGCTGAGAAAAATTCGGAGAGAATATTTCTCTCGTTCTCTCTCTTTCTCTCTCTCTCTCTCTCCTTTTATATATCCTGCAACTATATACTCAGATTTTTCTATATATCTTCTCTCATATCGTATCCCTCTTTTCTTTTTCTCACTATTCCGCTCGGGATTCGCTCGTGTGATATGGAAAAAAACGTCTCGGAATATGTGGATGACGACTTTCCAAAGCTCTCTTTCTCGCTCGCTCTCACTCCTCGATCTTGCCGATTCCGTGGGCATATAAAAATATCGTCGACGACTATGAAAAAGGTTTACGCAGCGAAAAAGAAAAAATTGTGATTCTTATCTCCGCCAATTGCGATCTGATATTCCGTCTGGGAGACTCACGGACGTAAAAACAGAGGCAAAAAAATAATCCAGATAAATGGTGCTAAAATACATATTGGTTTCGTCGGAACCGTATAACCTCGTCGTATAATAACCGTTATAAAAAGCTTCGTATCATGATATTTTATCGTAAATAATGAAATTATTGAATCTTCGTCAAGATATTGTATTTATTGTATTTCTCATTGCAACTTTATTTGCTTTCGGATTGCAGGATTGGAAGCGGAGTTGTATTACGTAAAAGAGGGCGTTGTTAACACCTACGCGATGACCTTTATCGTCCCGGTACCGGCTAATATCGCCGATCTGGAATTTTCATGGCAGAGCCTCGCTGGTTATCCGGTAAGCATTGAAAAAAAACAGTGTCTATTATTATATTTCCAACAAGCAGCTTGAAGTAGATGCCTCATGTATATATGTATGTTTAGACTGTGCCATATTTAGGCAACTTTTTTTTTTTTCGTTACTAACAGATTGTATACTCTCAAAAAGGCAAAAACAGAAGCCTGTCTAAATTTTAGCCCTTTATAGTAATATTCAAAGGTCGCTCATCACGATTTCCTATTTCCCATCTAAATAACATGGGAAATTTTTCTTTATATCTGCGAAATTTTGTATCTCAGTAATTATTCATAACACGACTGAGGTTTTAACGTTCCCTTGTAGGAAATTGAATGCTGAACACAAATGATGTCTTACAAATTTATTCTAAATATCACCATTTTCGTGATATTTGAGTTTAAAGTTTGAAATACATGAAAATTCGCTGTTTTGCATCAATTATTGCATTATTATTAGTCTTATCGCATAAGTTCAACGCACTTTTTGTAGATTGTCGAATTCGCAATAAAGATGTCCTTAAAAACAGAAAATTAATGGTAAAAAATTATGCTATCTTGATAATTGAACAATTCGAAAATCAATTCTCAATGAAAATTGCTCCTAATAATAATTTATCAAATAAATCGGTAGGAACATTATAAAAATTATGCTAGGAATATTCCCAAAATCTTATTCTTAAATCTTATTAATTAAATTCTATCTTATTAATTGAATTATGGATAAATAGTTGTAAATATTTCATAATTTAATATTCCAGAAATTGAATTACCATTAATAATTACAGAAGATTTCTTTTATTACAATTTGGATACTGTTTACGATATTTGTTTACAATTTGTAGCAAATATTGGAATTGCTCTTCATTTCTTGTAAAGGACATATTGTATTCCTCTAATATAGCAACCCCACGCTCTGTAACATCATTAATCACTTTAAATTTTTTGAAGAACTCCAAATTTTCGCGATAGCTGTCATCATCGGGCCAACTCATGATATCTTCGTCGAGAAAATCATATGGCAGGTCGAATTTTACAAACAATTTCAATGAGTTCTTTGATACAAATGCACTCATAATTTAGATACCATAAATTTTATGGTATCTAAATGAGGAATTAGCTACTCTTGATAATAAAGTCAAAATGACTGAGTCAATGAAAAGTCGGGACAGTACTGCGGTGATAGAAAAACGACGCATAGATATTAAAAATGATTTCAAATTAATTTTAAATAAAGATATGAGTGCATTTGTATCAAAGAACTGATTGAAATTGTTTGTAAAATTCGACCTGCCATATGATTTTCTCAATGAAGATATCATGAGTTGGCCCGATGATGACAGCTATCGTGAAAATTTGGAGTTCTTCAAAAAATTAAATGTGATTAATGATGTTGCAGAGCGTGGGGTTGCTATATTAGAGGAATACAATACGTCCTTAACAAGAAATGAAGAGCAATTCTAATATTTGCTACAAATTGTAAACAAAAATCGTAAACAGTATCCAAATTGTAATAAAAGAAATCATCTGTGATTATTAATGTTAATTCAATTTCTGTAATATTAAATTATGAATTATTTACAACTATTTATCCATAATTTAATTAATAAAAGATTTCGGGAATATTCCTAGCATAATTTTTATAATGTTCCTACTGATTTATTTGGTAAATTATTATTAGGAGCAATTTTCATTGAGAATTGATTTTCGAATTGTTCAATTACCAAGATAGCATAATTTTTTACCATTAATTTTCTATTTCTAAGGATATCTTTATCGCGAATTCGACAATCTACAAAAAGTGCGCTGAAATTATGCGATAAGACTAAAAATAATGCGATAATTGATGCAGAACAGCGAATTTTCATGTATTTCAAACTTTACACTCAAATATCACGAAAATGGTGATATTTACAACAAATTTGTAGGACATCATTTGTGTTCAGCATTCAATTTCCTACAAGGAAACGTTGAAACCTCAGTCGTATTATGAATTATTACTGAGATACAAAATTTCGCAGATATAAAGAAAAATTTCCCATGTTATTTAGATGGGAAATATGAAATCGTGATGAGCGACCTTTGAATATTAATATAAAGGGCTAAAATTTGGACAGGTTTTTTATTTGCCTTTTTGAGAGTATACAATCTGTTAGTAATGAAAAAAAAAAAAGTTGCCCAAATATCGCACAGTCCAGTATGTATACAAGGCAGCAGCAACGAAATATTTATATATATGTATAAAATAGGGGGGGGAGGGAGAATATACATATACATATTATATATATACAATAGTGAAACGTTCTGTTTTTTTTTGCGAGTTTATCGTTTCTATTTGAGGGAGGTCACGTGCCGATGATCCAAAATAGGGGTGAGACTCGCGAGAAATACTTTCATCGTCCATTAACGCTCGCCAAGCCGCTCCTGTCGGACGCATCAATGCAAGTGAAACGGACTAGCAAATATGTATTCTAGAGACCGTCCCCCTTCACTACACAATAATACAGTATCCACGAACGAATAAATAACGACGAGATAGGAGAGGGGGGGGGGATTGTTGCCGAGAGACTTCGTGCTTCTAGATATATGATAGAGCACAGTACATAGGGGAACATGAGAAAATCCCGCAATAAGTGCATCCGTCGAGAGAAACATCGAGCGTCGGCCAAAACGAGGCGCTGATTGATCACCCTTCTCCAAATTGTCCATATTTAAGGGATACGGCCACGGTAGAGGGTATAAAATCATCTGGACATTTAACAATTTTTTTTTGTATGACAAAGTCATTTTTTTATAAAACTAATTACTTATTCGAGTACTTGCGAAACACGTCGATCTTTATCGGCGTTTCACGAAACTATGTCGTTAGACGTGCATCTTAATAAAAAAAAATTAAAGGCGGTGTATCCTTTCACTTTTTTCAATTATTTAAAGTTTCACAGACTGATACGATACCAAATAATTGAATGTAGAAACGTTCAACCTATTTTAATCGATAAAACCGGGTTTGTTATTATTTTCCCTATTTACATCTGAAATAGTAGCCAATCAGTTTTAAAAGCGTATGACCAGGGTAGCAGGAATAAAATCATGTCCACATTTAACAATTTTTTTTTGTATAAAAAAGTGATTTATTTATAAAACTAATTACACATCTACTTAATATAAATATCAAGCTAATAAAAAATATTTTTGATTGTTTTTTTAAAATTAGTATTGAGAAATTATTTAGTAATAATGACGCCATTGAAAAATTTCAGTATCAAAATTAATTCATCATAGACTTTCGTTAACTGTTCAATCACTACGTCGTTTAATTTACTGGTGAACTATACATTTTTGAAAAACAGAGAGAAATCAACGACTAGAGATGCGGAACGACGAGAAACCACCGCTTGTTCGCTCGGTCGAGTTTGTAGATTAAGGGTGGTTTTGGAACGTTTCATCGCCACAGGAGGAATAGGGTGGTGGTTCAGAGGGGTTTGTACGGGTTGAAGTTTCCCGGTAGTTTAACCTGCTGTCGATCGGCGCCCAGAGAGAGAGAGGGAGAGAGGGCACATTCGTCGATAGGGTACATAGAGCAGGGAGAGAGACCAGGCGAAAGTTGACGGGGGCGGATTGCCGGGAGATGAGAAGAGGTCGTTGCGCGGTATCAATACTCTATCAATATGAAATACAAACAGTGGTGCGAGCTGTACAGTGCTACGGGGGCGCGATCCCCAACTGTCGGTTTACGCTCCTCTTCCTTCCATCACCAAGGAAACCAAATGTTCGCGATTGAACGTGAACTGTATGTGCGTTTTCCCCCCTCTTCCAAAGCGCACCCGCCATGCATCTCTTGCCAAGGAACGGTCGTTTGCCATCCTGCTTCTCTCTCTCGCTCTCTCTTTCTCCCTCTCTCTCTCTCAATACAGAGAGAGAGAAAATCAATATATATATATCGAATGCTAGCAAGCAAAAGGCCTTAAGGGGGGAAATAGGTTTAGGACAGCGTTTTCTCAATGATTTTCATGAATTTTTTTATAGTATAAAAAATGAATATAATTTATTGAAACTTTGAGAATATTTTGTACATATATTTAAGTATATACTATAAATTTTTTGAAGAATTTTCTTGAAAAACACCATAGATATTAGCGACCCCATATTGCAGGTCACAATCAGACTCAGCATTTTGCTATTTTTTCAAACGCGTTTTTCTGAAAACGACATTTTTTTAACTTGCGTACACGCTAGTTTGAACAGTTTTCAACCAATCTTTTTGAAAATTGGCAGTTACTTTCTTCATAATATTGCGCTCTATATGAACCTAAAATCGGAATATTATCATTATTTAAAATAATTTTTTTTTGCAAATAAAGTTGTAAAAAATGGCAAAAAATCATGCTTTTTTGTTTTGACCCCTGTAAAAAATTCAATTTTCCATTTTTTTGATAGCATTTAGGTTCATATAGAAGAAAGACATATAATAAAAGTAAATTCCAACCTCGTTGGTATAAAATTGGTATAAACTATATACTGTAAAATTTAAGTATACGAGGGGGGACCCAAAAAAAACGGGAATTTCGTCATAATTTCTTTATTTTTTAATATTTTTACACCAAATTTTGATCACCTTCAAAGTATTCTCCTTTGACCACAACGCACCTATGCAAACGATCCCTCCAATGTTCAAAACATTATTTAAATTCACTTATCGGGATTATCTTTAGGTCTACAAGCGATTTTTGTTTTACCTCCTCCACAGTGGCAAAACGCTTGATTGCTGCTTTGTTTCGGGGTCGTATCCATAGCACCACGATTCATCACCAGTAATCACCTTGAAAAAAAGTTCAGGGTCCTCTTCGAGCTGATTTTGAGGTTCAAAACATGCCTTGAAGTCGACGCTCCCTTTGCTCGTCTGTGAGAAGGCGAGAAACAAATTTGGCTGCAACTCTGCTCATGTGCAAATCTTTGGATAAAATCCTCTGAATTGAACTCCATGATATCCCAGACATCTCACAGAGTTGATCAATGGTTTGGCGACGGTCTTCATGAATGAGAGCATTGATTTTGTCGACGTTTTCGTCACTTCTTGACGGTGAGGGGCGTGCTGAACGTGGTTGGTCTTCAATTGACATTTCTCCATTTTCAAAACTCGAAAACCACTCGTAGACTCTGGTTTTACTTAGGGCAGGATCTCCATAAGCAGTCTCAAGCATTACAGTAGTTTCCGCGGCCGATTTCCCCAACAGGAAACAAAATTTCAGTGAGTACATCGGCGAACCGATGTACTCACGGCGACAGAACTTCGCACACTAACTCAGGAGACGTGTCCCCAACGGACACCTGGTCGAGCAATGGGTTCCCCCACTCTCCCTCCCCGCCGCAGCGCAATTCCCGTTTTTTTTGGGTCCCCCCTCGTATAATATAAAATAAAAAAGAATCAGCGTTTTGCGTACATTCTGGAAGCCGCAATTTTCATCTGAAATCAAACGAGGTTGGAATTTACTCTTATTATATGTCTCTCTTCTATATGAACCTAAATGCTATCAAAAAAATAGAAAATTGCATTTTTTACAGGGGTCAAAACAAAAAAACCATGATTTTTTGCCATTTCTTACAACTTTATTTGCGAAAAAAACAATTATTTTAAATAATGATAATATTCCGATTTTAGGTTCATATAGAGCGCAATACTATGAAGAAAGTAACTGCCAATTTTCAGAATGATTGGTCGAAAACTTTTCAAACTAGCGTGTACGCAATTTAAAAAAAAGTCGTTTTCAGAAAAACGCGTTTGAAACACGTGGGGCGCTCGGGGCCTGAAGGAGAGCTACTCACTTTAATGGCTTATAACACTAGAACGAGTCGGAATTTTCATTTAAAATTTTGGTAACATATTTTTCAATAGTTTTACTAACAATTTATGAAATTTAAAAAAATCGATTTTTTGAACCGTCTAACCCTATTTCCTCCCTTAATCCACACAATTCAACACCCAAAGTTTAGAGGTTTTACGCCTTCTGTTGTTTAGGAATCGTTGATATCTCTCTCTCTCTCGCTAGATATATGTTCTCGCACCCTCAATCAAACGTTAAACGACAAGGAAATTGACGCATCGCTATACGATGGCTTCCTGCACCCCCTCGCATCAGTACCGCGGGCCTCGCCAGGACTAAACTCCTCTTGCGGGAGACAAAACTTTTTCTCTTTGCGTCTTCTCCGCTTTGCTGAGATCAGAGTTGAAAGCTACAGGAAAAAAGGGGATCTTTGAAAGTTTTGGCGAGGGTCGAGTGAAAATGGGACTACTTTTCTTATTTTCACTAGCGCGACTGAACTAAACGGTTATTTTATTATTCGTCATGTATAATAATTGGTTATCACTTTGTTTTATCGTCATTACTGTGTTCCGATGTGGTTGGACTTTTTCACGAATGAAATTTATTTGTAACGCTCGTAAAACGCTAGGTATTATATATCGGTAGGTTAATATTACGTTGTATCCTGAAATTGGATTCCCTCCTGCGCTTAATTGAAACATACATTGTTTATTAGGGAGATTAAATACCTCGGACAGTAATATTTTTTTATGCTGCCTTTTTTGTGTGCATAAATGAGTTTATATATATTTTATATCAAGATTGACTCGTAAAATGACGCGTTTATAATGATTTTCATGGTGTAGGAAAATAACGTATAAAATGTTAAGTCGTTTAATATCGTACACACGTTGCTGGTGCTAGCTATACCGAAATAAGGCAGTAAACGCGTTCACGATGAATCGACGAAGAGCCGTTACTTTTCCCTCGTTCTCTCGTCCTGTTCCCTGCTTTCCAAGATATCACCGAGGAGTTGTGGGCGTTTGTGATGACGGAGGGGAACTCAAACGAGCGACATCGTTCGGAAAATTTTGACGATGAAGTTCCTAATTAGTAATGTTAATAGTGAAGAAAGGAAGAGCTTTATCATATTTTTTTGGAGGGTCGAGGCAAACTGTCTGAACTAAGATCCTCACGTAGTCATGAAACTCGTAATTTAGAGGACACGACGACGGGGGGGTTACGGTGCTCTGATGATAATAAAATGAATAAACGACACAAAGCTGTTAAGGAAACTACAATGCGATGGAGTCACGTCTATCGAGTTTACCAAACCTTCAAAAATTGTTTGTATACGACTTTTAAGGGAAACTGATGAAAATGAAAGTGTGCCTGGACGATGAATTCAGTCACAGCCGCCATGGCATCATGGCGACTTAAAAGCGTGTAGCAACTTTAATTAATTTTTATTGTGCTCGAAAAAATTTGCAGAGCACCTGCAAGTATCAATAAATAAGCGGAAAGAAGAACGTTGTTGAAATATTTAATAGTACCTACGAATTTTTTTTTCGCAAATGTCGAAAAAAATCTTCGTTTGGATTGCCTTGAGGGAGGAAATAGGATTAGGACAGCGTTTTCTCAATGATTTTCATGAATTTTTTTATAATATAAAAAATGAATATAATTTATTGAAACTTTGAGAATATTTCATACATATATTTAAGTATAAACTATAAAATTTTTGAAGAATTTTCTTGAAAAACACCGGGGATATTAGCGACCCCATATTGCAGGTCACAATCAGACTCAGCATTTTGCGTACATTCAGGAAGCCGCAATTTTCATCTGAAATCAAACGAGGTTGGAATTTACTTTTATTATATGTCTCTCTTCTATATGAACCTAAATGCTATCAAAAAAATAGAAAATTGAATTTTTTACAGGGGTCAAAACAAAAAAGCATGATTTTTTGCCATTTTTTACAACTCTATTTGCAAAACAAAAATTATTTTAAACAACGATAATATTCCGATTTTAGGTTCATATAGAATACTATGAAGAAAGTAACTGCCAATTTTCAAAACGATTGGTTGAAAACTTTTCAAACTAGCGTGTACGGAAGTTAAAAAAATGTCGTCTTCAGAAAAAACGCGTTTCAAAAAATAGCAAAATGCTGAGTCTGATTGTGACCTGCCATATGAGGTCGCTAATATCTGCGGTGTTTTTCAAGAAAATTCTTCAAAAAATTTATAGTATATACTCAAATATATGTATGAAATATTCTCGAAGTTTCAATAAATTATATTCATTTTTTATAGTATAAAAAAATTCATGAAAATCATTGAGAAAACGCTGTCCTAACCCAATTTCTCCCCTTTATGGCATATAACAATAGAACGAGTCGGAATTTTCATTTAAAATTTTGGGAACATATTTTTCAATAGTTTTACTAACAGTTTGTGAAATAAAAAAAAATCGATTTTTTGAACCGTCTAACCCTATTTACCCCCCTTAAACGATATTAACGTCACATTCTCATATCCACCATTATTCCATTCGTCAATTCTTTTGTATTTTTGTGATCAAATATAAAAATTAACTTACAAGCTTCTCATCAAGCAAAGTGTATTATTTTATTAAAATTAAATGAATTCGTCATGCTCGTTGCAGCCGAACGGAGCTTCAAGCATTCCCGGAAATAAGGTAATACGCGAGAGGATACGAGAGAGAATTTCTCGCCTTGGTGAATTCTATCTCGTATTCCTCTAATTTGCCAAGGAAATTCGCCGGCATTATCGACACGGTATCTCGGAAATGTGGATACGCATACTATAGCTGTATAAGCCGTATAATGTAATGGGATACGCTTAAGTGCACACGTGAAGAGCGAATACAGGGGTGAAGATTCCGTCGCGATGCAACAGGGATGCACAATGCCAATTGTAATCTCGGTTCTCGTATTCTCGTGCTAGAACACGGGCTCGCAAGGATCGAGATGGTCCGGTGAACAAGAACCTTGAATGTTTATCCCAAAACCTTGGAGAACTTTGCGAGAGGGAGAAAATGAGAAGCAGCAATAGCAACAGGGGCGGGAGAGAGACAGAGAGAGGGGTGTTCTGATATGCGTTGCTCACAGAGAGCAAGTCGCCTATCTCTACACTGGCATATTCCCTCAGGACCATTTTCCATCCCGTTATCTGTAGGATTTCTCGTTCCCGGTAGAGCTTGCGGGGTTCGTTAGTCCGGATGGCTCGAGTTACCGCTATGGGTTGGGGGGGGGGGAGGTTAGGGTGTATATGCGAATATTATATACAGTACACACTCGGAACTACAATCCCTGCTGGTCAACGCTTCCACGATGATAATCTCCGACTCGCGACCCAATTCTACAGTTGAGCGTACAAGTATTACACGTGATACTTTAATTTTTTTTTAGTTTCATTTTCACGAGACACGGGGAAGAAAAATACATTTTAAACGGCGAAATAAAGCGAGATAAAAATCTGTTATAATTATGAAATTCTTTGAGTACATTTGTATGGTAATCGAATGGCTTTTATTAGTTTATGCTCTACGTGAATTCTCATTGGGCTCAGTTAATGTTTTGTTCTGTTATGATTTAGTTAGATACACTTCCGCGTAATTAAACAAATAAGTGATACTGTTTAAAAATAACGTTAGCGTTACTTTAAAAATTAGGATTATTCTCTCGATTACCTGTTAATGATTCTTTTTGCTTATCGACAGATGCTCCACTAACTTTGGAACTTAAATTCCATATCAAATCGTTAGAAAAGGATTCAGAACGAAAACAAGGATACAAAGTAATTAATCGTGGAAAAAAGATCAAAATGTTTCATTTTCACGAGGCTCGGGGAAGAAAAATACATTTTAAACGGCGAATTAAAGCGAGATAAAAATCTGTTATAATTATGAAATTCTTTGAGTACATTTGTATGGTAATCGAATGGCTTTTATTAGATCATGCTCTACGTGAATTCTCATTGGGCTCAGTTAATATTTTGTTCTGTTATGATTTAGTTAGATACACTTCCGCGTAATTAAACAAATAAATGGTACTGTTTAAAAATAACGTTCGCTTTACTTTAAAAATTAGGATTATTCTCTCGATTACCTGTTAATGATTCTTTTTGCTTATCGACAGATGCTCCATTAATTTTTGAACTCAAATTCCATATCAAATCGTTAGAAAAGGATTCAGAACGAAAACCAGGATACAAAGTAATTAATCGTGGAAAAAAGTTCAAAATGTTTCATTTTCACGAGCCTCGGGGTAGAAAAATACATTTTAAACGGCGAATTAAAGCGAGATAAAAATCTGTTATAATTATGAAATTCTTTGAGTACATTTGTATGATAATCGAATGGCTTTTGGTAGTTCATGCTCTACGTGAATTCTCATTGGGCTCAGTTAATGTTTTGTTCTGTTATGATTTAGTTAAATACACTTCCGCGTATTTAAATAAATAATTGGTTCTGTTTAAAAATAACGTTAGCTTTACTTCAAAAATTAGGATTATTCTGTCGATTACCTGTTAATGTCTCTTTTTGCTTATCGATAGATGCTCCACTAATGTTTGAAGTTAAATTTCATATAGAATTCTTTGATAAGAATGAATATTGATCTTTTTCGAATTGCAAGAAGTAAAAAAATCGTTAGAAAGTGATTCAGATTGAAAACAGGGATGAAAAGTGATTAATCGTGGAAAAAGGTTGATAATATTTGGTAATAGCTTTAAGAAAACATCGTTGAAACAGCACATTCTTCAAACTGTTTGTTTTTTCATCCTGAACCCGTGAAAACGTCCGCACAATTTCTGCTCCGCTCGCTTATTTTCTCGTACAACACCCGATCCAATTCGTCTCTCGTCTCTTTCTTATCTCGATACCATTGCCCCAAAGATAGAATCTTCAATCACACAACATTCAGGCGAGTATATATACAATCGAGGGTCTCGGCTGGCTCGATTTGTTCGGATTTTTCCTCTCCCGCCACTGACAATGACGCACTGTGGCTACACGCTATTTTACTTTATCAAGATCCCACTAGTGGGGCTGGGCTTCTCTCCTCGGGGACATCAGAACCCTCGATGGTCCCTCGGATCTTTCGAAAATGTTCTTTCTTGCTCCCTCACCAGTGCTTTCTTCGTACGACTGTCACTATCTCACACGTTTCATGTTGAAGTCTCGGATAGTGAAAAAGGTTCGATTATACAAGAACCGGAGGCGGTAGAAATTTTCGCTCGACCATGATGGAATGAAATCTCATCGAACATCACAGAAAGATGACTCACTCTCATTCTCTCGCCGGTGTTTACCGGTTGTTTTACATTTATGCGTCATTCTACATGGATTACAACGGCACAACAGATAACGATCAACGTCCCTTCCCTCGATACCCGACGAAATTCACAAGAGTGCGTGAATGATTAATTATATTTCATCGGGACATTTTAGTTCAAACGAATGATTGAGCAGTTACTTTTCATCTTTTATCCCGTATGTTTTTCTCGAAGTTCACGAAGATCTTATCTGTATCCTTCGGGTAAAAAATCCCCGAGGACTTTTACCCTCATTAGCTTCAAATACCATTACTCACCAGCGTAATCTTAGTACTATAACAAACCTGAAGAGTTTGTATGTTTGTTTGAACGCGTTAATCTTAGGAAATACTAAACCGATTTGAAAAACTCTTTTTGCATTAGATAGCTCGTTTATTCGCGAAGGCTCTAGCTTATACTGTAAAATCTTGCTAGCTATTATTATCTTGATTGTGAAGTCAATAGGGCCAAAATCAAACAAAGAGGGAAATTGCAAACTTACACATTGCTTTCTAATTACATTATCTTGTTCACGCATCCCCCTTTATGTGTAAGTTATTTCTTCAATTTTAGTGAGCGAGATGAAATAATGTGGAAGCAATGTTCAATTTTCTAATTTCTATCTTCTTTTTTGAGGGGGGAAATAGGGTTAGGACAGCGTTTTCTCAATGATTTTCATGAATTTTTTTATAGTATAAAAAATGAATATAATTTATTGAAACTTTGAGAATATTTTATACATATATTTAAGTATATACTATAAAATTTTTGAAGCATTTCCTTGAAAAACACCGAAGATATTAGCGACCCCATATTGCAGGTCACAATCAGACTCAGCATTTTGCGTACATTCTGGAAGCCGCAATTTTCATCTGAAATCAAACGAGGTTGGAATTTACTTTTATTGTATGTCTCTCTTCTATATGAACCTAAATGCTATCAAAAAAATACAAAATTTAATTTTTTACAGCGGATAAAACAAAAAAGCATGATTTTTTGCCATTTTTACAACTTTTTTTGCAAAAAGAAAATTATTTCAAATAACGATAATATTCCGATTTTAGGTTCATATAGAGCGCAATACTATGAAGAAAGTAACTGCCAATGTTCAAAACGATTGGTTGAAAACTTTTCAAACTAGCGTGTACGCAAGTTAAAAAAAAGTCGTTCCCAGAAAAACGCGTTTGAAAAAATGAGTGACCGCTTGGTTATACACTTGGCGCGCTCGGGGCCAGAAGGAGAGCTACTCACTTTAATGGCTTATAACAATAGAACGAGTCGGAATTTTCATTAAAAATTTTGGAAACATATCTTTCAATAGTTTTACTAACAATTTATAAAATGAAACAAAAATCGATTTTTTGAACCGTCTAACCCTATTTACTCCCTCAATCAATTTGATTCTAACAATTCTAAGGTATACTTCGTGTGGGAATTATTTTTAAAAAACATGGAATTCGGTGTGCGAAAAATCGACGAAATCATCGGAGTATCGTACGTGATCGCGTAGCAAAAAAAAACGCGATATCACTGATCTGCCTATAACTAAAGCATTCGTTGTAGTCTCAAATGAAAGAGGAAAAAAAAAGTGATATACCGAATATTCTCACTAAGCTGTTATAATTCAATAATTATGATAAAAATACATTTCTGCATATTCCTGTGAATAAGAAAGTTGTGTTCGAGTACAAGTGTCTTGGGAGTTCCTTACCATGTTCATTCGTCGTGTCGGTGTAATAGGAAATGTCTTCGCTCCCGCAACTCTTGATAATGCACAGACAATATAACGCAAAACTGTCGAACTAACGATTCAAGTTTCGTTCACGATTCTCTGGTGACATCTTTCTACCCTGATCCTCTCTGCTTCATCGCAGCGACGCGAGCACGGCAATTGTGAATGATTTGTGAATCATCCGCTTGTTAGACGAAAGTTGTCTCCCCTTTTAATGTACCACCGTAGTCAGAGTCTGCGAAATTATTGTGAATCGCGTCTTGAGAGACCTCGAGAGACTCGCGTCTGCACACGGAATATGGTTTGTCCTATTTCTTTCGAGGGTTGTTGCGCGGATTGCTGGGGTAATGTAGCACCCAAATATACACGCAAATGTCGAAGGGGATCGACGACAGAAAGGGAGAAAACGTGAGAGGAACTTCGACTCCGGGGGTCTCCCGTACACACTGCCCCCATCATCCCCTCTATATAGCGACAATTACTTGTAATACTGTCAGTCCCCCCCCCCGCCCCCCGAGGCGCTTATGGGGAGCAGATGAGTTTCGCTGTGCTGCAGGGAAGTGTCGGGAGAATGAGAGTTTGAGAGACTCGCCACGATGGGGCGTGTATACTCTCGATAAAAAAAAAAAAGTTATTACCGAGTACCACACGATCGAACGTCTAGTGTCATTCTCGTGTCGCAGAGAGTGGGAATCATTCGGACAATCGTTGTACTACGTGTTATATGGGCGTATCGATATATACATATACTCGTACACATGTCAGGACGCGCAGTAACCTCCTTTAGATCGCTGATGCCAGACCGTAGAATTTGTCGCACAAGATTTGGGAAGGGAGGTTCACCCAACTTCGCTCCTGCTTCCCCTCTACGCCAATTCTTGGACACGAAGCCGATGGCAGCGGGAACGATATAATCATAGAACTAAGAGGCTTTGACCTTTGCGCGCTACGAGGGTCAACTACCCCCGGACAAACGTGTAAGTGTTTCCTCCTTTGCTCCTTATTCACCATCCTCCTGAATGTCAATGCTTTATTTGACTTTGCATGTATTAAGTTGTTACATTATCATTTACTTATAATTTTGAAGAAGATAATATGGCGCCCTAACCTAAATTTCGAAAATCCTTCTAAACTGAATTTAAAGCCTCCGACGTCCGGCTGTCGATACCTGGACAAGACGCATACTCGCGTTATCCAAATATCGGAATTCAACGCTTTCGCGTTGAATTTTACTTTTTTCTCATTGATATCTTGAGATTTCGACTAAAACTCGGTGTTATTCGTAATCAGCGGAAAATTTTCGATCGAATAGGGTATCGAAACATTGAATAAAGAGACAAAGACCACCTTTTCGAAAACCTAAAAATCTCGAAATTTCAAACGGTCATAACTTGGCTCCCGTTTCATAGATTTTGGGTTTTGACGAGCGTTTTCAAAACGTCTCGAGTAGACTTAGAGAATGCACTTTGGATCATCCCGATATCTCAATTATTGTAGCCGTGAGAGCAGTTTGAAAATCGACGAAAAAAAAGAGAAGGGGGTTGTATGGAGAAATTCGCAAAAATCGATGGTCGGACTTTAAAAATCTGTGAAAAATCGAAAAATAATGATAGCACAATGATTCAAGCGCCATTGTAAAGGGTTTTCGATCACGAAAAAAATGAGCACAGAGTGGGGGTCCAACTCAATCGGGAAGCAACGTTACAGCGATTTTAGTGAAGCCACTTCTTTTTCGCTGAAATGCAAAAAAATGTTGAACTCTTTAAATTTTCTTTTAGGACGCTATATCGATGTATTTTGACTTGCTGATTTCTAATTCAGTACCCGTTTCCTTCAGAAATCCGAAATTTCATTGAAAATCGTCTAAAAAGTGATTTTTTTCGTTTTTCGCCTTTTTCTCATTGATATTTTGAGATTTCGACTAAAACTCGGTGTTATTCGTAATCAGCGGAAAATTTTCAATCGAATAGGGTATCGAAACATTGAATAAAGAGACAAAAATTTTTTTGTAATTTTTTGCCCACCTTTTCGAAAACCTAAAAATCTCGAAATTTCAAATGGTCATAACTTGGCTCCCGTTTCATCGATTTTGGGGTTTGACGAGCGTTTTCAAAACGTCTCGAGTAGACTTAGAGAATGCACTTTGGATCATCCCGATATCTCAATTATTGTAGCCGTGAGAGCAGTTTGAAAATCGACGAAAAAAATGAGAAGGGGTATGTATGGAGAAATTCGCAAAAATCGATGGTCCGACTTTAAAAATCTGTGAAAAATCGAAAAATAATGATAGCACAATGATTCAAGCGCCATTGTAAAGGGTTTTCGATCACGAAAAAAATGAGCACAGAGTGGGGGTCCAACTCAATCGGGAAGCAATGTTACAGCGATTTTAGTGAAGCCACTTCTTTTTCGCTGAAATGCAAAAAAATGTTGAACTCTTTAAATTTTCTTTTAGGACGCTATATCGATGTATTTTGACTTGCTGATTTCTAATTCAGTACCCGTTTCCTTGAGAAATCCGAAATTTCATTGAAAATCGTCCAAAAAGTGATTTTTTTCGTTTTTCGCCTTTTTCTCATTGATATTTTGAGATTTCGACTAAAACTCGGTGTTATTCGTAATCAGCGAAAAATTTTCAATCGAATAGGGTATCGAAACATTGAATAAAGAGACAAAAATTTTTTTGTAATTTTTTGCCCACCTTTTCGAAAACCTAAAAATCTCGAAATTTCAAACGGTCATAACTTGGCTCCCGTTTCATAGATTTTGGGTTTTGACGAGCGTTTTCAAAACGTCTCGAGTAGACTTAGAGAATGCACTTTGGATCATCCCGATATCTCAATTATTGTAGCCGTGAGAGCAGTTTGAAAATCGACGAAAAAAATGAGAAGGGGTATGTATGGAGAAATTCGCAAAAATCGATGGTCCGACTTTAAAAATCTGTGAAAAATCGAAAAATAATGATAGCACAATGATTCAAGCGCCATTGTAAAGGGTTTTCGATCACGAAAAAAATGAGCACAGAGTGGGGGTCCAACTCAATCGGGAAGCAACGTTACAGCGATTTCAGTGAAGCCACTTCTCTTTGGCCAAAATGCAAAAAAAATTTGAATTGTTAAATTTTCTTTTAGGACGCTATATCGATGTATTTTGACTCGCTGATTCCTAATTCAGTAGTCATTTTCTTGAGAAACTCGAAATTTCATTGAAAATAGTTCAATAAGTGATTTTTTCGAGCTTGCGACAAAAACTCGGTGTTGGGTCTGAGGGGTTAAGCGCGCGAAGTGCGCAGGGGTGCCTAGTTCCCCGAGTATATATATATATATATATATATATATATATATATATATATACATATTTTGATGTTGATTCCCCCTCGTTCATTCTCGTCTTACGATTATTGGCCGACGCGAAAGAGAGAACATCGAAGTTTCTCATTCTCCACGTCGTAATAAGGTCTCGACTTTCCGGCGAGGATAAGGGCATGTGTCACTCCCACGCTCTCGTATTTCACGTGTTTCATGCGCCCTTGAATCTCGCTCTCGCCGTGTCGCAGGTACTCTTGAATTCGTGGAACAACGGATTATATTGTGGGATCAAGAAAAAAGAGGGAAACTCGGAGATTCAACTGAGTCACTCCACCCTAATTTGGTCGAGGGCCAAAGAGGGTGTTGACGAATTCTCCCAGATGGCTCTTAATTGACAGATTCGTTGTGGAGATGAAAAAGCAATCAATTACTTTTTTCCTTCTTTTCATTCCTCCAGTGTTCCTGTTATTACCATTATAACTATTAGTATTTTATTTATTTATGTGTTTCATCGTGTACCCTTGCGGGTTTTTACGTATGACCCCTCCCAACTGGTTCCTCCTATCATTCCCTAATTTTCGCAGAGACTTTTAGTGAGTTTCAGTTGTCCTACAATCGGAAACTCAGAAAAAACTTCCTCCTGCTCAATCCTGCGATCATCCATCCCAGTACTGACTACGGCCAATGCTGCTTAAGGGTGGAAATAGGGTTAGGACAGCGTTTTCTCAATGATTTTCAAGAATTTTTTTATAGTATAAAAAATGAATATAATTTATTGAAACTTTGAGAATATTTTATACATATATTTAAGTATATACTATAAAATTTTTGAAGAATTTCCGTGAAAAACACCGAAATCATTAGCGACCCCATATTGCAGGTCACAATTAGACTCAGCATTTTGTGTACATTCTGGAAGCCGCAATTTTCATCTGAAATCAAACGAGGTTGGAATTTACTTTTATTATATGTCTCTCTTCTATATGAACCTAAATGCTATCAAAAAAATAGAAAATTGAATTTTTTACAGGGGTCAAAACAAAAAAGCATGATTTTTTGCTGTTTTTTACAACTTTATTTGCAAAAAAAAAATTATTTTAAATAATGATAACGTTCCGATTTTAGGTTCATATAGAGCGCAATACTATGAAGAAAGTAACTGCCAATTTTCAAAACGATTGGTTGAAAACTTTTCAAACTAGCGTGTACGCAAGTTAAAAAAAAGTCGTTTTCAGAAAAACGCGTTTGAAAAAAATAGCGCGCTCGGGGTCTGAAGGAGAGCTACTCACTTTAATGGCTTATAACAATAGAACGAGTCGGAGATTTCATTTAAAATTTTGGGAACATATTTTTCAATAGTTTTAATAACGATTTAAGAAATTTAAAAAAAATCGATTTTTTGAACCGTCTAACCCTATTTCCCCCCTTAACTTGAGTTAACGCTGAAGCTGTGCACCAACCGCGTGTCCATTTCTATCCATTTATCATTATTATTATCATTATTTATTGCATTGTACTTTAAGGCTTTAAAAATAACCTTAGGACAAGGTTTCTCGCTGCATTTTGACGCATCAATTTTCTTGCACTCACACACCCTTGTTACAACAATATTTTCCGGTTATACATTGTGTCTATGCTGTTTGTAGCGTCTCTTAGGTCTAGCTTACACCGCAAATTGTAGTGAGTGGGTAACGTTGATGCTAGCAATTTGTAAATTAATTGCAAATTCACTGGGATCATGGCTGGTGACGCGAAGTGATTAATGTTCAACTCCCGCTATCTCTCTCTCTTTCGCGTGTCTACGCTTATCCTTATTTGTTCCCCCCTTTCTTTTCGTTCCTCGACCGGGTTTTCCGGTGCGATATCTCTCTCGTCACTTCTCTCTCTCTCTCTCTCTTTCGCCCACTTTTTCCGGACGAGTTCTAGGTCTCCTTGTACCTTTCGTTCTCTCGAATACACAACACACCCCTTTCGTTGGCGTGCGCGCTCACTCGCTCGTACGATAAGTCCTGTGGGATAACAGCCTCGTGTTACGGATAACAGGGAATATCACGGTACACCCGACACCGTGAAACACACCGCCTTCTCTCTCTCTCTCTCTCTCTCTCTCTCTCTCTCTCTCACTCTATCTAGTCGTGCCTGTGACAAATACCCCGTTACTGTGTTGCTTTCTGCTCTATATACTCCACTCTGTGGATATACTCTATTGTATACGGTCTGTCATATATATATATATATATATAGATGTACCTATGTGACTGTATCCAATAAAGCACCAGAGAAGCAAGCAGCTACACCATAACCCCGCCTGACCAACCCCATTCTCCGCAGCAACGAGGATTATGCGACATAATCACTAGAAACCGGAGACGACTAGCCACGCTGTTGCGGCGTGACGCTATATAAATGTGGCGGTTTACCGATACTCCAGACACCGAAAATTTTCCGTGAAATATCTAACGAAAGTGCCTTTTGAACATTAAAAAAAATATAGTGATTTTCAGATCAATGGAGAACAATTATCATCTATGGGGACAATTGTCGATAAAACATTGATTCTTTATGAAAAAAAAACGACGCGTACCAAAAACTATAAATATTAAAAGTAACAATTGATCTAATGTTACTTTTAATATTTATAGTATTTTTTTTTTCAACATCACTTGTCATAATCATTAAATTTTTTTTAATGCTCAAATGTACTTTCGTTAGATATTTCAAGTAAAATTGTCGGTATCTAGAGTATCGGTACACCGCCACATTTATATGATTCTTTATGAAAAAAAAAACGACGCGTACCAAAAACTATAAATATTAAAAGTAACAATTGAACTAATGTTACTTTTAATATTTATAGTATTATTTTTTCAAAATCACTTGTCAAAATCATTACATTTTTTTTAATGCTCAAATGTACTTTCCTTAGATATTTCAAGTAAAATTGTCGGTATCTAGAGTATCGGTACACCGCCACCTTTATATGATTCTCTATGAAAAAAAAACGACGCGTACCAAAAACTATAAATATTACAAATAACAATTGAACTAATGTTACTTTTAATATTTATAGTTTTTTTTTTTTCAAAGGCACTTGTCAAAATCATAAAATTTTTTTTAATGCTCAAAATGTACTTTCGTTAGATATTTCAAGTAAAATTGTCGGTATTTAGAGTATCGGTACACCGCCACCTTTATATGATTCTTTATGAAAAAAAACGACGCGTACCAAAAACTATAAATATTAAAAGTAACAATTAAACTAATGTTACTTTTAATATTTATACTATTTTTTTCAAAATCACTTGTCAAAATCATTAAATTTTTTTTAATGCTCAAAATGTACTTTCGTTATATATTTCAAGTATAATTGTCGGTATCTAGAGTATCGGTACACCGCCACATTTATATGATTTTTTATGAAAAAAAACGATGCGTACCAAAAACTATAAATATTAAAACTAACAATTGAACTAATGTTACTTTTAATATTTATAGTATTTTTTTTTAAATCACTTATCAAAATCATTAAATTTTTTTTAATGATCAAAATGTACTTTCGTTAGATATTTCAAGTAAAATTGTCGGTATCTAGAGTATCGGTACTCCACCATATTTATATGATTCTTTATGAAAAAAAACGACGCGTACCAAAAACTATAAATATTAAAAGTAACAATTAAACTAATGTTACTTTTAATATTTATACTATTTTTTTCAAAATCACTTGTCAAAATCATTAAATTTTTTTTAATGCTCAAAATGTACTTTCGTTATATATTTCAAGTATAATTGTCGGTATCTAGAGTATCGGTACACCGCCACATTTATATGATTCTCTATGAAAAAAAAACGACGCGTACCAAAAACTATAAATATTAAAAGTAACCATTGAACTAATGTTATTTTTAATGTTTATAGTATTTTTTTTTCAAAATCACTTGTCAAAATCATTAAATTTTTTTGAATGCTCAAAATGTACTTTCGATAGATGTTTCAAGTAAAATTGTCGGTATCTAGAGTATCGGTACACCGCAACATTTATATGATTCTTTATGAAACAAAAAACCATGTGTACCGCAAACAATAAATATTAAAAGTAACAACATTTCAAGCCCTACTTTGTAGAATTTTAGTTTCGATAGTGATAGAAAATTGGATTCCCTGCACGGAAAATCAAGTTCCTCAAGTATCCGGAAACAAAAGCTGACTTGTGTATCGTTTATGAAAACCTGTGTGCTACGTTTTCTGTCGCCGAAGAAAGATGAGACTATCGACAGGTTGGAACATTCAAAAATGTTTCGTATATCCATGAAGCCGTATAATGCGGCGGCTTATTATGTTAACGGTATACGACGGAGAAATTGTGTTACCGAAGGAAATAAACTGGAGGATTTCTATGGTCGATATAGATTAAGGAGGTGCCTTCATTTTTTATCAACGTGATGTACGAGCGACATTTGCAATGGAAAATGCATTATACAGTGTAACAGCCTGTGAACGTTGGCAAAGAGGGTCGAGAGGAAAAGTACGAGAGGAACATAGGGGCGCATTAAAGCAACGATCGCTCTACTCGACTAGAATGGCGAGAAATGCCAGAAGAGGATACTGTCGCCAAGCCGACTTTTTGAATGTATACAGTGCGGGGAAAGGGAGAACGAGAGATGGACAGGAAAAGAGAAAAAAAAAGACTCCAGAGGCGTCTGTCTCCCAATTTCTCTCTTCCTGATACTGCAACACGGCCCGTACACAACTACCTAACGCAACTTTAAACCGGGAGCAACATTTTCAATTTACCAGGCTCTTGTCCTTTCTCCTGTCTCGGGGTGCCGACTGCCTCGCACCCGTCGAGCAACGATTTCTCGTTTATTTGGTCGAGACACCCACGTCAGAGCACACACGCTCTGTTACCAACTGGTCGACAAACTTCTCGCCCATACAGCATTCAACCCCCTACCCCTGAAACACTTGTTTTATTTTTCAGACTGAACTCTCACCCCCCCCCCCCCCCCCCCCCCAGCCAGTACGTTCTCTTTTCGAGAACATGTCGACTTTACGCCTTGTGGGTATGTGTATCTCCCTTTTTCGTGACGAGGTTTGCTAAGAGAAAGAGAGTAACAGGAGAAAGTTACAGACAAGCTCGAGAGAACTAATAACATTGAAGGCGAAAGGAGTTGAATTAAAGATGTACTGGTGACGCAGTGAAGTGTAATAAGGGATGCATTTTAAAAAAATGCTTCTATTATCTTTTCAAGAGCAAGTTACATTAATTAATCAATCCGATATTAATATTTTTTACCAAGAGCAGCGGGCACGAGATTAAGCATTTTTCGAATTAATTGTTATTTATCTTTTTCTATCCTTACTCTGAATTAATTATTACGGAAACAATTTTTAGTAATTTCTTACTTTTCGGTTATGAACCTACGACTGGAATTATGATTTTTTTTCGTCTTTCATTTGTCGTACACAGTTATCTTATTACTATAATAAAACTGGTGAGTTTGTATGTTTGTTCGAACGCGCTAATCTCAGGAAATACTAATCCGATTTGAACAATTATTTTTGCATTAGATAGCCCGTTTATTCAGAAAGGTTCTAGGCAATATAAATCCGTGCTGTGACCCTAGGGAGCGACGATGGCGTCGGTTTATTTTTTAGTGATTGGTCTTTTTATTTTTCCACATAATTTCCGGATGGTATTTATAGTTAATGAGATGTACTTGGTTATGTACTCATAATGCCTAATCGCAGGACACAGCTAGAAGTTTATAAATTTATCTCGTCGTGAATTTTTGCGAATTTCTCCATACATACCGCTTCTCATTTTTTTCGCCCATTTTCAACCTTCTCTAAGTCTACTCGAGACGTTTTGAAAACACTCGTTAAAACCCAAAATTGATGAAACGGGAGCCAAGTTATGACCATTTGAAATTTCGAGATTTTAAGGTTTCCGAAAAGGGAATCTGGACAAAGGGGACATTTCCAGAATTTCATTTTTTCCTCAAGGTTGAAACTGCGCGAGACATCGCTGAGATGAAGAGCAGAAGGCCAATCTCTACGTTAGGACAAAGTGTAATACATATAGTATAGAATTTCTGCAGAAGCGTGGCATAGAAATGAGAGCCGAGAACGTCTCGCGCGTCTCGCGGCGTTGCGGCTCAGCCCGGTGGAGGTGGCATTGAGCGATCATCTCATCTCGTGGCGCCAAAGTTAGATGAGGAAATTTGTCCCCGCGATAGGTTCGCTGATGGTTCGGCCAAACTCCCGCCAGAGCTTTCATGAGAAAGCGAGATGGGGAAACTCTGGCGTGCGGGCCGTGCATGACAATCGGACCCAACGCGGTGGTGTGTGTATAAAAGTTATCCGATATATCGACCGCTGGCAAACAAAAGGACGTAACATAAGCGATTGAACAGGTAAACTGATGTGGGGTCAGGCCTTTTTGATCCTGAAGCAGTCGACTTGGAAAGAGCTCTCTTCAGTTCTTTCCCATTACTTCGGCATCCTTTCTGAATGCCTATACAAACTCCTTCGAAAAAGCTCAAAAGGAAGAAGAGATTTTCACGAGTAACAAAACCACCAAGAAATATGCGGGACGACGCGAACGAAAATAACGTGGAGAGTCTCAAGAAAATAATGAAAGTAATTTTTCCTTCGCAAGCTACATTTATAGAGACATATACAATAATTTGAGAATGCCAATCTTTTCCATACTTCATCGAACAATATAAGATATTTTTTTTCCCTTCATAGGTTTGGCATTTTTAAAACGCTTAAGTTACTGGTGTCAACGAAAAAACGAATTTTTTTACTTTAATTTCCTTTCGTACTTTTCGTAATGAATCTATGGCCACAGTAATATGGTAATGAGAACAAAAATTTACAAATCATAGAAAAATTTAAAAATAAAAGCATTTTTTATTATAGACTTGTCGTTAAAAAATATAATACCCCTGTGACGTAGATCGTAGAAAAAGATATGATGCGATAACTTTAGGATCTAGCGAAGTCCCCTTCGACCTAAAAATATCTATACCTGCGACGACCGATCAAGAGGACATCCAACGGAAGTGGATGCCGTCGATACTCTCCAATTTGGCGGATCGTTGCACTTTTCGAAGACATGCATATTCGTAACTTTGACGCTACACACACTCGAGACGTTGGAGAACCCGATTGGCCATTCACCGGGGTAACGTCTCGTATATTACACAGATGCCTCGTTGCCAAGGAGATTTTTATACGGTTTGGAACGCACGGACGACGCTCAACGGGGGTACCTAATTGCAGAGACGCTCGACTCAACCCTTGTGCTCGCCATTGTTGGAATGAGGGGCATAACTCGATGGTAAAGTTAAGGCGAGAAGGCGAAATAACGAGAAGAGCATCGGAGGACAGTAAATGAATTGGGTAAAAGGGTAAGCGGAAATTTGAAAAATTTTAACGACTCAATAGAACTGTGATTATAGGAGGAAACAAACTATTCTCTGCCTAATTTGGCAAACACAAGCCAGATCTACGAAAATGCAATGGTTCCAGATTCAAACACGTTGCACGGCAACGTCAGACCACCCACGTACAAAAATTGTAACGGCCGAGCATTGGGCCAAGACTGGTTGCCGTTGTGCCGGTACTGGCTGCCAGTATTGGGGCAGTACAGATTCGGTATAGGAGTGTAATAGCCGGCCGTTATACTGGCACCAACAGTCGGGCCAGTACCGGTTATTTAATTGGCCCGAACTTTGGCTCTGACTTTGGACCAGACTTTGGCCCAGACTTTGGCCCTGACTTTGGCCCAGACTTTGGCCCAGACTTTGGCCCAGATCTGGCAAATTTCGGGCTTACTACTGGCACCAACAGTCGTACCAATACTGGTTATTTCATTGGGCCGGATCTTGGCAGACGATTTTGCCGACGATGCAAATTACATCTCGGCGAGAAATGACAAATTAAATACATATCGAATCGACGTCTTTTAGACACTTTTGGCATCTAGTGGACGCCAATCCAACGTCTATTTAAATTCTATTTCTCTCTGGGAATAATTTATATTTCTTTTTACCACGTTACCAGATGTTTCCCAAGCAGCACACGTACGTCCAAAGGATGTACTTTGGACGTAAGGACGTTCTTCGGATGTTTTTAGGACGTCCTTTGGATATCTCTGTTGTCTGGATTGTTTATGCATAAATGTTTGATAATTAAATGCACTTGATATATACTAAATACTCGGAGTAGTTTTTATTAATAAGTGACTAAGTACATATACAGGTCTAAAATACGTACTTAAATATTTATAGAACAGTGTTTATAAAATATAGGCTTAATGAAGCAAATATTACACTAAAAAATATTGTATTAATCGTGCAATTTCAAGTTCGGGGCAAATTATAATTCAACAATTTGGTTGTTTGCAAAATAATGGACTTTTGATCAGAATAACCTAATCTACAATTACATTACAGAACGCAACTGTTAAAGTGAAATACTCTCAGTATTGGCATTTTCTATAGCCCAGTACTAAGCCTGTATCGAAGCCAGAGCTTGGCCGTATTTTATAGCCTATTTTGGCCCAGATTGACAACCAGTACTGGCACAAGACGATATTTTATACTGACCCAAAGCTTGGCCAGATTGTCAGCCAGTACTAAAACAATACTGGCTGCCGAAGTTTGGCCGCCAATACTGGCCCAAAGCTTAGCCAGTAGAATTGAACCAGTACTGGCATAAGACTGTATTTTATACTGGCCCGTAGTACGGCCCGTAGTATGGCCCGCAGTATGCCCATAGTATGGCCAGATAGTCAGCCAGTACGGGGCCATTACTGGCGGCCTAAGTTTGGCCGCAAATATTGGCCCAAAGCTTGGCCAGTAGAATTATACTGGCAGTTTCTACATGGGCAAATTTGAATTTCGAATCCAATAACACTCTGACTCAAGTCAAAATTCCTCGATTTTTTCTCACACTCGAATGTCGATATTAAAAAAGAAATTGTTCTTAAGGGGGGAAATAGGGTTAGGACAGCGTTTTCTCAATGATTTTCATGAATTTCTTTATAGTATAAAAAATGAATATAATTCATTGAAACTTTGAGAATATTTTATACATATATTTAAGTATATACTATAAAATTTTTTAAGAATTTCCTTGAAAAACACCGAAAATATTAGCGATCCCATATTGCAGGTCACAATCAGACTCAGCATTTTGCGTACATTCTGGAAGCCGCAATTTTCATCTGAAATCAAACGAGGTTGGAATTTACTTTTATTATATGTCTCTTTTCTATATGAACCTAAATGCTATGAAAAAAATAGAAAATTGAACTTTTTACAGGGGTCAAAACAAAAAAGCATGACTTTTTGCCATTTTTTACAACTTTATTTACAAAAAAAAAATTATTTTAAATAATGATAATATCCCGATTTTAGGTTTATATAGAGCGCAATACTATGAAGAAAGTAACTGCCAATTTTCAAAACGATTGGTTAAAAACTTTTCAAACTGGCGTGTACGCAAGTTTAAAAAAAGTCGTTTTCAGAAAAACGCGTTTGAAAAAATAGTAGCTCGGGGCCTGAAGGAGCGCTGCTCACTTCAATGGCTTATAACAATAGAACGAGTCAGAATTTTCATTTAAAATTTTGAGAACATATTTTTCAATAGTTTTACTAACAATTTATGAAATTAAAAAAAATCGATTTTTTGAACCGTCTAACCCTATTTCCCCCCTTAAAGGATTTTTTCTGATGGGGCACTTTTCACAGGTTTCTTTTTTTAACGTGAGGCATATACATAAGAGAGGATCGAGATCAGTTGCTCGTTTATCACCCCAAGGATTCCAGACGTCTGTACCGGGCGAGAGTATAGTCCTGTCTCGTAACAGAGCACACCCAGCAGCAGTCTAGCATAGCGCTCATTCCATAGTAGTAACGCCATGAATTTATCGGTTTTATAATTAAGCAGGCCTCGCAATAATACCGTCGAGTAACTCTCCTGTAATTTATATCTCTCACTACGTCGGCTTCTCTTCAGAGAATTCCAAGGGTGAAGCCGAGTTGGCGAGTTATTACCGAGAAATACGATAATCAACGATGAGTGAGAATTAATGATAAATTTATTTTTCATTTTGAATGGGATTTCTATTCAATTTCATTCCTATCCGTATTTTTATATTTTCCCATTAATTTATTGTGAATAAATGTTGACAAAAGTTAAGCGATTTTTTTTATTGCAAGATTTATTCTTCTCGCTCTTTTGCTATCAATTTTTCAAGCGAGATTTTAATATTTATCAGGGCGATACAGCACATTGGTGAAATGGAGAAAATGGCCAAACTCTCCAATTCTTTCTGACCGGAAATAATACACATCATTAATGACGTCGTTGCAAAGATACGATTCCTCGTGTGGTTCGTACACATGTCGACTATTACTCCCTGAACCCGAGGACTCTCGATGTTTTAACTTCACTGCTGCAGAAATGTTCCCTTCCGGTGTTCGAGAGCATACAACGAGAAGCCCGTTAAGTAGTACAATTCGAGTGTGTGCTGGCATAGAGAACCGTCCGGCAGTTTCTCGGAGGTTTAAAAAATAATTAGAAATAACACGACCGTCTGATAGAAAAATATCTCTTGAGCGTGAGGTTTTGCAAAAGAATAAAACAACTGACTAGAGAAAAAAGAAATGGGTATATGAATCCCAGCGTAAGACCCGAGAAATTTTATACAGTGAATGCTGAATTTTTTTCATCTTACCGTGCATTCTGCCTTCCGAAAGCTTCGAGCATTTTCGTTATCATCAGAATTTTTCACCGCACTGTTCCAACGGTATTTATCCACTGGAAATACCGGAATATTATCGCTTCTGTTATCTCTGTTTTACTCGCAGAATAGCGTGATTTATCGCGAGCTACCACGGCTGAAATTTCACACAAAAGTAAAAAAAAATGACCGTACATTTAGTGGGATGAACATTGCATTAAAAGAAATATTTGCGAACTACCTCGTTCCATCTCGACGTTCGCATACTATCTGGTTTCTCCCGGGGATGGCTTCGGCTACGAATTGCCTCTGTGGGATATGAATATCCGCGAAAAATGTTTGCGAATAAATATATGTACAAGCGGCCATGAGGAAATCCCGAATAGTTGTTAGAAGTTTTGTCTCCTGAGAGATCTCCAGTTATTTCTCGTTCTGATGACAACCCATACCATGTTCTGACAAACACCAAAATTATCTCAACTGCTAGCGAACAAAATGGCTTAAGAGCTCATGAACCGCTGCGCGCGCTGAAAACCGAGTAAATTTGAAAAATTAATACAAAAGTAATTTTTATTAATGTTTCAACTGTAAGGGAAAAAAGTAAAAAAATGTTGTTAAAAATATTAACATTATTTTGTACGGGTATAAATGGACTACCGATGAAAACCATGGCGCCTCCTTGTCGATATCATAACTTCACCAAAAATTATCCAATCTGCAAAAATAAAAAAGAATCTAATTAAATAATGTACTAGCAATAGTCTGACGGAGGGAATTATAATTTTTTTTCACAAATAAATAAATTATAGTATTTCGAACTTTAGTATGCAATTTAAGCAAAAAAATTAGGGTTTAACAATGTATAAAAAGTTGTCCAACCAAAAAATCAAAAAACCTTTCATCAGACTACAGAGAAAATAATTATCAAGATGTAAAAAAAAAAGTTAAAAAATATTAAAAATTGATTGAGTTATCGTGCTGACACTGTCCTAAAAACAAAGTTCCGAGAAAAACGCGTTTAAGGGGGGAAATACGGTTGGACAGAGTTTTCTCAATGATTGTCATGAATTTTTTTATAGAATACAAAATGAATATAATTTATTGAAACTTTGAGAATATTGTATACATATATTTAAGTATATACTATAAAATTCTTGGAGAATTTTCTTGAAAAACACCGGGGATATTAGCGACCCCATATTGCAGGTCACAATCAGACTCAGCATTTTGCGTACATTCTGGAAGCCGCAATTTTCATCTGAAATCAAACGAGGTTGGAATTTACTTTTATCATATGTCTCTCTTCTATATGAACCTAAATGCTATCAAAAAAATAGAAAATAAAATTTTTTACAGGGGTCAAAACAAAAAAGCATGATTTTTTGCCATTTTTTACAACTTTATTTGCAAAAAAAAAGTTATTTTAAATAATGATAATATTCCGATCTGAGGTTCATATAGAGCGCAATACTATGAAGAAAGTAACTGCCAATTTTCAAAGTGATTGGTTGAAAGCTTTTCAAACTAGCGTGTACGCAAGTTTAAAAAAAGCCGTTTTCAGAAAAACGCGTTTGAAAAAATAGTGACCGCTCGGTTATACACGTGGCGCGCTCGGGGCCTGAAGGAGAGCAACTCACTTTAATGGCTTATAACAATAGAACGAGTCGGAATTTTCATTTAAAATTTTGTGAACATATTTTTCAATAGTTTTACTAACAATTTATGAAATAAAAAAAATCGATTTTTTGAACCGTCTAACCCTATTTCCCCCCTTAAAGTTAACCGTCGCAACCCGATGTCCGGTAAGTTTTATTGCTAGAACTTTGTAACGGAGTGGAATTTTCTTAAAAGTTTTTTTTTTCAAATTTTTAAAAGTACAAAGAATAAAAATCTGTGAAAAAAAAATTGATTCTTCGAAAATTTCACGGATATATGAGCGCTCAAGCTGCATCACTATAAATATAAAATCAAAAGTATTACGCCTTTTTGTTTATTAGCAATTGAGACATATTCGCACTCGCGTTATATTCCCACAGTATCGTTTTACTCACTCTCGCTTCATTCTCGCCACACGATAAGTGTGAAAATGAATAAACTATTGTACAATTGAAATACCTATACATCATACACACACGCACGCAGTAACACACGTGTGTTTCTATCTCTTTGCTTCTGCACTCCTGATATTCGAGAATATATTTTATACATAATATATAATATATGTATATAAACGCTCTGCCGAATAGAAGTGTGCGAGTATACGTTGAGTGTAGGGATTAGTGTTGGAATATGCATAACATTACAGATATAAGTGTATACGTGGAATGTGAGGGAGTGCAACGAGAAGCGAATGCGAACTAGACAAAGCGAGATTGTGGAAACGAGCGCGAATGCATACATACATATATATTGTATATATTTATACATAGGAAGAGGGAGAGAAGACGACTGAGAGAAACTCAGTGCTGTCCCGGTATGGTGCAGAGAGTTTGGGGCTTGTTTGAACAGGCGCTTCAGCCTCCAAGGAGGGCGAATTGAGGGTGGAGGACCAGGGGTTGCTATGACGATCACGCCCCATCGAATTACGCGAAAATTGCCCTACGTGCCCCCTTCCTTCATGTATTCGTCTCTACCTCCTTTCTATCTCTCCCTCTCTGGATATATATATATATATATTATTTCCCTTTCCTATCTACGTAGATTCGCATTGAGTATCCACCGTCTCACTCTCAACGACGCCGTTTCAAACCGTCCCCCCTTCTGTCGCCACCAATTTCGATCTCTCGCGACTGCTTTCCCTCTCAACACGCGAACGAGGACTCCACCTTCGTCACCCACACCTGGCAGTCACTCAACGAGGCCGGATTTTCCAAGAGCGAACGGCCCGGGACGATAAACGCAACGCTAAACACCATTTGATAAACCGGTTGAAACATACTACACTCTCGTTGCTGCTTGCTCGCTCCTCTGCTTTAACTTAACAGGGGGTTCCTTGTTACTAAAAGGAGAGGTGTGAAACACCCTCGGAAACGAACTTCCCAACACGCCATGTGACCTACGTGTATCGTTTATCTTCTCTCAATGCAAACATACGGACAGAACGATACTATATATGGATGTTTAAATAGGCATGGTTGTTACTAACGTAATAACGTATCCCTGTTGAATGTTATCGAGTGCAGTTTATGCAGATGTTTCGGTGTACAAGGAACGGAGGAGCGAGGATTGATTTATGACTGGTGTATTATAATTTTACCGTATATCCAGGCGTCACAAATCTATGGCACATTCGTCACAACGATACAGAGAAATTGAAAAATGTAAAAGAATGAATGTTAGCAATAATAAGGGATATTTTCTAATTTAATCCTCGATTTAAAACAATAAGAAATTCCGGGTCACCCATTTTTAGTTCATTGATTAAGGGAGGAAACAGGGTTAGGACAGCGTTTTCTCAATGATTTTCATGAATTTTTTTATAGTATAAAAATGAATATAATTTATTGAAACTTTGAGAATATTTTATTCATATATTTAAGTATATACTATAAAATGTTTGAAGAATTTCCGTGAAAAACACCGAAAATATTAGCGACCCCATATTGCAGGTCACAATCAGACTCAGCATTTTGCGTACATTCTGGAAGCCGCAATTTTCATCTGAAATCGAACGAGGCTGGAATTTACTTTTATTATATGTCTCTCTTCTATATGAACCTAAATGCTATCAAAAAAATAGAAAATTGAATTTTTCACAGGGGTGAAAACAAAAAAGCATGATTTTTTGCCATTTTTTACAACTTTATTTGTAAAAAAAAAATTATTTTAAATAATGATAATATTCCGATTTTAGGTTCATATAGAGCGCAATACTTAGAAGAAAGTAACTGCGAATTTTCAAAACGATTGGTAGAAAACTTTTCAAACTAGCGTGTACGCAAGTTCAAAAAAAGTCGTTTTCAGAAAAACGCATTTGAAAAAATAGTACCTAGAAAAACAAAGTCAAGGCAGTCATAAATTTTCTTCGGTGTTTTTCAAGGAAATTCTTCAAAAATTTTATAGTATATACTTAAATATATGTATAAAATATTCTCAAAGTTTCAATAAATTATATTCATTTTTTATACTATAAAAAAATTCATGGAAATCATTGAGAAAACGCTGTCCTAACCCTATTTTCCCCCTTAATGGCTTATAACAATAGAACGAGTCGGAATTTTCATTTTAAATTTTGGGACCATATTTTTTAATAGTTTTACTAACAATTTATGAAATAAAAAAAAAATCGATTTTTTGAACGGTCTAACCCTATTTCCCCCCACGGTAGAGAGTATAAAGTCATGTGCACATTTAACAATTTTTTTTTTTATGAAATAGTGATTTATTTGTAAAACTAATTACACATCTATTTAGTATAAATATCAAGCTAACGAATAATATTTTTGTTTTGTTTTTTTGTTATACAAAATGGCCGACTACTGCTATTTCCTTTTGGTATCTTTTTTTTTTTGAGACGTTCCGCGGCGTGTTATTTGGTATCCACAATTTTTTACTTAGAACAAAAACAAAAAATTCTCGTTAATCTACATCGGAATACCTAGAGAAGTGCTTACGGAATTTGAGAAATATTGTTTTATTCGAATATCGTCGGCATTTGAACTTGAAAGGTGAATTTCCAGTGAACAATTTCGTATGAAACTGCTCATAAAATGGAAAGTTTAAAATTAACCAGAAATTCCGTGCGTACTTATCTGCGAAATGGAATTAGAAACGTAATTTAAAAATTTCAACGAAATCGGGTAAGAATTGTCGAAGTTATTTATCACGGAAATTAGAAAAAAAGCTTTTGGCCGTGCCAGAGGTAAAAAAAAGAAAAACAAATCTTCTCGCTATAAATCGAATAGTAACTTATTTTTATGATAATAAAGCGTCGTTTAGGCAAAAAAAACATTGATTTTTTTTAAATTCCGTCGTAGCCATACCCTTCAAAGTTTGTAAAAACAATTTTTCACATAGTGCAATAGTTATTACCTTCAGGTTCAAAATTCTTCAGTAAATCGCTGGTACAGTGTCGAGATATTGATTTTGGATGTTGCCTCCGAGGTCTTTCAAAACGTGACACAATCACGGTGCTCATTAATAAAGCGACCGAAGCATGGATAGTTAAAAAACAATCGAAAGGAGCAAAATCCAGTTATTTCAGCACATCTCACGGATCCACTCGATCTTTATATCTGATCCGATTGATAGTCCAATCCCGCTCGTAGCAATAACATAGAACGAGCGAGCCAGGATTAAAAGATTACGTTGGCCAATATCGGTGGTCTCCTCTGTCGTTGTACCGTTTATACCCGTATAAGCGAAGAAGGAAAAAGGCAACTATACTTGCGATCGGAACGGGGGAGGAGGTCCAGAATTCCCGAACCCCTCGGACCACATCGTTCCTCCGGGACTCGTAACGCAATCCTCTACGTGACTTCGTCTCGCCCTTACCACGCTCTTATCCAATATACAAAGACGCACACAAACACTGTTTTACTTTCCGGTTGGGCGATATACGACGAGGGAACGCAATGTTTTCGCATTACCAGACAAACTACCTTGTACAGTATAAAAAATCAAGTCATCGTCCGGCGAATAAAAGTTCCATGCATCCCTTCGGATCCCTTAATATCGTGCCGGACTCTCCGTTTATTCGCCCCTAGCCGCCAATTAACCGTGAACTATCCAAAGTCGCGTAACGAATTGAGGCGCGACAGCCAATTTATAGGCATTATTTTTTCGCGAAAAAAAACCCCTTTTTTCCGACAATAAAGTTAATTGCAAAAGTTTGGAGAGTAGTCTACGCGATTGTATATTTCGTGGGAATAAAATCCCGTGGCACAATGCAACGAAATAAGAAATTGGAATAAAAATCAGTCATCCGATTGGCATAGCTTCTCTAATGTACGCGGCGATTCGTTTCCTGGGGTTGTGCCACGGGTTTAAGGGGGGAAATAGGGTTAGGACAGCGTTTTCTCAATGATTTTCATGAATTTTTTTATAGTATAAAAAATGAATATAATTTATTGAAACTTTGAGAATATTTTATACATATATTTAAGTATATACTATAAATTTTTTGAAGAATTTCCTTGAAAAACACCAACTCATATTAGCGACCCCATATTGCAGGTCACAATCAGACTCCAGCATTTTGCGTACATTCTGGAAGCCGCAATTTTCATCTGAAATGAAACGAGGTTGGAATTTAGTTTTATTATATGTCTCTCTTCTACATGAACCTAAATGCTATCAAAAAAATAGAAAATTGATTTTTTTACAGGGGTTAAAACAAAACAGCATGATTTTTTGCCATTTTTACAACTTTATTTGCAAAAAAAAAATTATTATAAATAATGATAATATTCCGATTTTAGGTTCATATAGAGCGCAATACTATGAAGAAAGTAACTGCCAATTTTCAAAACGATTGGTTGAAAACTTTTCAAACTAGCGTGTACGCAAGTTTAAAAAAAGTCGTTTTCAGAAAAACGCGTTTGAAAAAACGCAAAATGCTGAGTCCGATTGTGACCTGCAATACGGGGTCGCTAATATCTTCGGTGTTTTTCAAGGAAATTCTTCAAAAATTTTTTAGTATATACTTAAATATATGTATAAAATACTCTCAAAGTTTCAATAAATTATATTCATTTTTTATACTATAAAAAAATTCATGAAAATCGTTGAGAAAACGCTGTCCTAACCCTATTTCCTCCCTTAATCGCCTATAACAATAGAACGAGTCGGAATATTCATTTAAAATTTTGGGAACATATTTTTCAATAGTTTTACAAACAATTTATGAAATAAAAAAATAAATCAATTTTTTGAACCGTCTAACCCTATTTCCCCCGTTAAGATAAATTATAGGAACAATAGTATTCGGAGTACATTATGCAATAATATAAAAAGTTTTTGCGATAGAAAATGAAGTAGTGAAGAAAAAAAGTTCCATGTACTTTAACTATCGGGACGGGTGCAACAGCGGATAATCCTGTCGAATTATTATTCGACATTTCTATGGTGGTGAAAGGGACTTTGAAGGGTCTGGAAGTGGCGTTTCATACAGTACACATAGATCTCTGCAATCTACATACACTCAAACAACTATGCTACGTAGAAACACATCCACATTCGACATATGTACCAACTCTTATGTATAGGATCTATGCGACAGCTTATATTGCTTATCGCGAAACGTAGTTGCTCAGAGCGTTCATTCCTCCTCGTGAGAACGAGGGTGTCTACACGATTGTCGCGTATTAACATACTCGCGTGGCCCTCAAAGGCAATAAAGGACCCGAGAGCAAAATGAGAGCTAGAGTGAGAAAGGTTTTGAGATGTGAAAACGGAAAAGCAATAAGGAACGAAGATACGAAGAGAGTGGGTACGGATGAGATGACAAGAGTGACAGAGACAGTATCGTAGATCCTGTATGTTTCCTTTCACTACGAAGATACCCTGTGTGGATCCCGACGGACTACCCACTAGGAGGAATGGGAAAATATGAGAATTGCATATTGCGGCTCGTTTGCCCGACAGACGGGAATGGACCGACGAGAGATGAGAGAGAAAGAGAGACGTACGATGGCAGACAGACGCACCAGGGTGGTTGCCGCAGAGCCAGGCTAAAGCGCAAGTTGTAGATGGATGGAAACATTTCCAGGAAGCGGGATGAAGGGTGGAGTCACTCGCGCGAACCGCTTACATCTGCCCCGGGGATCCGCGCATCCCCCATACCGCCCTTCGCTCCGTTCACAATTTCGACGCAACACACACACTCAACAACCCCATGCCGCCTGGTATATGTATACGGCCGAAGCCCATGGTAGCTCAAGCATATTGCGTTAACGCCGAGGGTGCAAACAGCCCTTATGTCTCTTGAGTACAGTCGAGCTAATAATTAAACCGTTAAAAGCGCTCGTTAAAGCGACAAGCGCGCTCGAGTTCTCTCCTCCAGTGGATTCTCACTCTTCTCTCGCGCGTTATCATCCCTTGCGAGTGTACAGGGTATTCCAAAAAAAAAAAAACAAATAATGTTACTTCCCAATGAGACATAAAGTGCCATTTGTACTTATAGTGATGGAAACATGAATAATAGTACTTTGATAAATTGTGGTCTCTTTGGTAAAAGAAAAGATTCTTGTTGTTGATGTGCAAATCGAACGTGAGCTTCTTGTTACAAATATAGACGTGATTAATTCATCGTAATATCAAAAGTGGCGCTTTATAGCTCGATAAATCCTCTTATAAGAACGAGACTCTCGAGCTCATCCCCCATATACATTTATAGTACAGGCCTTCGCGACAAACGAACCCTTTCAAGCTCACTCTGTCGTGGTACGTAAGACCATTAACGGTTAAATATTTGATTGAAATATTACTGTCGCCGGAGCTCGTGGGTTACGAGCAGCGAGGCAGGGAACCGCCCGCGTCAGTCTGTTCGCTCGCGTGTTTCTAAAGAGCTTTGGCTATTGAGAATTCCAGCGTGTAGCACGACCCGAAACCGGAAGGGGGGGACATCGAGAATTTTGTTCCCTTAATTCGTAGAAGCTCCGTCACGCGATCGTTGTACCAACACTAACGTATGCACAGATACAGTAAGCTGCACTCCATCGATAACGTTCACGAATCATGGATGTCGCGAGAACACTCACTTCTTGAGAACCAAGAGGAAGCGATGCGAATTTTAATATTTCGCTAGCAATTCAATCAACCGAATAATTTGCTAAATATGATTTGACTGAAGAATGTACGAGTGGGGAGCCAAAAAAAAACGGGAATTGCGCTGCAGCGGGGAGGGAGAGTGGGGGAACCCATTGCTCGACCAGGTGTCCGTTGGGGACACGTCTCCTGAGTTAGTGTACGAAGTTCTGTCGCCGTGAGTGCATCAGTTCGCCCGTGGGCATTTTTGTAGTGAAACAACTTTGTCCATTTCGGCGAAAACGTGATGGCCGCGGAAACTACTGTAATGCTTGAGACTGCTTATGGAGGTGTTGCCCTAAGTAAAATCAGAGTCTACGAGTGGTTTTCACGTTTTTAAAATGGAGAAATGTCAATTGAAGACCAACCCCGTTCAGGACGCCCCTCAACGTCAAGAAGTGACGAAAGCGTCGACAAAATCAATGCTCTCATTCGTGAAGACCGTCGCCGAACCATTGATCAACTCTGTGAGATGTCTGGGATATCATGGAGTTCAATTCAGAGGATTTCATCCAAAGATTTGCACATGAGCAGAGTTGCAGCCAAATTTGTCCCTCGCCTTCTCACAGATAAGCAAAGGGAGCGTCGACTTCAGGCATGTTTTGAACTTCAAAATCAGCTCGAAGAGGACCCTGAACTTTTTTCCAAGGTGATTACTGGTGATGAATCGTGGTGCTATGGATACGACCCCGAAACAAAGTAGCAATCAAGCGTTTTGCCACTGTGGAGGAGGTAAATCAAAAATCGCTGGAAGGCCTAAAGAACATCCCGATAAGTGAATTTAGAAAATGTTTTAAACATTGGAAGGATCGTTTACAGAGGTGCCTTGTGGTCAAAGGAGAATACTTTGAAGGTGATCAAAATTTGGTGTAAAAATATTAAAAAATAAAGAAATTATGACGAAATTCCCGTTTTTTTTTTTCGGTCCCCCCTCGTAGATCATCAGGAAAGAAAACTATTCGCTCTGAACGTTATTCATCCAATATAAAAGAATACCGAAAGTACTGTCGCATTTAGGGGGGAAATAGGGTTAGGACAGCGTTATCTCAATGATTTTCATGAATTTTTTTATAGTATAAAAAATGAATATAATTTATTGAAACTTTGAGTATATTTTTTTTACATATATTTAAGTATATACGATAAAATTTTTGAAGAATTTCCGTGAAAAACACCGAAGATATTAGCGACCCCATATTGCGGGTCACAATCAGACTCAGCATTTTGCGTACATTCTGGAATCCGCAATTTTCATCTGAAATGAAACGAGGTTGGAATTTACTTTTATTATATGTCTCTCTTCTATATGAACCTAAATGCTATCAAAAAATAGAAAACTGAATTTTTTACAGGGGTCAAAACAAAAAAGCATGATATTTTGCCATTTTTTACACTTTATTTGCAAAAAAAAAATTATTTTAAATAATGATAATTTTCCGATTTTAGGTTCATGTAGAGCGCAATACTATGAAGAAAGTAACTGCCAATTTTCAAAACGATTGGTTGAAAACTTTTCAAACTAGCGTGTACGCAAGTTCAAAAAAAGTTGTCTTCAGAAAAATGCGTTTGAAAAAATAGTACCAAGAAAAACAAAGTCAAGGCAGTCATAAATTTTCTTCGGTGTTTTTCAAGGAAATTCTTCAAAAATTGTATAGTATATACTTAAATATATGTATAAAATATTCTCAAAGTTTCAATAAATTATATTCATTTTTTATACTATAAAAAAATTCATGAAAATCATTGAGAAAACGCTGTCCTAACCCTATTTCCCCCCTTAATGGCATATAACAATAGAAAGAGTCGGAATTTTCATTTAAAATTTTGGGAACATATTTTTCAATAGTTTTACTAACAATTTATGAAATAAAAAAAAATCGATTCTTTGAACCGTCTAACCCAACTTCCCCTCTTTACTCAACGTGACATTCTCTCGTTTCATTGTACGAAATTCCGGTTCTCTCTGCTATCAAATCCTTACACCGTTTCTGTCAAAGACGCGATTCGATTTAATTTCTTTCGAACGGCTACCGCAGTGGAAATCCTCTTGTGCGCTCAATGCTCAAGCCATCTGAGAGTAAGGACATACTGAAAGTTTGAAAGAGAGGAAGCAAAGGATACCGAGAGGAAAGATCGGAAGCTACTGTTGGAGGGTGATGGAGGGGTTTCATGGAATCAAATCAAAGCGTGAACTCGTAACTTTCATTCCGTTCCGCTAAGAGGCTCCGCGCCCTTGGAGCCTCTCTTCTCTTGTGCATAGGCGAGGGTATGGTTTGGGACGACGAGAGCGGTGATGCCTGAAAAGGTCGAAGTGAGAAAACGAGAAACAGAAAGTGGAACGAGGATTGGCAGGAAGAAGAAAAAAAAAGAAAACCAATGGCATTTCGTTATTGCACGAGCGAAGGACACAACGACAAAGAAAATCCTCTTCAAGAACTTTTCATTAATTATAGCCGAAAACATAACTTGACCAAAATAATGAGTTTCATAAACGTTTCTGTACAGAGACGGGGCAACGATGTGTCGATGTGGAAACGGAAACAAATGTTTTTGGCCGCGACTTGTTTTTTAACATCGGATATCTTTTTTGAGGCGATATTATAAACTTGAGATTGGCTAATTAACGGAGCATCTTTTAACAAAGTGAGCCGTCGAAAGTTAAAATTGTATCAATGGATTGTTTAAAAAAAAATCCGCCGAAAACGCACCCCTTTAGAAATTAGCATAAATCTGCGTACGTATCTACTATAATTAAGCTGGAGATTTTGTATGTTTGTTCGAACGCGCTAATCTCAGGAAATACTAATCCGATTTGAAGAATTCTTTTTGCATTAGATAGCCCGTTTATTCGGGGAGGCTTTAGGCTATATAACTTCTTGCTATAACCCTAAGAAGCGGCGGCGGCGGCGGTTTATTTTTTAGTGATTGGTCCTTTTATTTTTTCACATAATTTCCAGGTGGTATTTATAGTTAATAAAATGAACTTAATTATGTACTCATAATGGGTATGAAACAGATATATAATTCAAATTTAATGCGGGTGAAATCACGGGGTAGCGCTATTTTGATAATAAATCGCCATAATTATTATTTTATGCCAAAAATACGGGTACGATAAAAATTTGCACAAACGAGTTATAAATTAAAGCAACACTTTCGACTAGTGGGCTACGTTTCGCAGTTTATTTTTGTAGAAATTTTCGGTGAAACATCGATTTGGTACATTATATTATTGAAAACCGATATCGAATTTAACTTGGCGTAGCCAAATCAATTGTTTCACCGTCCGTAATAATTCCACCAATAATAATAACGATCATAGGAACGATAATAATAACGATGACGATTAATAACGAGAACATTTAGCCCGGGCTGATGGAAAGTTTGTTCGGAGGGCACGCAGCGTCGACATCGGAGGGTGAGGCGAAATGATCAGGGAGTTGGGTTATATCGACAGACCGGAGTTTTCGGTTGGGTTTCGGGGGGGGTGGGGTGGGTGGAAATTGTGGAGGAGGACGCTGGAGTTCGAACGAGTAGCGGAAATGGGGAAAAAGACGGTTGGATGAGCTGGTCTGACGGGCTAGAAAGCAACGAGGGTGGAACGAACTCGCTCCTTCGGCAAACATTTTTATGCTATTACGAGAATCCGAGAGTGGATATTAAGCGAACGCACATGCAGCTGCAGAAAACCACTCGATGCCGCTGCTACCGTTCGCTTGGTCACACCCACCCCCGGAATTTCAGCCCTGAATCCTTTCGGTGTGTTCTCGAGGAGCCAAGATAAATCGATTGCCTCGCTTTAACCTCTAATCGTGCTACGATAGCTCGAAGAACCAAGTTTTCGTTGTAACGAATACTAATTCTCTTCTTCTTTTACTTTCGTTCGCTTTTCTTATTTATTTTTCTACCAGCTTGCTCTCTTATCCGTGCGACAAACGTTAAAGGGGGGAAATAGGGTTAGGACAGCGTTTTCTCAATGATTTTCATGAATTTTTTTATAGTATAAAAAATGAATATAATTTATTGAAACTTTGAGAATATTTTATACATATATTTAAGTATATACTATAAAATTTTTATACATATATTTAAGTATATACTATAAAATTTTTATACATATATTTAAGTATTTACTATAAAATATTAGCGACCCCATATTGCAGGTCACAATCAGACTCAGCATTTTGCGTACATTCTGGAAGCCGCAATTTTCATCTGAAATCAAACAAGGTTGTAATTTACTTTTATTATATGTCTCTCTTCTATATGAACCTAAATGCTATCAAAAAAATAGAAAATTAAATGTTTTACAGGGGTCAAAACAAAAAAGCATGATTTTTTGCTATTTTTCACAAATCTATTTGCAAAAAAAAAATTATTTTAAATTATAATAATATTCCGATTTTAGGTTCATATAGAGCGCGATACTATGAAGAAAGTAACTGCCAATTTTCAAAACGATCGGTTGAAAACTTTTCAAACTAGCGTGTACGCAAGTTAAAAAAAAGTCCTTTTTTAGAAAAACGCGTTTGAAGAAATAGTACCAAGAAAAACAAGCAATATGGGGTCGCTAATATCTTCGGTGTTTTACAAGGAAATTCTTCAAAAAGTTTTTCAAAATTACATAGTATATACTTGAATATATGTATAAAATATTCTCAAAGTTTCAATAAATTATATTCATTTTTTGTGGTATAAAAAAATTCATGAAAATCATTGAGAAAACGCTGTCCTAACCCTATTTCCTCCCTTAATGGCTTATAACAATAGAACGAGTCGGAATTTTCATTTTTAATTTTGGGAACATATTTTTCAATAGTTTTACTAACAATTTATGAAATAAAAAAAAATCGATTTTTCGAACCGTCTAACCCTATTTCCCCCCTTAAGTATTAAACTGCTCTCGATAATTGACATAGGGTGAGTTGCGTGGGAGGGGTGTGTCGGATGTATGAGAGAAACTTAGCTCCGAGGGAAACATACTTTCTGAAACTGACTCAGAAGAGGTTCGTGAGTTATGGGATTTGAAAGATAGCTGAACACAAACAGGATAGAAAAACGGACAGGAATTATGTGCTCGAAGTTGTTCGAAGTATATATTTTTATATCAAAAGTTTAATCCGTTGGTACATTAAAAAAACTGCACGCTCAACGCTACTATTATACACTTTTTTCGAGAACTCGGGAAAACTTTTTCTTCTTATTTGCAGAAATATATAAAATATATAGATTTCTATATATAAAATATATAGAAATATAGATAAAAAATGAATATAATTTATTGAAACTTTGAGAATATTTTATACATATATTTAAGTATATACTATAAAATTTGTATAGATATATTTAAGTATATACTATAAAATATTAGCGACCTCATATTGCAGGTCACAATCAGACTCAGCATTTTGCGGACAATCTGGAAGCCGCAATTTTCATCTGAAATCAAACGAGGTTGTAATTTACTTTTATTACATGCCTCTCTTCTATATGAACCTAAATGCTATGAAAGAATAGAAAATTGAATATTTTACAGGGGTCAAAACAAAAAAGCATGATTTTTTGCCATTTTTTTACAACTTCATTTGCAAAAAAAAAATTATTTTTTATAATGATAATATTCCGATTTTAGGTTAATACAGAGCGCAATACTATGAAGAAAGTAACTGCCAATTTTCAAAACGATTGGTTGAAAACTTTTCAAACTAGCGTGTACGCAAGTTCAAAAAAAGTCGTTTTCGTTAAAACGCGTTTGAAAAAATAGTACCAAGAAAAACAAGCAATATGGGGTTACTAATATCTTCGCTGTTTTACAAGGAAATTCTTCAAAAGGTTTTTCAAAATTATATACTATATACTTAAATATATGTATAAAATATTCTCAAAGTTTCAATAAATGATATTCATTTTTTATAGTATAAAAAAATTCATGAAAATCATTGAGAAAACGCTGTCCTAACCCTATTTCCTCCCTTAATGGCTTATAACAATAGAACGAGTCGGAATTTTCATTTAAAATTTTGGGAACATATTTTTCAATAGTTTTACTAACAATTTATGAAATAAAAAAAAACCGATTTTTTGAACCGTCCAACCCTATTTGCCCCCTTAAGGATTAAACTGCTCTCGATAGTTGACATGGGGTGAGTTGCGGTGGAGGGGTGTGTCGGATGTATGGGAGAAACTTAGCTCCGAGGGAAACATACTTTCTCAAACTGACTCGGAAGAGGTTCGTGAGTTATGGGATACTTAAAAAAATTTTTTATTGAGTCGAACAATAATTTTGCCGACATTTTATAACTCGTCGAATACCCGAAAATGTATGAAATATCATTAATGAAAGTTCAACAGGCCGCCATGAAAATATTTCAAATAATTTTTTTTTTAATGTACAAGTATTCTCTAAGGATCAATAAATGCACGTGTAAATTTTCATCAAGACAACTTCAACGGTTCAAACGTTATTGCACATTAGAAATGACGTCAAAAATCTCGCTCTAGACCAGACTACGGCCTTAAAAGATAGCTGAACACAAGACAGGATCGAAGTTGCTCGAAGTATATATTTTTATATCAAAAGTTTAATCCGTTGGTACCATTAAAAAAACTGCACGCTCAACGTTACTATTATACTCGTTTTTTTCGAGAACTCGGGAAAACTTTTTCTTCTTATTTGCAGAAATACCTCGTAAATAGCGTTGATTTCAGCGGCAACGACGCAAACGATTGGGCGAATTTTAATATTCCGTTCTTTCGTGCAAAGCTGAACTTTTTATACGAAAGTAAGGTCAAGGTAATTGGAGACGTAAAATTCTACTAGCTGGTTCTTTTAATAATCCCTTCTCATTTTTTGTTCATTCATTTTTCTTCGTCTCTCTAGCAGTTCGCTCATTAGCGATATGGGCAGTTGGTGGTAACGCGAAAAAGAGACATTGTTTTTTCGTGACGTTACGTGAGCGAAGTAACTGCCACGAACGAGAGCACGAGAGACCAAAAGGTAGAAAGAGAGACAGGGAGAAATGCGATAGAAGCAGGGGTGAAATTTGTGTTGTTTTCTCGCTGTTGGTGAGATGAGGCAAGAGCGTCAGGTGTCACGCTACAATCCTACAGAAGCGATTAACCGCGCCTTGCAGAGGCCTAGAAATGCGCTGCTCAGACTATCGTTGGACGCTACGAGAGAGATCCTCCGGAGGTCAGCTCAATAGGGTGAAACTCCGACAAAGAAAGAGAGAGAAACGGCGAGGGGATAAGGCGCGTTCGGTGACACTGCATCACGAAGTACTAACCCTATTATTTATGTAACGTCGTAAAACTTGTGGCGTGCCTAAACGCCATATCAACCAGTTCCCTTGGTCTCTGTCTCGCGGGTTCAAGCCCTCTCGCAGGCATTCCACGATCCGCGATTGTCGACTTCTTTTACCCGCGTGGGTACGAGGGGTTGAATTAAACCCACATGGAATCGTTGGTGCGGTAGGTGGTTGTAAAAACCCTTGAGGAATCGGCTAATGAACGAAGAGCGGACGATGTGTGTTACGTGCGAAAATGAAGAGAAAAAAAAGTCGGTAGGGAAGAAAAGCTCGACGGAAAGAGGGCAGTTGAATCGATCTACCCCTTCGCCCTCTTCTTAGTCAAACTTTACATGCTCACTCGGAACACTTACGCCCTCGTTTCGTATATGTTAATTCGCATCACATAAAAAATAATAATTCTACTTTATGGAACTTATGGTTGAAAATAAGAGGTCGGAATTTCCGCGAGAAAGATATGAGCGAAAGGCAACCATAATTGTAAAAGATCTTTTATAGAATTCACTTTGAATATATTGTTATTTAACGTTTCGCCTTTTGTTTTGCACAGTTGCAGTATTCCATGGAGCTGGATTACGACGAAGTTGGTGTGCACGGTCGTAGCGCCGAGTCCATCGCCCTCTTACGACCGCGAGTTAATGTTTCGGCGAAAGGTGAGGTACCGATTAATCTTCAGGTATTCAGAATCAGACTACCGTGCTCTGGTCTCGTCAGCGCCGAAATACCGATGACCCTGAAGCTCAACGTAACCGCACCTACTGGCACAAGATACAATGATACAATTCTCGTCTTCAGGAGGAACAAAATATGCTTGAAAGGTATATCAAGATGTTATTACCGTATTAAGGGAGGGAAATAGGGTTAGGACAGCGTTTTCTCAATGATCTTCATGAATTTTTTTATAGTATAAAAAATGAATATAATTTATCGAAACTTTGAGAATATTTTGTACTAATATTTAAGTATATACTATAAATTTTTTGAAGAATTTCCTTGAAAAACACCGGGGATATTAGCGACCCCATATTGCAGGTCACAATCAGACTCAGCATTTTGTGTACATTCTGGAAGCCGCAATTTTCATCTGAAATCAAACGAGGTTCGAATTTACTTTTATTATATGTCTCTCTTCTATATGAACCTAAATGCTATCAAAAAAATAGAAAATTGAATTTTTTACAGGGGTCAAAACAAAAAAGCATGATTTTTGACGTTTTTTACAACTTTATTTGCGAAAAAAAAATTATTTTAAATAGTGATAATATTCCGATTTTAGGTTCATATAGAGCGCAATACTATGAAGAAAGTAACTGTCAATTTTCAAAACGATTGGTTGAAAAATTTTCGAACTAGCGTGTACGCAAGTTCAAAAAAAGTCGTTTTCAGAAAAACGCGTTTGAAATAATAATACCCGCTCGGTTATACACGTGGCGCGCTTGGGACCTGAAGGAGAGCTACTCACTTCAATGGCTTATAACAATAGAACGAGTCGAAATTTTCATTTAAAATTTTGGGAACATATTTTTCAATAGTTTTACTAACAATTTATGAAATAAAAAAAATCGATTTTTTGAACCGTCTAACGCTATTTCCTGCCTTAAAGTAACTACACGGGTTACGAACTAGTAGGATGAGTGCTCCATTTTGTTTGAGGTATCCCATACCGCTGCGCGCGCTGAAAACCGAGTAACTTTAAAAAATTATTATGAACGTTATATGGTGAAAAAACAATTAAATAGTTGATTTCACATTTTTTTAAACTAATAAATTTGTAAAAAAATATTAACATTATCTTTTACGGGTATAAATGGACGACTGATGAAAACCATGGCGCCTCCTTGTCGACATCATAACTTCATCAAAAATTGTCCAATCTGCAAAAGTAAAAAAGAATCTAGTAAAATAATGTTGTAGTAATAGTCTGACGGAGGGAATTGTTATTATTTTTTTCAAAAATAAAGAAATTACAATATTTCATACTTCAGTATGCATTTAAAAAAAAAAAATAGTGTTTAATAATTTATAAAAAATTGTTCAACCAAAAAATTAAAAAACCTCTCACACTATAGAGAAAGTAATTATCAAGATTTATGAAAAATAAAAGTTAAAAAATATTATAAATTGACTGAGTTATCGTGCTGACACTATCGAAAAACATAGTTTTGAGAAAAACGCGTTTAAAGTTTCTGGTAGGTTGTCGTCTCGATTCTATGTCCGGTCACATTTATTGCCATAACTTCGTAACGGAGTGGAATTTTCTTAAAAGTTTTTTTTTTCAAAATCTTTAAAAGTATAAAAGATAAAAATCGGTGAAAATTTAGTTCGATTTTTTCAAAATTTCAGGGGTATGTGAGCCCTTAATATACGAAGCAAGAATAAATTTAAAAAAATATCAAATATCAAAGAAACGTAAAGTTTTCGTGATTATTAATTTTTAACTATTTTTACTGACTATTTATGATATGTTAAGTGCGCTGGCATTGCTTTATGACATTTTTTGTCCACTACAGACTCGTACACAGGCAGTTATCTGAATAGTTTTCGAATAAATTGCTTAAAACATAAACAAGACTTATACAGTTTGATTAGTGAAGGGTTGGACCAGCCTCTATACGAGGTCTGTTCAAAAAGTATCGCAAATTTAGTATTTCCGCGGGCTACGTACATTCGATTTTCGATTTTGTGGCGTAAGGTTGGTACTCATGTCCCTCACTTATGCTGAAAAAATCGGCCATTTTGAATGTTTAGTTAATCGCTGACAGCTGTTTTGGTTAGACGTGTTTTGGCTTGTCTTCGATTTTTGCCTATTCCAAAAAATGGATCAAAGAATCCGTATCAAATTTTGTGTGAAAAACAAAATTAAGTGGGCGGACGCATTCCGAATGTTGACTGTGGCATATGATGAAGCTACCTTGGGCCAAAGCAACGTTTATCGGTGGTACAAAATGTTCTCAGAGGGCCGAGAAGATGCGAACAACGAAATGCGTTCCGGACGCCCGAGCACATCAACAACAGACGAAAACATTGATGAAGCGAAGAAAATAATATTGCCCAATCGTCGAATCACCGTTAGAGAAGTTGCCGAGGAACTGAACATATCGATTTGCTCGTGCCATTCGATTTTTACCAATGATTCGGGCACGAGACGGGTCGCCGCCAAATTCGTGCCAAAATTGCTCAATTTCGAACGAAAAACAGTGTCGCGTTAACATTGCTAAGGAGCCGTTGGACTTGGTCCACGACGACCCAAATTTGCTCCAGAGGGTCATAACTGGTGACGAATCATGAGTTTATGGTTATGACGTGAAAACCAAAGCTCAATCATCGCAATGGAAGCTGCTTTTTTTTGGAATTGGCGAAAATCGAAGACAAGCCTGTGCTGGAAAACTTAATTTATAATTGTACCGGTGATGACGAGGTACGAAAAGCCACGAGAGTCACCGAAAATTGCCATCGTTTCCCCTCAATGATTTTCGCGGATTCTCGGTCTCAAGTTTAGTAGTATCACGGACACCACAAGAGAGTTATCATCGATCCGCCGTAGAGATCGCAAGCTCAGGCAAAGACGCGATTGCTACTCATACATTTATATACGTATTTTCATCTAACGCTTGAATAACTGACATCGATCGTATTATCGTCGGTTCGGCGTTGCTCTTCTCAAGCATTAAAAGCATAAAGCGTCAAACGCCAGAGAAAAAACCCAGATCTGTTTCAACATCATTGTTTCTGCGGATTGACATCGATTCCACATAAAAAGCTAAGTCCGAACATTTGTTTAATTGTACGCGTTCGTGCGGGATTGCGATCTTCAAGCTGCGGTGGACCTATTTCTGAGTACACAGTTTATATAAAGTTTAATTTGTGAAATGATAATGTCACACATGTCTTTCTGTAAATGATGTTTGACCAATTTTATATCATTCTACCAGATATCATTGTAATTATAATAACCATCTTGTGCATTGTTCATTCCCGGGAAAACTTTATGGGTGAATATATAATAATTCCAACTGCGATATGGATGATAATTACGACGCTCTTTCTCATATATACACATCAATATATTGTATTCCAAATATCAATTTTTATTAAATCGCGATCTGAAGATCCTCGAGTATAATTTCATATCATTTTTGTTTAACGAATTATTTCATTCCCTAATGACCAGAAAATAATACACAACCTTTCAAATTGATACAATAAAAAAGAACGAATTTTAAAAATAAAAAAGATTCATTACAGTCCGAAGAATCGTTCATTGTGTTTTTATTTCATTAAAAAAAAAACATAATCTTGGAGTGATCAACGACTAAACTATAAAGTACAGTATAAGTATAAAGTACAGTTGACAAAATCTTCAAAACAATCGATTGAGATATCTCGAGAAATGTCAGGTCTTGGACGAAGTAGCAAGAGCATCCTAAAAGTAAATTTAAAGAATTCAACTTTTTTTGCATTTCGGCGTAAAGAAGTGTCTTCACTAAAATCGCCGTAACGTTGCTTCCCGATGGAGTTGGAACCCCACTCTGTGCTCATTCTTTTCGTGATCGAAACCCCTTTAAAATGGCGCTTGAATCATTGTGCTATCATTATTTTTCGATTTTTCACAGATTTTTAAAATCGAACCATCGATTTTTGCGGATTTCTACATACATACCCCTTCTCATTTTTTTCGCCGATTTTCATCCTGCTCTCACGGCTACAATAATTGAGATATCGGGATGATCCAAAATGCATTCTCTAAGACTACTCGAGACGTTTTGAAAACGCATGTCAAAACCCAAAATCGATGAAACGGGAGCCAAGTTATGACCATTTGAAATTTCGAGATTTTTAGGTTTTCGAAATGGTGGGCCAAAAATTAAAAATTTTTTTTTTTCTCATTTTTCAATGTTTCGATACCCCATTCGATCGGAAATTTTCCGCTGATTACGAATAACACCGAGTTTTAGTCGAAATCTCAAAATACCAATGTGAAAAATGCGAAATTTGGCTGATCACGAATAACACCCCTTTTCGTCGAAATCTCAATATTTCAATGAGAAAAAGGCGAAAAACGAAAAAAATCACTTTTTGGACGATTTTCAATGATATTTCGAGTCTCTCAAGGAAACGGGTACTGAATCAGTAATCAGCGAGTCAAAATACATCGATATAGCGTCCTAAAAGTAAACGCATGTCAAAACCGAAAATCGATGAAACGGGAGCCAAGTTATGACCATTTGAAATTTCGAGATTTTTAGGTTTTCGAAATGGTGGGCCAAAAATTAAAAAATTTTTTTTTTCTCATTTTTCAATGTTTCGATACCCCATTCGATCGGAAATTTTCCGCTGATTACGAATAACACCGAATTTTAGTCGGAATCTCAAAATACCAATGTGAAAAATGCGAAATTTGGCTGATCACGAATAACACCCCTTTTCGTCGAAATCTCAATATTTCAATGAGAAAAAGGCGAAAATCGAAAAAAATCACTTTTTGGACGATTTTCAATGATATTTCGAGTCTCTCAAGGAAACCGGTACTGAATCAGTAATCAGCGAGTCAAAATACATCGATATAGCGTCCTAAAAGTAAATTTAAAGAATTCAACATTTTTTTGCATTTCGGCGAAAAAGAAGTCTCTCCACTAAAATCGCTGTAACGTTGCTTCACGATGGAGTTGGAACCCCACTCTGTGCTCATTCTTTTCGTGATCGAAACCCCTTTAAAATGGCGCTTGAATCATTGTGCTATCATTATTTTTCGATTCTTCACAGATTTTTAAAGTCGGACCATCGATTTTTGCGGATTTCTCCATACATACACCTTCTCATTTTTTTCACCGATATTCATCCTGCTCTCACGGCTACAATAATTGAGATATCGGGATGATCCAAAATGCATTCTCTAAGTCTACTCGAGACGTTTTGAAAACGCGCGTCAAAACCCAAAATCGATGAAACGGGAGCTAAGTTATGACCATTTGAAATTTCGAGATATTTAGGTTTTCAAAATGGTGGGCCAAAAATAAAAAAAAAATTTTTTTCTCATTTTTCAATGTTTCGATACCCCATTCGATCGGAAATTATCCGCTGATTACGAATAACACCGAGTTTTAGTCGAAATCTCAAAATACCAATGTGAAAAATGCGAAATTTGGCTGATCACGAATAACACCCCTTTTCGTCGAAATCTCAATATTTCAATGAGAAAAAGGCGAAAAACGAAAAAAATCACTTTTTGGACGATTTTCAATAAAATTTCGAGTCTCTCAAGGAAACGGGTACTGAATCAGTAATCAGCGAGTCAAAATACATCGATATAGCGTCCTAAAAGTAAATTTAAAGAATTCAACATTTTTTTGCATTTCGCGTAAAGAAGTGTCTTCACTAAAATCGCTGTAACGTTGCTTCCCGATGGAGTTGGAACCGCACTCTGTGCTCATTCTTTTCGTGATCGAAACCCCTTTGAAATGGCGCTTGAATCATTGTGCTATCATTATTTTTCGATTTTTCACAGATTTTTGAAGTCGGACCATCGATTTTTGCGGATTTCTCCATACATACCCCTTCTCATTTTTTTCGCCGATTTTCATCCTGCTATCACGGCTACAATAATTGAGATATCGGGATGATCCAAAATGCATTCTCTAAGACTACTCGAGACGTTTTGAAAACGCACGTCAAAACCCAAAATCGATGAAACGGGAGCCAAGTTATGACCATTTGAAATTTCGAGATTTTTAGGTTTTCGAAATGGTGGGCCAAAAATAAAAAAAAAATTTTTTTCTCATTTTTCAATGTTTCGATACCCCATTCGATCGGAAATTATCCGCTGATTACGAATAACACCGAGTTTTAGTCGAAATCTCAAAATACCAATGTGAAAAATGCGAAATTTGGCTGATCACGAATAACACCCCTTTTCGTCGAAATCTCAATATTTCAATGAGAAAAAGGCGAAAAACGAAAAAAATCACTTTTTGGACGATTTTCAATGATATTTCGAGTCTCTCAAGGAAACGGGCACTGAATCAGTAATCAGCGAGTCAAAATACATCGATATAGCGTCCTAAAAGTAAATTTAAAGAATTCAACTTTTTTTGCATTTCGGCGTAAAGAAGTGTCTTCACTAAAATCGCCGTAACGTTGCTTCCCGATGGAGTTGGAACCCCACTCTGTGTTCATTCTTTTCGTGATCGAAACCCCATTAAAATGGCGCTTGAATCATTGTGCTATCATTATTTTTCGATTTTTCACAGATTTTTGAAGTCGGACCATCGATTTTTGCGGATTTCTCCATACATACCCCTTCTCATTTTTTTCGCCGATTTTCATCCTGCTATCACGGCTACAATAATTGAGATATCGGGATGATCCAAAATGCATTCTCTAAGACTACTCGAGACGTTTTGAAAACGCACGTCAAAACCCAAAATCGATGAAACGGGAGCCAAGTTATGACCATTTGAAATTTCGAGATTTTTAGGTTTTCGAAATGGTGGGCCAAAAATAAAAAAAAAATTTTTTTCTCATTTTTCAATGTTTCGATACCCCATTCGATCGGAAATTATCCGCTGATTACGAATAACACCGAGTTTTAGTCGAAATCTCAAAATACCAATGTGAAAAATGCGAAATTTGGCTGATCACGAATAACACCCCTTTTCGTCGAAATCTCAATATTTCAATGAGAAAAAGGCGAAAAACGAAAAAAATCACTTTTTGGACGATTTTCAATGATATTTCGAGTCTCTCAAGGAAACGGGCACTGAATCAGTAATCAGCGAGTCAAAATACATCGATATAGCGTCCTAAAAGTAAATTTAAAGAATTCAACTTTTTTTGCATTTCGGCGTAAAGAAGTGTCTTCACTAAAATCGCCGTAACGTTGCTTCCCGATGGAGTTGGAACCCCACTCTGTGTTCATTCTTTTCGTGATCGAAACCCCATTAAAATGGCGCTTGAATCATTGTGCTATCATTATTTTTCGATTTTTCACAGATTTTTGAAGTCGGACCATCGATTTTTGCGGATTTCTCCATACATACCCCTTCTCATTTTTTTCGCCGATTTTCATCCTGCTATCACGGCTACAATAATTGAGATATCGGGATGATCCAAAATGCATTCTCTAAGACTACTCGAGACGTTTCGAAAACGCACGTCAAAACCCAAAATCGATGAAACGGGAGCCAAGTTATGACCATTTGAAATTTCGAGATTTTTAGGTTTTCGAAATGGTGGGCCAAAAATAAAAAAAAATTTTTTTTCTCATTTTTCAATGTTTCGATACCCCATTCGATCGGAAATTTTCCGCTGATTACGAATAACACCGAGTTTTAGTCGAAATCTCAAAATACCAATGTGAAAAATGCGAAATTTGGCTGATCACGAATAACACCCCTTTTCGTCGAAATCTCAATATTTCAATGAGAAAAAGGCGAAAAACGAAAAAAATCACTTTTTGGACGATTTTCAATAAAATTTCGAGTCTCTCAAGGAAACGGGTACTGAATCAGTAATCAGCGAGTCAAAATACATCGATATAGCGTCCTAAAAGTAAATTTAAAGAATTCAACATTTTTTTGCATTTCGGCGTAAAGAAGTGTCTTCACGAAAATCGCTGTAACGTTGCTTCCCGATGGAGTTGGAACCGCACTCTGTGCTCATTCTTTTCGTGATCGAAACCCCTTTAAAATGGCGCTTGAATCATTGTGCTATCATTATTTTTCGATTTTTCACAGATTTTTAAAGTCGGACCATCGATTTTTGCGGATTTCTCCATACATACCCCTTCTCATTTTTTTCGCCGATTTGCATCCTGCTATCACGGCTACAATAATTGAGATATCGGGATGATCCAAAATGCATTCTCTAAGACTACTCGAGACGTTTTGAAAACGCACGTCAAAACCCAAAATCGATGAAACGGGAGCCAAGTTATGACCATTTGAAATTTCGAGATTTTTAGGTTTTCGAAATGGTGGGCCAAAAATAAAAAAAAAATTTTTTTCTCATTTTTCAATGTTTCGATACCCCATTCGATCGGAAATTTTCCGCTGATTACGAATAACACCGAGTTTTAGTCGAAATCTCAAAATACCAATGTGAAAAATGCGAAATTTGGCTGATCACGAATAACACCCCTTTTCGTCGAAATCTCAATATTTCAATGAGAAAAAGGCGAAAAACGAAAAAAATCACTTTTTGGACGATTTTCAATGATATTTCGCGTCTCTCAAGGAAACGGGTACTGAATCAGTAATCAGCGAGTCAAAATACATCGATATAGCATCCTAAAAGTAAATTTAAAGAATTCAACTTTTTTTGCATTTCGGCGTAAAGAAGTGTCTTCACTAAAATCGCCGTAACGTTGCTTCCCGATGGAGTTGGAACCCCACTCTGTGCTCATTCTTTTCGTGATCGAAACCCCTTTAAAATGGCGCTTGAATCATTGTGCTATCATTATTTTTCGATTCTTCACAGATTTTTAAAGTCGGACCATCGATTTTTGCGGATTTCTCCATACATACCCCTTCTCATTTTTTTCGCCGATTTTCATCTTGCTATCACGGCTACAATAATTGAGATATCGGGATGATCCAAAATGCATTCTCTAAGACTACTCGAGACGTTTTGAAAACGCACGTCAAAACCCAAAATCGATGAAACGGGAGCCAAGTTATGACCATTTGAAATTTCGAGATTTTTAGGTTTTCGAAATGGTGGGCCAAAAATTAAAAAAAATTTTTTTTCTCATTTTTCAATGTTTCGATACCCCATTCGATCGGAAATTATCCGCTGATTACGAATAACACCGAGTTTTAGTCGAAATCTCAAAATACCAATGTGAAAAATGCGAAATTTGGCTGATCACGAATAACACCCCTATTCGTCGAAATCTCAATATTTCAATGAGAAAAAGGCGAAAAACGAAAAAAATCACTTTTTGGACGATTTTCAATAAAATTTCGAGTCTCTCAAGGAAACGGGTACTGAATCAGTAATCAGCGAGTCAAAATACATCGATATAGCGTCCTAAAAGTAAATTTAAAGAATTCAACATTTTTTTGCATTTCGGCGTAAAGAAGTGTCTTCACGAAAATCGCTGTAACGTTGCTTCCCGATGGAGTTGGAACCGCACTCTGTGCTCATTCTTTTCGTGATCGAAACCCCTTTAAAATGGCGCTTGAATCATTGTGCTATCATTATTTTTCGATTTTTCACAGATTTTTAAAGTCGGACCATCGATTTTTGCGGATTTCTCCATACATACCCCTTCTCATTTTTTTCGCCGATTTGCATCCTGCTATCACGGCTACAATAATTGAGATATCGGGATGATCCAAAATGCATTCTCTAAGACTACTCGAGACGTTTTGAAAACGCACGTCAAAACCCAAAATCGATGAAACGGGAGCCAAGTTATGACCATTTGAAATTTCGAGATTTTTAGGTTTTCGAAATGGTGGGCCAAAAATTAAAAAAATTTTTTTTTCTCATTTTTCAATGTTTCGATACCCCATTCGATCGGAAATTTTCCGCTGATTACGAATAACACCGAGTTTTAGTCGAAATCTCAAAATACCAATGTGAAAAATGCGAAATTTGGCTGATCACGAATAACACCCCTTTTCGTCGAAATCTCAATATTTCAATGAGAAAAAGGCGAAAAACGAAAAAAATCACTTTTTGGACGATTTTCAATGATATTTCGAGTCTCTCAAGGAAACGGGTACTGAATCAGTAATCAGCGAGTCAAAATACATCGATATAGCGTCCTAAAAGTAAATTTAAAGAATTCAACTTTTTTTGCATTTCGGCGTAAAGAAGTGTCTTCACTAAAATCGCCGTAACGTTGCTTCCCGATGGAGTTGGAACCCCACTCTGTGCTCATTCTTTTCGTGATCGAAACCCCTTTAAAATGGCGCTTGAATCATTGTGCTATCATTATTTTTCGATTTTTCACAGATTTTTGAAGTCGGACCATCGATTTTTGCGGATTTCTTCATACATACCCCTTCTCATTTTTTTCGCCGATTTTCATCCTGCTATCACGGCTACAATAATTGAGATATCGGGATGATCCAAAATGCATTCTCTAAGACTACTCGAGACGTTTTGAAAACGCACGTCAAAACCCAAAATCGATGAAACGGGAGCCAAGTTATGACCATTTGAAATTTCGAGATTTTTAGGTTTTCGAAATGGTGGGCGAAAAATAAAAAAAATTTTTTTTTCTCATTTTTCAATGTTTCGATACCCCATTCGATCGGAAATTTTCCGCTGATTACGAATAACACCGAGTTTTAGTCGAAATCTCAAAATACCAATGTGAAAAATGCGAAATTTGGCTGATCACGAATAACACCCCTTTTCGTCGAAATCTCAATATTTCAATGAGAAAAAGGCGAAAAACGAAAAAAATCACTTTTTGGACGATTTTCAATAAAATTTCGAGTCTCTCAAGGAAACGGGTACTGAATCAGTAATCAGCGAGTCAAAATACATCGATATAGCGTCCTAAAAGTAAATTTAAAGAATTCAACATTTTTTTGCATTTCGGCGTAAAGAAGTGTCTTCACGAAAATCGCTGTAACGTTGCTTCCCGATGGAGTTGGAACCGCACTCTGTGCTCATTCTTTTCGTGATCGAAACCCCTTTAAAATGGCGCTTGAATCATTGTGCTATCATTATTTTTCGATTTTTCACAGATTTTTAAAGTCGGACCATCGATTTTTGCGGATTTCTCCATACATACCCCTTCTCATTTTTTTCGCCGATTTGCATCCTGCTATCACGGCTACAATAATTGAGATATCGGGATGATCCAAAATGCATTCTCTAAGACTACTCGAGACGTTTTGAAAACGCACGTCAAAACCCAAAATCGATGAAACGGGAGCCAAGTTATGACCATTTGAAATTTCGAGATTTTTAGGTTTTCGAAATGGTGGGCCAAAAATAAAAAAAAAATTTTTTTCTCATTTTTCAATGTTTCGATACCCCATTCGATCGGAAATTTTCCGCTGATTACGAATAACACCGAGTTTTAGTCGAAATCTCAAAATACCAATGTGAAAAATGCGAAATTTGGCTGATCACGAATAACACCCCTTTTCGTCGAAATCTCAATATTTCAATGAGAAAAAGGCGAAAAACGAAAAAAATCACTTTTTGGACGATTTTCAATGATATTTCGCGTCTCTCAAGGAAACGGGTACTGAATCAGTAATCAGCGAGTCAAAATACATCGATATAGCATCCTAAAAGTAAATTTAAAGAATTCAACTTTTTTTGCATTTCGGCGTAAAGAAGTGTCTTCACTAAAATCGCCGTAACGTTGCTTCCCGATGGAGTTGGAACCCCACTCTGTGCTCATTCTTTTCGTGATCGAAACCCCTTTAAAATGGCGCTTGAATCATTGTGCTATCATTATTTTTCGATTCTTCACAGATTTTTAAAGTCGGACCATCGATTTTTGCGGATTTCTCCATACATACCCCTTCTCATTTTTTTCGCCGATTTTCATCTTGCTATCACGGCTACAATAATTGAGATATCGGGATGATCCAAAATGCATTCTCTAAGACTACTCGAGACGTTTTGAAAACGCACGTCAAAACCCAAAATCGATGAAACGGGAGCCAAGTTATGACCATTTGAAATTTCGAGATTTTTAGGTTTTCGAAATGGTGGGCCAAAAATTAAAAAAAATTTTTTTTCTCATTTTTCAATGTTTCGATACCCCATTCGATCGGAAATTATCCGCTGATTACGAATAACACCGAGTTTTAGTCGAAATCTCAAAATACCAATGTGAAAAATGCGAAATTTGGCTGATCACGAATAACACCCCTATTCGTCGAAATCTCAATATTTCAATGAGAAAAAGGCGAAAAACGAAAAAAATCACTTTTTGGACGATTTTCAATAAAATTTCGAGTCTCTCAAGGAAACGGGTACTGAATCAGTAATCAGCGAGTCAAAATACATCGATATAGCGTCCTAAAAGTAAATTTAAAGAATTCAACATTTTTTTGCATTTCGGCGTAAAGAAGTGTCTTCACGAAAATCGCTGTAACGTTGCTTCCCGATGGAGTTGGAACCGCACTCTGTGCTCATTCTTTTCGTGATCGAAACCCCTTTAAAATGGCGCTTGAATCATTGTGCTATCATTATTTTTCGATTTTTCACAGATTTTTAAAGTCGGACCATCGATTTTTGCGGATTTCTCCATACATACCCCTTCTCATTTTTTTCGCCGATTTGCATCCTGCTATCACGGCTACAATAATTGAGATATCGGGATGATCCAAAATGCATTCTCTAAGACTACTCCAGACGTTTTGAAAACGCACGTCAAAACCCAAAATCGATGAAACGGGAGCCAAGTTATGACCATTTGAAATTTCGAGATTTTTAGGTTTTCGAAATGGTGGGCCAAAAATAAAAAAAATTTGTTTTTCTCATTTTTCAATGTTTCGATACCCCATTCGATCGGAAATTATCCGCTGATTACGAATAACACCGAGTTTTAGTCGAAATCTCAAAATACCAATGTGAAAAATGCGAAATTTGGCTGATCACGAATAACACCCCTTTTCGTCGAAATCTCAATATTTCAATGAGAAAAAGGCGAAAAACGAAAAAAATCACTTTTTGGACGATTTTCAATAAAATTTCGAGTCTCTCAAGGAAACGGGTACTGAATCAGTAATCAGCGAGTCAAAATACATCGATATAGCGTCCTAAAAGTAAATTTAAAGAATTCAACATTTTTTTGCATTTCGGCGTAAAGAAGTGTCTTCACGAAAATCGCTGTAACGTTGCTTCCCGATGGAGTTGGAACCGCACTCTGTGCTCATTCTTTTCGTGATCGAAACCCCTTTAAAATGGCGCTTGAATCATTGTGCTATCATTATTTTTCGATTTTTCACAGATTTTTAAAGTCGGACCATCGATTTTTGCGGATTTCTCCATACATACCCCTTCTCATTTTTTTCGCCGATTTGCATCCTGCTATCACGGCTACAATAATTGAGATATCGGGATGATCCAAAATGCATTCTCTAAGACGACTCGAGACGTTTTGAAAACGCACGTCAAAACCCAAAATCGATGAAACGGGAGCCAAGTTATGACCATTTGAAATTTCGAGATTTTTAGGTTTTCGAAATGGTGGGCCAAAAATAAAAAAAATTTTTTTTTCTCATTTTTCAATGTTTCGATACCCCATTCGATCGGAAATTTTCCGCTGATTACGAATAACACCGAGTTTTAGTCGAAATCTCAAAATACCAATGTGAAAAATGCGAAATTTGGCTGATCACGAATAACACCCCTTTTCGTCGAAATCTCAATATTTCAATGAGAAAAAGGCGAAAAACGAAAAAAATCACTTTTTGGACGATTTTCAATAAAATTTCGAGTCTCTCAAGGAAACGGGTACTGAATCAGTAATCAGCGAGTCAAAATACATCGATATAGCGTCCTAAAAGTAAATTTAAAGAATTCAACATTTTTTTGCATTTCGGCGTAAAGAAGTGTCTTCACGAAAATCGCTGTAACGTTGCTTCCCGATGGAGTTGGAACCGCACTCTGTGCTCATTCTTTTCGTCATCGAAACCCCTTTAAAATGGCGCTTGAATCATTGTGCTATCATTATTTTTCGATTTTTCACAGATTTTTAAAGTCGGACCATCGATTTTTGCGGATTTCTCCATACATACCCCTTCTCATTTTTTTCGCCGATTTGCATCCTGCTATCACGGCTACAATAATTGAGAAATCGGGATGATCCAAAATGCATTCTCTAAGACTACTCGAGACGTTTTGAAAACGCACGTCAAAACCCAAAATCGATGAAACGGGAGCCAAGTTATGACCATTTGAAATTTCGAGATTTTTAGGTTTTCGAAATGGTGGGCCAAAAATTAAAAATTTTTTTTTTCTCTTTTTTCAATGTTTCGATACCCCAGACGATCGGAAATTTTCCGCTGATTACGAATAACACCGAGTTTTAGTCGAAATCTCAAAATACCAATGTGAAAAATGCGAAATTTGGCTGATCACGAATAACACCCCTTTTCGTCGAAATCTCAATATTTCAATGAGAAAAAGGCGAAAAACGAAAAAAATCACTTTTTGGACGATTTTCAATGATATTTCGAGTCTCTCAAGGAAACGGGTACTGAATCAGTAATCAGCGAGTCAAAATACATCGATATAGCGTCCTAAAAGAAAATTTAAAGAATTCAACTTTTTTTGCATTTCGGCGTAAAGAAGTGTCTTCACTAAAATCGCCGTAACGTTGCTTCCCGATGGAGTTGGAACCCCACTCTGTGCTCATTCTTTTCGTGATCGAAACCCCTTTAAAATGGCGCTTGAATCATTGTGCTATCATTATTTTTCGATTTTTCACAGATTTTTAAAGTCGGACCATCGACTTTTGCGGATTTCTCCATACATACCCCTTCTCATTTTTTTTGCCGATTTTCATCCTGCTCTCACGGCAACAATAATTGAGATATCGGGATGATCCAAAATGCATTCTCTAAGACTACTCGAGACGTTTTGAAAACGCACGTCAAATCCCAAAATCGATGAAACGGGAGCCAAGTTATGACCATTTGAAATTTCGAGATTTTTAGGTTTTCGAAATGGTGGGCCAAAAATTAAAATTTTTTTTTTTTCTCATTTTTCAATGTTTCGATACCCCATTCGATCGGAAATTTTCCGCTGATTACGAATAACACCGAGTTTTAGTCGAAATCTCAAAATACCAATGTGAAAAATTCGAAATTTGGCTGATCACGAATAACACCCCTTTTCGTCGAAATCTCAATATTTCAATGAGAAAAAGGCGAAAAACGAAAAAAATCACTTTTTGGACGATTTTAAATAAAATTTCGAGTTTCTCAAGGAAACGGGTACTGAATCAGTAATCAGCGAGTCAAAATACATCGATATAGCGTCCTAAAAGTAAATTTAAAGAATTCAACATTTTTTTGCATTTCGGCGTAAAGAAGTGTCTTCACGAAAATCGCTGTAACGTTGCTTCCCGATGGAGTTGGAACCGCACTCTGTGCTCATTCTTTTCGTGATCGAAACCCCTTTAAAATGGCGCTTGAATCATTGTGCTATCATTATTTTTCGATTTTTCACAGATTTTTAAAGTCGGACCATCGATTTTTGCGGATTTCTCCATACATACCCCTTCTCATTTTTTTCGCCGATTTGCATCCTGCTATCACGGCTACAATAATTGAGATATCGGGATGATCCAAAATGCATTCTCTAAGACTACTCGAGACGTTTTGAAAACGCACGTCAAAACCCAAAATCGATGAAACGGGAGCCAAGTTATGACCATTTGAAATTTCGAGATTTTTAGGTTTTCGAAATGGTGGGCCAAAAATAAAAAAAAAAAATTTTTCTCATTTTTCAATGTTTCGATCCCCCATTCGATCGGAAATTTTCCGCTGATTACGAATAACACCGAGTTTTAGTCGAAATCTCAAAATACCAATGTGAAAAATGCGAAATTTGGCTGATCACGAATAACACCCCTTTTCGTCGAAATCTCAATATTTCAATGAGAAAAAGGCGAAAAACGAAAAAAATCACTTTTTGGACGATTTTCAATGATATTTCGAGTCTCTCAAGGAAACGGGTACTGAATCAGTAATCAGCGAGTCAAAATACATCGATATAGCGTCCTAAAAGTAAATTTAAAGAATTCAACTTTTTTTGCATTTCGGCGTAAAGAAGTGTCTTCACTAAAATCGCCGTAACGTTGCTTCCCGATGGAGTTGGAACCCCACTCTGTGCTCATTCTTTTCGTGATCGAAACCCCTTTAAAATGGCGCTTGAATCGTTGTGCTATCATTATTTTTCGATTTTTCACAGATTTTTAAAGTCGGACCATCGATTTTTGCGGATTTCTCCATACATACCCCTTCTCATTTTTTTTGCCGATTTTCATCCTGCTCTCACGGCAACAATAATTGAGATATCGGGATGATCCAAAATGCATTCTCTAAGACTACTCGAGACGTTTTGAAAACGCACGTCAAATCCCAAAATCGATGAAACGGGAGCCAAGTTATGACCATTTGAAATTTCGAGATTTTTAGGTTTTCGAAATGGTGGGCCAAAAATTAAAAAATTTTTTTTTTCTCATTTTTCAATGTTTCGATACCCCATTCGATCGGAAATTTTCCGCTGATTACGAATAACACCGAGTTTTAGTCGAAATCTCAAAATACCAATGTGAAAAATTCGAAATTTGGCTGATCACGAATAACACCCCTTTTCGTCGAAATCTCAATATTTCAATGAGAAAAAGGCGAAAAACGAAAAAAATCACTTTTTGGACGATGTTAAATAAAATTTCGCGTCTCTCAAGGAAACGGGTACTGAATCAGTAATCAGCGAGTCAAAATACATCGATATAGCGTCCTAAAAGTAAATTTAAAGAATTCAACATTTTTTTGCATTTCGGCGTAAAGAAGTCTCTCCACTAAAATCGCTGTAACGTTGCTTCACGATGGAGTTGGAACCCCACTCTGTCCTCATTCTTTTCGTGATCGAAACCCCTTTAAAATGGCGCTTGAATCATTGTGCTATCATTATTTTTCGATTTTTCACAGATTTTTAAAGTCGGACCATCGATTTTTGCGGATTTCTCCATACATACCCCTTCTCATTTTTTTTGCCGATATTCATCCTGCTCTCACGGCTACAATAATTGAGATATCGCGATGATCCAAAATGCATTCTCTAAGTCTACTCGAGACGTTTTGAAAACGCACGTCAAAACCCAAAATCGATGAAACGGGAGCCAAGTTATGACCATTTGAAATTTCCAGATTTTTAGGTTTTCGTAAAGGTGGGCCAAAAATTAAAAATTTTTTTTTTCTCTTTTTTCAATGTTTCGATACCCCATACGATCGGAAATTTTCCGCTGATTACGAATAACACCGAGTTTTAGTCGAAATCTCAAAATACCAATGTGAAAAATTCGAAATTTGGCTGATCACGAATAACACCCCTTTTCGTCGAAATCTCAATATTTCAATGAGAAAAAGGCGAAAAACGAAAAAAATCACTTTTTGGACGATTTTCAATAAAATTTCGAGTCTCTCAAGGAAACGGGTACTGAATCAGTAATCAGCGAGTCAAAATACATCGATATAGCGTCCTAAAAGTAAATTTAAAGAATTCAACATTTTTTTGCATTTCGGCGTAAAGAAGTGTCTTCACGAAAATCGCTGTAACGTTGCTTCCCGATGGAGTTGGAACCGCACTCTGTGCTCATTCTTTTCGTGATCGAAACCCCTTTAAAATGGCGCTTGAATCATTGTGCTATCATTATTTTTCGATTTTTCACAGATTTTTAAAGTCGGACCATCGATTTTTGCGGATTTCTCCATACATACCCCTTCTCATTTTTTTCGCCGATTTGCATCCTGCTATCACGGCTACAATAATTGAGATATCGGGATGATCCAAAATGCATTCTCTAAGACTACTCGAGACGTTTTGAAAACGCACGTCAAAACCCAAAATCGATGAAACGGGAGCCAAGTTATGACCATTTGAAATTTCGAGATTTTTAGGTTTTCGAAATGGTGGGCCAAAAATAAAAAAAAAAATTTTTTCTCATTTTTCAATGTTTCGATACCCCATTCGATCGGAAATTTTCCGCTGATTACGAATAACACCGAGTTTTAGTCGAAATCTCAAAATACCAATGTGAAAAATGCGAAATTTGGCTGATCACGAATAACACCCCTTTTCGTCGAAATCTCAATATTTCAATGAGAAAAAGGCGAAAAACGAAAAAAATCACTTTTTGGACGATGTTAAATAAAATTTCGCGTCTCTCAAGGAAACGGGTACTGAATCAGTAATCAGCGAGTCAAAATACATCGATATAGCGTCCTAAAAGTAAATTTAAAGAATTCAACATTTTTTTGCATTTCGGCGAAAAAGAAGTCCCTCCACTAAAATCGCTGTAACGTTGCTTCCCGATGGAGTTGGAACCGCACTCTGTGCTCATTCTTTTCGTGATCGAAACCTCTTTAAAATGGCGCTTGAATCATTGTGCTATCATTATTTTTCGATTTTTCACAGATTTTTAAAGTCGGACCATCGATTTTTGCGGATTTCTCCATACATACCCCTTCTAATTTTTTTTGCCGATTTTCATCCTGCTCTCACGGCAACAATAATTGAGATATCGGGATGATCCAAAATGCATTCTCTAAGACTACTCGAGACGTTTTGAAAACGCACGTCAAAACCCAAAATCGATGAAACAGGAGCCAAGTTATGACCATTTGAAATTTCGAGATTTTTAGGTTTTCGAAATGGTGGGCCAAAAATTAAAAAATTTTTTTTTTCTTATTTTTCAATGTTACGATACCCCATTCGATCGGAAATTTTCCGCTGATTACGAATAACACCGAGTTTTAGTCGAAATCTCAAAATACCAATGTGAAAAATGCGAAATTTGGCTGATCACGAATAACACCCCTTTTCGTCGAAATCTCAATATTTCAATGAGAAAAAGGCGAAAAACGAAAAAAATCACTTTTTGGACGATTTTCAATAAAATTTCGAGTCTCTCAAGGAAACGGGTACTGAATCAGTAATCAGCGAGTCAAAATACATCGATATAGCGTCCTAAAAGTAAATTTAAAGAATTCAACATTTTTTTGCATTTCGCGTAAAGAAGTGTCTTCACTAAAATCGCTGTAACGTTGCTTCCCGATGGAGTTGGAACCGCACTCTGTGCTCATTCTTTTCGTGATCGAAACCCCTTTGAAATGGCGCTTGAATCATTGTGCTATCATTATTTTTCGATTTTTCACAGATTTTTGAAGTCGGACCATCGATTTTTGCGGATTTCTCCATACATACCCCTTCTCATTTTTTTCGCCGATTTTCATCCTGCTATCACGGCTACAATAATTGAGATATCGGGATGATCCAAAATGCATTCTCTAAGACTACTCGAGACGTTTTGAAAACGCACGTCAAAACCCAAAATCGATGAAACGGGAGCCAAGTTATGACCATTTGAAATTTCGAGATTTTTAGGTTTTCGAAATGGTGGGCCAAAAATAAAAAAAAAATTTTTTTCTCATTTTTCAATGTTTCGATACCCCATTCGATCGGAAATTATCCGCTGATTACGAATAACACCGAGTTTTAGTCGAAATCTCAAAATACCAATGTGAAAAATGCGAAATTTGGCTGATCACGAATAACACCCCTTTTCGTCGAAATCTCAATATTTCAATGAGAAAAAGGCGAAAAACGAAAAAAATCACTTTTTGGACGATTTTCAATGATATTTCGAGTCTCTCAAGGAAACGGGCACTGAATCAGTAATCAGCGAGTCAAAATACATCGATATAGCGTCCTAAAAGTAAATTTAAAGAATTCAACTTTTTTTGCATTTCGGCGTAAAGAAGTGTCTTCACTAAAATCGCCGTAACGTTGCTTCCCGATGGAGTTGGAACCCCACTCTGTGTTCATTCTTTTCGTGATCGAAACCCCATTAAAATGGCGCTTGAATCATTGTGCTATCATTATTTTTCGATTTTTCACAGATTTTTGAAGTCGGACCATCGATTTTTGCGGATTTCTCCATACATACCCCTTCTCATTTTTTTCGCCGATTTTCATCCTGCTATCACGGCTACAATAATTGAGATATCGGGATGATCCAAAATGCATTCTCTAAGACTACTCGAGACGTTTCGAAAACGCACGTCAAAACCCAAAATCGATGAAACGGGAGCCAAGTTATGACCATTTGAAATTTCGAGATTTTTAGGTTTTCGAAATGGTGGGCCAAAAATAAAAAAAAATTTTTTTTCTCATTTTTCAATGTTTCGATACCCCATTCGATCGGAAATTTTCCGCTGATTACGAATAACACCGAGTTTTAGTCGAAATCTCAAAATACCAATGTGAAAAATGCGAAATTTGGCTGATCACGAATAACACCCCTTTTCGTCGAAATCTCAATATTTCAATGAGAAAAAGGCGAAAAACGAAAAAAATCACTTTTTGGACGATTTTCAATAAAATTTCGAGTCTCTCAAGGAAACGGGTACTGAATCAGTAATCAGCGAGTCAAAATACATCGATATAGCGTCCTAAAAGTAAATTTAAAGAATTCAACATTTTTTTGCATTTCGGCGTAAAGAAGTGTCTTCACGAAAATCGCTGTAACGTTGCTTCCCGATGGAGTTGGAACCGCACTCTGTGCTCATTCTTTTCGTGATCGAAACCCCTTTAAAATGGCGCTTGAATCATTGTGCTATCATTATTTTTCGATTTTTCACAGATTTTTAAAGTCGGACCATCGATTTTTGCGGATTTCTCCATACATACCCCTTCTCATTTTTTTCGCCGATTTGCATCCTGCTATCACGGCTACAATAATTGAGATATCGGGATGATCCAAAATGCATTCTCTAAGACTACTCGAGACGTTTTGAAAACGCACGTCAAAACCCAAAATCGATGAAACGGGAGCCAAGTTATGACCATTTGAAATTTCGAGATTTTTAGGTTTTCGAAATGGTGGGCCAAAAATAAAAAAAAAATTTTTTTCTCATTTTTCAATGTTTCGATACCCCATTCGATCGGAAATTTTCCGCTGATTACGAATAACACCGAGTTTTAGTCGAAATCTCAAAATACCAATGTGAAAAATGCGAAATTTGGCTGATCACGAATAACACCCCTTTTCGTCGAAATCTCAATATTTCAATGAGAAAAAGGCGAAAAACGAAAAAAATCACTTTTTGGACGATTTTCAATGATATTTCGCGTCTCTCAAGGAAACGGGTACTGAATCAGTAATCAGCGAGTCAAAATACATCGATATAGCATCCTAAAAGTAAATTTAAAGAATTCAACTTTTTTTGCATTTCGGCGTAAAGAAGTGTCTTCACTAAAATCGCCGTAACGTTGCTTCCCGATGGAGTTGGAACCCCACTCTGTGCTCATTCTTTTCGTGATCGAAACCCCTTTAAAATGGCGCTTGAATCATTGTGCTATCATTATTTTTCGATTCTTCACAGATTTTTAAAGTCGGACCATCGATTTTTGCGGATTTCTCCATACATACCCCTTCTCATTTTTTTCGCCGATTTTCATCTTGCTATCACGGCTACAATAATTGAGATATCGGGATGATCCAAAATGCATTCTCTAAGACTACTCGAGACGTTTTGAAAACGCACGTCAAAACCCAAAATCGATGAAACGGGAGCCAAGTTATGACCATTTGAAATTTCGAGATTTTTAGGTTTTCGAAATGGTGGGCCAAAAATTAAAAAAAATTTTTTTTCTCATTTTTCAATGTTTCGATACCCCATTCGATCGGAAATTATCCGCTGATTACGAATAACACCGAGTTTTAGTCGAAATCTCAAAATACCAATGTGAAAAATGCGAAATTTGGCTGATCACGAATAACACCCCTATTCGTCGAAATCTCAATATTTCAATGAGAAAAAGGCGAAAAACGAAAAAAATCACTTTTTGGACGATTTTCAATAAAATTTCGAGTCTCTCAAGGAAACGGGTACTGAATCAGTAATCAGCGAGTCAAAATACATCGATATAGCGTCCTAAAAGTAAATTTAAAGAATTCAACATTTTTTTGCATTTCGGCGTAAAGAAGTGTCTTCACGAAAATCGCTGTAACGTTGCTTCCCGATGGAGTTGGAACCGCACTCTGTGCTCATTCTTTTCGTGATCGAAACCCCTTTAAAATGGCGCTTGAATCATTGTGCTATCATTATTTTTCGATTTTTCACAGATTTTTAAAGTCGGACCATCGATTTTTGCGGATTTCTCCATACATACCCCTTCTCATTTTTTTCGCCGATTTGCATCCTGCTATCACGGCTACAATAATTGAGATATCGGGATGATCCAAAATGCATTCTCTAAGACTACTCGAGACGTTTTGAAAACGCACGTCAAAACCCAAAATCGATGAAACGGGAGCCAAGTTATGACCATTTGAAATTTCGAGATTTTTAGGTTTTCGAAATGGTGGGCCAAAAATTAAAAAAATTTTTTTTTCTCATTTTTCAATGTTTCGATACCCCATTCGATCGGAAATTTTCCGCTGATTACGAATAACACCGAGTTTTAGTCGAAATCTCAAAATACCAATGTGAAAAATGCGAAATTTGGCTGATCACGAATAACACCCCTTTTCGTCGAAATCTCAATATTTCAATGAGAAAAAGGCGAAAAACGAAAAAAATCACTTTTTGGACGATTTTCAATGATATTTCGAGTCTCTCAAGGAAACGGGTACTGAATCAGTAATCAGCGAGTCAAAATACATCGATATAGCGTCCTAAAAGTAAATTTAAAGAATTCAACTTTTTTTGCATTTCGGCGTAAAGAAGTGTCTTCACTAAAATCGCCGTAACGTTGCTTCCCGATGGAGTTGGAACCCCACTCTGTGCTCATTCTTTTCGTGATCGAAACCCCTTTAAAATGGCGCTTGAATCATTGTGCTATCATTATTTTTCGATTTTTCACAGATTTTTGAAGTCGGACCATCGATTTTTGCGGATTTCTTCATACATACCCCTTCTCATTTTTTTCGCCGATTTGCATCCTGCTATCACGGCTACAATAATTGAGATATCGGGATGATCCAAAATGCATTCTCTAAGACTACTCGAGACGTTTTGAAAACGCACGTCAAAACCCAAAATCGATGAAACGGGAGCCAAGTTATGACCATTTGAAATTTCGAGATTTTTAGGTTTTCGAAATGGTGGGCCAAAAATAAAAAAAAAATTTTTTTCTCATTTTTCAATGTTTCGATACCCCATTCGATCGGAAATTTTCCGCTGATTACGAATAACACCGAGTTTTAGTCGAAATCTCAAAATACCAATGTGAAAAATGCGAAATTTGGCTGATCACGAATAACACCCCTTTTCGTCGAAATCTCAATATTTCAATGAGAAAAAGGCGAAAAACGAAAAAAATCACTTTTTGGACGATTTTCAATGATATTTCGCGTCTCTCAAGGAAACGGGTACTGAATCAGTAATCAGCGAGTCAAAATACATCGATATAGCATCCTAAAAGTAAATTTAAAGAATTCAACTTTTTTTGCATTTCGGCGTAAAGAAGTGTCTTCACTAAAATCGCCGTAACGTTGCTTCCCGATGGAGTTGGAACCCCACTCTGTGCTCATTCTTTTCGTGATCGAAACCCCTTTAAAATGGCGCTTGAATCATTGTGCTATCATTATTTTTCGATTCTTCACAGATTTTTAAAGTCGGACCATCGATTTTTGCGGATTTCTCCATACATACCCCTTCTCATTTTTTTCGCCGATTTTCATCTTGCTATCACGGCTACAATAATTGAGATATCGGGATGATCCAAAATGCATTCTCTAAGACTACTCGAGACGTTTTGAAAACGCACGTCAAAACCCAAAATCGATGAAACGGGAGCCAAGTTATGACCATTTGAAATTTCGAGATTTTTAGGTTTTCGAAATGGTGGGCCAAAAATTAAAAAAAATTTTTTTTCTCATTTTTCAATGTTTCGATACCCCATTCGATCGGAAATTATCCGCTGATTACGAATAACACCGAGTTTTAGTCGAAATCTCAAAATACCAATGTGAAAAATGCGAAATTTGGCTGATCACGAATAACACCCCTATTCGTCGAAATCTCAATATTTCAATGAGAAAAAGGCGAAAAACGAAAAAAATCACTTTTTGGACGATTTTCAATAAAATTTCGAGTCTCTCAAGGAAACGGGTACTGAATCAGTAATCAGCGAGTCAAAATACATCGATATAGCGTCCTAAAAGTAAATTTAAAGAATTCAACATTTTTTTGCATTTCGGCGTAAAGAAGTGTCTTCACGAAAATCGCTGTAACGTTGCTTCCCGATGGAGTTGGAACCGCACTCTGTGCTCATTCTTTTCGTGATCGAAACCCCTTTAAAATGGCGCTTGAATCATTGTGCTATCATTATTTTTCGATTTTTCACAGATTTTTAAAGTCGGACCATCGATTTTTGCGGATTTCTCCATACATACCCCTTCTCATTTTTTTCGCCGATTTGCATCCTGCTATCACGGCTACAATAATTGAGATATCGGGATGATCCAAAATGCATTCTCTAAGACTACTCGAGACGTTTTGAAAACGCACGTCAAAACCCAAAATCGATGAAACGGGAGCCAAGTTATGACCATTTGAAATTTCGAGATTTTTAGGTTTTCGAAATGGTGGGCCAAAAATTAAAAAAATTTTTTTTTCTCATTTTTCAATGTTTCGATACCCCATTCGATCGGAAATTTTCCGCTGATTACGAATAACACCGAGTTTTAGTCGAAATCTCAAAATACCAATGTGAAAAATGCGAAATTTGGCTGATCACGAATAACACCCCTTTTCGTCGAAATCTCAATATTTCAATGAGAAAAAGGCGAAAAACGAAAAAAATCACTTTTTGGACGATTTTCAATGATATTTCGAGTCTCTCAAGGAAACGGGTACTGAATCAGTAATCAGCGAGTCAAAATACATCGATATAGCGTCCTAAAAGTAAATTTAAAGAATTCAACTTTTTTTGCATTTCGGCGTAAAGAAGTGTCTTCACTAAAATCGCCGTAACGTTGCTTCCCGATGGAGTTGGAACCCCACTCTGTGCTCATTCTTTTCGTGATCGAAACCCCTTTAAAATGGCGCTTGAATCATTGTGCTATCATTATTTTTCGATTTTTCACAGATTTTTGAAGTCGGACCATCGATTTTTGCGGATTTCTTCATACATACCCCTTCTCATTTTTTTCGCCGATTTTCATCCTGCTATCACGGCTACAATAATTGAGATATCGGGATGATCCAAAATGCATTCTCTAAGACTACTCGAGACGTTTTGAAAACGCACGTCAAAACCCAAAATCGATGAAACGGGAGCCAAGTTATGACCATTTGAAATTTCGAGATTTTTAGGTTTTCGAAATGGTGGGCGAAAAATAAAAAAATTTTTTTTTTCTCATTTTTCAATGTTTCGATACCCCATTCGATCGGAAATTTTCCGCTGATTACGAATAACACCGAGTTTTAGTCGAAATCTCAAAATACCAATGTGAAAAATGCGAAATTTGGCTGATCACGAATAACACCCCTTTTCGTCGAAATCTCAATATTTCAATGAGAAAAAGGCGAAAAACGAAAAAAATCACTTTTTGGACGATTTTCAATAAAATTTCGAGTCTCTCAAGGAAACGGGTACTGAATCAGTAATCAGCGAGTCAAAATACATCGATATAGCGTCCTAAAAGTAAATTTAAAGAATTCAACATTTTTTTGCATTTCGGCGTAAAGAAGTGTCTTCACGAAAATCGCTGTAACGTTGCTTCCCGATGGAGTTGGAACCGCACTCTGTGCTCATTCTTTTCGTGATCGAAACCCCTTTAAAATGGCGCTTGAATCATTGTGCTATCATTATTTTTCGATTTTTCACAGATTTTTAAAGTCGGACCATCGATTTTTGCGGATTTCTCCATACATACCCCTTCTCATTTTTTTCGCCGATTTGCATCCTGCTATCACGGCTACAATAATTGAGATATCGGGATGATCCAAAATGCATTCTCTAAGACTACTCCAGACGTTTTGAAAACGCACGTCAAAACCCAAAATCGATGAAACGGGAGCCAAGTTATGACCATTTGAAATTTCGAGATTTTTAGGTTTTCGAAATGGTGGGCCAAAAATAAAAAAAATTTGTTTTTCTCATTTTTCAATGTTTCGATACCCCATTCGATCGGAAATTATCCGCTGATTACGAATAACACCGAGTTTTAGTCGAAATCTCAAAATACCAATGTGAAAAATGCGAAATTTGGCTGATCACGAATAACACCCCTTTTCGTCGAAATCTCAATATTTCAATGAGAAAAAGGCGAAAAACGAAAAAAATCACTTTTTGGACGATTTTCAATAAAATTTCGAGTCTCTCAAGGAAACGGGTACTGAATCAGTAATCAGCGAGTCAAAATACATCGATATAGCGTCCTAAAAGTAAATTTAAAGAATTCAACATTTTTTTGCATTTCGGCGTAAAGAAGTGTCTTCACGAAAATCGCTGTAACGTTGCTTCCCGATGGAGTTGGAACCGCACTCTGTGCTCATTCTTTTCGTGATCGAAACCCCTTTAAAATGGCGCTTGAATCATTGTGCTATCATTATTTTTCGATTTTTCACAGATTTTTAAAGTCGGACCATCGATTTTTGCGGATTTCTCCATACATACCCCTTCTCATTTTTTTCGCCGATTTGCATCCTGCTATCACGGCTACAATAATTGAGATATCGGGATGATCCAAAATGCATTCTCTAAGACGACTCGAGACGTTTTGAAAACGCACGTCAAAACCCAAAATCGATGAAACGGGAGCCAAGTTATGACCATTTGAAATTTCGAGATTTTTAGGTTTTCGAAATGGTGGGCCAAAAATAAAAAAAATTTTTTTTTCTCATTTTTCAATGTTTCGATACCCCATTCGATCGGAAATTTTCCGCTGATTACGAATAACACCGAGTTTTAGTCGAAATCTCAAAATACCAATGTGAAAAATGCGAAATTTGGCTGATCACGAATAACACCCCTTTTCGTCGAAATCTCAATATTTCAATGAGAAAAAGGCGAAAAACGAAAAAAATCACTTTTTGGACGATTTTCAATAAAATTTCGAGTCTCTCAAGGAAACGGGTACTGAATCAGTAATCAGCGAGTCAAAATACATCGATATAGCGTCCTAAAAGTAAATTTAAAGAATTCAACATTTTTTTGCATTTCGGCGTAAAGAAGTGTCTTCACGAAAATCGCTGTAACGTTGCTTCCCGATGGAGTTGGAACCGCACTCTGTGCTCATTCTTTTCGTCATCGAAACCCCTTTAAAATGGCGCTTGAATCATTGTGCTATCATTATTTTTCGATTTTTCACAGATTTTTAAAGTCGGACCATCGATTTTTGCGGATTTCTCCATACATACCCCTTCTCATTTTTTTCGCCGATTTGCATCCTGCTATCACGGCTACAATAATTGAGAAATCGGGATGATCCAAAATGCATTCTCTAAGACTACTCGAGACGTTTTGAAAACGCACGTCAAAACCCAAAATCGATGAAACGGGAGCCAAGTTATGACCATTTGAAATTTCGAGATTTTTAGGTTTTCGAAATGGTGGGCCAAAAATTAAAAATTTTTTTTTTCTCTTTTTTCAATGTTTCGATACCCCAGACGATCGGAAATTTTCCGCTGATTACGAATAACACCGAGTTTTAGTCGAAATCTCAAAATACCAATGTGAAAAATGCGAAATTTGGCTGATCACGAATAACACCCCTTTTCGTCGAAATCTCAATATTTCAATGAGAAAAAGGCGAAAAACGAAAAAAATCACTTTTTGGACGATTTTCAATGATATTTCGAGTCTCTCAAGGAAACGGGTACTGAATCAGTAATCAGCGAGTCAAAATACATCGATATAGCGTCCTAAAAGAAAATTTAAAGAATTCAACTTTTTTTGCATTTCGGCGTAAAGAAGTGTCTTCACTAAAATCGCCGTAACGTTGCTTCCCGATGGAGTTGGAACCCCACTCTGTGCTCATTCTTTTCGTGATCGAAACCCCTTTAAAATGGCGCTTGAATCATTGTGCTATCATTATTTTTCGATTTTTCACAGATTTTTAAAGTCGGACCATCGACTTTTGCGGATTTCTCCATACATACCCCTTCTCATTTTTTTTGCCGATTTTCATCCTGCTCTCACGGCAACAATAATTGAGATATCGGGATGATCCAAAATGCATTCTCTAAGACTACTCGAGACGTTTTGAAAACGCACGTCAAATCCCAAAATCGATGAAACGGGAGCCAAGTTATGACCATTTGAAATTTCGAGATTTTTAGGTTTTCGAAATGGTGGGCCAAAAATTAAAATTTTTTTTTTTTCTCATTTTTCAATGTTTCGATACCCCATTCGATCGGAAATTTTCCGCTGATTACGAATAACACCGAGTTTTAGTCGAAATCTCAAAATACCAATGTGAAAAATTCGAAATTTGGCTGATCACGAATAACACCCCTTTTCGTCGAAATCTCAATATTTCAATGAGAAAAAGGCGAAAAACGAAAAAAATCACTTTTTGGACGATGTTAAATAAAATTTCGCGTCTCTCAAGGAAACGGGTACTGAATCAGTAATCAGCGAGTCAAAATACATCGATATAGCGTCCTAAAAGTAAATTTAAAGAATTCAACATTTTTTTGCATTTCGGCGTAAAGAAGTCTCTCCACTAAAATCGCTGTAACGTTGCTTCACGATGGAGTTGGAACCCCACTCTGTCCTCATTCTTTTCGTGATCGAAACCCCTTTAAAATGGCGCTTGAATCATTGTGCTATCATTATTTTTCGATTTTTCACAGATTTTTAAAGTCGGACCATCGATTTTTGCGGATTTCTCCATACATACCCCTTCTCATTTTTTTTGCCGATATTCATCCTGCTCTCACGGCTACAATAATTGAGATATCGCGATGATCCAAAATGCATTCTCTAAGTCTACTCGAGACGTTTTGAAAACGCACGTCAAAACCCAAAATCGATGAAACGGGAGCCAAGTTATGACCATTTGAAATTTCCAGATTTTTAGGTTTTCGTAAAGGTGGGCCAAAAATTAAAAATTTTTTTTTTCTCTTTTTTCAATGTTTCGATACCCCATACGATCGGAAATTTTCCGCTGATTACGAATAACACCGAGTTTTAGTCGAAATCTCAAAATACCAATGTGAAAAATTCGAAATTTGGCTGATCACGAATAACACCCCTTTTCGTCGAAATCTCAATATTTCAATGAGAAAAAGGCGAAAAACGAAAAAAATCACTTTTTGGACGATTTTCAATAAAATTTCGAGTCTCTCAAGGAAACGGGTACTGAATCAGTAATCAGCGAGTCAAAATACATCGATATAGCGTCCTAAAAGTAAATTTAAAGAATTCAACATTTTTTTGCATTTCGGCGTAAAGAAGTGTCTTCACGAAAATCGCTGTAACGTTGCTTCCCGATGGAGTTGGAACCGCACTCTGTGCTCATTCTTTTCGTGATCGAAACCCCTTTAAAATGGCGCTTGAATCATTGTGCTATCATTATTTTTCGATTTTTCACAGATTTTTAAAGTCGGACCATCGATTTTTGCGGATTTCTCCATACATACCCCTTCTCATTTTTTTCGCCGATTTGCATCCTGCTATCACGGCTACAATAATTGAGATATCGGGATGATCCAAAATGCATTCTCTAAGACTACTCGAGACGTTTTGAAAACGCACGTCAAAACCCAAAATCGATGAAACGGGAGCCAAGTTATGACCATTTGAAATTTCGAGATTTTTAGGTTTTCGAAATGGTGGGCCAAAAATAAAAAAAAAAATTTTTTCTCATTTTTCAATGTTTCGATACCCCATTCGATCGGAAATTTTCCGCTGATTACGAATAACACCGAGTTTTAGTCGAAATCTCAAAATACCAATGTGAAAAATGCGAAATTTGGCTGATCACGAATAACACCCCTTTTCGTCGAAATCTCAATATTTCAATGAGAAAAAGGCGAAAAACGAAAAAAATCACTTTTTGGACGATGTTAAATAAAATTTCGCGTCTCTCAAGGAAACGGGTACTGAATCAGTAATCAGCGAGTCAAAATACATCGATATAGCGTCCTAAAAGTAAATTTAAAGAATTCAACATTTTTTTGCATTTCGGCGAAAAAGAAGTCCCTCCACTAAAATCGCTGTAACGTTGCTTCCCGATGGAGTTGGAACCGCACTCTGTGCTCATTCTTTTCGTGATCGAAACCTCTTTAAAATGGCGCTTGAATCATTGTGCTATCATTATTTTTCGATTTTTCACAGATTTTTAAAGTCGGACCATCGATTTTTGCGGATTTCTCCATACATACCCCTTCTAATTTTTTTTGCCGATTTTCATCCTGCTCTCACGGCAACAATAATTGAGATATCGGGATGATCCAAAATGCATTCTCTAAGACTACTCGAGACGTTTTGAAAACGCACGTCAAAACCCAAAATCGATGAAACGGGAGCCAAGTTATGACCATTTGAAATTTCGAGATTTTTAGGTTTTCGAAATGGTGGGCCAAAAATTAAAAAATTTTTTTTTTCTTATTTTTCAATGTTACGATACCCCATTCGATCGGAAATTTTCCGCTGATTACGAATAACACCGAGTTTTAGTCGAAATCTCAAAATACCAATGTGAAAAATGCGAAATTTGGCTGATCACGAATAACACCCCTTTTCGTCGAAATCTCAATATTTCAATGAGAAAAAGGCGAAAAACGAAAAAAATCACTTTTTGGACGATTTTCAATAAAATTTCGAGTCTCTCAAGGAAACGGGTACTGAATCAGTAATCAGCGAGTCAAAATACATCGATATAGCGTCCTAAAAGTAAATTTAAAGAATTCAACTTTTTTTGCATTTCGGCGTAAAGAAGTGTCTTCACTAAAATCGCCGTAACGTTGCTTCCCGATGGAGTTGGAACCCCACTCTGTGCTCATTCTTTTCGTGATCGAAACCCCTTTAAAATGGCGCTTGAATCGTTGTGCTATCATTATTTTTCGATTTTTCACAGATTTTTAAAGTCGGACCATCGATTTTTGCGGATTTCTCCATACATACCCCTTCTCATTTTTTTTGCCGATTTTCATCCTGCTCTCACGGCAACAATAATTGAGATATCGGGATGATCCAAAATGCATTCTCTAAGACTACTCGAGACGTTTTGAAAACGCACGTCAAATCCCAAAATCGATGAAACGGGAGCCAAGTTATGACCATTTGAAATTTCGAGATTTTTAGGTTTTCGAAATGGTGGGCCAAAAATTAAAAAAATTTTTTTTTCTCATTTTTCAATGTTTCGATACCCCATTCGATCGGAAATTTTCCGCTGATTACGAATAACACCGAGTTTTAGTCGAAATCTCAAAATACCAATGTGAAAAATGCGAAATTTGGCTGATCACGAATAACACCCCTTTTCGTCGAAATCTCAATATTTCAATGAGAAAAAGGCGAAAAACGAAAAAAATCACTTTTTGGACGATTTTCAATAAAATTTCGAGTCTCTCAAGGAAACGGGTACTGAATCAGTAATCAGCGAGTCAAAATACATCGATATAGCGTCCTAAAAGTAAATTTAAAGAATTCAACATTTTTTTGCATTTCGGCGTAAAGAAGTGTCTTCACTAAAATCGCTGTAACGTTGCTTCCCGATGGAGTTGGAACCGCACTCTGTGCTCATTCTTTTCGTGATCGAAACCCCTTTAAAATGGCGCTTGAATCATTGTGCTATCATTATTTTTCGATTTTTCACAGATTTTTAAAGTCGGACCATCGATTTTTGCGGATTTCTCCATACATACCCCTTCTCATTTTTTTTGCCGATATTCATCCTGCTCTCACGGCTACAATAATTGAGATATCGGGATGATCCAAAATGCATTCTCTAAGACTACTCGAGACGTTTTGAAAACGCACGTCAAAACCCAAAATCGATGAAACGGGAGCTAAGTTATGACCATTTGAAATTTCGAGATTTTTAGGTTTTCGAAAAGGTGGGCCAAAAATAAAAATTTTTTTTTTTTCTCTTTTTTCAATGTTTCGATACCCCATTCGATCGAAAATTTTCCGCTGATTACGAATAACACCGAGTTTTAGTCGAAATCTCAAAATATCAATGTGAAAATGGCGAAATTTGGCTGATCACGAATAACACCCCTTTTCGTCGAAATCTCAATATTTCAATGAGAAAAAGGCGAAAAACGAAAAAAATCACTTTTTGGACGATTTTCAATAAAATTTCGAGTCTCTCAAGGAAACGGGTACTGAATCAGTAATCAGCGAGTCAAAATACATCGATATAGCATCCTAAAAGTAAATTTAATGAATTCAACTTTTTTTGCATTTCGCGTAAAGAAGTGTCTTCACTAAAATCGCCGTAACGTTGCTTCCCGATGGAGTTGGAACCCCACTCTGTGCTCATTCTTTTCGTGATCGAAACCCCTTTAAAATGGCGCTTGAATCATTGTGCTATCATTATTTTTCGATTTTTCACAGATTTTTAAAGTCGGACCATCGATTTTTGCGGATTTCTCCATACATACCCCTTCTCATTTTTTTCACCGATATTCATCCTGCTCTCACGGCTACAATAATTGAGATATCGGGATGATCCAAAATGCATTCTCTAAGTCTACTCGAGACGTTTTGAAAACGCACGTCAAAACCCAAAATCGATGAAACGGGAGCTAAGTTATGACCATTTGATATTTCGAGATTTTTAGGTTTTCGAAAAAGTGGGCCAAAAATAAAAAATTTTTTTTTTTCTCTTTTTTCAATGTTTTGATACCCCATTCGATCGAAAATTTTCCGCTGATTACGAATAACACCGAGTTTTAGTCGAAATCTCAAAATATCAATGTGAAAAAGGCGAAATTTGGCTGATCACGAATAACACCCCTTTTCGTCGAAATCTCAATATTTCAATGAGAAAAAGGCGAAAAACGAAAAAAATCACTTTTTGGACGATTTTCAATGATATTTCGAGTCTCTCAAGGAAACGGGTACTGAATCAGTAATCAGCGAGTCAAAATACATCGATATAGCGTCCTAAAAGAAAATTTAAAGAATTCAACTTTTTTTGCATTTCGGCGTAAAGAAGTGTCTTCACTAAAATCGCCGTAACGTTGCTTCCCGATGGAGTTGGAACCCCACTCTGTGCTCATTCTTTTCGTGATCGAAACCCCTTTAAAATGGCGCTTGAATCGTTGTGCTATCATTATTTTTCGATTTTTCACAGATTTTTAAAGTCGGACCATCGATTTTTGCGGATTTCTCCATACATACCCCTTCTCATTTTTTTCGCCGATTTTCATCCTGCTATCACGGCTACAATAATTGAGATATCGGGATGATCCAAAATGCATTCTCTAAGACTACTCGAGACGTTTTGAAAACGCACGTCAAAACCCAAAATCGATGAAACGGGAGCCAAGTTATGACCATTTGAAATTTCGAGATTTTTAGGTTTTCGAAATGGTGGGCCAAAAATTAAAAAATTTTTTTTTTCTTATTTTTCAATGTTACGATACCCCATTCGATCGGAAATTTTCCGCTGATTACGAATAACACCGAGTTTTAGTCGAAATCTCAAAATACCAATGTGAAAAATGCGAAATTTGGCTGATCACGAATAACACCCCTTTTCGTCGAAATCTCAATATTTCAATGAGAAAAAGGCGAAAAACGAAAAAAATCACTTTTTGGACGATGTTAAATAAAATTTCGCGTCTCTCAAGGAAACGGGTACTGAATCAGTAATCAGCGAGTCAAAATACATCGATATAGCGTCCTAAAAGTAAATTTAAAGAATTCAACATTTTTTTGCATTTCGGCGAAAAAGAAGTCTCTCCACTAAAATCGCTGTAACGTTGCTTCCCGATGGAGTTGGAACCGCACTCTGTGCTCATTCTTTTCGTGATCGAAACCTCTTTAAAATGGCGCTTGAATCATTGTGCTATCATTATTTTTCGATTTTTCACAGATTTTTAAAGTCGGACCATCGATTTTTGCGGATTTCTCCATACATACCCCTTCTAATTTTTTTTGCCGATTTTCATCCTGCTCTCACGGCAACAATAATTGAGATATCGGGATGATCCAAAATGCATTCTCTAAGACTACTCGAGACGTTTTGAAAACGCACGTCAAAACCCAAAATCGATGAAACGGGAGCCAAGTTATGACCATTTGAAATTTCGAGATTTTTAGGTTTTCGAAATGGTGGGCCAAAAATTAAAAATTTTTTTTTTTCTTATTTTTCAATGTTACGATACCCCATTCGATCGGAAATTTTCCGCTGATTACGAATAACACCGAGTTTTAGTCGAAATCTCAAAATACCAATGTGAAAAATGCGAAATTTGGCTGATCACGAATAACACCCCTTTTCGTCGAAATCTCAATATTTCAATGAGAAAAAGGCGAAAAACGAAAAAAATCACTTTTTGGACGATTTTCAATAAAATTTCGAGTCTCTCAAGGAAACGGGTACTGAATCAGTAATCAGCGAGTCAAAATACATCGATATAGCGTCCTAAAAGTAAATTTAAAGAATTCAACATTTTTTTGCATTTCGGCGTAAAGAAGTGTCTTCACTAAAATCGCTGTAACGTTGCTTCCCGATGGAGTTGGAACCGCACTCTGTGCTCATTCTTTTCGTGATCGAAACCCCTTTAAAATGGCGCTTGAATCATTGTGCTATCATTATTTTTCGATTTTTCACAGATTTTTAAAGTCGGACCATCGATTTTTGCGGATTTCTCCATACATATCCCTTCTCATTTTTTTTGCCGATATTCATCCTGCTCTCACGGCTACAATAATTGAGATATCGCGATGATCCAAAATGCATTCTCTAAGTCTACTCGAGACGTTTTGAAAACGCACGTCAAAACCCAAAATCGATGAAACGGGAGCCAAGTTATGACCATTTGAAATTTCGAGATTTTTAGGTTTTCGAAATGGTGGGCCAAAAATTAAAAAATTTTTTTTTTCTCATTTTTCAATGTTTCGATACCCCATTCGATCGGAAATTTTCCGCTGATTACGAATAACACCGAGTTTTAGTCGAAATCTCAAAATACCAATGTGAAAAATGCGAAATTTGGCTGATCACGAATAACACCCCTTTTCGTCGAAATCTCAATATTTCAATGAGAAAAAGGCGAAAAACGAAAAAAATCACTTTTTGGACGATTTTCAATAAAATTTCGAGTCTCTCAAGGAAACGGGTACTGAATCAGTAATCAGCGAGTCAAAATACATCGATATAGCGTCCTAAAAGTAAATTTAAAGAATTCAACATTTTTTTGCATTTCGGCGAAAAAGAAGTCTCTCCACTAAAATCGCTGTAACGGTGCTTCACGATGGAGTTGGAACCCCACTCTGTCCTCATTCTTTTCGTGATCGAAACCCCTTTAAAATGGCGCTTGAATCGTTGTGCTATCATTATTTTTCGATTTTTCACAGATTTTTAAAGTCGGACCATCGATTTTTGCGGATTTCTCCATACATACCCCTTCTCATTTTTTTTGCCGATTTTCATCCTGCTCTCACGGCAACAATAATTGAGATATCGGGATGATCCAAAATGCATTCTCTAAGACTACTCGAGACGTTTTGAAAACGCACGTCAAATCCCAAAATCGATGAAACGGGAGCCAAGTTATGACCATTTGAAATTTCGAGATTTTTAGGTTTTCGAAATGGTGGGCCAAAAATTAAAAAAATTTTTTTTTCTCATTTTTCAATGTTTCGATACCCCATTCGATCGGAAATTTTCCGCTGATTACGAATAACACCGAGTTTTAGTCGAAATCTCAAAATACCAATGTGAAAAATGCGAAATTTGGCTGATCACGAATAACACCCCTTTTCGTCGAAATCTCAATATTTCAATGAGAAAAAGGCGAAAAACGAAAAAAATCACTTTTTGGACGATTTTCAATAAAATTTCGAGTCTCTCAAGGAAACGGGTACTGAATCAGTAATCAGCGAGTCAAAATACATCGATATAGCGTCCTAAAAGTAAATTTAAAGAATTCAACATTTTTTTGCATTTCGGCGTAAAGAAGTGTCTTCACGAAAATCGCTGTAACGTTGCTTCCCGATGGAGTTGGAACCGCACTCTGTGCTCATTCTTTTCGTGATCGAAACCTCTTTAAAATGGCGCTTGAATCATTGTGCTATCATTATTTTTCGATTTTTCACAGATTTTTAAAGTCGAACCATCGATTTTTGCGGATTTCTCCATACATACCCCTTCTCATTTTTTTCGCCGATTTTCATCCTGCTATCACGGCTACAATAATTGAGATATCGGGATGATCCAAAATGCATTCTCTAAGACTACTCGAGACGTTTTGAAAACGCACGTCAAATCCCAAAATCGATGAAACGGGAGCCAAGTTATGACCATTTGAAATTTCGAGATTTTTAGGTTTTCGAAATGGTGGGCCAAAAATTAAAAATTTTTTTTTTTCTCATTTTTCAATGTTTCGATACCCCATTCGATCGGAAATTTTCCGCTGATTACGAATAACACCGAGTTTTAGTCGAAATCTCAAAATACCAATGTGAAAAATTCGAAATTTGGCTGATCACGAATAACACCCCTTTTCGTCGAAATCTCAATATTTCAATGAGAAAAAGGCGAAAAACGAAAAAAATCACTTTTTGGACGATTTTCAATAAAATTTCGAGTCTCTCAAGGAAACGGGTACTGAATCAGTAATCAGCGAGTCAAAATACATCGATATAGCGTCCTAAAAGAAAATTTAAAGAATTCAACTTTTTTTGCATTTCGGCGTAAAGAAGTGTCTTCACTAAAATCGCCGTAACGTTGCTTCCCGATGGAGTTGGAACCCCACTCTGTGCTCATTCTTTTCGTGATCGAAACCCCTTTAAAATGGCGCTTGAATCGTTGTGCTATCATTATTTTTCGATTTTTCACAGATTTTTAAAGTCGGACCATCGATTTTTGCGGATTTCTCCATACATACCCCTTCTCATTTTTTTCGCCGATTTTCATCCTGCTATCACGGCTACAATAATTGAGATATCGGGATGATCCAAAATGCATTCTCTAAGACTACTCGAGACGTTTTGAAAACGCACGTCAAAACCCAAAATCGATGAAACGGGAGCCAAGTTATGACCATTTGAAATTTCGAGATTTTTAGGTTTTCGAAATGGTGGGCCAAAAATTAAAAAATTTTTTTTTTCTTATTTTTCAATGTTACGATACCCCATTCGATCGGAAATTTTCCGCTGATTACGAATAACACCGAGTTTTAGTCGAAATCTCAAAATACCAATGTGAAAAATGCGAAATTTGGCTGATCACGAATAACACCCCTTTTCGTCGAAATCTCAATATTTCAATGAGAAAAAGGCGAAAAACGAAAAAAATCACTTTTTGGACGATGTTAAATAAAATTTCGCGTCTCTCAAGGAAACGGGTACTGAATCAGTAATCAGCGAGTCAAAATACATCGATATAGCGTCCTAAAAGTAAATTTAAAGAATTCAACATTTTTTTGCATTTCGGCGAAAAAGAAGTCTCTCCACTAAAATCGCTGTAACGTTGCTTCCCGATGGAGTTGGAACCGCACTCTGTGCTCATTCTTTTCGTGATCGAAACCTCTTTAAAATGGCGCTTGAATCATTGTGCTATCATTATTTTTCGATTTTTCACAGATTTTTAAAGTCGGACCATCGATTTTTGCGGATTTCTCCATACATACCCCTTCTAATTTTTTTTGCCGATTTTCATCCTGCTCTCACGGCAACAATAATTGAGATATCGGGATGATCCAAAATGCATTCTCTAAGACTACTCGAGACGTTTTGAAAACGCACGTCAAAACCCAAAATCGATGAAACGGGAGCCAAGTTATGACCATTTGAAATTTCGAGATTTTTAGGTTTTCGAAATGGTGGGCCAAAAATTAAAAATTTTTTTTTTTCTTATTTTTCAATGTTACGATACCCCATTCGATCGGAAATTTTCCGCTGATTACGAATAACACCGAGTTTTAGTCGAAATCTCAAAATACCAATGTGAAAAATGCGAAATTTGGCTGATCACGAATAACACCCCTTTTCGTCGAAATCTCAATATTTCAATGAGAAAAAGGCGAAAAACGAAAAAAATCACTTTTTGGACGATTTTCAATAAAATTTCGAGTCTCTCAAGGAAACGGGTACTGAATCAGTAATCAGCGAGTCAAAATACATCGATATAGCGTCCTAAAAGTAAATTTAAAGAATTCAACATTTTTTTGCATTTCGGCGTAAAGAAGTGTCTTCACTAAAATCGCTGTAACGTTGCTTCCCGATGGAGTTGGAACCGCACTCTGTGCTCATTCTTTTCGTGATCGAAACCCCTTTAAAATGGCGCTTGAATCATTGTGCTATCATTATTTTTCGATTTTTCACAGATTTTTAAAGTCGGACCATCGATTTTTGCGGATTTCTCCATACATATCCCTTCTCATTTTTTTTGCCGATATTCATCCTGCTCTCACGGCTACAATAATTGAGATATCGCGATGATCCAAAATGCATTCTCTAAGTCTACTCGAGACGTTTTGAAAACGCACGTCAAAACCCAAAATCGATGAAACGGGAGCCAAGTTATGACCATTTGAAATTTCGAGATTTTTAGGTTTTCGAAATGGTGGGCCAAAAATTAAAAAATTTTTTTTTTCTCATTTTTCAATGTTTCGATACCCCATTCGATCGGAAATTTTCCGCTGATTACGAATAACACCGAGTTTTAGTCGAAATCTCAAAATACCAATGTGAAAAATGCGAAATTTGGCTGATCACGAATAACACCCCTTTTCGTCGAAATCTCAATATTTCAATGAGAAAAAGGCGAAAAACGAAAAAAATCACTTTTTGGACGATTTTCAATAAAATTTCGAGTCTCTCAAGGAAACGGGTACTGAATCAGTAATCAGCGAGTCAAAATACATCGATATAGCGTCCTAAAAGTAAATTTAAAGAATTCAACATTTTTTTGCATTTCGGCGAAAAAGAAGTCTCTCCACTAAAATCGCTGTAACGGTGCTTCACGATGGAGTTGGAACCCCACTCTGTCCTCATTCTTTTCGTGATCGAAACCCCTTTAAAATGGCGCTTGAATCGTTGTGCTATCATTATTTTTCGATTTTTCACAGATTTTTAAAGTCGGACCATCGATTTTTGCGGATTTCTCCATACATACCCCTTCTCATTTTTTTTGCCGATTTTCATCCTGCTCTCACGGCAACAATAATTGAGATATCGGGATGATCCAAAATGCATTCTCTAAGACTACTCGAGACGTTTTGAAAACGCACGTCAAATCCCAAAATCGATGAAACGGGAGCCAAGTTATGACCATTTGAAATTTCGAGATTTTTAGGTTTTCGAAATGGTGGGCCAAAAATTAAAAAAATTTTTTTTTCTCATTTTTCAATGTTTCGATACCCCATTCGATCGGAAATTTTCCGCTGATTACGAATAACACCGAGTTTTAGTCGAAATCTCAAAATACCAATGTGAAAAATGCGAAATTTGGCTGATCACGAATAACACCCCTTTTCGTCGAAATCTCAATATTTCAATGAGAAAAAGGCGAAAAACGAAAAAAATCACTTTTTGGACGATTTTCAATAAAATTTCGAGTCTCTCAAGGAAACGGGTACTGAATCAGTAATCAGCGAGTCAAAATACATCGATATAGCGTCCTAAAAGTAAATTTAAAGAATTCAACATTTTTTTGCATTTCGGCGTAAAGAAGTGTCTTCACGAAAATCGCTGTAACGTTGCTTCCCGATGGAGTTGGAACCGCACTCTGTGCTCATTCTTTTCGTGATCGAAACCCCTTTAAAATGGCGCTTGAATCATTGTGCTATCATTATTTTTCGATTTTTCACAGATTTTTAAAGTCGGACCATCGATTTTTGCGGATTTCTCCGTACATACCCCTTCTCATTTTTTTTGCCGATATTCATCCTGCTCTCACGGCTACAATAATTGAGATATCGGGATGATCCAAAATGCATTCTCTAAGACTACTCGAGACGTTTTGAAAACGCACGTCAAAACCCAAAATCGATGAAACGGGAGCTAAGTTATGACCATTTGAAATTTCGAGATTTTTAGGTTTTCGAAAAGGTGGGCCAAAAATAAAAATTTTTTTTTTTTCTCTTTTTTCAATGTTTCGATACCCCATTCGATCGAAAATTTTCCGCTGATTACGAATAACACCGAGTTTTAGTCGAAATCTCAAAATATCAATGTGAAAATGGCGAAATTTGGCTGATCACGAATAACACCCCTTTTCGTCGAAATCTCAATATTTCAATGAGAAAAAGGCGAAAAACGAAAAAAATCACTTTTTGGACGATTTTCAATAAAATTTCGAGTCTCTCAAGGAAACGGGTACTGAATCAGTAATCAGCGAGTCAAAATACATCGATATAGCATCCTAAAAGTAAATTTAATGAATTCAACTTTTTTTGCATTTCGCGTAAAGAAGTGTCTTCACTAAAATCGCCGTAACGTTGCTTCCCGATGGAGTTGGAACCCCACTCTGTGCTCATTCTTTTCGTGATCGAAACCCCTTTAAAATGGCGCTTGAATCATTGTGCTATCATTATTTTTCGATTTTTCACAGATTTTTAAAGTCGGACCATCGATTTTTGCGGATTTCTCCATACATACCCCTTCTCATTTTTTTCACCGATATTCATCCTGCTCTCACGGCAACAATAATTGAGATATCGGGATGATCCAAAATGCATTCTCTAAGACTACTCGAGACGTTTTGAAAACGCACGTCAAAACCCAAAATCGATGAAACGGGAGCCAAGTTATGACCATTTGAAATTTCGAGATTTTTAGGTTTTCGAAATGGTGGGCCAAAAATTAAAAATTTTTTTTTTTCTTATTTTTCAATGTTACGATACCCCATTCGATCGGAAATTTTCCGCTGATTACGAATAACACCGAGTTTTAGTCGAAATCTCAAAATACCAATGTGAAAAATGCGAAATTTGGCTGATCACGAATAACACCCCTTTTCGTCGAAATCTCAATATTTCAATGAGAAAAAGGCGAAAAACGAAAAAAATCACTTTTTGGACGATTTTCAATAAAATTTCGAGTCTCTCAAGGAAACGGGTACTGAATCAGTAATCAGCGAGTCAAAATACATCGATATAGCGTCCTAAAAGTAAATTTAAAGAATTCAACATTTTTTTGCATTTCGGCGTAAAGAAGTGTCTTCACGAAAATCGCTGTAACGTTGCTTCCCGATGGAGTTGGAACCGCACTCTGTGCTCATTCTTTTCGTGATCGAAACCTCTTTAAAATGGCGCTTGAATCATTGTGCTATCATTATTTTTCGATTTTTCACAGATTTTTAAAGTCGAACCATCGATTTTTGCGGATTTCTCCATACATACCCCTTCTCATTTTTTTCGCCGATTTTCATCCTGCTATCACGGCTACAATAATTGAGATATCGGGATGATCCAAAATGCATTCTCTAAGACTACTCGAGACGTTTTGAAAACGCACGTCAAATCCCAAAATCGATGAAACGGGAGCCAAGTTATGACCATTTGAAATTTCGAGATTTTTAGGTTTTCGAAATGGTGGGCCAAAAATTAAAAATTTTTTTTTTTCTCATTTTTCAATGTTTCGATACCCCATTCGATCGGAAATTTTCCGCTGATTACGAATAACACCGAGTTTTAGTCGAAATCTCAAAATACCAATGTGAAAAATTCGAAATTTGGCTGATCACGAATAACACCCCTTTTCGTCGAAATCTCAATATTTCAATGAGAAAAAGGCGAAAAACGAAAAAAATCACTTTTTGGACGATTTTAAATAAAATTTCGAGTTTCTCAAGGAAACGGGTACTGAATCAGTAATCAGCGAGTCAAAATACATCGATATAGCGTCCTAAAAGTAAATTTAAAGAATTCAACATTTTTTTGCATTTCGGCGTAAAGAAGTGTCTTCACGAAAATCGCTGTAACGTTGCTTCCCGATGGAGTTGGAACCGCACTCTGTGCTCATTCTTTTCGTGATCGAAACCCCTTTAAAATGGCGCTTGAATCATTGTGCTATCATTATTTTTCGATTTTTCACAGATTTTTAAAGTCGGACCATCGATTTTTGCGGATTTCTCCGTACATACCCCTTCTCATTTTTTTTGCCGATATTCATCCTGCTCTCACGGCTACAATAATTGAGATATCGCGATGATCCAAAATGCATTCTCTAAGTCTACTCGAGACGTTTTGAAAACGCACGTCAAAACCCAAAATCGATGAAACGGGAGCCATGTTATGACCATTTGAAATTTCGAGATTTTTAGGTTTTCGAAATGGTGGGCCAAAAATTAAATAATTTTTTTTTTCTCATTATTCAATGTTTCGATACCCCATTCGATCGGAAATTTTCCGCTGATTACGAATAACACCGAGTTTTAGTCGAAATCTCAAAATACCAATGTGAAAAATGCGAAATTTGGCTGATCACGAATAACACCCCTTTTCGTCGAAATCTCAATATTTCAATGAGAAAAAGGCGAAAAACGAAAAAAATCACTTTTTGGACGATTTTCAATAAAATTTCGAGTCTCTCAAGGAAACGGGTACTGAATCAGTAATCAGCGAGTCAAAATACATCGATATAGCGTCCTAAAAGTAAATTTAAAGAATTCAACATTTTTTTGCATTTCGGCGTAAAGAAGTCTCTCCACTAAAATCGCTGTAACGTTGCTTCACGATGGAGTTGGAACCCCACTCTGTCCTCATTCTTTTCGTGGTCGAAACCCCTTTAAAATGGCGCTTGAATCATTGTGCTATCATTATTTTTCGATTTTTCACAGATTTTTAAAGTCGGACCATCGATTTTTGCGGATTTCTCCATACATACCCCTTCTCATTTTTTTTGCCGATTTTCATCCTGCTCTCACGGCAACAATAATTGAGATATCGGGATGATCCAAAATGCATTCTCTAAGTCTACTCGAGACGTTTTGAAAACGCATGTCAAAACCCAAAATCGATGAAACGGGAGCCAAGTTATGACCATTTGAAATTTCGAGATTTTTAGGTTTTCGAAAAGGTGGGGCAAAAATTAAAAAAATTTTTTTTCTCTTTTTTCATTGTTTCGATACCCCATACGATCGGAAATTTTCCGCTGATTACGAATAACACCGAGTTTTAGTCGAAATCTCAAAATACCAATGTGAAAAATGCGAAATTTGGCTGATCACGAATAACACCCCTTTTCGTCGAAATCTCAATATTTCAATGAGAAAAAGGCGAAAAACGAAAAAAATCACTTTTTGGACGATTTTCAATAAAATTTCGAGTCTCTCAAGGAAACGGGTACTGAATCAGTAATCAGCGAGTCGAAATACATCGATATAGCGTGCTAAAAGTAAATTTAAAGAATTCAACATTTTTTTGCATTTCGGCGTAAAGAAGTGTCTTCACTAAAATCGCTGTAACGTTGCTTCCCGATGGAGTTGGAACCGCACTCTGTGCTCATTCTTTTCGTGATCGAAACCCCTTTAAAATGGCGCTTGAATCATTCTGCTATCATTATTTTTCGATTTTTCACAGATTTTTAAAGTCGGACCATCGATTTTTGCGGATTTCTCCATACATACCCCTTCTCATTTTTTTTGCCGATATTCATCCTGCTCTCACGGCTACAATAATTGAGATATCGCGATGATCCAAAATGAATTCTCTAAGTCTACTCGAGACGTTTTGAAAACGCACGTCAAAACCCAAAATCGATGAAACGGGAGCCAAGTTATGACCATTTGAAATTTCGAGATTTTTAGGTTTTCGTAAAGGTGGGCCAAAAATTAAAAATTTTTTTTTTCTCATTTTTCAATGTTTCGATACCCCATACGATCGGAAATTTTCCGCTGATTACGAATAACACCGAGTTTTAGTCGAAATCTCAAAATACCAATGTGAAAAATTCGAAATTTGGCTGATCACGAATAACACCCCTTTTCGTCGAAATCTCAATATTTCAATGAGAAAAAGGCGAAAAACGAAAAAAATCACTTTTTGGACGATTTTCAATAAAATTTCGCGTCTCTCAAGGAAACGGGTACTGAATCAGTAATCAGCGAATCAAAATACATCGATATAGCGTCCTAGAAGTAAATTTAAAGAATTCAACATTTTTTTGCATTTCGGCGTAAAGAAGTATCTTCACTAAAATCGCTGTAACGTTGCTTCCCGATGGAGTTGGAACCCCACTCTGTCCTCATTCTTTTCGTGATCGAAACCCCTTTAAAATGGCGCTTGAATCATTGTGCTATCATTATTTTTCGATTTTTCACAGATTTTTAAAGTCGGACCATCGATTTTTGCGGATTTCTCCATACATACCCCTTCTCATTTTTTTCGCCGATTTGCATCCTGCTATCACGGCTACAATAATTGAGATATCGGGATGATCCAAAATGCATTCTCTAAGACTACTCGAGACGTTTTGAAAACGCACGTCAAATCCCAAAATCGATGAAACGGGAGCCAAGTTATGACCATTTGAAATTTCGAGATTTTTAGGTTTTCGAAATGGTGGGCCAAAAATTAAAAAAATTTTTTTTTCTCATTTTTCAATGTTTCGATACCCCATTCGATCGGAAATTTTCCGCTGATTACGAATAACACCGAGTTTTAGTCGAAATCTCAAAATACCAATGTGAAAAATTCGAAATTTGGCTGATCACGAATAACACCCCTTTTCGTCGAAATCTCAATATTTCAATGAGAAAAAGGCGAAAAACGAAAAAAATCACTTTTTGGACGATGTTAAATAAAATTTCGCGTTTCTCAAGGAAACGGGTACTGAATCAGTAATCAGCGAGTCAAAATACATCGATATAGCGTCCTAAAAGTAAATTTAAAGAATTCAACATTTTTTTGCATTTCGGCGAAAAAGAAGTCTCTCCACTAAAATCGCTGTAACGTTGCTTCACGATGGAGTTGGAACCCCACTCTGTCCTCATTCTTTTCGTGATCGAAACCCCTTTAAAATGGCGCTTGAATCATTGTGCTATCATTATTTTTCGATTTTTCACAGATTTTTAAAGTCGGACCATCGATTTTTGCGGATTTCTCCATACATACCCCTTCTCATTTTTTTTGCCGATTTTCATCCTGCTCTCACGGCAACAATAATTGAGATATCGGGATGATCCAAAATGCATTCTCTAAGTCTACTCGAGACGTTTTGAAAACGCATGTCAAAACCCAAAATCGATGAAACGGGAGCCAAGTTATGACCATTTGAAATTTCGAGATTTTTAGGTTTTCGAAAAGGTGGGGCAAAAATTAAAAAAATTTTTTTTCTCTTTTTTCATTGTTTCGATACCCCATACGATCGGAAATTTTCGGCTGATTACGAATAACACCGAGTTTTAGTCGAAATCTCAAAATATGAATGTGAAAAAGGCGAAATTTGGCTGATCACGAATAACACCCCTTTTCGTCGAAATCTCAATATTTCAATGAGAAAAAGGCGAAAAACGAAAAAAATCACTTTTTGGACGATTTTAAATAAAATTTCGAGTTTCTCGAGGAAACGGGTACTGAATCAGTAATCAGCGAGTCAAAATACATCGATATAGCGTCCTAAAAGTAAATTTAAAGAATTCAACATTTTTTTGCATTTCGGCGTAAAGAAGTGTCTTCACGAAAATCGCTGTAACGTTGCTTCCCGATGGAGTTGGAACCGCACTCTGTGCTCATTCTTTTCGTGATCGAAACCCCTTTAAAATGGCGCTTGAATCATTGTGCTATCATTATTTTTCGATTTTTCACAGATTTTTAAAGTCGGACCATCGATTTTTGCGGATTTCTCCATACATACCCCTTCTCATTTTTTTTGCCGATATTCATCCTGCTCTCACGGCTACAATAATTGAGATATCGCGATGATCCAAAATGAATTCTCTAAGTCTACTCGAGACGTTTTGAAAACGCACGTCAAAACCCAAAATCGATGAAACGGGAGCCAAGTTATGACCATTTGAAATTTCGAGATTTTTAGGTTTTCGTAAAGGTGGGCCAAAAATTAAACATTTTTTTTTTCTCATTTTTCAATGTTTCGATACCCCATACGATCGGAAATTTTCCGCTGATTACGAATAACACCGAGTTTTAGTCGAAATCTCAAAATACCAATGTGAAAAATTCGAAATTTGGCTGATCACGAATAACACCCCTTTTCGTCGAAATCTCAATATTTCAATGAGAAAAAGGCGAAAAACGAAAAAAATCACTTTTTGGACGATTTTCAATAAAATTTCGCGTCTCTCAAGGAAACGGGTACTGAATCAGTAATCAGCGAATCAAAATACATCGATATAGCGTCCTAGAAGTAAATTTAAAGAATTCAACATTTTTTTGCATTTCGGCGTAAAGAAGTGTCTTCACTAAAATCGCTGTAACGTTGCTTCCCGATGGAGTTGGAACCCCACTCTGTCCTCATTCTTTTCGTGATCGAAACCCCTTTAAAATGGCGCTTGAATCATTGTGCTATCATTATTTTTCGATTTTTCACAGATTTTTAAAGTCGGACCATCGATTTTTGCGGATTTCTCCATACATACCCCTTCTCATTTTTTTCGCCGATTTGCATCCTGCTATCACGGCTACAATAATTGAGATATCGGGATGATCCAAAATGCATTCTCTAAGACTACTCGAGACGTTTTGAAAACGCACGTCAAATCCCAAAATCGATGAAACGGGAGCCAAGTTATGACCATTTGAAATTTCGAGATTTTTAGGTTTTCGAAATGGTGGGCCAAAAATTAAAAAAATTTTTTTTTCTCATTTTTCAATGTTTCGATACCCCATTCGATCGGAAATGTTCCGCTGATTACGAATAACACCGAGTTTTAGTCGAAATCTCAAAATATGAATGTGAAAAAGGCGAAATTTGGCTGATCACGAATAACACCCCTTTTCGTCGAAATCTCAATATTTCAATGAGAAAAAGGCGAAAAACGAAAAAAATCACTTTTTGGACGATTTTAAATAAAATTTCGAGTTTCTCGAGGAAACGGGTACTGAATCAGTAATCAGCGAGTCAAAATACATCGATATAGCGTCCTAAAAGTAAATTTAAAGAATTCAACATTTTTTTGCATTTCGGCGTAAAGAAGTGTCTTCACGAAAATCGCTGTAACGTTGCTTCCCGATGGAGTTGGAACCGCACTCTGTGCTCATTCTTTTCGTGTTCGAAACCCCTTGAAAATGGCGCTTGAATCATTGTGCTATCATTATTTTTCGATTTTTCACAGATTTTTAAAGTCGGACCATCGATTTTTGCGGATTTCTCCATACATACCCCTTCTCATTTTTTTTGCCGATTTTCATCCTGCTCTCACGGCAACAATAATTGAGATATCGGGATGATCCAAAATGCATTCTCTAAGTCTACTCGAGACGTTTTGAAAACGCATGTCAAAACCCAAAATCGATGAAACGGGAGCCAAGTTATGACCATTTGAAATTTCGAGATTTTTAGGTTTTCGAAAAGGTGGGGCAAAAATTAAAAAAATTTTTTTTCTCTTTTTTCATTGTTTCGATACCCCATACGATCGGAAATTTTCGGCTGATTACGAATAACACCGAGTTTTAGTCGAAATCTCAAAATATGAATGTGAAAAAGGCGAAATTTGGCTGATCACGAATAACACCCCTTTTCGTCGAAATCTCAATATTTCAATGAGAAAAAGGCGAAAAACGAAAAAAATCACTTTTTGGACGATTTTAAATAAAATTTCGAGTTTCTCGAGGAAACGGGTACTGAATCAGTAATCAGCGAGTCAAAATACATCGATATAGCGTCCTAGAAGTAAATTTAAAGAATTCAACATTTTTTTGCATTTCGGCGTAAAGAAGTGTCTTCACTAAAATCGCTGTAACGTTGCTTCCCGATGGAGTTGGAACCCCACTCTGTCCTCATTCTTTTCGTGATCGAAACCCCTTTAAAATGGCGCTTGAATCATTGTGCTATCATTATTTTTCGATTTTTCACAGATTTTTAAAGTCGGACCATCGATTTTTGCGGATTTCTCCATACATACCCCTTCTCATTTTTTTTGCCGATTTTCATCCTGCTCTCACGGCAACAATAATTGAGATATCGGGATGATCCAAAATGCATTCTCTAAGACTACTCGAGACGTTTTGAAAACGCACGTCAAATCCCAAAATCGATGAAACGGGAGCCAAGTTATGACCATTTGAAATTTCGAGATTTTTAGGTTTTCGAAATGGTGGGCCAAAAATTAAAAATTTTTTTTTTTCTCATTTTTCAATGTTTCGATACCCCATTCGATCGGAAATTTTCCGCTGATTACGAATAACACCGAGTTTTAGTCGAAATCTCAAAATACCAATGTGAAAAATTCGAAATTTGGCTGATCACGAATAACACCCCTTTTCGTCGAAATCTCAATATTTCAATGAGAAAAAGGCGAAAAACGAAAAAAATCACTTTTTGGACGATTTTAAATAAAATTTCGAGTTTCTCAAGGAAACGGGTACTGAATCAGTAATCAGCGAGTCAAAATACATCGATATAGCGTCCTAAAAGTAAATTTAAAGAATTCAACATTTTTTTGCATTTCGGCGTAAAGAAGTGTCTTCACGAAAATCGCTGTAACGTTGCTTCCCGATGGAGTTGGAACCGCACTCTGTGCTCATTCTTTTCGTGATCGAAACCCCTTTAAAATGGCGCTTGAATCATTGTGCTATCATTATTTTTCGATTTTTCACAGATTTTTAAAGTCGGACCATCGATTTTTGCGGATTTCTCCATACATACCCCTTCTCATTTTTTTCGCCGATTTGCATCCTGCTATCACGGCTACAATAATTGAGATATCGGGATGATCCAAAATGCATTCTCTAAGACTACTCGAGACGTTTTGAAAACGCACGTCTAAACCCAAAATCGATGAAACGGGAGCCAAGTTATGACCATTTGAAATTTCGAGATTTTTAGGTTTTCGAAATGGTGGGCCAAAAAAAAAAAAAAAAATTTTTTCTCATTTTTCAATGTTTCGATACCCCATTCGATCGGAAATTTTCCGCTGATTACGAATAACACCGAGTTTTAGTCGAAATCTCAAAATACCAATGTGAAAAATGCGAAATTTGGCTGATCACGAATAACACCCCTTTTCGTCGAAATCTCAATATTTCAATGAGAAAAAGGCGAAAAACGAAAAAAATCACTTTTTGGACGATTTTCAATGATATTTCGAGTCTCTCAAGGAAACGGGTACTGAATCAGTAATCAGCGAGTCAAAATACATCGATATAGCGTCCTAAAAGTAAATTTAAAGAATTCAACTTTTTTTGCATTTCGGCGTAAAGAAGTGTCTTCACTAAAATCGCCGTAACGTTGCTTCCCGATGGAGTTGGAACCCCACTCTGTGCTCATTCTTTTCGTGATCGAAACCGCTTTAAAATGGCGCTTGAATCGTTGTGCTATCATTATTTTTCGATTTTTCACAGATTTTTAAAGTCGGACCATCGATTTTTGCGGATTTCTCCATACATACCCCTTCTCATTTTTTTTGCCGATTTTCATCCTGCTCTCACGGCAACAATAATTGAGATATCGGGATGATCCAAAATGCATTCTCTAAGACTACTCGAGACGTTTTGAAAACGCACGTCAAATCCCAAAATCGATGAAACGGGAGCCAAGTTATGACCATTTGAAATTTCGAGATTTTTAGGTTTTCGAAATGGTGGGCCAAAAATTAAAAAATTTTTTTTTTCTCATTTTTCAATGTTTCGATACCCCATTCGATCGGAAATTTTCCGCTGATTACGAATAACACCGAGTTTTAGTCGAAATCTCAAAATACCAATGTGAAAAATTCGAAATTTGGCTGATCACGAATAACACCCCTTTTCGTCGAAATCTCAATATTTCAATGAGAAAAAGGCGAAAAACGAAAAAAATCACTTTTTGGACGATGTTAAATAAAATTTCGCGTCTCTCAAGGAAACGGGTACTGAATCAGTAATCAGCGAGTCAAAATACATCGATATAGCGTCCTAAAAGTAAATTTAAAGAATTCAACATTTTTTTGCATTTCGGCGTAAAGAAGTGTCTTCACGAAAATCGCTGTAACGTTGCTTCCCGATGGAGTTGGAACCGCACTCTGTGCTCATTCTTTTCGTGATCGAAACCCCTTTAAAATGGCGCTTGAATCATTGTGCTATCATTATTTTTCGATTTTTCACAGATTTTTAAAGTCGGACCATCGATTTTTGCGGATTTCTCCATACATACCCCTTCTCATTTTTTTCGCCGATTTGCATCCTGCTATCACGGCTACAATAATTGAGATATCGGGATGATCCAAAATGCATTCTCTAAGACTACTCGAGACGTTTTGAAAACGCACGTCAAAACCCAAAATCGATGAAACGGGAGCCAAGTTATGACCATTTGAAATTTCGAGATTTTTAGGTTTTCGAAATGGTGGGCCAAAAATAAAAAAAAAATTTTTTTCTCATTTTTCAATGTTTCGATACCCCATTCGATCGGAAATTTTCCGCTGATTACGAATAACACCGAGTTTTAGTCGAAATCTCAAAATACCAATGTGAAAAATGCGAAATTTGGCTGATCACGAATAACACCCCTTTTCGTCGAAATCTCAATATTTCAATGAGAAAAAGGCGAAAAACGAAAAAAATCACTTTTTGGACGATTTTCAATAAAATTTCGAGTCTCTCAAGGAAACGGGTACTGAATCAGTAATCAGCGAGTCAAAATACATCGATATAGCGTCCTAAAAGTAAATTTAAAGAATTCAACATTTTTTTGCATTTCGGCGTAAAGAAGTGTCTTCACGAAAATCGCTGTAACGTTGCTTCCCGATGGAGTTGGAACCGCACTCTGTGCTCATTCTTTTCGTGATCGAAACCCCTTTAAAATGGCGCTTGAATCATTGTGCTATCATTATTTTTCGATTTTTCACAGATTTTTAAAGTCGGACCATCGATTTTTGCGGATTTCTCCATACATACCCCTTCTCATTTTTTTCGCCGATTTGCATCCTGCTATCACGGCTACAATAATTGAGATATCGGGATGATCCAAAATGCATTCTCTAAGACTACTCGAGACGTTTTGAAAACGCACGTCAAAACCCAAAATCGATGAAACGGGAGCCAAGTTATGACCATTTGAAATTTCGAGATTTTTAGGTTTTCGAAATGGTGGGCCAAAAATAAAAAAAAAATTTTTTTCTCATTTTTCAATGTTTCGATACCCCATTCGATCGGAAATTTTCCGCTGATTACGAATAACACCGAGTTTTAGTCGAAATCTCAAAATACCAATGGGAAAAATTCGAAATTTGGCTGATCACGAATAACACCCCTTTTCGTCGAAATCTCAATATTTCAATGAGAAAAAGGCGAAAAACGAAAAAAATCACTTTTTGGACGATTTTAAATAAAATTTCGAGTTTCTCAAGGAAACGGGTACTGAATCAGTAATCAGCGAGTCAAAATACATCGATATAGCGTCCTAAAAGTAAATTTAAAGAATTCAACATTTTTTTGCATTTCGGCGTAAAGAAGTGTCTTCACGAAAATCGCTGTAACGTTGCTTCCCGATGGAGTTGGAACCGCACTCTGTGCTCATTCTTTTCGTGATCGAAACCCCTTTAAAATGGCGCTTGAATCATTCTGCTATCATTATTTTTCGATTTTTCACAGATTTTTAAAGTCGGACCATCGATTTTTGCGGATTTCTCCATACATACCCCTTCTCATTTTTTTTGCCGATATTCATCCTGCTCTCACGGCTACAATAATTGAGATATCGCGATGATCCAAAATGAATTCTCTAAGTCTACTCGAGACGTTTTGAAAACGCACGTCAAAACCCAAAATCGATGAAACGGGAGCCAAGTTATGACCATTTGAAATTTCGAGATTTTTAGGTTTTCGTAAAGGTGGGCCAAAAATTAAACATTTTTTTTTTCTCATTTTTCAATGTTTCGATACCCCATACGATCGGAAATTTTCCGCTGATTACGAATAACACCGAGTTTTAGTCGAAATCTCAAAATACCAATGTGAAAAATTCGAAATTTGGCTGATCACGAATAACACCCCTTTTCGTCGAAATCTCAATATTTCAATGAGAAAAAGGCGAAAAACGAAAAAAATCACTTTTTGGACGATTTTCAATAAAATTTCGCGTCTCTCAAGGAAACGGGTACTGAATCAGTAATCAGCGAATCAAAATACATCGATATAGCGTCCTAGAAGTAAATTTAAAGAATTCAACATTTTTTTGCATTTCGGCGTAAAGAAGTGTCTTCACTAAAATCGCTGTAACGTTGCTTCCCGATGGAGTTGGAACCCCACTCTGTCCTCATTCTTTTCGTGATCGAAACCCCTTTAAAATGGCGCTTGAATCATTGTGCTATCATTATTTTTCGATTTTTCACAGATTTTTAAAGTCGGACCATCGATTTTTGCGGATTTCTCCATACATACCCCTTCTCATTTTTTTCGCCGATTTGCATCCTGCTATCACGGCTACAATAATTGAGATATCGGGATGATCCAAAATGCATTCTCTAAGACTACTCGAGACGTTTTGAAAACGCACGTCAAATCCCAAAATCGATGAAACGGGAGCCAAGTTATGACCATTTGAAATTTCGAGATTTTTAGGTTTTCGAAATGGTGGGCCAAAAATTAAAAAAATTTTTTTTTCTCATTTTTCAATGTTTCGATACCCCATTCGATCGGAAATGTTCCGCTGATTACGAATAACACCGAGTTTTAGTCGAAATCTCAAAATATGAATGTGAAAAAGGCGAAATTTGGCTGATCACGAATAACACCCCTTTTCGTCGAAATCTCAATATTTCAATGAGAAAAAGGCGAAAAACGAAAAAAATCACTTTTTGGACGATTTTAAATAAAATTTCGAGTTTCTCGAGGAAACGGGTACTGAATCAGTAATCAGCGAGTCAAAATACATCGATATAGCGTCCTAAAAGTAAATTTAAAGAATTCAACATTTTTTTGCATTTCGGCGTAAAGAAGTGTCTTCACGAAAATCGCTGTAACGTTGCTTCCCGATGGAGTTGGAACCGCACTCTGTGCTCATTCTTTTCGTGTTCGAAACCCCTTGAAAATGGCGCTTGAATCATTGTGCTATCATTATTTTTCGATTTTTCACAGATTTTTAAAGTCGGACCATCGATTTTTGCGGATTTCTCCATACATACCCCTTCTCATTTTTTTTGCCGATTTTCATCCTGCTCTCACGGCAACAATAATTGAGATATCGGGATGATCCAAAATGCATTCTCTAAGTCTACTCGAGACGTTTTGAAAACGCATGTCAAAACCCAAAATCGATGAAACGGGAGCCAAGTTATGACCATTTGAAATTTCGAGATTTTTAGGTTTTCGAAAAGGTGGGGCAAAAATTAAAAAAATTTTTTTTCTCTTTTTTCATTGTTTCGATACCCCATACGATCGGAAATTTTCGGCTGATTACGAATAACACCGAGTTTTAGTCGAAATCTCAAAATATGAATGTGAAAAAGGCGAAATTTGGCTGATCACGAATAACACCCCTTTTCGTCGAAATCTCAATATTTCAATGAGAAAAAGGCGAAAAACGAAAAAAATCACTTTTTGGACGATTTTAAATAAAATTTCGAGTTTCTCGAGGAAACGGGTACTGAATCAGTAATCAGCGAGTCAAAATACATCGATATAGCGTCCTAGAAGTAAATTTAAAGAATTCAACATTTTTTTGCATTTCGGCGTAAAGAAGTGTCTTCACTAAAATCGCTGTAACGTTGCTTCCCGATGGAGTTGGAACCCCACTCTGTCCTCATTCTTTTCGTGATCGAAACCCCTTTAAAATGGCGCTTGAATCATTGTGCTATCATTATTTTTCGATTTTTCACAGATTTTTAAAGTCGGACCATCGATTTTTGCGGATTTCTCCATACATACCCCTTCTCATTTTTTTTGCCGATTTTCATCCTGCTCTCACGGCAACAATAATTGAGATATCGGGATGATCCAAAATGCATTCTCTAAGTCTACTCGAGACGTTTTGAAAACGCATGTCAAAACCCAAAATCGATGAAACGGGAGCCAAGTTATGACCATTTGAAATTTCGAGATTTTTAGGTTTTCGAAAAGGTGGGGCAAAAATTAAAAAAATTTTTTTTCTCTTTTTTCATTGTTTCGATACCCCATACGATCGGAAATTTTCGGCTGATTACGAATAACACCGAGTTTTAGTCGAAATCTCAAAATATGAATGTGAAAAAGGCGAAATTTGGCTGATCACGAATAACACCCCTTTTCGTCGAAATCTCAATATTTCAATGAGAAAAAGGCGAAAAACGAAAAAAATCACTTTTTGGACGATTTTAAATAAAATTTCGAGTTTCTCGAGGAAACGGGTACTGAATCAGTAATCAGCGAGTCAAAATACATCGATATAGCGTCCTAGAAGTAAATTTAAAGAATTCAACATTTTTTTGCATTTCGGCGTAAAGAAGTGTCTTCACTAAAATCGCTGTAACGTTGCTTCCCGATGGAGTTGGAACCCCACTCTGTCCTCATTCTTTTCGTGATCGAAACCCCTTTAAAATGGCGCTTGAATCATTGTGCTATCATTATTTTTCGATTTTTCACAGATTTTTAAAGTCGGACCATCGATTTTTGCGGATTTCTCCATACATACCCCTTCTCATTTTTTTTGCCGATTTTCATCCTGCTCTCACGGCAACAATAATTGAGATATCGGGATGATCCAAAATGCATTCTCTAAGACTACTCGAGACGTTTTGAAAACGCACGTCAAATCCCAAAATCGATGAAACGGGAGCCAAGTTATGACCATTTGAAATTTCGAGATTTTTAGGTTTTCGAAATGGTGGGCCAAAAATTAAAAATTTTTTTTTTTCTCATTTTTCAATGTTTCGATACCCCATTCGATCGGAAATTTTCCGCTGATTACGAATAACACCGAGTTTTAGTCGAAATCTCAAAATACCAATGTGAAAAATTCGAAATTTGGCTGATCACGAATAACACCCCTTTTCGTCGAAATCTCAATATTTCAATGAGAAAAAGGCGAAAAACGAAAAAAATCACTTTTTGGACGATTTTAAATAAAATTTCGAGTTTCTCAAGGAAACGGGTACTGAATCAGTAATCAGCGAGTCAAAATACATCGATATAGCGTCCTAAAAGTAAATTTAAAGAATTCAACATTTTTTTGCATTTCGGCGTAAAGAAGTGTCTTCACGAAAATCGCTGTAACGTTGCTTCCCGATGGAGTTGGAACCGCACTCTGTGCTCATTCTTTTCGTGATCGAAACCCCTTTAAAATGGCGCTTGAATCATTGTGCTATCATTATTTTTCGATTTTTCACAGATTTTTAAAGTCGGACCATCGATTTTTGCGGATTTCTCCATACATACCCCTTCTCATTTTTTTCGCCGATTTGCATCCTGCTATCACGGCTACAATAATTGAGATATCGGGATGATCCAAAATGCATTCTCTAAGACTACTCGAGACGTTTTGAAAACGCACGTCTAAACCCAAAATCGATGAAACGGGAGCCAAGTTATGACCATTTGAAATTTCGAGATTTTTAGGTTTTCGAAATGGTGGGCCAAAAAAAAAAAAAAAAATTTTTTCTCATTTTTCAATGTTTCGATACCCCATTCGATCGGAAATTTTCCGCTGATTACGAATAACACCGAGTTTTAGTCGAAATCTCAAAATACCAATGTGAAAAATGCGAAATTTGGCTGATCACGAATAACACCCCTTTTCGTCGAAATCTCAATATTTCAATGAGAAAAAGGCGAAAAACGAAAAAAATCACTTTTTGGACGATTTTCAATGATATTTCGAGTCTCTCAAGGAAACGGGTACTGAATCAGTAATCAGCGAGTCAAAATACATCGATATAGCGTCCTAAAAGTAAATTTAAAGAATTCAACTTTTTTTGCATTTCGGCGTAAAGAAGTGTCTTCACTAAAATCGCCGTAACGTTGCTTCCCGATGGAGTTGGAACCCCACTCTGTGCTCATTCTTTTCGTGATCGAAACCGCTTTAAAATGGCGCTTGAATCGTTGTGCTATCATTATTTTTCGATTTTTCACAGATTTTTAAAGTCGGACCATCGATTTTTGCGGATTTCTCCATACATACCCCTTCTCATTTTTTTTGCCGATTTTCATCCTGCTCTCACGGCAACAATAATTGAGATATCGGGATGATCCAAAATGCATTCTCTAAGACTACTCGAGACGTTTTGAAAACGCACGTCAAATCCCAAAATCGATGAAACGGGAGCCAAGTTATGACCATTTGAAATTTCGAGATTTTTAGGTTTTCGAAATGGTGGGCCAAAAATTAAAAAATTTTTTTTTTCTCATTTTTCAATGTTTCGATACCCCATTCGATCGGAAATTTTCCGCTGATTACGAATAACACCGAGTTTTAGTCGAAATCTCAAAATACCAATGTGAAAAATTCGAAATTTGGCTGATCACGAATAACACCCCTTTTCGTCGAAATCTCAATATTTCAATGAGAAAAAGGCGAAAAACGAAAAAAATCACTTTTTGGACGATGTTAAATAAAATTTCGCGTCTCTCAAGGAAACGGGTACTGAATCAGTAATCAGCGAGTCAAAATACATCGATATAGCGTCCTAAAAGTAAATTTAAAGAATTCAACATTTTTTTGCATTTCGGCGTAAAGAAGTGTCTTCACGAAAATCGCTGTAACGTTGCTTCCCGATGGAGTTGGAACCGCACTCTGTGCTCATTCTTTTCGTGATCGAAACCCCTTTAAAATGGCGCTTGAATCATTGTGCTATCATTATTTTTCGATTTTTCACAGATTTTTAAAGTCGGACCATCGATTTTTGCGGATTTCTCCATACATACCCCTTCTCATTTTTTTCGCCGATTTGCATCCTGCTATCACGGCTACAATAATTGAGATATCGGGATGATCCAAAATGCATTCTCTAAGACTACTCGAGACGTTTTGAAAACGCACGTCAAAACCCAAAATCGATGAAACGGGAGCCAAGTTATGACCATTTGAAATTTCGAGATTTTTAGGTTTTCGAAATGGTGGGCCAAAAATAAAAAAAAAATTTTTTTCTCATTTTTCAATGTTTCGATACCCCATTCGATCGGAAATTTTCCGCTGATTACGAATAACACCGAGTTTTAGTCGAAATCTCAAAATACCAATGTGAAAAATGCGAAATTTGGCTGATCACGAATAACACCCCTTTTCGTCGAAATCTCAATATTTCAATGAGAAAAAGGCGAAAAACGAAAAAAATCACTTTTTGGACGATTTTCAATAAAATTTCGAGTCTCTCAAGGAAACGGGTACTGAATCAGTAATCAGCGAGTCAAAATACATCGATATAGCGTCCTAAAAGTAAATTTAAAGAATTCAACATTTTTTTGCATTTCGGCGTAAAGAAGTGTCTTCACGAAAATCGCTGTAACGTTGCTTCCCGATGGAGTTGGAACCGCACTCTGTGCTCATTCTTTTCGTGATCGAAACCCCTTTAAAATGGCGCTTGAATCATTGTGCTATCATTATTTTTCGATTTTTCACAGATTTTTAAAGTCGGACCATCGATTTTTGCGGATTTCTCCATACATACCCCTTCTCATTTTTTTCGCCGATTTGCATCCTGCTATCACGGCTACAATAATTGAGATATCGGGATGATCCAAAATGCATTCTCTAAGACTACTCGAGACGTTTTGAAAACGCACGTCAAAACCCAAAATCGATGAAACGGGAGCCAAGTTATGACCATTTGAAATTTCGAGATTTTTAGGTTTTCGAAATGGTGGGCCAAAAATAAAAAAAAAATTTTTTTCTCATTTTTCAATGTTTCGATACCCCATTCGATCGGAAATTTTCCGCTGATTACGAATAACACCGAGTTTTAGTCGAAATCTCAAAATACCAATGGGAAAAATTCGAAATTTGGCTGATCACGAATAACACCCCTTTTCGTCGAAATCTCAATATTTCAATGAGAAAAAGGCGAAAAACGAAAAAAATCACTTTTTGGACGATGTTAAATAAAATTTCGCGTCTCTCAAGGAAACGGGTACTGAATCAGTAATCAGCGAGTCAAAATACATCGATATAGCGTCCTAAAAGTAAATTTAAAGAATTCAACATTTTTTTGCATTTCGGCGTAAAGAAGTGTCTTCACGAAAATCGCTGTAACGTTGCTTCCCGATGGAGTTGGAACCGCACTCTGTGCTCATTCTTTTCGTGTTCGAAACCCCTTGAAAATGGCGCTTGAATCATTGTGCTATCATTATTTTTCGATTTTTCACAGATTTTTAAAGTCGGACCATCGATTTTTGCGGATTTCTCCATACATACCCCTTCTCATTTTTTTTGCCGATTTTCATCCTGCTCTCACGGCAACAATAATTGAGATATCGGGATGATCCAAAATGCATTCTCTAAGTCTACTCGAGACGTTTTGAAAACGCATGTCAAAACCCAAAATCGATGAAACGGGAGCCAAGTTATGACCATTTGAAATTTCGAGATTTTTAGGTTTTCGAAAAGGTGGGGCAAAAATTAAAAAAATTTTTTTTCTCTTTTTTCATTGTTTCGATACCCCATACGATCGGAAATTTTCGGCTGATTACGAATAACACCGAGTTTTAGTCGAAATCTCAAAATATGAATGTGAAAAAGGCGAAATTTGGCTGATCACGAATAACACCCCTTTTCGTCGAAATCTCAATATTTCAATGAGAAAAAGGCGAAAAACGAAAAAAATCACTTTTTGGACGATTTTAAATAAAATTTCGAGTTTCTCGAGGAAACGGGTACTGAATCAGTAATCAGCGAGTCAAAATACATCGATATAGCGTCCTAGAAGTAAATTTAAAGAATTCAACATTTTTTTGCATTTCGGCGTAAAGAAGTGTCTTCACTAAAATCGCTGTAACGTTGCTTCCCGATGGAGTTGGAACCCCACTCTGTCCTCATTCTTTTCGTGATCGAAACCCCTTTAAAATGGCGCTTGAATCATTGTGCTATCATTATTTTTCGATTTTTCACAGATTTTTAAAGTCGGACCATCGATTTTTGCGGATTTCTCCATACATACCCCTTCTCATTTTTTTTGCCGATTTTCATCCTGCTCTCACGGCAACAATAATTGAGATATCGGGATGATCCAAAATGCATTCTCTAAGACTACTCGAGACGTTTTGAAAACGCACGTCAAATCCCAAAATCGATGAAACGGGAGCCAAGTTATGACCATTTGAAATTTCGAGATTTTTAGGTTTTCGAAATGGTGGGCCAAAAATTAAAAATTTTTTTTTTTCTCATTTTTCAATGTTTCGATACCCCATTCGATCGGAAATTTTCCGCTGATTACGAATAACACCGAGTTTTAGTCGAAATCTCAAAATACCAATGTGAAAAATTCGAAATTTGGCTGATCACGAATAACACCCCTTTTCGTCGAAATCTCAATATTTCAATGAGAAAAAGGCGAAAAACGAAAAAAATCACTTTTTGGACGATTTTAAATAAAATTTCGAGTTTCTCAAGGAAACGGGTACTGAATCAGTAATCAGCGAGTCAAAATACATCGATATAGCGTCCTAAAAGTAAATTTAAAGAATTCAACATTTTTTTGCATTTCGGCGTAAAGAAGTGTCTTCACGAAAATCGCTGTAACGTTGCTTCCCGATGGAGTTGGAACCGCACTCTGTGCTCATTCTTTTCGTGATCGAAACCCCTTTAAAATGGCGCTTGAATCATTGTGCTATCATTATTTTTCGATTTTTCACAGATTTTTAAAGTCGGACCATCGATTTTTGCGGATTTCTCCATACATACCCCTTCTCATTTTTTTCGCCGATTTGCATCCTGCTATCACGGCTACAATAATTGAGATATCGGGATGATCCAAAATGCATTCTCTAAGACTACTCGAGACGTTTTGAAAACGCACGTCTAAACCCAAAATCGATGAAACGGGAGCCAAGTTATGACCATTTGAAATTTCGAGATTTTTAGGTTTTCGAAATGGTGGGCCAAAAATAAAAAAAAAAATTTTTTCTCATTTTTCAATGTTTCGATACCCCATTCGATCGGAAATTTTCCGCTGATTACGAATAACACCGAGTTTTAGTCGAAATCTCAAAATACCAATGTGAAAAATGCGAAATTTGGCTGATCACGAATAACACCCCTTTTCGTCGAAATCTCAATATTTCAATGAGAAAAAGGCGAAAAACGAAAAAAATCACTTTTTGGACGATTTTCAATGATATTTCGAGTCTCTCAAGGAAACGGGTACTGAATCAGTAATCAGCGAGTCAAAATACATCGATATAGCGTCCTAAAAGTAAATTTAAAGAATTCAACTTTTTTTGCATTTCGGCGTAAAGAAGTGTCTTCACTAAAATCGCCGTAACGTTGCTTCCCGATGGAGTTGGAACCCCACTCTGTGCTCATTCTTTTCGTGATCGAAACCGCTTTAAAATGGCGCTTGAATCGTTGTGCTATCATTATTTTTCGATTTTTCACAGATTTTTAAAGTCGGACCATCGATTTTTGCGGATTTCTCCATACATACCCCTTCTCATTTTTTTTGCCGATTTTCATCCTGCTCTCACGGCAACAATAATTGAGATATCGGGATGATCCAAAATGCATTCTCTAAGACTACTCGAGACGTTTTGAAAACGCACGTCAAATCCCAAAATCGATGAAACGGGAGCCAAGTTATGACCATTTGAAATTTCGAGATTTTTAGGTTTTCGAAATGGTGGGCCAAAAATTAAAAAATTTTTTTTTTCTCATTTTTCAATGTTTCGATACCCCATTCGATCGGAAATTTTCCGCTGATTACGAATAACACCGAGTTTTAGTCGAAATCTCAAAATACCAATGTGAAAAATTCGAAATTTGGCTGATCACGAATAACACCCCTTTTCGTCGAAATCTCAATATTTCAATGAGAAAAAGGCGAAAAACGAAAAAAATCACTTTTTGGACGATGTTAAATAAAATTTCGCGTCTCTCAAGGAAACGGGTACTGAATCAGTAATCAGCGAGTCAAAATACATCGATATAGCGTCCTAAAAGTAAATTTAAAGAATTCAACATTTTTTTGCATTTCGGCGTAAAGAAGTGTCTTCACGAAAATCGCTGTAACGTTGCTTCCCGATGGAGTTGGAACCGCACTCTGTGCTCATTCTTTTCGTGATCGAAACCCCTTTAAAATGGCGCTTGAATCATTGTGCTATCATTATTTTTCGATTTTTCACAGATTTTTAAAGTCGGACCATCGATTTTTGCGGATTTCTCCATACATACCCCTTCTCATTTTTTTCGCCGATTTGCATCCTGCTATCACGGCTACAATAATTGAGATATCGGGATGATCCAAAATGCATTCTCTAAGACTACTCGAGACGTTTTGAAAACGCACGTCAAAACCCAAAATCGATGAAACGGGAGCCAAGTTATGACCATTTGAAATTTCGAGATTTTTAGGTTTTCGAAATGGTGGGCCAAAAATAAAAAAAAAATTTTTTGCTCATTTTTCAATGTTTCGATACCCCATTCGATCGGAAATTTTCCGCTGATTACGAATAACACCGAGTTTTAGTCGAAATCTCAAAATACCAATGTGAAAAATGCGAAATTTGGCTGATCACGAATAACACCCCTTTTCGTCGAAATCTCAATATTTCAATGAGAAAAAGGCGAAAAACGAAAAAAATCACTTTTTGGACGATTTTCAATAAAATTTCGAGTCTCTCAAGGAAACGGGTACTGAATCAGTAATCAGCGAGTCAAAATACATCGATATAGCGTCCTAAAAGTAAATTTAAAGAATTCAACATTTTTTTGCATTTCGGCGTAAAGAAGTGTCTTCACGAAAATCGCTGTAACGTTGCTTCCCGATGGAGTTGGAACCGCACTCTGTGCTCATTCTTTTCGTGATCGAAACCCCTTTAAAATGGCGCTTGAATCATTGTGCTATCATTATTTTTCGATTTTTCACAGATTTTTAAAGTCGGACCATCGATTTTTGCGGATTTCTCCATACATACCCCTTCTCATTTTTTTCGCCGATTTGCATCCTGCTATCACGGCTACAATAATTGAGATATCGGGATGATCCAAAATGCATTCTCTAAGACTACTCGAGACGTTTTGAAAACGCACGTCAAAACCCAAAATCGATGAAACGGGAGCCAAGTTATGACCATTTGAAATTTCGAGATTTTTAGGTTTTCGAAATGGTGGGCCAAAAATAAAAAAAAAATTTTTTTCTCATTTTTCAATGTTTCGATACCCCATTCGATCGGAAATTTTCCGCTGATTACGAATAACACCGAGTTTTAGTCGAAATCTCAAAATACCAATGGGAAAAATTCGAAATTTGGCTGATCACGAATAACACCCCTTTTCGTCGAAATCTCAATATTTCAATGAGAAAAAGGCGAAAAACGAAAAAAATCACTTTTTGGACGATGTTAAATAAAATTTCGCGTCTCTCAAGGAAACGGGTACTGAATCAGTAATCAGCGAGTCAAAATACATCGATATAGCGTCCTAAAAGTAAATTTAATGAATTCAACTTTTTTTGCATTTCGGCGTAAAGAAGTGTCTTCACTAAAATCGCCGTAACGTTGCTTCACGATAGAGTTGGAACCCCACTCTGTCCTCATTCTTTTCGTGATCGAAACCCCTTTAAAATGGCGCTTGAATCATTGTGCTATCATTATTTTTCGATTTTTCACAGATTTTTAAAGTCGGACCATCGATTTTTGCGGATTTCTCCATACATACCCCTTCTCATTTTTTTTGCCGATTTTCATCCTGCTCTCACGGCAACAATAATTGAGATATCGGGATGATCCAAAATGCATTCTCTAAGACTACTCGAGACGTTTTGAAAACGCACGTCAAATCCCAAAATCGATGAAACGGGAGCCAAGTTATGACCATTTGAAATTTCGAGATTTTTAGGTTTTCGAAATGGTGGGCCAAAAATTAAAAATTTTTTTTTTTCTCATTTTTCAATGTTTCGATACCCCATTCGATCGGAAATTTTCCGCTGATTACGAATAACACCGAGTTTTAGTCGAAATCTCAAAATACCAATGTGAAAAATTCGAAATTTGGCTGATCACGAATAACACCCCTTTTCGTCGAAATCTCAATATTTCAATGAGAAAAAGGCGAAAAACGAAAAAAATCACTTTTTGGACGATGTTAAATAAAATTTCGCGTCTCTCAAGGAAACGGGTACTGAATCAGTAATCAGCGAGTCAAAATACATCGATATAGCGTCCTAAAAGTAAATTTAAAGAATTCAACATTTTTTTGCATTTCGGCGTAAAGAAGTGTCTTCACGAAAATCGCTGTAACGTTGCTTCCCGATGGAGTTGGAACCGCACTCTGTGCTCATTCTTTTCGTGATCGAAACCCCTTTAAAATGGCGCCTGAATCATTGTGCTATCATTATTTTTCGATTTTTCACAGATTTTTAAAGTCGGACCATCGATTTTTGCGGATTTCTCCATACATACCCCTTCTCATTTTTTTCGCCGATTTGCATCCTGCTATCACGGCTACAATAATTGAGATATCGGGATGATCCAAAATGCATTCTCTAAGACTACTCGAGACGTTTTGAAAACGCACGTCAAAACCCAAAATCGATGAAACGGGAGCCAAGTTATGACCATTTGAAATTTCGAGATTTTTAGGTTTTCGAAATGGTGGGCCAAAAATAAAAAAAAAATTTTTTTCTCATTTTTCAATGTTTCGATACCCCATTCGATCGGAAATTTTCCGCTGATTACGAATAACACCGAGTTTTAGTCGAAATCTCAAAATACCAATGGGAAAAATTCGAAATTTGGCTGATCACGAATAACACCCCTTTTCGTCGAAATCTCAATATTTCAATGAGAAAAAGGCGAAAAACGAAAAAAATCACTTTTTGGACGATTTTAAATAAAATTTCGAGTTTCTCAAGGAAACGGGTACTGAATCAGTAATCAGCGAGTCAAAATACATCGATATAGCGTCCTAAAAGTAAATTTAAAGAATTCAACATTTTTTTGCATTTCGGCGTAAAGAAGTGTCTTCACGAAAATCGCTGTAACGTTGCTTCCCGATGGAGTTGGAACCGCACTCTGTGCTCATTCTTTTCGTGATCGAAACCCCTTTAAAATGGCGCTTGAATCATTCTGCTATCATTATTTTTCGATTTTTCACAGATTTTTAAAGTCGGACCATCGATTTTTGCGGATTTCTCCATACATACCCCTTCTCATTTTTTTTGCCGATATTCATCCTGCTCTCACGGCTACAATAATTGAGATATCGCGATGATCCAAAATGAATTCTCTAAGTCTACTCGAGACGTTTTGAAAACGCACGTCAAAACCCAAAATCGATGAAACGGGAGCCAAGTTATGACCATTTGAAATTTCGAGATTTTTAGGTTTTCGTAAAGGTGGGCCAAAAATTAAAAATTTTTTTTTTCTCATTTTTCAATGTTTCGATACCCCATACGATCGGAAATTTTCCGCTGATTACGAATAACACCGAGTTTTAGTCGAAATCTCAAAATACCAATGTGAAAAATTCGAAATTTGGCTGATCACGAATAACACCCCTTTTCGTCGAAATCTCAATATTTCAATGAGAAAAAGGCGAAAAACGAAAAAAATCACTTTTTGGACGATTTTCAATAAAATTTCGCGTCTCTCAAGGAAACGGGTACTGAATCAGTAATCAGCGAATCAAAATACATCGATATAGCGTCCTAGAAGTAAATTTAAAGAATTCAACATTTTTTTGCATTTCGGCGTAAAGAAGTGTCTTCACTAAAATCGCTGTAACGTTGCTTCCCGATGGAGTTGGAACCCCACTCTGTCCTCATTCTTTTCGTGATCGAAACCCCTTTAAAATGGCGCTTGAATCATTGTGCTATCATTATTTTTCGATTTTTCACAGATTTTTAAAGTCGGACCATCGATTTTTGCGGATTTCTCCATACATACCCCTTCTCATTTTTTTTGCCGATTTTCATCCTGCTCTCACGGCAACAATAATTGAGATATCGGGATGATCCAAAATGCATTCTCTAAGTCTACTCGAGACGTTTTGAAAACGCATGTCAAAACCCAAAATCGATGAAACGGGAGCCAAGTTATGACCATTTGAAATTTCGAGATTTTTAGGTTTTCGTAAAGGTGGGCCAAAAATTAAAAATTTTTTTTTTTCTCATTTTTCAATGTTTCGATACCCCATTCGATCGGAAATTTTCCGCTGATTACGAATAACACCGAGTTTTAGTCGAAATCTCAAAATACCAATGTGAAAAATTCGAAATTTGGCTGATCACGAATAACACCCCTTTTCGTCGAAATCTCAATATTTCAATGAGAAAAAGGCGAAAAACGAAAAAAATCACTTTTTGGACGATTTTAAATAAAATTTCGAGTTTCTCAAGGAAACGGGTACTGAATCAGTAATCAGCGAGTCAAAATACATCGATATAGCGTCCTAAAAGTAAATTTAAAGAATTCAACATTTTTTTGCATTTCGGCGTAAAGAAGTGTCTTCACGAAAATCGCTGTAACGTTGCTTCCCGATGGAGTTGGAACCGCACTCTGTGCTCATTCTTTTCGTGATCGAAACCCCTTTAAAATGGCGCTTGAATCATTCTGCTATCATTATTTTTCGATTTTTCACAGATTTTTAAAGTCGGACCATCGATTTTTGCGGATTTCTCCATACATACCCCTTCTCATTTTTTTTGCCGATATTCATCCTGCTCTCACGGCTACAATAATTGAGATATCGCGATGATCCAAAATGAATTCTCTAAGTCTACTCGAGACGTTTTGAAAACGCACGTCAAAACCCAAAATCGATGAAACGGGAGCCAAGTTATGACCATTTGAAATTTCGAGATTTTTAGGTTTTCGTAAAGGTGGGCCAAAAATTAAAAATTTTTTTTTTCTCATTTTTCAATGTTTCGATACCCCATACGATCGGAAATTTTCCGCTGATTACGAATAACACCGAGTTTTAGTCGAAATCTCAAAATACCAATGTGAAAAATTCGAAATTTGGCTGATCACGAATAACACCCCTTTTCGTCGAAATCTCAATATTTCAATGAGAAAAAGGCGAAAAACGAAAAAAATCACTTTTTGGACGATTTTCAATAAAATTTCGCGTCTCTCAAGGAAACGGGTACTGAATCAGTAATCAGCGAATCAAAATACATCGATATAGCGTCCTAGAAGTAAATTTAAAGAATTCAACATTTTTTTGCATTTCGGCGTAAAGAAGTGTCTTCACTAAAATCGCTGTAACGTTGCTTCCCGATGGAGTTGGAACCCCACTCTGTCCTCATTCTTTTCGTGATCGAAACCCCTTTAAAATGGCGCTTGAATCATTGTGCTATCATTATTTTTCGATTTTTCACAGATTTTTAAAGTCGGACCATCGATTTTTGCGGATTTCTCCATACATACCCCTTCTCATTTTTTTTGCCGATTTTCATCCTGCTCTCACGGCAACAATAATTGAGATATCGGGATGATCCAAAATGCATTCTCTAAGACTACTCGAGACGTTTTGAAAACGCACGTCAAATCCCAAAATCGATGAAACGGGAGCCAAGTTATGACCATTTGAAATTTCGAGATTTTTAGGTTTTCGAAATGGTGGGCCAAAAATTAAAAATTTTTTTTTTTCTCATTTTTCAATGTTTCGATACCCCATTCGATCGGAAATTTTCCGCTGATTACGAATAACACCGAGTTTTAGTCGAAATCTCAAAATACCAATGTGAAAAATTCGAAATTTGGCTGATCACGAATAACACCCCTTTTCGTCGAAATCTCAATATTTCAATGAGAAAAAGGCGAAAAACGAAAAAAATCACTTTTTGGACGATTTTAAATAAAATTTCGAGTTTCTCAAGGAAACGGGTACTGAATCAGTAATCAGCGAGTCAAAATACATCGATATAGCGTCCTAAAAGTAAATTTAAAGAATTCAACATTTTTTTGCATTTCGGCGTAAAGAAGTGTCTTCACGAAAATCGCTGTAACGTTGCTTCCCGATGGAGTTGGAACCGCACTCTGTGCTCATTCTTTTCGTGATCGAAACCCCTTTAAAATGGCGCTTGAATCATTCTGCTATCATTATTTTTCGATTTTTCACAGATTTTTAAAGTCGGACCATCGATTTTTGCGGATTTCTCCATACATACCCCTTCTCATTTTTTTTGCCGATATTCATCCTGCTCTCACGGCTACAATAATTGAGATATCGCGATGATCCAAAATGAATTCTCTAAGTCTACTCGAGACGTTTTGAAAACGCACGTCAAAACCCAAAATCGATGAAACGGGAGCCAAGTTATGACCATTTGAAATTTCGAGATTTTTAGGTTTTCGTAAAGGTGGGCCAAAAATTAAACATTTTTTTTTTCTCATTTTTCAATGTTTCGATACCCCATACGATCGGAAATTTTCCGCTGATTACGAATAACACCGAGTTTTAGTCGAAATCTCAAAATACCAATGTGAAAAATTCGAAATTTGGCTGATCACGAATAACACCCCTTTTCGTCGAAATCTCAATATTTCAATGAGAAAAAGGCGAAAAACGAAAAAAATCACTTTTTGGACGATTTTCAATAAAATTTCGCGTCTCTCAAGGAAACGGGTACTGAATCAGTAATCAGCGAATCAAAATACATCGATATAGCGTCCTAGAAGTAAATTTAAAGAATTCAACATTTTTTTGCATTTCGGCGTAAAGAAGTGTCTTCACTAAAATCGCTGTAACGTTGCTTCCCGATGGAGTTGGAACCCCACTCTGTCCTCATTCTTTTCGTGATCGAAACCCCTTTAAAATGGCGCTTGAATCATTGTGCTATCATTATTTTTCGATTTTTCACAGATTTTTAAAGTCGGACCATCGATTTTTGCGGATTTCTCCATACATACCCCTTCTCATTTTTTTCGCCGATTTGCATCCTGCTATCACGGCTACAATAATTGAGATATCGGGATGATCCAAAATGCATTCTCTAAGACTACTCGAGACGTTTTGAAAACGCACGTCAAATCCCAAAATCGATGAAACGGGAGCCAAGTTATGACCATTTGAAATTTCGAGATTTTTAGGTTTTCGAAATGGTGGGCCAAAAATTAAAAAAATTTTTTTTTCTCATTTTTCAATGTTTCGATACCCCATTCGATCGGAAATGTTCCGCTGATTACGAATAACACCGAGTTTTAGTCGAAATCTCAAAATATGAATGTGAAAAAGGCGAAATTTGGCTGATCACGAATAACACCCCTTTTCGTCGAAATCTCAATATTTCAATGAGAAAAAGGCGAAAAACGAAAAAAATCACTTTTTGGACGATTTTAAATAAAATTTCGAGTTTCTCGAGGAAACGGGTACTGAATCAGTAATCAGCGAGTCAAAATACATCGATATAGCGTCCTAAAAGTAAATTTAAAGAATTCAACATTTTTTTGCATTTCGGCGTAAAGAAGTGTCTTCACGAAAATCGCTGTAACGTTGCTTCCCGATGGAGTTGGAACCGCACTCTGTGCTCATTCTTTTCGTGTTCGAAACCCCTTGAAAATGGCGCTTGAATCATTGTGCTATCATTATTTTTCGATTTTTCACAGATTTTTAAAGTCGGACCATCGATTTTTGCGGATTTCTCCATACATACCCCTTCTCATTTTTTTTGCCGATTTTCATCCTGCTCTCACGGCAACAATAATTGAGATATCGGGATGATCCAAAATGCATTCTCTAAGTCTACTCGAGACGTTTTGAAAACGCATGTCAAAACCCAAAATCGATGAAACGGGAGCCAAGTTATGACCATTTGAAATTTCGAGATTTTTAGGTTTTCGAAAAGGTGGGGCAAAAATTAAAAAAATTTTTTTTCTCTTTTTTCATTGTTTCGATACCCCATACGATCGGAAATTTTCGGCTGATTACGAATAACACCGAGTTTTAGTCGAAATCTCAAAATATGAATGTGAAAAAGGCGAAATTTGGCTGATCACGAATAACACCCCTTTTCGTCGAAATCTCAATATTTCAATGAGAAAAAGGCGAAAAACGAAAAAAATCACTTTTTGGACGATTTTAAATAAAATTTCGAGTTTCTCGAGGAAACGGGTACTGAATCAGTAATCAGCGAGTCAAAATACATCGATATAGCGTCCTAGAAGTAAATTTAAAGAATTCAACATTTTTTTGCATTTCGGCGTAAAGAAGTGTCTTCACTAAAATCGCTGTAACGTTGCTTCCCGATGGAGTTGGAACCCCACTCTGTCCTCATTCTTTTCGTGATCGAAACCCCTTTAAAATGGCGCTTGAATCATTGTGCTATCATTATTTTTCGATTTTTCACAGATTTTTAAAGTCGGACCATCGATTTTTGCGGATTTCTCCATACATACCCCTTCTCATTTTTTTTGCCGATTTTCATCCTGCTCTCACGGCAACAATAATTGAGATATCGGGATGATCCAAAATGCATTCTCTAAGACTACTCGAGACGTTTTGAAAACGCACGTCAAATCCCAAAATCGATGAAACGGGAGCCAAGTTATGACCATTTGAAATTTCGAGATTTTTAGGTTTTCGAAATGGTGGGCCAAAAATTAAAAATTTTTTTTTTTCTCATTTTTCAATGTTTCGATACCCCATTCGATCGGAAATTTTCCGCTGATTACGAATAACACCGAGTTTTAGTCGAAATCTCAAAATACCAATGTGAAAAATTCGAAATTTGGCTGATCACGAATAACACCCCTTTTCGTCGAAATCTCAATATTTCAATGAGAAAAAGGCGAAAAACGAAAAAAATCACTTTTTGGACGATTTTAAATAAAATTTCGAGTTTCTCAAGGAAACGGGTACTGAATCAGTAATCAGCGAGTCAAAATACATCGATATAGCGTCCTAAAAGTAAATTTAAAGAATTCAACATTTTTTTGCATTTCGGCGTAAAGAAGTGTCTTCACGAAAATCGCTGTAACGTTGCTTCCCGATGGAGTTGGAACCGCACTCTGTGCTCATTCTTTTCGTGATCGAAACCCCTTTAAAATGGCGCTTGAATCATTGTGCTATCATTATTTTTCGATTTTTCACAGATTTTTAAAGTCGGACCATCGATTTTTGCGGATTTCTCCATACATACCCCTTCTCATTTTTTTCGCCGATTTGCATCCTGCTATCACGGCTACAATAATTGAGATATCGGGATGATCCAAAATGCATTCTCTAAGACTACTCGAGACGTTTTGAAAACGCACGTCTAAACCCAAAATCGATGAAACGGGAGCCAAGTTATGACCATTTGAAATTTCGAGATTTTTAGGTTTTCGAAATGGTGGGCCAAAAAAAAAAAAAAAAATTTTTTCTCATTTTTCAATGTTTCGATACCCCATTCGATCGGAAATTTTCCGCTGATTACGAATAACACCGAGTTTTAGTCGAAATCTCAAAATACCAATGTGAAAAATGCGAAATTTGGCTGATCACGAATAACACCCCTTTTCGTCGAAATCTCAATATTTCAATGAGAAAAAGGCGAAAAACGAAAAAAATCACTTTTTGGACGATTTTCAATGATATTTCGAGTCTCTCAAGGAAACGGGTACTGAATCAGTAATCAGCGAGTCAAAATACATCGATATAGCGTCCTAAAAGTAAATTTAAAGAATTCAACTTTTTTTGCATTTCGGCGTAAAGAAGTGTCTTCACTAAAATCGCCGTAACGTTGCTTCCCGATGGAGTTGGAACCCCACTCTGTGCTCATTCTTTTCGTGATCGAAACCGCTTTAAAATGGCGCTTGAATCGTTGTGCTATCATTATTTTTCGATTTTTCACAGATTTTTAAAGTCGGACCATCGATTTTTGCGGATTTCTCCATACATACCCCTTCTCATTTTTTTTGCCGATTTTCATCCTGCTCTCACGGCAACAATAATTGAGATATCGGGATGATCCAAAATGCATTCTCTAAGACTACTCGAGACGTTTTGAAAACGCACGTCAAATCCCAAAATCGATGAAACGGGAGCCAAGTTATGACCATTTGAAATTTCGAGATTTTTAGGTTTTCGAAATGGTGGGCCAAAAATAAAAAAAAAATTTTTTTCTCATTTTTCAATGTTTCGATACCCCATTCGATCGGAAATTTTCCGCTGATTACGAATAACACCGAGTTTTAGTCGAAATCTCAAAATACCAATGTGAAAAATGCGAAATTTGGCTGATCACGAATAACACCCCTTTTCGTCGAAATCTCAATATTTCAATGAGAAAAAGGCGAAAAACGAAAAAAATCACTTTTTGGACGATTTTCAATAAAATTTCGAGTCTCTCAAGGAAACGGGTACTGAATCAGTAATCAGCGAGTCAAAATACATCGATATAGCGTCCTAAAAGTAAATTTAAAGAATTCAACATTTTTTTGCATTTCGGCGTAAAGAAGTGTCTTCACGAAAATCGCTGTAACGTTGCTTCCCGATGGAGTTGGAACCGCACTCTGTGCTCATTCTTTTCGTGATCGAAACCCCTTTAAAATGGCGCTTGAATCATTGTGCTATCATTATTTTTCGATTTTTCACAGATTTTTAAAGTCGGACCATCGATTTTTGCGGATTTCTCCATACATACCCCTTCTCATTTTTTTCGCCGATTTGCATCCTGCTATCACGGCTACAATAATTGAGATATCGGGATGATCCAAAATGCATTCTCTAAGACTACTCGAGACGTTTTGAAAACGCACGTCAAAACCCAAAATCGATGAAACGGGAGCCAAGTTATGACCATTTGAAATTTCGAGATTTTTAGGTTTTCGAAATGGTGGGCCAAAAATAAAAAAAAAATTTTTTTCTCATTTTTCAATGTTTCGATACCCCATTCGATCGGAAATTTTCCGCTGATTACGAATAACACCGAGTTTTAGTCGAAATCTCAAAATACCAATGGGAAAAATTCGAAATTTGGCTGATCACGAATAACACCCCTTTTCGTCGAAATCTCAATATTTCAATGAGAAAAAGGCGAAAAACGAAAAAAATCACTTTTTGGACGATGTTAAATAAAATTTCGCGTCTCTCAAGGAAACGGGTACTGAATCAGTAATCAGCGAGTCAAAATACATCGATATAGCGTCCTAAAAGTAAATTTAATGAATTCAACTTTTTTTGCATTTCGGCGTAAAGAAGTGTCTTCACTAAAATCGCCGTAACGTTGCTTCACGATAGAGTTGGAACCCCACTCTGTCCTCATTCTTTTCGTGATCGAAACCCCTTTAAAATGGCGCTTGAATCATTGTGCTATCATTATTTTTCGATTTTTCACAGATTTTTAAAGTCGGACCATCGATTTTTGCGGATTTCTCCATACATACCCCTTCTCATTTTTTTTGCCGATTTTCATCCTGCTCTCACGGCAACAATAATTGAGATATCGGGATGATCCAAAATGCATTCTCTAAGACTACTCGAGACGTTTTGAAAACGCACGTCAAATCCCAAAATCGATGAAACGGGAGCCAAGTTATGACCATTTGAAATTTCGAGATTTTTAGGTTTTCGAAATGGTGGGCCAAAAATTAAAAATTTTTTTTTTTCTCATTTTTCAATGTTTCGATACCCCATTCGATCGGAAATTTTCCGCTGATTACGAATAACACCGAGTTTTAGTCGAAATCTCAAAATACCAATGTGAAAAATTCGAAATTTGGCTGATCACGAATAACACCCCTTTTCGTCGAAATCTCAATATTTCAATGAGAAAAAGGCGAAAAACGAAAAAAATCACTTTTTGGACGATTTTAAATAAAATTTCGAGTTTCTCAAGGAAACGGGTACTGAATCAGTAATCAGCGAGTCAAAATACATCGATATAGCGTCCTAAAAGTAAATTTAAAGAATTCAACATTTTTTTGCATTTCGGCGTAAAGAAGTGTCTTCACGAAAATCGCTGTAACGTTGCTTCCCGATGGAGTTGGAACCGCACTCTGTGCTCATTCTTTTCGTGATCGAAACCCCTTTAAAATGGCGCTTGAATCATTGTGCTATCATTATTTTTCGATTTTTCACAGATTTTTAAAGTCGGACCATCGATTTTTGCGGATTTCTCCATACATACCCCTTCTCATTTTTTTCGCCGATTTGCATCCTGCTATCACGGCTACAATAATTGAGATATCGGGATGATCCAAAATGCATTCTCTAAGACTACTCGAGACGTTTTGAAAACGCACGTCTAAACCCAAAATCGATGAAACGGGAGCCAAGTTATGACCATTTGAAATTTCGAGATTTTTAGGTTTTCGAAATGGTGGGCCAAAAAAAAAAAAAAAAATTTTTTCTCATTTTTCAATGTTTCGATACCCCATTCGATCGGAAATTTTCCGCTGATTACGAATAACACCGAGTTTTAGTCGAAATCTCAAAATACCAATGTGAAAAATGCGAAATTTGGCTGATCACGAATAACACCCCTTTTCGTCGAAATCTCAATATTTCAATGAGAAAAAGGCGAAAAACGAAAAAAATCACTTTTTGGACGATTTTCAATGATATTTCGAGTCTCTCAAGGAAACGGGTACTGAATCAGTAATCAGCGAGTCAAAATACATCGATATAGCGTCCTAAAAGTAAATTTAAAGAATTCAACTTTTTTTGCATTTCGGCGTAAAGAAGTGTCTTCACTAAAATCGCCGTAACGTTGCTTCCCGATGGAGTTGGAACCCCACTCTGTGCTCATTCTTTTCGTGATCGAAACCGCTTTAAAATGGCGCTTGAATCGTTGTGCTATCATTATTTTTCGATTTTTCACAGATTTTTAAAGTCGGACCATCGATTTTTGCGGATTTCTCCATACATACCCCTTCTCATTTTTTTTGCCGATTTTCATCCTGCTCTCACGGCAACAATAATTGAGATATCGGGATGATCCAAAATGCATTCTCTAAGACTACTCGAGACGTTTTGAAAACGCACGTCAAATCCCAAAATCGATGAAACGGGAGCCAAGTTATGACCATTTGAAATTTCGAGATTTTTAGGTTTTCGAAATGGTGGGCCAAAAATAAAAAAAAAATTTTTTTCTCATTTTTCAATGTTTCGATACCCCATTCGATCGGAAATTTTCCGCTGATTACGAATAACACCGAGTTTTAGTCGAAATCTCAAAATACCAATGTGAAAAATGCGAAATTTGGCTGATCACGAATAACACCCCTTTTCGTCGAAATCTCAATATTTCAATGAGAAAAAGGCGAAAAACGAAAAAAATCACTTTTTGGACGATTTTCAATAAAATTTCGAGTCTCTCAAGGAAACGGGTACTGAATCAGTAATCAGCGAGTCAAAATACATCGATATAGCGTCCTAAAAGTAAATTTAAAGAATTCAACATTTTTTTGCATTTCGGCGTAAAGAAGTGTCTTCACGAAAATCGCTGTAACGTTGCTTCCCGATGGAGTTGGAACCGCACTCTGTGCTCATTCTTTTCGTGATCGAAACCCCTTTAAAATGGCGCTTGAATCATTGTGCTATCATTATTTTTCGATTTTTCACAGATTTTTAAAGTCGGACCATCGATTTTTGCGGATTTCTCCATACATACCCCTTCTCATTTTTTTCGCCGATTTGCATCCTGCTATCACGGCTACAATAATTGAGATATCGGGATGATCCAAAATGCATTCTCTAAGACTACTCGAGACGTTTTGAAAACGCACGTCAAAACCCAAAATCGATGAAACGGGAGCCAAGTTATGACCATTTGAAATTTCGAGATTTTTAGGTTTTCGAAATGGTGGGCCAAAAATAAAAAAAAAATTTTTTTCTCATTTTTCAATGTTTCGATACCCCATTCGATCGGAAATTTTCCGCTGATTACGAATAACACCGAGTTTTAGTCGAAATCTCAAAATACCAATGGGAAAAATTCGAAATTTGGCTGATCACGAATAACACCCCTTTTCGTCGAAATCTCAATATTTCAATGAGAAAAAGGCGAAAAACGAAAAAAATCACTTTTTGGACGATGTTAAATAAAATTTCGCGTCTCTCAAGGAAACGGGTACTGAATCAGTAATCAGCGAGTCAAAATACATCGATATAGCGTCCTAAAAGTAAATTTAATGAATTCAACTTTTTTTGCATTTCGGCGTAAAGAAGTGTCTTCACTAAAATCGCCGTAACGTTGCTTCACGATAGAGTTGGAACCCCACTCTGTCCTCATTCTTTTCGTGATCGAAACCCCTTTAAAATGGCGCTTGAATCATTGTGCTATCATTATTTTTCGATTTTTCACAGATTTTTAAAGTCGGACCATCGATTTTTGCGGATTTCTCCATACATACCCCTTCTCATTTTTTTTGCCGATTTTCATCCTGCTCTCACGGCAACAATAATTGAGATATCGGGATGATCCAAAATGCATTCTCTAAGACTACTCGAGACGTTTTGAAAACGCACGTCAAATCCCAAAATCGATGAAACGGGAGCCAAGTTATGACCATTTGAAATTTCGAGATTTTTAGGTTTTCGAAATGGTGGGCCAAAAATTAAAAATTTTTTTTTTTCTCATTTTTCAATGTTTCGATACCCCATTCGATCGGAAATTTTCCGCTGATTACGAATAACACCGAGTTTTAGTCGAAATCTCAAAATACCAATGTGAAAAATTCGAAATTTGGCTGATCACGAATAACACCCCTTTTCGTCGAAATCTCAATATTTCAATGAGAAAAAGGCGAAAAACGAAAAAAATCACTTTTTGGACGATTTTAAATAAAATTTCGAGTTTCTCGAGGAAACGGGTACTGAATCAGTAATCAGCGAGTCAAAATACATCGATATAGCGTCCTAAAAGTAAATTTAAAGAATTCAACATTTTTTTGCATTTCGGCGTAAAGAAGTGTCTTCACGAAAATCGCTGTAACGTTGCTTCCCGATGGAGTTGGAACCGCACTCTGTGCTCATTCTTTTCGTGTTCGAAACCCCTTGAAAATGGCGCTTGAATCATTGTGCTATCATTATTTTTCGATTTTTCACAGATTTTTAAAGTCGGACCATCGATTTTTGCGGATTTCTCCATACATACCCCTTCTCATTTTTTTTGCCGATTTTCATCCTGCTCTCACGGCAACAATAATTGAGATATCGGGATGATCCAAAATGCATTCTCTAAGTCTACTCGAGACGTTTTGAAAACGCATGTCAAAACCCAAAATCGATGAAACGGGAGCCAAGTTATGACCATTTGAAATTTCGAGATTTTTAGGTTTTCGAAAAGGTGGGGCAAAAATTAAAAAAATTTTTTTTCTCTTTTTTCATTGTTTCGATACCCCATACGATCGGAAATTTTCGGCTGATTACGAATAACACCGAGTTTTAGTCGAAATCTCAAAATATGAATGTGAAAAAGGCGAAATTTGGCTGATCACGAATAACACCCCTTTTCGTCGAAATCTCAATATTTCAATGAGAAAAAGGCGAAAAACGAAAAAAATCACTTTTTGGACGATTTTAAATAAAATTTCGAGTTTCTCGAGGAAACGGGTACTGAATCAGTAATCAGCGAGTCAAAATACATCGATATAGCGTCCTAGAAGTAAATTTAAAGAATTCAACATTTTTTTGCATTTCGGCGTAAAGAAGTGTCTTCACTAAAATCGCTGTAACGTTGCTTCCCGATGGAGTTGGAACCCCACTCTGTCCTCATTCTTTTCGTGATCGAAACCCCTTTAAAATGGCGCTTGAATCATTGTGCTATCATTATTTTTCGATTTTTCACAGATTTTTAAAGTCGGACCATCGATTTTTGCGGATTTCTCCATACATACCCCTTCTCATTTTTTTTGCCGATTTTCATCCTGCTCTCACGGCAACAATAATTGAGATATCGGGATGATCCAAAATGCATTCTCTAAGACTACTCGAGACGTTTTGAAAACGCACGTCAAATCCCAAAATCGATGAAACGGGAGCCAAGTTATGACCATTTGAAATTTCGAGATTTTTAGGTTTTCGAAATGGTGGGCCAAAAATTAAAAATTTTTTTTTTTCTCATTTTTCAATGTTTCGATACCCCATTCGATCGGAAATTTTCCGCTGATTACGAATAACACCGAGTTTTAGTCGAAATCTCAAAATACCAATGTGAAAAATTCGAAATTTGGCTGATCACGAATAACACCCCTTTTCGTCGAAATCTCAATATTTCAATGAGAAAAAGGCGAAAAACGAAAAAAATCACTTTTTGGACGATTTTAAATAAAATTTCGAGTTTCTCAAGGAAACGGGTACTGAATCAGTAATCAGCGAGTCAAAATACATCGATATAGCGTCCTAAAAGTAAATTTAAAGAATTCAACATTTTTTTGCATTTCGGCGTAAAGAAGTGTCTTCACGAAAATCGCTGTAACGTTGCTTCCCGATGGAGTTGGAACCGCACTCTGTGCTCATTCTTTTCGTGATCGAAACCCCTTTAAAATGGCGCTTGAATCATTGTGCTATCATTATTTTTCGATTTTTCACAGATTTTTAAAGTCGGACCATCGATTTTTGCGGATTTCTCCATACATACCCCTTCTCATTTTTTTCGCCGATTTGCATCCTGCTATCACGGCTACAATAATTGAGATATCGGGATGATCCAAAATGCATTCTCTAAGACTACTCGAGACGTTTTGAAAACGCACGTCTAAACCCAAAATCGATGAAACGGGAGCCAAGTTATGACCATTTGAAATTTCGAGATTTTTAGGTTTTCGAAATGGTGGGCCAAAAATAAAAAAAAAAATTTTTTCTCATTTTTCAATGTTTCGATACCCCATTCGATCGGAAATTTTCCGCTGATTACGAATAACACCGAGTTTTAGTCGAAATCTCAAAATACCAATGTGAAAAATGCGAAATTTGGCTGATCACGAATAACACCCCTTTTCGTCGAAATCTCAATATTTCAATGAGAAAAAGGCGAAAAACGAAAAAAATCACTTTTTGGACGATTTTCAATGATATTTCGAGTCTCTCAAGGAAACGGGTACTGAATCAGTAATCAGCGAGTCAAAATACATCGATATAGCGTCCTAAAAGTAAATTTAAAGAATTCAACTTTTTTTGCATTTCGGCGTAAAGAAGTGTCTTCACTAAAATCGCCGTAACGTTGCTTCCCGATGGAGTTGGAACCCCACTCTGTGCTCATTCTTTTCGTGATCGAAACCGCTTTAAAATGGCGCTTGAATCGTTGTGCTATCATTATTTTTCGATTTTTCACAGATTTTTAAAGTCGGACCATCGATTTTTGCGGATTTCTCCATACATACCCCTTCTCATTTTTTTTGCCGATTTTCATCCTGCTCTCACGGCAACAATAATTGAGATATCGGGATGATCCAAAATGCATTCTCTAAGACTACTCGAGACGTTTTGAAAACGCACGTCAAATCCCAAAATCGATGAAACGGGAGCCAAGTTATGACCATTTGAAATTTCGAGATTTTTAGGTTTTCGAAATGGTGGGCCAAAAATTAAAAAATTTTTTTTTTCTCATTTTTCAATGTTTCGATACCCCATTCGATCGGAAATTTTCCGCTGATTACGAATAACACCGAGTTTTAGTCGAAATCTCAAAATACCAATGTGAAAAATTCGAAATTTGGCTGATCACGAATAACACCCCTTTTCGTCGAAATCTCAATATTTCAATGAGAAAAAGGCGAAAAACGAAAAAAATCACTTTTTGGACGATGTTAAATAAAATTTCGCGTCTCTCAAGGAAACGGGTACTGAATCAGTAATCAGCGAGTCAAAATACATCGATATAGCGTCCTAAAAGTAAATTTAAAGAATTCAACATTTTTTTGCATTTCGGCGTAAAGAAGTGTCTTCACGAAAATCGCTGTAACGTTGCTTCCCGATGGAGTTGGAACCGCACTCTGTGCTCATTCTTTTCGTGATCGAAACCCCTTTAAAATGGCGCTTGAATCATTGTGCTATCATTATTTTTCGATTTTTCACAGATTTTTAAAGTCGGACCATCGATTTTTGCGGATTTCTCCATACATACCCCTTCTCATTTTTTTCGCCGATTTGCATCCTGCTATCACGGCTACAATAATTGAGATATCGGGATGATCCAAAATGCATTCTCTAAGACTACTCGAGACGTTTTGAAAACGCACGTCAAAACCCAAAATCGATGAAACGGGAGCCAAGTTATGACCATTTGAAATTTCGAGATTTTTAGGTTTTCGAAATGGTGGGCCAAAAATAAAAAAAAAATTTTTTTCTCATTTTTCAATGTTTCGATACCCCATTCGATCGGAAATTTTCCGCTGATTACGAATAACACCGAGTTTTAGTCGAAATCTCAAAATACCAATGGGAAAAATTCGAAATTTGGCTGATCACGAATAACACCCCTTTTCGTCGAAATCTCAATATTTCAATGAGAAAAAGGCGAAAAACGAAAAAAATCACTTTTTGGACGATGTTAAATAAAATTTCGCGTCTCTCAAGGAAACGGGTACTGAATCAGTAATCAGCGAGTCAAAATACATCGATATAGCGTCCTAAAAGTAAATTTAATGAATTCAACTTTTTTTGCATTTCGGCGTAAAGAAGTGTCTTCACTAAAATCGCCGTAACGTTGCTTCACGATAGAGTTGGAACCCCACTCTGTCCTCATTCTTTTCGTGATCGAAACCCCTTTAAAATGGCGCTTGAATCATTGTGCTATCATTATTTTTCGATTTTTCACAGATTTTTAAAGTCGGACCATCGATTTTTGCGGATTTCTCCATACATACCCCTTCTCATTTTTTTTGCCGATTTTCATCCTGCTCTCACGGCAACAATAATTGAGATATCGGGATGATCCAAAATGCATTCTCTAAGACTACTCGAGACGTTTTGAAAACGCACGTCAAATCCCAAAATCGATGAAACGGGAGCCAAGTTATGACCATTTGAAATTTCGAGATTTTTAGGTTTTCGAAATGGTGGGCCAAAAATTAAAAATTTTTTTTTTTCTCATTTTTCAATGTTTCGATACCCCATTCGATCGGAAATTTTCCGCTGATTACGAATAACACCGAGTTTTAGTCGAAATCTCAAAATACCAATGTGAAAAATTCGAAATTTGGCTGATCACGAATAACACCCCTTTTCGTCGAAATCTCAATATTTCAATGAGAAAAAGGCGAAAAACGAAAAAAATCACTTTTTGGACGATTTTAAATAAAATTTCGAGTTTCTCGAGGAAACGGGTACTGAATCAGTAATCAGCGAGTCAAAATACATCGATATAGCGTCCTAGAAGTAAATTTAAAGAATTCAACATTTTTTTGCATTTCGGCGTAAAGAAGTGTCTTCACTAAAATCGCTGTAACGTTGCTTCCCGATGGAGTTGGAACCCCACTCTGTCCTCATTCTTTTCGTGATCGAAACCCCTTTAAAATGGCGCTTGAATCATTGTGCTATCATTATTTTTCGATTTTTCACAGATTTTTAAAGTCGGACCATCGATTTTTGCGGATTTCTCCATACATACCCCTTCTCATTTTTTTTGCCGATTTTCATCCTGCTCTCACGGCAACAATAATTGAGATATCGGGATGATCCAAAATGCATTCTCTAAGACTACTCGAGACGTTTTGAAAACGCACGTCAAATCCCAAAATCGATGAAACGGGAGCCAAGTTATGACCATTTGAAATTTCGAGATTTTTAGGTTTTCGAAATGGTGGGCCAAAAATTAAAAATTTTTTTTTTTCTCATTTTTCAATGTTTCGATACCCCATTCGATCGGAAATTTTCCGCTGATTACGAATAACACCGAGTTTTAGTCGAAATCTCAAAATACCAATGTGAAAAATTCGAAATTTGGCTGATCACGAATAACACCCCTTTTCGTCGAAATCTCAATATTTCAATGAGAAAAAGGCGAAAAACGAAAAAAATCACTTTTTGGACGATTTTAAATAAAATTTCGAGTTTCTCAAGGAAACGGGTACTGAATCAGTAATCAGCGAGTCAAAATACATCGATATAGCGTCCTAAAAGTAAATTTAAAGAATTCAACATTTTTTTGCATTTCGGCGTAAAGAAGTGTCTTCACGAAAATCGCTGTAACGTTGCTTCCCGATGGAGTTGGAACCGCACTCTGTGCTCATTCTTTTCGTGATCGAAACCCCTTTAAAATGGCGCTTGAATCATTGTGCTATCATTATTTTTCGATTTTTCACAGATTTTTAAAGTCGGACCATCGATTTTTGCGGATTTCTCCATACATACCCCTTCTCATTTTTTTTGCCGATTTTCATCCTGCTCTCACGGCAACAATAATTGAGATATCGGGATGATCCAAAATGCATTCTCTAAGACTACTCGAGACGTTTTGAAAACGCACGTCAAATCCCAAAATCGATGAAACGGGAGCCAAGTTATGACCATTTGAAATTTCGAGATTTTTAGGTTTTCGAAATGGTGGGCCAAAAATTAAAAAATTTTTTTTTTCTCATTTTTCAATGTTTCGATACCCCATTCGATCGGAAATTTTCCGCTGATTACGAATAACACCGAGTTTTAGTCGAAATCTCAAAATACCAATGTGAAAAATTCGAAATTTGGCTGATCACGAATAACACCCCTTTTCGTCGAAATCTCAATATTTCAATGAGAAAAAGGCGAAAAACGAAAAAAATCACTTTTTGGACGATGTTAAATAAAATTTCGCGTCTCTCAAGGAAACGGGTACTGAATCAGTAATCAGCGAGTCAAAATACATCGATATAGCGTCCTAAAAGTAAATTTAAAGAATTCAACATTTTTTTGCATTTCGGCGTAAAGAAGTGTCTTCACGAAAATCGCTGTAACGTTGCTTCCCGATGGAGTTGGAACCGCACTCTGTGCTCATTCTTTTCGTGATCGAAACCCCTTTAAAATGGCGCTTGAATCATTGTGCTATCATTATTTTTCGATTTTTCACAGATTTTTAAAGTCGGACCATCGATTTTTGCGGATTTCTCCATACATACCCCTTCTCATTTTTTTCGCCGATTTGCATCCTGCTATCACGGCTACAATAATTGAGATATCGGGATGATCCAAAATGCATTCTCTAAGACTACTCGAGACGTTTTGAAAACGCACGTCAAAACCCAAAATCGATGAAACGGGAGCCAAGTTATGACCATTTGAAATTTCGAGATTTTTAGGTTTTCGAAATGGTGGGCCAAAAATAAAAAAAAAATTTTTTGCTCATTTTTCAATGTTTCGATACCCCATTCGATCGGAAATTTTCCGCTGATTACGAATAACACCGAGTTTTAGTCGAAATCTCAAAATACCAATGTGAAAAATGCGAAATTTGGCTGATCACGAATAACACCCCTTTTCGTCGAAATCTCAATATTTCAATGAGAAAAAGGCGAAAAACGAAAAAAATCACTTTTTGGACGATTTTCAATAAAATTTCGAGTCTCTCAAGGAAACGGGTACTGAATCAGTAATCAGCGAGTCGAAATACATCGATATAGCGTGCTAAAAGTAAATTTAAAGAATTCAACATTTTTTTGCATTTCGGCGTAAAGAAGTGTCTTCACTAAAATCGCTGTAACGTTGCTTCCCGATGGAGTTGGAACCGCACTCTGTGCTCATTCTTTTTGTGATCGAAACCCCTTTAAAATGGCGCTTGAATCATTCTGCTATCATTATTTTTCGATTTTTCACAGATTTTTAAAGTCGGACCATCGATTTTTGCGGATTTCTCCATACATACCCCTTCTCATTTTTTTTGCCGATATTCATCCTGCTCTCACGGCTACAATAATTGAGATATCGCGATGATCCAAAATGAATTCTCTAAGTCTACTCGAGACGTTTTGAAAACGCACGTCAAAACCCAAAATCGATGAAACGGGAGCCAAGTTATGACCATTTGAAATTTCGAGATTTTTAGGTTTTCGTAAAGGTGGGCCAAAAATTAAAAATTTTTTTTTTCTCATTTTTCAATGTTTCGATACCCCATACGATCGGAAATTTTCCGCTGATTACGAATAACACCGAGTTTTAGTCGAAATCTCAAAATACCAATGTGAAAAATTCGAAATTTGGCTGATCACGAATAACACCCCTTTTCGTCGAAATCTCAATATTTCAATGAGAAAAAGGCGAAAAACGAAAAAAATCACTTTTTGGACGATTTTCAATAAAATTTCGCGTCTCTCAAGGAAACGGGTACTGAATCAGTAATCAGCGAGTCAAAATACATCGATATAGCGTCCTAGAAGTAAATTTAAAGAATTCAACATTTTTTTGCATTTCGGCGTAAAGAAGTGTCTTCACTAAAATCGCTGTAACGTTGCTTCCCGATGGAGTTGGAACCCCACTCTGTCCTCATTCTTTTCGTGATCGAAACCCCTTTAAAATGGCGCTTGAATCATTGTGCTATCATTATTTTTCGATTTTTCACAGATTTTTAAAGTCGGACCATCGATTTTTGCGGATTTCTCCATACATACCCCTTCTCATTTTTTTCGCCGATTTGCATCCTGCTATCACGGCTACAATAATTGAGATATCGGGATGATCCAAAATGCATTCTCTAAGACTACTCGAGACGTTTTGAAAACGCACGTCAAATCCCAAAATCGATGAAACGGGAGCCAAGTTATGACCATTTGAAATTTCGAGATTTTTAGGTTTTCGAAATGGTGGGCCAAAAATTAAAAAAATTTTTTTTTCTCATTTTTCAATGTTTCGATACCCCATTCGATCGGAAATGTTCCGCTGATTACGAATAACACCGAGTTTTAGTCGAAATCTCAAAATATGAATGTGAAAAAGGCGAAATTTGGCTGATCACGAATAACACCCCTTTTCGTCGAAATCTCAATATTTCAATGAGAAAAAGGCGAAAAACGAAAAAAATCACTTTTTGGACGATTTTAAATAAAATTTCGAGTTTCTCGAGGAAACGGGTACTGAATCAGTAATCAGCGAGTCAAAATACATCGATATAGCGTCCTAAAAGTAAATTTAAAGAATTCAACATTTTTTTGCATTTCGGCGTAAAGAAGTGTCTTCACGAAAATCGCTGTAACGTTGCTTCCCGATGGAGTTGGAACCGCACTCTGTGCTCATTCTTTTCGTGTTCGAAACCCCTTGAAAATGGCGCTTGAATCATTGTGCTATCATTATTTTTCGATTTTTCACAGATTTTTAAAGTCGGACCATCGATTTTTGCGGATTTCTCCATACATACCCCTTCTCATTTTTTTTGCCGATTTTCATCCTGCTCTCACGGCAACAATAATTGAGATATCGGGATGATCCAAAATGCATTCTCTAAGTCTACTCGAGACGTTTTGAAAACGCATGTCAAAACCCAAAATCGATGAAACGGGAGCCAAGTTATGACCATTTGAAATTTCGAGATTTTTAGGTTTTCGAAAAGGTGGGGCAAAAATTAAAAAAATTTTTTTTCTCTTTTTTCATTGTTTCGATACCCCATACGATCGGAAATTTTCGGCTGATTACGAATAACACCGAGTTTTAGTCGAAATCTCAAAATATGAATGTGAAAAAGGCGAAATTTGGCTGATCACGAATAACACCCCTTTTCGTCGAAATCTCAATATTTCAATGAGAAAAAGGCGAAAAACGAAAAAAATCACTTTTTGGACGATTTTCAATGATATTTCGAGTCTCTCAAGGAAACGGGTACTGAATCAGTAATCAGCGAGTCAAAATACATCGATATAGCGTCCTAAAAGTAAATTTAAAGAATTCAACTTTTTTTGCATTTCGGCGTAAAGAAGTGTCTTCACTAAAATCGCCGTAACGTTGCTTCCCGATGGAGTTGGAACCCCACTCTGTGCTCATTCTTTTCGTGATCGAAACCGCTTTAAAATGGCGCTTGAATCGTTGTGCTATCATTATTTTTCGATTTTTCACAGATTTTTAAAGTCGGACCATCGATTTTTGCGGATTTCTCCATACATACCCCTTCTCATTTTTTTTGCCGATTTTCATCCTGCTCTCACGGCAACAATAATTGAGATATCGGGATGATCCAAAATGTATTCTCTAAGACTACTCGAGACGTTTTGAAAACGCACGTCAAATCCCAAAATCGATGAAACGGGAGCCAAGTTATGACCATTTGAAATTTCGAGATTTTTAGGTTTTCGAAATGGTGGGCCAAAAATTAAAAAAATTTTTTTTTCTCATTTTTCAATGTTTCGATACCCCATTCGATCGGAAATTTTCCGCTGATTACGAATAACACCGAGTTTTAGTCGAAATCTCAAAATACCAATGTGAAAAATTCGAAATTTGGCTGATCACGAATAACACCCCTTTTCGTCGAAATCTCAATATTTCAATGAGAAAAAGGCGAAAAACGAAAAAAATCACTTTTTGGACGATGTTAAATAAAATTTCGCGTTTCTCAAGGAAACGGGTACTGAATCAGTAATCAGCGAGTCAAAATACATCGATATAGCGTCCTAAAAGTAAATTTAAAGAATTCAACATTTTTTTGCATTTCGGCGAAAAAGAAGTCTCTCCACTAAAATCGCTGTAACGTTGCTTCACGATGGAGTTGGAACCCCACTCTGTCCTCATTCTTTTCGTGATCGAAACCCCTTTAAAATGGCGCTTGAATCATTGTGCTATCATTATTTTTCGATTTTTCACAGATTTTTAAAGTCGGACCATCGATTTTTGCGGATTTCTCCATACATACCCCTTCTCATTTTTTTTGCCGATTTTCATCCTGCTCTCACGGCAACAATAATTGAGATATCGGGATGATCCAAAATGCATTCTCTAAGTCTACTCGAGACGTTTTGAAAACGCATGTCAAAACCCAAAATCGATGAAACGGGAGCCAAGTTATGACCATTTGAAATTTCGAGATTTTTAGGTTTTCGAAAAGGTGGGGCAAAAATTAAAAAAATTTTTTTTCTCTTTTTTCATTGTTTCGATACCCCATACGATCGGAAATTTTCGGCTGATTACGAATAACACCGAGTTTTAGTCGAAATCTCAAAATATGAATGTGAAAAAGGCAAAATTTGGCTGATCACGAATAACACCCCTTTTCGTCGAAATCTCAATATTTCAATGAGAAAAAGGCGAAAAACGAAAAAAATCACTTTTTGGACGATTTTAAATAAAATTTCGAGTTTCTCGAGGAAACGGGTACTGAATCAGTAATCAGCGAGTCAAAATACATCGATATAGCGTCCTAAAAGTAAATTTAAAGAATTCAACATTTTTTTGCATTTCGGCGTAAAGAAGTGTCTTCACGAAAATCGCTGTAACGTTGCTTCCCGATGGAGTTGGAACCGCACTCTGTGCTCATTCTTTTCGTGATCGAAACCCCTTTAAAATGGCGCTTGAATCATTGTGCTATCATTATTTTTCGATTTTTCACAGATTTTTAAAGTCGGACCATCGAGTTTTGCGGATTTCTCCATACATACCCCTTCTCATTTTTTTCGCCGATTTGCATCCTGCTATCACGGCTACAATAATTGAGATATCGGGATGATCCAAAATGCATTCTCTAAGACTACTCGAGACGTTTTGAAAACGCACGTCAAAACCCAAAATCGATGAAACGGGAGCCAAGTTATGACCATTTGAAATTTCGAGATTTTTAGGTTTTCGAAATGGTGGGCCAAAAATAAAAAAAAATTTTTTTTCTTATTTTTCAATGTTTCGATACCCCATTCGATCGGAAATTTTCCGCTGATTACGAATAACACCGAGTTTTAGTCGAAATCTCAAAATACCAATGTGAAAAATGCGAAATTTGGCTAATCACGAATAACACCCCTTTTCGTCGAAATCTCAATATTTCAATGAGAAAAAGGCGAAAAACGAAAAAAATCACTTTTTGGACGATTTTCAATGATATTTCGAGTCTCTCAAGGAAACGGGTACTGAATCAGTAATCAGCGAGTCAAAATACATCGATATAGCGTCCTAAAAGTAAATTTAAAGAATTCAACTTTTTTTGCATTTCGGCGTAAAGAAGTGTCTTCACTAAAATCGCTGTAACGTTGCTTCCCCATGGAGTTGGAACCGCACTCTGTGCTCATTCTTTTCGTGATCGAAACCCCTTTAAAATGGCGCTTGAATCATTGTGCTATCATTATTTTTCGATTTTTCACAGATTTTTAAAGTCGGACCATCGATTTTTGCGGATTTCTGCATACATACCCCTTCTCATTTTTTTTGCCGATATTCATCCTGCTCTCACGGCTACAATAATTGAGATATCGCGATGATCCAAAATGCATTCTCTAAGTCTACTCGAGACGTTTTGAAAACGGACGTCAAAACCCAAAATCGATGAAACGGGAGCCAAGTTATGATCATTTGAAATTTCGAGATTTTTAGGTTTTCGAAAAGGTGGGCCAAAAATTAAAAATTTTTTTTTTTCTCTTTTTTCAATGTTTCGATACCCCATTCGATCGGAAATTTTCCGCTGATTACGAATAACACCGAGTTTTAGTCGAAATCTCAAAATACCAATGTGAAAAATGCGAAATTTGGCTGATCACGAATAACACCCCTTTTCGTCGAAATCTCAATATTTCAATGAGAAAAAGGCGAAAAACGAAAAAAATCACTTTTTGGACGATTTTCAATGATATTTCGAGTCTCTCAAGGAAACGGGTACTGAATCAGTAATCAGCGAGTCAAAATACATCGATATAGCGTCCTAAAAGTAAATTTAAAGAATTCAACTTTTTTTGCATTTCGGCGTAAAGAAGTGTCTTCACTAAAATCGCCGTAACGTTGCTTCCCGATGGAGTTGGAACCCCACTCTGTGCTCATTCTTTTCGTGATCGAAACCGCTTTAAAATGGCGCTTGAATCGTTGTGCTATCATTATTTTTCGATTTTTCACAGATTTTTAAAGTCGGACCATCGATTTTTGCGGATTTCTCCATACATACCCCTTCTCATTTTTTTTGCCGATTTTCATCCTGCTCTCACGGCAACAATAATTGAGATATCGGGATGATCCAAAATGTATTCTCTAAGACTACTCGAGACGTTTTGAAAACGCACGTCAAATCCCAAAATCGATGAAACGGGAGCCAAGTTATGACCATTTGAAATTTCGAGATTTTTAGGTTTTCGAAATGGTGGGCCAAAAATTAAAAAAATTTTTTTTTCTCATTTTTCAATGTTTCGATACCCCATTCGATCGGAAATTTTCCGCTGATTACGAATAACACCGAGTTTTAGTCGAAATCTCAAAATACCAATGTGAAAAATTCGAAATTTGGCTGATCACGAATAACACCCCTTTTCGTCGAAATCTCAATATTTCAATGAGAAAAAGGCGAAAAACGAAAAAAATCACTTTTTGGACGATGTTAAATAAAATTTCGCGTTTCTCAAGGAAACGGGTACTGAATCAGTAATCAGCGAGTCAAAATACATCGATATAGCGTCCTAAAAGTAAATTTAAAGAATTCAACATTTTTTTGCATTTCGGCGAAAAAGAAGTCTCTCCACTAAAATCGCTGTAACGTTGCTTCACGATGGAGTTGGAACCCCACTCTGTCCTCATTCTTTTCGTGGTCGAAACCCCTTTAAAATGGCGCTTGAATCATTGTGCTATCATTATTTTTCGATTTTTCACAGATTTTTAAAGTCGGACCATCGATTTTTGCGGATTTCTCCATACATACCCCTTCTCATTTTTTTTGCCGATTTTCATCCTGCTCTCACGGCAACAATAATTGAGATATCGGGATGATCCAAAATGCATTCTCTAAGTCTACTCGAGACGTTTTGAAAACGCATGTCAAAACCCAAAATCGATGAAACGGGAGCCAAGTTATGACCATTTGAAATTTCGAGATTTTTAGGTTTTCGAAAAGGTGGGGCAAAAATTAAAAAAAATTTTTTTCTCTTTTTTCATTGTTTCGATACCCCATACGATCGGAAATTTTCCGCTGATTACGAATAACACCGAGTTTTAGTCGAAATCTCAAAATACCAATGTGAAAAATGCGAAATTTGGCTGATCACGAATAACACCCCTTTTCGTCGAAATCTCAATATTTCAATGAGAAAAAGGCGAAAAACGAAAAAAATCACTTTTTGGACGATTTTCAATAAAATTTCGAGTCTCTCAAGGAAACGGGTACTGAATCAGTAATCAGCGAGTCGAAATACATCGATATAGCGTGCTAAAAGTAAATTTAAAGAATTCAACATTTTTTTGCATTTCGGCGTAAAGAAGTGTCTTCACTAAAATCGCTGTAACGTTGCTTCCCGATGGAGTTGGAACCGCACTCTGTGCTCATTCTTTTCGTGATCGAAACCCCTTTAAAATGGCGCTTGAATCATTCTGCTATCATTATTTTTCGATTTTTCACAGATTTTTAAAGTCGGACCATCGATTTTTGCGGATTTCTCCATACATACCCCTTCTCATTTTTTTTGCCGATATTCATCCTGCTCTCACGGCTACAATAATTGAGATATCGCGATGATCCAAAATGAATTCTCTAAGTCTACTCGAGACGTTTTGAAAACGCACGTCAAAACCCAAAATCGATGAAACGGGAGCCAAGTTATGACCATTTGAAATTTCGAGATTTTTAGGTTTTCGTAAAGGTGGGCCAAAAATTAAAAATTTTTTTTTTCTCATTTTTCAATGTTTCGATACCCCATACGATCGGAAATTTTCCGCTGATTACGAATAACACCGAGTTTTAGTCGAAATCTCAAAATACCAATGTGAAAAATTCGAAATTTGGCTGATCACGAATAACACCCCTTTTCGTCGAAATCTCAATATTTCAATGAGAAAAAGGCGAAAAACGAAAAAAATCACTTTTTGGACGATTTTCAATAAAATTTCGCGTCTCTCAAGGAAACGGGTACTGAATCAGTAATCAGCGAGTCAAAATACATCGATATAGCGTCCTAGAAGTAAATTTAAAGAATTCAACATTTTTTTGCATTTCGGCGTAAAGAAGTGTCTTCACTAAAATCGCTGTAACGTTGCTTCCCGATGGAGTTGGAACCCCACTCTGTCCTCATTCTTTTCGTGATCGAAACCCCTTTAAAATGGCGCTTGAATCATTGTGCTATCATTATTTTTCGATTTTTCACAGATTTTTAAAGTCGGACCATCGATTTTTGCGGATTTCTCCATACATACCCCTTCTCATTTTTTTCGCCGATTTGCATCCTGCTATCACGGCTACAATAATTGAGATATCGGGATGATCCAAAATGCATTCTCTAAGACTACTCGAGACGTTTTGAAAACGCACGTCAAATCCCAAAATCGATGAAACGGGAGCCAAGTTATGACCATTTGAAATTTCGAGATTTTTAGGTTTTCGAAATGGTGGGCCAAAAATTAAAAAAATTTTTTTTTCTCATTTTTCAATGTTTCGATACCCCATTCGATCGGAAATGTTCCGCTGATTACGAATAACACCGAGTTTTAGTCGAAATCTCAAAATATGAATGTGAAAAAGGCGAAATTTGGCTGATCACGAATAACACCCCTTTTCGTCGAAATCTCAATATTTCAATGAGAAAAAGGCGAAAAACGAAAAAAATCACTTTTTGGACGATTTTAAATAAAATTTCGAGTTTCTCGAGGAAACGGGTACTGAATCAGTAATCAGCGAGTCAAAATACATCGATATAGCGTCCTAAAAGTAAATTTAAAGAATTCAACATTTTTTTGCATTTCGGCGTAAAGAAGTGTCTTCACGAAAATCGCTGTAACGTTGCTTCCCGATGGAGTTGGAACCGCACTCTGTGCTCATTCTTTTCGTGTTCGAAACCCCTTGAAAATGGCGCTTGAATCATTGTGCTATCATTATTTTTCGATTTTTCACAGATTTTTAAAGTCGGACCATCGATTTTTGCGGATTTCTCCATACATACCCCTTCTCATTTTTTTTGCCGATTTTCATCCTGCTCTCACGGCAACAATAATTGAGATATCGGGATGATCCAAAATGCATTCTCTAAGACTACTCGAGACGTTTTGAAAACGCACGTCAAATCCCAAAATCGATGAAACGGGAGCCAAGTTATGACCATTTGAAATTTCGAGATTTTTAGGTTTTCGAAATGGTGGGCCAAAAATTAAAAATTTTTTTTTTTCTCATTTTTCAATGTTTCGATACCCCATTCGATCGGAAATTTTCCGCTGATTACGAATAACACCGAGTTTTAGTCGAAATCTCAAAATACCAATGTGAAAAATTCGAAATTTGGCTGATCACGAATAACACCCCTTTTCGTCGAAATCTCAATATTTCAATGAGAAAAAGGCGAAAAACGAAAAAAATCACTTTTTGGACGATTTTAAATAAAATTTCGAGTTTCTCAAGGAAACGGGTACTGAATCAGTAATCAGCGAGTCAAAATACATCGATATAGCGTCCTAAAAGTAAATTTAAAGAATTCAACATTTTTTTGCATTTCGGCGTAAAGAAGTGTCTTCACGAAAATCGCTGTAACGTTGCTTCCCGATGGAGTTGGAACCGCACTCTGTGCTCATTCTTTTCGTGATCGAAACCCCTTTAAAATGGCGCTTGAATCATTGTGCTATCATTATTTTTCGATTTTTCACAGATTTTTAAAGTCGGACCATCGATTTTTGCGGATTTCTCCATACATACCCCTTCTCATTTTTTTCGCCGATTTGCATCCTGCTATCACGGCTACAATAATTGAGATATCGGGATGATCCAAAATGCATTCTCTAAGACTACTCGAGACGTTTTGAAAACGCACGTCTAAACCCAAAATCGATGAAACGGGAGCCAAGTTATGACCATTTGAAATTTCGAGATTTTTAGGTTTTCGAAATGGTGGGCCAAAAATAAAAAAAAAAATTTTTTCTCATTTTTCAATGTTTCGATACCCCATTCGATCGGAAATTTTCCGCTGATTACGAATAACACCGAGTTTTAGTCGAAATCTCAAAATACCAATGTGAAAAATGCGAAATTTGGCTGATCACGAATAACACCCCTTTTCGTCGAAATCTCAATATTTCAATGAGAAAAAGGCGAAAAACGAAAAAAATCACTTTTTGGACGATTTTAAATAAAATTTCGAGTTTCTCGAGGAAACGGGTACTGAATCAGTAATCAGCGAGTCAAAATACATCGATATAGCGTCCTAAAAGTAAATTTAAAGAATTCAACATTTTTTTGCATTTCGGCGTAAAGAAGTGTCTTCACGAAAATCGCTGTAACGTTGCTTCCCGATGGAGTTGGAACCGCACTCTGTGCTCATTCTTTTCGTGATCGAAACCCCTTTAAAATGGCGCTTGAATCATTGTGCTATCATTATTTTTCGATTTTTCACAGATTTTTAAAGTCGGACCATCGAGTTTTGCGGATTTCTCCATACATACCCCTTCTCATTTTTTTCGCCGATTTGCATCCTGCTATCACGGCTACAATAATTGAGATATCGGGATGATCCAAAATGCATTCTCTAAGACTACTCGAGACGTTTTGAAAACGCACGTCAAAACCCAAAATCGATGAAACGGGAGCCAAGTTATGACCATTTGAAATTTCGAGATTTTTAGGTTTTCGAAATGGTGGGCCAAAAATAAAAAAAAAAATTTTTTCTCATTTTTCAATGTTTCGATACCCCATTCGATCGGAAATTTTCCGCTGATTACGAATAACACCGAGTTTTAGTCGAAATCTCAAAATACCAATGTGAAAAATGCGAAATTTGGCTAATCACGAATAACACCCCTTTTCGTCGAAATCTCAATATTTCAATGAGAAAAAGGCGAAAAACGAAAAAAATCACTTTTTGGACGATTTTCAATGATATTTCGAGTCTCTCAAGGAAACGGGTACTGAATCAGTAATCAGCGAGTCAAAATACATCGATATAGCGTCCTAAAAGTAAATTTAAAGAATTCAACTTTTTTTGCATTTCGGCGTAAAGAAGTGTCTTCACTAAAATCGCTGTAACGTTGCTTCCCGATGGAGTTGGAACCGCACTCTGTGCTCATTCTTTTCGTGATCGAAACCCCTTTAAAATGGCGCTTGAATCATTGTGCTATCATTATTTTTCGATTTTTCACAGATTTTTAAAGTCGGACCATCGATTTTTGCGGATTTCTGCATACATACCCCTTCTCATTTTTTTTGCCGATATTCATCCTGCTCTCACGGCTACAATAATTGAGATATCGCGATGATCCAAAATGCATTCTCTAAGTCTACTCGAGAAGTTTTGAAAACGGACGTCAAAACCCAAAATCGATGAAACGGGAGCCAAGTTATGATCATTTGAAATTTCGAGATTTTTAGGTTTTCGAAAAGGTGGGCCAAAAATTAAAAATTTTTTTTTTTCTCTTTTTTCAATGTTTCGATACCCCATACGATCGGAAATTTTCCGCTGATTACGAATAACACCGAGTTTTAGTCGAAATCTCAAAATATCAATGTGAAAACGGCGAAATTTGGCTGATCACGAATAACACCCCTTTTCGTCGAAATCTCAATATTTCAATGAGAAAAAGGCGAAAAACGAAAAAAATCACTTTTTGGACGATTTTAAATAAAATTTCGAGTTTCTCGAGGAAACGGGTACTGAATCAGTAATCAGCGAGTCAAAATACATCGATATAGCGTCCTAAAAGTAAATTTAAAGAATTCAACATTTTTTTGCATTTCGGCGTAAAGAAGTGTCTTCACGAAAATCGCTGTAACGTTGCTTCCCGATGGAGTTGGAACCGCACTCTGTGCTCATTCTTTTCGTGTTCGAAACCCCTTGAAAATGGCGCTTGAATCATTGTGCTATCATTATTTTTCGATTTTTCACAGATTTTTAAAGTCGGACCATCGATTTTTGCGGATTTCTCCATACATACCCCTTCTCATTTTTTTCGCCGATTTGCATCCTGCTATCACGGCTACAATAATTGAGATATCGGGATGATCCTAAATGCATTCTCTAAGACTACTCGAGACGTTTTGAAAACGCACGTCAAATCCCAAAATCGATGAAACGGGAGCCAAGTTATGACCATTTGAAATTTCGAGATTTTTAGGTTTTCGAAATGGTGGGCCAAAAATTAAAATTTTTTTTTTTTCTCATTTTTCAATGTTTCGATACCCCATTCGATCGGAAATTTTCCGCTGATTACGAATAACACCGAGTTTTAGTCGAAATCTCAAAATACCAATGTGAAAAATTCGAAATTTGGCTGATCACGAATAACACCCCTTTTCGTCGAAATCTCAATATTTCAATGAGAAAAAGGCGAAAAACGAAAAAAATCACTTTTTGGACGATTTTAAATAAAATTTCGAGTTTCTCGAGGAAACGGGTACTGAATCAGTAATCAGCGAGTCAAAATACATCGATATAGCGTCCTAAAAGTAAATTTAAAGAATTCAACATTTTTTTGCATTTCGGCGTAAAGAAGTGTCTTCACGAAAATCGCTGTAACGTTGCTTCCCGATGGAGTTGGAACCACACTCTGTGCTCATTCTTTTCGTGTTCGAAACCCCTTGAAAATGGCGCTTGAATCATTGTGCTATCATTATTTTTCGATTTTTCACAGATTTTTAAAGTCGGACCATCGATTTTTGCGGATTTCTCCATACATACCCCTTCTCATTTTTTTTGCCGATTTTCATCCTGCTCTCACGGCAACAATAATTGAGATATCGGGATGATCCAAAATGCATTCTCTAAGACTACTCGAGACGTTTTGAAAACGCACGTCAAATCCCAAAATCGATGAAACGGGAGCCAAGTTATGACCATTTGAAATTTCGAGATTTTTAGGTTTTCGAAATGGTGGGCCAAAAATTAAAAATTTTTTTTTTTCTCATTTTTCAATGTTTCGATACCCCATTCGATCGGAAATTTTCCGCTGATTACGAATAACACCGAGTTTTAGTCGAAATCTCAAAATACCAATGTGAAAAATTCGAAATTTGGCTGATCACGAATAACACCCCTTTTCGTCGAAATCTCAATATTTCAATGAGAAAAAGGCGAAAAACGAAAAAAATCACTTTTTGGACGATTTTAAATAAAATTTCGAGTTTCTCAAGGAAACGGGTACTGAATCAGTAATCAGCGAGTCAAAATACATCGATATAGCGTCCTAAAAGTAAATTTAAAGAATTCAACATTTTTTTGCATTTCGGCGTAAAGAAGTGTCTTCACGAAAATCGCTGTAACGTTGCTTCCCGATGGAGTTGGAACCGCACTCTGTGCTCATTCTTTTCGTGATCGAAACCCCTTTAAAATGGCGCTTGAATCATTGTGCTATCATTATTTTTCGATTTTTCACAGATTTTTAAAGTCGGACCATCGATTTTTGCGGATTTCTCCATACATACCCCTTCTCATTTTTTTCGCCGATTTGCATCCTGCTATCACGGCTACAATAATTGAGATATCGGGATGATCCTAAATGCATTCTCTAAGACTACTCGAGACGTTTTGAAAACGCACGTCAAATCCCAAAATCGATGAAACGGGAGCCAAGTTATGACCATTTGAAATTTCGAGATTTTTAGGTTTTCGAAATGGTGGGCCAAAAATTAAAAAATTTTTTTTTTCTCATTTTTCAATGTTTCGATACCCCATTCGATCGGAAATTTTCCGCTGATTACGAATAACACCGAGTTTTAGTCGAAATCTCAAAATACCAATGTGAAAAATTCGAAATTTGGCTGATCACGAATAACACCCCTTTTCGTCGAAATCTCAATATTTCAATGAGAAAAAGGCGAAAAACGAAAAAAATCACTTTTTGGACGATGTTAAATAAAATTTCGCGTCTCTCAAGGAAACGGGTACTGAATCAGTAATCAGCGAGTCAAAATACATCTATATAGCGTCCTAAAAGTAAATTTAATTCAACATTTTTTTGCATTTCGGCGAAAAAGAAGTCTCTCCACTAAAATCGCTGTAACGTTGCTTCACGATGGAGTTGGAACCCCACTCTGTCCTCATTCTTTTCGTGATCGAAACCCCTTTAAAATGGCGCTTGAATCATTGTGCTATCATTATTTTTCGATTTTTCACAGATTTTTAAAGTCGGACCATCGATTTTTGCGGATTTCTCCATACATACCCCTTCTCATTTTTTTTGCCGATTTTCATCCTGCTCTCACGGCAACAATAATTGAGATATCGGGATGATCCAAAATGCATTCTCTAAGACTACTCGAGACGTTTCGAAAACGCACGTCAAATCCCAAAATCGATGAAACGGGAGCCAAGTTATGACCATTTGAAATTTCGAGATTTTTAGGTTTTCGAAATGGTGGGCCAAAAATTAAAATTTTTTTTTTTTCTCATTTTTCAATGTTTCGATACCCCATTCGATCGGAAATTTTCCGCTGATTACGAATAACACCGAGTTTTAGTCGAAATCTCAAAATACCAATGTGAAAAATTCGAAATTTGGCTGATCACGAATAACACCCCTTTTCGTCGAAATCTCAATATTTCAATGAGAAAAAGGCGAAAAACGAAAAAAATCACTTTTTGGACGATTTTAAATAAAATTTCGAGTTTCTCGAGGAAACGGGTACTGAATCAGTAATCAGCGAGTCAAAATACATCGATATAGCGTCCTAAAAGTAAATTTAAAGAATTCAACATTTTTTTGCATTTCGGCGTAAAGAAGTGTCTTCACGAAAATCGCTGTAACGTTGCTTCCCGATGGAGTTGGAACCACACTCTGTGCTCATTCTTTTCGTGTTCGAAACCCCTTGAAAATGGCGCTTGAATCATTGTGCTATCATTATTTTTCGATTTTTCACAGATTTTTAAAGTCGGACCATCGATTTTTGCGGATTTCTCCATACATACCCCTTCTCATTTTTTTCGCCGATTTGCATCCTGCTATCACGGCTACAATAATTGAGATATCGGGATGATCCTAAATGCATTCTCTAAGACTACTCGAGACGTTTTGAAAACGCACGTCAAATCCCAAAATCGATGAAACGGGAGCCAAGTTATGACCATTTGAAATTTCGAGATTTTTAGGTTTTCGAAATGGTGGGCCAAAAATTAAAAAATTTTTTTTTTCTCATTTTTCAATGTTTCGATACCCCATTCGATCGGAAATTTTCCGCTGATTACGAATAACACCGAGTTTTAGTCGAAATCTCAAAATACCAATGTGAAAAATTCGAAATTTGGCTGATCACGAATAACACCCCTTTTCGTCGAAATCTCAATATTTCAATGAGAAAAAGGCGAAAAACGAAAAAAATCACTTTTTGGACGATGTTAAATAAAATTTCGCGTCTCTCAAGGAAACGGGTACTGAATCAGTAATCAGCGAGTCAAAATACATCGATATAGCGTCCTAAAAGTAAATTTAAAGAATTCAACATTTTTTTGCATTTCGGCGAAAAAGAAGTCTCTCCACTAAAATCGCTGTAACGTTGCTTCACGATGGAGTTGGAACCCCACTCTGTCCTCATTCTTTTCGTGATCGAAACCCCTTTAAAATGGCGCTTGAATCATTGTGCTATCATTATTTTTCGATTTTTCACAGATTTTTAAAGTCGGACCATCGATTTTTGCGGATTTCTCCATACATACCCCTTCTCATTTTTTTTGCCGATTTTCATCCTGCTCTCACGGCAACAATAATTGAGATATCGGGATGATCCAAAATGCATTCTCTAAGACTACTCGAGACGTTTTGAAAACGCACGTCAAATCCCAAAATCGATGAAACGGGAGCCAAGTTATGACCATTTGAAATTTCGAGATTTTTAGGTTTTCGAAATGGTGGGCCAAAAATTAAAATTTTTTTTTTTTCTCATTTTTCAATGTTTCGATACCCCATTCGATCGGAAATTTTCCGCTGATTACGAATAACACCGAGTTTTAGTCGAAATCTCAAAATACCAATGTGAAAAATTCGAAATTTGGCTGATCACGAATAACACCCCTTTTCGTCGAAATCTCAATATTTCAATGAGAAAAAGGCGAAAAACGAAAAAAATCACTTTTTGGACGATTTTAAATGAAATTTCGAGTTTCTCAAGGAAACGGGTACTGAATCAGTAATCAGCGAGTCAAAATACATCGATATAGCATCCTAAAAGTAAATTTAAAGAATTCAACATTTTTTTGCATTTCGGCGTAAAGAAGTGTCTTCACGAAAATCGCTGTAACGTTGCTTCCCGATGGAGTTGGAACCGCACTCTGTGCTCATTCTTTTCGTGATCGAAACCCCTTTAAAATGGCGCTTGAATCATTGTGCTATCATTATTTTTCGATTTTTCACAGATTTTTAAAGTCGGACCATCGATTTTTGCGGATTTCTCCATACATACCCCTTCTCATTTTTTTCGCCGATTTGCATCCTGCTATCACGGCTACAATAATTGAGATATCGGGATGATCCAAAATGCATTCTCTAAGACTACTCGAGACGTTTTGAAAACGCACGTCAAAACCCAAAATCGATGAAACGGGAGCCTAGTTATGACCATTTGAAATTTCGAGATTTTTAGGTTTTCGAAATGGTGGGCCAAAAATAAAAAAAAAAATTTTTGCTCATTTTTCAATGTTTCGATACCCCATTCGATCGGAAATTTTCCGCTGATTACGAATAACACCGAGTTTTAGTCGAAATCTCAAAATACCAATGTGAAAAATGCGAAATTTGGCTAATCACGAATAACACCCCTTTTCGTCGAAATCTCAATATTTCAATGAGAAAAAGGCGAAAAACGAGAAAAATCACTTTTTGGACGATGTTAAATAAAATTTCGCGTCTCTCAAGGAAACGGGTACTGAATCAGTAATCAGCGAGTGAAAATACATCGATATAGCGTCCTAAAAGTAAATTTAAAGAATTCAACATTTTTTTGCATTTCGGCGAAAAAGAAGTCTCGCCACTAAAATCGCTGTAACGTTGCTTCACGATAGAGTTGGAACCCCACTCTGTCCTCATTCTTTTCGTGATCGAAACCCCTTTAAAATGGCGCTTGAATCATTGTGTTATCATTATTTTTCGATTTTTCACAGATTTTTAAAGTCGGACCATAGATTTTTGCGGATTTCTCCATACATACCCCTTCTCATTTTTTTTGCCGATTTTCATCCTGCTCTCACGGCAACAATAATTGAGATATCGGGATGATCCAAAATGAATTCTCTAAGACTACTCGAGACGTTTTGAAAACGCACGTCAAATCCCAAAATCGATGAAACGGGAGCCAAGTTATGACCATTTGAAATTTCGAGATTTTTAGGTTTTCGAAATGGTGGGCCAAAAATTAAAAAATTTTTTTTTTCTCATTTTTCAATGTTTCGATACCCCATTCGATCGGAAATTTTCCGCTGATTACGAATAACACCGAGTTTTAGTCGAAATCTCAAAATACCAATGTGAAAAATGCGAAATTTGGCTGATCACGAATAACACCCCTTTTCGTCGAAATCTCAATATTTCAATGAGAAAAAGGCGAAAAACGAAAAAAATCACTTTTTGGACGATTTTCAATAAAATTTCGAGTCTCTCAAGGAAACGGGTACTGAATCAGTAATCAGCGAGTCAAAATACATCGATATAGCGTCCTAGAAGTAAATTTAAAGAATTCAACATTTTTTTGCATTTCGGCGAAAAAGAAGTCTCTCCACTAAAATCGCTGTAACGTTGCTTCACGATGGAGTTGGAACCCCACTCTGTCCTCATTCTTTTCGTGATCGAAACCCCTTTAAAATGGCGCTTGAATCATTGTGCTATCATTATTTTTCGATCTTTCACAGATTTTTAAAGTCGGACCATCGATTTTTGCGGATTTCTCCATACATACCCCTTCTCATTTTTTTTGCGGATTTTCATCCTGCTCTCACGGCAACAATAATTGAGATATCGGGATGATCCAAAATGCATTCTCTAAGACTACTCGAGACGTTTTGAAAACGCACGTCAAATCCCAAAATCGATGAAACGGGAGCCAAGTTATGACCATTTGAAATTTCGAGATTTTTAGGTTTTCGAAATGGTGGGCCAAAAATTAAAAATTTTTTTTTTTCTCATTTTTCAATGTTTCGATACCCCATTCGATCGAAAATTTTCCGCTGATTACGAATAACACCGAGTTTTAGTCGAAATCTCAAAATACCAATGTGAAAAATTCGAAATTTGGCTGATCACGAATAACACCCCTTTTCGTCGAAATCTCAATATTTCAATGAGAAAAAGGCGAAAAACGAAAAAAATCACTTTTTGGACGATTTTAAATAAAATTTCGAGTTTCTCAAGGAAACGGGTACTGAATCAGTAATCAGCGAGTCAAAATACATCGATATAGCGTCCTAAAAGTAAATTTAAAGAATTCAACATTTTTTTGCATTTCGGCGTAAAGAAGTGTCTTCACGAAAATCGCTGTAACGTTGCTTCCCGATGGAGTTGGAACCGCACTCTGTGCTCATTCTTTTCGTGATCGAAACCCCTTTAAAATGGCGCTTGAATCATTGTGCTATCATTATTTTTCGATTTTTCACAGATTTTTAAAGTCGGACCATCGATTTTTGCGGATTTCTCCATACATACCCCTTCTCATTTTTTTCGCCGATTTGCATCCTGCTATCACGGCTACAATAATTGAGATATCGGGATGATCCAAAATGCATTCTCTAAGACTACTCGAGACGTTTTGAAAACGCACGTCAAATCCCAAAATCGATGAAAAGGGAGCCAAGTTATGACCATTTGAAATTTCGAGATTTTTAGGTTTTCGAAATGGTGGGCCAAAAATTAAAAAAATTTTTTTTTCTCATTTTTCAATGTTTCGATACCCCATTCGATCGGAAATTTTCCGCTGATTACGAATAACACCGAGTTTTAGTCGAAATCTCAAAATACCAATGTGAAAAATTCGAAATTTGGCTGATCACGAATAACACCCCTTTTCGTCGAAATCTCATTATTTCAATGAGAAAAAGGCGAAAAACGAAAAAAATCACTTTTTGGACGATGTTAAATAAAATTTCGCGTCTCTCAAGGAAACGGGTACTGAATCAGTAATCAGCGAGTCAAAATACATCGATATAGCGTCCTAAAAGTAAATTTAAAGAATTCAACATTTTTTTGCATTTCGGCGAAAAAGAAGTCTCTCCACTAAAATCGCTGTAACGTTGCTTCACGATGGAGTTGGAACCCCACTCTGTCCTCATTCTTTTCGTGATCGAAACCCCTTTAAAATGGCGCTTGAATCATTGTGCTATCATTATTTTTCGATTTTTCACAGATTTTTAAAGTCGGACCATCGATTTTTGCGGATTTCTCCATACATACCCCTTCTCATTTTTTTTGCCGATTTTCATCCTGCTCTCACGGCAACAATAATTGAGATATCGGGATGATCCAAAATGCATTCTCTAAGACTACTCGAGACGTTTTGAAAACGCACGTCAAATCCCAAAATCGATGAAACGGGAGCCAAGTTATGACCATTTGAAATTTCGAGATTTTTAGGTTTTCGAAATGGTGGGCCAAAAATTAAAAAAATTTTTTTTTCTCATTTTTCAATGTTTCGATACCCCATTCGATCGGAAATTTTCCGCTGATTACGAATAACACCGAGTTTTAGTCGAAATCTCAAAATACCAATGTGAAAAATTCGAAATTTGGCTGATCACGAATAACACCCCTTTTCGTCGAAATCTCAATATTTCAATGAGAAAAAGGCGAAAAACGAAAAAAATCACTTTTTGGACGATGTTAAATAAAATTTCGCGTCTCTCAAGGAAACGGGTACTGAATCAGTAATCAGCGAGTCAAAATACATCGATATAGCGTCCTAAAAGTAAATTTAAAGAATTCAACATTTTTTTGCATTTCGGCGAAAAAGAAGTCTCTCCACTAAAATCGCTGTAACGTTGCTTCACGATGGAGTTGGAACCCCACTCTGTCCTCATTCTTTTCGTGATCGAAACCCCTTTAAAATGGGGCTTGAATCATTGTGCTATCATTATTTTTCGATTTTTCACAGATTTTTAAAGTCGGACCATCGATTTTTGCGAATTTCTCCGTACATACCCCTTCTCATTTTTTTTGCCGATATTCATCCTGCTCTCACGGCTACAATAATTGAGATATCGCGATGATCCAAAATGCATTCTCTAAGTCTACTCGAGACGTTTTGAAAACGCACGTCAAAACCCAAAATCGATGAAACGGGAGCCATGTTATGACCATTTGAAATTTCGAGATTTTTAGGTTTTCGAAATGGTGGGCCAAAAATTAAATAATTTTTTTTTTCTCATTATTCAATGTTTCGATACCCCATTCGATCGGAAATTTTCCGCTGATTACGAATAACACCGAGTTTTAGTCGAAATCTCAAAATACCAATGTGAAAAATGCGAAATTTGGCTGATCACGAATAACACCCCTTTTCGTCGAAATCTCAATATTTCAATGAGAAAAAGGCGAAAAACGAAAAAAATCACTTTTTGGACGATTTTCAATAAAATTTCGAGTCTCTCAAGGAAACGGGTACTGAATCAGTAATCAGCGAGTCAAAATACATCGATATAGCGTCCTAAAAGTAAATTTAAAGAATTCAACATTTTTTTGCATTTCGGCGTAAAGAAGTCTCTCCACTAAAATCGCTGTAACGTTGCTTCACGATGGAGTTGGAACCCCACTCTGTCCTCATTCTTTTCGTGGTCGAAACCCCTTTAAAATGGCGCTTGAATCATTGTGCTATCATTATTTTTCGATTTTTCACAGATTTTTAAAGTCGGACCATCGATTTTTGCGGATTTCTCCATACATACCCCTTCTCATTTTTTTTGCCGATTTTCATCCTGCTCTCACGGCAACAATAATTGAGATATCGGGATGATCCAAAATGCATTCTCTAAGTCTACTCGAGACGTTTTGAAAACGCATGTCAAAACCCAAAATCGATGAAACGGGAGCCAAGTTATGACCATTTGAAATTTCGAGATTTTTAGGTTTTCGAAAAGGTGGGGCAAAAATTAAAAAAATTTTTTTTCTCTTTTTTCATTGTTTCGATACCCCATACGATCGGAAATTTTCCGCTGATTACGAATAACAGCGAGTTTTAGTCGAAATCTCAAAATACCAATGTGAAAAATGCGAAATTTGGCTGATCACGAATAACACCCCTTTTCGTCGAAATCTCAATATTTCAATGAGAAAAAGGCGAAAAACGAAAAAAATCACTTTTTGGACGATGTTAAATAAAATTTCGCGTCTCTCAAGGAAACGGGTACTGAATCAGTAATCAGCGAGTCGAAATACATCGATATAGCGTGCTAAAAGTAAATTTAAAGAATTCAACATTTTTTTGCATTTCGGCGTAAAGAAGTGTCTTCACTAAAATCGCTGTAACGTTGCTTCCCGATGGAGTTGGAACCGCACTCTGTGCTCATTCTTTTCGTGATCGAAACCCCTTTAAAATGGCGCTTGAATCATTCTGCTATCATTATTTTTCGATTTTTCACAGATTTTTAAAGTCGGACCATCGATTTTTGCGGATTTCTCCATACATACCCCTTCTCATTTTTTTTGCCGATATTCATCCTGCTCTCACGGCTACAATAATTGAGATATCGCGATGATCCAAAATGAATTCTCTAAGTCTACTCGAGACGTTTTGAAAACGCACGTCAAAACCCAAAATCGATGAAACGGGAGCCAAGTTATGACCATTTGAAATTTCGAGATTTTTAGGTTTTCGTAAAGGTGGGCCAAAAATTAAAAATTTTTTTTTTCTCATTTTTCAATGTTCCGATACCCCATACGATCGGAAATTTTCCGCTGATTACGAATAACACCGAGTTTTAGTCGAAATCTCAAAATACCAATGTGAAAAATTCGAAATTTGGCTGATCACGAATAACACCCCTTTTCGTCGAAATCTCAATATTTCAATGAGAAAAAGGCGAAAAACGAAAAAAATCACTTTTTGGACGATTTTCAATAAAATTTCGCGTCTCTCAAGGAAACGGGTACTGAATCAGTAATCAGCGAGTCAAAATACATCGATATAGCGTCCTAGAAGTAAATTTAAAGAATTCAACATTTTTTTGCATTTCGGCGTAAAGAAGTGTCTTCACTAAAATCGCTGTAACGTTGCTTCCCGATGGAGTTGGAACCCCACTCTGTCCTCATTCTTTTCGTGATCGAAACCCCTTTAAAATGGCGCTTGAATCATTGTGCTATCATTATTTTTCGATTTTTCACAGATTTTTAAAGTCGGACCATCGATTTTTGCGGATTTCTCCATACATACCCCTTCTCATTTTTTTCGCCGATTTGCATCCTGCTATCACGGCTACAATAATTGAGATATCGGGATGATCCAAAATGCATTCTCTAAGACTACTCGAGACGTTTTGAAAACGCACGTCAAATCCCAAAATCGATGAAACGGGAGCCAAGTTATGACCATTTGAAATTTCGAGATTTTTAGGTTTTCGAAATGGTGGGCCAAAAATTAAAAAAATTTTTTTTTCTCATTTTTCAATGTTTCGATACCCCATTCGATCGGAAATGTTCCGCTGATTACGAATAACACCGAGTTTTAGTCGAAATCTCAAAATATGAATGTGAAAAAGGCGAAATTTGGCTGATCACGAATAACACCCCTTTTCGTCGAAATCTCAATATTTCAATGAGAAAAAGGCGAAAAACGAAAAAAATCACTTTTTGGACGATTTTAAATAAAATTTCGAGTTTCTCGAGGAAACGGGTACTGAATCAGTAATCAGCGAGTCAAAATACATCGATATAGCGTCCTAAAAGTAAATTTAAAGAATTCAACATTTTTTTGCATTTCGGCGTAAAGAAGTGTCTTCACGAAAATCGCTGTAACGTTGCTTCCCGATGGAGTTGGAACCGCACTCTGTGCTCATTCTTTTCGTGTTCGAAACCCCTTGAAAATGGCGCTTGAATCATTGTGCTATCATTATTTTTCGATTTTTCACAGATTTTTAAAGTCGGACCATCGATTTTTGCGGATTTCTCCATACATACCCCTTCTCATTTTTTTTGCCGATTTTCATCCTGCTCTCACGGCAACAATAATTGAGATATCGGGATGATCCAAAATGCATTCTCTAAGTCTACTCGAGACGTTTTGAAAACGCATGTCAAAACCCAAAATCGATGAAACGGGAGCCAAGTTATGACCATTTGAAATTTCGAGATTTTTAGGTTTTCGAAAAGGTGGGGCAAAAATTAAAAAAATTTTTTTTCTCTTTTTTCATTGTTTCGATACCCCATACGATCGGAAATTTTCGGCTGATTACGAATAACACCGAGTTTTAGTCGAAATCTCAAAATATGAATGTGAAAAAGGCGAAATTTGGCTGATCACGAATAACACCCCTTTTCGTCGAAATCTCAATATTTCAATGAGAAAAAGGCGAAAAACGAAAAAAATCACTTTTTGGACGATTTTCAATGATATTTCGAGTCTCTCAAGGAAACGGGTACTGAATCAGTAATCAGCGAGTCAAAATACATCGATATAGCGTCCTAAAAGTAAATTTAAAGAATTCAACTTTTTTTGCATTTCGGCGTAAAGAAGTGTCTTCACTAAAATCGCCGTAACGTTGCTTCCCGATGGAGTTGGAACCCCACTCTGTGCTCATTCTTTTCGTGATCGAAACCGCTTTAAAATGGCGCTTGAATCGTTGTGCTATCATTATTTTTCGATTTTTCACAGATTTTTAAAGTCGGACCATCGATTTTTGCGGATTTCTCCATACATACCCCTTCTCATTTTTTTTGCCGATTTTCATCCTGCTCTCACGGCAACAATAATTGAGATATCGGGATGATCCAAAATGTATTCTCTAAGACTACTCGAGACGTTTTGAAAACGCACGTCAAATCCCAAAATCGATGAAACGGGAGCCAAGTTATGACCATTTGAAATTTCGAGATTTTTAGGTTTTCGAAATGGTGGGCCAAAAATTAAAAAAATTTTTTTTTCTCATTTTTCAATGTTTCGATACCCCATTCGATCGGAAATTTTCCGCTGATTACGAATAACACCGAGTTTTAGTCGAAATCTCAAAATACCAATGTGAAAAATTCGAAATTTGGCTGATCACGAATAACACCCCTTTTCGTCGAAATCTCAATATTTCAATGAGAAAAAGGCGAAAAACGAAAAAAATCACTTTTTGGACGATGTTAAATAAAATTTCGCGTTTCTCAAGGAAACGGGTACTGAATCAGTAATCAGCGAGTCAAAATACATCGATATAGCGTCCTAAAAGTAAATTTAAAGAATTCAACATTTTTTTGCATTTCGGCGAAAAAGAAGTCTCTCCACTAAAATCGCTGTAACGTTGCTTCACGATGGAGTTGGAACCCCACTCTGTCCTCATTCTTTTCGTGATCGAAACCCCTTTAAAATGGCGCTTGAATCATTGTGCTATCATTATTTTTCGATTTTTCACAGATTTTTAAAGTCGGACCATCGATTTTTGCGGATTTCTCCATACATACCCCTTCTCATTTTTTTTGCCGATTTTCATCCTGCTCTCACGGCAACAATAATTGAGATATCGGGATGATCCAAAATGCATTCTCTAAGTCTACTCGAGACGTTTTGAAAACGCATGTCAAAACCCAAAATCGATGAAACGGGAGCCAAGTTATGACCATTTGAAATTTCGAGATTTTTAGGTTTTCGAAAAGGTGGGGCAAAAATTAAAAAAATTTTTTTTCTCTTTTTTCATTGTTTCGATACCCCATACGATCGGAAATTTTCGGCTGATTACGAATAACACCGAGTTTTAGTCGAAATCTCAAAATATGAATGTGAAAAAGGCAAAATTTGGCTGATCACGAATAACACCCCTTTTCGTCGAAATCTCAATATTTCAATGAGAAAAAGGCGAAAAACGAAAAAAATCACTTTTTGGACGATTTTAAATAAAATTTCGAGTTTCTCGAGGAAACGGGTACTGAATCAGTAATCAGCGAGTCAAAATACATCGATATAGCGTCCTAAAAGTAAATTTAAAGAATTCAACATTTTTTTGCATTTCGGCGTAAAGAAGTGTCTTCACGAAAATCGCTGTAACGTTGCTTCCCGATGGAGTTGGAACCGCACTCTGTGCTCATTCTTTTCGTGATCGAAACCCCTTTAAAATGGCGCTTGAATCATTGTGCTATCATTATTTTTCGATTTTTCACAGATTTTTAAAGTCGGACCATCGAGTTTTGCGGATTTCTCCATACATACCCCTTCTCATTTTTTTCGCCGATTTGCATCCTGCTATCACGGCTACAATAATTGAGATATCGGGATGATCCAAAATGCATTCTCTAAGACTACTCGAGACGTTTTGAAAACGCACGTCAAAACCCAAAATCGATGAAACGGGAGCCAAGTTATGACCATTTGAAATTTCGAGATTTTTAGGTTTTCGAAATGGTGGGCCAAAAATAAAAAAAAATTTTTTTTCTTATTTTTCAATGTTTCGATACCCCATTCGATCGGAAATTTTCCGCTGATTACGAATAACACCGAGTTTTAGTCGAAATCTCAAAATACCAATGTGAAAAATGCGAAATTTGGCTAATCACGAATAACACCCCTTTTCGTCGAAATCTCAATATTTCAATGAGAAAAAGGCGAAAAACGAAAAAAATCACTTTTTGGACGATTTTCAATGATATTTCGAGTCTCTCAAGGAAACGGGTACTGAATCAGTAATCAGCGAGTCAAAATACATCGATATAGCGTCCTAAAAGTAAATTTAAAGAATTCAACTTTTTTTGCATTTCGGCGTAAAGAAGTGTCTTCACTAAAATCGCTGTAACGTTGCTTCCCGATGGAGTTGGAACCGCACTCTGTGCTCATTCTTTTCGTGATCGAAACCCCTTTAAAATGGCGCTTGAATCATTGTGCTATCATTATTTTTCGATTTTTCACAGATTTTTAAAGTCGGACCATCGATTTTTGCGGATTTCTGCATACATACCCCTTCTCATTTTTTTTGCCGATATTCATCCTGCTCTCACGGCTACAATAATTGAGATATCGCGATGATCCAAAATGCATTCTCTAAGTCTACTCGAGACGTTTTGAAAACGGACGTCAAAACCCAAAATCGATGAAACGGGAGCCAAGTTATGATCATTTGAAATTTCGAGATTTTTAGGTTTTCGAAAAGGTGGGCCAAAAATTAAAAATTTTTTTTTTTCTCTTTTTTCAATGTTTCGATACCCCATACGATCGGAAATTTTCCGCTGATTACGAATAACACCGAGTTTTAGTCGAAATCTCAAAATACCAATGTGAAAAATTCGAAATTTGGCTGATCACGAATAACACCCCTTTTCGTCGAAATCTCAATATTTCAATGAGAAAAAGGCGAAAAACGAAAAAAATCACTTTTTGGACGATTTTAAATAAAATTTCGAGTTTCTCAAGGAAACGGGTACTGAATCAGTAATCAGCGAGTCAAAATACATCGATATAGCGTCCTAAAAGTAAATTTAAAGAATTCAACATTTTTTTGCATTTCGGCGTAAAGAAGTGTCTTCACGAAAATCGCTGTAACGTTGCTTCCCGATGGAGTTGGAACCGCACTCTGTGCTCATTCTTTTCGTGATCGAAACCCCTTTAAAATGGCGCTTGAATCATTGTGCTATCATTATTTTTCGATTTTTCACAGATTTTTAAAGTCGGACCATCGATTTTTGCGGATTTCTCCATACATACCCCTTCTCATTTTTTTCGCCGATTTGCATCCTGCTATCACGGCTACAATAATTGAGATATCGGGATGATCCAAAATGCATTCTCTAAGACTACTCGAGACGTTTTGAAAACGCACGTCTAAACCCAAAATCGATGAAACGGGAGCCAAGTTATGACCATTTGAAATTTCGAGATTTTTAGGTTTTCGAAATGGTGGGCCAAAAATAAAAAAAAAAATTTTTTCTCATTTTTCAATGTTTCGATACCCCATTCGATCGGAAATTTTCCGCTGATTACGAATAACACCGAGTTTTAGTCGAAATCTCAAAATACCAATGTGAAAAATGCGAAATTTGGCTGATCACGAATAACACCCCTTTTCGTCGAAATCTCAATATTTCAATGAGAAAAAGGCGAAAAACGAAAAAAATCACTTTTTGGACGATTTTCAATGATATTTCGAGTCTCTCAAGGAAACGGGTACTGAATCAGTAATCAGCGAGTCAAAATACATCGATATAGCGTCCTAAAAGTAAATTTAAAGAATTCAACTTTTTTTGCATTTCGGCGTAAAGAAGTGTCTTCACTAAAATCGCCGTAACGTTGCTTCCCGATGGAGTTGGAACCCCACTCTGTGCTCATTCTTTTCGTGATCGAAACCGCTTTAAAATGGCGCTTGAATCGTTGTGCTATCATTATTTTTCGATTTTTCACAGATTTTTAAAGTCGGACCATCGATTTTTGCGGATTTCTCCATACATACCCCTTCTCATTTTTTTTGCCGATTTTCATCCTGCTCTCACGGCAACAATAATTGAGATATCGGGATGATCCAAAATGTATTCTCTAAGACTACTCGAGACGTTTTGAAAACGCACGTCAAATCCCAAAATCGATGAAACGGGAGCCAAGTTATGACCATTTGAAATTTCGAGATTTTTAGGTTTTCGAAATGGTGGGCCAAAAATTAAAAAAATTTTTTTTTCTCATTTTTCAATGTTTCGATACCCCATTCGATCGGAAATTTTCCGCTGATTACGAATAACACCGAGATTTAGTCGAAATCTCAAAATACCAATGTGAAAAATTCGAAATTTGGCTGATCACGAATAACACCCCTTTTCGTCGAAATCTCAATATTTCAATGAGAAAAAGGCGAAAAACGAAAAAAATCACTTTTTGGACGATTTTCAATAAAATTTCGAGTCTCTCAAGGAAACGGGTACTGAATCAGTAATCAGCGAGTCGAAATACATCGATATAGCGTGCTAAAAGTAAATTTAAAGAATTCAACATTTTTTTGCATTTCGGCGTAAAGAAGTGTCTTCACTAAAATCGCTGTAACGTTGCTTCCCGATGGAGTTGGAACCGCACTCTGTGCTCATTCTTTTCGTGATCGAAACCCCTTTAAAATGGCGCTTGAATCATTCTGCTATCATTATTTTTCGATTTTTCACAGATTTTTAAAGTCGGACCATCGATTTTTGCGGATTTCTCCATACATACCCCTTCTCATTTTTTTTGCCGATATTCATCCTGCTCTCACGGCTACAATAATTGAGATATCGCGATGATCCAAAATGAATTCTCTAAGTCTACTCGAGACGTTTTGAAAACGCACGTCAAAACCCAAAATCGATGAAACGGGAGCCAAGTTATGACCATTTGAAATTTCGAGATTTTTAGGTTTTCGTAAAGGTGGGCCAAAAATTAAAAATTTTTTTTTTCTCATTTTTCAATGTTTCGATACCCCATACGATCGGAAATTTTCCGCTGATTACGAATAACACCGAGTTTTAGTCGAAATCTCAAAATACCAATGTGAAAAATTCGAAATTTGGCTGATCACGAATAACACCCCTTTTCGTCGAAATCTCAATATTTCAATGAGAAAAAGGCGAAAAACGAAAAAAATCACTTTTTGGACGATTTTCAATAAAATTTCGCGTCTCTCAAGGAAACGGGTACTGAATCAGTAATCAGCGAGTCAAAATACATCGATATAGCGTCCTAGAAGTAAATTTAAAGAATTCAACATTTTTTTGCATTTCGGCGTAAAGAAGTGTCTTCACTAAAATCGCTGTAACGTTGCTTCCCGATGGAGTTGGAACCCCACTCTGTCCTCATTCTTTTCGTGATCGAAACCCCTTTAAAATGGCGCTTGAATCATTGTGCTATCATTATTTTTCGATTTTTCACAGATTTTTAAAGTCGGACCATCGATTTTTGCGGATTTCTCCATACATACCCCTTCTCATTTTTTTCGCCGATTTGCATCCTGCTATCACGGCTACAATAATTGAGATATCGGGATGATCCAAAATGCATTCTCTAAGACTACTCGAGACGTTTTGAAAACGCACGTCAAATCCCAAAATCGATGAAACGGGAGCCAAGTTATGACCATTTGAAATTTCGAGATTTTTAGGTTTTCGAAATGGTGGGCCAAAAATTAAAAAAATTTTTTTTTCTCATTTTTCAATGTTTCGATACCCCATTCGATCGGAAATGTTCCGCTGATTACGAATAACACCGAGTTTTAGTCGAAATCTCAAAATATGAATGTGAAAAAGGCGAAATTTGGCTGATCACGAATAACACCCCTTTTCGTCGAAATCTCAATATTTCAATGAGAAAAAGGCGAAAAACGAAAAAAATCACTTTTTGGACGATTTTAAATAAAATTTCGAGTTTCTCGAGGAAACGGGTACTGAATCAGTAATCAGCGAGTCAAAATACATCGATATAGCGTCCTAAAAGTAAATTTAAAGAATTCAACATTTTTTTGCATTTCGGCGTAAAGAAGTGTCTTCACGAAAATCGCTGTAACGTTGCTTCCCGATGGAGTTGGAACCGCACTCTGTGCTCATTCTTTTCGTGTTCGAAACCCCTTGAAAATGGCGCTTGAATCATTGTGCTATCATTATTTTTCGATTTTTCACAGATTTTTAAAGTCGGACCATCGATTTTTGCGGATTTCTCCATACATACCCCTTCTCATTTTTTTTGCCGATTTTCATCCTGCTCTCACGGCAACAATAATTGAGATATCGGGATGATCCAAAATGCATTCTCTAAGTCTACTCGAGACGTTTTGAAAACGCATGTCAAAACCCAAAATCGATGAAACGGGAGCCAAGTTATGACCATTTGAAATTTCGAGATTTTTAGGTTTTCGAAAAGGTGGGGCAAAAATTAAAAAAATTTTTTTTCTCTTTTTTCATTGTTTCGATACCCCATACGATCGGAAATTTTCGGCTGATTACGAATAACACCGAGTTTTAGTCGAAATCTCAAAATATGAATGTGAAAAAGGCGAAATTTGGCTGATCACGAATAACACCCCTTTTCGTCGAAATCTCAATATTTCAATGAGAAAAAGGCGAAAAACGAAAAAAATCACTTTTTGGACGATTTTAAATAAAATTTCGAGTTTCTCGAGGAAACGGGTACTGAATCAGTAATCAGCGAGTCAAAATACATCGATATAGCGTCCTAGAAGTAAATTTAAAGAATTCAACATTTTTTTGCATTTCGGCGTAAAGAAGTGTCTTCACTAAAATCGCTGTAACGTTGCTTCCCGATGGAGTTGGAACCCCACTCTGTCCTCATTCTTTTCGTGATCGAAACCCCTTTAAAATGGCGCTTGAATCATTGTGCTATCATTATTTTTCGATTTTTCACAGATTTTTAAAGTCGGACCATCGATTTTTGCGGATTTCTCCATACATACCCCTTCTCATTTTTTTTGCCGATTTTCATCCTGCTCTCACGGCAACAATAATTGAGATATCGGGATGATCCAAAATGCATTCTCTAAGTCTACTCGAGACGTTTTGAAAACGCATGTCAAAACCCAAAATCGATGAAACGGGAGCCAAGTTATGACCATTTGAAATTTCGAGATTTTTAGGTTTTCGAAAAGGTGGGGCAAAAATTAAAAAAATTTTTTTTCTCTTTTTTCATTGTTTCGATACCCCATACGATCGGAAATTTTCGGCTGATTACGAATAACACCGAGTTTTAGTCGAAATCTCAAAATATGAATGTGAAAAAGGCGAAATTTGGCTGATCACGAATAACACCCCTTTTCGTCGAAATCTCAATATTTCAATGAGAAAAAGGCGAAAAACGAAAAAAATCACTTTTTGGACGATTTTAAATAAAATTTCGAGTTTCTCGAGGAAACGGGTACTGAATCAGTAATCAGCGAGTCAAAATACATCGATATAGCGTCCTAGAAGTAAATTTAAAGAATTCAACATTTTTTTGCATTTCGGCGTAAAGAAGTGTCTTCACTAAAATCGCTGTAACGTTGCTTCCCGATGGAGTTGGAACCCCACTCTGTCCTCATTCTTTTCGTGATCGAAACCCCTTTAAAATGGCGCTTGAATCATTGTGCTATCATTATTTTTCGATTTTTCACAGATTTTTAAAGTCGGACCATCGATTTTTGCGGATTTCTCCATACATACCCCTTCTCATTTTTTTTGCCGATTTTCATCCTGCTCTCACGGCAACAATAATTGAGATATCGGGATGATCCAAAATGCATTCTCTAAGACTACTCGAGACGTTTTGAAAACGCACGTCAAATCCCAAAATCGATGAAACGGGAGCCAAGTTATGACCATTTGAAATTTCGAGATTTTTAGGTTTTCGAAATGGTGGGCCAAAAATTAAAAATTTTTTTTTTTCTCATTTTTCAATGTTTCGATACCCTATTCGATCGGAAATTTTCCGCTGATTACGAATAACACCGAGTTTTAGTCGAAATCTCAAAATACCAATGTGAAAAATTCGAAATTTGGCTGATCACGAATAACACCCCTTTTCGTCGAAATCTCAATATTTCAATGAGAAAAAGGCGAAAAACGAAAAAAATCACTTTTTGGACGATTTTAAATAAAATTTCGAGTTTCTCAAGGAAACGGGTACTGAATCAGTAATCAGCGAGTCAAAATACATCGATATAGCGTCCTAAAAGTAAATTTAAAGAATTCAACATTTTTTTGCATTTCGGCGTAAAGAAGTGTCTTCACGAAAATCGCTGTAACGTTGCTTCCCGATGGAGTTGGAACCGCACTCTGTGCTCATTCTTTTCGTGATCGAAACCCCTTTAAAATGGCGCTTGAATCATTGTGCTATCATTATTTTTCGATTTTTCACAGATTTTTAAAGTCGGACCATCGATTTTTGCGGATTTCTCCATACATACCCCTTCTCATTTTTTTCGCCGATTTGCATCCTGCTATCACGGCTACAATAATTGAGATATCGGGATGATCCAAAATGCATTCTCTAAGACTACTCGAGACGTTTTGAAAACGCACGTCTAAACCCAAAATCGATGAAACGGGAGCCAAGTTATGACCATTTGAAATTTCGAGATTTTTAGGTTTTCGAAATGGTGGGCCAAAAATAAAAAAAAAAATTTTTTCTCATTTTTCAATGTTTCGATACCCCATTCGATCGGAAATTTTCCGCTGATTACGAATAACACCGAGTTTTAGTCGAAATCTCAAAATACCAATGTGAAAAATGCGAAATTTGGCTGATCACGAATAACACCCCTTTTCGTCGAAATCTCAATATTTCAATGAGAAAAAGGCGAAAAACGAAAAAAATCACTTTTTGGACGATTTTAAATAAAATTTCGAGTTTCTCGAGGAAACGGGTACTGAATCAGTAATCAGCGAGTCAAAATACATCGATATAGCGTCCTAAAAGTAAATTTAAAGAATTCAACATTTTTTTGCATTTCGGCGTAAAGAAGTGTCTTCACGAAAATCGCTGTAACGTTGCTTCCCGATGGAGTTGGAACCGCACTCTGTGCTCATTCTTTTCGTGATCGAAACCCCTTTAAAATGGCGCTTGAATCATTGTGCTATCATTATTTTTCGATTTTTCACAGATTTTTAAAGTCGGACCATCGAGTTTTGCGGATTTCTCCATACATACCCCTTCTCATTTTTTTCGCCGATTTGCATCCTGCTATCACGGCTACAATAATTGAGATATCGGGATGATCCAAAATGAATTCTCTAAGTCTACTCGAGACGTTTTGAAAACGCACGTCAAAACCCAAAATCGATGAAACGGGAGCCAAGTTATGACCATTTGAAATTTCGAGATTTTTAGGTTTTCGTAAAGGTGGGCCAAAAATTAAAAATTTTTTTTTTCTCATTTTTCAATGTTTCGATACCCCATACGATCGGAAATTTTCCGCTGATTACGAATAACACCGAGTTTTAGTCGAAATCTCAAAATACCAATGTGAAAAATTCGAAATTTGGCTGATCACGAATAACACCCCTTTTCGTCGAAATCTCAATATTTCAATGAGAAAAAGGCGAAAAACGAAAAAAATCACTTTTTGGACGATTTTCAATAAAATTTCGCGTCTCTCAAGGAAACGGGTACTGAATCAGTAATCAGCGAGTCAAAATACATCGATATAGCGTCCTAGAAGTAAATTTAAAGAATTCAACATTTTTTTGCATTTCGGCGTAAAGAAGTGTCTTCACTAAAATCGCTGTAACGTTGCTTCCCGATGGAGTTGGAACCCCACTCTGTCCTCATTCTTTTCGTGATCGAAACCCCTTTAAAATGGCGCTTGAATCATTGTGCTATCATTATTTTTCGATTTTTCACAGATTTTTAAAGTCGGACCATCGATTTTTGCGGATTTCTCCATACATACCCCTTCTCATTTTTTTTGCCGATTTTCATCCTGCTCTCACGGCAACAATAATTGAGATATCGGGATGATCCAAAATGCATTCTCTAAGACTACTCGAGACGTTTTGAAAACGCACGTCAAATCCCAAAATCGATGAAACGGGAGCCAAGTTATGACCATTTGAAATTTCGAGATTTTTAGGTTTTCGAAATGGTGGGCCAAAAATTAAAAAAATTTTTTTTTCTCATTTTTCAATGTTTCGATACCCCATTCGATCGGAAATTTTCCGCTGATTACGAATAACACCGAGTTTTAGTCGAAATCTCAAAATACCAATGTGAAAAATTCGAAATTTGGCTGATCACGAATAACACCCCTTTTCGTCGAAATCTCAATATTTCAATGAGAAAAAGGCGAAAAACGAAAAAAATCACTTTTTGGACGATGTTAAATAAAATTTCGCGTCTCTCAAGGAAACGGGTACTGAATCAGTAATCAGCGAGTCAAAATACATCGATATAGCGTCCTAAAAGTAAATTTAAAGAATTCAACATTTTTTTGCATTTCGGCGAAAAAGAAGTCTCTCCACTAAAATCGCTGTAACGTTGCTTCACGATGGAGTTGGAACCCCACTCTGTCCTCATTCTTTTCGTGATCGAAACCCCTTTAAAATGGCGCTTGAATCATTGTGCTATCATTATTTTTCGATTTTTCACAGATTTTTAAAGTCGGACCATCGATTTTTGCGGATTTCTCCATACATACCCCTTCTCATTTTTTTTGCCGATTTTCATCCTGCTCTCACGGCAACAATAATTGAGATATCGGGATGATCCAAAATGCATTCTCTAAGACTACTCGAGACGTTTTGAAAACGCACGTCAAATCCCAAAATCGATGAAACGGGAGCCAAGTTATGACCATTTGAAATTTCGAGATTTTTAGGTTTTCGAAATGGTGGGCCAAAAATTAAAAAAATTTTTTTTTCTCATTTTTCAATGTTTCGATACCCCATTCGATCGGAAATTTTCCGCTGATTACGAATAACACCGAGTTTTAGTCGAAATCTCAAAATACCAATGTGAAAAATTCGAAATTTGGCTGATCACGAATAACACCCCTTTTCGTCGAAATCTCAATATTTCAATGAGAAAAAGGCGAAAAACGAAAAAAATCACTTTTTGGACGATGTTAAATAAAATTTCGCGTCTCTCAAGGAAACGGGTACTGAATCAGTAATCAGCGAGTCAAAATACATCGATATAGCGTCCTAAAAGTAAATTTAAAGAATTCAACATTTTTTTGCATTTCGGCGAAAAAGAAGTCTCTCCACTAAAATCGCTGTAACGTTGCTTCACGATGGAGTTGGAACCCCACTCTGTCCTCATTCTTTTCGTGATCGAAACCCCTTTAAAATGGGGCTTGAATCATTGTGCTATCATTATTTTTCGATTTTTCACAGATTTTTAAAGTCGGACCATCGATTTTTGCGAATTTCTCCGTACATACCCCTTCTCATTTTTTTTGCCGATATTCATCCTGCTCTCACGGCTACAATAATTGAGATATCGCGATGATCCAAAATGCATTCTCTAAGTCTACTCGAGACGTTTTGAAAACGCACGTCAAAACCCAAAATCGATGAAACGGGAGCCATGTTATGACCATTTGAAATTTCGAGATTTTTAGGTTTTCGAAATGGTGGGCCAAAAATTAAATAATTTTTTTTTTCTCATTATTCAATGTTTCGATACCCCATTCGATCGGAAATTTTCCGCTGATTACGAATAACACCGAGTTTTAGTCGAAATCTCAAAATACCAATGTGAAAAATGCGAAATTTGGCTGATCACGAATAACACCCCTTTTCGTCGAAATCTCAATATTTCAATGAGAAAAAGGCGAAAAACGAAAAAAATCACTTTTTGGACGATTTTCAATAAAATTTCGAGTCTCTCAAGGAAACGGGTACTGAATCAGTAATCAGCGAGTCAAAATACATCGATATAGCGTCCTAAAAGTAAATTTAAAGAATTCAACATTTTTTTGCATTTCGGCGTAAAGAAGTCTCTCCACTAAAATCGCTGTAACGTTGCTTCACGATGGAGTTGGAACCCCACTCTGTCCTCATTCTTTTCGTGGTCGAAACCCCTTTAAAATGGCGCTTGAATCATTGTGCTATCATTATTTTTCGATTTTTCACAGATTTTTAAAGTCGGACCATCGATTTTTGCGGATTTCTCCATACATACCCCTTCTCATTTTTTTTGCCGATTTTCATCCTGCTCTCACGGCAACAATAATTGAGATATCGGGATGATCCAAAATGCATTCTCTAAGTCTACTCGAGACGTTTTGAAAACGCATGTCAAAACCCAAAATCGATGAAACGGGAGCCAAGTTATGACCATTTGAAATTTCGAGATTTTTAGGTTTTCGAAAAGGTGGGGCAAAAATTAAAAAAATTTTTTTTCTCTTTTTTCATTGTTTCGATACCCCATACGATCGGAAATTTTCCGCTGATTACGAATAACAGCGAGTTTTAGTCGAAATCTCAAAATACCAATGTGAAAAATGCGAAATTTGGCTGATCACGAATAACACCCCTTTTCGTCGAAATCTCAATATTTCAATGAGAAAAAGGCGAAAAACGAAAAAAATCACTTTTTGGACGATGTTAAATAAAATTTCGCGTCTCTCAAGGAAACGGGTACTGAATCAGTAATCAGCGAGTCGAAATACATCGATATAGCGTGCTAAAAGTAAATTTAAAGAATTCAACATTTTTTTGCATTTCGGCGTAAAGAAGTGTCTTCACTAAAATCGCTGTAACGTTGCTTCCCGATGGAGTTGGAACCGCACTCTGTGCTCATTCTTTTCGTGATCGAAACCCCTTTAAAATGGCGCTTGAATCATTCTGCTATCATTATTTTTCGATTTTTCACAGATTTTTAAAGTCGGACCATCGATTTTTGCGGATTTCTCCATACATACCCCTTCTCATTTTTTTTGCCGATATTCATCCTGCTCTCACGGCTACAATAATTGAGATATCGCGATGATCCAAAATGAATTCTCTAAGTCTACTCGAGACGTTTTGAAAACGCACGTCAAAACCCAAAATCGATGAAACGGGAGCCAAGTTATGACCATTTGAAATTTCGAGATTTTTAGGTTTTCGTAAAGGTGGGCCAAAAATTAAAAATTTTTTTTTTCTCATTTTTCAATGTTCCGATACCCCATACGATCGGAAATTTTCCGCTGATTACGAATAACACCGAGTTTTAGTCGAAATCTCAAAATACCAATGTGAAAAATTCGAAATTTGGCTGATCACGAATAACACCCCTTTTCGTCGAAATCTCAATATTTCAATGAGAAAAAGGCGAAAAACGAAAAAAATCACTTTTTGGACGATTTTCAATAAAATTTCGCGTCTCTCAAGGAAACGGGTACTGAATCAGTAATCAGCGAGTCAAAATACATCGATATAGCGTCCTAGAAGTAAATTTAAAGAATTCAACATTTTTTTGCATTTCGGCGTAAAGAAGTGTCTTCACTAAAATCGCTGTAACGTTGCTTCCCGATGGAGTTGGAACCCCACTCTGTCCTCATTCTTTTCGTGATCGAAACCCCTTTAAAATGGCGCTTGAATCATTGTGCTATCATTATTTTTCGATTTTTCACAGATTTTTAAAGTCGGACCATCGATTTTTGCGGATTTCTCCATACATACCCCTTCTCATTTTTTTCGCCGATTTGCATCCTGCTATCACGGCTACAATAATTGAGATATCGGGATGATCCAAAATGCATTCTCTAAGACTACTCGAGACGTTTTGAAAACGCACGTCAAATCCCAAAATCGATGAAACGGGAGCCAAGTTATGACCATTTGAAATTTCGAGATTTTTAGGTTTTCGAAATGGTGGGCCAAAAATTAAAAAAATTTTTTTTTCTCATTTTTCAATGTTTCGATACCCCATTCGATCGGAAATGTTCCGCTGATTACGAATAACACCGAGTTTTAGTCGAAATCTCAAAATATGAATGTGAAAAAGGCGAAATTTGGCTGATCACGAATAACACCCCTTTTCGTCGAAATCTCAATATTTCAATGAGAAAAAGGCGAAAAACGAAAAAAATCACTTTTTGGACGATTTTAAATAAAATTTCGAGTTTCTCGAGGAAACGGGTACTGAATCAGTAATCAGCGAGTCAAAATACATCGATATAGCGTCCTAAAAGTAAATTTAAAGAATTCAACATTTTTTTGCATTTCGGCGTAAAGAAGTGTCTTCACGAAAATCGCTGTAACGTTGCTTCCCGATGGAGTTGGAACCGCACTCTGTGCTCATTCTTTTCGTGTTCGAAACCCCTTGAAAATGGCGCTTGAATCATTGTGCTATCATTATTTTTCGATTTTTCACAGATTTTTAAAGTCGGACCATCGATTTTTGCGGATTTCTCCATACATACCCCTTCTCATTTTTTTTGCCGATTTTCATCCTGCTCTCACGGCAACAATAATTGAGATATCGGGATGATCCAAAATGCATTCTCTAAGTCTACTCGAGACGTTTTGAAAACGCATGTCAAAACCCAAAATCGATGAAACGGGAGCCAAGTTATGACCATTTGAAATTTCGAGATTTTTAGGTTTTCGAAAAGGTGGGGCAAAAATTAAAAAAATTTTTTTTCTCTTTTTTCATTGTTTCGATACCCCATACGATCGGAAATTTTCGGCTGATTACGAATAACACCGAGTTTTAGTCGAAATCTCAAAATATGAATGTGAAAAAGGCGAAATTTGGCTGATCACGAATAACACCCCTTTTCGTCGAAATCTCAATATTTCAATGAGAAAAAGGCGAAAAACGAAAAAAATCACTTTTTGGACGATTTTCAATGATATTTCGAGTCTCTCAAGGAAACGGGTACTGAATCAGTAATCAGCGAGTCAAAATACATCGATATAGCGTCCTAAAAGTAAATTTAAAGAATTCAACTTTTTTTGCATTTCGGCGTAAAGAAGTGTCTTCACTAAAATCGCCGTAACGTTGCTTCCCGATGGAGTTGGAACCCCACTCTGTGCTCATTCTTTTCGTGATCGAAACCGCTTTAAAATGGCGCTTGAATCGTTGTGCTATCATTATTTTTCGATTTTTCACAGATTTTTAAAGTCGGACCATCGATTTTTGCGGATTTCTCCATACATACCCCTTCTCATTTTTTTTGCCGATTTTCATCCTGCTCTCACGGCAACAATAATTGAGATATCGGGATGATCCAAAATGTATTCTCTAAGACTACTCGAGACGTTTTGAAAACGCACGTCAAATCCCAAAATCGATGAAACGGGAGCCAAGTTATGACCATTTGAAATTTCGAGATTTTTAGGTTTTCGAAATGGTGGGCCAAAAATTAAAAAAATTTTTTTTTCTCATTTTTCAATGTTTCGATACCCCATTCGATCGGAAATTTTCCGCTGATTACGAATAACACCGAGTTTTAGTCGAAATCTCAAAATACCAATGTGAAAAATTCGAAATTTGGCTGATCACGAATAACACCCCTTTTCGTCGAAATCTCAATATTTCAATGAGAAAAAGGCGAAAAACGAAAAAAATCACTTTTTGGACGATGTTAAATAAAATTTCGCGTTTCTCAAGGAAACGGGTACTGAATCAGTAATCAGCGAGTCAAAATACATCGATATAGCGTCCTAAAAGTAAATTTAAAGAATTCAACATTTTTTTGCATTTCGGCGAAAAAGAAGTCTCTCCACTAAAATCGCTGTAACGTTGCTTCACGATGGAGTTGGAACCCCACTCTGTCCTCATTCTTTTCGTGATCGAAACCCCTTTAAAATGGCGCTTGAATCATTGTGCTATCATTATTTTTCGATTTTTCACAGATTTTTAAAGTCGGACCATCGATTTTTGCGGATTTCTCCATACATACCCCTTCTCATTTTTTTTGCCGATTTTCATCCTGCTCTCACGGCAACAATAATTGAGATATCGGGATGATCCAAAATGCATTCTCTAAGTCTACTCGAGACGTTTTGAAAACGCATGTCAAAACCCAAAATCGATGAAACGGGAGCCAAGTTATGACCATTTGAAATTTCGAGATTTTTAGGTTTTCGAAAAGGTGGGGCAAAAATTAAAAAAATTTTTTTTCTCTTTTTTCATTGTTTCGATACCCCATACGATCGGAAATTTTCGGCTGATTACGAATAACACCGAGTTTTAGTCGAAATCTCAAAATATGAATGTGAAAAAGGCAAAATTTGGCTGATCACGAATAACACCCCTTTTCGTCGAAATCTCAATATTTCAATGAGAAAAAGGCGAAAAACGAAAAAAATCACTTTTTGGACGATTTTAAATAAAATTTCGAGTTTCTCGAGGAAACGGGTACTGAATCAGTAATCAGCGAGTCAAAATACATCGATATAGCGTCCTAAAAGTAAATTTAAAGAATTCAACATTTTTTTGCATTTCGGCGTAAAGAAGTGTCTTCACGAAAATCGCTGTAACGTTGCTTCCCGATGGAGTTGGAACCGCACTCTGTGCTCATTCTTTTCGTGATCGAAACCCCTTTAAAATGGCGCTTGAATCATTGTGCTATCATTATTTTTCGATTTTTCACAGATTTTTAAAGTCGGACCATCGAGTTTTGCGGATTTCTCCATACATACCCCTTCTCATTTTTTTCGCCGATTTGCATCCTGCTATCACGGCTACAATAATTGAGATATCGGGATGATCCAAAATGCATTCTCTAAGACTACTCGAGACGTTTTGAAAACGCACGTCAAAACCCAAAATCGATGAAACGGGAGCCAAGTTATGACCATTTGAAATTTCGAGATTTTTAGGTTTTCGAAATGGTGGGCCAAAAATAAAAAAAAATTTTTTTTCTTATTTTTCAATGTTTCGATACCCCATTCGATCGGAAATTTTCCGCTGATTACGAATAACACCGAGTTTTAGTCGAAATCTCAAAATACCAATGTGAAAAATGCGAAATTTGGCTAATCACGAATAACACCCCTTTTCGTCGAAATCTCAATATTTCAATGAGAAAAAGGCGAAAAACGAAAAAAATCACTTTTTGGACGATTTTCAATGATATTTCGAGTCTCTCAAGGAAACGGGTACTGAATCAGTAATCAGCGAGTCAAAATACATCGATATAGCGTCCTAAAAGTAAATTTAAAGAATTCAACTTTTTTTGCATTTCGGCGTAAAGAAGTGTCTTCACTAAAATCGCTGTAACGTTGCTTCCCGATGGAGTTGGAACCGCACTCTGTGCTCATTCTTTTCGTGATCGAAACCCCTTTAAAATGGCGCTTGAATCATTGTGCTATCATTATTTTTCGATTTTTCACAGATTTTTAAAGTCGGACCATCGATTTTTGCGGATTTCTGCATACATACCCCTTCTCATTTTTTTTGCCGATATTCATCCTGCTCTCACGGCTACAATAATTGAGATATCGCGATGATCCAAAATGCATTCTCTAAGTCTACTCGAGACGTTTTGAAAACGGACGTCAAAACCCAAAATCGATGAAACGGGAGCCAAGTTATGATCATTTGAAATTTCGAGATTTTTAGGTTTTCGAAAAGGTGGGCCAAAAATTAAAAATTTTTTTTTTTCTCTTTTTTCAATGTTTCGATACCCCATACGATCGGAAATTTTCCGCTGATTACGAATAACACCGAGTTTTAGTCGAAATCTCAAAATACCAATGTGAAAAATTCGAAATTTGGCTGATCACGAATAACACCCCTTTTCGTCGAAATCTCAATATTTCAATGAGAAAAAGGCGAAAAACGAAAAAAATCACTTTTTGGACGATTTTAAATAAAATTTCGAGTTTCTCAAGGAAACGGGTACTGAATCAGTAATCAGCGAGTCAAAATACATCGATATAGCGTCCTAAAAGTAAATTTAAAGAATTCAACATTTTTTTGCATTTCGGCGTAAAGAAGTGTCTTCACGAAAATCGCTGTAACGTTGCTTCCCGATGGAGTTGGAACCGCACTCTGTGCTCATTCTTTTCGTGATCGAAACCCCTTTAAAATGGCGCTTGAATCATTGTGCTATCATTATTTTTCGATTTTTCACAGATTTTTAAAGTCGGACCATCGATTTTTGCGGATTTCTCCATACATACCCCTTCTCATTTTTTTCGCCGATTTGCATCCTGCTATCACGGCTACAATAATTGAGATATCGGGATGATCCAAAATGCATTCTCTAAGACTACTCGAGACGTTTTGAAAACGCACGTCTAAACCCAAAATCGATGAAACGGGAGCCAAGTTATGACCATTTGAAATTTCGAGATTTTTAGGTTTTCGAAATGGTGGGCCAAAAATAAAAAAAAAAATTTTTTCTCATTTTTCAATGTTTCGCTACCCCATTCGATCGGAAATTTTCCGCTGATTACGAATAACACCGAGTTTTAGTCGAAATCTCAAAATACCAATGTGAAAAATGCGAAATTTGGCTGATCACGAATAACACCCCTTTTCGTCGAAATCTCAATATTTCAATGAGAAAAAGGCGAAAAACGAAAAAAATCACTTTTTGGACGATTTTCAATGATATTTCGAGTCTCTCAAGGAAACGGGTACTGAATCAGTAATCAGCGAGTCAAAATACATCGATATAGCGTCCTAAAAGTAAATTTAAAGAATTCAACTTTTTTTGCATTTCGGCGTAAAGAAGTGTCTTCACTAAAATCGCTGTAACGTTGCTTCCCGATGGAGTTGGAACCGCACTCTGTGCTCATTCTTTTCGTGATCGAAACCCCTTTAAAATGGCGCTTGAATCATTGTGCTATCATTATTTTTCGATTTTTCACAGATTTTTAAAGTCGGACCATCGATTTTTGCGGATTTCTGCATACATACCCCTTCTCATTTTTTTTGCCGATATTCATCCTGCTCTCACGGCTACAATAATTGAGATATCGCGATGATCCAAAATGCATTCTCTAAGTCTACTCGAGACGTTTTGAAAACGGACGTCAAAACCCAAAATCGATGAAACGGGAGCCAAGTTATGATCATTTGAAATTTCGAGATTTTTAGGTTTTCGAAAAGGTGGGCCAAAAATTAAAAATTTTTTTTTTTCTCTTTTTTCAATGTTTCGATACCCCATACGATCGGAAATTTTCCGCTGATTACGAATAACACCGAGTTTTAGTCGAAATCTCAAAATACCAATGTGAAAAATTCGAAATTTGGCTGATCACGAATAACACCCCTTTTCGTCGAAATCTCAATATTTCAATGAGAAAAAGGCGAAAAACGAAAAAAATCACTTTTTGGACGATTTTAAATAAAATTTCGAGTTTCTCAAGGAAACGGGTACTGAATCAGTAATCAGCGAGTCAAAATACATCGATATAGCGTCCTAAAAGTAAATTTAAAGAATTCAACATTTTTTTGCATTTCGGCGTAAAGAAGTGTCTTCACGAAAATCGCTGTAACGTTGCTTCCCGATGGAGTTGGAACCGCACTCTGTGCTCATTCTTTTCGTGATCGAAACCCCTTTAAAATGGCGCTTGAATCATTGTGCTATCATTATTTTTCGATTTTTCACAGATTTTTAAAGTCGGACCATCGATTTTTGCGGATTTCTCCATACATACCCCTTCTCATTTTTTTCGCCGATTTGCATCCTGCTATCACGGCTACAATAATTGAGATATCGGGATGATCCAAAATGCATTCTCTAAGACTACTCGAGACGTTTTGAAAACGCACGTCTAAACCCAAAATCGATGAAACGGGAGCCAAGTTATGACCATTTGAAATTTCGAGATTTTTAGGTTTTCGAAATGGTGGGCCAAAAATAAAAAAAAAAATTTTTTCTCATTTTTCAATGTTTCGCTACCCCATTCGATCGGAAATTTTCCGCTGATTACGAATAACACCGAGTTTTAGTCGAAATCTCAAAATACCAATGTGAAAAATGCGAAATTTGGCTGATCACGAATAACACCCCTTTTCGTCGAAATCTCAATATTTCAATGAGAAAAAGGCGAAAAACGAAAAAAATCACTTTTTGGACGATTTTCAATGATATTTCGAGTCTCTCAAGGAAACGGGTACTGAATCAGTAATCAGCGAGTCAAAATACATCGATATAGCGTCCTAAAAGTAAATTTAAAGAATTCAACTTTTTTTGCATTTCGGCGTAAAGAAGTGTCTTCACTAAAATCGCCGTAACGTTGCTTCCCGATGGAGTTGGAACCCCACTCTGTGCTCATTCTTTTCGTGATCGAAACCGCTTTAAAATGGCGCTTGAATCGTTGTGCTATCATTATTTTTCGATTTTTCACAGATTTTTAAAGTCGGACCATCGATTTTTGCGGATTTCTCCATACATACCCCTTCTCATTTTTTTTGCCGATTTTCATCCTGCTCTCACGGCAACAATAATTGAGATATCGGGATGATCCAAAATGTATTCTCTAAGACTACTCGAGACGTTTTGAAAACGCACGTCAAATCCCAAAATCGATGAAACGGGAGCCAAGTTATGACCATTTGAAATTTCGAGATTTTTAGGTTTTCGAAATGGTGGGCCAAAAATTAAAAAAATTTTTTTTTCTCATTTTTCAATGTTTCGATACCCCATTCGATCGGAAATTTTCCGCTGATTACGAATAACACCGAGATTTAGTCGAAATCTCAAAATACCAATGTGAAAAATTCGAAATTTGGCTGATCACGAATAACACCCCTTTTCGTCGAAATCTCAATATTTCAATGAGAAAAAGGCGAAAAACGAAAAAAATCACTTTTTGGACGATTTTCAATAAAATTTCGAGTCTCTCAAGGAAACGGGTACTGAATCAGTAATCAGCGAGTCGAAATACATCGATATAGCGTGCTAAAAGTAAATTTAAAGAATTCAACATTTTTTTGCATTTCGGCGTAAAGAAGTGTCTTCACTAAAATCGCTGTAACGTTGCTTCCCGATGGAGTTGGAACCGCACTCTGTGCTCATTCTTTTCGTGATCGAAACCCCTTTAAAATGGCGCTTGAATCATTCTGCTATCATTATTTTTCGATTTTTCACAGATTTTTAAAGTCGGACCATCGATTTTTGCGGATTTCTCCATACATACCCCTTCTCATTTTTTTTGCCGATATTCATCCTGCTCTCACGGCTACAATAATTGAGATATCGCGATGATCCAAAATGAATTCTCTAAGTCTACTCGAGACGTTTTGAAAACGCACGTCAAAACCCAAAATCGATGAAACGGGAGCCAAGTTATGACCATTTGAAATTTCGAGATTTTTAGGTTTTCGTAAAGGTGGGCCAAAAATTAAAAATTTTTTTTTTCTCATTTTTCAATGTTTCGATACCCCATACGATCGGAAATTTTCCGCTGATTACGAATAACACCGAGTTTTAGTCGAAATCTCAAAATACCAATGTGAAAAATTCGAAATTTGGCTGATCACGAATAACACCCCTTTTCGTCGAAATCTCAATATTTCAATGAGAAAAAGGCGAAAAACGAAAAAAATCACTTTTTGGACGATTTTCAATAAAATTTCGCGTCTCTCAAGGAAACGGGTACTGAATCAGTAATCAGCGAGTCAAAATACATCGATATAGCGTCCTAGAAGTAAATTTAAAGAATTCAACATTTTTTTGCATTTCGGCGTAAAGAAGTGTCTTCACTAAAATCGCTGTAACGTTGCTTCCCGATGGAGTTGGAACCCCACTCTGTCCTCATTCTTTTCGTGATCGAAACCCCTTTAAAATGGCGCTTGAATCATTGTGCTATCATTATTTTTCGATTTTTCACAGATTTTTAAAGTCGGACCATCGATTTTTGCGGATTTCTCCATACATACCCCTTCTCATTTTTTTCGCCGATTTGCATCCTGCTATCACGGCTACAATAATTGAGATATCGGGATGATCCAAAATGCATTCTCTAAGACTACTCGAGACGTTTTGAAAACGCACGTCAAATCCCAAAATCGATGAAACGGGAGCCAAGTTATGACCATTTGAAATTTCGAGATTTTTAGGTTTTCGAAATGGTGGGCCAAAAATTAAAAAAATTTTTTTTTCTCATTTTTCAATGTTTCGATACCCCATTCGATCGGAAATGTTCCGCTGATTACGAATAACACCGAGTTTTAGTCGAAATCTCAAAATATGAATGTGAAAAAGGCGAAATTTGGCTGATCACGAATAACACCCCTTTTCGTCGAAATCTCAATATTTCAATGAGAAAAAGGCGAAAAACGAAAAAAATCACTTTTTGGACGATTTTAAATAAAATTTCGAGTTTCTCGAGGAAACGGGTACTGAATCAGTAATCAGCGAGTCAAAATACATCGATATAGCGTCCTAAAAGTAAATTTAAAGAATTCAACATTTTTTTGCATTTCGGCGTAAAGAAGTGTCTTCACGAAAATCGCTGTAACGTTGCTTCCCGATGGAGTTGGAACCGCACTCTGTGCTCATTCTTTTCGTGTTCGAAACCCCTTGAAAATGGCGCTTGAATCATTGTGCTATCATTATTTTTCGATTTTTCACAGATTTTTAAAGTCGGACCATCGATTTTTGCGGATTTCTCCATACATACCCCTTCTCATTTTTTTTGCCGATTTTCATCCTGCTCTCACGGCAACAATAATTGAGATATCGGGATGATCCAAAATGCATTCTCTAAGTCTACTCGAGACGTTTTGAAAACGCATGTCAAAACCCAAAATCGATGAAACGGGAGCCAAGTTATGACCATTTGAAATTTCGAGATTTTTAGGTTTTCGAAAAGGTGGGGCAAAAATTAAAAAAATTTTTTTTCTCTTTTTTCATTGTTTCGATACCCCATACGATCGGAAATTTTCGGCTGATTACGAATAACACCGAGTTTTAGTCGAAATCTCAAAATATGAATGTGAAAAAGGCGAAATTTGGCTGATCACGAATAACACCCCTTTTCGTCGAAATCTCAATATTTCAATGAGAAAAAGGCGAAAAACGAAAAAAATCACTTTTTGGACGATTTTAAATAAAATTTCGAGTTTCTCGAGGAAACGGGTACTGAATCAGTAATCAGCGAGTCAAAATACATCGATATAGCGTCCTAGAAGTAAATTTAAAGAATTCAACATTTTTTTGCATTTCGGCGTAAAGAAGTGTCTTCACTAAAATCGCTGTAACGTTGCTTCCCGATGGAGTTGGAACCCCACTCTGTCCTCATTCTTTTCGTGATCGAAACCCCTTTAAAATGGCGCTTGAATCATTGTGCTATCATTATTTTTCGATTTTTCACAGATTTTTAAAGTCGGACCATCGATTTTTGCGGATTTCTCCATACATACCCCTTCTCATTTTTTTTGCCGATTTTCATCCTGCTCTCACGGCAACAATAATTGAGATATCGGGATGATCCAAAATGCATTCTCTAAGTCTACTCGAGACGTTTTGAAAACGCATGTCAAAACCCAAAATCGATGAAACGGGAGCCAAGTTATGACCATTTGAAATTTCGAGATTTTTAGGTTTTCGAAAAGGTGGGGCAAAAATTAAAAAAATTTTTTTTCTCTTTTTTCATTGTTTCGATACCCCATACGATCGGAAATTTTCGGCTGATTACGAATAACACCGAGTTTTAGTCGAAATCTCAAAATATGAATGTGAAAAAGGCGAAATTTGGCTGATCACGAATAACACCCCTTTTCGTCGAAATCTCAATATTTCAATGAGAAAAAGGCGAAAAACGAAAAAAATCACTTTTTGGACGATTTTAAATAAAATTTCGAGTTTCTCGAGGAAACGGGTACTGAATCAGTAATCAGCGAGTCAAAATACATCGATATAGCGTCCTAGAAGTAAATTTAAAGAATTCAACATTTTTTTGCATTTCGGCGTAAAGAAGTGTCTTCACTAAAATCGCTGTAACGTTGCTTCCCGATGGAGTTGGAACCCCACTCTGTCCTCATTCTTTTCGTGATCGAAACCCCTTTAAAATGGCGCTTGAATCATTGTGCTATCATTATTTTTCGATTTTTCACAGATTTTTAAAGTCGGACCATCGATTTTTGCGGATTTCTCCATACATACCCCTTCTCATTTTTTTCGCCGATTTGCATCCTGCTATCACGGCTACAATAATTGAGATATCGGGATGATCCTAAATGCATTCTCTAAGACTACTCGAGACGTTTTGAAAACGCACGTCAAATCCCAAAATCGATGAAACGGGAGCCAAGTTATGACCATTTGAAATTTCGAGATTTTTAGGTTTTCGAAATGGTGGGCCAAAAATTAAAAAATTTTTTTTTTCTCATTTTTCAATGTTTCGATACCCCATTCGATCGGAAATTTTCCGCTGATTACGAATAACACCGAGTTTTAGTCGAAATCTCAAAATACCAATGTGAAAAATTCGAAATTTGGCTGATCACGAATAACACCCCTTTTCGTCGAAATCTCAATATTTCAATGAGAAAAAGGCGAAAAACGAGAAAAATCACTTTTTGGACGATGTTAAATAAAATTTCGCGTCTCTCAAGGAAACGGGTACTGAATCAGTAATCAGCGAGTGAAAATACATCGATATAGCGTCCTAAAAGTAAATTTAAAGAATTCAACATTTTTTTGCATTTCGGCGAAAAAGAAGTCTCGCCACTAAAATCGCTGTAACGTTGCTTCACGATAGAGTTGGAACCCCACTCTGTCCTCATTCTTTTCGTGATCGAAACCCCTTTAAAATGGCGCTTGAATCATTGTGTTATCATTATTTTTCGATTTTTCACAGATTTTTAAAGTCGGACCATAGATTTTTGCGGATTTCTCCATACATACCCCTTCTCATTTTTTTTGCCGATTTTCATCCTGCTCTCACGGCAACAATAATTGAGATATCGGGATGATCCAAAATGAATTCTCTAAGACTACTCGAGACGTTTTGAAAACGCACGTCAAATCCCAAAATCGATGAAACGGGAGCCAAGTTATGACCATTTGAAATTTCGAGATTTTTAGGTTTTCGAAATGGTGGGCCAAAAATTAAAAAATTTTTTTTTTCTCATTTTTCAATGTTTCGATACCCCATTCGATCGGAAATTTTCCGCTGATTACGAATAACACCGAGTTTTAGTCGAAATCTCAAAATACCAATGTGAAAAATGCGAAATTTGGCTGATCACGAATAACACCCCTTTTCGTCGAAATCTCAATATTTCAATGAGAAAAAGGCGAAAAACGAAAAAAATCACTTTTTGGACGATTTTCAATAAAATTTCGAGTCTCTCAAGGAAACGGGTACTGAATCAGTAATCAGCGAGTCAAAATACATCGATATAGCGTCCTAGAAGTAAATTTAAAGAATTCAACATTTTTTTGCATTTCGGCGAAAAAGAAGTCTCTCCACTAAAATCGCTGTAACGTTGCTTCACGATGGAGTTGGAACCCCACTCTGTCCTCATTCTTTTCGTGATCGAAACCCCTTTAAAATGGCGCTTGAATCATTGTGCTATCATTATTTTTCGATCTTTCACAGATTTTTAAAGTCGGACCATCGATTTTTGCGGATTTCTCCATACATACCCCTTCTCATTTTTTTTGCGGATTTTCATCCTGCTCTCACGGCAACAATAATTGAGATATCGGGATGATCCAAAATGCATTCTCTAAGACTACTCGAGACGTTTTGAAAACGCACGTCAAATCCCAAAATCGATGAAACGGGAGCCAAGTTATGACCATTTGAAATTTCGAGATTTTTAGGTTTTCGAAATGGTGGGCCAAAAATTAAAAATTTTTTTTTTTCTCATTTTTCAATGTTTCGATACCCCATTCGATCGAAAATTTTCCGCTGATTACGAATAACACCGAGTTTTAGTCGAAATCTCAAAATACCAATGTGAAAAATTCGAAATTTGGCTGATCACGAATAACACCCCTTTTCGTCGAAATCTCAATATTTCAATGAGAAAAAGGCGAAAAACGAAAAAAATCACTTTTTGGACGATTTTAAATAAAATTTCGAGTTTCTCAAGGAAACGGGTACTGAATCAGTAATCAGCGAGTCAAAATACATCGATATAGCGTCCTAAAAGTAAATTTAAAGAATTCAACATTTTTTTGCATTTCGGCGTAAAGAAGTGTCTTCACGAAAATCGCTGTAACGTTGCTTCCCGATGGAGTTGGAACCGCACTCTGTGCTCATTCTTTTCGTGATCGAAACCCCTTTAAAATGGCGCTTGAATCATTGTGCTATCATTATTTTTCGATTTTTCACAGATTTTTAAAGTCGGACCATCGATTTTTGCGGATTTCTCCATACATACCCCTTCTCATTTTTTTCGCCGATTTGCATCCTGCTATCACGGCTACAATAATTGAGATATCGGGATGATCCAAAATGCATTCTCTAAGACTACTCGAGACGTTTTGAAAACGCACGTCAAATCCCAAAATCGATGAAAAGGGAGCCAAGTTATGACCATTTGAAATTTCGAGATTTTTAGGTTTTCGAAATGGTGGGCCAAAAATTAAAAATTTTTTTTTTCCTCATTTTTCAATGTTTCGATACCCCATTCGATCGGAAAATTTCCGCTGATTACGAATAACACCGAGTTTTAGTCGAAATCTCAAAATACCAATGTGAAAAATTCGAAATTTGGCTGATCACGAATAACACCCCTTTTCGTCGAAATCTCATTATTTCAATGAGAAAAAGGCGAAAAACGAAAAAAATCACTTTTTGGACGATGTTAAATAAAATTTCGCGTCTCTCAAGGAAACGGGTACTGAATCAGTAATCAGCGAGTCAAAATACATCGATATAGCGTCCTAAAAGTAAATTTAAAGAATTCAACATTTTTTTGCATTTCGGCGAAAAAGAAGTCTCTCCACTAAAATCGCTGTAACGTTGCTTCACGATGGAGTTGGAACCCCACTCTGTCCTCATTCTTTTCGTGATCGAAACCCCTTTAAAATGGCGCTTGAATCATTGTGCTATCATTATTTTTCGATTTTTCACAGATTTTTAAAGTCGGACCATCGATTTTTGCGGATTTCTCCATACATACCCCTTCTCATTTTTTTTGCCGATTTTCATCCTGCTCTCACGGCAACAATAATTGAGATATCGGGATGATCCAAAATGCATTCTCTAAGACTACTCGAGACGTTTTGAAAACGCACGTCAAATCCCAAAATCGATGAAACGGGAGCCAAGTTATGACCATTTGAAATTTCGAGATTTTTAGGTTTTCGAAATGGTGGGCCAAAAATTAAAAAAATTTTTTTTTCTCATTTTTCAATGTTTCGATACCCCATTCGATCGGAAATTTTCCGCTGATTACGAATAACACCGAGTTTTAGTCGAAATCTCAAAATACCAATGTGAAAAATTCGAAATTTGGCTGATCACGAATAACACCCCTTTTCGTCGAAATCTCAATATTTCAATGAGAAAAAGGCGAAAAACGAAAAAAATCACTTTTTGGACGATGTTAAATAAAATTTCGCGTCTCTCAAGGAAACGGGTACTGAATCAGTAATCAGCGAGTCAAAATACATCGATATAGCGTCCTAAAAGTAAATTTAAAGAATTCAACATTTTTTTGCATTTCGGCGAAAAAGAAGTCTCTCCACTAAAATCGCTGTAACGTTGCTTCACGATGGAGTTGGAACCCCACTCTGTCCTCATTCTTTTCGTGATCGAAACCCCTTTAAAATGGGGCTTGAATCATTGTGCTATCATTATTTTTCGATTTTTCACAGATTTTTAAAGTCGGACCATCGATTTTTGCGAATTTCTCCGTACATACCCCTTCTCATTTTTTTTGCCGATATTCATCCTGCTCTCACGGCTACAATAATTGAGATATCGCGATGATCCAAAATGCATTCTCTAAGTCTACTCGAGACGTTTTGAAAACGCACGTCAAAACCCAAAATCGATGAAACGGGAGCCATGTTATGACCATTTGAAATTTCGAGATTTTTAGGTTTTCGAAATGGTGGGCCAAAAATTAAATAATTTTTTTTTTCTCATTATTCAATGTTTCGATACCCCATTCGATCGGAAATTTTCCGCTGATTACGAATAACACCGAGTTTTAGTCGAAATCTCAAAATACCAATGTGAAAAATGCGAAATTTGGCTGATCACGAATAACACCCCTTTTCGTCGAAATCTCAATATTTCAATGAGAAAAAGGCGAAAAACGAAAAAAATCACTTTTTGGACGATTTTCAATAAAATTTCGAGTCTCTCAAGGAAACGGGTACTGAATCAGTAATCAGCGAGTCAAAATACATCGATATAGCGTCCTAAAAGTAAATTTAAAGAATTCAACATTTTTTTGCATTTCGGCGTAAAGAAGTCTCTCCACTAAAATCGCTGTAACGTTGCTTCACGATGGAGTTGGAACCCCACTCTGTCCTCATTCTTTTCGTGGTCGAAACCCCTTTAAAATGGCGCTTGAATCATTGTGCTATCATTATTTTTCGATTTTTCACAGATTTTTAAAGTCGGACCATCGATTTTTGCGGATTTCTCCATACATACCCCTTCTCATTTTTTTTGCCGATTTTCATCCTGCTCTCACGGCAACAATAATTGAGATATCGGGATGATCCAAAATGCATTCTCTAAGTCTACTCGAGACGTTTTGAAAACGCATGTCAAAACCCAAAATCGATGAAACGGGAGCCAAGTTATGACCATTTGAAATTTCGAGATTTTTAGGTTTTCGAAAAGGTGGGGCAAAAATTAAAAAAATTTTTTTTCTCTTTTTTCATTGTTTCGATACCCCATACGATCGGAAATTTTCCGCTGATTACGAATAACAGCGAGTTTTAGTCGAAATCTCAAAATACCAATGTGAAAAATGCGAAATTTGGCTGATCACGAATAACACCCCTTTTCGTCGAAATCTCAATATTTCAATGAGAAAAAGGCGAAAAACGAAAAAAATCACTTTTTGGACGATGTTAAATAAAATTTCGCGTCTCTCAAGGAAACGGGTACTGAATCAGTAATCAGCGAGTCAAAATACATCGATATAGCGTCCTAAAAGTAAATTTAAAGAATTCAACATTTTTTTGCATTTCGGCGAAAAAGAAGTCTCTCCACTAAAATCGCTGTAACGTTGCTTCACGATGGAGTTGGAACCCCACTCTGTCCTCATTCTTTTCGTGATCGAAACCCCTTTAAAATGGCGCTTGAATCATTGTGCTATCATTATTTTTCGATTTTTCACAGATTTTTAAAGTCGGACCATCGATTTTTGCGGATTTCTCCATACATACCCCTTCTCATTTTTTTTGCCGATATTCATCCTGCTCTCACGGCTACAATAATTGAGATATCGCGATGATCCAAAATGCATTCTCTAAGTCTACTCGAGACGTTTTGAAAATGCACGTCAAAACCCAAAATCGATGAAACGGGAGCCAAGTTATGACCATTTGAAATTTCGAGATTTTTAGGTTTTCGAAAAGGTGGGCCGAAAATTTAAAAAAAATTTTTTTCTCTTTTTTCAATGTTTCGATACCCCATACGATCGGAAATTTTCCGCTGATTACGAATAACACCGAGTTTTAGTCGAAATCTCAAAATATCAATGTGAAAACGGCGAAATTTGGCTGATCACGAATAACACCCCTTTTCGTCGAAATCTCAATATTTCAATGAGAAAAAGGCGAAAAACGAAAAAAATCACTTTTTGGACGATTTTAAATAAAATTTCGAGTTTCTCAAGGAAACGGGTACTGAATCAGTAATCAGCGAGTCAAAATACATCGATATAGAATCCTAAAAGTAAATTTAAAGAATTCAACTTTTTTTGCATTTCGGCGTAAAGAAGTGTCTTCACTAAAATCACTGTAACGTTGCTTCCCGATGGAGTTGGAACCCCACTCTGTGCTCATTCTTTTCGTGATCGAAACCCCTTTAAAATGGCGCTTGAATCATTGTGCTATCATAATTTTTCGATACATACCCCTTCTCATTTTTTTTGCCGATTTTCATCCTGCTCTCACGGCAACAATAATTGAGATATCGGGATGATCCAAAATGAATTCTCTAAGACTACTCGAGACGTTTTGAAAACGCACGTCAAATCCCAAAATCGATGAAACGGGAGCCAAGTTATGACCATTTGAAATTTCGAGATTTTTAGGTTTTCGAAATGGTGGGCCAAAAATTAAAAAATTTTTTTTTTCTCATTTTTCAATGTTTCGATACCCCATTCGATCGGAAATTTTCCGCTGATTACGAATAACACCGAGTTTTAGTCGAAATCTCAAAATACCAATGTGAAAAATGCGAAATTTGGCTGATCACGAATAACACCCCTTTTCGTCGAAATCTCAATATTTCAATGAGAAAAAGGCGAAAAACGAAAAAAATCACTTTTTGGACGATGTTAAATAAAATTTCGCGTCTCTCAAGGAAACGGGTACTGAATCAGTAATCAGCGAGTCAAAATACATCGATATAGCGTCCTAAAAGTAAATTTAAAGAATTCAACATTTTTTTGCATTTCGGCGAAAAAGAAGTCTCTCCACTAAAATCGCTGTAACGTTGCTTCACGATGGAGTTGGAACCCCACTCTGTCCTCATTCTTTTCGTGGTCGAAACCCCTTTAAAATGGCGCTTGAATCATTGTGCTATCATTATTTTTCGATTTTTCACAGATTTTTAAAGTCGGACCATCGATTTTTGCTGATTTCTCCATACATACCCCTTCTCATTTTTTTTGCCGATTTTCATCCTGCTCTCACGGCAACAATAATTGAGATATCGGGATGATCCAAAATGCATTCTCTAAGTCTACTCGAGACGTTTTGAAAACGCATGTCAAAACCCAAAATCGATGAAACGGGAGCCAAGTTATGACCATTTGAAATTTCGAGATTTTTAGGTTTTCGAAATGGTGGGCCAAAAATTAAAATTTTTTTTTTTTCTCATTATTCAATGTTTCGATACCCCATTCGATCGGAAATTTTCCGCTGATTACGAATAACACCGAGTTTTAGTCGAAATCTCAAAATACCAATGTGAAAAATTCGAAATTTGGCTGATCACGAATAACACCCCTTTTCGTCGAAATCTCAATATTTCAATGAGAAAAAGGCGAAAAACGAAAAAAATCACTTTTTGGACGATGTTAAATAAAATTTCGCGTCTCTCAAGGAAACGGGTACTGAATCAGTAATCAGCGAGTCAAAATACATCGATATAGCGTCCTAAAAGTAAATTTAAAGAATTCAACATTTTTTTGCATTTCGGCGAAAAAGAAGTCTCTCCACTAAAATCGCTGTAACGTTGCTTCACGATGGAGTTGGAACCCCACTCTGTCCTCATTCTTTTCGTGATCGAAACCCCTTTAAAATGGCGCTTGAATCATTGTGCTATCATTATTTTTCGATTTTTCACAGATTTTTAAAGTCGGACCATCGATTTTTGCGGATTTCTGCATACATACCCCTTCTCATTTTTTTTGCCGATATTCATCCTGCTCTCACGGCTACAATAATTGAGATATCGCGATGATCCAAAATGAATTCTCTAAGTCTACTCGAGACGTTTTGAAAACGCACGTCAAAACCCAAAATCGATGAAACGGGAGCCAAGTTATGATCATTTGAAATTTCGAGATTTTTAGGTTTTCGAAAAGGTGGGCCAAAAATTAAAAATTTTTTTTTTTCTCTTTTTTCAATGTTTCGATACCCCATACGATCGGAAATTTTCCGCTGATTACGAATAACACCGAGTTTTAGTCGAAATCTCAAAATATCAATGTGAAAACGGCGAAATTTGGCTGATCACGAATAACACCCCTTTTCGTCGAAATCTCAATATTTCAATGAGAAAAAGGCGAAAAACGAAAAAAATCACTTTTTGGACGATTTTCAATAAAATTTCGAGTCTCTCAAGGAAACGGGTACTGAATCAGTAATCAGCGAGTCAAAATACATCGATATAGCGTCCTAAAAGTAAATTTAAAGAATTCAACATTTTTTTGCATTTCGGCGTAAAGAAGTGTCTTCACGAAAATCGCTGTAACGTTGCTTCCCGATGGAGTTGGAACCGCACTCTGTGCTCATTCTTTTCGTGATCGAAACCTCTTTAAAATGGCGCTTGAATCATTGTGCTATCATTATTTTTCGATTTTTCACAGATTTTTAAAGTCGAACCATCGATTTTTGCGGATTTCTCCATACATACCCCTTCTCATTTTTTTCGCCGATTTTCATCCTGCTATCACGGCTACAATAATTGAGATATCGGGATGATCCAAAATGCATTCTCTAAGACTACTCGAGACGTTTTGAAAACGCACGTCAAAACCCAAAATCGATGAAACGGGAGCCAAGTTATGACCATTTGAAATTTCGAGATTTTTAGGTTTTCGAAATGGTGGGCCAAAAATTAAAAAATTTTTTTTTCTCATTTTTCAATGTTTCGATACCCCATTCGATCGGAAATTTTCCGCTGATTACGAATAACACCGAGTTTTAGTCGAAATCTCAAAATACCAATGTGAAAAATTCGAAATTTGGCTGATCACGAATAACACCCCTTTTCGTCGAAATCTCAATATTTCAATGAGAAAAAGGCGAAAAACGAAAAAAATCACTTTTTGGACGATGTTAAATAAAATTTCGCGTCTCTCAAGGAAACGGGTACTGAATCAGTAATCAGCGAGTCAAAATACATCGATATAGCGTCCTAAAAGTAAATTTAAAGAATTCAACATTTTTTTGCATTTCGGCGAAAAAGAAGTCTCTCCACTAAAATCGCTGTAACGTTGCTTCACGATGGAGTTGGAACCCCACTCTGTCCTCATTCTTTTCGTGATCGAAACCCCTTTAAAATGGCGCTTGAATCATTGTGCTATCATTATTTTTCGATTTTTCACAGATTTTTAAAGTCGGACCATCGATTTTTGCGGATTTCTCCGTACATACCCCTTCTCATTTTTTTTGCCGATATCCATCCTGCTCTCACGGCTACAATAATTGAGATATCGCGATGATCCAAAATGCATTCTCTAAGTCTACTCGAGACGTTTTGAAAACGCACGTCAAAACCCAAAATCGATGAAACGGGAGCCAAGTTATGACCATTTGAAATTTCGAGATTTTTAGGTTTTCGAAATGGTGGGCCAAAAATTAAATAATTTTTTTTTTCTCATTATTCAATGTTTCGATACCCCATTCGATCGGAAATTTTCCGCTGATTACGAATAACACCGAGTTTTAGTCGAAATCTCAAAATACCAATGTGAAAAATGCGAAATTTGGCTGATCACGAATAACACCCCTTTTCGTCGAAATCTCAATATTTCAATGAGAAAAAGGCGAAAAACGAAAAAAATCACTTTTTGGTCGATTTTCAATAAAATTTCGAGTCTCTCAAGGAAACGGGTACTGAATCAGTAATCAGCGAGTCAAAATACATCGATATAGCGTCCTAAAAGTAAATTTAAAGAATTCAACATTTTTTTGCATTTCGGCGTAAAGAAGTGTCTTCACGAAAATCGCTGTAACGTTGCTTCCCGATGGAGTTGGAACCGCACTCTGTGCTCATTCTTTTCGTGATCGAAACCCCTTTAAAATGGCGCTTGAATCATTGTGCTATCATTATTTTTCGATTTTTCACAGATTTTTAAAGTCGGACCATCGATTTTTGCGGATTTCTCCATACATACCCCTTCTCATTTTTTTTGCCGATATTCATCCTGCTCTCACGGCTACAATAATTGAGATATCGGGATGATCCAAAATGCATTCTCTAAGACTACTCGAGACGTTTTGAAAACGCACGTCAAAACCCAAAATCGATGAAACGGGAGCCAAGTTATGACCATTTGAAATTTCGAGATTTTTAGGTTTTCGAAAAGGTGGGCCAAAAATTAAAATTTTTTTTTTTCTCTTTTTTCAATGTTTCGATACCCCATTCGATCGAAAATTTTCCGCTGATTACGAATAACACCGAGTTTTAGTCGAAATCTCAAAATATCAATGTGAAAATGGCGAAATTTGGCTGATCACGAATAACACCCCTTTTCGTCGAAATCTCAATATTTCAATGAGAAAAAGGCGAAAAACGAAAAAAATCACTTTTCTGAGGATTTTCAATAAAATTTCGAGTCTCTCAAGGAAACGGGTACTGAATCAGTAATCAGCGAGTCAAAATACACCGATATAGCGTCCTAAAAGTAAATTTAAAGAATTCAACTTTTTTTGCATTTCGGCGTAAAGAAGTGTCTTCACTAAAATCGCCGTAACGTTGCTTCCCGATGGAGTTGGAACCCCACTCTGTGCTCATTCTTTTCGTGATCGAAACCCCTTTAAAATGGCGCTTGAATCGTTGTGCTATCATTATTTTTCGATTTTTCACAGATTTTTAAAGTCGGACCATCGATTTTTGCGGATTTCTCCATACATACCCCTTCTCATTTTTTTTGCCGATTTTCATCCTGCTCTCACGGCAACAATAATTGAGATATCGGGATGATCCAAAATGCATTCTCTAAGACTACTCGAGACGTTTTGAAAACGCACGTCAAATCCCAAAATCGATGAAACGGGAGCCAAGTTATGACCATTTGAAATTTCGAGATTTTTAGGTTTTCGAAATGGTGGGCCAAAAATTAAAAATTTTTTTTTTTCTCATTTTTCAATGTTTCGATACCCCATTCGATCGAAAATTTTCCGCTGATTACGAATAACACCGAGTTTTAGTCGAAATCTCAAAATACCAATGTGAAAAATTCGAAATTTGGCTGATCACGAATAACACCCCTTTTCGTCGAAATCTCAATATTTCAATGAGAAAAAGGCGAAAAACGAAAAAAATCACTTTTTGGACGATTTTAAATAAAATTTCGAGTTTCTCAAGGAAACGGGTACTGAATCAGTAATCAGCGAGTCAAAATACATCGATATAGCGTCCTAAAAGTAAATTTAAAGAATTCAACATTTTTTTGCATTTCGGCGTAAAGAAGTGTCTTCACGAAAATCGCTGTAACGTTGCTTCCCGATGGAGTTGGAACCGCACTCTGTGCTCATTCTTTTCGTGATCGAAACCCCTTTAAAATGGCGCTTGAATCATTGTGCTATCATTATTTTTCGATTTTTCACAGATTTTTAAAGTCGGACCATCGATTTTTGCGGATTTCTCCATACATACCCCTTCTCATTTTTTTTGCCGATTTTCATCCTGCTCTCACGGCAACAATAATTGAGATATCGGGATGATCCAAAATGCATTCTCTAAGACTACTCGAGACGTTTTGAAAACGCACGTCAAATCCCAAAATCGATGAAACGGGAGCCAAGTTATGACCATTTGAAATTTCGAGATTTTTAGGTTTTCGAAATGGTGGGCCAAAAATTAAAAAATTTTTTTTTTCTCATTTTTCAATGTTTCGATACCCCATTCGATCGGAAATTTTCCGCTGATTACGAATAACACCGAGTTTTAGTCGAAATCTCAAAATACCAATGTGAAAAATTCGAAATTTGGCTGATCACGAATAACACCCCTTTTCGTCGAAATCTCAATATTTCAATGAGAAAAAGGCGAAAAACGAAAAAAATCACTTTTTGGACGATGTTAAATAAAATTTCGCGTCTCTCAAGGAAACGGGTACTGAATCAGTAATCAGCGAGTCAAAATACATCGATATAGCGTCCTAAAAGTAAATTTAAAGAATTCAACATTTTTTTGCATTTCTGCGAAAAAGAAGTCTCTCCACTAAAATCGCTGTAACGTTGCTTCACGATGGAGTTGGAACCCCACTCTGTCCTCATTCTTTTCGTGATCGAAACCCCTTTAAAATGGCGCTTGAATCATTGTGCTATCATTATTTTTCGATTTTTCACAGATTTTTAAAGTCGGACCATCGATTTTTGCTGATTTCTCCATACATACCCCTTCTCATTTTTTTTGCCGATTTTCATCCTGCTCTCACGGCAACAATAATTGAGATATCGGGATGATCCAAAATGCATTCTCTAAGTCTACTCGAGACGTTTTGAAAACGCATGTCAAAACCCAAAATCGATGAAACGGGAGCCAAGTTATGACCATTTGAAATTTCGAGATTTTTAGGTTTTCGAAATGGTGGGCCAAAAATTAAAATTTTTTTTTTTTCTCATTATTCAATGTTTCGATACCCCATTCGATCGGAAATTTTCCGCTGATTACGAATAACACCGAGTTTTAGTCGAAATCTCAAAATACCAATGTGAAAAATTCGAAATTTGGCTGATCACGAATAACACCCCTTTTCGTCGAAATCTCAATATTTCAATGAGAAAAAGGCGAAAAACGAAAAAAATCACTTTTTGGACGATGTTAAATAAAATTTCGTGTCTCTCAAGGAAACGGGTACTGAATCAGTAATCAGCGAGTCAAAATACATCGATATAGCGTCCTAAAAGTAAATTTAAAGAATTCAACATTTTTTTGCATTTCGGCGAAAAAGAAGTCTCTCCACTAAAATCGCTGTAACGTTGCTTCACGATGGAGTTGGAACCCCACTCTGTCCTCATTCTTTTCGTGATCGAAACCCCTTTAAAATGGCGCTTGAATCATTGTGCTATCATTATTTTTCGATTTTTCACAGATTTTTAAAGTCGGACCATCGATTTTTGCGGATTTCTGCATACATACCCCTTCTCATTTTTTTTGCCGATATTCATCCTGCTCTCACGGCTACAATAATTGAGATATCGCGATGATCCAAAATGAATTCTCTAAGTCTACTCGAGACGTTTTGAAAACGCACGTCAAAACCCAAAATCGATGAAACGGGAGCCAAGTTATGATCATTTGAAATTTCGAGATTTTTAGGTTTTCGAAAAGGTGGGCCAAAAATTAAAAATTTTTTTTTTTCTCTTTTTTCAATGTTTCGATACCCCATACGATCGGAAATTTTCCGCTGATTACGAATAACACCGAGTTTTAGTCGAAATCTCAAAATATCAATGTGAAAACGGCGAAATTTGGCTGATCACGAATAACACCCCTTTTCGTCGAAATCTCAATATTTCAATGAGAAAAAGGCGAAAAACGAAAAAAATCACTTTTTGGACGATTTTCAATAAAATTTCGAGTCTCTCAAGGAAACGGGTACTGAATCAGTAATCAGCGAGTCAAAATACATCGATATAGCGTCCTAAAAGTAAATTTAAAGAATTCAACATTTTTTTGCATTTCGGCGTAAAGAAGTGTCTTCACGAAAATCGCTGTAACGTTGCTTCCCGATGGAGTTGGAACCGCACTCTGTGCTCATTCTTTTCGTGATCGAAACCTCTTTAAAATGGCGCTTGAATCATTGTGCTATCATTATTTTTCGATTTTTCACAGATTTTTAAAGTCGAACCATCGATTTTTGCGGATTTCTCCATACATACCCCTTCTCATTTTTTTCGCCGATTTTCATCCTGCTATCACGGCTACAATAATTGAGATATCGGGATGATCCAAAATGCATTCTCTAAGACTACTCGAGACGTTTTGAAAACGCACGTCAAAACCCAAAATCGATGAAACGGGAGCCAAGTTATGACCATTTGAAATTTCGAGATTTTTAGGTTTTCGAAATGGTGGGCCAAAAATTAAAAAATTTTTTTTTCTCATTTTTCAATGTTTCGATACCCCATTCGATCGGAAATTTTCCGCTGATTACGAATAACACCGAGTTTTAGTCGAAATCTCAAAATACCAATGTGAAAAATTCGAAATTTGGCTGATCACGAATAACACCCCTTTTCGTCGAAATCTCAATATTTCAATGAGAAAAAGGCGAAAAACGAAAAAAATCACTTTTTGGACGATGTTAAATAAAATTTCGCGTCTCTCAAGGAAACGGGTACTGAATCAGTAATCAGCGAGTCAAAATACATCGATATAGCGTCCTAAAAGTAAATTTAAAGAATTCAACATTTTTTTGCATTTCGGCGAAAAAGAAGTCTCTCCACTAAAATCGCTGTAACGTTGCTTCACGATGGAGTTGGAACCCCACTCTGTCCTCATTCTTTTCGTGATCGAAACCCCTTTAAAATGGCGCTTGAATCATTGTGCTATCATTATTTTTCGATTTTTCACAGATTTTTAAAGTCGGACCATCGATTTTTGCGGATTTCTCCGTACATACCCCTTCTCATTTTTTTTGCCGATATCCATCCTGCTCTCACGGCTACAATAATTGAGATATCGCGATGATCCAAAATGCATTCTCTAAGTCTACTCGAGACGTTGTGAAAACGCACGTCAAAACCCAAAATCGATGAAACGGGAGCCAAGTTATGACCATTTGAAATTTCGAGATTTTTAGGTTTTCGAAATGGTGGGCCAAAAATTAAATAATTTTTTTTTTCTCATTATTCAATGTTTCGATACCCCATTCGATCGGAAATTTTCCGCTGATTACGAATAACACCGAGTTTTAGTCGAAATCTCAAAATACCAATGTGAAAAATGCGAAATTTGGCTGATCACGAATAACACCCCTTTTCGTCGAAATCTCAATATTTCAATGAGAAAAAGGCGAAAAACGAAAAAAATCACTTTTTGGACGATTTTCAATAAAATTTCGAGTCTCTCAAGGAAACGGGTACTGAATCAGTAATCAGCGAGTCAAAATACATCGATATAGCGTCCTAAAAGTAAATTTAAAGAATTCAACATTTTTTTGCATTTCGGCGTAAAGAAGTGTCTTCACGAAAATCGCTGTAACGTTGCTTCCCGATGGAGTTGGAACCGCACTCTGTGCTCATTCTTTTCGTGATCGAAACCCCTTTAAAATGGCGCTTGAATCATTGTGCTATCATTATTTTTCGATTTTTCACAGATTTTTAAAGTCGGACCATCGATTTTTGCGGATTTCTCCATACATACCCCTTCTCATTTTTTTTGCCAATATTCATCCTGCTCTCACGGCTACAATAATTGAGATATCGGGATGATCCAAAATGCATTCTCTAAGACTACTCGAGACGTTTTGAAAACGCACGTCAAAACCCAAAATCGATGAAACGGGAGCCAAGTTATGACCATTTGAAATTTCGAGATTTTTAGGTTTTCGAAAAGGTGGGCCAAAAATTAAAATTTTTTTTTTCTCTTTTTTCAATGTTTCGATACCCCATTCGATCGAAAATTTTCCGCTGATTACGAATAACACCGAGTTTTAGTCGAAATCTCAAAATATCAATGTGAAAATGGCGAAATTTGGCTGATCACGAATAACACCCCTTTTCGTCGAAATCTCAATATTTCAATGAGAAAAAGGCGAAAAACGAAAAAAATCACTTTTCTGAGGATTTTCAATAAAATTTCGAGTCTCTCAAGGAAACGGGTACTGAATCAGTAATCAGCGAGTCAAAATACACCGATATAGCGTCCTAAAAGTAAATTTAAAGAATTCAACTTTTTTTGCATTTCGGCGTAAAGAAGTGTCTTCACTAAAATCGCCGTAACGTTGCTTCCCGATGGAGTTGGAACCCCACTCTGTGCTCATTCTTTTCGTGATCGAAACCCCTTTAAAATGGCGCTTGAATCGTTGTGCTATCATTATTTTTCGATTTTTCACAGATTTTTAAAGTCGGACCATCGATTTTTGCGGATTTCTCCATACATACCCCTTCTCATTTTTTTTGCCGATTTTCATCCTGCTCTCACGGCAACAATAATTGAGATATCGGGATGATCCAAAATGCATTCTCTAAGACTACTCGAGACGTTTTGAAAACGCATGTCAAATCCCAAAATCGATGAAACGGGAGCCAAGTTATGACCATTTGAAATTTCGAGATTTTTAGGTTTTCGAAAAGGTGGGCCGAAAATTAAAAAAAAATTTTTTTCTCTTTTTTCAATGTTTCGATACCCCATACGATCGGAAATTTTCCGCTGATTACGAATAACACCGAGTTTTAGTCGAAATCTCAAAATATCAATGTGAAAACGGCGAAATTTGGCTGATCACGAATAACACCCCTTTTCGTCGAAATCTCAATATTTCAATGAGAAAAAGGCGAAAAACGAAAAAAATCACTTTTTGGACGATTTTAAATAAAATTTCGAGTTTCTCAAGGAAACGGGTACTGAATCAGTAATCAGCGAGTCAAAATACATCGATATAGAATCCTAAAAGTAAATTTAAAGAATTCAACTTTTTTTGCATTTCGGCGTAAAGAAGTGTCTTCACTAAAATCACTGTAACGTTGCTTCCCGATGGAGTTGGAACCCCACTCTGTGCTCATTCTTTTCGTGATCGAAACCCCTTTAAAATGGCGCTTGAATCATTGTGCTATCATAATTTTTCGATACATACCCCTTCTCATTTTTTTTGCCGATTTTCATCCTGCTCTCACGGCAACAATAATTGAGATATCGGGATGATCCAAAATGCATTCTCTAAGTCTACTCGAGACGTTTTGAAAACGCATGTCAAAACCCAAAATCGATGAAACGGGAGCCAAGTTATGACCATTTGAAATTTCGAGACTTTTAGGTTTTCGAAAGGGTGGGCCAAAAATTAAAAAAAAATTTTTTTCTCTTTTTTCAATGTTTCGATACCCCATACGATCGGAAATTTTCCGCTGATTACGAATAACACCGAGTTTCAGTCGAAATCACAAAATATCAATGTGAAAACGGCGAAATTGGGCTGATCACGAATAACACCCCTTTTCGTCGAAATCTCAATATTTCAATGAGAAAAAGGCGAAAAACGAAAAAAATCACTTTTTGGACGATTTTAAATAAAATTTCGAGTTTCTCAAGGAAACGGGTACTGAATCAGTAATCAGCGAGTCAAAATACATCGATATAGCATCCTAAAAGTAAATTTAAAGAATTCAACTTTTTTTGCATTTCGGCGTAAAGAAGTGTCTTCACTAAAATCACTGTAACGTTGCTTCCCGATGGAGTTGGAACCCCACTCTGTGCTCATTCTTTTCGTGATCGAAACCCCTTTAAAATGGCGCTTGAATCATTGTGCTATCATAATTTTTCGATTTTTCACAGATTTTTAAATTCGGACCATCAATTTTTGCGGATTTCTCCATACATACCCCTTCTCATTTTTTTTGCCGATTTTCATCCTGCTCTCACGGCAACAATAATTGAGATATCGGGATGATCCAAAATGCATTCTCTAAGTCTACTCGAGACGTTTTGAAAACGCGCGTCAAAACCCAAAATCGATGAAACGGGAGCTAAGTTATGACCATTTGAAATTTCGAGATATTTAGGTTTTCGAAAAGGTGGGCCAAAAATAAAAAATTTTTTTTTTTCTCTTTTTTCAATGTTTCGATACCCCATTCGATCGAAAATTTTCCGCTGATTACGAATAACACCGAGTTTTAGTCGAAGTCTCAAAATATCAATGTGAAAATGGCGAAATTTGGCTGATCACGAATAACACCCCTTTTCGTCGAAATCTCAATATTTCAATGAGAAAAAGGCGAAAAACGAAAAAAATCACTTTTTGGACGATTTTCAATAAAATTTCGAGTCTCTCAAGGAAACGGGTACTGAATCAGTAATCAGCGAGTCAAAATACATCGATATAGCGTCCTAAAAGTAAATTTAAAGAATTCAACATTTTTTTGCATTTCGGCGTAAAGAAGTGTCTTCACTAAAATCGCTGTAACGTTGCTTCCCGATGGAGTTGGAACCGCACTCTGTGCTCATTCTTTTCGTGATCGAAACCCCTTTAAAATGGCGCTTGAATCATTGTGCTATCATTATTTTTCGATTTTTCACAGATTTTTAAAGTCGAACCATCGATTTTTGCGGATTTCTCCATACATACCCCTTCTCATTTTTTTCGCCGATTTTCATCCTGCTCTCACGGCTACAATAATTGAGATATCGGGATGATCCAAAATGCATTCTCTAAGACTACTCGAGACGTTTTGAAAACGCACGTCAAAACCCAAAATCGATGAAACGGGAGCCAAGTTATGACCATTTGAAATTTCGAGATTTTTAGGTTTTCGAAAAGGTGGGCCAAAAATTAAAATTTTTTTTTTTCTCTTTTTTCAATGTTTCGATACCCCATTCGATCGGAAATTTTCCGCTGATTACGAATAACACCGAGTTTTAGTCGAAATCTCGAAATACCAATGTGAAAAATTCGAAATTTGGCTGATCACGAATAACACCCCTTTTCGTCGAAATCTCAATATTTCAATGAGAAAAAGGCGAAAAACGAAAAAAATCACTTTTTGGACGATGTTAAATAAAATTTCGCGTCTCTCAAGGAAACGGGTACTGAATCAGTAATCAGCGAGTCAAAATACATCGATATAGCATCCTAAAAGTAAATTTAAAGAATTCAACATTTTTTTGCATTTCGGCGAAAAAGAAGTCTCTCCACTAAAATCGCTGTAACGTTGCTTCACGATGGAGTTGGAACCCCACTCTGTCCTCATTCTTTTCGTGATCGAAACCCCTTTAAAATGGCGCTTGAATCATTGTGCTATCATTATTTTTCGATTTTTCACAGATTTTTAAATTCGGACCATCGATTTTTGCGGATTTCTCCATACATACCCCTTCTCATTTTTTTCGCCGATTTTCATCCTGCTCTCACGGCAACAATAATTGAGATATCGGGATGATCCAAAATGCATTCTCTAAGACTACTCGAGACGTTTTGAAAACGCACGTCAAATCCCAAAATCGATGAAACGGGAGCCAAGTTATGACCATTTGAAATTTCGAGATTTTTAGGTTTTCGAAATGGTGGGCCAAAAATTAAAAAATTTTTTTTTTCTCATTTTTCAATGTTTCGATACCCCATTCGATCGGAAATTTTCCGCTGATTACGAATAACACCGAGTTTTAGTCGAAATCTCAAAATACCAATGTGAAAAATTCGAAATTTGGCTGATCACGAATAACACCCCTTTTCGTCGAAATCTCAATATTTCAATGAGAAAAAGGCGAAAAACGAAAAAAATCACTTTTTGGACGATGTTAAATAAAATTTCGCGTCTCTCAAGGAAACGGGTACTGAATCAGTAATCAGCGAGTCAAAATACATCGATATAGCGTCCTAAAAGTAAATTTAAAGAATTCAACTTTTTTTGCATTTCGGCGAAAAAGAAGTCTCTCCACTAAAATCGCTGTAACGTTGCTTCACGATGGAGTTGGAACCCCACTCTGTCCTCATTCTTTTCGTGATCGAAACCCCTTTAAAATGGCGCTTGAATCATTGTGCTATCATTATTTTTCGATTTTTCACAGATTTTTAAAGTCGAACCATCGATTTTTGCGGATTTCTCCATACATACCCCTTCTCATTTTTTTCGCCGATTTTCATCCTGCTCTCACGGCTACAATAATTGAGATATCGGGATGATCCAAAATGCATTCTCTAAGACTACTCGAGACGTTTTGAAAACGCACGTCAAAACCCAAAATCGATGAAACGGGAGCCAAGTTATGACCATTTGAAATTTCGAGATTTTTAGGTTTTCGAAAAGGTGGGCCAAAAATTAAAATTTTTTTTTTTTCTCTTTTTTCAATGTTTCGATACCCCATTCGATCGAAAATTTTCCGCTGATTACGAATAACACCGAGTTTTAGTCGAAATCTCAAAATATCAATGTGAAAATGGCGAAATTTGGCTGATCACGAATAACACCCCTTTTCGTCGAAATCTCAATATTTCAATGAGAAAAAGGCGAAAAACGAAAAAAATCACTTTTTGGAGGATTTTCAATAAAATTTCGAGTCTCTCAAGGAAACGGGTACTGAATCAGTAATCAGCGAGTCAAAATACATCGATATACCATCCTAAAAGTAAATTTAAAGAATTCAACATTTTTTTGCATTTCGGCGTAAAGAAGTGTCTTCACGAAAATCGCTGTAACGTTGCTTCCCGATGGAGTTGGAACCGCACTCTGTGCTCATTCTTTTCGTGATCGAAACCCCTTTAAAATGGCGCTTGAATCATTGTGCTATCATTATTTTTCGATTTTTCACAGATTTTTAAAGTCGGACCATCGATTTTTGCGGATTTCTCCATACATACCCCTTCTCATTTTTTTCGCCGATATTCATCCTGCTCTCACGGCTACAATAATTGAGATATCGCGATGATCCAAAATGCATTCTCTAAGTCTACTCGAGACGTTTTGAAAACGCACGTCAAAACCCAAAATCGATGAAACGGGAGCCAAGTTGTGACCATTTGAATTTTCGAGATTTTTAGGTTTTCGAAATGGTCGGCCAAAAATTAAAAAAAAAATTTTTTCTCATTTTTCAATGTTTCGATACCCCATTCGATCGAAAATTTTCCGCTGATTACGAATAACACCGAGTTTTAGTCGAAATCTCAAAATACCAATGTGAAAAATGCGAAATTTGGCTGATCACGAATAACACCCCTTTTCGTCGAAATCTCAATATTTCAATGAGAAAAAGGCGAAAAACGAAAAAAATCACTTTTTGGACGATGTTAAATAAAATTTCGCGTCTCTCAAGGAAACGGGTACTGAATCAGTAATCAGCGAGTCAAAATACATCGATATAGCGTCCTAAAAGTAAATTTAAAGAATTCAACTTTTTTTGCATTTCGGCCAAAAAGAAGTCTCTCCACTAAAATCGCTGTAACGTTGCTTCACGATGGAGTTGGAACCCCACTCTGTCCTCATTCTTTTCGTGATCGAAACCCCTTTAAAATGGCGCTTGAATCATTGTGCTATCATTATTTTTCGATTTTTCACAGATTTTTAAAGTCGAACCATCGATTTTTGCGGATTTCTCCATACATACCCCTTCTCATTTTTTTCGCCGATTTTCATCCTGCTCTCACGGCTACAATAATTGAGATATCGGGATGATCCAAAATGCATTCTCTAAGACTACTCGAGACGTTTTGAAAACGCACGTTAAAACCCAAAATCGATGAAACGGGAGCCAAGTTATGACCATTTGAAATTTCGAGATTTTTAGGTTTTCGAAAAGGTGGGCCAAAAATTAAAATTTTTTTTTTTTCTCTTTTTTCAATGTTTCGATACCCCATTCGATCGAAAATTTTCCGCTGATTACGAATAACACCGAGTTTTAGTCGAAATCTCAAAATATCAATGTGAAAATGGCGAAATTTGGCTGATCACGAATAACACCCCTTTTCGTCGAAATCTCAATATTTCAATGAGAAAAAGGCGAAAAACGAAAAAAATCACTTTTTGGAGGATTTTCAATAAAATTTCGAGTCTCTCAAGGAAACGGGTACTGAATCAGTAATCAGCGAGTCAAAATACATCGATATAGCATCCTAAAAGTAAATTTAAAGAATTCAACATTTTTTTGCATTTCGGCGTAAAGAAGTGTCTTCACGAAAATCGCTGTAACGTTGCTTCCCGATGGAGTTGGAACCGCACTCTGTGCTCATTCTTTTCGTGATCGAAACCCCTTTAAAATGGCGCTTGAATCATTGTGCTATCATTATTTTTCGATTTTTCACAGATTTTTAAAGTCGGACCATCGATTTTTGCGGATTTCTCCATACATACCCCTTCTCATTTTTTTCGCCGATATTCATCCTGCTCTCACGGCTACAATAATTGAGATATCGCGATGATCCAAAATGCATTCTCTAAGTCTACTCGAGACGTTTTGAAAACGCACGTCAAAACCCAAAATCGATGAAACGGGAGCCAAGTTGTGACCATTTGAATTTTCGAGATTTTTAGGTTTTCGAAATGGTCGGCCAAAAATAAAAAAAAAAATTTTTTCTCATTTTTCAATGTTTCGATACCCCATTCGATCGAAAATTTTCCGCTGATTACGAATAACACCGAGTTTTAGTCGAAATCTCAAAATACCAATGTGAAAAATGCGAAATTTGGCTGATCACGAATAACACCCCTTTTCGTCGAAATCTCAATATTTCAATGAGAAAAAGGCGAAAAACGAAAAAAATCACTTTTTGGACGATTTTCAATAAAATTTCGAGTTTCTCAAGGAAACGGGTACTGAATCAGTAATCAGCGAGTCAAAATACATCGATATAGCATCCTAAAAGTAAATTTAAAGAATTCAACTTTTTTTGCATTTCGGCGTAAAGAAGTGTCTTCACTAAAATCGCTGTAACGTTGCTTCCCGATGGAGTTGGAACCCCACTCTGTGCTCATTCTTTTCGTGATCGAAACCCCTTTAAAATGGCGCTTGAATCATTGTGCTATCATTATTTTTCGACTTTTCACAGATTTTTAAAGTCGAACCGTCGATTATTGCGGATTTCTCCATACATACCCCTTCTCATTTTTTTCGCCGATTTTCATCCTGCTCTTACGGCTACAAAAAGTGAAGGAAAAAACAAACATTGGGAGGGAAAAAACTGACATTGTTAACTTTGCATACACCGCAATTGTTTTGGATTTTCTTTACTCTAATTTTTTTGACCGTGTTTTTTTTACTCCAAAATGACGAGGCATAAATCGCGATCTGAAGATCCTCGAGTATAATTTAATATCATTTTTGTTTAACTAATTATTTCATTCCCTAATGACCATAAAATAATATACAACCTTTCAAATTGATACAATAAATAAGTAACGAATTTTTAAAATAACAAAAGATTCATTACAAGCCAAAAAACGTCTCACCAAAACAGCTGTCGACAATTAACTAAACATTCAGAATGGCCGATTTTTTCAGCATAAGTGAGGGACCCGAGTACCAACCTAACGCCAGAAAAAAATCGAAAATCGAATATACGTAGCCCGTGGAAATTCAGAATTCGCGATACTTTTTGAACAGACCTCGTATATGACGGTCTAGTCTGGTCCAGCACATCGTCATAATTTTCCCTGTAATTCGATATTGGCTGATTAAACCTATACTATAATCTAACGTATCTGGCAGGAGGAGTGTAAAGAGGATGATAGAGGACCATGGGTATGGTGTGTACAAGCACACGTTATGTATGGTGATTTGGGGGATGATATAATGCTGCTGCAGGTAATCACCGGATAACGATTCAGGGCGAGAGGTGTCAGAAGCGAATTCTACTATGAATTGAGACTCACCGTAGCAATATTGGTGCTCTGATATTCAGGATACTATACCAGAGTTCACACGCACACACAACCTCGGCAAACCTTCCTAGATTGGGCAGACGAGACGCGTAGATAACTCAATCCAAGAACAGACCTTGTTAACCATACCCATCGTCTAATCAGTTGGCTAACTCCCCGAATTCGATTACCGCAAGGAAGTGATCCTCTGTTACTTAATTTACGATATATTTGCCAAAATGTCGTTGAGCTGCTTGACCAATTATCTTCGAAACATGATTCGAGGGACAATATAATTATTACTGGAAGTGTCAACAGAATTTTTCTCCTCTCACAATCAATGGAATATGTAAAATCATTCGAAGAAGCATTTTTTGTCCTCTCAAAAACCAAAATACTGGTGGTTTCTTCGTTTTTATCACTTCTCATGAGATTCAAACGAAATTCACTTTATCTTAGTCTAAGAGCGAAATGATGCTTCACCTCTCCAGTTCAGTATCCTCTACTCACCGTCCAAGATGGAAGCTAAAAGCTAGTGTTGACAGAAGCGGATCCGGTTACAAGACGGGACGGAACAGGGAAAAGCAATCCGCCGGAAGCAAAATTGAATCTCGTCGTCGTCGTCGTCGGTGATATAACGATTTCGAGAAGGCAACGAGGCTGGGATTTAATGAAAGGGATCCTCCGACTTTCGCAAAGCCATCACCGAGAATCAAGATCAAGAGAGGGCGGATTTCTGTCGCTAGAAGATCAAGAGATCTTTCTTTTTTCCTTTTTCGTTCCGTTGAGAGAGCGAGAGCCTCTGTACCCAAAGTCCAACGTCTCAACTTTCTTCGTCCGCGCGATTATGCACATCTTGCGATAGACCAGACTGCAAACAAGAAGCGAAGAAGCGAAGAAGCCAAAAATAAAATAAAAGATTGAAATGGTCTTCTGATTTTTCGATGCCAATTTCCCTCGAGGAAGAAGAAAAATTACCGCGCGGGTTTTAATGCGGACCGTCTAGAGATAACGAGATTTCGGAGGATTGGAAAACGCAGCAGAGACAGTAAGAGGGTTGCGGAGATTCGGTCAAGGTATAATACCCCCATTCTCAATTGGTCTTCGTCCAGTGGGTGGATACGACCGTTAATCCCGAGGTTCCCCAGGACTTAATTCCGGTCGGGCGTAAATCTCGATTAGCGACTGTTTGATCGCGGCTGACCGGTCACCGCACGAAAACCGTATGCTATATACTTCGGTCAGAAAGCCCAGTACCGAACCGAGAATCCACGAACGGAATAACCCCCTCTTTGGCCTTATAACAGCGTGGACCAGACCTTAACGCCTCCCTGACTTTGTCACAATGTTCGTTTTAGCTATGGAGCGAGAAAGCTTCCCAAGCGAAGACGAAACTTCGCTATCACGCGATCGCACTTCCAATGAAAGTCACGGATGTTCGTTATCCTTATACCTTTGCGCCAAGGACAGACACGAGTATGAATGAAATCTTGTGATCGATGGTTCTTCAACGAAATACCAACTGAAGGATGGTTTCGGATAAAAATGATAACACCCAAGTGTGGCCAGGTTGTGTTATACACGTATTTTTCGCTCGATCGTGCTCAGCAATATAAGATGAGATCACGAAGACGACAACCGTCTGGTCGTTTTACATTCCGGCAAACGACGAAGTTGGATCACGTACGGGAAAGCCCCAAGCCGGAAACATGGAGGCATCAGGGATTGAACCACGAGATGTTCGGGCTCTACCCCAATTTAAACGGAAAAATCGAATCTCCTTCGTCCATTTGCTCGACGAAGTTTCTAGACCAAACGGCCCGTCCATCCCTATCATTCGTGGAAAATATAGCTCAAAGGATTTTTCCACCGAAAGTAGAAACGACAGAGATCGTAAAATACGATTGGAGCCATTCCGTGTATGTAGAGTGGCCCAAAAAAGTATTCATACACCTTGTTTTTTTGCGATAACTTTATAGACATAAGCGATACGTAAAGGAAGCCAATTTTATTTAATAGTAGATCAGGTACAGAGATAAACTGCAAATGGAGAATTTTTTCCCAGGAATAATAGAAGAATTATGCAAAAAAAACGAAATTTTTCGGGCTAAAAGAATATTTGTACACTTACGATTGAGCTGTTAAACCTCGATATTCACTCACGGACGGTCTGACCTCTGCGTAGAATGTAAACAAGCCTTCGTTTACACAATGGTTTTGACCTATTCCATGCGGTAGTAGATCTTCAAGCTCTGAACAGACATGATGGCAAAGAGAAGCAAAATATCAATATCCACGCGAGCTAGAGTGATTTTTCTTCGAAAACGCGGTGGAAGTCATCGAAAAATTAGTAAAGAACAAAATCTAAGTTTCGCAACAGTGCAATATATAATAAAAAAGTACGAAGGAACAAAGAGCACAGAAAATAAGCCACGAACCGGTCGACCGAGAATACCAACGGTACGATAGTGTCGGAGTATCGTTACAGAGGCTACAAAAAAACTGTTTACAAGTGCTCGCAGTTTAGCGAATGATGTCGCGTCAACATCGGGGAAGAGCGTGTCACCCCAGACTATTCGAAACGTTTTGCATTCTGCCCAAATATACGGCGGAACTGCCCGCAAAAAACCATTAATTAATAATATAAATCGAGAAAAACGTTTAGGTTTCGCAAACACCTACGTAAAAAAATCTAGAGAATTTTGGAAACGTGTCGTATTCTCGGATGAATCGAAGTTTAACATCTTCGGGTCCGACGGAAGAAAATTCGTCTGGCGGAAACCAAATACCGAGCTCCAGCGGAAAAATTTAATACCGACTGTAAAGCATGGCGGAGGAAGCGTCATGGTTTGGGGCTGTATGGGATATTATGGCGTTGGTGATCTGGCTTTTATACCATAGATGGTACAATGAATGCCCAGAAGTATATCGACGTGTTGCGCAGCAATTTGAAAGCAAGTGTAGATAAAATGGGCATGGATGGGAATTTCTACTTCCAACAAGATAACGACCCGAAACATACTGCCATGAAAACGAGGGAATGGTTACTCTATAATGACCGCAAACAATTGATTACACCACCACAATCTCCGGACATCAATCCTAATGAAAATGTATGGCACTTGGTGGATGTAAAAATTAGAAAAAGAAAAATAACAAACAAATCCGATCTCCAAAGAGTGCTTTTAGAAGAATGGACGAAAATAGCAAAAGAAACAACGCAAAAGCTAGTAGAATCCATGCCTAAGAGACTCGAGGCGATAATTGAAGCAAAAGGGATGCATACCAAATATTAATTATAATTAACAACTATGACGATGTAGGTTTTCACTATAATCGTAAGTGTATGAATACTTTTTTTGCCCGAAAATTTTCGTTTTTTTGGCTTAATTCTTCTATTACTCCTGGGAAAAAAATTCTTCATTTGCAGTTTATCTCTGCACCTGATGTGCTATTAAATAAAATTGACTTTCTTTGCGTATCGCTTATGTTTATAAAGTTATCGCAAAAAAACAAGGTGTATGAATACTTTTTTGACCCACTGTATATATTGGCAAATGTCATGCTACTGCACTGATTATTCGTTGAGTTCGTGTGGACCGAAGAACTTGGACTGTCGGAACATCAGAATGAGTTCGCGATATTGGAATTTCACGAAGCGCAAGTTGTAACGCCCGATGGCACAGTTTTCGAATAAACTTTGTGGCCCGAGTGTTTTGTAGCTCGAGGGCTTGTTTTCCAAGACGGAATATAGCAAACGACAATGACGAAAGGCGAAACAGAGGGAGAGAGCGAAGCTTTACTGATTCTTGAGAAATTTCGTCTTTCCGAATTAATGCAAGTTCTAGGAGCAGCAGCATCGTGCAGTAAGGTTTGTCCGAGAAACGGGATATCTGGAAGACGAATGCGGAATCCAAGAACGACCGGAGAGGAAGTAGAAATGCTGAAAGTAAAAGAACAGAAGAAGCCTCCCGGCCAAGATAGTACTTTGCACAGACAACGGACCCTCCGTTGATACGCTCGTAGCCCTCTGCTTTTCCGTTGCTCTCGGATGGAAAGTCGACGTAAATAAACAAAATAACAAGCACAACCGATGCCCGTCTTACGCTCCTCGCTTGATAGCGTTCGAGCAAACACGATGAAACGCTGGAGATTTATTGAACTGCTTTTTTTTTTGCCACACTCCAGCTTGTATACTTGGTTGTCTTCTTTATCTCTTTGCTATTGGTACGGCTCATCAAACCCGAGCAAACTCAACCTCTCTCCTAAACTTATAACCATGATCTCATCGTATTTCTCCCACGTACTTCACTTCCGTGACACTATCACTGGCTCACATTCCTTCTTATTTAGCATACTTTAATCTGTCGATTTTTCTTATTTGTAACGGCGCACAAGTACAGGACACATCCTTTGTTTTTCCTTAGAGTAATTTCCCATTACAGTATCGTATCCGACTGTATCACTGTATCCCGTTTGCTGCAACTTGATGCAAGTTTATTCGAAACTCCAGCACGCGTTCCCAAATGGCTTCATTTTGCAATCAGTCTCTTCCCTCCATTCGCTCGCGCTGCTGTTGTTATTATTGTCTGAGAGAAGGTATACTCTCGGCAAAGCAAACTGCAGAACGAACAGCGAGGGAACGAGATGGAAAAAAAAGGGGTTGGGGCAAGAGAGGTACCCGCTGATGAGAAGAATCGTTGGCGAGTCAGGAATACGAGACTCCGTCCGCACTACTGTCTCGTTAACTAAAAAAGAGAAAAAGAGAAGAGCGTAGAGAAAATAAATAAAACGTGGATTCCTTCAATTTCCCAACGGGACTCTCTAACTCTCTTTGCGGTGGCGAACAAAGTCGCGTCCCGGCGACGAGACGGATAGTCGATCAAAGCACTTCCTTGCACGCTGGGAAACCCTCCCGTGTGACTGTGGTTTACCTCGCTCTCTCTCTCTCTCTGCTATAGCTCGACCTCTTCCGATTCCACCTCGTTTCTCCGGTAATCGAACTCTCGAACAGCCAGACGACGAGAGAGAAACACTCCAGCGCATTCTCACCTCGATCGGCCGGCGACGAAGAGAAGGAGAATAGAAGGTGGCCCACAGTCAAATGGATTTTGTCGACTCGACGCTCGAGACTTGTCGCAAGAGAGAACGGATATGAACTTTGGGAAAGCTTGACAAATTTTCAAAAATGATGCGTTTCGTGATTCGATCAGAATCGAACTGACGGTGAGAAAAGGATTGCCTAAGTGGTGATGGCAATTGCCTAAGTGGTGATGGCATTTTCACGTTAGTCTAAAATCGATCGACATCTTACAACAGGAATTCTCGTCGGGATACGAGGTGTGTAAATTAAGTAATGAGTCTGACAACGTAGCGTTTCGATCTGGCAACACTTGAGGCGCTGGGCTTGGAGGGGCGGCAGGGAAACATGTGATACGCCTTCAGTACGAGTTTGAACTCGCTCGAGTCATTTGGTTGTCCGTAGCGATTTTTTTTTGTCAAACAGTTTTTTCTATTGTGTTCTAATAATAAGTGACATCGATTTCGAGCAACGTTGTGCTATCAGGTTTTGCTTCAGACTTGGGCACGGTACAACGAAAACTCTTGATAAACTTCAGCAGGCCTGCGGAGACAGTGTTTTGTCAAGAGCCCAGGTTTTTCGGTGGTTTGAGGCATTTTCAGAAGGAAGAGAGTCGATTGAGGTAGTAGTCTGATAACTTAAGCCGATTTTCATGTCTTTTTTTGTAGGAAAATAAAAGTAAATCGTTTTGGATATTTAGGATGTTTTTATTTACACATTAAAGATACAAAAAAAATTAGTTTGAAAAAATTTAATAGTTTATTATTTCTATTATTATTGATCGAAGTTAGCACCTTGAAAAAAAAGCGCTTGGGTGGCCCCGGTGATTTTGGCTCTTGATGTTATCTGAAATAAAAAATTCTTCATAATTCTTAATCTATAGACATGTCATTCTGGTCGGAACTGCTGGAGTTAAATTTCATGGATAAATAACAAAATGGCGGACTTTGGAAAAAAAAGTTCTTTTATTTTAGCAAAGAAGAGGTTGTAAAATAAAAAGTCAGGGGTGAAAAAATTTCTCTGTAGTTCCGACCAGAATGACATGTCTATAGATTAAGAATTATCAAGAATTTTTTATTTCAGATAACATCAAGAGCCAAAATCGCCGGGGCCACCCACGCGCTTTTTTTTCGAGGTGCCAACTTCGATCAATAATAATAATAATAATAAACTATTAAATTTTTTCAAAAAATTTTTTTTTGTATCTTTAATATGTAAATCAAAACATCCTAAATATCCAAAACGATTCATTTTTATTTTCCTACAAAAAAACGCCCTTAAAAAAAGACATGAAAATCAGCTTAAGTTACCAGACTACTACATTAAAGGTGAACCACGAAGCGGAAGGCCTTCATCTTCAAGAACCGATGAAAATGTCGACAGAATCCGGGATCTTGTGCGTTCAGATCGTCGGTTGACAGTCAGAATGATCGGGGAAGAGGTGAATTTGACTCACACCACCGTTCATCAGATTTTGACCAATGAATTGGGGATGAGAAAAATCTGCGCAAAAATGGTTCCAAAAAACCTTTTGCAAGAGCAATAGGACATCAGGAGGGAAAGATGCCTTGATTTTTTGGATTCGATTGGAAATGACCCCCATTTTCTGGAACGTGTCATTACTGGTGACGAGTCTTGGGTGTTTGAGTACGACCCAGAAACCAAGCGCCAGGCATGGAGTGGCACACTTCAACCTCTTCAAGGCCCACAAAAGCAAGAATGAGCAAGTCGAAGATCAAATGCATGCTGATTTGTTTTTTCGATACCCACGGAATCGTCCACGAAGAGTTTGTATCTCAAGGTCAAACGGTCAATCAACACTTTTACCGGGAGGTTCTTGAAAAACTTCGAAAAAGGGTCATTCGTGCGAGACCAAACATCAAGAACAACTGGGTGTTGCATCACGATAATGCTCCTTGTCACACAGCAATTTCAATAAACGAGTTTTTGGCCAGTAAAAATATTCCTGTGGCTCCTCAGCCTCCTTATTCGCCTGACTCGAGTCCTTGTGACTTTTTTCTCTTCCCGAGATTGAAAAATCACCTCAAGCGAACTCATTTTGGGACACTCGAAAACATTCAAACGGCTGTAACCGACCAGCTGAAGGCTATTCCAGTATCGGAGTTCCAGCACTGCTATAAGGATTGGAACAACCGTCTCCAGCGTTGTGTGGCTTCAGAAGGAAGTTATTTTGAGGGTGACATAAAATTGTAATTCTATATGAATAAAAAAAAGAAAAAAATCCGTCTCATTACTTAATTTATACACCTCGTATTTTACTGTAATTCACGAAACGATATCGAGACTCATTTTTATGCTTTTTATAATATTTTTCCAGGACTGATGACACCAACAAGAAACGATTCAGTACGCTTGGAAGCTGGACCACTTGTGAACGGCTCTGGAGCCCTTTACGTAGCGGCCACTTGTGCTTGCGCGCTAATTCTCGTTGTGGGAAGTGTCGCGAGTGCTTTGTACATAAGAAACAGCAAAGCTCGGGTTCAAGAATCACAGTAAGTTTGTGTATCATGTATTAAGTATATTTGACGCGCGAATAGTACCGAGATATCGACGCTGCTTACGAAAACTAGCATGTTTCAGATTTCTTACGAAAACAAGCACGCTTGATATCTGCGCGAAAACTAGCATGTTTAGGCTTTTTCCACGAAAACTAGCACATTTCGATATTCGCCGCGAAAACTAGCATGTTTCGGCTTTTACCACGAAAACTAGCAGGTTTCGACTTCCACCACGAAAGTTAGCACGTTTCAGTATCACCGGAAGTGTTTCTCATTTTTTACTCCACGTTTTTTGAACATCCTTTTTTACTCCAAATTGACGAAATGTTTATGCTTGTCATTTCATACTGTTTTATTTTTTGTTTGAATTTATTTCATACATATTTTACTGTTTGAATTTTGGTCTGCTAGGCTTATCATAAGATGGCAAACGGCAAATGCCTCGTTATTTTGGAGTAAAAAAACCATGGTCAAAAAAATTAGAGAAAAGAAAATCGAAAACAATTGCGGTGTATGCAAAGTTAACAATGTCAGTTTTTTCCCTCTCGCTACTTCGTCCAAGACCTGACATTTCTCGAGATATCTCTATCAATTGTTTTGAAGATTTTGTCAACTGTACTTTATACTTATACTGTACTTTATAGTTTAGTCGTTGATCACTCCAAGATTGTGTTTTTTTTTTATTAAATAAAAACACAATGAACGATTCTTCAGACTGTAAGTAGAATATACTTTTTATAAACTATAATTTTGTTCAATTTCATCGCTGACTCCGAAACTTGAAGTCATGAAAAATATCATTGATGAACAATTTTAGTTTTTGAGTGGTGGAATATTGCGTATCTTATTTGCGAATCGTATTTTCAATAATGTTATTATTTTTTTAATAGAAAACGAATATAAATGTTTAAGGGTGTACGGGCGATACACCGTCAATGTTTTTCATTTATTCCTTATAGTGCTCCCGAAAAAATTATTAAAACATTTGTGAAAGTTCCGAATCTTATTCGATTTAGTTCGGTAAATATACTACTTTTTACTACGTTTTCGCGACGGAAGCCGAAACATGCCACTTTTCGCGGCAGAAGCCGAATCATGCTAGTTTTCGCGTCGAATATCGAAACGTGTTCATTTTCGTGGTGGAATTCGAAACGTGTTAGTTTTTGTAAGAAATTTGAATCGTGCTACTTTTCGTAAGTAGCGTCGATATAATGATTTAGCACGAGGTGTAATATATATTTTTTTACCCTAACGACTGAACCGATATTTCTCAAAGATGAAAGTGTGAAACGCTACAGAATAGGGTGTCGTGTGGACATTGCGGTTCTCATAGTCATAAACCATAGTCCTTTGAATCCCTCGTGGATATCCGTGAAAATCAATCGCGAACAAAGGATCGAATCCTGACGGATTTTTCGGGGCGAGAAAAAAAAATGGCGATAGTGCAAAATGGAAATTGTGACGCGGCAGTTCCGCTGCTTTTCCGTGATGCATGTGGGACTGGTGAAGAAAGGAAGAGAAAAAGGAACTTGGATCTTTGCTAGCTCGGTACACTCGCAGGGAAATTCGGTGGATAAACGCTAGGGATGCAACCTATAAGAAGTCTCCTTTGCTCTGTCTCACTCTCGTTCCGCTCGTTCTTCACTTTTGCTTTGCTTTCGAAGTTTCCTCCTCGCTATACACGAGACCCCGAATGAAATATCCTTTCAATAAGCCCGAGGATCTGTCGGTCGCTTGGCATTTCTCCCGACATTTTATTACATGGTCGCGCTCCTGTTCGAGGATTTTCGTCTCCACGACCCGAAACTCTGCTTCCCCAGCTGGCTTGCGGGCTTCCCAACGATGGATATAAGACTTGCACGCGAATGTCCTCGAGAATATAATCTAGAGAGAGATAGAAAGAGTGAGACAGGCTGAGTACTACACGAAGAGAAGGACGACAAGGGATGGGAAGGACAGAGCTTGCTTGTAAGGACTTGGAAAAGTCTATATATACATATATGTTTATATAAAAGCCTCGAAAGGAGGCTGGGGAAAACGAGACGATTGTCTTTCACGGGAAATATTAGATCTTTTGAGGCTCCTCGAGCTTGATACCAACGACGACGCAATGTCCTGTATCTGAGGACTGATATGATCGTTGAAAATTCATTTAGGCAATTACTTCGCGAAACATATTAATGTTTTTCTGTCCGTTGTCTTTTGTCGTTTGATAAATTATAAAACACTCGTTAAAGTAAATGAAAAATTAAGCAATTTGTGACCGACAACAGTGAACGCGCGGTCCACTGAATATACGTTAGAACAATGAAAAATAAAAAACATACAAATAGTAACTAATTTATGCAAAAGTCTTAATTATTACGATTATCATACTAAATTACAGTTATTTTTATTACATACCAATTTATCAAACTATTCGTTCGACTTTTCATAGTTACCATAAAAAAGGAAACTTTGATAAAACATCCGACGACTCTTTGATCCTATTTTCGATCAACGACGTTCATGAACCTTTCATATAACGGTTTCTCTGAGAACGGCGTTGGCACGATGACAAATCGATTGAAATTTATTTCCTCGCCATATACTCGAGAACAGATATCGCGGTCCTCGGCGAAATATTTTAGGTACTCCACCCTCGAGTACCATAGCATTCTCCCTCTCTTCTTCAATTCCCTGAACAGACACCGGGAATGCGAACCCTCCAAGCTCCTTCAAATCTATTTGGCCTCTAGGCAAAGCGGTAATTTCAGCATGGAAAAAGAGACCTAACCGGAAAAAATGAACGATACGAGGTCTGTTAAAAAAGTGTCGCGAATTTTGAATTTCCGCGAGCTACGTATATTCGATTTTCGATTTTTTTTTATGGCGTTAGGTTGGTACTCGTGGCCCTCACTTATGCTGAAAAAATCGTCCATTTTGAATGTTTAGTTGATTGTTGACAGCTGTTTTGGTTAGACGTGTTTTGGTTTGTCTTCGATTTTTGCCTATTCCAAAAAAGCAGCTTCCATTGCGATGATTGAGCTTTGGTTTCCACGTCATAATCATAAACCCATGATTCGTCACCAGTTATGACCCTCCGGAGCAAATTTGGATCGTCGCGGACCGAGCCCAACAGCTCCTTAGCAATGTTAACGCGACACTGTTTTTGTTCGAAATTGAGCAATTTTGGCACGAATTTCGCGGCGACCCGTCTCATGCCCAAATCATTGGTAAAAATCGACTAGCACGAACCAATCGATGTGTTTAGTTCCTCGGCAACTTCTCTAACGGTGATTCGACGATTGGCCAATATTATTTTCTTCACTCTATCAATGTTTTCGTCCGTTGTTGATGTGCTCGGGCGTCCGGAACGCATTTCGTTGTTCGCATCTTCTCGGCCCTCTGAGAACATTTTGTACCAGCGATAAACGTTGCTTTGGTCCAAGGTAGCTTCACCATATGCCACAGTCAACATTCGGAATGCGTCCGCGCAATTAATTTTCTTTTTCACACAAAATTTGAGATGGATTCTTTGATCCATTTTTTGGAATAGGCAAAAATCGAAGACAAGCCAAAACACGTTTAACCAAAACAGCTGTCAACAATTAACTAAACATTCAAAATGGCCGATTTTCTCAGCATAAGTGAAGGACACGAGTACCAACCTAACGTCACAAAAAAATCGAAAATCGAATATACGTAGCTCGCGGAAATTCAAAATTCGCGATACTTTTTGAAGGTAGTAGTCTGGTAACTTAAGTCGATTTTCATATCTTTTTTGGAGGGCGTTTTTTTGTAGGAAAATAAAAATGAATCGTTTTGGATATTTAGGATGTTTTTATTTACATATTAAAGATACAAAAAAAAAATTTTTTGAAAAAATTTAATAGTTTATTATTATTATTATTATTGATCGAAGTTGGCACCTCGAAAAAAAAAGCGCGTTGGTGGCCCCGGTGATTTTGGCTCTTGATGTTATCTGAAATCAAAAATTCTTGATAATTCTTAATCTATAGACATGTCATTCTGGTCGGAACTACTGAAGTTAAATTTCATGGATAAATAACAAAATGGCGGACTTTGGAAAAAAAAAGTTTTTTTTTCCAACCTTAACAGACCTCGTATATCGCACGTGTGTTCATATTACAGATATATGAGAACAACCTTGCTGTACCACTTACTTGTACGAACAGCTAAACGTGACGGCATTACAAAGAGTTCGTTCGATAAAAAATCAAGTATAGATATATATTTTTGTTCTTACATGGTCATCCAATCGATTCTAATGATGAACGACGTTACGAGAGCGTTCTCATTATCATCTCCCTCCTTGCAGCGCTAATACCTTTAAAGATTCACTTAGTATAATGTACTTCTACCCTTGTCGAGCGTTACTTTGAGGACAATGGCATTAGACGCTGGAGTGCGAGGGTAGCAGGTCTGGCAAGAGTGTGATAACCCACACTATATAGAGATAAAGTAATGCATAGATACATTGAGACAGAGAGAGGTACTGGCGATTTCCTGCCCTCAGGGGCACTATGCAAATTTCTCTACGATATCGTGTGCGTCATTCCAATAAAGGAGAAACTCTTCCGTTCTTTTTTATCGAATCGAGAGACTTGTGTATATATGTAAGAATATGCCATGCCATGTGATATAGATTCGAGACGTTCCGAGGAGAATTTTTGTCCCTCGACTGTGGGCGGATAGTCGGAGGGATTCGAACATCACGAGACTGCAAAACAATTTTTATTATTCGAAATAATTTGCAGTAGTAATAACCTTCATTGTACGCACTAGCTCGTTGTCGATTATGACAACGAAAACATCGTACTATAATTCTGAAACATTGTCACGCACCCTTGAACTTTGCGGAAGAAAAACAAAATGGAACACGAAGTGTTTCGTGTTTACAGGAAGACGCTACCTTGTTGCAGTTACTCAGCAGCGGGTACAGGTGGACTCACCGGAAGTTCGGTACTGGTTAGAGTGGATCCGAGACCGGGGAGCGCCAATTCCGGAAGTTATGCAACTATAGCCGACCTCGAACCTTTATACTCGAGACCGTGCGGTTCGAGAGCTAGTTACTACGCCGCCAGTAACGTTACTCAACTTAGTCACGTGAGTAAAGTCATTATCCACTCTGGAATAACGAAATTTACGTTTTACAAATTGAGAATTCTCTCGTGCGAGTTAATGGTCTATTCCAAAAAGAATTTGTAATAGCCTGACAGAAAACAAAGTTAACGCATATGTACGAGGTGTGTAAATTAAGTAATGAGACTGATTTTTTTCATTTTTTTTATTCAAATAGAATTACAATTCTATATTGTCACCCTCGAAATAACTTCCTTCTGAAGCCACACAGCACTGGAGACGGTTCTTCCAATCCTCATAGCAGTGCTGTAACTCCTATACTGGAATAGCCTTCAGCTGGTCGGTTACAGCCGTTTGAATGTTTTCCAGTGTCCGAAAATGAGTTCCCTTGAGGTGATTTTTCAATCTCGGGAAGAGAAAAATGTCACGAGGACTCGAGTCAGGCGAATAAGGAGGCTGAGGAGCCACAGAAACGTTTTTACTGGCCAAAAACTCGTTTATTAAAATTGCTGTGTGACAAGGAGCATTATCGTGATGCAACACCCAGTTGTTCTTGATGTTTGGTCTCACACGAGTGACCCTTTTTCGAAGTTTTTCAAGAACCTCCCGGTAAAAGTGTTGATTGACCGTTTGGCTTTACGGTACAAACTCTTTGTGGACGATTCCGTGGGTATCGAAAAAACAAATTAGCATGCATTTGATCTTCGACTTGCTCATTCTTGCTTTTTTGCCTTCCGTTTCGTGGTTCATCTTCAATCGACTCTCTTCCTTCTGAAAATGCCTTGAAGCACCGAAAAACCTGGGCTCTTGACAAAACACTGTCTCCGTAGGCCTGCTGAAGTTTAGCAAGAGTTTCCGTTGTCCTGCTCCCAAGCCTGAAGCAAAACCTGATACCACACCGTTGCTCGATATTGATGTCACTCATTTTTAGAACACAATAGAAAAAACTGTTTGACAAAAAAAATCGCTACGGACAACCAAATGATTCGAGCAAGTTTAAACCCCGTACTGAAGGCGTATCACATGTTGCCCTGCCGCCCCTCCAAGCCCAGCGCCTCAAGTGTTGTCAGATCGAACGCTACGTTGCCAGTCTCATTACTTAATTTACACACCTCGTATATCCCACATTTCCCTTTTTCTTAAACGCATCAGGTTACCTTTGAACGCTATTCGAAATAATCCGCAAAATTTGAGATGTTCAATACATGTGCAGAAATGGCTGCATGTTGACATTTGCAAGTTGCTTCCGCGAAATTTCACAACAATGCTCGAAACTTCGTCCACGAGGAATTCCCAATCGAGAAAGGTACAGTTCCTTGTATCTTCTGATCTCCCATTAAGTTCATAAAAATATATTGCCATCGCGACGAGGGGATTCGTAGCTTCTGGAAACTTGAGCTGTACCCAGAAAGACGAAAAAGTGGCAACAAAGAGTACGTTTCGAGAAAAAGCTCGTGAGAAGATAAGGCGAATGATATCGCTGTGGGAAAGAAGTACCGTCGTGTGAGGTCGTCAAGATCGTAGAACAGAAGTGGTGCTGTGTATACGATAGGAACGTGAATGCTCGACCGTACAGTATAGCAGTAGTACAGTGATGGTGTTCAAAGGGCGTCGAGCACGTCTCGAGCGGTTGCCGCGGCGAGAGATGCAAATGCAAGTTCCGTGAATCCCCGAAACGCCGGTCCCCACAGGCAACGCTTCTATCTAATACGTATATGCATTATGTATACACGAAGCTCACGATGAAGTTGACCGTTCCACCGGCAAGATCAGCGAGAAATCCTCTGGTAGCGTTGACTCCGAGTAGGTCGACTCCATCCTGCTGAAACGCCGAGGTACGAGCAAATTGTTACGTGAGCGGGTGTGCAGTGTGGCATGAAGAGACAAACGCTTCTTGGTGACACTGGGCCAGGGAATGGGGATAAAGGACCTCCGGGAGTGTGACAAGAGCACAGAGAAGATGACGCTACTGTAGGTGTATGTAATTACATTGCCAGACACTGGGCCGTTATAACGGAGGGATGTTCCACTGGGAAGGCGCAAGCGGATACTATGTGTGCTCTGTGATGGCAGGGGACTTTGCCTCCTCGCGTACCAAACGGCAGTTATACACTCTATACTTGAGATTCCTTTGGATAGTATAGTATTGTTGTAGGACGCGGTGTGCAGTGTACACTCGCTCGGTCGTCCTTGTCATCACGTTGTGTCTCCGCAGACCCGGGCCTATTGAAATCACAGACTCAAAAACGTTATCTCTCGTGGAAGCGGTTGAAATATATATGATGAGAGTACGAGAGGGAAGAAGGAGGACGAAGGGAAACAGGAAACCAGCAGAGGCAGAAATGCCTCAGGCACACGAGAACAAAACTACCTACCATTGAAGCATGCATGTGACTATATAGAATGTTAGAGAGACGGAGAGCAAAATGGTAGGGAAAGGAGAGAGAGAGAAACTCATCGCGCCTCGACAAATCCGATTTTATCGTAACCGAGCAATTTTAGTTCGACGAGGAAAAGAACAGGCGAGGAGGAGCAAACAGGCGGAAGATAGTAGCTGGTGGTGCAGCACTTCACGTTTATTCCTATCTGGCTTTTGTACTAGATCCACCTTCCTCGATCACTTTTCTTATCTTTGTCATTCTTGTTCATTTTTTTAATCTTCTTCATCTTCCGCTTTTTCCACGTCTAACCGTGGTCCTTCTTACATTCCCTTTGGAGTTTATGCCCTTCTCTTTGCTTTTTCAAGCCTTTTCCACGTACCAAACCGGAAGCCAAGCGAAACAAGACTATCTCTCTCTCTGTCATGTCGCCGATTCCAGAAAACCACCCTGAATCTAGTTCAGAAAACGAGAGAAAGTATAATATATATTGAAGTGGTATACGAGGTCTGTTCAAAAAGTATCGCGAATTTTGAATTTCCGCGGGCTACGTATATTCGATTTTCGGATTTTTTGTGGCGTTAGGTTGGTACCCATGTCCCTCACTTATGCTGAAAAAATCGGCCATTTTGAATGTTTAGTTAATTGATGACAGCTTTTTGGTTAGACGTGTTTTGGCTTGTCTTCGATTTTTGCCTATTCCAAAAAATGGATCAAAGAATCCATCTCAAATTTTGTGTGAAAAAGAAAATTAAGTGCGCGGACGCATTTCGAATGTTGACTGTGGCATATGGTGAAGCTACCTTGGACCAAAGCAACGTTTATCGGTGGTACAAAATGTTCTCAGAGGGCCGAGAAGATGCGAACAACGAAATGCGTCCCGGACGCCCAAGCACATCAACAACAGACGAAAACATTGATGAAGCGAAGAAAATAATATTGGCCAATCGTCGAATTACCGTTAGAGAAGTTGCTGAGGAACTAAACATATCGATTGGCTCGTGCTATTCGATTTTTACCAATGATTTCGGCATGACACGGGTCGCCGCGAAATTCCTGCCAAAATTGCTCAATTTCGAACGAAAACAGTGTCGCGTTAACATTGCTAAGGACCTGTTGGACTCGGGCCGCGACGAACCAAATTTGCTCCAGAGGGTCATAACTGGTGACGAATCATGGGTTTATGGTTATGACGTGGAAACCAAAGCTCAATCATCGCAATGGAAGCTGCTTTTTTGGAGTAGGCAAAACTCGAAGACAAGCCAAAACACGTCTAACCAAAACAGCTGTCAACAATTAACTGAACATTCAAAATGACCGAATTTTTTCAGCATAAGTGAGGGACACGAGTACCAACCTAACGCCACAAAAAAATCGAAAATCGAATATACGTAGCCGGCGGAAATTCAAAATTCGCGATAATTTTTGAACAGACCTCGTATAGCGTAACTCGTGTGGTTGGCTGCCCGTGCTCCGTGGGCCTCGTCGATGCTGCTCGCTCTGGTGTAGAGCCCAAACTTTATCGAGTTTGCGGTCGAGTGAGTCGCGCTTTTCGCGAATAAACTTTTACTCCCCAACCCTTTTTTGTTCCGGCGAGGGCGAGCCGCTTGCGACCCTCGGCCAGCAACATTCGTTACCTATATGTTTAACGGAAATACGTCATCATGCTCTTCACTACCCTTTTGCCCTTTACTCAGCTGTTTGAAGTCCTAGCCCTCTACTCGCCGTGCACACTCAAGTTTGGACATTTTTTTCTACCTCCCGGCCACCACCAAACTGTTCTCTCTTTGTAACCATTGAAAATCGAAGAACCACGTGTACGCCGTCTCGATATACGAGGGGGGACCCAAAAAAAAACGGGAATTGCGCTGCGGCGGGGAGGGAGAGTGGGGGAATCCATTGCTCGACCAGGTGTCCGTTGGGGACACGTCTCCTGAGTTAGTGTGCGAAGTTCTGTCGCCGTGAGTGCATCGGTTCGCCCGTGGGTATTTTTGTAGTGAAACAACTTTTTCCATTTCGGCGAAAACGCGATGGCCGATTGTCGAGAGCAACGCGCGGCTGTGAAATTTCGTTTCCTGTTGGGGAAATCGGCCGCGGAAACTACCGTAATGCTTAAGACTGCTTATGGAGATGCTGCCCTAAGTAAAACCAGAGTCTACGAGTGGTTTCCACGTTTTAAAAACGGAGAAATGTCAATTGAAGACCAACCCCGTTCGGGACGCCTCTCAACGTCAAGAAGTGACGAAAACGTCGACAAAATCAATGCTCTCATTCATGAAGACCGTCGCCGAACCATTGATCAACTCTGTGAGATGTCTGGGATATCATGGAGTTCAATTCGGAGGATTGTATCCAAAGATTTGCACATGAGCAGAGTTGCAGCCAAATTTGTCCCTCGCTTTCTCACAGACGAGCAAAGGGAGCGTCGACTTCAGGCATGTTTTGAACTTCAAAATCAGCTCGAAGAGGACCCTGAACTTTTTTCCAAGGTGATTACTTGTGATGAATCGTGGTGCTATGGATACGACCCCGAAACAAAGCAGCAATCAAGCGTTTTGCCACTGTGGAGAAGGTAAAACAAAAATCGCTGGAAGGCCCAAAGAACATCCCGATAAGTGAATTCAAAAAATGTTTTGAACATTGGAAGGATCGTTTGCAGAGGTGCGTTGTGGTCAAAGGAGAATACTTTGAAGGTGATCAAAATTTGGTGTAAAAATATTAAAAAATAAAGAAATTATGACGAAATTCCCGTTTTTTTTGGGTCCCCCCTCGTACAGACGTTCAAGTAAAAGCAAAAGTTTGGATTTATTTCTCTTGTCAATCTCAAACGTTAACCACGGAATTTGAGTGTCTTTCTTGTATTTCTTGGGTTTCTTTCTTGGTAGTTGTCATCGGTAGAAGTGAAAAAGGGTGGTGTTAGCGTATGTGAACGGAAGCGTGTGTACGTGTGTGAAACAGACAGAAAGAGACAATAACAGAGAGAGAGAGAGGAAGTTGATGGAGAAGGTCGGGGATAGATGGTAGGTTACACACGCGGTTACCTCTCTTCCCGAGCGATCCCTTGCTCTTCTGGGATCGTCGAGGGAATGAGCATCCTGAGAGCATCAAGACGAGAGTCAAAGAGAGATAGAGGACAAGGTAAGGGAAGGTCGATGATGCTTGTCGAGTTTCTAGGGAGAAAGGGAAAGCGCTATATAGATGCGTGGGAGGTAGGAGAGCTTTCAAGAAACAGAGGGAAACCCGTCTCGGAGTACATCGGGCGGAGAGCGCGAGAGAGAGAGAGAGTGAAGGAGAGACAGTGGCGCAAAGAGAGGTTCAGGGGGTGAGTCAGCAAGGGTGGTTTGAAGTGGGTCCTGTGATTGTTTCGGCTTTGATCTTGGATCAATTTACCGGGTATACGCGTACGCCTCAACCTTCCATGTACCCATTCTATACCACGATAGACGGTTGGGCAGAGGCGCCGTCTCAAAAGCTACATAGAACTCTCTCGATCCTCTCGTCCCACTGTTCTCTGCGTGTATAATCGAGCCTACCAGAGAAACACACCCTCCAACGGTTCTCTCGTTTTTTTTCTTCCTTACCCTCTGCTCGGAATGTTGGACCGGTGTACGCTTTGTCCACTATATACGTTTATCGTTTTCCATCACTTCTCTCATGCTCTTCCCATTTTATTCCGCTCCCTTTACTTTTCTAGGTCCGCATACATATTCTATAATATATGTACCCTCCATCTTATTTTCTCTCTATTTTTTTTCTCTCTTCCACTCCTCACTGTACGAGCTGACATTCATCTAAAACGACTACCCCCAAGTCATTCCCGACAACTTTCCATACACACAGAACTTCCATATAAAACGATAAGCTTGAGATCGCGTTGCAAAACTTATTATCCAAACTCGAGTCTCTCTTGGCCCTCTTGTTCCTTCACCATCGCCAACGTTTCGGTAAGATCTGCCCTCTTATTTTGTTTGTCACGGGGGGAAAAGCAATATCAGCGCTTGCCTAACGTTTGCCGTTCATACAATTTATTTGTCATTTCAATATGGAAATCTTCCGTGACGATTCCCTTCGTTTTAACATTGCAAAATTTATCGACGTTAACGTTTCGTTCCATCAATTCCGAGTGAACTATGCGACTAATCGAAAATCGCGGAAACGAAGGGTTTACGAAGTTCCAATGAATTACCGAAACTATAATGGTACAAATGATGACTGACGTTGCACGAGCTATTATTGCCGTTCCAGTGACGTCGATGATTCGATTGTTTTACAGGTTAATATCGATGATATCGATCATCGAGTGTGTTCGTTAATAAACGTGACTTCACGTGTGTATTCTTTTAAGGGGGGAAATAGGGTTAGGACAGCGTTTTCTCAATGATATTCATGAATTTTTTTGTAGTATAAAAAATGAATATAATTTATTGAAACTTTGAGAATATTTTATACACATATTTAACGCCGTAGTCTGGTCTAGAGCGAGATTTTTGACATCATTTCTAATGTGCAATAACGTTTAAACCGTTGAAGTTGTCTTGATGAAAATTTATACGTGCATTTATTGATCCTTAGAGAATACTTGGACATTGAAAAAAAAAATTATTTTAAATATTTTCATGTAGTTTTTTGCCTCGTTGCAACATGCTGCGCCGAAATCGGCGCCCACTCTGGACGATGTTGTATGCATCTGAAAAAAAAAAAATATATATATATATTCTCAATCTGTATGAGTATTCTGAGCACTGGTAGCAGAATTGGTACTTAAAAAAAATTTTTATTGAGTCGAACAATAATTTTGCCGACATTTTATAACTCGTCGAATAATGAAATATCATTAATGAAAGTTCAACAGGCCGCCATTTTGTCAAAAAGTACCAATTTTAAGTACCAATTCTGCTACCAGTGCTCAGAATACTCATACAGATTGAGAATATATATATGTTTTTTTTTCAGATGCATACAACATCGTCCAGAGTGGACGCCGATTTCGGCGCACCATGTTGCAACATGGCAAAAAACTACATGAAAATATTTAAAATAATTTTTTTTTAAGGGAGGGGTAAGGGTTTCAGCGTAGAAAAAAACACTTTTTTTGCGATTTTTTTTCTCAAATATGGATTGAGCAATTTTATTCCAACCTTTTGTACATCATTGAGCATACTTTTGACAATGTTGTGTAATTTTTTCATGCAGAAATATTGAAGCATAAGCCCGCAACAGAGCTTCCCCCAGAACGTGTTGGAAAAAAAACAATTCGCGGTGTTCACTATAACTCGGCCGGAAATTATCTGAAAATGAAAAACCATGAAAATTGAGTCGAATTATAATCAAATCTTCCCCCCAACGTTCTCTGATGATTTTTTTTGTCATTAAAAAATTTTTGGCGGCCATCTAAAGTGTGAACTGTTATTTTCCACGAAAAATTCCGCCATTTTGTGGGTGGGAAATACCCTTAATGTAAAAAAAAAATTTAACTAAACGTTGGGGGGAGGTAGTTTATATGTAGAAAATGTGTACAAAGTTTGAAATGAATCGGTCAAGTAGTTTGTAAATGGCAGTGAACACGGACTTTGAAAAAGTAGTTTTGAGAAAAACGCGTCTAAAGTTTATGAAGTAAAAAAGTGAAGAAAAACATTTTTTTTTCCAACTTACACAAAATCATCGATTACAGCTCCAGCTTCTTCTTTTAAAATATTGTAGTGTATAGTATACACTATATACTATATACACAATAGCAATGAATAAACTGTATACCTGTTCGACAGCTGCACTGCTAGCCCGACCGCCCGCAGCTGTTAGAGGTATAGCGTTAAAGGCCAGGAGATTAATAAGACAATAACTTCAAGAATATTGCTTAGATCGGTTTAATATTTTGAGGACATATTCTTGAAATGTTAAACAATAAGATAAGACAAAAAAAATTCGATTTTTCGAAAGTGAAAACCCTTACACCGCCCTTAATGTACAAGTATTATCTAAGGATCAATAAATGCACGTGTAAATTTCCATCAAGCCAACTTCAACGGTTTAAACGTTATTGCACATTAGAAATGACGTCAAAAATCTCGCTCTACACCAGACTACGGCCTTAAGTATATACTATAAAATATTAGCGACCCCATATTGCAGGTCACAATCAGACTCAGCATTTTGCGTACATTCTGGAAGCCGCAATTTTCTTCTGAAATCAAACGAGGTTGGAATTTACTTTTATTATATGTCTCTCTTCTATATGAACCTAAATGCTATCAAAAAAATAGAAAATTGAATTTTTTACAGGGGTCAGAATAAAAAAAGCATTATTTTTTGCCATTTTTTACAATTTTATTTGGAAAAAAAAATTATTTTAAGTAATGATAATATTCCGATTTTAGGTTCATATAAAGCGCAATACTATGAAGAAAGTAACTGACAATTTTCAAAACGATTGGTTGAAAACTTTTCAACCTAGCGTGTACGCAAGTTAAAAAAAAGTCGTTTTCAGAAAAACGCGTTTGAAAAAATAGTACCAAGAAACACAAGCAATATGGGGTCGCTAATATTTTATAGTTTATACTTAAACATATGTATAAAAATTTTATAGTATATACGTAAATATATGTATAAAATATTCTCAATGTTTCAATAAATTATATTCATCTTTTATACTATGAAAAAATTCATGAAAATCATTGAGAAAACGCTGTTCTAACCCTATTTCCCCGCTTAATGGCTTATAACATTAGAACGAGTCGGAATATTCATTTAAAATGTTGGGAACATATTTTTCAATAGTTTTACTAACATTTTATGAAATAAAAAAAAATCGATTTTTTGAACCGTCTAACCCTATTTCCTCCCTTAATTAGAACATTTGCCGGTAATGGCGTGGTGGTACATTGGCCGGCCGCGTTATTTGCAAATCGTTAGTATAAAATGGTGTGGGCATAATTTAGGGAGCGAAATGTCAGAGGGCCAGCAAAAGAAAATTGCATTCCTTCCGCTATGTAGCGGAATAATCAAAGTGAATTTATTTCAAATAGATGAGGCTTTAATTGTGTCACTCGCCGCTCCAATCCTCATGTTCATACCATCCCAATCCATTAACGCTAACGTTTGCGGTAGGCGTCGAACGACCCACATATACAGTACACCGTATAAACATGTATGTATCCACTCGAACGTGTGTTCGTAACGAGGCTGCCTCTAATAATTACAGACTGCCGCTCAGCGATAAGCCGCGTTGAATTAGCGTATTTGCATTTTACGCTGTAGGATGAGAGTATGACAAACGCAGTCGCCTATCCGAGTACGATGCACATTACACACGCGCAGAAGCTCAAGTGCGTGTATTCGAAATGTTCACACGGTTCGTAAATAATTTCCGATTCCAATATCGGTCCTCTCGTTGCCACTCTCGGCGGTTCGTTCACCCTTGAATCGTTGGAAACCGTTCGATTGCCAACTCTTTCGAGGGAACTCGTTTTTTTTCCCGACGGAAAATTAAAAAGTTCGATAAAAAATGTTCGCGGCTCACGAAACTCTATGAAAAAAAAAACACGAAAGATAGAGGAGAGGGCGGTTGGAGATTATTAAAAGAAAAGCTCGTTATCTCTTGATTGGGACATTTCCATAAGACTAATCGAAACTTTAATTGAACAACCGTACAGCCAATCTACATGCACACACGAATGCCTCTTGATATCACACCGAACCGAGGGGGTTGAAAATGCCCTTTCCCCTGTTGAATTAATATTCGATCCAACATCCCCTTTTCTCCGTGTCCTTAATTCCAATATATCTGCAAGCGATATACCGCTACTCACGTATCGTTTCACCTATGTCCTCTATCTCTTCCCACTGCATTTATACCCCCGCAAACAAAGAGAGAATGTAAAAGTGTGTCTGTGTGAGAGAGGTCATACGCTAATGCGTTTCACCATCCCGATATTTGCGTAGTTTTATTTTTTCAAAGGCCCCGAGACCCGAAGAGAAATGAGTTTTTAGCCTCCGCAAACGTGAACCGATATCCTTTGTATAAAGCTCGTTCGCGCGTATATCAGGTATTAGTGTATCAGTGTTCAGCGACGGTGAGAAAGAGAGAGAGACTCAGCGAGGATGTAGAGGCACGGCCGAAGGCAAAACTCCGGAAAATTGAAATTAATGAATGGCCAGGTCTGCGAGAGGGGTGCGTGAAGCTTGCGAGAGAAACGCTCCGAGGGCCAATGGGGGATTCATCCGCGAACAAAGAGGGATTGATATCCGGAGTGCGAGAGGATACGGTGCTCAGCGAGCAAAGAGGGAGAGAGAGAGAGAGTGAGAAGGGACAAGTTTCCCTCGGTTTATTGCCGTCTCTCTTCGTGATGGCTGCCCAGGGCTGAAAAGCAACCCTCCACGTGGCGCGAAAGGGAGAAACAAACGAGAAACGAGAGAAGCAAAAACCAGAGTATCAAGCTATCTCTCTTACTCTTTCCACTCTACGACTCTCTTAAGCATCGCGATGATAACGTTATTATGGATTTTTTTTCCGGCACTGGTAATATCAACCGGGGAATGGAGAGTAAGAGCAAAGTGAAAGATTCGTTAGTTCACTGTTTTCGCGAACATCCCACTCAACAAGGGACGATCTCTGAAACACGCCAATGGAACGAAAGTTTCGTATTTTCACGAGTTACTTATTCAGGCGTTTGACGAAGACATTTCTTGGCATAATTGAAATGGCATTGTGTACACTGGAGGGTTCGTTGAGGCTAAGATGAAGCAAAATGTAACAATTTTAACGTGAAGATTCATACGATTCGTTATTTTTGTAATTCTAGACGACGGATCCTTGCGACAAAGCCAGAGCACTCGCGGTCACAAGATCGGCGCTCTATTGCAGAAGTCTACTTCAGGAGGGAACATTCGGTAGAGTCTACAAGGGAGCGCTGAATATTGCCGGGAGGGAGCAAGAGGTTATCATCAAAACGGTCACAGGTAAGACTCAGACGTTTCCGTCTTCGTTATGATTCAATGAATATTTTAGAAAGGGCTGTGCAATGTTCTTCGGGTAAAACGAATGAATTTGGCCCATTGGCTTTGTGCAATCTAGGAAAGTTTTCTATCAGCTTAAGGCGCAACAGGTCTCGCTTAAGGGGAAAAATAGGGTTAGGACAGCGTTTTCTCAATGATTTTCATGAATTTTTTTATAGTAGAAAAAATGAATATAATTTATTGAAACTTTAAGAATATTTTATACATATATTTAAGTATATACTATAAAATTTTTGAAGAATTTCCTTGAAAAACACCGAAGATATTAGCGACCCCATATTACAGGTCACAATCAGTCTCAGCATTTTGCGTACATTCTGGAACCCGCAATTTTCATCTGAAATCAAACGAGGTTGGAATTTACTTTTATTATATGTCTCTCTTCTATATGAACCTAAATGCCATCAAAAAAATAGAAAATTGAATTTTTTACAGGGCCCAAAACAAAAAAGCATGATTTTTTGCCATTTTTTACAACTTTATTTGCAAAAAAAAATTATTTTAAATAATGATAATATTCCGATTTTAGGTTCATATAGAGCGCAATACTACGAAGAAAGTAACTGCCAATTTTCAAAACGATTGGTTGAAAACTTTTCAATCTAGCGTGTACGCAAGTTAAAAAAAAGTCGTTTTCAGAAAAACGCGTTTGAAAAAATAGTACCAAGAAAAACAAGCAATATGGGGTCGATAATATTTTACAGTATATACTTAAATATATGTATAAAATATTATCAAAGTTTCAATAAATTATATTCATTTTTTATACTATAAAAAAATTCATGAAAACTATTGAGAAAACGCTGTCCTAACCCTATTTCCCTCCTTAATGGCTCATAACAATAGAACGAGTTGGAATTTTCATTTTTAATTTTGGGAACATATTTTTCAATAGTTTTACTAACGATTTATGAAATTTGAAAAAAATCGATTTTTTGAACCGTCTAACCCTATTTCCACCCTCAAGGTAGTAGTCTGGTAACTTAAGCCGATTTTCATGTCTTTTTTGGAGGGCGTATTTTTGTAGGAAAATAAAAATGAATCGTTTTGGATATTCAGGATGTTTTTATTTACATATTAAAGATACAAAAAAAAATTTTTTTGAAAAATTTAAATAGCTTATTATTATTATTATTATTGATCGAAGTTGGCACCTCGAAACAAAAAGCGCGTGGGTGGCCCCGTTGATTTTGGCTCTTGATGTTATCTGAAATAAAAAATTCTTGATAATTCTTAATCTATAGACATGTCATTCTGGTCGGAACTACTGAAGTTAAATTTCATGGATAAATAACAAAATGGCGTACTTTGGTAAAAAAAACTTTTTTCCAAAGTCCAAAGTTTTCCAAAGTTCAAAGTTTTTTTTTCCAAAGTACGCCATTTTGTTATTTACCCATGAAATTTAACTTCAATAGTAAATTTCATGGATAAATAACAAAATGGCGGACTTTGGAAAACCAAGTTTTTTTTTTCCAAAGTCCACCATTTTGTTATTTATCGATGAAATTTAACTACAGTAGTTCCGACCAGAATGACATGTCTATAGATTAAGAATTATCAAGAATTTTTTATTTCAGATAACATCAAGAGCCAAAATCACCGTGGCCACCCACGCGCTTTTTTTTCGAGGTGCCAACTTCGATCAATAATAATAATAGAAATAAACTATTGAATTTTTTCAAAAAATTTTTTTTTTGTATCTTTAATATGTAAATAAAAACATCCTAAATATCCAAAACGATTCATTTTTATTTTCCTACAAAAAAACGCCCTCCAAAAAAGACATGAAAATCGGCTTAAGTTATCAGACTACTATCTTAAAAATAAACAGATCTATCGATAAATTCGATACACGGTCTATTTCGTCGATAAAACTCTAATCGAGATTGCGAGTCCTTAAAGAAAAAAATTTGCAGAAGTGGCGTCGGCATATCAGGCATCCCTTCTCGTGGTCGAGGGCTCCCAATTAGCTGGTCTGGTTCACGCAAACATAGCATCGTTGGTCGCCGCTTGCCTGGACAGTCCCTGTCCATTGTTGGCTTACGCGAGTGCACCAAGCGAATTGAATCTGAAGAACTATCTTACGGATGGTAATCATCATCCAGTTACGAGGGATCTCGTTAACATTGGCGCTCAGGTCGCTCGTGCCGGAGCATTTCTTCATGGTCGGGGACTGTTGCACAGGTAAAATTACGCAACACTCGGAACATCGTCTCACCCTTTTATTTCGGATTATAAAAAATAATGTTACGAATGGAAATTCACAGGGACGTGGCTGCGAGAAATTGTCTCATAGAACCAAACAGTCTTCGCGTTAGACTCGCCGATGCTGCATTGTCGAGAGACATCTTTCCTCAGGACTATCATTGCCTTGGGGATAATGAGAATCGTCCGATTCGCTGGATGGCCTTGGAAAGCCTTCAGCACAATCAGTACAACACATCTACGGACGTGGTGAGACACATTTCTCAATTTTTCATTGGCTAATTTTCATTCTCACGGTTACCCATACTAATTCGTTAATTTTCATGTTCAGTGGGCCTTCGGTGTCTTCTTGTGGGAGTTGGTGACAATGGGACAGCAACCTTACGTCGAGGTCGATCCGTTCGAGATGATGGCGTGTCTTCGTGACGGTTATCGACTTGCTCAGCCGCGACCATGTCCGGACGAGCTCTTCGCCGTTATGGCTGTTTGCTGGCTGGGTCTGTCTCGTGACCGTCCGACGATGCCCCAGCTACTCGCTTATCTACAGGAATTTCACGACGCCCTCGGTGGTTTCATCTGAAGATTCTCTTCGTAATAACGGTTATGTACCACGAAGGGAAAACCAACCACGGACATTGGAATCTTCGCGGACTCTTGTGCGTCCAAGTAAAATGATACATTTCCAAAGCTCGTCGATTCCAAAAGTTCCATGAACTGTCTCTCCCAACAAATCATTTTTAACCCCTGTATCAGAAGCAGAAAACAGTTATATCGTTACCGTTGAATCTCATATCCCAAAGAAATTGTTCTCCGCAACTTTCCCGAATCCTACACTCGAAGAGATATTTGTCCCGTACCGAAAGATATTTGAATACGAGCGTAAAGTACGCGTGATACGTGAAACCTTTATCCGCCTTCCTATATACCCTATTCTCCGCGCGATGATCCTCGCGAACGGCGCGATAGCTGAAAGTGGAAATTGGTGATTTTTTATTCAAGTCGATTTGCCACAACGGGCAGAGGCGCTTGGTGGTCGAAGTGCTGTGGCTTCCAGGAATATGGGAATTGGTGGAGTTATAAATTGCGTCTCGAAAGTGGCGCTCTAGGGTCCAAAGAGTGAGAAAGAACGGAGGAAGGACAAAACGAGAAGAAGGAAAGGAATGAAAGAGGAAGATAGTCGAGAGAAAGACGAAGAAGAGAATCGTGATCGAGAGTTCGGAAAATCCGGTACCTAGTATATAGAAAGAACGCTCTCGTTCTCGCGTCTCTTCTTACCGAAGGAAAAAAAGAATCGAGGATATCGCCCCACGAAGAAAGGATTGCGGCTGCGGGATAAGAATATTTATAAGACGTCGATTTATACATACGCTCACTTTTCCGCCTATGCTAAAGAAAAAGTGATATAGGTGGAATGTCTAGCATTGATGCGATATTCAAAACCGTGACCCTAGAATTTACCGTTAGCGGCGAAAATGCAAAGCAAAAAACAATCCTCCATCAGTAGTACTTGTACGATGAACGACGTCTTGCATGAGATTTATTAATGGGAGAAATAGGGTTAGGACAGCGTTTTCTCAATGATTTTCATGAATTTTTTTATAGTATAAAAAATGAATATAATTTATTGAAACTTTGAGAATATTTTATACATATATTTAAGTATGTACTATAAAATTTTTGGAGAAATTCCTTGAAAAACACCGAAGATATTAGCGACCCCATATTGCAGGTCACAATCAGACTCAGCATTTTGCGTACATTCTGGAAGCCGCAATTTTCATCCGAAATCAAACGAGGTTGAAATTTACTTTTATTATATGTCTCTCTTCTACATGAACCTGAATGCTATCAAAAAAAAATAGAAAATTGAATTTTTTACAGGGGTCAAAACAAAAAAGCATGATTTTTTGCCATTTTTTACAACTTTATTTGCGAAAAAAATTTTATTTTAAATAATGATAATATTCCGATTTTAGGTTCATATAAAGCGCGATACTGTGAAGAAAGTAACTGCCAATTTTCAAAACGATTGGTTGAAAACTTTTCAAACTGGCGTGTACGCAAGTTCAAAAAAAGTCGTTTTCAGAAAAACGCGTTTGAAACACGTGGCGCGCTCGGGGCCTGAAGGAGAGCTACTCACTTTAACGGCTTATAACAATAGAACGAGTCGGAATTTTCATTTAAAATTTTAGTAACATATTTTTCAATAGTTTTACTAACAATTTATGAAATTTAAAAAAAATCGATTTTTTGAACCGTCTAACCCTATTTCCCCCCCTTAAGTGACGCTATTCAATCAAATCTAACAGAAAGTCTGACTTATAATCAAAGAACGTGAATGGAATTGAAGGTCCATTGACTCTGTCCGTTCGCAAAATTGTCGTTTCGTGTTCGCGGTTTTTAAGTAATTACTACTTTTTTCAAATACTTATTTATAAATATAAACAAGTTTTTTACAAAGAAAGGAATTTTTTTATACGGAAAGCTTCTTTTGTAGTAATTTTTCACCTTCTAGTTTTACAATCCAAAGATAACTTAAAAAGAAAATTGAAGAAAGTTCACCGTCGTGAAACTTTGAAACGTGAAAAATCCAAAATATACAAATGACCAGAATTTCCATCTTTTTCTCAAAGCAATAATAAACGTTCAGTCTTCGGGGAGGAATACCGATCGATCACTGCCGATCACGTTACCCACCGGACAAGCTGGGGCAGGGTCGAAGTTTCGAACCGAAAAAGCTTCGACGGTTCAAAACTCCGAATTTATGTGGGACGATCTTAAAACTTTTCGAAATTCTATAAAATCCGTCCTTTTTAAAACAGAAATGTCATTGCGAAGAATAGTTATACATCAAGGATTAAATGGGGCGGGGTCGAAGTTTCGAACCGTAAAAGTTTCGACGGTTTAAAACTTCGAATTTATGTGAGACGATCTTAAAACTTTTCGAAATTTTTAAAATCCGTCCTTTTTGAAACAGAAATGTCATTGCAAAGAATAGTTATACATCGAGGATTAAATGGGGCGGGGACGAAGTTTCGAACCGTAAAAGCTTCGACCGTTCAAAACTTCGAATTTATATGGGACGATCTTAAAATTTTTCGAAATTTTTAAAATCCGTCCTTTTTAAAACAGAAATGTCATTGCAAAGAATAGTTATACATCGAGGATTAAATAGGGCGGGGACGAAGTCTCGAACCGTAAAAGCTTTGACGATTCAAAACTCCCAATTTATGTGGGACGATCTTAAAACTTTTCGAAATTTTTAAAATCCGTCCTTTTTAAAACAGAAATGTCATTGCGAAGAATAGTTATACATCGAGGATTAAATGACAAGAATAATTATGGGACCGATCTGCAGAAGAATCGAAAATCAAAAATCCTACTACTTGAAAAATCGTATTTTAATAATTAGAAAACGTAAAGTTCGGAAAAATTGTGGTGTTAGAAGCTCGAATTGCCGAACGGTCAAGTTTCATACCTGAAAAGGTTCAGAAAAAAAAAGTTCGAAGCGAAATATATTAGAATTTGTATGTCCCGAAAAGGGTAAACGGACGACAGTGTATTAATTCGACGGGGCAAAATTCCGACAGGGCAAAATTTCGAAAGAGAGTAAAACTAGCGGCTACTAGTGGGCTCTGAATGCTCGCTCGTGAAAAAGATTCCATGGGACGTAACACCGGTGGTGCTGCCATCTGAACGCGCGAATTGCAAATTTTCGGAATTTTGCCCCTTCGGAACTTTTATTTTCGGAATACCGCATCGTCGACGCCGTAATTTTCGGAGTCCGAAAAATTCGTATACCCGAGAATTCTTTTCTTCAATTTCATTACGGTTCGCACCCTTTCCGGATAGTTTCTTGTTCGATGATATAATTTTCGGAACTTTGCGGATCTCTAAAAATCACCAATTCGGAATTTTTCAATTAATACTACCGACCGTTCGATAAATTGCTCTGTCGTCTGCGTAGTCTTTCGTAAAACATATTTACTCGACGATATTAAAATCGTATCATTTTTGGTATCGATTCATACCCGTTCGATGTTATTTACAGTCGATTATTCCGAACTGTCGTCGGAATGAACCGTGTAATTCGTACTATTAAAATTCGGAGTTTTGCACCGTCGAAGCTTTTACGGTTCGAAACTTCGACCCGGCCCCGACAAGCTACCTAGTGGCGCCTGAACAACTGCTACCAGCTTTGTAGCGCTGCAAAGCGTTTTATACTTCTATCTATGTTCTTTACGTTCTCTCCACATCCGGAAAACTACTATTTACCACCGTTTCAGATTGAAACCTTTGCAGAATAGGAATATAAGCGTAAAGCAGTATTAAAAGCCATCATTATTGAGCAACAATCTCGCAAAACGGTGATAGAGACAATTTTGCGGTTTTCGTAGATAGAAACAAAGATGAATGCGAAATTCGATTGCTCTTCAATCGCGTAAATCTTTCTTAACTCGAGAAGAGCATTTGCGATGGAATTTATTCGCTGAGAGTACTCGATGGATCGTTTCTCTCTCGCTCTCTCTCTGTGTCCTCAATTGCAAAATCCTTGGGATATTTGCAAGCAGAACGAACACTGCGAGAGTTTACAAAGGTAAAGCTCTTGAAGACAGAGACGGAAAGAAAGAAGAAAAGAGAGAAAGAAAGAGAGGGAGGGAGAGAGAGAGAGAGAAGTGAAAGAATGACAGTGTGCAACCCCATTGTCGTGTTTGACCTTCGTTGAACAGACACACGACGATTGCGTGAATGGACAGAACGGACTCACACGCATAATAAACACCGTACTATTCATAAAATAGCAATCCAAACAGTACCATACTCTATATATAGATATTCTCGTATAGAAATATTAATGAAAGTCATTACGTGAATTTGCGAAGAAGAAGAAAAAAAAAAAGAATAAACAGAAGAACAAAAATTCCAAGCAGCCTTGAAGAAATATTACGTATTCATTCGCGCACTGCCAAAGAATAAAAATTTAAAAAATAACGTCGCGACTCCGCGAGAAAGTATAAGGAATATTTATTAACAAACAAAAGAAATATATATACAAAATATAGAGAAAAAAAAACATATTTGTTCTTACAAATTCAACTCGATGTTTAGATGTCGCATGTTTCATACTACAAGAAATTTCAACCAGTTCGCTCCTTCAAGAATCCCCGAAGAATCCCCCCGCCCCCAACCCACCCCCTGTATCGATATTATCAATAATATTATACCGTAAGATCCTCGCACTGTCTCCGTAACATTTTGAGTCATTCATTACGTCGATCTCGAACGTACAAGACGATTGGTGCTGAAGCCACGATCATCCCACTTGTCAAACTACCTATAACAAATAATGATAATAATAATATTAATAATAATGATATTAATAATCGGAAATACCTAACTTCTACGCCTACAACAGTCTAAACTGATTCTATATAATTGCGATGCAAACGAGAAGAAGAAAAAAAGTGGTAAAAAAAAATAGTCACTCGAATCGCTAATGAGACTTCCATACTTGGTGCGTTGTTCGCCATCTGCTAAATCATAAATTTATCGGATCTCAAAATCTCAATGTCGTGAATGAAGAAAGAAATTAAAAAAAAAAACGCGATTAACTACTATAAATATATCTACTACTACGCTATTAAACAAAAATATATATATATTAATATATATATATATTTTTTTTTTCAGTCCCAACCTGAAACTTTGTTGGATATGTCGAAAAAGAAATTCCCTGAAAGTTACCGCCCTTAATATTAATTCTAAGTACTTTCCCAAAGCGTGAGAAGATTTTCCATCTAAAGTACACGCAAATCGAATTTTTTTTTTTTTTTTCAAATTTCTATAACTCAGCCGCAATTTATGCTATCATATTGTTCTTGGTTTCGATTTACTCAGAATAAAACAATCTAAAAAGGTGCCTTTTGCGGCGAAAGTGTAAATTGTACTGGTGAGTTGGTACGGGTCACTGAAGTTGATTTTTACCCAAAATTCTCGTTTTTTTGCCGGTATCTCCGAAACAATTAACTTTTAAAAAAAAATGTAAACGAAAAATTTGTTTGAAATTTAATTTCCTATGAAAAAGCCCTCATCGACCCAATTGCTTAGATTAATATTTCTTGAGATATTGAAATTTTTTTATATTTTATTTTTTTTTTATTATTTAATATTTCATATTTTATAAAATGTATACTACTCATAAGTTAAAGTTAAATATCTCAAGAAATATGAATCTAAGCAATTGGGTCGATAGGACCTTCTTTGTAGGAAATTAAATTTCCAAGAAATTTTTCATTTACATTTTTTTCGTAAAGTTAATTCTTTCGGAGATAACAGCAAAAAAACGAGAATTTTGGGTAAAAATCAACTTCAGCGACCCGTACCAACTCACCAGTACAATTTACACTTTCACCGCAAGAGGCACTATTTTAGATTGTTTTATTCTGAGTAAATCGAAACCAAGAACAATATGATAGCATAAAATGCGGCTGAGTTATAGAAATTTGAAAAAAAAAAAAAAATCGATTTACGTGTATTTTAGATGGAAAATCTTCTCACGCTTTGGGAAAGTACTTAGAATTAATATTAAGGGCTGTAACGTTCAGGGAATTTCTTTTTTGACATATCCAACAAAATTTCGGGTGGGGGTTGAAAAAAAAATAGTCGAAAAAAAAATCGCCCTAATATATATATATAAATTCCTGAATGTTTTTTATTATTGGAGGAACAGGGTAGGCTAGTGCTGCACACACTTATTTCGCTGTCTCGCTGTACAATACGATTGATGTAATGTCATGTTTTGTTTTTCATTGAATTTTTAACCGCTCGAAATTTTGTGTGAGTTAAGAACAAAGAGAGAAATAGAGATAGCGAGAGAATTCTCACATTCGTTCCCTCTGTTTTTCGCTCGTTCAAATATCCCCTTCGATTTCTCGACACACAATACACATTACCACTGTTAATATCCTCTGATCCACCCTTGACAGAGATACCGCACCCTTCATCGATTATCCCTGTCCCTTGGTGTCCTACGAAAACACACTCACACAAGGTACTTATACATTGCTATCTACACTATCCTTGTCGAAGTATTAAGGAAAAAAAATAAGAGCGAAAAAGACACACTGTAAATACCTAACAATATGGCGAATATTAGTGGTGCGCCGGATAAGTTGATTTGTGCAGATTCTATTATTTCTTATATATAAACGATGTACGGCATTATTTTTCAATGGAATAATAAAAACAAAAATATACGTGTTAAATTTTGGTATAAAGTTATTCAATTATTTCGCCTGCAACGACGAATAAATTTATAATTTACATAACAATTATAGTTCGGCGATTTAAACAAAAAACACTGGTAACAATTGCGGAGAAGTCGCGAATGAGCAATAAGTATATGGGAGGAGTGAAGGTAAACGTGCCAATTCCTCGAATTTTACAACTTCGACATTTTGCCTTCTGTTCTGAAGTGAAGTAACTTATTCTCGTTTGTGTGAATACTTTTTAGATGAGTGGATGTCTTACATCCACTTATAATCTTTACATTATCACGATAAGACGTAAAAAGATGGAATGAATAATGATTTTTGACGCGTAGGAAATTATACCATCAGGTAGGTACAACTGGTTTTTTTTTCTTCTAGTCTCCTGAATTATTAATGACGAGCTGTGCCCCGCGATTTTACCCACGTTAAATTTCCGTCCCCCAATTCAACTCACCACCGCTGCTCTTTCGGGGGTCATAGCATAAAGTTATATAGCGTAAAGCCTTCCTGAAAAAACGGGCTATCTAATGGAAAAAGAATTTTCCAAATCGAATTAGAATTTCCTGAGATTAGCGCGTTCGAACAAACATACAAACATGCAAACTCTCTCCAGCTTTATTACAGTAGTAAGATGACCTCTTTCACTAATTCAGAGTACCTAAAACGATGGATCGTCAGAAGGCAACGATGCTCATTTCATTAATAAATATACTTATCAATCAATGTTCTCGATGATTAGTATAGAATTTTAATGGAACAGACATGTCGATGAACTTTTGAATTATTATACGAGCATACGTGCCGTTAGAACAATGAACATCACAGCAAACATTGTCAGTTATCTCGAAGCGTGACTATACACGAGTCATTAACTAAAAGCGACAACAAAAAAAATAAACGTGAATAATTGATGATAGTTGCTAAAAAAAATCTTTCTAATTTCTCCCTGTGACGATAAATTTCACCCGATACACGTGCGCGAGATATATAAATATATCTCGTAATAGGTTGTCGAGGACCGTGTAATTCTCTGACGTAATACAAAATCGAGAGAGAAAAAGAAGGGGTTAGATTACAATAGGTGAAAAAGAAAAAGGAGAGCTGGGACGCGCGAGTGAGCCGGGCAAAACGTTTGCGTACTCACTTAAGAAGGGAAATAGGGCAGCTCTTTCTCAATGATTTTCATGAATTTTTTTATAGTATAAAAAATGAATATAATTTATTGAAACTTTGAGAATATTTAATACATATATTTAAGTATATACTATACAATTTTTGAAGAATTTTCTTGTAAAACACCGGGGATATTAGCGACCCCATATTGCAGGTCACAATCAGACTCAGCATTTTGCGTACATTCTGGAAGCCGCAATTTTCATCTTAAGGTAGTAGTCTGGTAACTTGAGCCGATTTTCATGTCTTTTTTGGAGGGCGTTTTTTTGTAGGAAAATAAAAATGAATCGTTTTGGATATTCAGGATGTTTTTATTTACATAATAAAGATACAAAAAAAAATTTTCTCGAAAAAATTTAATAGTTTATTATTGATATTATTATTGATCGAAGTTGGCACCTCGAAGTTGGCAGCCCGGGTCCTAACTTTTTTTCTACCGAACCGATTGCTTTCAAATTTGAACAGGCTACTCTACACACTTATAGTTCTCGTCGGAACCGCCGAGAAATTTTTTCACCCCTAACTTTTTATTTTACAGCCCCTTATTTGCTAAAATAAAAGGACTTTAGCAAAGAAGGGGTTGTAAAATAAAAAGTTAGGGGTGAAAAAATTTCTCGGTGGTTCCGACGAAAACTATAAGTGTGTAGAGTAGCCTGTTAAAATTTGAAAGCAATCGGTTCGGTAGAAAAAAAGTTAGGACCCGGGCTGCCAACTTCGAGGTGCCAACTTCGATCAATAATAATAATAACAATAAACTATTAAATTTTTTCAAAAAAATTTTTTTTTGTATCTTCAATATGTTAATAAAAACATCCTAAATATCCAAAACGATTCATTTTTATTTTCCCACAAAAAAACGACCTCCAAAAAAGACATGAAAATCGGCTTAAGTTACCAGACTACTATCTTAAATCAAACGAGGTTGGAATTTACTTTTATTATATGTCTCTCTTCTATATGAACCTAAATTCTATCAAAAAAATAGAAAATTGAATTTTTTACAGGGGTCAAAACAAAAAAGCATGATTTTTTGCCATTTTTTACAACTTTATTTGCAAAACAAAATTATTTTAAATTATGATAATATACCGATTTTAGGTTCAAATAGTGCGCAATACTATGAAGAAAGTAACTGCCAATTTTCAAAACGATTGGTTGAAAACTTTTCGAACTAGCGTGTACGCAAGTTCAAAATAGTCGTTTTCAGAAAAACGCGATTGAAAAAATAGTGACCGCTCGGTTATACACGTGGCGCGCCCGGGGCCTGAAGTAGAGCTACTCACTTTAATGGCTTATAACAATAGAACGAGTCGGAATTTTCATTTAAAATTTTGGGAACATATTGTTCAATAGTTTTACTAACAATTTATGAAATTTAAAAAAAATCGATTTTTTGAACCGTCTAACCCTATTTGCCCCCTTAAAGTACGTGGCTAAAACGTTTGTAACGCCAAAGTTTGTAACACGTCGAAGAAGGATGTGGAGGAAAAGTAAGGGCCTTTCTAAAATCGCGGGGAACGGTCGAACGAGTTGTATTAGTTGTGTTATAATAAACGTACGTATAAAATATATACGAGAACGAAGCTCGGCCCCGGTAGATATTTTGTTTCGTACATAGGAACGAAGCGAATCGTGGGCAAAAAGGTGAAGGGGAGAAAAGTTACAAGCGACGGGGATACGCACTATTTCCTAATCTAGCCGAGCGAGAGGGAAAGGAAGAGGGGCCCCAAACAGAGAAAAGAGAGAAAGAGCGATGAGAGAGGGAGGTAGAGAGAAACGAGTGTGGCCAACAGAGAACCGACCAACGAAAACGAAAGTGACGGAGAAAGTTGAGCATTGTTACGAAGCGTAAAACTCGACGTGCCCCGGTTCTGGCAAGTATAGGAATGGAAGCCGATTGTGTTGGGAGAGGGAACGAAAGAAATGAGAGAGGAGGGGGGAGAGTGAGGTCCCCCCTTGAGATTACCAGTGAAAACGAACTCCATTCTGCCCACGCACGTGCATACATATATGTATATATGTATTTATACATATGTATGTATTGTAACGTGCACAACACATAAAAGACGATTCCACAATGCATATTTAATCGTTCGTTTCCTGAACTCTCGTTTGTCGTACACGTGAATTATTCAACTACCAGAGTGCTCTATGTAATAATAAAACCGAATGAACATTTCTCGTTATGAAATTATAATATGGAACTGATGACGGTTACGTTACTTCACTTTATTTCGTTACAATTTTGTTCGCCAATTTTCTGTGTTTCAGGGGAGATTGAATGTGAACGAGTCCCACGGTATTATGTATATTGTATATATTTAGATACAGGCGTAAGAGCAGTTTGCAAACGCTCCGCAAAGTCACTTGTTACATGGGCCATCACGTTCGCGCGTTCAAGTCGTTATCACAAGTGGATCTTCGCGTTAAACGAGGAGAGAAAAAGAGATAGAGAGAGAGAGAGAAATGAGTCCTTTACAACGGGGAGAGAAGCGCTGAATAGTCGTTGGCAATCGTGTTTACAAAATATGTACATATACCGTATTTGTATGCAAGTTTAGTATATATAATACATATAGACAACTTTCTCCTACTCGTCGTCGTCCTCGTCAGTTTCCTCCTCCGTTATATATATTATACACATATATATATATATATATTAGGGCAATTTTTTTTTCGACAATTTTTTTTTTCAGTTTCCACCCAAAATTTTGTTGGATATGTCGAAAAAGAAATTCCCTGAAAGTTAGAGCCCTTAATATTAATTCTAAGCACTCTCCCAAAGCGTGAGAAGATTTTCCATCTAAAATACAAGTAAATCGAATTTTTTTTTTTCAAAATTCTATAACAGCCGCATTTTATGCTATCATATTGTTCTTGGTGTCGATTTACTCAGAATAAAACAATCGAGAAAAGTGCCTATTGCGGCGAAAGTGTAAATTGTACTGGTGAGTTGGTACGGGTCACTGAAGTTGATTTTTACCCAAAATTCTCGTTTTTTTCCTGTTATCTCCGAAACAATTAACTTTATGAAAAAAACGTAAATGAAAAATTTGTTGGAAATTTAATTTCCTACAAAAAAGGTCCTATCGAGCCAATTGCTTAGATTAATATTTCTTGAGATATTGAACTTTATTTTTTTTATTTTTTTTATTATTTAATATTTCATATTTTATAAATTTTATACTACTCATAAGTTAAAGTTCAATATCTCAAGAAATATTAATCTAAGTAATTGGGTTGATAGGACCTTTTTTGTAGGAAATTAAATTTCCAACAAATTTTTCATTTAGATTTTTTTCGTAAAGTTGATTGTTTCGGAGATAACAGCAAAAAAACGAGAATTTTGGGTAAAAATCAACTTCAGTGACCCGTACCAACTCACCAGTACAATTTACACTTTCGCCGCAAAAGGCACTTTTGTAGATTGTTTTATTCTGAGTAAATCGAAACCAAGAACAATATGATAGCATAAAATGCGGCTGAGTTATAGAAATATGAAAAAAAAAAAAAAAATCGATTTACGTGTGATTTAGATGAAAAATCTTCTCACGCTAAGGGAAAGTACTTAGAATTAATATTAAGGGCTGTAACTTTCAGGGAATTTCTTTTTCGACATATCCAACAAAATTCCGGGTGGGGACTGAAAAAAAAATAGTCGAAAAAAAAATCGCCCTAATATATATATTGTATTTATATATATATCTTATATACCCTCATATTGGCAGAAATCGAATAAAAACGCCAGCTTCTCGGATTTTGTGCGTTTTCTAATTGAAATTATTAGTTTTTGACAAAAACTCATCATCACTTATAATTAGGAGAACATTTCTGATCAAAGAGGATCTTGAAGCGTTGTAAAATATGAACAGGACCATTTTACAGTTTTCTTCACCTGTATTGAGAAATCTCAAAATATCAACATTGCAAATGGCCATAACTTGGCTTGCATAATTAATTGCTAATTTAGTTGTGCAAAAGACATTTTGAAAAATCCACGAGTACACTTAGAGAGTTTTCATCCCCTTGAACTTAGATTGACTCGAAAAATTGTGTTTTATTGTTTGTAATGCTTTTGTTTTAAATAAATAAAAACAACCATATGGACGCTCTAGAAATTTTGTAAGCGCGGCATCTAACGACGTACCCTCATATTGGCAGAAATCGAATAAAAACGCCAGCTTCTCCGATTTTGTGCGTTTTCTAATTATAAATTTTTGACAAAAACTCATCGTCACTTATAATTAGGAGAACATTTCTGATCAAAGAGGATGTTGAAGCTTTGTAAAATATGAAAATGACCATTTTACAGTTTTCTTCACCTTCATTGAGAAATCTCAAAATATCGAAATTTCAAATGGCCATAACTTGGCTTGTATTTAACGAATTTAGTTGTGCAAAGGACATTTTGGAAAAATCCGCGAGTACACTTAGAGAGTTTCGATCCCCTTGAACCTAGATTGAATCGAAAAATTGTGTTTTATTGATTTGAATGCTTTGTTTAAAAATAAATAAAAATAATCATATGCACGCTCTAGAAATTTTGTAAGCGCGCCATCCAATGGCGTATACGGACATTTCGGCGTGTATCATACAAAAGGAGAGTTGAAAAAGACACACTGTATAAACGAGCGAGCTCTCTCGTCAAAGCCGTGAACATGCGGACGTGCGAGGAGCGTTAGTAGCGTCGACGAAAGTGCCTCTTACGTAATTCGAATGCGGGACGTCCGTCCTCGTGAGTTAGAGTGGGTCCCTCACTGGGAAAGAGATAGAGAGAGTGAGAGAGGGAACAAAAAAAAAGTAGAAAAAAGAATGAACACACACTGCGTGTGAACGAAGTACACGCTATATTATGCGAACGCACGAGGTGTCCTCGGGATTTCCAATTCAAACGATTTTTTTTTCATTCCGGTACGTCTCCCTTGACGATTTTTCTCGAATCGCGTCAAAAATTCCTTGAACAATCATTCGATATGAGAATTTTTTCATTTCATTCGGTTAGTGAAAGAAGTCTGATGTTGTCATCAGCCATTTTATGCCTTCGACGCCATTTTATAATGCCGTCGAAAGCGTCGAAGGCATCAGGAATGATGCGGGAATAGGATAAATGAGATTGTTACTTTACCATCGAGTAAACGTGATCATTGACCAAGAGAGAAGAGAACGGTGAGATAATGATGATTTAGGAAGAGCAGTACTCATCCACTCGTATAATGGAGTAGAATTTCTCGACAGTGCCTCGCGAAACTTGCACTGGGTTTGGCACCATTTGTATGTATAGATATTAGGTGT